>JAKEPQ010001000.1:27082500-28332500 GCA_024500445.1 Entomyzon cyanotis
TATTGGTGGCATTACTTGTTTTCTTATGTAAAATGTAGCCTTTTTTCTCTATTGCACTAGTAATGCTTAAGTTGTAAAGTGCCATGTCACAAAACACTTTGGGATGCCCTAGCTTTTGATTTAGTGAGGGATTAAGGGAAACCGGGAAAGAAAAGCCCCTTTTTGACTGTTAAATGAAAAGCATGCCATCTTTGGAAGCCTGTGAGCCCTGAGTATTTAGATGGAATTTGTTTTTATCTGTTTGCCCTGTTGAACTCTTTCCTACGCATCAGCTGTTGCTCTCTGCTGAGGAAAACACAGTAATGCTGTGTGGAGCTTTTGGTTGCACTGACACAGCTGTTTGTGTGCTTTGTTCTAACTCCACTCCCAACACTGAATGTGCTTCCTGTGGGCTGGGCCTCCTTGCCGTTTGTGTGTGTGCAGCAGAGGTGTGGAATTTGGAAAACCCAAACTAGTCTGTGATTCTGTGATATCCTGCACCATACAGGTTACTTGACAGAGTGTGTTATTTCCTTGGATTATCCTGTATACCAGGATAGGGCACCCAGAAATTTATACCCTCTCTTCCCAATCTTAAATATGTGCTGAGATGAAGTACGGAGCAATTGTGAGCAATTGAAGAAACAAAAACACTCAGTGGTTCATTTCCATTGGAGATATTAGTGGAACTTCTATCTGTCTTGATTTAAAAAAAAAAAAAAAAAAAAATTGTAAGTTGTCCTTGCTTTGTACATTGCAGACCGCAAGTCACATTCCAGGAAAATATATGCTGCTCTGAAATGTATAGGAGAAAAGAGATTTAACATCTGAACCATTTTTTCACCAGTTAACCTTTTGCAAATAGGGATCCATATGACACTTTTTTCTTGTTTGTGGGCCCAGATGTCCTCTTGTAACTGTGGTATCCTGAACATGAAACTGTTTTCTCAGTTTAACTTTTTGAGGGGAACAGATACTGTCTAAAAGAGCTTCTTTGCAAAAATCTGATGAATCTTAAGATAATACCTACTGAGTACATGTTGATGAATGGTACATGAGCACTGCTTTAAGAACATAATTTAACAATCCAAGTTTCTCATAACCACATCAAAGCACACTCTAGGAGGGAAAGAGGCTTTTCCCTTGTCTGCAGACTGGAATAGTTTAGTGCTTCTGGGCTCTGAAAACTCAAAGCTGAGGCTTTCATTCTGCTGATATACCGTGGAACTTCGTTAGGTAGGGCTTTCTCTTAGCAAGAATGGAAGGATGCAGCACAGTAGAGTTTTACTCTGCAGTAGTGCAGAAACCCGTGACTTGGAAATTTGGCTTTTTAGCTTTTGACACAGCAGAGCATTGTTGCGTTTTGTGGAATGGTGCTCAGTCCCTGGCTAATGCTAAAGCTTGCCACGTGTAGCTCCTCTGTGGGCTGTACTTGAGCTGTATTTGGGTTAAATCATTGAAATATTACATTTTGACAGAAAATGTTTATCTGAAAGTATTTTTTCACATTTAAAATGCTATGTAAGTGCTGTGAGAAAGCAGGTACTTAGAGCTTAGTTGCTACATGGCATGGCGGGAAATTGTGAAAATTGTAATGCTGTATTAGTCTAAAATAATATTATGGAAGTAAATTGGTAAACCCAAGTGCTAGAAATAGAATTCTGTCTTTGCTTTCTCTGAGGAGTATGTTATGTTTCCCAAAAATTCAAGGACAGTAAATTTTGATGCATTTTGATTTGCCTTGACACATTTTCGAGCAGCACAAAAAAAGGACTTCTTAATTTATTAATATGGATTAAGGCATTTCATTTGAGTGTTTTTATTCCTCCTAGCATCAAAGTCTGTATCACTTCTGCATTTTGATTCTAAGCTAGTCACATTTCTACTGACATGGTGTTTGCTAACATGTTTTTTTCCCCCAGAGCTGTCAGTTTTTGTCTGTAGGAAGGTTGCAGACCTTTTGCCTTTGAATAAATTTAAGAGATGGAACAACTGAAAAACTCTTTACATACATACATATCATGTCTTTTGCCATTTGAGTGGGTCTGTATGTCTGTAAAACCATCAGATGCGTTGATGATTTTCCAATACATGTGCTATTGAGAATTTGTGGTGCTGGGAATACAGCAGGGAAAATGAGGCTCATTTTCCTTGTTTGGCTACAGCATTGCTGTAGTAATTTTTGAAGTATATAGTGACTCCTTAAAAAATAACTTTGGTTTTTATATTTTAGTCTCCCACAAAAGCTGTGTATAATGCTAGACACTGGAACCAGCCAGAATCAGAGGCTCTGCCAGCACCACCAGCTTTGAAAACTCCCAGTGTCCCAGTAAGTAGACTGTTGGTTTTTTCTCAAGTTTGCTAAATCTCATTTTAAGAATCGCTGATTTCTTTTTTTCTTTCTTTTTTCTTTTTTTTTTTTTTTTAACCTGAGTTCTTGCTATCTGGTAATGTCACAGTAATTCAGAATGAAGTCCCCTTTGTGATGTGAGCCATTGCAATTTGAGAGAAATTGTTGATGGAAATACTATAGAATAGGATCTTTCATATCACTTCAATGTAGAGTTACAAAAAAAATACTTCAAGTTATGTTCCCTAATCTGCTGAAATTAAGCTTGCTAATAATGGACTCCATTTTGTCTCCTAAGAGAACTCCCAGGATTAACTTGCTAATGACCACAGAAGTTGGCAAATTGCACATGAAAAAGGAAAAACTTGAAAAGAGCTATTTCATTTATTTTTCCTTTCTAATGGAGTAATGCTGATTGCTGACTTTAGTCTTTAGATACCATGAAAGAAACACCATTTTCTGTGTACAGTCAGAAATGCTGACACCAACATATTGGATGTAAGCATATCTATGAAAAATAGACCAGGGGTGAAAACAGTTCTTGAAGTTGCTTGTTCAAAAGTCAGTAGTTGTTTTGAGACTCAAAGTTACTGCTTTTTAACTCTTTTGAGATTCTGAGAATCCAGTGCCGTTGGCTTGTATTTGTAGAAGTTGTTGCTGATTATACTAAGAGAGCATTGTACATTGTCAAGAAACGTAATTTCATTTGGTGCCTTGCTGATAGTACTTGCCTGAGAGCAGATAATCATAAACTAGATATTTTTGCAGTGATAAGTTGTCAGCTTTTGTTGTTGTCACCAGTTTGTGGTTGTTTATTTTTTGTTTGTTTCATTCTTTTGGGATTTTTTTTTCTTTTTGTTGTTGTCAGTTTGGTTTTTTTGTTGTTTGGGGTTGGGTTTGCATTTTGGGAGTTTTTTTGTGGTTGGGTTTTTGGTGGGGTTTTTGTTGGGTTTTGGGCTTTTTTTTTTTGGTTTGGTTTTTTTTTTTTTTAATTCTACCTCTGTGCTGTTCTGGTACTTCTTTGATTTCTGGTTGTTTTTGGTTGCCTCCTCACAGTATTCTGAACAGCCTTCTTTGGGTGTTAACTGCACTGCCTGGAAAATGCAGATAACTGATTTGGAAATAACCATTTCCACTAGAGTTTGAGGAGAGAGCAGAAATTTCAGCCCTGGGTTTTTCCTAAACCCTTTTCTTGATTTAAATAATGTACCTTTGAACTGAAGCTTTTGTTGCTTACTGAATCTATTGGTACTGATTTTTGTGAAGTACTCTGATAGCTGACTTAAAGGCAGATTTCGTCTGAGTCTTGTCAGACAGACTTTGAATATGGCTTTTTCAAGCTAGGAAAATGTCTGGATCATTCATTCAGACAGTCACTTTTGTCTTTTGTCAGACTCCCACTTTGTATCTGGAGCCATCAGAGTATTAATTCAGAAATGTGGTACAGGTTTGGCTGAACAAAACACTGAGGGGAATGTTATGATGTACATCAGAAGTTATTTCAGATGTTTTTTTTAACCTTGATTTGCATATGTGTAAGACTTAAAAGTTACAAGGTAAATGAGCCTTCATCTAATTGGTCAGTGGTAGTTCCTGCACATATGATCCTGCCTCTTTAATTTCTGTAGAAATTTGTCACCTAAACGTTGGGAGGATACTGTCTCAGGTTTATGGTGAGAAACTCACAGCATGCAAACTGCTTGTGCCAAGTACTTTCTTAGGGCCTCTCCAAGCTCCCTTGGGTTTGCTTTGAAGGGGGCAGCCATTAACCAAGACTTGGATGAGATCCTTCAGTGGCTCCTGTGTTCACAGACTGATAAGATCAGTTCTCTAGTATGTGCTCTAAACCAGTTTTTCAGGGTGGTTTATTATTACCATTTTGCCACTGGTGCTTAAATGAGTGAATACTGAAATGCCACACATGATAGAGGCGGAATGTAAAGAATGCTTCAGTAATATAGCAGCTGCTTTTGGCTTTTATTTTGACTGTCAATGTACAGTGCACAAGAAGGCTTTCTCTCCAGCTATCCCCTGGAGTAACAATTCATGCATCTTCTATGCCTGCATCGTAATTCCATTTCCTCAGTCATGCTTATAAAATATTCTAATTTTTCTGTGTAAGGAAGCTAAGTACATGATGTTACTGAGAGACTGAGGGTGAGTAAATGCCCACTGGCATTGGCACTTGTACATTTAAAATTTGGCATTTGGAGGTTTTTTCTGTATGCCTTGTTTGCTGTGATTTGTCTTCATATCTGAATTTGTGCCAAAGAAGTAATCTGAAGATAAGCTGCCACTTGAGCTTGTAGTAGACTCAAACTAATAGAGCAAAGTAGGTTGAGGAGAAACCTGTAATACTTGCCTGAGTTGTCTGGAAACCTGTCAGTAGTTATTCTAGACCTAACATCAAGTTCTCTACTCCCTGTAGAACAGGTTTTGCTGTATTCTGTGCTGTGGTGTGATGTTCCTAAAATATTTAACAGCACAAATAGGGATAAGAGAATCCTAAAAGTGTGCTCTGCCTGTTTGAGGTCTGCTCCATGCCTCTCATTGCTCTGTGTGGTATTTGTTGTGGCACTACAAAATGTATATTGGTAGTCTTCTATCTCCAGGACAGACCCAGTTTGGAGTGTGAGGTTGGACAGGAGTGCAGTGTCCCCTGGCAGGCAGGGACAGAGCAGCTGGCACAGAGCTCTGCAGGCCAGAATGGGCTGAGGCAGGAATGGCTCAATGGCTCAATAGCCAGACCAGGGTACTTGCTGAGAGTTCCACAGAGCAGCCAGCTTGGTCATTCCTGGAAGCTCCAGTGCAGAGGGGTAAAAGACTTCAAAGATCACCAAATAACTGTTTATAAACACTGAATTTGGTTGGTTTACTTACCCTAGAGCTTAAGGAACCAATATAAAGGACATCTTCTACTGGTTTTAGTTTCAGAATTCTCCTGGAGCTTTCCTGATACTTAGAAATGGGTTTTTTTTCTATTTAAGAGTAGATAGATTGTCACACAGCTTCGGTACATCTTGGTAGTGCAAGGCAAGGACTAAGTAGTCCCAAAATGTGAGTTTGACAATTGCACACCTGTACTGTTTCCTGATGTATTTAGTGTATGTTTTCATGCTCAAAACATCTGCCCATTTTAGCACTTTCTTATTAATAGGTAAGGCTATCTTCAAAGGAGGCAATTCATAAAGATGATGGAGTTTTTAAGGCTCCTGCACCACCTCCCAAAGTGATAAAAACTGTGACAATACCTACTCAGCCCTATCAAGAGATAGTAACTGCATTGAAATGTAGGAAAGAAGACAAAGAAGTAAGTATTCTTAACAAATTTTTAAGATAAAGAATTACTAGTAATCCTAACTACTGAAGGAACAGCATCAAAGTGAAATTTGGCTTTCCTATTAAAATAACATTTTTATCTAAATAGTTGAATGGCCTTTATTAACATCTTAATGTTTCCTTGCACTTTAAACTGAGTAGATTTTTAAACTATGCTTGTTAAGATTGTGATCAGTCTCTAGAGCAACTTACTTAGGTCAAAATATTTGTCTTTTCCAGTTATACACTGTTGTTCAGCATGTAAAGCACTTCAATGATGTAGTGGAATTTGGTGAAAATCAAGAGTTCACAGATGATATTGAGTACTTGCTAAGTGGATTGAAGAGCAATCAGCCCCTAAACACACGTTGCCTTAGGTAAGACATCGTTATATAAAACACTGAACCTATATTTAAGAGATACTGAATTAAATATGCGTCAGAGAAGTGACCATGCTTTAGAATGTCATTGACATTTACCTGGCACTTCTGCCATGAAGAATAAAATTTGAAAATAATAATTAAGATGGTATCTTGTGAATAATCAAAAGCAGTATGACTGTGAAGATGAAATAGAAAATTGTGCAGTAAGACACATGTTCAACACACTTATTATTCTTGCTGTAAATTAAAACCTTCTGATAACTTCTCTTTGTTTAGTGCATCTTATGTGTGATGTCTGTTCTGTTTTCAATGCAAATTCAATTCTAAAATAAAATCCCTGAGACTGCAAAGTTTGACAATAATCTAGAAGGTAACATGGAGATAAGTGTTTAACTCCAACTGCCGGTTCTTTATCTTCTGTTGAGAAATTATATAACTGGCACCCAGTGGAAGGACTGAGGCCTCAATATTAATTGAAAGCTTCCTTAAGTGGTCTTGGACTACTCATTGCACTCTTAATAGTCAAGTCACACATTATTGTGAAGTTAGCATCAAAAATATTAGCCTTGCTTTGAAAAAGTTTGTGACTTGATACTGGATTCTATTGCCTGGACGTGAAAGTAATTATAATAATGTTAAATATAATAAACATGTAATAATCTTTTTTTAACTTAAGTTTTCCTCTCTGTTCAGTAAAACTGAAATAATAGAGAGGGGAGAATGTGAATCCATACAGACAGGTGATGGCAGTGCTTTATTTGTGATTTGTATGTGGCTGAGATAAACCTTTATATATGTCTGAGAGAGCTACTTTGAAGTTTATTATTTGTTCCTCAGAAACTAGCAATGAATATTGTTGGTGGAGTATAAATACAAGAACTCTATGTATTTATAGAGCTCATATATACATTATTATAAGAATAAATTATTACTGTAATGACAGTTCAGGAGTATTTTTCATATGAGTGCTCCTTATTTGCTCATATGGCAAACTTACTAAGATCTTAAACTGAATTCTTTCCAAATTTATATAATTGAATATATCTTATGTAAACACAACAAAAATCTTTTCTTTCAGTTAACACATTAAAAGCAAAGTGTTTTTCCTAAGGAAATCAATGTGTAAGGATAGGAGTAGACATAAAAGATTCAGAAACAGATAGGTAAGCTCTAACTGGTTCTGTTGTGATTGGAGACAGAAAGACCACTTGTTCTTTTAAACACCTTATTGTGTGAATCTCTTAGAGGCAGATTCCTCAGCATTCATGGAAGACTTGATTGCAGAATCACTCCCACATTATTGCACATTCAAAAGCAATGTATTTTTAGCAGTTGTTGTGTTGCACTGTGCTAGAAATGGCAGACAGCTTTCTGAGAAAGCTAGGGGAAGGGTTCCATTTTTAAAATAAATTGTTATGCTGGTCACCGATTATACTGGTATATTTGTCAGATTTTTTTCTGAAATTATAGTATTTTCATCAATCAGAAGTGCAACAATGAGTACTAAAAAAGTTTTATGTATAAGTAATGTTAGGCATAAGTGGGAGTGGTCAGTTAATTAGACAATCATTAGATAGCAATGGAAGCTCACATTTACAATTTCTAATAATGCCTTGGTCCATAATGAGCTCTCCCATATCTCTAAATTAGAGTTTCATGCTTAATCCATGACATTGTACTTTCAGTTTAATTACTGGAAATTTTCAGCTTTTTTTTTTTTTTTTTTTTTTTTTTTTTTAATGAGAAGCAAATTCAGGCTGCCCTTTAAAATCCTGGTGTTAGCCAAGCTTAAAATAAAGCAGATATAGTTTGGTGCTGGTAAGCAGCTTGACTAAAACACTGCTCTGTTCACCAGCTGCAAGCCTGCTTTCTACAAGTTTTAGAAGAAACATCCCAACAGAGTTGTCCAGGGTCTGAGGCGTGTGGTCAGTCCTGTGTTGTAGACTTGTTTATCTGCTGTTCTTGTAAGTGTGCTCATTTCAGTAGTTCTAACCCAGAGTTGATTTTCTCCAGTGTAATCAGCTTGGCGACCAAGTGCGCCATGCCCAGCTTCCGAATGCATCTGAGAGCACATGGGATGGTAGCCATGGTTTTCAAAACACTGGATGATTCCCAGCACCACCAGGTATGGATACGTTGTGGATTTCATTGAAGTTGGTTGATATCTGTCTACTGGGCAGGAATTTTGTTCAAGGCTAAGCATCCAGTATAGTGTGTACTGGTGTGTGTGTGTGTGTGTTTATATGTATTATATGTGTGTGGAGAGGGAGGGAGAGGAGGAGTTTAGTGTATATAATGGTGCCTTTGGGATCAGTGGCTCCATTTTTAAAAAGCATTTATTGGAGGGATGAAAAATTAGAGAATCTATATGCCAGTGATTAATTCCTTATTCCACTGTTTATGTGCTTCTGGGTTTGGAAATTCTTTTTGAAAATTTAGGGTTTTTGTAAAATTGGACTGTACTTTGGATTGTTATTTTATGTGTTCTCTAAAAACTTTTTCAATAATTTTATTGTTGTATTTTAAATTCTTTCAAAGACAATATGTTTGAAAGGAATCCTTCCTCCTTTTATTTGAAGGTGGCTCTAAGTGCTTGGCTCCAGACTTGCTCGTATGGGAATTACCACCCCTTCTGTAGCTGTTGTAGGGATTTTTTCATGTCTTGTGCTTGTCTCCTTGAGCAGTGCTGTAATTGCAGTTTTAGAATGCCTTGTTCTGTTGGATTCTAGGAAAGATAAATTTCAACTATTTATGGTAACATAACCTGAGAGTTACACTGAAGAGGTTTGGTTTTCCTTCTTACTGGTGTTGCCTCTGTAGGGTATCCCAAGGGTATCTCAAAGCTGAAAATGAGATTTTACTTGAAATAGGTAGTAGTTATGTGTATCAGTCAGGTTTATAATTTTCTGTAATAGGTCTAGAAGAGTGACATACAATGCAGAATGCAACTTTGCACCCACAGAAATAGGCATTTCAGAGGTGGTATTTGACATCTTACTGGGGTGGGGGGGGAAGCTGTAGTTTAAGTCACTGATTTAGAATAATAGCTTATTTTCTATCTCCCTCAAAAATTAGCAGTGGCTAACTGTAAAATATAGACACTGTGTTCAATGAATTCATTATTTTGTGAGCTGTCAAAATAGTGCCAAGTGATACTAGAAATAAATGAAGTACAGTCACTCTGTTTAGGACAGTTGCCACTGCTGAGTTGCAGGAGATCAGCAGAGGACAACTACAGTTCCCTGGAAAATGTACAAGCTTGCTGGGTGTATTTTTGGCTGTCTTTTAACAGTTACCATTATTCCTTCATTTTCAAAAGAAAAGGAAATTGCATGCTATTATTAGTCTGCAGTAACAAAAAGCATTGATTATGTTCACTATTTTCAGTATATTTGATGAAATGCTCCCTTTTGTCAAAGAAAAAAAGTGGTAGTTAATGTTTGAATATAGTTACAGTACATTCTTGGTACAGGTTTTGCAGTATTGTGAAATTACTGATTTATCAAACTATTCTTGATAAATGCTAATGGATATGCCCAAACTACTGACAGTATGTGCTTCAATACAATCATCTCTGGATAAGCACGCTGTCTTTCTATGATACCCTTTCATTCACTAATTATTTCTCTGAAATTTTAATTTCTCAACATGAATAAAAATTTCTCCACTAAATCTCAGTTCAGAGAAATTCAAGAATAATAAATCATACTAGGTTTTGCATGCATGGCTCATATCCCTGTAAGATAAATAAGGACTGAGATAAAAAAAGACAATTATTTGGTTAATATTTTCTTCAAAGTATTTTGAAGATGGGAAGACTGCCACAATGACATTGTTAATGGAAACAAATATGAGCTAATACTGCATTCATTATTCTGATGCAATGGAATAGATCGAGTGTGTAGGGGACTCTTAACATTTCCATAAGGAGTATAAAGTAACAGTTGCCTACTGGCACTTGGCATTTTTTTAACCAGCAGGGAAAACAAAATAACCAGCTATTTTACTGAGCTACGCCCAAAAATAACCACAAGAAAATTACTTGTTCCACCAAATTTTTCTTGTAGACTCGTGTTTAAGCATAAGTTTTTAATTGACGTTGTATCTTCAGTGGTGCTCTGTAAAGATTTTGAAGTATTATTATTTTTTTAAATAAAAACTATATTTCCATTATAGCTGTCAGGGCTTAAGCACAGAAATGTGGTTTTGTAATGTCTTCAGCATGTGAATCACTAAAAAAAAAAGATAAAAGTGCATTATATGTAGTGCTGAACCCTAGAAAATAACCATCTGTTCCCACAAGCTGGAGTATAAATAGAACAAGCAAGAGAAGACAAGGATGAGAGTGGGTGTAAATGGTCTGCCATTTCTGGAGTGTACATTCAAACTAGGATGTTTTCCTCAATTTTGTAGAAGTATGGAGTGCAAATCCATAGTTAGATATGCCATGAAATTTATGTCTAGAGCAAATTCTATTAGCTTTACTTTTTTCTCCTCTCTGCATTTATTTGGAAGCAGAATGTGTTTTATGCATTTTGAGGAATAGAATGGGATGGGGGAAGCTCACCCAAAAAAACCCACTCTCCTACTGCAGTAAGTAAGGGTGAGATTTTGAAGGATTGATTTGGTTCTTTGGTTTGGGTTTTTTTTTTTTGTTCTCTTAGGATACTGATCAAAAATGAGTTGTACCAACAATTTGCCCCTCATTCTGAGCTAGGAATTGTGTGTATGGTAGGGCATGAGGTAGCTTTCAGGCAGTGTGGTTAATTGAGCATTTATAGAAGATCAGAGCAAAATGTAGAATTGGTCTATTCAAGATGAAACCTGATGAAGCCTGTAGGGACTAAGAGAAACCAGTTTTAGGAATCCCATGTCACTGGTATGAAGCTAAAGCAAGTTTGTTCCATGCTGTAAGCACCATTCACATTTGAGGTCCTTACTTTGATATCATCATTATTTCCCTGTTGCACATCAGCATTTGGAGGCTTATTGGCCTGAATCCCTCCTGTGTATTTGCTGTGGCAGGAACCTGGCTCTTGGTACACAAAACCAATCCATCCCCTTTGCTTTTCCAGCAGTCTTCCTGCAGCGTGAAACCTTCTATATCATGTCTTGGTCCCTTCTGATCTCATTTAAGTGTCTTTGAAACCTGGCTGGCAGGTCTGAAGGGAGCTTCGGCTGGCAGAGCTGGTGCAGGGGGAAAAAGAACCATTGCTCCCTTTGTAGCGGAGTGCTGGCTGGGTTGAAAAGAAGGGAACCTGCAAGGTTCAGGCAAGGAACAGGCAAGGGCTTGGTACAGAGGTTTACACAATGGGTGTGATTGCCTTTATCATACTTTGGAATATCTGTAAAGCATTTGAATAATGATCTAAGAATGGTCTCTGACTTTTTTTTTAATGCCTAAATATAGGCAGCCCAGATTATAAATTCAGCGTTTTCCCTCTGTTAACTGCTGCATACTTTTTAGTTGCTAGAAACTCCTTTGGGGCCTTATGTGGCTAGCACAGGTCTTTCCTATGAGAACATTCTCCTGTGTTTTATAAACAAAGATAAAGTTTGGATGTTGTTGAAACAGTGTCTCGAGATTTGGACAGTTCAGGCTTGGCCAGTCAGGCCTAGGGGGAGGTTTCTGACTGACCAATCTGGGTGACCTCTGAAAAGTTTATATATCTTGGATTCAAAATAATAAAGTGCTTTTTCTATGCCACGCTGAGAATCCAGGATCTCTTCTCTGCTAGCGGCTCAACAGCGACAGCCTTAAGCATTTTTTTTAAAACCAGGAAACTCACCTAGATAATGCTGGTCACTAAAAAATAGTTGTTTCAACTTCCTAGATGTTGAAGTCCCACATTGGCTGAACAATGATTAGCTAACCTTTGGTTTCTCTGGAATGCATTTACTCCTGTGTCCTGTTTTAATCACTGCCATTCTGAAAGAACCCAGTTCTTCAAGGAACCTGACATCTACAGTTTAAGCCAGCTGCAATAAATCAAAAGTAAAAAAATTCTGTAATTAAAATTATAAAATTGCAAGACTTACTGGAAGAAGTTAATAAAAATTAAGGGTAAACAATGTATGCCCTCTGCAGACAAGTTGCATAGATGCTTTCTGCCTTACATCTGGCAAGGCTGGAGTAGTGATAAAAGGCTGGAGTAGTGATGTTCACAGCTAAGAGTTTGTTGTGGGTTTTTTTAACAATCCTGTCTTCATGTATTCATGAAAGATGTAGATTTGGAAACCCTTCCTTCCTTCCTTCAGTAGTTCAAATGCATCTTTGGTAGCTGGTCAGATTAAAGTCTTCATGCACCTGAGGATTTCCTTGACTCAGACAGGAAGGAGTTTTGACATAGCTTTTGATAGATTGTCAGCTGCCTAATCCTGTTCTGGAAATGCTGATACTACCTGGCAGGACCAGGTATGATTAGTACTTGCTTCTAAATTAAACAGAGCAGATAATAATTGCTTTAGTGGTTGCTTGGACTCTAAACAAGATGTTAATCTGCTATGACACAGAATTCTGCTCTTTCCTGTTGATCTGTACAACATTTATATTCCAGAACTAGTTTGTTTCCATGTTTAATTTACCTTATACAGAAACAATTGTGATGGGCATGTGCAGCACGTTGACTCTTGAAGTTTGAACTCAGTAGGACACATGCATACCTCACTCACCCCCAGCTCTCAACTCCTCCAATTATTGCCGAAGGTTTCGGAAAGTTTTGTGCCCAGCACAGCTCAGTTCCCAGTGAACATTTCTCCTCTTTACTGTAACTTGGAGCTCAGTGCTCTCAGTGCAAGTGCTGTACTTAGACACCAGGCATGGGTGGCTTTGCTTCACTGTTGTCTGGCTCTTCCTGACAATCAACTTCTGCCTTGGCCTTTCTGAATCCTTAGGAAGGTAGAATTTAATTCTTCCTTCAAGAAGAATTAAGTGTTCTTTAGCCAGCCGGATGTCCCTCTACACCAATTCTGTGTAAGATACAAGGGGTCAGGTTAATAACATTCATATGTTAAGGACTGATGGGGATGAGGCACAGGGGGAAGCTGGTTTACACTCTGGCTAATTCCAAAAAGCAGAATTCCACTGGAAATAAAACGTGTTTATGCTGGAAAGGTTTGGACAAACGATTAACTGACAGACGCGTTTGGCAGAATCAGAATTTAAGTCCCCAGGTGCTCCCCCTGCAGACACTGTCCCCATGATCTCTGTATGTTCTGCTGCTGTCACCAGTTCATCCCCTCGAACCAGAATGTTCACCTACCTTGCCATATACCCTGGGCTTTTTCTCCTTGTTCCCCTGCCATCTGTCTCTTCTGTAATACTGTGTTACTGAAGTTACTGTTTCTTATTCTGTCTGCAGCACTGAGTCACTAAAAAGTAGAAATCCCTGCTTTTCTACTAGGGCTTTGTAAATATATTGAGTGCTTTATGTCTCGGTTTTATTTGTCAGGAGAATGCATTAGTAACTTGCTAGAAGGAATCTCCATTCAACAGTGAGTGCTCATGCAAGTGCTAAGACTGAGACCTGTCAGTCATTTTCTTTTGTAAATCTTCAGCTTGTTTATTAAAAATGGTAAAAGGTCTGCCTAAAATGATTAGTAAAAGCTAACTGGCTTTTTTTCTTTCTCTCCCACCCCAAGAATTTGTCCCTTTGTACAGCAGCTCTAATGTACATCCTGAGTAGAGATCGTTTGAATATGGATTTAGACAGAGCCAGTCTAGATCTGATGATACGGCTTCTGGAATTGGAACAAGATGCTTCCTCCGCCAAGCTGCTGAATGAAAAAGACATGAATAAAATTAAGGAAAAAATTCGGAGACTGTGTGAAACGGTTCACAACAAACATCTTGATCTCGAAAACATCACGGTGGGTAACATGCTTTTATTGGAAAGCCTTGGCAGTTGTGGAATGCTTAATAAAATGGAACTTGCAAGCATCGTCCTTCATGTCAAATCCCCAGCAAAGGATTCCTGGTATTTTATTTGCCTTTGATGCATACCTGACTGCACTGCAAGTCTTTTCTTTAAATTTGAGATTTCCTTTTTTTCAAAGGGTGTTAGTAGCATAAAGTTTGGATGTACTTCAGCTGAGTCTCCATTTGCCCCTGCTAAGGGTAGCTACTTACAGGGAGCAGTTACAAACAAGTAACACTAAATAACTGTGTGTTTGAAGACCACACTTAGATTGTTCGACTCCATTTCCTTGACTAAATTTTATGAGTACTTTCACAAACAAACTAGGGGTTTGTGCATGGGAGTAAAGGGTATTGTGTGCTAAATTCAAAATGTGGTGCAGGTTTTCCCATTAAAAAAAAACAAATCTATCCTGCAGAAACTGATTTTTCCTTGCCCAAAGTGTGGTGGCAGTTTTGTTGCTTGCCATGAATGTGGATGAATCTTTTCCCTCCCTTGCTCAGACATACTTGCTCTTTATGAAAATACCTTCATCTGCAGCAGAGTGAATTGGTTCTGTTTAAAAATAAATTTGGCCATGGTTTGATGCTAGCATCAAGCTAGCTTAGAAAATAAAAAGGGTAAGTTGCAAGGCTTTTTAAGAGGAGCGTATTTAAAGAATTGATTGACAGATTGATTAGATGAGTGGCCATAAATGACAAAAATTAGCAGTATGTCTTTGCTTTTGCCATATTTCACTGTACTGGATGTTAACACGATCTTAATTTTTTAACATCCTGTAATACATTCTTTTCATGATTCTTACTAGGGTTTTTGCCATTTTTCGTGTCATGCTTATACCCAATGGGAGAAGCTTCTGATTTATTGTTCATGAAGCAAGCTTTTCAGAGCTTTGTCTCTGCAAGTAATGTTCCAACTCCTGGCAGTAATCTTCAGTCAGGATTGGGTTCCATATTTGGTTAGACTAAAAGATGATGTGCCGTTTTGAGCTGGCATTTTCATTTGTAGCTTTTGGGACTTTTTGTCAGTTTAGGAAGGATTTCATTGGGGTGTTCCCCCCACCCCCCAAGTTCTGGCAATGGAACAGAGAGTTGAATTCATACAACGAGTCACTATTCTGTAGCTTTAGCAAGAGCTGCATTTCAGGTAAGGAAGTTAATAGCCATGGCATCATTTTTAATCTTGGTAGTCAGATTGTGGTGACAGTGGACCACAAGTTGCAATTTCAGGCTCGTTTCCTATAAACGTATGAAACATGCAGGTAGGGAGCTTGAATTAACTTTCTGGCCTTGGAAATCTGCAAAGGAAGAATGAATTTGAGATTATAGTCTGCACTTCCAGTTTACAGTCTGAAAATACCACGGCAGAATGAAATTTGTTCTCTAGGTGGTGATCAGCTAGGATTTGGTATAATCAGAGTCTTCTTTCATTGCTGTTTTGGCACTGAAGGCAGCTCACATAGCAGAGTTTGTCAGTGCCAGGATATCTCTTGCACTATAAAATGTAAGACAGCTCCCTTTATTAAGCATGGAACAGCTGGTGCAGGTTCCTCATTGCTAAAGCATCCAGCCACAAAGACCACTGTCTCCTGCTTGAGCTTTTCTCATATTCATAATCTGATCTAGCCTGTTGCTTTTTTATGAACTGTAATCCTGTTCTTGTGTTTTCTTAGACATGGGTTTTAAAAGGAGAGGATATATCAAAAGGGACTCTGTCTTGTGAGGAAGTTGTTCATGAGTAAAGAGCATTAATATCGTAGGCCATCAGTATCAGCTGCTTTATTTGAGGGTTTTTCCCTGAGGCAGCTCTATTTCTTAAATTTATTTCGAGCTGTTGCTGTAAATGCATTGAATATTGTAGTACCTCACAGATGGAAACTGGTTTCCTCCCAGCTGCACCATCTAGAAGCAGAGACTATATAGTATTTAGAGAATATTTGCAAGCCAAATGAGATGATTAGGTTCTCTTGCAGTTTAAGATGATAGCAGTGGTAAGTTGAGACAACAATGAACTTTATACGTTGAAGATCAAGCTGCTTTCATGTAGATCCCTGTCATGAGATACAATAAGTAATCTCTGTTTTGTACCAGATGACAGGCAGAAAATGCAAACAAAAATGCAAATCTTCTGGGGGTAAAGAAAAGCTCTCTGCTTTTTCAGACTCAGACTGGGTATCAGTGAGATACCCAGTCTCTCACGGTATCAGTGAGAAACAAACAGGAGGATTGCAGCTGATGTTTTTATACCTCCAGTTTGTGCCTAACCAGTCACACCTTGGCTTTTTTGAATCTTACACCGAGTAGATGAAGGTCATCAATTTGCCTCCCTCTTTCCACAGACAGTGTTGCTTGTGTGTCTGTCTAGATCTTAGGCTGGATTAAGTTTTGAATATTCAAAGGTTCTGTTTTCTTGACTGCTATTAAAAACATAAACCCAGAAACTGAAAAGGAGGTGTGTGCAGGTTGAATTTTTTCTAGACTCGTGCTGGATTAGAAGAAGATAAAATGTGAAGAACTTTGCCTTCACCACAGCAAATGGCCCTCATCTGTCAGTGAACACAGCCCTCTGTAGCTCATGCTTTTACAGCTACATCCTCACTGTTGCATCAGAACAAAAACCTTCAGAAGTGACTTGGCTTTTCAGATGGTGAAAGGTTATTCTGGTTTTCACTCTCAGCATAAGGCTGAATGCTTAATATTTTGAGCCTTTGGTGTTCAAATTTTGTAGTAATTGACATTGAAATTTGAATGTAATAGATCACTTTCCTCAAAAGCGTAAAAAAGCGTAAGGGTTACAAGGTTTCATTGCTTTTATTTAAAAAAAAAAAAGAGAAAAATTAGTGTTCTTATTAAGTGTGTACAAATACCAGATTTTATTCTCCTGGAGTTATTTGAAGTCTTACTGCCCTCTGGCAAAAAAACTAGTCACCATATTTTAAATATTGTGTGGCCTTTGAGCTTTTGTGGTGATGGTATTTAGGAAGTTAACTAACCTACTGTAGATTTGCTGCTGCTTGTGTTCTCTTGATCCCCACAAGACTTCACTGACCCAAGGATGCTTCCGTTTGCACTGGAGAAGTGCTGTCAGTGTTGTCTCACAGTGACGGTGTGCTGCAGGGCTTGCTCCTCAAACTCAGAAACAAGTAACTTGGGGTGGTAACTCATCTTTATCTAACATTCAGCTTTCTTTTCCTCCTTGGAAATCAAGTATTTTGAAAGCAAGGAAAGCAGCTGGAGATGCTGGGGGGGCAGAGGGGAGGGCCGATACTAAGACAATGGAATGTTTGCTCAAGCCTGTTGAGAACTATTCTACTTCCATTTGCAGGGAGTGAACTTACCTTCACTGTTGTTGAATTTATATATGTGCTCCTCTTTTTTTCAAAAGGAAGTATGTCAGTAAACAAAATAAGATTTTCTACATTGGTTCAGTTTAATTGTTTTATTCTGTAGGTGTAAAATTAAGAATGCAAGATACCTACGTTGAAAGCAAATGTGTTCTATGAGCAGCAGAGCCAAAGTGTCTGGGAGACTGAGAAGCTGTGTTCACTGGGGCTTTTCTTGTTTTTACTGCCTGGCTGATTTGTCCATTTCCTTCCTCCACTTGTTTCTTTTGATAACAAGAGATGACAGGAGTCTGCTTGGGTTTTCTAAGCTATTAATAAAACAAAGAAAATTTGAAAATGCAAAGTACCTTTTTTATCAGTATTGTCATTTTTCTAAAATACCTATATTTTCCAGTCTGTTCTTGCTCCCTCTGGTGGTTCTTCTACTCAGAAGCTATACTGTTGTTTTTATGGTTTTTATATGACATATATTTGTATGATTTGATATCTTGGCTACAGCTGCATATGATGATTTCACTAATTCCAGAACCTCACTCTTTCAGACTGGGCATTTGGCAATGGAGACATTACTGTCTCTCACCTCAAAGCGAGCTGGGGACTGGTTTAAAGAAGAACTGCGACTTCTGGGTGGTCTGGATCATATTGTAGATAAAGGTATAGTGGGGATACTGCTTTGACAGCATGGAAACATAGTGAATTGTAATAAAATGTTTGCTTTTTGTAATGTTCATTTCGTGTGTTTAAAAATAGAAATGTTATGTATATTTTTTAGCAGTGTTGGAAACAAAGTACACAATTCAATATCAAGTTACTGTGAAATATATAGTGACTTTAATCTGTTGTATTTGGGATTGAAAGTAGTTTTCATGTTAAACAGAATGTGTAAAGTGTTGCATTATAATGTGTGAGATTAGAAATGGCTTAAGCTTGGACAGAATGCTGTGTTCCATATATCTGTACAGCATACTTATTCTAAAGTAGAATCTCCTTTATCGTCTTCTAGAATTATTTTCAGACAAGGTATTTTTTAACTAAATATGCCAAAGGAAGTAAACCCTTCAAGAAGAAATGGTGGGGGGGCATATTTCATTATTCAAAGATACGTCTCAGTTAGTGTTTTTTTGATCAGAATCTCACAGGTAGGGAAAAGGACATTTCTTAATGAATTCTTTCTAAATGACCTGAATAAAGCTGGGTCTTTAGTAAGCAGAGGGAGAACAAAGCAAGGATTGGAGAGACGCAAGTATTCAATTTGCACAGTTTCACATTATGGTTTCAGACTTGTGAAGTGTGCGAAGGGTGTGCTTGCCCTATCTCTTTCCTCTTCTACAGTCTCTTAGAGTTAAGGAACACAGTCATGTGCTGGATGCTCTGTTTTCTGGGAGAAAATATATGGTTAGGTAATTTGTAGCAACAATCTCAAACTTGTAAAGACAAAATTGTAAGGTTTGTTTTTTCATTTACTTGGAGAAATGAAAAATTTAGGAGTGCTGATCATGTTTTCAGGGTTGTTTTCTGGCATAAGAGGTGTACAAAGTGTAAAACAAGATTGATAGCAACTCTTTAGTAGCTGGTTAGTTTATATACCTGGCTTTTGAAGACTTCTTGCTTCTAGTGGAAAACAACTTCTTTTTGTGTTTAGTTAAAGAATGTGTGGATCACCTAAGCAGTGATGAAAACGAAGAGAAGTTGGTTGCTTCGTTATGGGGTGCAGAGAGATGTTTACGGGTCTTAGAAAGTGTGAGTATGAGCAGATCCACTGCATTTCTGAAAGCTACTTCTTAAGCAGACCTGTTCTGGTTTACATTCTTTCAGTATCTAGTCCCATTATAGCTCTATAATGTTGATTTATTTTTTTTTAATAGACTGTACTAACTTTCTGATGCTTATCAGTGTTTCCGTAATGTTTGAAAATTTATTTTATTGTTCTGTATGTGTATACTGCGTTCCAAGGTTATTTTTGGTAAGAATATCTAAATGTAACATGATGCTTTTTCTTAAGTTCGTATGAAAAGCTGCTGTTTATGGATGTTGTTTTTGAGGCATCAGTTTGACTCTCCAATGTGTGTCCAGTAATAACTGATCATTATAGAAGCGCTGTTTTCTTAGAAGCGATAAAGCACTTTTAAGAATTGCTACTTTGAACCATCAGCTGGTGAAGTGCTGAAAGAGAAAATTGCTCTGAAAGGCAAATGAGTCCTGTCATCAGTTGAGTGTGTAAATGCAGATGGTAAATATTTCTTTGAGAACTTGGAAGAAAATCAAAATAAATGGTACTTTTGTAGAGTTTACTTGACAGGAATGGTGAGTGTGTGTTTCTCTGCAATGCCTTTTTTCTCCAAGTTCACTGTTTGTTACTGGTGTTCCTCTGATTCTGTTGTGATACCCTAAGAAAGCAGAAGAACCTTGTTATATTCTAGCAATGCATCACCACACAGCAGAAAATGTTTGGGATCAGAGTACAGGTCAATGAATCTCACTGACCACCTGAAACCCAAATGAGAGGGCAAATAGCTACCGTGGTCACTTGTTTTCTTCACTAAAATAGAAGGACAGAGTCAAAGATAGTGTAAATGCAAGCTAAAAACTGAGATGAAAACGTTGAAGGGTGTCTACTTAAAAATTCTCTACCTGCCTTCTCAGCAGCAAGAAAAAATATTTTAGGTTTATTTTCTGCTTTTATATTCAGTAGATGGAATTGCCAAGCAACAGTAAAGAGTCTTGATTGGTGTTCGAATATTCAAATTTGAACTTACAAGTGTTTGTGATGTAGTAAGATCCTTGGAAACTTGGGAGAGATGACAAAATTTAAAACATGCCAAATCATGCAAGTCCAAGAGAAGGATTTCAATTGTTTCTGAAAATTGATTCCAAATTTCAGTCAAGAGAATCAAGGAAAAACTTGTGTGTTATGGTTGCATGCGTAGTAAGCTCTCAGAAGTGGATTTGATATCAAGTCCTTAAAATATCACATATATCATTGTATTCTGTATACACACTTGGGATACTGTAGTCCCAGAATGTGGATTCAGGGTTCTGCTGTGGCAAAACATTATGCTGCATGGTTTCTGTACTTTATCAGGGAAGATGGCTTTATCTTCAGTGCCACAACTACTTAGAGGTGAAAACGCCAAGGAAATATTGGAAAATAAGAAGCAAAACTTTACACTGGATATTAGCCAAGAAATGTGGAGCTGAATAAAGTGTAGTAGTAGTAAAAGGGAATGCTTCTCTTTCAGGGAAAAAAACTCGAATTTTAATACTACTTTCTCCTTCTCTTTTTAGGTAACTGTGCATAATCCAGAAAATCAGAGCTATCTGATAGCATACAAAGACTCACAACTCATAGTCTCCTCAGCTAAGTAAGTTGTAAAAAAAATACCAAAATAACCCAGGTTGGCAAAATACCTCATATGATAGGGGGAAAAAGGAAATGGTTTATACCAGAAGATTCTGGGGGTCAATAACCCCAAAATTTCCATTGTTGCTTTTCACTGATTAACTTTAATGTAGATCAGGTATGGGCAGCTACCTGACTACTACCAGTGTGTAGTGCTGCTACTGTTGGGTCTGTAGAAGCTGCAAACTGTGGATTCAGCTCCTGCTATACTAAGTAGGAACACAGAAGAGTGTGAAGTGACATTATTTATTGTGTCTTCATTATGCTTAAGTGTTTACTGGAATGGAGTATAGCAGAATTGACAGTGTAACTAAGAATTAAAATAGTGACATTTTGTTCTTGGCATTTCTCCCTGGCAGAGATTCTTGTACAAACACCTCTAACCCATTTATCAATCTGGGTGATGTCTCAGTTGGCTGGCTGAGCCTATCTGCCCCTCGTATTGCTTTTCATAAGAGAACAAATGAAGCTGAAAGTTTGACTCTGCAGACCTCATTGGAAACATTATAATTTCATGGTTATAAGTTAGATATTTGGAGTATTTCTTCAAACTGAAACAAAGCAAACCACAGTTTAAAATGTTATTTAAACCAATATATATTTTTGACATTTCTAGTTTTGTTGTTAACTGAAGTAAGTGGGGTGGTTTAACGTGAAACTAATATTATGCAGTAGAATCGTGCCTGTGGTCCATTAGTGTTACAAGATTAAGATTTTACTGCTAGGAAGTCGTGTCATTTCTTACTGAATGGAAATAGCTCTGAGAAGAGAGCAAGAGAACATTCTGGTAACACTGTCAGAATCATGTTGTGCCTTGATGGTCAGAGGGTATGAGAGGCTGGGTTTGTAAGAAGAGGGGATACCTTTTGTAAGACCATGTGATGAAGCTGGAAAGGAAAATTAACTTGCTCTTGAAATAACAAGCTGATAAAGCTCTAAGATTTCCAGGTTTTTATTTTCACAATTTTAGGTGAGCGTGTAAAAGATCTTATAGGTAATAAGTTGATTATCTCTCCCTACAGACTGAGTATCAGAAAAATTCTGCATAAGCTCTGTGGTTAAGGTTTTTTTCCCTTGTGAAACAAGTAGAAAGGTGGAACGTTCTGTATGTTGTGAAGATAATTTTGTTCTGCACCTTCTTCCTGCAGAGCACTGCAGCATTGTGAGGAGTTAATCCAGCGATATAATCGTGCTGAAGACAGTATCTGTTTACCAGACAATAAGTGTCTGCCTCACCAGAATGTAACTAACCATGTGGGTAAAGCAGTGGAAGACTGTATGAGGGCCATCATTGGGGTCTTGCTCAACCTGACAAATGATAATGGTAAAACAGCAATTTTTTTTTGCATATTCTGTGGTAAAGTGTCCGACAAACCATTAGTATAAATATTTTTTTGTACCGATTATGGATTTTCATGTCCAGTGCAATAAAGCAGTTATACATGGTAGATATTTGCTTATAGCCCTCAGTAATTTGTCTTTGCAAGCTGGGTGAGTAATTGCAAGTACGAAATGTCCAAATGAGGGCTTGGGGTAAGAGGGGCTGGTTTGTCTTTAGGACCAAAAGGTTTTTATTAGGCTGCTTGCCACTGAGAGTGTGATTATTTTCAACATAAAGCCTCTGAACTCTCTTTGTTTGCAGAATGGGGTAGTACAAAAACAGGTGAACAAGATGGTCTGATAGGCACAGCGATGAATTGTGTGCTTCAGGTTCCAAAGTTCCTACCTCAAGAACAGAGATTTGATATTCGGGTGCTGGTAAGCGCTTGTGTTTGTTACATCAACAGAAAATTATTTGCCTCCTTTTTGTGTATTGAGCTGCTCTTGTTCCACATTGAGGAATCGTTTCCCCTGCAGTTTTCAGTGACTGTATATACCTGAAGTGAGGTACTTGAAATTTCTGTAAGGATTTGGTGGGTTTGGGGTTATTTTCCCTGTGTTTGGTGGGAAGAAGTGCACTGCTTGATGAACAAAGAGATTTTGCTAAGTGTGTGAATTACTAATTTTCAAACATCTTTTCGATTGTGGAAACATGGTTGATATTATTGTTTGAGTAAAGGCTTTGTCAGATTTACTTCAGTTTATGTAAGATGGCCTAAATAGCAACAGTGAAATTGTGTATGTGAAGGATCTCTTAAGAACATAAGCTGAGGGTTAGATACATGAATCCCTAACCTGTAAATGAATCCTCAGCTCCAAGCATGTTTTCATGTTCAGAATTGGAAAAACAGAGATTCCTGCATAAAAGTGCTCCTGTTCAGGGATCTCTGTCTTGCCTTGTATTTCAGTAGGTCTTGATCCCCCTATCAGACTGTTTCATATGTTGTGTATTCTCAGAAAGATAAGGCCCAAAGATGTTTATCTGAATAGATGTTTTTTGCTAAATTCTCTTTTCCCAATATGTGTAATCCTTTCTGACTCTCCCATCTTGCAGGGATTGGGTCTGTTGATCAATCTCGTAGAGTACAGTGCCCGGAACAGGCACTGCCTCGTTAATATGGAAACATCATGTTCTTTTGACTCCTTGTGTGCTGGCGAAGGAGATGAAAGCCTAAAGATAACTGGACAGATTGATGCTGTTCAGGCTTTAGTGCAGGTGAGAAATGTTTGTCCTGCAGTAGTTACCATTTCTCAGTATCAGAAAGGGAGAACTTGGCAATGAAAATGCGTCAGTTTTTCTGTTTACCGTTTAAGGAATGGAGCAGAGGTAGGGGGCAGAGGGGTGCTGCTCACACTCTTGACTTTGGCAGTACTGTCCATTACAGAAACAGCTTCCCTGGTAAAAGACGGTGGTTTACAGACATCCAATAAAAGTCTTTTGTCCCTATACCATTTCTTTCTAGTTTCACTGTTTCTAGGTTGTTTGCTGCAACTTCTGTTTTAAACCAGCTGTAAGCTACTTTTCTCTTATATACCTTGGTTCTATAGATTGGGGTTTTTTTGGTACTATGTTTTTGGGGGTCTTCAACTTTAAATTTAAAAAATAGGATCATCCTTTATAAAAGCAATAAAATAGACATGTTATGATTATGGATGTGAAACAGCATTCTTAAATAGTGTATTGACTAGCCTGTTAAAAAAAAAGAAACTCACCAATAATTTTGGTGAATAAGTTTCACCATGGAAGTTAAAATGAAAAAATTGAAAGGAAATTACAGACTTGTTGTTTCAGTGGAGTTAATTTTATGGATGCTTTTAGCAGCTGTATTTAACTTTGTGAAATAACTGTCCAGCAGCAGACAAAAAAAAAATCAATAAAAACAATAATATTAAATATCTTAATATATGTAGCTTGGCAAAGCAATATTTAAAGCTGGTGGTTGTATGGTTTGGGAAATAATTCATGAGAAATACATGCACAGTAGGATATTCCTGGTTCATTCACATTCTTTCTAACTCATTTTAAATGACTCCTTCATCTTTCTGCTCTAAGAAAGCCAAGAGGGGATAGTTAGTATGAAAAGAAAATGAAAATTGGTGGAGAACAAAAATGGACAGGAAATTATGGCAGCTTTTAGTCTTCAGGCTGTGTCTCAAGGCAGGTGATGAAACATTTACGATGCCCTAGAGGAACCTGGCAAGTGGTTCAGCGCTGGGGAGGGAGGTCTTGCTGTGGAGCACAGCGCTAGTGTTGGGCCAGACTGTGTTTTCCTTTGAAGAAGAAAAGCCTATTGTTAAAACAAGTATTGAAGAGTAATTGTATTAAGGAGTAAATTGTGAACAGGAAATCAAGTTAGAAGTATTAACTCAGTGTGTTTAGGGTTTAGTTTCTAACAGAAATTCTCCTGGAATTTCCCCTGTTAGCTGTTCCTGGAGTGTGAGAGAGCGGCACAGCTGGCCGAGAGCCAGACGGACGAGCTGATTAAAGAAGCTCCCACTGCTCAGCATGATCAGAGTGGGGAATGGCAGGAGACAAGTGGGGAGATCCAGTGGGTCTCCACAGAGAAGTCAGATAGTACTGAGGAGAAGGATAAGAAGGAGGAAGATGATGAAGAACTTGATCTTAACAAAGGTATGTTGTATGGCTGTGATGAGCTCAGAAAAGCAAAGAGCAGTGTGATTGCATAAAATCCCACCTTGTCCTCTGCTTTGTATCTACATCCAGTCTCTTGGGCTGAGATTTCCTCAGTGTTTCCTAGGTGCAACTGCTGCAGACCACAGGTAGGAGCCATTCAGACCTGAAGCATGAGACGTAGAAGTTAGGCTATTTTTTATGTTCTTAATAGTACCTTTTATCTCTTTCTTAAACAAAAAAACAAACCAAACAAACAAAACCCCAAAACCTTTTTGGGACGTTCTGTGTACAAAATATTCTGGCAAGGATGGCTTTTAGGCTGTTATCTTGTTCTTCTAGAATAGTCCTTGAAAGTTACCTGCCTTAATTTTTTTTCTAGGGTTGTTATTTCAAGCTTCTTTCAGGGGTTGGGTTTTTCCCCCTCCTCTCCCTATTTCCATGTGTGCCTCTTCTGTCCCCATCTGCCTTGTGTTTGTCTTCTCACTTCATCAGTGGTATGTGAGCTACCTGTGTAGTTTCTTGCTATGCTGCGTATTTGGTAGTTTGTTCCAGGAATTTGAGTATATCTGACCTGTTACATAGTTTGACTCTGGAAAATGGGTCTGAAACGTCAGTCCTTCTTGTTTAATCTTCTAATAATAGATGCAGTATATTACTTTTAATAGTGTTTTCATCTTATATTAATAGGTGTGGAATGTTACTTTCTCCAATCTTGCTTTACATCCTTGCTCCTTTCTGGAGCTCTATCAACTGGTGTCTGCAGTTATTTGTAGTTTTCCAAAAAATGCTGAGTCATCAGCAAAAAAAAAATGCTGTGTATGTTACCTTTAATACAATAAACTACATTGGGGGAAGTCTTAGAGGCCTATAGTATCAGATGAAACATTTGCATTGGTAGTTTGGTGTGTTCAGCATACAGTTTGCACATTGAAATGGCAGATGACAAAATAATGTGCAGCAGAATGAGTTGAGAGTGAATGAAGATCATTTTTCTTGTCAAGAATGTGCTGCTGAGTCAGTAAGTGTGGCGTTTCCTGATTTCTGAAATCTCAGTCCAAAAGCTCGTTTTGTTTGAGAAAAAAGCATTCTGCAAAGTGATAATGAAAGACTGTATTTGCAACAGTAAAAGATAGCAGCTGCTTACAGAATACAATGCACTGTTGTCTCTTTTACAGCTCTTCAGCACGCTGGGAAGCACATGGAAGACTGCATTGTGGCCTCATACACAGCATTGCTTCTAGGCTGCCTCTGCCAGGAGAGTCCAGTAAGGGAATAAGTTGATCTTAAGTCCAGTATAATGGTTAATGAAGTGATAATTTGCTGTATTAAAAGGGGTTTATTAAATTGGGCATCAATGTGAAGAAGTACATTGGTGAAGCTATGCTGATGTATACAGCTTTGCGAGAAGCTGGCTGAGGTATTCTATCAAAAACAGATTTTCTGAACATCACTGTGTTTATCAAAAAAAGTTGGAATGAAACATTTGACCTCTTTTACTTCTCTCCCTTTACTTGTGGCCAGCAAAAGAACTTTGGAAAGGCAGAGGAAAATTGGCTAAGCCTGTTCTTTCTCAGTAGTTTTAGTAAGCAAGTTACCATCAGATTTATTTATTCTTTATCAGTCTGCTTCAATTTTTTTCTTCCATTGAAATTGCATGAACTTGTTATGTCCCTGTTCAAAATAATTGTTTCAGGTTGGAAATACGTTTTAGAAAGCTGAAGTTAAAAACAAAAGCCATCTCCAATGTCTGAGAACTCAATAAAGTCTCTGTCAAATATAGGTTCACATGAAAATGAGGTTCAGACCTGCCTTCAGGCTTGTCTTAATTTACCATGGTGGCAGAAATGGTCTTTAAGGTGCTGTTCTGTGCCTTTGGACTGATTAGTGTCCATAGCAGTTTTAGTGTTCAGAGTAAGACTGACAACATCAGTAATTCTCAACCCTGCACAATTGTAAAGGGAGAGTCTGTCTCTGTCAGGGGAGTGATCTGGTGGGGTTTTTAATTCTTGATGTTCTTGTAGGTTCTGGGGAGGTCTGATAGTCCTCCTTTTTTTCTCTGTTTTTAGGGGGAAAAAGATCAAACCAACAAAAAAAAATTATTTTAGTAGTTGTTGTTTTCTAGAAACATAAACACAGTAAAGGTATTGCTTAAGAGAGACTTTAATCATAAAATGGCAGCAAAAGCCATCTTAAAAATGCTGTGAATATACTTAGCTTAGTGCATCTCGCATGCAGAGTATTATAGTTCTGTGTCAGAAAAATATTTCCCAAATGAAAAAAGATTGTTTTATTTCTTAGATCAATGTGACTACTGTGAGGGAGTACTTACCTGAAGGTGACTTCTCGATAATGACTGAAATGCTCAAAAAATTTCTCAGTTTTATGAACCTTACTGTAAGTAGTACATATTTTAAATTGATATACGTAGATTTTTTTGTAATTTTATTTGCTGTTAATATTTCATGCATTTTTAGAAGCATTAGTGTTTTTCAGTTTGTGCGTTCATAAAAGCACAGGATAATACTCTGTTCTTTAACACTGAAAACCCATTTGTCTGTCATTATGTTGTCATTGGTCAGGAAGATATTTCTGAATTGTCTGCCTGAACCTAGTTGCTTTTACTGATGCCTAATTGTAAATACTAAAATTCTGAAAATAGAATAGCTCTCAGCTATTTGAAAGAGGTGCTACAAATGCTTATTTGTTACTTGTGTTTTCTATTGCATTTCCAGTGTGCTGTTGGAACAACAGGCCAGAAATCTATCTCTAGGGTGATTGAATACTTGGAACACTGCTAGATACTTAACTTCCGCTGCAGGCACTCTAATGCTGGAGCTACCCTTAGACAAAAGAAGAAGTCATGAAAGAAGTCCTTGAAGGATATACCAAGAGCATTCATCTGTGTCATTCGTGTTCAGATTTTTAAGGCTACCTGGTCTCTTAACCATGCATTCAGCATTTTCTAAAAGACAGTTACTACATCAATCTGCAACTATCAAAAATGAGGGGAAAAAGGTTCTGAGGAAAGTAAATAAAGAAACCTTGCTGTTTATGATGCAGTGCAGTATTTAAATATTTTTGGCAGGGTTTACCCTCCCTATCTTTTTTTTCTTGCTTTGTTCGTGACAAGTTTCAAGGGGAAAAACTTGCTGCTGATAGTGCAACTGCTGTTTACTGTTGAGCCACTGTTTCATGCCAGCCAGGTGCAAAGGCAGCTTAGCTACTGAGGTATCAAACAAATGTTCTAATAAAGAAGTTCTGGACAGCAGCACCGCTCCTATTTGAGTTTAATTTGCTCTTGCTTTTTTATTACTAGATTATTCCAAAATCATAAAATATAAATTTTTAAATACTTTTGTGATTTTAACTACTGTCTATATTTAAAATTTGTTGGAATCCAAAGAGGCGAGGATTGGATTGGATAGTTTATTTTTTATACTGTTTTGATTGAAATTAGGTCACTGAACTCTTTCTCAGTTCTAAAACTCCCATGGCCCATGTACTGTAACCTGCTAGACCATAACGCTTTGTAGTTCCAAGAGCATGCAGACCCATAAACACACAAAGCCATTTGAGGGTATGTTATCCACAAAAGGAATAGTGACTGTAAAATGTTGTGCCCTGTTTAAAATGCAAATGAAATAAAGAAAGGAAAAAAAATTATTTTAAAAACACTCAATCCCAGGGTAGTTTACACTTCTAATAAGCAAAAACTTTGAAATGCTGTTTTAATTTGTTTCAAGGAAGAATTCAAGGTGTGTTTTATAATGTTGAATACAATGAATTTGGATGCTTTAGGGGGAAGAATTTTAAAGAAGCTAAAACACCAATGGGGATTAATGTTTCCAGCTGACATAATCTTTCTATTTCATCCTTCTGTAGTATGACAGAGTTGAAATGCATACAACACAAAGCCTTAAATTGCTGATATAGCTAAGATTTTGTTCAGGCTGAGGTCTAGTTCACAGCAAAGCATTGTGTTTGAGGACTTAAGTGGAACAAAGAATCCCAGAAAATACATGACTTTTTTAATAATTTTTTTCTTGCACTCACTATTCAGACCAACAGAATTGATTATTAATTATTTTTATTAAGGTGGTCTTGAATATTTGCAGACTGTTCTGCGATCTGCTTTGTTGACATTTTAAAATACCTGTATAGGTAGTTACATCATGTTACTCCATTGAATTTGTAAAACTTGAAGCCATAAAAATATTAGTTCTATGTATAATGAGGGGGAAATAACAGGAAATCTAACCTGCTTTTAGATCTTGTGTTATCTCCATGTATAAAGTTAAGAACTTGTGCTTTTGTATCAGTGCCAGCTGTAAATTTTTTACATACAGTGGCTGCCTTCTATGTCTTCCTATTTTTGATAATGCAGATTGTTGGGAATTCTGTAAGGAAGTAACTGATTAACGGCAAAAATCTTATGTTGGTCATATTTTTTTGCATTTTCTCTCATCACCTTCTAAAACGTAGTGTATCAGTGTAACTTAGAAAAGTTTTTGAGGTTGTATTCCCCTTCTTTTAGAAAAACTAAACGGTATGGAGAAGGAGGGAAAAGGTGTATGTAAATTATCTGCATTAGGAGGAAATCATTAAATATTTGGCCCATCTAGCTTTTTGCATTTTAGAGATTTTCACATATAATGAGATTTCAAATTGATTATGTAATTTTCTGTGGAGAGATGGTAAGAGAAAAGAAGATACGAATGCAATGAAGGGGGGAAAGCAGGGACAACTACCTTTCTTTGTTACACTGGTAATTGTTTGGGAATTGATTTTACCTCAGTGTTTAACAGTTTTTGGTTTTTTTTTTAATGTAACTAATTGTCAAGCACTGACAAATGCAGATTTTTTCTTTGAGGGTGGGGGGAGAAATCACCCTGTGAACTGCAGTGCATTTTTGTGTGTTAGACCCTCAAATAACTCTGCATTAAAGGGTACTTGAGGCCAACTTGCAAATTAAAGTTTTAAAGTAACTTTTTTTCCATTGTAAATATTTGTGTAAATACTCTCAATTGGAAATTAGAACAGTAGAGTACTTTTCTGAATCCAATCCTATTTTTATTTTATACAGTATTTCTCAGCTGTGATCTTTGGAGCAAAAGCCAACGGCAGGAAAAATAGTTTGTACCAGTTTCATGAAGTATGTCTTTGGGTTTTTGTAAATAATTTTAACTCAAATAAAATTGCTACTTTCAATACATATCTTGTCTTTTAACATGCAATAAAGCACTCCTCTGAGTGATTACAGAAAGAAGGCAGTGTCAGGCAAATTGCTAAAAGGAAGAAGAAAAACAGAGATGAAAAAAATAATAGTGGAGCATCCTGAAGGTAATGCTTTGGTTTTCACCTGTGTGTTGGGAGAACAAAATTCAGTGCCTGGACCTGAGGCTGTGGTGAGTCAAACCAGCCAAGCCTGGAAATTTTCTAGAGATGATGTATTGTGTCTCTTGATGCATTGGAGTTCTCTACACAAGTTGCCATTGATCTTTCAGTAACAGCTCTCGAGAGCTGTAGTCAGAATAACAAAAATGTGATCGAGCACAGGGAAAATGGGACCGTTCTGGTGAGACTTTTCACATCATGGGGTGTGTTAATGGCAATTTCCTCCCTTTTCACTTAAGAAAGCCATGAATGTTGCTCTGTTTCTTGATTAATATGAATGATGCTTTGATTTCAGGATGGATTTTTTCCCATGGATTTTTCCTTAATTGGTACAACTAGATATGGGTACAATATGCAATAACTGATGAACTGTAAAGCGAGTTGAATGTGATGTGTCATCTCATTGCCACTTTGAACAAGCAGCAGCATAATGTAACTTTTCCTGTGCTGTGAAGGAATGAGTTTGAAACACAGAACGGTGTGTTATTGGTGTGTGGTACTGTAAGCTTTATGTATGCAAATGTTAAAAAAAATCTGGTAAGAGTATTTCCTCTTATTTTGTTGGTAGTTATGTAATGGAAGCATTGTGTGTGAATGCTTAGGGATGACATCAGCAATTTCAGATTAACAGGATAATTGTGAAGCTTTTACAGAAGATGTGGGAGTCACAGCCTTTCTCATAAATTATTTCTCTTTCAATCTGTTTTGAAATGCTTGATTTGCATAGTATGAGGTGACGTGGCCCAATGTGTGTGGCACTGATTTATCAGAAACTTAACACCAGAGCAGGTAGTGCTGGAGCTGGTTCCTCAAGCAGCCTTGTGGAGCTGGTGTTGTGCTGTGGCAGCAGCTGGAGTCTCTGTGAGCAGAAGGCTGCGATGGAAGGTGGTCCCAAAGCTGTAAAATCTTTGTTCTTCCCTGAGCCGAGCATGGTGCCAAACAGGCAGCTGCAATAGAGCAGTTCTGCTGGGGACCACTGCGGGTGCCTGAGGGGACAGTGCGGGTACTCATGCTAGATCTAGGCTGTGACGTTGGTTACATTTCTCTGTGAAAGAACATTCTAACAGGAGTTCTTCCTTTTAACTGTGTTTTCAGGCTCAAGTACCCCCTGAATTGATAAAGATGTTTTTGGTGTCAGATCTACTAGTGAGCATTCTGTCTTCTCTTATTTTTCCTTTCTGGTCATGACTGAGCAGAAGCCAAAGTGTACTTGGTTAGCTGGGGCTATGACCAGGCAAGCCCATGTGGCTTTTGCAGTAAAGTTTCTTTTCATGAATATGGTACTTGTTTAAAGGGCGTGGAAAACCAAAACTCTGAATTTGAGTTCAAAAGATAAGGGGGACTTAGGTAACTGCCTTTCTTCTGCATCAAGCCTGCCCTTATAGGATGGCCTGTTAATTGGGTTTTTGAAGATAATGAGATTGGAATTTGCCCTGAATTCCAGTAGCCAAGTGTTTTCAAAACCAGGCCACTGTAGTTTTTGATGCTGCTGCTTCTCTTCCTCTGTGTAATATGTTAATTTGTCTTTGGGTAAAGGACACGACTTGATCCTTTCAGCTGCATGGAGCAGAAGCCTTTCATACATACTCTTTTTTACTTGCCCTAAAGGTCCCCTGTCTAAGGGACTGTAATTTATTAAGATGTTTGCAGCATCAGTAGATTCAGATAGTCTTACTGTAAATAAAAGTGAAACCATTATAAATTATGCAACTGCTAGAAGTCCTTACCCAAGGGTAGATTGGTTTACTAATGCCACAGGATCTTTATTCCAGCTGTGAAAACTGAACTGAATTTGCAGCTATAGGTTATGCCCCAGGTTGCCATGCTTGGGACAGCACATCTGTGTGTGGCAACAGCATTCTGGGGATGCAGAGGGTGCTGTAAGGAGCCCTGGGAAAAGCAGCCCCTGTTGGGAGCAAAGTGAACTGCTCTGGAGAGTGCCTGACATTTGAGAGGCAGACATGTCACATCTATCACCTATGTCTTCAAACTGTATCTCCACATCTAACCTGCAACTTGAACTTCCATTTCATCACTTCAGAGAAGGAAAGGCCAAAGAGTTTCTTTATATGTGTGGAAAGCCAGATTGCTAAATAATTAAGAGTTGTGCAGGCAGTAGTACCTATTTCCAGAATTCTGGTCTCTCTTAGGTGGACCAGTTACTTAGAGGAAGGTACATTGAACTTTTGCAGGGTAAAATCAGGTGATACAGAAAAGGAGACTGCTTAAAGTAAAGGAAAAAAATAATAGGAATTTTAGTAGATCCACTGCTTAGTGTACAAATCCTTTAAATTTCCTGTATTATGACAGAAGATGTAGTTATGTCTTTACATTTCGTTTTTTAAAGTGTGGGGGAAGAGTGTTAACCTGGAGTGTGAAGTGGATGAAATGATTTAATTCCACCTGTAAAGCTGACCCTGTGATCTTATCCTAGAACGACAGATATTTTGTTTCTGTCTTCAGTACCTAAGGCATGGAAATCAGGGTGAAAGGCATTACTGTAGAAGTTTGAACGAGAGACGGAAAGAAGGAGTTGATTTCATGTCAAATGATACCATTCAGGAGCTGTGCACACACCTTACCTCTGGGAATGATGCCAGAGTTGTGGAACTTGGGGGTTTTAGTCATGGATGTATTGTTGGCCTCTTACCCCAGACATGTGGCTCTTAAAAGCATTTCTGGGGCAAAAGTTTTAAAATATTCAGCCAGAGTTGTTTTTCTGATCTACTGTTAAATTTATAGTCTGTTTGAATTGAAGTATAAACCATCAGGAAGACTTGGAGTAAGATCACTTTGTGTCATAGCTCTGTGCAGACACATGAATTTAGGTTCAAAGCTTGATATTTAGGTTACTGCACCTTAAGAAGTAGTTCAGTAATGTGTTATATAAAACTGCTGTGTAACATCTGATGTCATTTTGCTGGGTCATATTTGAAATTTTTGTCTTCATTTGACAAGGAATTTTAAAGCAAAGCTACGTTACCCAAATTAAAAATAGCTAGGTTAAAGTGCTATAATGAAATTATACTTCAGCGGCAGAAATTGAACATTGTAAATTAAATAGAAGTGATGCAATTAGTGTTTGTAGTCTCTTTTGCCCTACCTGTTTTTAAAATTTGGCTATAAATTTTTAATAAGAAAAAGATTCATCTTCGTAGTAGAAGAATCTGATTGGAATTTTTGTGCTGAGTATATTCATGCATCTCAAACATCCAGTTTCAAAATGGAACTTCATGTTGCAAACCAGTATTTTTTTATTTATGATACCTTAGATTGCAGTGAGAGTTTTACTGAGGATTTTGTGAGAACAAATTTATAGCTATTTTATTCCAGATAATGATAGAAGTTCCCCCTTACTTACTGTAGGTGATAATGGTTATTCAAGTATAATTTCAAATGTCAGACAAAAAGCAAACATAGAGGACTTCATTTATGTATTCCTGTACAATATAAATTGAAATTGCTGGGGCAAACAAGTACTCTAGAATGATTTGTTAGTCTATTATACATCCAGTCTAGGACTAAAAAAAAAACAAAAACCCAAACCCTAAAATCATTCTCTTGAGACAACTAAATTTTGATGTTCTTCACAAGAAGGGACAAATATACCTCTATCCTGGTGTTGTTATACAGTGTTAAGAGGTTTATACAAGGATGAAATACATGTTAATTTTATGTAATACTTGTGCTTAGCCTTCGCAAGTTCTCCGGAGACCTGGTTTGTGCTGTTTGAACAACATACATGATATGGCTTCAGATTTTATTAAATCTGAAAATCCCATAGGATAGATGTGCTTTGGATCCTGAACTTTGCCACTTTGAACCAAGTGAAACAGCTCTTGGACCACAGGTGTCTGCACAATCCCACCCTTCTCTGTGCAGGTTTTACCTGCTCACCATTTTCAAAATGCTCACTTCGAAGCCTGCTAACCTTAGTCCGTCCTGCATTGTGGTGATGATCTTTAAAGCTGAGCTCAGTCTGTACCTTTTTCTGCGAGAAACCCTCAGCAAATGCTCAGTTCTCAGCAAGACCAGCAGTGCTCTTGCGTCATCGAGACGCAGTGAGCAGAGGCACAGTGCCAAAGCCATCAGCAGGAGCTGGCGTGTGCACAAGGGCTCTGCTCAGGTCACTGGAAGCAGCCGTCTCGGGCTCTGGCTGTTCACAAACAGCTCGAGCTGTTCACAAAGGAAGAGTCTGAGGTGGAAGGTGGGGAGGGCACCTGCTCAGGCTGTTTCTGCACCAGCTCTTACTGATGCCAGAACTCCCCCACGATTCCCAGGCTGATTTCAAAACCCGCCTGGTGGCAGAGCCATTGTGAGCCTCATTCCAGTGAGAGCAGCACATGGTACCGTTGGAATGCACTTTCTCTCCTTGCTCTAAGCAAGAAAACTCATGTGTTAAGATTTTAGAAATGATAAAACCAAAGTCCTGAAGGAGTTTTATAAACCTAAATTTCACTACTTTCATGTGTGAGATTCTGCTTAGACTTTGTAAGTGTATGGTTTGACTTCCGAAAGAGAAGTTGTACTCTTGGAGACATAGAGATCATCTTCCCTTCACACAGAATTGTAAGCATGTGCAAGAGAAGGGCATCTGGAAGACCAGGACTCTTCAGTACATCGTAGTTGCTGTCTGAATTGATGAAGTTTCCTCAACACAGTAAATGTCAGATTATTTCAGGAGCATGTGGAATTGTTGATGTCCTGGAGATCAATTAAGAACTGTAGAGATTCAGACTTGTAAAAGAAAATGATGTTTCAGCAATAGCACGCTAAAAAGTTGTCATCTGCTTGTGACCAGCAGTGGGGAAGGAGAGTAAATAGCCTTGGTTAACAAGCTTTCCATGGAGATGAAGTCAGAGGTCTGACAGGGTGAAGAAGAGCCATCATGCAAGTTACAACAGCAGAAGCTGGATCAACATCTGGGCCTGGTGTGTGGTTGCACAGCACTCCCTGTTCTGAAATGTCAGGTATTTCTGGTAAGAGCAAGTTGGTGCTGAAGGCTTTGAGGGCTTCCAAAGGGGAAAGCAATTAGCCCGGGAGTGTCTTGCTTCCCAAATGATATCCCAGGAGTACTGCATACTGTCTAGGATTAGCTTGCTGTCTCCCAGCATACTGCAGAGCATATAATCTACAAGCAGTTGCCATGGAGATTTCTTACACTGAACCAGAAGCAACTTGTTGCAGCATGGAGAACTTGGCAAGATAAACTGAGGTCAGTGTTCTGCTCGAGGTTTGGCAGTGCACAGTGGAATGTCCACATACTTTTATCTCGGGCTCCAGAACAACACTGGCACTCAGCTGCCAGGTGCCTTCCTTGGAAGCTGCTTTGCTTTCTTCATTGAATGCAATTGAAAATTGTGGTACATACATACCAAATTTCTTTACATCATTTGCTATTCATCTTCCCCTCTCTCATTTCAGTATTGCTGCTGGAATAAGATTTTACAAGAGAGAAGTCCTTTGTAGGAGTACCTGAGAGTTGTTCTTCAGCACCAGGAAGAAATTTATTCTAAAATTTCTCTTCTACTGTGGGAGCTGGTGGGGGGCAAGGAGGGGATGTGAATCATCCTGATCTAAAAAGACTTAAAATTACTGCTGTTTCAGGATGCTGCAGTGTGCTTCCACCAGTCTAAGGTCCAGGCTGCATCATGGCACTTGGTTTATTGCCCACCTTTCCAGTGCCAGTTCCACAGAAACACTGAGCAGACATGAAGTTCAGAATCCCGAATTTTCACACCACAGTAAGGACCAGAACTGCCTATCACATTATGCTGTAGTAGTAGAAAACATGAGGTTTACTCAGGACTGAACTCACCAGCCATGATGTCCAGTTGTAACAACAGATACTAGAGTAGAGCTATGGTTATTTGAGATGCTGTGAAAGGTATGAAACTCAGCATCTTTTGAGTCAGTGTTTCAGAACAACCATCATCATAAGCATCGAACTGCAAGGAACAAAAGGAAGAGTACAAGTATTTTGCTCTTTTTACTTTCATGAGGAGAGAACCAGGAGGCACAGGAACATCAACAACACAGCTTCAAATCTGTCTTGCCAAAACAAGCTCAAGATCCTGAGCTCAAGAGTGACAAGTGTTCCATTAGCAGGTCTCATGCTGATTCCTTCCTCTTTATAGAAACACAGTAGCTGCTGGAGGCATGTTGTGCCCCTGCCTTCTCTGATCACCCCTGCAGCTGGCAGTAACCCCCAGGAATTATCTTGTGGAGTTTCTGTGGCTCTAAAAACACTTGAAGGGTTGTTCCAGTCCTGTCTCTGTGATGCTCTGCCCATGACAGTTGGGGAGAACTGAAGTCTGCCTGCTGTTTATGTGTGGGCAAAGGAGGTGTGTGCATGTGTGTGTGCTGGGTGCCAGAGTGCCTTATTTATGCAAGGAGCTCTGTCAATGCACCTGGAGCCTTTCTTGGGGGATGCAGCACAGGCAGAGCAGAGTTCGTTGCTGCTCTGAAGCTGTGATGCCATTCCATGCTGTCCTAGTCCCACTGGCTGGGAATTGTTCATGTTACTGCATAACAGGTACCACTCTGGTCAGACTGCAGGAGTGTTCAAAGGAGATCTTCTGAACATATGGATTGGTGGAAATAATGCGGGATTTGGGATGGGAATTAGAGGCTTCATAGAAGGCAAGTGATAAGGTGGTAAATTGTGTCCTGCATGGGGTTAAATGGATTATCAAACATGAGAAAAGCCACCACACCTGCTGAAGTAAACAGATGATTTTATTAAAGAGATGGTGCACGAATGTAGGATATGTGTAGTGCTTCCTTGCAGCACTTAAACACAGGATTTACCAAGGAGACATCACCACCAGTGCCTGCCAGACACACAATTCTCTGCTCTTACTGTTTGTCACTGTTTGCAGAGGATCTGAAGACAGAGAGCACATTGATTAAAACTAAACTTCTTAGAAGCTTGGTGGAGGGAGAAGTGTCAAGAAAGTGTCATGTCAAAGCAACTGTGTCATGTCAAAGCAAAGTGTCATGTCAAAGTAACTGTGGAGGTATGAAAAGAGCTATCAATCACTATCAGGCCCAACTGGGGTGGACGAAGAGCTCTAAAGCGACTCAGCAAGTGACTGGGGTTTATAACATGTCACTTAAAGTTGGAACTATAAGGAAAAACTGCCCACAAGCTTTCAAAAGAGCTTCTGAAATAGTCCTACTAAGCACAAACTAGCAAGTTTAACCTCATTCCAAAAGGAATTGCTAAAAGTTATACACTGTAAACATAGGCTGCTGGTGAAGTACTCGGCTAAATATTGGGGGGAACAAGATAAACTAAGGATTGCTCTTAGAACTCCAGAGGAGCTTATAAGTAAGCAGGCAAGGGTGACACAGTTACTATGAAACTATGCAAGTGTTTGTGGAAAGAAACTCTGGAGATCATCTAGTCCAGACTTGTGCTCAAAGCTAGTTTAGGTCAGCCCTGGCTTTACCTTGCCAAGTATTGAAAACATCTAATTATGGAGATTTCACAGCCTGTCTGGGTAATCCACACCAGGGCTGTGCTTCTCTACTAGTGAAAAAAAGTAAGATGTATTTGCCAAATTAAAAAAAAAAAGCCACAACAACAAACAAAACAAAACCACCAAAATAATCAGAATTTTCACTAAAGATTCCTAGAGCCTTTAAGCTATGGATAGAGAGAAAAGTCTTCTATTGGATGGATAACCTTCACTCCAAGTGTTTAAAAGAGAAGAGCTCAGCAGAAATAGCAGTCTCATCCCTGCAGGCAAGGAGCACTGCTGAGTTCCCAAGGGCTGTGGGCTGAGTGCTGAGCTGGTGGTTGGGTTCATGGCTGCCCTGACAGGAGGAGGGGTGGGGAATGCTGCCGCTCAGCACTCTGGGGTGGTTGGGTGTTTGTGGTTGGATACAATCTGAGTGCCAAAAGCTGCACAGGCTGTAGTGAATTGGCCTGATTGGAAGCCCAGGGAAGCTTGTCACTGGTAAGTAATGCACGGGAGGAAAAATAGCTCTGTACTACAGCAGGTTAAACTGCAAGTTCACTGTTACCCTGGGGAGGGGGGGGGGGGGGAGTCTGACTGTTCAACAGAGGGCAAAACAATCAACTGTAACATTATGTGTAATTAGGAAACAGAAGAAGAAAACAAGAACCATCTTTGTATCACAGGATGCATCCCTGATGTTGCCTTGTTTGGAACTCAGCATGCATTTTAGGAAATAGCAAGAGGAAGATGCTTTATCTCTTTTTTTTTTTTTTTTTGCTCTACTCCCTGAATCATCAGCACTATGGAATAGCCAGAAGAGGCTAAATAGCCCAGAATTCTTCAGCTTGAAGAAGAAATAATGACTAGAGATACATGACTGGCAACAACAACAACAGCAAAGAATCAAAAATGATGTGAAAACATGAATAGAAAATGACTGCTTCTCCCAGAGCTCTTCTTTGTTCTTACACTAGGGAGTCTGGTGCAATTACCAGGTAACAGAATTTAAAATAGTGAAAGGAAGTACATTTTAATATAGCACAGAATTAAACTGTGGAACTTGCTGCCCCACCATCCTGGGAACAGTTCACTCTGACTGTTTTGCTGCTGAACAAGTAGCCTTTGCATTCGAGGCAGCTCAAGTGCACAGCAGTGCATGAGGGAGCAGTGGCAGCTCTCTCTGGTTCCTACAAGAGCTGTTCTCTCCTTTCAGATTTTGCCCCAGGCCCCCCGTATGTACTGTTCCTCGGTGGCAGCACCATGTGTGTTCTGCAGTGTGCACATGTGGCATGAGCAGCTTTATTGGAGCCTAATTCCTCAGTTACACAGCAGTGTCCCAGACATCACTGTGCTTGAGGATTAGCTGGGCTTAAAGAGTCATGTCCCTGGCTGACAATCCTGGAGAGGCAGACTAGCCAGGCCCTGGGTCCCTCCATGGGGCAGGGAGGGGGTTTCCACCCCACTGTTTGGGTGGTAGCATGGGTCTTTTCCCATTTCTTCCATACTTTTGGCATGTGTTTTCCAGAGTTCACCATATACTCATTTATCCTCCTCCTGCTTCTTTTCTAGCTCTAATTTCCCTTCACCTCTCTGCTTTCTCCTAGCCTCTACATGCCTATCACCCTCTATATAAATAATTTGTATTCCTTTCAAAAATAGTTCAAGTTCCCGCTGAATAATATGCTACACTCAGACTGCATTTCCAAAAATACTAAACAAATGCCATAGACAGACAGACATGCCTTGGCAGCGAATCTTGCTCCCAAATTGACCCTGGGTAGAGTTCCAGCTTCTGATGGCTGGAGATGGTCGCAGTGCAGTGGTCCGGCGTATCCCCTAGAGCAGCGCGGGTCACATGAAACCAGGCTGGTGAGGATCCTCCTTAGGCAGCCTTTGCGCTGCTCCCGGCTCGGAGCACCACGGGTGCCTTTCGGGGAAGCTCAGCTCTTTCCTTAGCGCTGTTTTCTCTGCGGCAGCCTCGGTGACAGGAAGGGAGCTGGGAGATGGATGTGCAGCCCCGGGGATCAGCGAGGGGCAGGCGGAGCAGCCGGCTCGCTCCCGTGCGCGCTGCCAAGAGCCGAGCTCGGCGCACTCCGAGTGCTGAGAACAGCACTTCGCATCCCCATCAAGTGGCACCACCGAGCTCAACCCCTGCGCTGCCACACTGCTGCTCGTTCCAAATCCATCCAAGGATGTGTGAGGCCTCTGGCACGGTTAGCAAAGTCGGGCTTCTCAATTGCACATGAAAGTGACCCAAACTCAAGGAGCTGCTCACAGAAATCTATACTGCTCTGCTCCAAGGCCAGCCCTGGGTTAATTATTAAGGAGAGGTATTTTTAGTAAGCATTTGCAATAGATTTCATATGTCTGAAACCTTGTTCCTGTGGAAATTCATCACAATGTCAGGTATTTCATTAATTTTAACCTTTATTCTATGCAATTAGTAGAAATCATTCTAAAAACCTTTTTGATTTCTTTCCTGCCTCCTCCCCACTGGGAAAGCTAAACAATGGTGTGAGTTCTAGGCACACTTTCTGACATGCCAGAGTGGCAAGTTTGGCCAGGATATAAATAGAAGGAGGAAGGCAGGAAGAGTTGGTTTACAAGAAGATGAAGAATCTTTCAAAGAAATGTGTAAATGTCTGAAGTTAAATTCAACAAATAATCTGCTATTCTGCCAATAAGAACTGTACACTTTTAAAAACAAATTGAAGATATAATTGCAACATTTCCAATCTTCCCTACAAAAGAGATAAAATCCTTAAGCAGCAGCAGCTCTTAGTATAATTTGCCTAAATTCATACACTAAATTACATGTAAGAGTACATTACCATGACAACTTTTAAATCTTGCTAAATTCTCTTCTTACTACTTTTTTTTTTTTTTTTTTTTGCTTGCTGTGCTTTCTTCAAGAAAAGTGACCTGCAGTCTGGGATCTTCTCCACACACAAGGACTTTAGTCCTGCATCTCTAACTCTCAGTGCACTTTTAGTACTGCTGTGACAACATAGGGTAGGTTTAAAGCACATTATCCTCAAAATCTTGTTAATCAAGAAAGAGAAAACATATTTTTATATATATACAAAGCCAAGAATTTATTAGTATAGTTGAAATCTTAACTTTAAGAATCATTATTAGCCCAGACCCAATTATTACAGAAAAAATACTGCTATACAGAAAGAATTGCAATAATAATAGTAACAATACAGCTAAGTCTCTTATACTCACAGTTTCAGCTTCTTGCCCCTTTCCTGATGTTGCACTCACCCTGCTACTTCTCAGGGTCCTCATGTTGCTGCCTTCAGTGGGGTGGTGGAGGTGCTAAGGCTGGTCACCAGCAGGCAGGGTCTTTTGGCTGGGATGATGGTGTATCTTTCTCACTCCGGGATTCACTTGGGGTCTTTTTTATGTTTGCCAACAGGCTTTCACACCATGCTGCTTCATCACTGGTTTGCAACCCACATGATATCCAAATTTGCTATGTGGGTTGTATCTTACATATGGTAGAAACTTGTTCTTTGTTCTGTTATGCATGGAAAGGTGGTTTTGTCTAACTCTAGGTCTTTGTTTTTTAATGGAAAACAATGGTTGGTTTGTTTGTAGCTGTGGAGTTTCCAGTGGCAAGCCCATGCCTCATGTTTTGTCCTCTCATGCCTGTACTTCTCCCCACTGCATTCTGTGCATCTTCCTCTCAAGGCCTCTGCTACCACCCCAGGTCTGTGTTTCTCCACATGTCATCATTATGTTGGTTGTATCTTCTTCTGCCCAGAACAGAGACTTCTCAGTCCTGCCTGTACACAACTACAGTGGTGCCATACAAGGATAAGCAAACATAAAACCAACTCATCCATGACCATGCGGTCAGAAATAAAACTGCTGCTACAGCTAAGCCAAGTTAAAAGAAAACTTGCAGGTAGGTCAGCAAATATTCTGCCAAGGCAGGCAGGGCATGACACAGTGCTGAGGCCTCAGACCAAAGCACGTGGGCTGTCCCCAGCAGTGGCAGTACCTGACACAGGGCTAACAGGCCACCAGCAGGCCACTGTCTCATCAGCAGGGTGCACAAAGTGCTGCTGTAATTCTGCTGTGTCACATTCCAGCTCCAGTTGCAGCCTGACAAAAATAAGGTACAGGTGCAGAGCAGCAACATCTGGGATCTTAATTACTGCTTCTACCATAAAAGAGCCCAGCCTGGCATTTCAGTCTTGCTCCAAGTTGGCTGGGCAGATGCTTGAGTGGAAAAATAGCTTGCTGGTGAGATCAGCCTGTTCAATCCAGGCAAGTGAGAAGAGTGCTTGTTATTAAAATAGAAGGCAAAATGAGGCAGTTCCTCTGCCTGTCAAATAACTGGGTAAATCTTCTCAAAGTCTTTGCTCCATGTGCTTTTTTCGATTTGGTTATCTTCGTCCTAGGAGAGTAAAATATTCTTGGCAGTGGAAATGCTGCTCTCACAAGTACCAAGTGCCAAGCTTTTAAAAATTAGTACAATGTAGAGAACATGCTTTGTTTTTGTAAAAAGTTTGTTGAAACAGCCCAAGTTTCAGACAGGCTTTTTAAAAAATTAATACTTCATCTATTTTCAGGAGCTATGCCTGGTTTTCACTGGAAGCACCATGAGGCTGGGAATCTCTCAGCAGCTACAGCTGTACTATTTCTCTGTATCCAGGGGTGGGAGGCAGTAGCCCTGGCATGCCTCCTGGTGCTTTGTGCTTGGCCAGAGGCCTCTTGAGCAACTTGGACCAAATGTCCTTTCACGTTCCCCACCCTGGGGCACTCCAGAAAGTCTGTCCAAGTTAATGAAAGGCAGACTGCACTAGCTGAAGCTTCATTAAACCTGCAGCATGGCTGCTAAGCCCATGCTTTAGTTTAATTCACAAATGGGATTGAATCAAGCATTTACCAGCTCTCCCTGACCCCAATCCTCAAAGGCTCGCTGTGTTTGAGCTCTGAGCTTAAATGTGTCTGCAATCCTGCTTCTAGGCCAGGCTGCAAAACGAGGACACGCGTGTTTCCCTGTGGCACTGGCCAGGGCCCTACGTGAGGTGAGAGCTCATGGCAGGCCTGTGCCCTGCTTTCAGCTGGGATGGAGTTAATTTCTTCTCTCTGGCTCTTACAGTGCTGTGTTTGGGATTTGGAATGAGAATGGTGTTGGTAACACACTGATGTTTTGGTTTTTGCTAAGTTGTGTTTATCCTAAGTCAGTCAATTTTTACTTTTTTTTTTTTTTTTTTTTTTTAAAATCTCATGCTCTGCCAGTGAGAAGGTACACAAAAGAAATCGGGAGGGAGCATAGCTGGGATGTATGACCCAAACTGGCCAAAGGGATATTCCACACCACAGAACATCATGCCTGGTATAGACTGGGAGAGTTACCCAGAAGTGGGGTCGATCTGGGTTTGGGAAGGGAGGTTTCACATCGGCCAGTGGGTGGTGAGCGACTGAATTGTGCATCACTTGTTTGTTTCCTTTTTATTACCATAATTACTATCATTTCTTGTCATTTCCGAATTTTTCTTTGTTCTCGACTATTAAACTGTTCTTATCACAACCTAGAGTTTTCCTCTGATACTCCTCCCCATCCCAGAGCGAGGGGTTTGAGCGAGCGGCTGCCTGGCGCTGTGTTTCCAGCCGGCTTTAACCCAGAGCAGCGCGGCCCGGCTGCCCCGGGCACCCTGCGGCACATGGGGCGGCCAGGAGCAGCCCACCCCGCAGCTCGTCGAAGAGGGACGGAGCCCAATGACCCGTCAGCGAGAGATGGAAGGAAACGTGTGCAATATTCACTGTAGGTTGGTTTGTGGCTGCTGCGCCTCTGGGTGCGACTCTGGGAGCTGAGGGGTGTTACCCCATTGCCTGAGGCGCCGCCCGGGCTCTGAGGGGAACCTCAGCTGCTGATGCCTCTCCTGGTCACGAAACCTGGACGGCTCCCCTCGGAGCGTCTCCGGCATTCCAGGCTGTGAGCGTGGCCGGGGGACTGTGTCCCTGAGGGGAGCGCCGAGCCCCTGCCCCGCACGGCGCTGAGGGACGGCCTGTGCCCCGGGCAGGGCGCGGCCGGCACGGCACCAGGTGCTGCCACAGCCCTCAGGGCTCTGCCCGCCGCGCCCCGGCGGCGGCTGCAGGCTTCCAGAAGCTTCCTCAGGCAGCTGAGCCGAGCCCGGTGCCTCAGGCAGGTGAGGGGAGCTTCCAGAAGCTTCCTCAGGAAGGTGAGCCGAGCCCGATGCCTCAGGCAGGTGAGGGGAGCTTCCAGAAGTTTCCTCAGGCAGGTGAACTGAGCCCGATGCCTCAGGCAGGTGAGGGGGGCTGGAGGCTTCCAGAAGCTTCCCCGGGCAAGTGATAAAGGATAAAGCTCTTCAGGTAAAGAAGATATTTTCTTTCGTGAGGTAGCCATGAGCTGGCTGCTTGTCTGCTGCTCTCTTGGGCTGTGATTAGAGCATACTAGCCACAACTAGCTGTGAATTTCCTGTGGAAAATTTCCCTCAAGTTAAAAGCAGTGATCTGTTAGATTGAAACTGTAGAAAAATGATTGTGAATTCTGGGTTTCCTGATTTGAAGGGAAAAAAAATCATTTGTATATAGTTGAGGTATCCAGTTTCACTAATATTTACAGAAATATATTCCTCTCTCCTGTTTGGAAACTTACCCCCTCCTTTTCCCTTAGGAGATCAGAAAATTGAGTAAAACATGTTTCTGCATGTGAACATTCACACTCTGAAGGTGTTGTGTTACCTGTGCCCCAGGGTGGGACTGTGGCTCTCCATATTTCTGTAGAGATTAGAAGAGTTGATGTGGTGGTTTTGGGCATTTTTGTGTACCCATAGCAGACAGCCATGAAAGTGACTTGGTGTCACACATTCCTTGGGAGCTGGCCAACAGGTGAATCCATGCCTAATTACATGGTCCATTCAGCTGCAGCTACTTCAATATCAAACACTGTTGTTCCTGTAAGTGTGAATTTCGTGTTAAAGGACGTTAAGCATCAAACTGCAAACTAAACATGAAATAGACCCTGGGCCCTTAGGGGGGATGCACCAGGGCTGAGGAAGGCACACTCCTCATCTCAATGAAAAGGAAACAAAAAAATGAAGGTTGAAATGTTACTATTTGGGCCTCTAAAAAGATTCATCATTGCACATGTGCAAATAAAGTGATGGGATACTCATAAAACCCCCAGTTAGTTGCTTTGACTAGTGATCAGTATGGTTACATCATTTAAAATCTTTGCATAAAACAGAAAATGGCCCAGTTGAACACAGCAGGAACTAAGAGGAGGTGATGGTTGGAGCTTAAGCAATTAATAATTAAGAAGTAGGAGACAGAAGATACTACCTGAGAAGAAAACAGGCTATGTGATGTAGAAGTGATTGGTGCAGTGCATGCACAGGGAAGATGGGGCTTGGACACTGGTTCTAGGCAGCACTTTGTCAAAATGCAGTTGCATTGCAGATGTGAGACTCCAGTGGAAATACATAAAGTGAGAGAAAGGGATCACTCCTTTAACTGTTCTCTTTACTCAGTTTTGGAAGCTCTTTCTAATTTCTGTGCCTAGACAACAACTTAGATGGAATGCACACCTTGCCTTGTGGGGTTTTTATTCCTGTCCCTGTCCATTACACAAGGAATGAAAAGGGCTGTAAGTGGCTTCTTGCTAAAATCCAGGCATGCAGTTTCTATTTTAAATCTCAAGTGTTTGTTTTTTGTGCTACAATACTGCTGACTTTGCTATAGTTATACATAGTTCCTTGCCCTCTCTCCAAGATGTTTTAAACTCCCCTGCTCTGTTTTGAAGAGAACTGAATTGGAGAAGAAACATGCTTCTAATTCAGCCTTCTTTTTAACTTCAGTGGAGATGGAAATTGAAGTTGCTCTTGAGGGGAGAGTAATACATGGACCAGAACTACTTAATATCAGAGTCATAATTCATAGTGCTCACATCTCATCTTAGAAGTACAAACTGTACTGTTCTTGAAATGTCAATGCTTTTTTCCCCTATTTAAAACAGGGATTCGATCTCTTCATCTTAGAAAAAGAACTCGATGTCTTCATTGATTTCACAGTACAAAATATTCATGCAAAGCCTGACTTCTCAAAGGACTATGAGGCAAATGTTAGCATGCTAGCAATAATTTAAACCAGAGGTTTTATTTCTGCTGAGTCACTTCTTTTTTATCCTGTGTGGTTTTAGATAATAAAGCAGTTTGTTACTAACTTTTAATATGCACTTACAAGCACAGGAAAGCTTGTGAGTAGGCTGCCTTCGGGTAATTAAGTTGCAGCTGAGCAAGGTTCCTAATTTACTCGTTACAATTAATAACAATTTAATTGTTACAATCAGGGACTCATCCCAGTTGCTGTGCAAACTTCAGATAGACCCCTCAATAGCCTACTGAATTCAATAGGAGTTTCTCTTCTAGTGAAAATGATGAAGGTTTAAAAAAAGGAGGAGGTCATCCTCTCATGGATCCATGTGTGCTAATTGTACTGCTTCCAATTGCTCATCGTTGCTCCCTGGCTATACTTTCTTGCCTTCACAGCTTGTTTTCCAGCTGAGCAGTCCCTGTACAGCTCTAGTTCTGCTTCAGAAGAAAATATGTCAGATTCAGTGTGAACTCAACAAGGAGTGATTTCGTCCGCTCTGTCAGAGCTAAGATGCTGTAGCCGCGCTCTTCCCCCTCTTTTTAACTGACATAATTGTGCTGTCAAAATGTTGTTGTGTAAATCAAGCTGCAGTGTTTGCAACATCAGTGCTAATGTGGCTGGTCTAACACTTCCTTCTAATTACAATTTGCATATTTGCAACAGTTGGCTGAGCTGCAGGAGGTGGTGAGATGGGTGAGTAGCGTCAGGGAGGCTGGGAAGGAGTGAGAGAGCTGGCTCCAAGCACAGTCTGCAGTGGACCCACAGCCAAACAGACCCAAACTTTCCTGCTGGCACATACAGAAAGGAGGGAGGGAGGAGGAAGGGCCAGTGATGCCGGAGAATAAAAGCTTGCAACAGCAATGACAAGGCTTTGTTCTGCTACCTAGAGCATAGGACCCTGCTTGGAAACCTGGTCTGCTGGGGGCAGATGGGCTCCATCTGTCAAAGAAGGGGGAGAGCATCATCAGTCACAGGCTTGCTAGGCTGGCGGACAGGGCTTTAGAGTTTCCATGGGAAGGGACCTTCAGTCTGTCCCACTCCTACCAGTTGAATTCCAGGGCCAGCAAGAGGTGCCCAGAGCCTGGAGAGGGATCATATGTCAGCAGGAGAGCCCCTGAAGAGCAGCACAAAGGAATTCCAGCCAGTTCAAAGCTTTACTGGGGGCTAGATTAGAGTGCCTCAATGCAAATGCATATAGCAGTGGGAATAATTAAGGGGTGTTAGAGATGTGTGCACATTTGCAGAGCTATGATTTTTTTGAATCATGGAGATGTGTGGGATGGATCCCATGACCAGAGTATTGGAATGAAAGGACACAGGTACTTAAGGGAGATAAGGAAGGGGTGTTACCATCTATATTAATGCCCAGCTGGAGTACATGGAGCTCTGCCTGGGGATGGATGAGGAGCTGGCTGACAGCTTATGGGTCAGGGCTAAAGTAGGGCAGGAATAGTGGCATTATAGTGGTAACCAGGAAGAGTGAGTGGAAGAAGCCATCCTGGTCCTCATGTATTCTTTCAACCTCCCCAATATCTGAAATGCTGGAGTGTTGAAGTGTTAGGACAGTGAAAAGGGCGCACAGCAAGCTCACCACTCCAGACTTCAGAAAAGCAGACTTTGGCCTCTTCAGGAATCTGCTTGGTAGAGTGCCATGGGATTAGGCCCTGGAGGGAAGAGGGTTCCAAGAAAGATGGTAGTATTCAAGGATCACCTCCTCCAAGCTGAGTTCACACTATATGGGACCCTGTGACAGAGGCAGTACAGTTTCTTAGCTGTTTTTTACTTGGCTACAGAGATCCTGCAGAAAACTAAAACGGTCTCTGTGGCAGATTATATTGACGACTGAATTCTGGTAGCTGTACTACAGTCCTTCGCGAAAATCTGATGTGGTACAATATATGAGGCAAACAATCAGGCTTATAGCAGTCCTCAAATAGATTCATTGGGAGTGGTAGGGAAGGAAATACTTGCCCAGACAGGCCTTAAAATGTCTTCTGTCACATGTGGTACACAGCAGAAAGAGGGACGAGGCATTTTTCTGTGATAACCATAATTCTGAAATGAGAAACAGCAGGCATGGAAATTCATTCAATAAAAGATGGATATATCTGGTTGCTGTAGAGAGCTTTTAAGCCTTTCAGACCTATGTCTTCATAACTGAAGTGTTATCATGCATAGATGTTGTTTAGCAAAAACGTAACTCAAAGAATTTTTCACTTCAATGATCGAGGCTGATGTTCTGCAACAGAGAATGCTGGAGTAGGGAGCACTAAGTGATTCCTTTCTGCTTAGCTCAATAATATCCCAAAGCTTTATGTTGTTAAGTGACTCTAAAGTGCAAGCATCTATTACTATTAGGTTCCACAGCAGACTCTTTTCTCCTTGGCTAAGCCCTTTGAATCTCCAGTACACAATTTTTATAAATTCTAGGTCTAGATCTTTATCAAAATTTAGTTGGGGAACCTTTATCAAAACTTAGTTGGGGAGCATGGTACATGACCACTAACTGAACCTTTCAATGCAGGTGTTCTGTTGAAAGAAATGCCTCAGTTCCTCCACTCTGCACACCTCTCAACCAAAAAGGCAATATCCAGCTTTTATGGTTCATATAAATTACTATGTCCTTCAGAGTGAAGTTGCTGAGAAGTAGCTGCAAACACATTTCCTTTAGCATAAATACTGTGTGGCCTACAGGTCACAGACCAGTGGCAGCTGCCTTTGACCTCAGTTGAGGCATGGACAGCTCCTCTTGGCTCACTTTGCTTCTCACCTTCCTTGTACACACCTGCTTCTGGGGAGTTCAGGCAGGTGTTCCATTATGAGATCTTTTGGAATAAGAGTGGAGGTGGTGCAGATTTTTGTGTGTCTGTCCCTCTCCTACCTTTCACCTCTTGTATCTGAATTGCCAGCTCCAGAGCATAAAAACAAGTGTTTGTATGGGGAAAATGGGATACAGAAATGCTAAATGAGCAAGCTCATTGGAAACCTGTTTGTTTGAGGCAGACATTGCAATACTAATTGGCAAAGAAGCATGAAGCAGAACTGGCTGGCAGGGAGCCCCATAATGCCCAGCACCATGGCCCTTTCTGCCTTGCTTGGAAGAAAACATGGTAACTCACATCCACAGCCTTGAAATTAATCCTATTAGACACTCTTTTGAAAAAAACCAAGAGGCATGCAGCTTTCCACTTGGATTAATCCAGTGTGAATCTATTGTAAAGACAACCCTTCCCATCATGCCTTGTATTTCCACATGCTCTTGAATGAAAATGAGCTCGAGACTGTTGCGAGCTTCAACTGTTCCAGAAATCTGGGAAGCTAGGGAGAGGATTTGACAGCTTGGTCTGTTTTGCTTATTCAATTAACAGACCAGGGAATAGAAGAGTTGTGAGGGATGAAAAAGGAGCTGTCACTGTCCTTGATGACCTCTGATAGGTTTCCAGTTTTCACAAGAACAAACCATCCACTCCTGTGGTGAGGGAAAGACCCTTTCCCATAACTGAAACACCCCAGCTACTCTTTGTCCAGGCCTGTCCTCTTCCTCAGACTCATTTTAAGGCAGATGGATATTCATGGGTATCTCTTCTCAGGTATAGATGTGTCATTACCACTCTTCAGGATGGACACCTGTCTTGCAGTGATTTACTTTTCTTCTCTCCAATAAACAGAAAAGCCAAGGGTTAAGAAAAAACTTTGGTGCCACTCAGTGGACTAGGAAGGAGAATAATATGAAAGAAACAAGCACCTTTGAAACACACTCCTAAGGTAGAGTAAGCCCTGCAACAGGAGGAAATACAGAAGACTAAGAGGAAAATAATGCGATTAGGAGGGAAAATGTTGCTACACTGCACTGAATATTAGTAGTGAGACTTGCAGAACCTAATTGTAGCAAACTCATACACAAACTCCACATTGGCAAGCAAGTGAAAAGAAATTATTTCAGGTCAAGGAAAAGGATCACAAACCCTGCTATATCTGGCAGGTTTACTGGCAGCAGAAAGATGGTGATTCTTTTGCTTTATGTATGCAGCAGAAGTGTTAAGAAGTGGGTGTATCTGCTGGATTTCAATCCATCCTCATTAGCTCCGCTCCCATTACAGTCCCAGAAATGTAGGCCTTGGGAAGAGGCAGCGTTTGTGTTTCCTAATGCCCTCTGCAGGGTCTCAGAAGTAAAACACCAGCTTAAAATGTGCTGTATTAAACATTATGCAACAGGAGTTTGCACACTGTAAGGAAGAAAGCTGAAATATGTTAATAAGCAATACACTCCTGAACAGTATAGTGCTACCTTTCTATGGCTAAGCTGGGAAATTGCACATGTAGGTAACTTATGGATTAAAAGAGCCTTTAAATAACAACAAAACTCCACAGTTATCCCTTCTACTTTCTATTATCAGTGGATGTGTCACAAGCCCACCAATAGTCTGCATTTTGTGAGGCTGGAACAGTCTCAGATTGCTGTTCCACTCTTTCTCCTGGCCTGAAAACAGAATTCTGGATTTTATTACATTACCATTTGAATCTACACAATTTTTGAGTAATCAACATATTCCTATCTGTTAAACATTGCTTTTTAGTGTGAATTTGGCTCCGCTTCTGAAGAGCCAATAACATTTGAATGCATTCCAGTTTCCATTGTAATTCATGCTTGGAAGTTTGGCTAGGCTGGAAACTTGCAGAATAGCTTGGTTTGCATGAAAACAAACATTGCAGAGCTGAACACAAGGCCCTTGAAATCAATGGGAGACTTTTTCTCTTGACTGTCCTGGGTCTTGAGGCTGACCATGGTTTGCTCTCTTCTTGGACAAAAGGTTTCAGGCAACTACTTGCACTTTCCCATTTGTGTCATGCTCAATGAGACTCTGCTGGGCAGTTCCAAGGACAGGGCATGACTCAGCTCTGCCTCAGCATTCTTACAGGCTGGATCTTTTTTCCCCAGTATAGGTAGGGCTGCTATGACTTAGCATTACTTACACCAATTTCTGTTGCAAGAGCTTGTCTTTAGTGGTTTATAGCACAAATAAAACGTTTGGGCTGAAATTTTTCATTGTGATTTTTTTCCTGAAATAACAGTATATATATGATTTTAAAATTATTGTTTATTTGGGTAGTACTCTCTTATTTTGGAACAGAGACTTATTATACAGTAAGAATGATGCTTCATATCAGGGAAGACCTTTTTACTCTGTAGCTGAATTCAATTGAATTTTCAGTTATCAAAAAATAAACAAATGGCAAGCTCTAAGCAGAATGAGGAAATGTGATATGTCTGTGGGCACAGGGCTTTTTATTGCTAGGTCCTGCTATAACATCAGAAGACTGTTGAAAATCAACAGTGGAATTGGATCTGATGCCTACCTGTATGTTTTTTTATGTCTTGGACTTGAATCCTATCTGACCATTTTCAAAATGAAAATGGGTTGGTTGGTGGTTTTCTTAAGGCAGATGTTTCCTTTCTCACATAGATGAGTAATTAACTTGTTTTTAAATCTCTCATAGCAACTTTGTAATACTTTTTGTGTTTTTGGCAAAAGCTGCTCTTGCCATATGGGCAAAAAGGAATAATACCCTTCAAAATAACTGTATCTATCATGTTGCATCATTAAGAGAATAGGCTGAAAAACTGTGATGGTATTAGACAGTTATGTCGATAAATTGCTGTTGACCTTCTATCACTTTCAGTAATATATCCTTCTTTTAGGAAAATGGGTAGGTGCAATTTCTCTCTCAAGAAAGATTTAATGCCACAAGAGGCAGGGAAAATGTGAACCGGTCTGTTGCTATTTATTCCCTGGCCAGTTCCAATCCTTAGGCCGCTCTATATTGGCTTCATTATCCTTTTACTGCTAGATATTTATCATAGGATTAATTTTTCCATCTCACTCTTCATGAAACTGTGATAAGAGCCTCTTTTACTACCTTAAAGTCTTCAGAACACACAAGATTAGAATTTGCAAGTATTTAATTCAGGATAATTTCAGAAGAGCAATTAAATTTGCAATTGTATTTTGGAAGACAGGATCACTGTGTATATTTTTCTTGTACTGTAATAAGTAAATGTGACACAAATCTTCATTTCCATGACATAACTCTCTTGAAAGTGGTATTGGAGATAGTATTTAAATCAAAGTAGGCTGTAATGCTCAAGTTCAAATCTTAGATGTCAGCTGTGATGTCAGACTCCTACTGACTTACAGTGTGCTGTGATAAATTAACGTGTAGGTTGAATTCCTGAATCTACCCCAATCTGAGGTTTTTTTGGGTTTTTTTAATAGACTTTTTAAGCTGTAATGGTGAAACTAGCTTCTAAGCCATTTTCTATGGAATAAGGGACTCTTCAAGTTCTGTTACATTTTGCTCCTTTTATTGACACACTACTTACTGAAGACAGGACACAGAGAGAGCCAGACTCAGCTCCTGTCCTCATCTACAATCAGGAAGATAATAAGGTGCCTTTAAATGCTTTTCTTTCTTTACCCCTCTTCAAAATAAAAGTGTATCAATAGAGAATTCTATAGCAAGCTGAGCTGCTTTTGTAATTATAATGGCCACCAGTTGTATCAGGTAAAATTAATTCACTCCAATTGCTCCTCTATTGTGGTTATTTTGAAGGATTTTGCTTCACAAGATGTGTCTTAACATGAATACATGTTAAAGGGAGTATCACAAAGCATTTCGTAGCATAAAATGGGTTTCTTTGGTGTGTGGGTGACAGCTGAGTGCCATAGTGCCACAATTCAATAATTGTTCACAACTGGGGGAGCCCTGTGGTTCCATTGGGTCAATTACAGAGCTCAGGTCATTTGCAGATGAGTGGCTAAGTGGCTAATCAGGCATGGGCACTGATAATGGGGAACCTCTGTGTCTTACAGGAGACTGAGGGCATGCAGTGGGCCTTGTCCCACGTGAATAGTTCTTCCATTGAACTGACTGGACTAATGACTAGACTTCTCTAAGCTTGTTTTCCCTTACATCAATATCAGTTGTGTCTCCCTTGTCTTTTAATGACCTTACAATCCATGTATTCTCTCTTTGATCATGACTAGCTGGCCAGGGCCAGGGGGGCAATTAATTGCAGTCACCTATTTGTTGGTTTTGCTTTATGATAATTTCCTTAGATTCATTGTTACTAATTTCCATTAAATATTTTAAGTTGGGAGATCAGAAGCAGAGTTGAATGTCAAAATTTTTACCAGTAATTAGAAAAAGAGAGGAAGAAGGAAAATTCAAGTTCATCTCATATAAGCTGTAGGATGTAAGATAGAAACTGTGACCCTAAAGTAAAGTGTTTTGTTTTTTTTTTTTTAAAGCGCTTACCAGCACAAGTTACCATTTCAGATTTTGTATTATTTTTGATGCTGCCAGACAAATTTTTTTCCCAGACTGCTCAGAGATGCTGAGTTCTGTTTAGCCTACAGAAAATCTGGACTTCAGGAGAAAGTTACTAATCTGAGCACCCAGTCATTCACTCCAGAAGGCAGATAATGATGGAGATATTGTGTGTATTTGTGGTGATTCACTTTGTAATTATAACCTCCTTAGATGGAATAATCTTTTTACCTGCAGCCTTTTCTGACCTTTGCTTCTTTCACCTACTCTGCATACAATTTTAGCTGACATAGGGCACAAAACTTGAATAAAAACCTTTTTAAAATCTTTCTCCTGAAAACTAACTTACTTTAGGTTTGCATATTGTTATATTGCCTAAAACATTATGGACTAGGGTCAGTGGGAGTTGTCTGTGATAGCTGTGCAGCTTTCTGAGTCATGATTTTCTAGGCTCAAAAGACTGTTTCTTCAGCAGATCTATGTCTATAATGCATTTTTTTAAATTTTACCCCCGTTGAGAAAATTCATATTTTCTGAATAAATTCATATTCAGAAAATTTGGACAGTTCATTCTCTGTTTTTCTAATAAGGGACTTCCAAATATTCACAGATATACAGACTGTGCTAGAAAGTGTTTCTTTGTTGGAGAAAAACACAGCTATGTCTCAAGAGGGGAAAAATTTTAATCTTTATAGACCTAGTCATGAACCTGGATATGGCAGTCAAACTGAGTTCAGTGAGTTTGAGCTGAGCTCTGCCAATCAGTTTTTAAAATTGAGACACAAAGGAATAAAAAGCATCTTCATGTTCTACACTGTGCATGGTGCATGGATGAGCCCATGTGAGATCTTTCAGATTTTCAAGCCCACCACACCTGGCCACCATTTCACCCTGTGCATTGACACCACAGCCTTGCTTGGTGAGCACTGTTCTGTGGGGAAGCTGAAGAGTGAGTGCAATAGTTTGGCCTTTTCTGATCTTCTATGATTCACCTCGCCTGCCTCCTCTGTATTATTAATCTGAAATGCTCAGCAGACTCAGCAGAGCTGAGGAATTCAGTATGTTCAGTAGGGTGAATTTGATCCAAAATGCTGCCCTGCTGTGTGATAGGGGATACATTGAAGGTGGCTAATATTCTATTCCAGACAATTCACAGTTTCCTCTGATTTATGTGTGGAGATTTAGAACTATCCAGTTAAACATATCTCCCACTCACTCTTGGCTTCTGCTGATCTTTCAGAGTCAGTTTCTAGAATTCTTGTGTCCTTACTTACATGGTGCTTATGATTACCTTAAAGGAGTCAGAGAATTTGATGTGTATTCTCCAGGATTCCTTGAAATGTGCTGATTTCAAGATATGCATGCCTGTAAGCCAGCTCAGTAGAACAATTGTGAAATAAAAACACAATAGTACACAAAGCAGACTTATTGTAGGACTGGGGGTTTAGCATTTTCAAAAGCCTCTAGAGAATTTTCAAAAACAAATCCTATTGACAGTCAAAAAGATTTGTGTGGTTAAACCCTTCAGCCATTTTGGAAACACTTCTCATAAATGAATAAATGTAGAGAAAATCAGTGTATTCACTCCCAAAGAAAGAAAACAAGTTCACGAAATACATAGATTTCACATGACGACAGGCAAAACAACCTGAAAAAGTTATAGATGATATAAGAAAAGAAAAAGTACTCTGAAGGTCTTTTTTTTTTTTTTTTTTTCATTTACTTTACAATATATATTTTTGGTGTTTGGATTTTTTTTTAAAGCATACTTATTCTAACCAATGCCTAAATCTGGATTGATCCTAAGTGTAACTGCCGTGACTTCAAGGGTTCAAATTTTGCTCCTGAAGTTTTAGGGAAATAGATTTGAAGCTGCCTGGAGTAAGTAATTCTCCATTATCCCGCAGTGGATGTTGTCTTTGTCACTGCTGCCTTTCATTTAAAGACTCTGTAACACTCTGTTATATCCAGCACAACCACATAAATTCCTTACTTGGGAAGATGATGTTTGCAGGGGCTGGTGTTTGCGTGCAATCTGTCAAGCAGAGCCTAGCTCAGATCATTTGCAGTCTGATACATCTGTACCTTAAATCCAAGAGTGGAGGATGGAGCCCTTTAGCCAGATGACAGTTGCACCAGCTCTATTTCTCAAAAGTTTCTTCTGTCAAGGTTATGTTTCTGTTCCTGTGCTCAGTGATGGAGAACTGGTGTGCTCATTGCTCTGAGTTGAAATGCTGATGGTCATCTACCCTTTTATGTTGTTACCACAGTGCTGGGAGTTCTTCCACAGCTCAGATGACTAAACCAAAGGGAAGTATATTGTGCATGTTCTTGGACAATTTTTAAAAGAAAACATCTGTTTTTATTGTTTGTATTCCAAGAAAGCTCTGAAGAAAACCCAAGATTTACACATGTGTCTTAGCTTCTCTTTCCATGCTTTCTGAACCTGTGCAATGCTTCATATGTTCAAATTTTGTCTCAAATACAAGGGGTGTAAATTAATTTTAAATACAGGTCAAGATTTCTAATGGATAACGATGTAAGAGAAAAAAACAGAGAACAGGTTTACCTTGATATCTTCCCAAGCCTTTACTGCTGAGAAAGCTATTCACCACCTATTTTGAATTTTAAGACAGGATACCTGGCTGTAAAATGTGAAATAAAATAGGATAACTGCTGTCAGAATCGAGTAATAATTGAAAGAAAGGAAATCTTTCAGGAAAAAAAAATAAGGAAAAAGGGAAGGCACTTTTAAACCAGGGAAATTATAACAAGGCAGTGAAGTTGTTTAAGACAAGTTGTAGTTACATTAGCCTGGAGCTGAGATGTTCTGAGGCCAGGAGTTTGTAGAAGGTCTGTAGGAATTGCAGGCAACAAGAAGAATGGAGGAAAAAAGCAAAGATGCAACTGCATCACCTTGCTTATCTGAGGGCTAAAGCTGAGAAAATGTTTTGATTTAGAGAGACAGACTAGGACTGCAGAAGGATGTTTCAGTCTCTTTAGCTCAAAGGTAATTTCCCTCTGAGTGAGGGAGCGGGGGACCAGGGAGAGGTCACAGTGTTTGAGAGGTTGGTTATGAACTTTTAGCAAGGGAGGACACAACAGGAACAGAAATAGTCAGCTGGGAAAAGAGAGATCTGTTTTGAAGGTCTATGAGCTTCCCTCATGACTAGAGGAAAGAATATTGTAGTTTCTGTGCTAAGTCAGTATAGATGGAATTTTGGGAATAGTTTGGGAAAAATGAGAACTGGTCAGTGATTAAAAGCCACAACATTGAGCCACTTGAGTGTCACAGAAGTGCCTCTGTATGTGCTCCACAACCTTCATTCTGTCTGGTCATTCACTATGCAAGTAAAAGGTTTCTTCAGGACCTGCACAATCTGTAAGGTCCCACTTTCCTGTACTGAGACACTTATCACAAGCAAAGAGACCAAGGGTAATCACTGATTTTTACTTTTCTGGGGACAGATATGATTACAGAGCAAAATTCTACCTGTGGCTGTCCTACTCCGTTGTAGGACAAATTTAGAGTACAGCTTTTCACTGAGGAGACGGAGAACTTTGAATTTTTAAGAGGAAATGTCTTAAAAATGTGTTCTGCACAATTAATTTGGTGTCACTGTATCCTGAAATGAGCTGTTTATCTATGTGATAGAGACAGCAGAGGCATTACCAGTACAAACTACTCTGCCTGCCTATACCAGTATGCCCTTACATGACTGTAGGAAGTGAGAGCCTCTCTGGAGGCATGAGAGCAGCAAGTCTCCAGCTCCCTCTGCCCCTGGCAGTGCCTGGGACTGCCAGAATGTTGTCAGCTAATGCCAGCTGATAGTCCTGAGAGGCTCTTCAGATCAGGCACCCTACAGCCAATATAAGGGGACTGCTTTGTTTTCACAGTAGTAGGTCTCAGTGTATTTTCATTCATGCAGAGGGGGTAAAACTACATTAGTTATGCTAAGAAAAAAAGGGCCAAAGAGTTATTTATCTAAAATTCAAATGGAGGATTATCTGCATTACCATCTGATAATGGAGGCACACAGAATTAAAGACAAAGGTACATGCCTGTGTATGTCAGACCTTTGACTTTCTAATCCTACCCAATTGCTGCAGTCAGGATCATAGAGATTATTTTTGCGAGCTATTGCTCAGCAAAAGCAAAACGGATCATCCATAGTTTGTAGAATTAGATCAGCCCTGTCCTGAGGCATCCAGCACAAAATACAAAGCTTCAGGCAAAAATAGAGAGAAATATAACCAGATTGTCCTCCTTAAATCTAAGTGAGGAAAATGCATCTAGTGTAGCCATAAAATCAGAAGTGACTTGTTTTAAAAGGAAGGAAAGCATCAATTTGTCTTTCTGGAGCTATGTTTTTTTGGCAGAGCAGAATTGCTGTAGGGATCAGAGCAGCCAGCGGTAGAGAAAGACTATTAAATGAGTCCACTCCCCTGCACTCATGGACGTAATCCCTTGATGCAAATACATGGTTTATTAAGGTTGCAGTGTACTGGCTGTGGGAATCAGACCTCTAATAACATCATCTCTGGAGCTCTGGGGGAATAATGCTGCTTCTCTTTAGAGGTGAGCTGTGGGTGGTTGTGCACCAGTGCTGTACTCTGGTAAAAGGGAACTCTCCTTGCTGCTAAGAAAGACCATTTGAAAGGAACTATAAATGTTCAGGTTATCTGTAGGCATTAAGTGTTTTTCAGCACTTAATGTTTGCTTGAGACATGCCTGAATTCTCCCAGCAAATTGTTGAATTTCAGGTCCCATTCTAGCAAACTTCAGCCTAGAGGGGAAAGTTCTGTTGGCTAATACAGGAAATCTGAAGGACGTGTGTGAGAAGATGATGTAAAAATTCCGGTGCTATTGGATTCTCCATCAACTAGCTAGATAAAAGACCAAAATAAGAGTTCTAGCAAACCAGACTGAATGCAGGGAAAAGACTTAGAGACCCTGGTAGCTTTGTATTTATCATAGGTCATGCTTCAGTAAAGACTTCCGTCGAGTTCTCTGTCCTTTCTTCTCTGTGGAATGTAGCGGCTAACAGCAGAGTTGGAAACATGTCCTGCAGATGTCTTTGGTTGTGTCTGGGCCAGAATTCCCTTCCTTCTGCCACTACTGCAGGCTTTTGCAGCTGCTGTGAGTCTCACCCATACTAAAGAGGCAGTGGTAGGAGCACCAGGATACATAAACGGAGGGGTTTAAGCTGCTGTGTTTGTGTAGTGCAGTGCATGTTGAGGGCCTAAGCTCTGAAACCTGGCAGCAGCACAATTGCATCAATGTCTAACTAGCATCACAAGAGTGAGCTTGCACTACACACCTCATTTTTAACTGAGCTGATGTTTTTGGTATCACAAGAGACTCAATTCATCACCATAAAAGTAATTAATCCTTCACTTGCCTGCCAGATCCTTGGGCTTGCTTCACTTTTTTTCTATTGTAGGAGATGATGTCTTTGCAAAGGCAAATGAAATGCAGCACAGAATGTAATTTTGTTCACTACCTGTTTCTTTACAAGCTCATTGTAGCATAGGACAATATACAAGAGAAGCCTTGAAATTGTGACTATTGGTTTTCTCTGTGTTTTTTGTTGAGGTTTCTGAAAGTTGTATTTCACTCCAAGCTTTAGTTTCACTTGCTGCCAGGATCCATAAACCAGGGAAGAAAGCCCTCACTCTCAGAAGACAGCTCCTGGTGGGGATGTTAAGTTGGTTATTCAAAAATCAAGCCACTTAATTGCTAACTATTTTTTAAAATATCAGTCTTGCTATTAAAGCCTGCTGCTAATTGTTCACCCTGTAGATATACACAGTGTTAGAGATTTTGGATCTGAGATAGCATCACTTTAAAGCTTTGATGTTCACCTTTTAGAAAATTAGTTACAGTCATTTTTCCCCTTCCTAAAATAAATGTGAGAGGAAACATCAAATTAATCATAGGTACAAAGACTGCCTGTAGTGAGGTAGCTCATTAAGCTTCCTTTTCCTGAGCTCTGCGTTTCTTACAGAATTTTAATCGCCATAGATTTTTTTTTGTTGGAGTGTGTGTAGTATTCTGCAACAGTGAAATGCTTTGCTGGGTCATTTATCATCCTGTGCCTTGGGGAAGGTCTATCAAATACCTTTGTGCTTGTGTTACACTCTAAACTTTCATAATCCAGGCTTCTAGAATTTGTGCAGTGGAAGATGCACGTTAGTGAAGGTGCATCCTTGCTTCTGGAAGCCCATCGTTGGAAGTTATATGATTACATCCCCTTACACAAAGTAAACTATTTTCCCAGTGCTGTCCTCTGGCTTACAGCACCACCTACAAGTTACTTTCAAGCTGCAGATGCAGGCTGGTGTGTTCCTGTGTTTGTGCACGCTCTGCCATGACGGAGCTGCAGGTGGCCACCCTTCTGCAGCCCCATGACAGCACCAGTGACTTCAGCTCTAGCAAATGGCTGCTGGTGGGGATACATTAATTTGACAACCAGATTATGAACTTGCAGAAAAGAAAGATTTGTTTTAGTAGTGTGTATTGTAGATTTTTACGGAGCTTTTTATTGTATATTGTATGTAAGAGAGACATAGATCTTTTGCAATCTAGTAACAGATATTCAGATGTAACAACTTCAGTCCAATAGTTTTAACAAAATCTGTTACCTGAGATGAGTGCTTTAGATGTCTGTGGCAACAGCTGTAATAATTACTTAGTTGTTTACCTTGATGTCATGCAGAATAGAGGGAAGGCCAAATGATAGCAGATGTGGAAGCTTTAATTACAAGGAAATCATACGAGGGCTTCAATTCTGAGTTTAAGATGCTGGCAAAGCTTTCTGCAGAGGCTCTGCTGAGTCAGTCACATTTAGGAGGAAGTCTTGTGCTGTCCTTGCACACATTACAGTTTGTTTGAACCAAACGTTTTTCTTGCAAGTCTTTCCTTCCTCCTGTCCTTAAGGATTTCAAAAAGAGCAGTGGAAGCACTACTCTGAGGCCTCATTTAGCTCAGCACCTTCTCTGCCCAGTTAGCAAATATCCTGTGTCACTGATTCTAAGAATTAGCGACAATAGTTCTCTAACTAGCTACGACCTACTGTCTCCATCCTGAAGAGTATTAATTTGCAATTATAAGGGAATAATATATGGAAATGCTAACAAGAAAGATTTGCTTGCATTCTGATACAACTGCTCTTTACACAAGGACTAAGTGTTGCAGGTCTTGTCCTACTGTTCCAATCTTAACAATGACGTTGTACTCATATTTCTGAAACTGAATCTCTGCATGTGCACCTTGAATGGACTTTGTGCTCCCTCAGTGTTCTTGAGGTGGTTCCTTAGTGTGAGTTTGGGTACATGGACCTTATTAGAGCAGCTAGAAGCCTTTGCTTGCAGGTTAAAGGAAATCAAATTAACCTGGATCCCAACTCAAGCTGCCAAGCACCTCTGTCCCCTTCAGGGGCTGATTTACTCTGCTTGCTGTCTCAGTTTTACCTCTGTGAAATGAGGGTATAATAAATGCACCTTTAAGATGTGAGAAGTGCAAAGGTAATAAATGCTTCAGTGGACAGGACCACTGATCCTGATTGCACAGCCTGCCTAAGTACACTGTGAGGGCTCAGCTTCTGTTTTTCTGATGCAGCAGCATGTAACCAGTGATGGGTGAATGCCATCGATTTAGTGATCCCACCTGTAGTCCAAGCTCTTCAGTTCTGGTGCTTTCATCTCTGCCATTCCACTGACATGGGATGGTGTTCTGTGTTTAACTTTACCAATACTTGTAAGTATGCAGTTAAGATAAGAATTATTATCTTTCTAGAACAGATGAAATTTCTTGGATATTGGGGGCAAGAAAAGTTGTACCATGACTTTATTCCTTAATAAGCAGAAAGTGAAATAGAATGATCTCAGGGCTGAGCTCCCTAAAAGCTTATTGGACTACTGCATTTGATACGGTGAAGTTATTTTATTTTTGTTTATTCTTAATTTCTAATTTTATTCAAGAATTTTAAATGCTAGAATTAATTTTTTTTTAAAAACATTCAATATCTTCACTTTGCACTTCAGGAAATAGGTCCTACTGTTTTTGGTTTTTTAGGTTTTTTTTCCTTTTGGTTTACACAGGTCATCTGCAAAAAGTGTGATTAAATTATCCGTTTGAGAATCATCCTCCTGCATGCATCAGTCCCTTTTCATCCCTGGAATTATGACCTTTGTAATTTATTTGTGGTACCTTTTTATTCTATACCCACAGCTGCTTTAATTTCTCAACATTGCTTTATACACTTTTGTCTATCTGAGTGCATTTACCCCTCAAATGGTAAAATTACTAACTAAATTAACTCAATACAAAATCTTCAAATAAGCTACAGATAAAAATTCCTGTTTTCAAATATATTTAAACAAACAAACCAACCTACCTATAGAGAGCCTATGAGAAGTCTTGAACTGCTTGCTTTTCTGCAGAGAGAGATGTGGCTTGAAAAATAACGTGTGTTTTACTGTTTCTGCTCTGCAAGACCACATATGGGATCCAGGCAGAGTCTGAGAACCACTGAGCATATTTACATCTTTCTGTGCACACAAAATATCCAATCAGACTGTCCATCATCAGAACAGGTTCTTTTCTATGGTCACAGCTGACTCCAGTGCTGGCTTTACAGCTGACTTCTCAATCACAAAAATACTGCTGTCCTTGCATCTAGCTCTTCTCACATAATTCAGGCTCCCTCCTGCCAGAACATAATTTCATTGCCACTGAACCAGTGATAAAACCTGAGCACTGACAGATGAACAATTGGCATTCTTGAAGGTAAACATGGAACCTTATCACTTGGCTGCTGCAGATTGTGATAGGGAGATGAGTGCTGGGTAGTGACAATTCAAGATGAGAGATTGCAACAAAGGGGGGAAGAAAAGTCTCTGTACTGATAATGAAACTGCTTAATAGTTCTGACTTATACAGAACTTTGGGCTAGTAATCTCCCAAACAAATTGTCACAATTATTTACATTTCCTAACTTCTCAAACAGCAAAAGAGCTAAAAATATTTTTCATTTTTGCCTTATATTAACTTGGATATTTTTACCTAATGGATATAAATGCAGAGAATTTCCCTACAAGGTAGGCAAGAATTCTAAATTATAGGGTATAAAGGGCTTGTATTTAACTCTTCCAGCTGTTTCCTTTGCTCAGCAGGTCACAGGTGTTAAAATGAGCATTTGAGAACGAGCTACCGTGCTTTGTAATGAGGTTGGCCTATCCTTTACCCCTCAGTTTTTGTTCATAATTTCACCAGCCCCAGAGAATATATAGTATTGATGGTCAGATCTGAGGCACACTGGCAATGCTAACTATGATATTAGGTATTTTTTCTGTTTACCAGTATGTCATGTTTTAGCCTGTCCAGGCACTTGTGTTTGTGCTCTCTATAGAGCTAATTATGTCGAGTGCAAATTCACTCCTGTGCAACTCAATTTAGAGTTTCACATTTGCCTAATAGGACTCCTCATTTCCCTCTGCTACAAAATCTATGCTCAGCTGCTGCTTAATCCTGTTCCTGCTTGTGTTTTGGTGCCATTTGCAGCTCTGAGGAAAAAAGATAAGAGTAGGTGTGAATCCCTCCCTAGCGCACTGGGAGTTCAAAATCTATTTAGCTGGCGAAGTCCCCTCAAATACTTACTGGTTCAGGATTAATATCCTGCCCAGGGACAGGGAATAGAGATCACAGCTGTCGTCTAGTAGGGCTGCCAGTCCCTAGGGGACCTGCAAGAGTAACTCCACTAAAGAAGGTGATGCCTTAAATCGCTAGTAAAAATTTTTAGATGCAGACACACAGTATAGGAAAGGGGTTTTACCTTGGTTTAATAGGATCCCAGATGCGCACCGACGAACAAGCAAGCCCAAAAAGCCCCCGTATACAATTTATGGACAGCCTAGATTAGAATACCTATCTAAAAGTCTCCAATAAGAAGTCTAACAAATGAAGTAATTGCCCCCTTATTAAAATTGCCCCCCCCCCCCCCAAAAGATTACTACTTAGTTTACAAAAAACATGTCTCAGTGATGGAGCTCTGTTCAAGGTTGTGCGTCATGCTTTTGCGATTGTGGATATGTTTCGTCTTCCCCAAAGGATTCTGAGCAGGGCAAGGGGTAATAGGGTGATAGACATGTAGGGTGAAGATACAGGGAGTAAAAAGTACAGGAACGGGGAAGGGTAAAAGGTTATATATAAAGGATATATATATAAAGAGAGTATAAAAGTAAAATAAAAAATACAAAAAAACCCATCAGGCATCAAAGGCTTCAGAATTGCACCATGTCTACTAGATTTTACATTATGAAGGTATTTATCATGCAGAGCATTTATTTCTTGGCCAAGGAAGAATCAGGTGGATAAATTATATGATGCATATCCAGAGCTTAAAAATTTCTCAGTGAAATTGAAAAATGGCAGAGAGATTCCTCATGAGGAAAGGGAGAGAGTGCTAATCGCATTTACAGCTATCACTTCAGGAATGTGAGTTGTTGCTGAGGTGCTGATAGCTAAGATAACAAACTGCATTCCCATGTAGCACCCCAGTTCCACCTGTTGCATTTCTACAATGTGTCCCTAAGGCCAGGTTTCTTTTTTGACATACCGTTTGTATGAAAAAAAGCTAAGGGAGAGTAGAGCATTAAAGCTGTGTCCTGCATTTTAATAAAATATCAACTTTCTGTCAAGGACAGTTGTGTCATTAGCACAGGCTGTATCCTAGACTTGCTCTGCCATTGCTTGAGTCTTCTGAAGGCAGGGTGAGCTCCACGTGGTGCACCCTTAGAGCAGAGTTGCTGTAATTTGAGCCCATCATGGGCTACACCCAAAGACTTCAATGTTCTTTTGGAACGTCTTAGTATTTTCTTTACTGTGAGTGGCTTCTGCTGCTGCTAATTAACGTGGTTTACACCTCCTTGTTTGGCAAATAGAGCAGTGTGAGGAAGTCTTGCTGCAGGAATTGCTAGGTAATGCACTTCTGGTCTATTGCTGCTGTTACAGGGGAAGGACTTCTGACACGTTCCCTTTAGAAAAGAAATAGATTGCTAAGCCTGGAGTTATGGAGGCTTATTTAGTATTTGCCTTAAAGCTATGCCAGTCTCTGCCACAGAGAGCCCTGGGTCTTACTTTTAGAAATATTTTACCTTCTAAAGAAAGTCCAGCATTAACTTCCGATGTGTTTCAGTTACAAACTTTTTTTAGTTGTACTCAGTCTGGAAGGATGGGAAAGCTGGCATTGATATCAAGGATTGAAAATTTCTTTAACTGTTTTGGGGAATATCTTGTCTTGGAATGGGACCCAGTACATGTAGAAAGTGTGTGCTACTTTAATTAAATTCTTAAAAAACTTGTTTACATAGGTAAAGATATTTTTGAGGTAATAGCTGGCCAATTCATGTCAGGAATATTGGGGCGTCTCTCATTCTGGTTTGTTGCCCATATTAAGAAAGCACTATGTTATACTGATATGATATGATATGATATGAGCTTCATGATGCATAGATTTCAAGGCACTAAAGGGCAAAGGCATTGTCCAGTTGTGCCCTTTTGAATGTTCTTTAGGGTAGTCCTCAGGTTCATAATTATGTTATATTGAATAACTGTTTGTTTGTTTAAAATAATTATGCTTTAATGTAGAGGGTGCATCATCGGAACAGACAATAAAAAAGAATAGACTTTTTTCAGGTTCAGCTCTCTCCTTCATGGGGTATTTGTGAGCCTATCTGTACAAGCTTAATAATGCCTTAACCTACTTTTTTGCATTCACTATGAAATAAGGTTTAGAGAGGCTTATGATTACAACTTTTATTTTGAATCAAGAGGGAGGAGAAAACACACCTTGAAAATACTGCTTTGAGACAGTCAGATGCTACATTCTCTCTAGTTATACAGACAAACCCTCTTTAGCTCTTTGCAGTGTGTATGACTATTCCAGCAAAATTAAGGATATGAAATAATCCCTTGCTATTTCAGATGCCTGAGCAGAATAAAATAACTTTCAAGATGCATTGTCACATTGTGAGCCAGTTGGAATGTTACCTGAGTATGGTAAAGAAGAGAGACCTGGAATACAAGCAGAATTCAAAATTCTCAGGTTGGTGTTCATTCCTGTGTCGTGGCTTTCTCAGGGAAGTGATTACTGCAGCACTGATTAATGGTGGTGAGTTCTGTCCCACTGAGAATATGCACTTGGGATACCAGATTTTGAAGTCTTACCTCCTAGCACAGCAATGCCTGTTTCTTCTTTCACCTAGGATGTCTTCTTCTGGGATGTTTCAGTGCAAGAAATAAAAGGCAGCTGGGAGAATTAAAGTATTTATGTGGACCCTAAGTGGGATTACCTGTGATTGGCCTGCCATCATGGGGAATATTCCCAGATAATAGACAAGCAATGTTGTCCCAGGTAGCAGAGAACAATCCTGCTTCATTTGGCTGCTTCTAGACCATCTTTTTTGCCTTCATTCTTCCCTTTTCGATTTGCAAATGAGATAGGGATGAGGGTTAATAGGGCTTTTCTTAGTTTGTTGTCATGGGCTTTTTTTTCCTTCCCCTCTTACTGCATTCTTAAACTACTTCTACATCCATAGCCTGAATAACAGTGAAAATTAAATCAAAATAGCCACTTGGTCTTCTGCGGTTATGAACAGAAGTGTTTGAAAAAAATTCTTGTGTATGCATAGGACCTTTGTTCCACTTAAATTTCTTTTTGCCTCCCCAGGAATGGGCAAATAAATTTGAAGTTTGAAATTAAACTTTTCTGTTTTGCTAAATGGAAGTTCAGCTTTTGCACTTGCTCTGCAGTTAGTTAACACTTTAGGAAATGATGCCATTCTCACTAATGGATTGTTTATTTTGAATCATTCGGAAAGACACTCTGCCATTCTTGGATAGAAATGTTCTGCATGGTGATACATTTAGTGTGAAGTACTTGACATTTTACAATTTGTTTGAAAAGGGAAATGGATAAAAAAGTTAATTTGTTACAGTGTGTTTCTGTGATGAAAAATTCAGAAGGTCTTGGGCTTCCATTTTCAGGTCAGGAGAGATTTTAACTTCTACATATCAGAATAAAAGGGATTTCTACATAATGCATTAATGATGTATAACTTCAAAGGAAACTTTCCTGGAGCAAAGTTTTGGTTGCCCTTTCCTAACTTCTCTTTCCTGCAGGGGGCAGGAGATAAAGGAATAGGCACACAGGGTTGCTTGAAGGATTAATAAAATAGTAGAGACTTCTACTTCCACAGTAGATCATCAGTTTGAATCCCACGGAACTTGCCAGTACTGAGCAGCTGCTTTTGGTCATTGCCAGCTCTCTTTACCAAGAGGATGATGGCACTGCAGTAAGTATCAACTTGAACTTGAGACAAATTGAAAAACTGGTCAGTTTATAAAAATTCGTCATCTGAAGGCCTAGTGAGTTTGTGATATTATCTGGGGAGGGAAATACCTTTTTGGACTGAAGAGGCTGCTGAATTTCAGCAGCTGCGTGATACAATCCTTGCAATAAATTGAGACTCTGTTTTAGGATGAGTTAGGCTGGGTCCTTTCCCCCTTTGCTCCTGTTGGAGGGCTGCCCCAGATTTCTGTAAAGGCCTTCTTTCCCCTGTGCTCTGGGCTGACTTTCCTGCTCCAGCCTTAGGAGCATCTTTGTCCAGCAGGGCACCCTTTGGGATACACCACAACAGTTTGCATACTGTTTGAACAGAGCAGTCTGGTGTCAGTAGCAAATGCTCTGGTCACTGAAAGACATCGAACAGATTCTTGACCCTCTGTGCATAAAAATAATCTAAATGGCTCCAAGACTTGGAGTTTCTGTCTGCTTTAGAAAAGCTGAAGAAAAAATGCGTGGTTTTTGGTTTGCTTTTAAAACATCAAGCCTTTGTAATAGGTGTGACTTAAGAATTAGTTTTGAGTTGTTTGACCTCTGTTTAAATTTGAAATTAGAATCTGGACATTTCTCAAAACAAAACCACCCAACAAAAAACCTTTGCGAAATCAGGAACCGTTCAAGAAATCATTTGATGGATTTTAAATTTTATTTTTCTGCTTTGACAACTATTGTGTTAATGATAATTTCAACTCTGTTTAGAAGAAGTTCAGTTCTAAAGAATAGTTGTAAGATAGCTTTGTGTCTCCCAGGGGCTGGGAATCATGCATGTAATTTTTCAAATTAATGACAAGACTTGGATGGAGTATGTACTCTTAGAACAAAACTGTCTTGTTAAAAAGGAGTGTGTTTAGACAGCTTGCAGCAACAGGAGATTAAATTGCTGGATTTGCCTTTTATATGGCTTGATTGATGAGAAAACTCTGCTGCAGTATTCATTGTTTATCAAATGCCACTTGGCTAGCGGCACTAACAAAAACAAATATTTACTGGGTGCAAGATTAAAAAATGATATTGCAGAAATATGTGACTGGTTTCAGTAAAGATTTCTATATCTCTGTATGGGCAAAAAGTTAGGGTGTGCTGAAACAGTAATAAGAGGCACTGTGCAGTGTAACCAGGGAGACATCAGGCACTGCCACCTTCACAGAAAAGAGGTTCTTGTTGGTGATCTCTTACTGAAGGATGTTGCAGGAATAACCTGCATGTGTCTAAAAAATCAAGTGCTTTCCCTAACTGCCCTTTCTTCTCCCCCTACTCCTGTCAAAAATAAACAACCCTGCCCTTGGTGGATGTTCTGTTATTGTCACTCGTCACATGTAGCTTGCTCTGTGAGGAGTTACACCTGTGCAGTGCAATTTATATACACCAGATGCAGCACTTTAATCCACAAATGGCAATGGAAGCTTATCCATACAATTATCTGGTTTAGGCACTGAATGTTGTTTTGATTAGGATGGTGCTGTGGTGGACTGTGTTACTGGAATGAGTGAGTATCACAATGGTAGCCATTTGGGAAAAATGTAGTTCTCATATGGTGACAAGTAAATTGTGGACATATTTGACATACTGTTTATACCTCCTATGTGTAGAAGAGGATTGGCTTTTAGGATTTTTGTGTATGTGTGTAAGAACAGATTTGGGATTCCATTTCCTCTGTAATTGTACACCATGAATAATTAACAGTTATTACCTGCTTATTTGTAGGGGGTCCTCTGTGTGTTTGTAGTTTGGGTTTTCTTTTTTCTATTTTTTTTAACCTGCTTATCTAAATATGGTGTTGGTAAAAATGAACCTCATATTAGCTGTAGGTTAATATAATGTGAAAGACATGCTGGGCAGATATCCCCTAGCCAGTCTGTCTGGAAACAGCTCTGATCTGTGAAACGTTATCTTGGCTAGTTTACATAATTTCCCAGGGAGTCAGTTTGAACTCTGTTCTTTTATTGGTTTATTATTTTTGGAATGTAATTCTCAATACATTTGTATTCATGGCAATGGACAGTAAGTAATTTAACACCTGCTATCTACAATCTCTGTCAGCAAATGGCCTTCTCCTAGTGGGATTTATAGTTCCTTCATGTTTCAAAGGCGGAGAATTCAAATTGTGTCTGCTGTGCTGTGAGCACAGTTATGTATCTTCTTTTCCTCTGCCTTTTATTCTGGTCTTAAACTGACATTGCTTCTTTTATTCCAAAACAGAGAAAAAAATGCCAGACCTTGAAGGGGGTTGCAATTGTTTTATCCAGTCAAGATGTTTTCCCTCTTTAAAACATGAAAAACATGAAAAGGTGGGAGTGTGGGGAAGAAAACTAAGCAAAAAATAACCCTAGTCCCACCTTATTTACAGTGAACATTTTTTAGGCTTATTGTCTTAGTCTCTGCACTGTGTTCTCCTACTGATTTTTCAGGAAAAGTTTGTGTGGGGCAAAACTGAGGTGTGAAGATGTATCCCCAGAGATAAGGCCTGCCTGTATATGTGTGTTTGCACAGTTTCTGTTGGGAGATCTGACTTAAAGTCTTTTGCATTCGCTTTCTGTTCTGTTACAACTTCCAGTTCTGGTTTCATTTCAAAAGTCTAGAGAAAGTGTAAAATGGGAGGGGAGAAGGAGTTGGTTTTTTGTTTTTGTGTTTTGCTTGTTTCTTTGGTTTTTTTGTTTTGGGGTTTTGGTGGGGTTTTTTTTTTGGTGTTTGGTTTTGGCTTTTTTTAAGAGATAAAGGTGTATCTCTTATACCTCTCATTTGAAATAAGAGAATGAAGCATTTGTGACTGATTTGTTTGTTTGGTTTGGCTTTTCCCCCCCCTATTTTTGTAGTAGCTAGTCTGTTAAAAGAGAGTGTATGTTCTGAGAGAGGCTTGCAATCTGCTTAAGGAGGAGCAGTTGTGCACAGTGCCTGGGTGGGACACTGACCATGCAGGAGGATTGTAACAGGTGGGATGTTTCACACAGGAGCTGTGGATAACTGGGAGCCTGGGGAGAACAGCTGCTTCTGCAGGAGACAGCCTGTAGCCTCGCAGAAGAAGTTGGATGGAGCAGCTGAGGTGATGGGACTGAGCTGGGGAGTCAGGTTGTGCATTATTGTCATGTGTAGTGCAAAAGAAGAGTTTAAAAGACCTCAAAGAAAACTGCATGTCAGAGACACCATGCAGCCAGTCCATAAGTGCACTAGAAGAGTTTGGTTTGGATGCTGGAGTCCTCCATCCCTTTTAACTGTGATCCTTTGGCGGGGTAGGCTGTGGCAGGGAGTGGTGCTCCTGTCCAGGTGAAGGCTGTCCCACAAACAGGAAAGGACACTGATTTGGGAGCATGTCAGTCTAGCACTGCAGTGCCCTAAAGCACACCTCTGAAGGATAAAACCAGCCCCAAGCAAACAAATTATTGGATGATATCTAAAATAAAGCCCCAGCTATGCTTTGCAGAAGCATAAACTTACCTTTGCAGAAGCAAATACAGTTTATGGTTTGTTGTGGTGGATAATACCACCTCAGGAACTGCTGGGGAGCCGAGTGGTTCCAGTACAGCAGGGCTTCACTGGTGGGAGACATCCTAGTCTCCCCCCTGGAGAACATGATGGTCCCTCCCCAAATTATGTAAATCCCCCCAGCTGTAACCTAACCCCTGATCCCATCCCTTCCTTCTCCCCATTGGTTGTGATGTTCCCCCCGCCTCCTCTTACCTGACCCTCCAGCTATCCCTATAAATATAGACAATGAGGGTCTCTCTTCCTCTTTCACCTTGGAACCCTTCAGAATAAACTTCTGGAATATCCAGCTGACTGAGCGCTCTGAGTTCTTTGTCTCTGGTGACGCACGAGCTATCCAACTCTGTGGGTGAGTGAGAATATGTGCCATACACCGGCACGGGTGTGAGAAAGGTCGTTCTGTACAGCACCAGGCAGTGCTGGCTGGAGTGATCTCTCAATAGCCTTAGAGACACTTTCGGTAAACGCAGAGGCCTGGTTCCACCCCTCCTCCCCCCTCCGCGGCAATGGTTGGTTATGTAGGGCTTTCTATTACCATATGTTGAATCTTGCAGTTTCTCAGCCTTCCTGCTCAGCATCTGTGAGTCTTGGTAGCAGAATCGTTGCTTGGAAACTCAATTGTCATTTTGCATTTACTGGTAGAAAAGAGTTTTCAATTCCAGTAACTTGATTATCGTGACTTGTACATAGATTTAAAACTCCTTAGCAAAGGCAGTTTCTTTACTGGCAGGATAAATACTGCAGATACACAAAAAGTACTTAACAGTGTTTTCAGAAGGGGTGAAGTTTGGGTGAAGGTTTTCCTATGTGTTTATATTGCAGTTGAGATACAGAATAAGTTGCATGAAAATGAACTTACTTTGTATGTGCCAGTATCAATGTGTCATTTCTGCTTCTTTTTCTTCTTGTGGAGTAGAAAACCACCTCTGAGGGTACAGGTTGCCATCATTTGACTATGGGCTTCTTTTAGAAGTGTGTTCTGGACAGATATTCACAGTTTGGCAAGAAGGTTTTTGTCGGGATTTTTGGTTTGATGGAACACGTCACAAGCTGGGTTTCTTAGGGATTCTTAATTCTGAGGGTTTGGTTGAAGGGAGAAGAAAATAGTAATCATTGCCTTGTTTTCTGTGTTGCTTCTGCCCACCCCCTCCCCCTGTTGCCTGAAGTAACATGAATTTCACAAACCTTGTAGGATCAATACTTTAACTGCATACTAATGTGTTTTGGAGAACTACAGAGAAGATGGGGAACATGTAATGACTTTCTTTGTTCATAGTGTGGTTTGAGAGAAAAATAACAGCTGCAGCTGACACTTTCAGTTGTGCTCAGGAGCACCAGCATCTGAAGGTGGCTCTACCACAATGAAGAAAGCTTACCAGGGCTTTTGATCTTATTGCCATGTGAGTTTGAATATTGGATCTTGGGCTGTGTGCTCTAAAGCCATAGCAAAGAGCTATTTTTCACTCAGTTTCCAGGAGTTATTGCAAGGACTGAAAATTGAGGTAAATGCCAGAGTAGGCTGTATGAAGTGTTAGATCAATACTTGAAATTGGCACATGTAATGACAGCTTTGAAACTGATGTGCATGTGAGCGTGATTGATAAGTGCATTGAGAGCCTTTTAAGAGAAGCTTGGGGATTCATTTTGTTGAAAATTGAAGGAAAACAGTATCAATACACCACTGTGTACTACACTTTATGATAAGTGTTACAAATGAAAGCTTCAAAGAGTATTTAAGTGCTTTATGCTATTTGTTATCCTCAAGAGTAGTATTAAAATCAGCATTATGGGTTACAGAGCTTGTGGGATGTGTTTTCCCTTAGGACAGAGAGGGATTGTAGCCTTTATGGTTTGGCTAGTGCTTGGATTCTTTTTTTTCCCCATCTGTGGGGATTTTCATTAGCAATTAAATGTATCTGGACTTAAGAAACATCTGTTTAACATGACATGAACACTGGAGTTCTTACATTTGCAACTTGTACTTTTAAAGTCTGGGTATGCACTAGAAAGTGTCACCATTTGATCAATATTTCTCCATCATATCTCTTGTAAAGTTTAGTGACTCTGACTTTATTCTGTGGACCACAGAGTGGTCTGAAGTATGGGAGGATATCAAGGTATTTAATTACCCTAGGTATTCCAGTGCAGTCAGAAGCCAGGCTGTTAGCACTCCTCAGAATGTGATTTGGCAGTGAACCGGGATTGTAAACAGTAAAAGGAGAACAATGTGCTGCTTCAGTACTTTGCCATAAAGGGCTGTTCTTGTTTTCCTGCAGAATGTAACCACTGAAAAGAATTATAGCTCCCCAGTTAGAGCCAGCCCCTAGTTGAGGGCTAGGTTATTGTGTTCCATTTGAGGCTTGGGTGTTTTCAGCCAAGAACAGAGAAGAGAGCAACCTCCTTTCCCCCTTTTTAAAATTTTTTTCTTTTCTTTGAGAATTGGGGATCTTCAATATTGGACCCTTAGGCTCTTTTACTACCATCTGAAGTTATTTATTGTCAGATAGGAGGTAGGACAACTGTTCTTGCAGAAGGCTCTCGCTAGGCTTTTTTCTTAAAATTGACCTGCTGGAGAAGATTTCTTAAGGGCATGTGTTCCCAAGCACTTTTCTATGTGGAAACTGTTGCTCTCAATTCTCACTGGACACTTGGAAATTAATTTTTGTAACCCAGTGTTGTATATGTTGACTATAGATCTTTTGTTCTTTTAAAAATCACTGAAGTAGTGGGCTGAAATTTTGCTTGGGCATAATATGAAAATGAAGATGACCTACCCTTTTCTGGTGCAGTTATTGCTGGAGTCATTAATCCAGGTGTGGTTTTAATGGCCCCTGTTGTTTGGATCTGCTTAGCAGACTGACTTAACGTCTGAGCATAGAGCTATGTTGAAAATGGCTTAAATGGGTTTAACTGGAAAGAAGAGAGCTGTTGTTGGCATGGAAGGTGGGCTACAGAGAGGTTTAAAGTAAAACTCTGGCTTGCTGAGAAGTTCAAGCAGCAAACTGTGAAGTACATTAATTAAATGCTAGTAGTGAGCAGGTGGGGGAGCCTATGTTTGAAAAGACAGGGAGTTGTATAGCATTTTAAAGAAAATCCAAACAAGACCTTAGGAAAGTTATTGCTTGCTTTTTTTCTTTTTCTTTCTTTCTTTTTCTTTTTTTTAAATCTTCATTCCTTTGCCTTGTTGTAACAAAAATTTAAAAAATAAAAAAAAAAAATTAAGCCAATATTAAAATATTTGCTCCAATCCAGAGGGGTTTTATGCTCATCTAGAGTTTTCTAAATCTGAAGCAGTCCCAGGTTCCTCTTGTTGGCATAAGATGGGGAATGCCAGTGCCACTGGCCACGGCAGAAGGGACACGCTTGGATGCCTGGCTGAGGCGGCAGAAGCATAACTGTAACTTTGTGCTAGTGTCCTTAATGATACAAACTTTTTGCAAACTTGATGATTTCAGGATCTGTGATCTTTCCAGCTGGGGCCATCAGAAACCGGACTTGAAACATTGTGACATTAAAGATTAACAAAAGACTTTGGATGTCAGAGGGGGAGGATTGCATTTTTTTTCTACCTTTGGTGTTCTATGCCTTTATGTCTAGATAATATGCAGTTAAATCCTTTCATATGAAGCCTTGAAAGATCCTGTGGACCTTTAAGTGGGAATAATGTGACTGCTATGAGAGGGTTGTTACTCGGTAATTTAATCTAAATTGATTTATTCTGAGATACAATTTTAAATATTCTTCAAACTTCCTGGTAGCAGAGAGTAGGCATTTTGTTCTTCTCTCTCTCTTTTTATTTTTTAAATTTTTTTCTTTCTTTCTTATCCAGCTAGTAGATTCTGAGGTAAGAACTCCTGTTTTCTGGAGAAGAATCTGTGGCTGCTAGCATGATACAAATATTTTATAGATTAAACATGTCATACTCAGGATATTCTTCTCTTCCATCATGCTGGCTTTATCTTGCCATCTTTTGAAGGTGAAGGTTTCTGCCAGCAAGATTGCTTGAGCTTTGGAGGAAATCACACTCTTTGAGAAGTGGCTTGAAGTAGACCTTGTTCTACCCAGTGCAAAAATAACAGTGTCCTACCCAGAATCAAGTGAGTGTGAAAATGAATTGCCCATATAAAATTCATATGAATGATTCCTTACGAAATACTTCTCTTCACTTTTCAAATAGCAGCAATGAATATATAGCAGGGAATCTGCTGTAAGATTCTGCACTGTACCTTTTCTGCTGGAAGATATTCTGCATTTTATTTTCTCTTCTGAAACATTTATCCAGTTTGCTAAGGTGGTGGAGTTCTTTAAAATAGTGGGTTTTTTGTTTTTTTTTTTTTTGTGGTGTCATGTATATTAATTTTACCACAGAGGATAACGAAGAAGAATTTCCATGATCCTGGTTCCAAATGTCACTTTTGTACCACTCCAGTTGTATGAGGTTCTATTCCTAGGGAGTATTAAGAAAATTATCTGCTTTGGAAAGAGTTGTTTCATAGTATATTAATTGGATATCAGTAAAGTCCTTCCATGCCTTTGCCAGCTTCTAGGATAATTGTTAAAGGCACACCATAACTCCCAATATTGAACTAAGAAAAGTTGCATTTCCATGTAGGCCTTAGTTCTGTATTGTCTTCAGTGAGCTGCTTAGGCTGCTTGTGGTCAGAACTGAAAAAGATCTATTGTAAGGGTTAAAATTTTTATCCCATATCTCAAGGTGTCTCCTCTGTTTAGTAACCACCGAGTATGCATATTCTAGAAAGGAACACCACATAAAGGAGAAAGTCTTGGAACTAATCAGGTAATTCTGTTAACCTGATGGGAATAGATTGCTGTCTCTTAGATCCAGGACATATCTTGGGCTTAATCTTGTTCTTTAGTTTTATCCTCTAGATGGGGCTGCATAAGTCAGTTTTCCCTGTTACAGGCAAAATTTTTGTATTCTCTTTGTATAAGTTAAGTAAGGCTTCCTATAAATTCAGTGTAGGAGCAGGGGAGCTCAGGAGCAAGGCATGAGGAAGTGTCTCTTGGGAGAGGTGGTAGAAGTACTATTTCTTCCTAGCATAATTCTGCTCCAAGCTAAACATCTAAACAGAGAGAGAGCTTAATAGGACAGTAGCTGTTCAAAGAATAGACATAATTTCTCTAGTAAAATGTGCATTTTTTACAGCACCACCTGGTGACTCCTGTAGCAATGTTTCCTTGTTAAATTACAACTGATGAACTTGTTTCTTTGGGATAGGTGAGATAGCTAATTCTCAGTCATACCAATTTGTCTATAGTTGGAGTTTTTTTGCTCATGTGATGCTGGTCATTGATTTCTCTTTATTTGGGTAAGTTGATCTCAAGTTCTTGCAGTCTGCAGCTTTCCACAAAGCCACGTGCTACTGTGAGCTTTTACAGCAGTTAAAACCAGTTGTTAGCCAGAAATAGTTAAGTCAATGTAATTGCAAAATGTTTGAGAAGGAAGAGATCACATCTGTCTTCAAAAAACGTACAGGTGCCCAGATATGTCTAAGATGAAGTTAACTACTCTGTGCTAACTGGCAATCTATTAACTTCGGAGGTTAGGTGTTTTTTTTGTGTGTGTGTCTTGTCATGTGCCCCCTGATTTATTTTGTGAAAAGGCTCTAGCAGTTAGTTTTGATTATAATAACCCACAACAAAGTGGAAGCTGACTTGCTTAGTGGATGCTCAGATATTAGATAGCCCTCAGACTCTGCTTCTAATATAGATAGGATTCTAATAAAATATTTCAGGCTTATGAAAATAAGAAATAAAATATTTCAGGCAGCGTGTCTGTAATTTTTATCATATCCCCCATGGAATCACTTTATGAGCTTTGAGCTAATACCAGCTGCAGATTGGAACTGGAACATTAATAGCAAGCTGAACCTGTCATGCTGGGTGATTATCTAGAAGATCATTTTAATACAAGGACCCATAACCACAGAGAAGAAAGCTGAGGGTTCTTGAAAGTATTCTAGGGACAGCTGTGAATGAAGGGTGAGGCTTCTGTTCTGCTTTTCCTTGTAGGCTTTTCTTTAGTTGCCCTGAAAAGGCCATGTGTGACCTGGCTTGGCAGGGATGACCAGCTCCCAGTGAAGTCCCATCTTTGGTCCCCAGAAGGAGGGGCAATGTGGGTGTAGAAAAACCAAGGTAGAAGGTCACTGACAATTTGTTTATTCCTAAGGAAGTGAGGGGATTACAGGGCAGCTGCATAAGGACTGCAAAATCTGCAGTTATGTTGCAGCAGCAGTTTCCCAAGAGATTAATTGTAAGAGGCAATACTTTGGACTTCAGTGATTTAAAAGGCTCTAATTCCCTGAACTTGTTTAGTAGAAGTCACCATAATAAAATTGATATGAGAAAACACAACGAATCAGTCTGTAGCTGCTTTAAAGATGGGTTTAAACTATTATTGAAACAGGGTAATCAGGGTAAACCTTTGACATTTGTGATTTAACTTTTCTTTAAAGTAATCTAAAGGTAGCCTGTAGGAGAGGATCGATAGCATGTGAGAGATAAAGACTTTCACCTGGTTAAAAGGGAGGCTGCTCTTGGTCTGCAGGACTGATTCAGTATTACTCTGTAAGAAGAGATTGGAGGAGACTGTGCAAATGGCTGTGGCTTTACTTGCACTTAACTGAGATATGTTCAGGAAATTGGCACTAATATTGCAGTATATTAGTTGTGTGGCATGGAGATTTTTGGTAACTTCTTTTGTTTCTTGGGAATTTTGTTGGGAATATTTTTTTAAAATCTTCAGAGAAGGTGACACTTGTAGACAGCACTTAAGTTGTTCCTAACTCTAGCAAAGGGTGATTAGCTTGAATTTCTTTTGTTAAGTGCAGGGAATTGGTAACTGGGAGTAACTAATGACATGGTCAGCTTGTGGCTTAATTTCAGTTTCTTCTGCTTATCCTGATGAAAGTTAGCATTTAAAAGAGACAATTAAAGGAAGGGTCAGAGTAAATGTGTCTTGCACATGCCCTTAGGCCTTGGAAGCCCCTGCAGCAGTCCTGTAAATGAAAAATGTTAATTGGATACACAACAGCATCCAGAATTCTGTGGAGAAATATGTTTGGGCATTCCACTTCCCACTTACTCCTAAACTTCTTTGGACCCCTTATTTGTGTTGCAATATTTCATTCTAATCCAGGGTTTAAACTATGAATAGCTAAACTATAGCTGGTGCAGTGCTTGGCCAGACATTTAATAATGAGTGCTTCCCACTTCCAGTAGAAACAGAAGTGGACATGCAAAGCAGTGGAATAGATGAACAGATTTTCTTTAGGGATGTCTAGAAGTGTGTGGGAATTTCCTCCTTTCTGCTGACTACAAAAAGATGCAAAATGCTTTTCCTCCCCCAGACTGAATGCTGGATAATACAAAAACTGAGTTTAAATGTTTAATGTGTGGAATGCTGTGCAATTTATTTTGACACAAAGTCGATGTTACTAGCTAGAAAGAAACTTCTTTCAGAACTGAGCTTGTAGGGAGGAATTCCCCAGCAGCCATTCCCACGATGCACGTTGCACTTGCGTTGCTGTTCTCAGGTTACCTTCCGTGTCGGTACGACAGGCACAGGTGGAGCATTTCAGTCCTCGGCTTTTCCGAAAGAGAGAGACAATGACTTTTGCAGACAGGGGATGGCACTGTTGCACTGTAGCTTCTCAGCCCTCCATCCAAAATGTCTCTATTTATAAAAAGGGCTTGGTATTTACCAGGAAGGAAGCAGATGAGCCAGATGCATTGCTGCAAGATTTTGTTGAAATAATTCTGCATTAAATAACAGATTTGGGTTTCTGAGAAGTTTATATGTTGGTAAAATCCCCAGAAGAATGTGTTAATGTGAATCTAAATTGGACGTTAGCAGTGGACACAGTTTAAGGCACTCTTACTCATTTAGATATAAAATGAAACCAGCAAGCACTCAAACTCCTTTCTACCTCTCTCTTATTCTAGGAAATGTAAAGTTCCTTTGTCAGAAGCCTTAATACCTTGTTGTCTGCTGCAATTCACCCAGAAGTTCCTCAGGGCAAGAGGCCAGTTCTGAAGGATGCCTGGTCCACATGGGCAGACACCTGTGGTGGGTGTGGAAATAGCATTCATCTTGCTTGTCTTGGCTCACCACAGTCATAGGAACATGGCAGATGGACTCAAATGATTTCTTTGGAAGGATGGGCTTTTGCCACGTGAGGCAGTATGGATCTTGATCAGCACCTTCAACTTTAGCTGCTAGTTGAGCTCAGTCAGAGCTGTCACTTGTGCACTGACATCAGCACATGGCAGCGAGGTATCTAACCCTGCTTCAGTCACTCCATGATCCTCAGATGGAGTCCCATCTGGGATGTGTTGGTAACAACCTCAGTCTGGAGGTGATGAAAGTGTAGGTAACAACAGGAAAGTCTGCGTTCAAAATACAGATGGTAGGAAAAGCTGAGCAGGCTGTTGCTGAAATTAACAACTCAGTCCCTTTTCTTGGAGGAGCACAGCCACCTCTATCTGTCTTCTACCAGTCCACTGTGACTCCCTTAGTTTTAGATGAAAGGTGGCTGTCTGCTGTTCACCTGCATCTTTGTTTCAGCAAGGCCTGGGCTGTAGCCTGCAGCTAAACCATACAGTTTGGATGAGGTATAGCTGCAAAGCTGACCTGTGTCAGTACACAAGAGAAACTGGCAGCTGTGTTTCCTCCCCAGGCCCCCATCACTGACCAACCACTTCAAACTGGCAGTGTGAAATCTCTAGTGGAAAAAAAAAGCTAAGTCCATGACAATCAGCAGGAACATCATCTGAAGTGAAAATATGAAACCTCTGAAAAGTTAAACTGCATCAAAATCTTTACCTTTCACTCTGTTTTTAAAATTTATGTTTTATTTTCCCCCTGAAAATGTATGACTGACTTAACTGAAACAATCTGTGTGATGAGACCTCATGGAGTATTTTTGGGAGCGGAGAAGGAAAAGATACAGATAAGTCTGGTCAAACCATTTCATTGGCACTACATTAAAAAAAAGTTTCAACATGGCATTTGGTTTCAAAAGTAAATCTGTTTGCCATGCTTAGTTTTAGACAACAAAAAATTTATTAAGCTTATACCCACCCCTCCTCAACCTTCCTGCCAGCTGTGGGAAGAACTGAGAGAATGAGCTGCTTTACTGGAGCTTGATTTCTCACTTGAAGGATAGGCCCTATTGCTGCCTGATGAGGTGTGTAGGTGACTCAACTCTGAGGCCTTCCTACTCTGAGTCACTCAATTTGTTTTCTGGACAAGATAAATCAGATTAGAGATAACCTGTATGCTTTTGTGAGAGTATCAAAGGCAGCCAATCAAGCTAATAATAGCAGCATTATTATAAGACATCTGATTCTCATCCATCACTAGAAAGAGATAATTAGCTAAGAAGTCCCTTGGATTATTCTAAATCCATACCTAGAATACAAGGGTCAAGTGTTCTGTTTTGGACAGTCCTCTTTATGCTGTTGTTTTGTTTTGGCTTTTGAACTTAGAAGAATGTTCCTCAAAAATATGTTGGAGCAAAGTGGATTTTTTACCTCTGAGCTTCATCTGATCATGCAATATGTGTTTGTGTGTGTAGTTAGGTGATGACATCTTCCTGGCGACAGGGAATGGAAAAAACAGACCTTTAAAGATAGAAGCACTATTGGAAAATTATTCACTTGAGGTAAATGGATGGTCACCAATGATGATGATTTAACTTGAAATAGGTAAAGTTAGCCTGGAAAAATCAATAAAATGATCTTGTAAACCTAGTAACAATGAAGTAATCTAGGAGTAAACGGAAAGAATTTAGAGGAAAAGTAGTTATCTGTATTTGTAATGCCAGGCCCTTTTTTATAGGTATTAACATGATTAGAATTAGAAGTATTATTTCCATTTTAGAAAGGGGGAAAGAATGCACAGATGCTGAAACACTTCAAGTTTACTCACTGCATTATTGTCAAGGCCAGGCCTTCTAAAAATATTTGGATACAATATTACCTAGGAGTTGAACTAAACTTTTTCACTTATATTATTAACTTAACTTAGGACTTCACACTCACCATATGTGTTAGAAAGCATTCTATGGAATGTCACTCAAAACTCCAAGTGCTCTGCATTAGTAACAGGCCAGGGTGATCATGGTGTTCCTCCTGCACCTCATTTCTTTCTTTCTCCTGTCAACACTGAAATCTCTCTGGAACATCCTGTCTGAGCCCCAAGTGTCTTCAGTAAGGTTCTGCCTGTCATTCATGGTGAGGAATCTCCATATGAAACTAATCTAGGATATGTGGCACTTATGCATTAAGTGCTGCTGAAATTGGGCTGAGTCAAAATGTTGATGACCTACCCTGCATCGAAATGAGGTTGATGATGCGTAGTGGTGAAATGCTTATTTCAATACTTAGCTGACGATGCACTATTTATTTTAAGACTATTGAACTGTGGGGTTCTGATAAAGTTTTGAAAAGCAGCTATGAAATGTCCTGATTGTATATCTGCCATGGCTAAAGATGAATCAGAACTCTGGAGGCAAATACTGCTGGATTCCAGTTGTTTAACATCTAAATTTGGATCTGAATTGCTATAGCTTAGATATGCATGTTTCTACATGGAGACATACCTGATTATATAGAATATTCCATTTCAAAAAATCCTAGTTTGGGCTTCAAGGTGTAAACTCTTTCAAAGCTCTGTTTGGATAGGGCTTTTGGACATAAACCTCATAAAGTCTCTTTGAAAATTTAATTCCACCTTATTTATTCCTTTACACAGGGAGTACTCACACCAACAAGATCAGGTCATGGATTTATGGATAAATATTCAGAATTTTCCTTCCCAACACCCTTGTGTTAATGTTGCCTCTAAATATTGCATTTAAACCACAAGCCTGGAATCTTTTTTCCTCCTCTGGAGGTAAATTCCTTTAAATTACATAATATTGATATGCAGGAAAACAAAATAAGGCACACTTGGAAGACATCGGGTTTCTAAGCTCTGGTCTTAGGGTCTGCGACTATGAAACCTGCCTTTTTATAGTTTAGGACTCCACAGATTCCCAGTGCAGAATCAGTGTTTCCTTGGAGAATGCAAGGCTTTGCTTCTGGACTTCCCTGAACAAGTCCATTCTAGCATTCTGCCTAGAAGGTAGTCCAGCACATGGCATGTGTGGGTAGAGTCATGCCTTTTTTTTAAAGCATGTGCTTGCCACACATTCCAGAAGCCTGAAGAATTTTTTTTTAAGTTATGTTCATTGAAAAACAGAGTTTAAACTGAACTTGCTAAAGAGTTTAAAAAAGGCAAATGAAAATCTGCTGGAACTAAGTGCACAAGGAATGGAGCCATTTTTGGATATGCTTTATGACTACCAATGGTTATTTGAGAATATAACGTACTTTTATCTTACTATTGGGAAACTTAGTTGCCCTTTTTTTTTTTAATTAGAGTTTTTTGCATTTTCTTCTGAAGTTTTTTTTGCACCAGCTGTATAATATGAAATTGGGGAATTAATTCAGAAATTCTCTGATGTGCTTTGTGAACTGTCTCACAGTGAAGCCTGGTGTGGCACATAAGCCTACTTACCGTGTCTAGATCCAAGAACCATATAAAATGTTCTCTCTGTTTTATAGGATCCATGTGACCACTGTTATGGAAACTGTGCTTCATAACCTGTTAAATAACTCGTGTTGATGCGTAAAGTATCTAACAGCATGATGTGTTTTAGTTGTTAAACTGTGTGTTACAAATGAAAGGTCTGTTTCAAGGAACTGGTTGAGTGATCCTGTTTCCCTCTCCTATTCGGTGACTTGGGATGCCATGCTGTCTGAAGGTATCAACAGAAACAAGTGTCTCTCAATGCAACTGTGATTTAAACTTGTGAAAATAAAGTGTGACTGATGGCCATATTAGGAGTGGTTTTCAGGATGGCTTTTTTTCGTAAAACTGTTACAATTTTCAAATAAATAAGGGCTTTCTTTAAGCCACTTTACCATGATCACTCATAATTTGAAAATAAAATTGTTTTTTCACTTCTTAGGATTGGAAATAAGCACTTCAATTATCTTTGCATTTACCTGAGAGTGAGATTTGATCCCCAATTAATATTGCTTGCCTGAAAAGAAGGACTTGAGTTGTGTGTTAAAGGTCATTGAGTTGTAGACACCCATAATGGAACTGTCTTTGGCAATGATTAAAGATGCCAAACAATAGTGGCTGTCAGCACTGCTTGGGCTGTTAGATCCCTGCATCCTTTCTCTTCAGAGCAACTGATCAAAGGCAAAATTGACAGCAAAGTCACGTTTTTCAAGACGAGAGGTCTAAAGGATGGCAGGTTCGAAAGTGTAATGTGCAGGGGCTGAGGGAAAAGGATGTGTGGGAAGGAAGTGTGTTAACCAGATGGCTCCACTTTGCTGTTTTTGGGAGCCCTTGAAGAGCGTGAGGGGGAGATCAAGGCAGCAAGTTTCTGCCTGAGCAGGGTTTGAGCCAAAGGGAGCTCTGTATCTGCTCTTCACCTCGCGGGTTCAACTCAACAAGGCTCAAGGTACACCCTGTAAATAAACTCCCTGGTACTTTACTTCTCATCGTTGGAGCACACTGCTCTGAAGTTGGACACTGTATGGTGCTAATGTGGATCCTCTTTCTTTCTGGAAATGTACAAGCTCCGATTTGCTTTTCTCTTCAGATCAATGAAAAAATATAACTTTCATAACTGTTTAATTTCAGGGCTTCTGTTGATCAGGACTTCCAATTCCATGGGAACCACTCAGTATTGGCTAAGTGATATCTGTGTGCACCTTGGTGACCTTTAGAACAGTTTAATTAAAGTGATACAAAATTCCTCTGTAGACCCATCTCTCCAGGCTAACAGCAGATATTACCATCCTCTAGGGCTCCATTTAGAGAATCCTGTGACTTTTTAAAGACAAAGCAAATAGGGATTCTAGGCTACGGCAAAGGAACAAAGTGAAATATAGAGATGAAATAATGTGGCACGTCCTGTAACATTGCTCTAACAACCTTACCAGTAGTTACTACTAAAATCCTCTGTGGTAAATGATATGCTAGCAGCCTTTAACCTAACAAATGAGAGGAGGGGGGAAAAGAGATATTATTAGCAAGCATAAGATGAATCATGACTATATATTCTTCAAAGTGCTGAAAACAATATCTATTTGTGTTCTACTTGAAAGAGATTTCAGCATGTGGGTACATTGATTATTTATTTGCTGCCACTTGAGATAACCACCATTAATTTATATGAGTGTGAACAAACTTTGAGTAGTGCCCTCTAAGTTAATTGCAGGGAATGTTTTAAAATTTTAGTTTTAGAATTATTTGTGCCATTTTAGTTCCTCATCACAGCTGTTCTTGATATTCATTATTCCCCATCTTGTTACTGAATTATATTTTGTGAACTAAGTGAGGTTGCTGTGATTTGTGATGACATATGGTTTACTGAATTGCCATGATATCCTGCTAAACTTGTGTGCCATTAGTTTAAGACTCTCGGAATTTTAGAAGCATACTTCACTGACAGTGGATTGACTAGAAAAACAGTGTGTTTCCTTTATATGACATCTATAGGACACAAATAGGAACTTCTCCATGCCCACCCCAAAAACCACAGTCCATTTGCATTTAGTCTTGACCTTCTGGCCAAAGTTCAGTGCTTACTGTAAGCTGTGTCTCTGAGAGAAAGGAGAACACCAGTTTGCTTTTTGGGTGCATGACTGGAAAGCTCAATATTGAAAATAGTTTGGGTGCCCTTTCATGAAACAGCCTTTTTTTGTTTCTGTTTTTTGTTTGTTTTGTTGCTGTTCTTGATAACCTTTGTTAGCCTGGCTGAGTTCAGGCTATAAACAGCACATGTTGTGTAAGAAAAGAAATCAAATGCAAATTTTTGTCAAAACTTTTCAATTTTCCTCAAATATTTACATCAACCTGTCTTAAGCTTAACACAGTGACCTCATTTTGGTAGCAAGGCAGTGATTTCTACCATTTCTCTAGCCTCTGAGGGGGAAGCAAATCCTGTGTTCTGGGATGGAAGGCATTATAATCCTGTTGGTTCAGACATCAAACTGCTTTGTCAAAGTGCTGTAGAGGAATAGCAAAGAAGACAGTTCCTGTCCTGGGCAGCTGTTGCTCCCAGTTATCTGACAGATTGACAGAGAAACACAATGAGGAGCTGTGGCAAGGCAGGGGTGAAGGCTGAGGCAACAGCAGAGACTGCAGTTGAGGTGAAAGCAATTGAAAGTGGGAACAGAAATCGTATGTTGATATCCCTGAGAAACTGCCAGAGTATAAATTGCCCCTGACAGTGCTGAGCTATTTCTTCCTGTGTTTGTTTGCCCTGTGAACAGCTGAGTGTTTATGGGTTCTGTTGGAGTCTGTAGTCCTAATTAAACCCATGATATAAACTCTTCCAACTTTATGCTGATATGAATACACAGTGACCCACTTCAAAAAAATCAATCACAATTTCATTAATTGCATTAAAACCAGAAGTTTATGCTCTAAGGGAAGCTAAAATCTGGATATCGGGCCATTTGATGACTTAATTAGGACTAGAAGTCAATGATAGTCAAACTTACTAGAGCTGATACAGTCCTCTATTGACCTTTATTATGAATGCTTTATTTTCATGGTTAATATGTAAGAAAAATGCATCCTTTAGGTACTGACAAATTTAATGCAGATATATCTGATTCTAACTCTCTCTGTTCTAAGAAAGACCTTTTTTTCCCCTTTTTACCTATGGTTTTGTTTAATTTTTCAGAGAAAAAAGTAGTTGCTATTTTTCCTGTAGTTGTTACAGATCTCTCGGAACTTCTCTCATGAGACATCTTCTCATGTGGAGATCAAAGAACAAAATCGCTTCTGTCACATTTGTGGATCATTGCAATATATAATTTTGTGTGTGTTGTGCTATTTAAATGACTGATCAAAAACAATTACATGAAAGTATAAATTGCTTTTAAAGTAGATTAGAATAAGAAGACTTACACTATTCAGAATGTGTACCCAGCCTGCTTGTTGATGTTTAATGGCTCAAATTCTCATAACCAAAGGCATTAGTATTACATGTTGTAGCACCATCAACACTGCTGAACTGCAGCTCCTGAAGTCAGAAATCCTATACATTAAAAAGAAACCAACAGATGGCATTTTATAAGCCTCATGTTTCATTGTCCTATAAATAGAAATTATCAAATGCATAATGAGCACCCAGAAAGAATAATATTCCTTCTCTGTTAACTACTTTATTAATCATAAGCAAGCAACTAACACCTTTTTTGCCTCTTGCTGGTAGTTCTGTATGTAATATATCTGGTAATATTATCTTAAGATTGTGCTTATCTGTGAGTTAACATTTCAAGTGGGACAGAGAGAACAGAAGTAGCACCCACTTTTATTCGGTCTTCTGCTAATCATATTCCTATAATGTGCACATACTGGTATTATGATTATATTATAGTTTTTTATTAAGGATGGATTTCAAATGGTTAGAAATCAGATTTTCTTTTCCTAGAAGTGAGGGTGGTAACTGGCAATTAGGTATAACATAAGTCTTAGTTGAAAGGAGGTGAAAGAAATTGCTTTTAAAATAATAATAATAATAATGCCAGGTAGACAAAGATGGCTTATGGATGGTGTACCCAGCTGTGCAGGAGAAATGTCAAAAAATGGTTATAGGAGCATTTGGCTTGTAGAAAAATCAATCTAAAAGGGTGTTACATAAAAACTGTGCCTTTTATTATGATGTTGCCTTAAGACTATTATCCTGTATCCTGTTGTTATGAGGTTCTTTCTGCTGTAATGTTGCTATGCCTTCTCTCATGTAACTCCCTTCATGTTATTTACTGTCTTTTGTGGAAGGAGTGCAATCTGCTGCTTTAAGTCATGTAAGAAGTAATGAACTAAACCATCTTGTTAAAATAGATCAGCAAATCAAAAGTGTGCTTTGGAACAGAGAAGGTATTACACAGAAAAAACCCTCATTATTTTGCACATCTCCTTTCCTTAAGCATTCAGAGTTCCGTCAGCTTATTTAAGGCCTTGCTGGTGCTACATCCATGAAAAGGTTTTGGTTTTGCACCAGCAGTTTCTAGTGATTCCTTGGCAAAGGTTAATCTCTCCCCAGATTACAGGTCATCTGTGGCTTCCTCAGTTCTCAAGAAGGGAGATGGTTCTTACCAGCATTTGCTTTGGTTTCCAAAATTCTGGGGTTGATATGTACACAGAGAGTCATACTTATTTTGAATATTTCTTTATTTTATTCCATAAAATGTGTTTTTGTGAGGTAAAATTCTTGCAAACATAGAAAGGGAAGCTTTGTTCTTGCATTAATTGTTTTGCACTGTTTGTCAGCAGATAATGTCATGAAAGGAATGAAACTGCCTCTTTGTCTTAATGAGGAATGAGACCAGTAGCCTGATAATAGTTTCATTAATGACTATTTGTCTGTTAGTCAAAATGCATAAAGAATGATCACAGGGCTGTGATTTGGACCTGTGGCCGTGAATGGCTTTTTATGGGTGGAACTTGAGTTTACACTACAGTTTTTTTGGTGCAGCCACTCTGCTGCCCTGAGAGCCAAGTTGGCTCCTTCAGGTCCCTCCTCAGAGCTAGAGGCTGTGCTGTTGGATTAACAGGACTGTGTTAATCCAGCCAGGGGTGTGGTGTTGGGAAAGGAGTACAAAGCCTGGGCTATCCCTGGGATGAGCCCAAACACTCAGTTCTTGTGCAGTCAACCACTTTGCTGTCCTTGTCTGGGACTGTGATCATTAAATCGTAAACAAGGGATTGATTTTAATATTCCTGTTGTCTTTTCAGAGCAATGACATATAGAAAGCTGGATTCTGTTCTGATTTATGTATCGTTATCAAAGTACTAAAGGCAGCCATACATTTTGCAAGGGTATTCTTGACAAACTTTGTACTGGTGGGGAAAAGGAAAAAGAGCTGGAGAGGTGAAAACCAGAGCTACTTAGCAGTAGCTAAGAACTCAGCTTGGAGAAATTTCATGCATTTCAAACTGTCCAAGATTGAGGTCAGACCCGTTCTTGGCCATTTGGCTTTGTTTCCTCACCTATACTTCATTGTCTCTTGAAATCTGAACCAGCATCCTGAGCTGCTGCCTGTGCTGCTTGCCAGCATGGTTTGTGAACTACTGAGAAGCTAGTGCTGGCTGTGGCCTTGTGTTGAAAGGGAATTTACTGTCCCTTTAAACCCTCTTTGTCTAGCACTAATCCAAAGCAATTAATTCTTCTTCCTGTGGGCTAGAAAGCTTATTCTTCTTGTGAGCTGATTTGGTTATCAGTAGCTGTATTAATTTAGTGATCTGACTCTTTGAACCTATTGGTTCAATTGTAACTGTTCACAATTTTTTCATTGCATTATTCCATCTTTAGTTTAGTAAAACTGTACAATGAATTAGCTTAGAACAACTATAGTTATTTAAATGGTTTTTTTCATGTTCAGCCCTGAAATCAAATCCATAATTGCATAGTACAGATTTATTCTGCAACATTGCAGCAAGATGAGCTCAAGGTTACAGAAACCAACAGATGAGAATTTTGCTTGCCTGTTGTTTTTGTTTCGCCACCACTGTTCAAGAGTCCCTTTTAGACTCTGTCAGTATTCTGAATTTGTTTCTCGTCTATAAGCAATATAAAGTCTGATTGTGTGCTAATGGAAAATCGTTTGAGCTGCTGTGTTGCCACCTTCATCAACAGAAGGGTGTTTTCATCCTGTGCACACAAATTCACACGATTCACTCCTAACTACAGAGAGTGAGAACTTCCGCTCCAGCATTTAGAAGTATAAATAGAAGAAATCATTCACTCTGCTTTTAAAATGCATCCTCTGCGGCCATATTAGTTAAAACACAACAAAATGTGGAGCCCAACACTGATGGAATTGAACAGGATGCTGCCACTGGGGGACAGAGGTGCTGCCAACCTGTGCCTGTGTACCTGGTTAGCAGGTATCCTGCAGGAAACACTCTCTTAACCTCAGTAGGGAATAGAGTAGGTTTCAGTTTCCATCTACTTAACCCTGTTAGACAAATCCAGGGATTGTTCTCCATCTAGTGGCAGTTAGCCCTGTGGCTGGTCTGCAGAGCCAAGCTATGGAGCCACATAATGGAAACTTCTGAACCTGTTGTCTTCGCCAGTAACGATCTAGATAAATATGAGTGCATGATAGGCTGATCATCTGTGACTCTGAAGGACCCAACAGGTTTTTATCTCTGCTCCTGTGGTTTTTGTAGTCAGGCAGTGATGTGGATGGGTGGGCAAAAAGAAAGGGAATGATGTTGCTGATGAAGGGCTTTGGCTTCTGGGGCCAGAAATGCCTCTGCTGAAAACAACACTGGGCCCAGATTATAATGCAAAATTCATCTCAGATTATGACACAAAATGCATGCATCCATATCCAGTTTCAGTTTGAAAGGAGAAAAGGAAAATTCTACATTGCTAACATACATCACACATTGCCAAAATTTTGTTGAATTGAGTGTCTTGGGCATGCTTGGCTGAAAAGAAAAATGAGTAGGAAAAGACATCTCTTGAGTCAGGTATTGCACCTAGTAATTACATATGCTTGTCAGGTTAAGAAAAGAAAGTTATGAGGTTTGTTTTCTTAAATGGAGGAGAGGATGGATAACTGTGAATGGATAAAGTACACAAAAGAAGCAGGGTTTTGCAGGGATATGTCTTGTTAAAATTGTTCCTTTCTTTAATAGCTCTTCAATGTGGAATTAGAGGGAGGTAGAAGTTCACTAAGAGGTGAGTGTAATGTATTTATTAAGAGGCTTCTTTCATGTGTATAAGGTAAAGGTGATCAGTAGCTAGTTCGCAGCTAGTCTGAGCTTTCAAAAGAAATCCAAGTAGGTGCTACAGAGTGGCAGGAGTAGAGGAGTGACTGAAGGAAAAGTGTCCAGCTGCTCTCCATGGTGTAGCAATGCTGAGAGCAATTGCAATCTGCTAGGTGGCATAAGGATCCCTGGCAGTGAAACAAGGAGCAATGCAGAAGTGACAATTCCACTGTGGTGATACTGGGCCAGTCTGGTTTTGTTCGTCTGTTGCATGTAAATTTTGATTTTGCCCAATCCTGGGCGGGCGGGGGGAACAAGGGGCAAGTCATTCTCTTGTGTGGACTGTTCCTAAATCAGATGCAGAAGGTTTTTGGGGTTCATGAGGACTATTGGATTTGTTGCTGATCCTTCCGAGCCCCTCTCTGTAAACCTGGTTAATTCAGTTGACACAGAAGAAGGTGGTAGAGCAGTTATGGCTTTTATTCATTTTTCTGAATTGGTTTGCCCTTAATTAAGGGCATCCATGAATGCAGGTTGGAAAGAGAAGCTTGGAGTAACCAATAGGATGGCAAGTGGTGCTATGCCACCTATCTCTCCTAAAGGCATTTTACTTGGTGAATTATGGGAACTATGTGAAATGATAGAATAAAGTCTGCATCTTCACTTAGTGTTTCTAAGGATTTCTTTAGATCCTGACAGTAAATCTGCTGCTTGAGAGGGAAACCTATCTTTTAATAAGCCCAAGTAGGTGGTGAAGTCAAAGATCTCTAAACAAACGTAGGGAGGAGGGTAAAATATAATTTATTCCTAACAGTAAGCCCATCAAAAGCTTAAATGACTAACAACAATTTAGAGATGATGTTCCAAGCAAAGCTCAGAAACAGAATCTTGCTTTGTTATAACACATGAAACAAAGATCATTCTGTACTCTGATTTTTGTGTTTTGGTGCTTCTAAGTCCTGAGTGAAACAAGGAGCTTGTGGTATCAAGGGGAAAGACTGGCTACTCTTGTGTTTTCACCGTGTACTGTGTGAGGAAAAAGGTGACAGGTTTTGTGGATCTGCAGATAGACCAGCACAGATTATGGCATTGATGCACTTCCCTGTATTCCTGCAGAAGAAAGGCAGAAGTGGAAAAGTATGGTTCTTGTGCATTGTTACAAACAATCCACTTTGCAAAGTGGGATTATCTGGCAAACCAGTAGGATAACTAGGAGGTTTTTACCAACTTGGGAAAACAAAAGCGCAGTCTGCACAGAAATTTTGGAGAGGTATTTAAAGGTTATTTTTGCAACAGAGCAGGCACTACCCCAAGGAAACTGGTCAAGTAATGATATGGTGGTGATAAATCTGGAGGGCTGCTTGAGAGCATGAAATTCTGTAATGATTTCATACCCTCAAGTATGTAATTTAAAATGTTGGTGTAAGGATATATTTTGGGCTTAAGGTTTGGGTTTTTTTTTTTTTTTTTCACCTTGCCCCCTCACCCTGCATGTTTTATTTAATGTAAAGTCTTCTTCCAAGAGTGCTTTGCTTAATTGCTTGTGGACTCTTGCATGACTTAGAGCAGTACCTGAAGAATCTTCCTGTGTTTCCAGGGAGCAGAAATCCCTACCTTATTATGCTCTAAAAGGTCAAAGGCAATTTAATAAATTTATCTCTCTGGAAAACAAGCATGTTTTTTTAGGTAGTAAAGGAAAAAAAAAGGATTTTGCATTTTGAAACCAGTAATCTAAAGCACATTATAGTTGTGTAAGTGTGAAGTGCTAAAAGCTTCTATTACTGAAACCATACTGGTGTAAATCCTCAGTACATGTTGAAGTCAGTAATATTATTCGTAATTCTATTATATAGTCTCTGTAAAAAAAAGGAGAGCTGCTGGGAAATGCAATTCAAATCTGGTCTTAAAGTGCTTTTCTAAGGGCTGTATCCTGCCAGCATTTTAAAAATGAGAATAGTAATCGATGCCATTGCTTGAAAATCAATGTTGCCTGGTCTAGTCATGTGTGATAATACAGCAATGCAGCAAACAAAGCTATTTCGGCTGCAGACTTGCATTCAGCTGGATAGCATGTAGCTGTAGTAAAATGTATGGCTATATAGTGCAGCACAGTTTGGACTGGGAGCAAGGTAAAAGTGTATTTAGTGATATTATGAAGACATTGGAGAACGGGGGAACTTTAGAAACTGTTGGTCAGTGAAGTTTCATTAGGGTACAGTGACAGGGACTGTGACTCATGGAGTGCTGGATGCTTAAAGTGGCGCCTCTTTTTTATCCTCCCTGCCCTTTTCATAAACCCTTTACTGCAATATCTCCAAGTTTTCAGAAGACTGGAAAAAATGTTTGGGCTTCTTTATGTTCTTTCTCAGAACTGTTGAGTCAAGTATACAGAGTAATAGTTTTAAGTACACTTCTAGTAAGAATCAGTAAAGAGAGGTCATCATTTCCAGTGTTTTCATGTGTTGTGTACCAGGAACCAAGGTGTATTGGAACTCTTAAACTAATTTGTACTTTTCTTCTGTAGCTGAAACTTCTACACTATGGCAATAACCCCCAAACGATGCTCTGTGGAATGTTGCAAAGTCAAGTGGTCCTGGCTTTCCTATTTCCACTGGCCACACTATGGATTATTGCAAACGGATCTGTGAAACCCTTATGTTTTCAGCTGAGGTTGTGTGAATGGCAAGGATAGGTGTTGAAGGGATGAGGCACCACTAAGATGTGGCTTACATGACTCAAACCATTGGAAGGGCTGTGAATGCCTGGGTGTGTTCATAGAAGTAGTTTCTTTTCAGGGAGCAGCATAAAATGCCAACAGAAAATCAACCTGACATAAACAAACTTCTTGACACAGGGAAACCTGGGTTAGAAAGCTGTTCTTGCACACAAACACCTTCTACAGCCTAAAGTAGAAAGGAAGCAGTGTGCTTTTCTTTTCTCTCTCTCTTTCTCACCAGGCCATATGGAGATATTTCTAGGTGGTTTTACTTTTTTTTAATTCCTTTTTCTCAAAAGAGGTGTATATTCTTCCCCCGCTCCTTTTCCAACACCTAGTCATCAGGACACCCCTTTCTCATGTGGGAGACCTAGTTCAAGTGCTTACTCTAGCAGAATAGAAGAAATTACTTGAATGTAATTTAGAGGGGAGTATAACCAGCTTGTAGCTCTGGGTGGCTTTGTCTCTGGAGCTTTTCTTATCCATCTCAATATAAGGTATTGTCCCCTATTTCACATACCTCTCCCCACTGTGTGATTAAAAAATTAAAAGAAAAAGAAATTATTAGACATCTGAAGTCCTGTCACTCAGGTCAGCAGTGGAACTTGGATACTGAAAATTTGCATCTAGACTCAGCTAAGTGGAATGGCTGGTCTCAAGTACCATAAATAGCACTTTCTGTTTGAAATTATTTAAAATAAGATATTTTTCCTAATCTCTGTAGGATCTACAAACTTGAAATTACTTACAATTACTTGTTTGACCAGCCAAAAAGAAACCTACCGTGTTTCCCCTATACCTCCTAGAGAAGTAGGACAGCTGACTGAGTGCAGGAACTGAGGAAAGGAACTTGATGTTCACCCTTAAATTGAGAACTGAATACAATGTTCATGCAACAGTCCACTCAATTAGTCATGAAATGAATCGGTGACTGTGGTGGGAATGGTGCCCAGGAATCATGGCCCCTCTGCTCCAATGGCTGGATTGCACTGCCTTTAAAAAAAGTATCCCCTTCTTTGAGTAGAAATTTAAGATATGCCATGACAGTTTACCCTACTGTTTGTCTTGATCTTTTTCTTTCCTTTTTTTTCTTTCCTCTAGGGGATAAAAAATACAACAAGCAAATACTTTGGTGGAATAATTTAAGTCAGGCATACAATGAGAAGCTGACGTTTCTGCTAAAAAAAAAAAAAAAATCTTCATTTCAACCCTTCTTGGAAACACGAGTATGAATTATGAACTCCATTATAGGAAATATTTTCCCAAAGAGAGCACAGATCCCATGGAGAATATATTTTGTGTGTGACTACCATTAAAGCTAATAGAGTCACTGAGAAGGCCGATTCTGTACCTTGTTTGTACAAATGGTTGCAGAAACACACTGGGAAACAATCAAACCAACTCCACCCCAAACAAAAAACCCAAGCCACCAACTCCATGACACAGCATTGCAAGATAAAAGAGAGGCCTTACCTACTGGTAGAAGTGACCCATTGTGAGACAGTCACTAAACATAATATGGTTTGAAATGGACTGTTGAGAAAGATCAGGGCTTTTTTTAAGGTAAAATTGCTTTCCCCTTAGAATACTTTCCATTGTGAGGCTTTTAGAGGACTCTGCACACGCAAACTGCATCAGCATTTAGTGACGGCAAAGGATTGAATTAGTGCGTTTGAAAAGGTCCCTATTCTTTGCCAGAGATGCAGAAAGGGCAGTGTTCAAGTTTCTGGCTTGTAGCAAAATATTTCTGCTAACATCACTTCTCGCTGGAGTTTGCAGTGAAGTAGGAACAAACACGAGATCAGTTACTGTGTCTTGGCTGGAGGGTAGAACTTTTTAAATGTACGTGTTTAGACTTTTCTGGTTCTCTGCTTCACCGTGCAGCAGCATCTACTTTACTGGTTTTGTTACTGTCTAGATGGGTAAAGTGAGAAGTGGCAGGAATGTGTCTTCACCCAGCTGAGGTGAACTGCAGGTTAAATTCTAGTGACTTGCTTTTTCCTCTGTCTGGCATACCCACCCTGCAGCTTCAATCAATTCTAAGAAAGCAAGCATGTATTTTTATGGTCAGGTGTTGGGAAGTATTGTAATAGTGGAAGTACTGGGATGTGTATTCACAGTGAAGTATCTCTAAAACATAGGTGTCATTCTTGGCTTATTACTGCCTGTAAAATTGGTCAGTACGTATTTCTGGGGAATGCACAAGGAATGACATCTGGGGTTTTTCCTGTTATGATTTTCCTTTTCGGATGTGTCTGTCTCTTTGGGTTGCAGTGATGGCCGAGGACAGCTGTCCTAGCAATGCCTTATTATCTGTAATAGGCAGCTCATTGAACAGCTCATGAGACTGGACTGTGTGTACTGTGTGGATGGATCAATGAGGCATGCAAGATGTTTCTGAATGGAGTTCCCCTGGAGATGGTTTTGTATTGGAGAACCTTGTAAATGAGTTCTTTCCCTCAGATGAATGCCAGTGAAGTTAGTTCAGAGATTATATTGATATGACTACTATTAAATTAGGAAATATTGACAAATGCTTTTACTTGGAGAGCCTGTGTTCTTATGCAACTGTACTGTAACAAAGATGGCAACCATACCTACTTTGCTTCCTTTACAAAAAAAAAAAAAAAAAAGTAAGGATCGCTGTTCATGAAAACAAACTTACAGAGTTTAGCCTTTTCCAGTTAGTGTCCAGTGGATATAATGACAAGGGGCTTGCTTGGAAATGAAGGAGAAAGGTGTTTTCTTGTAACTGTGAGTTATACTCCCATCCCTTACAGTAATAACAAAGGATTCTTTGGTCACCTGTGTGTTGGAGTTCTCAATAAAACACATACTGGTGATATTAAAATGTTGTGAATAAAGAGATTCCTTTTCTTCTGAATCAAAGTGTTAATTAAATACAAATGCCAAGATAGAGATTACACTTACAGCGCTGATACAACTTGCCTTGCACTACATTAAGAGTGCATTTGTGCAACTAAAAAAATGTGGGAGGCTGGAAAGACCCTTGTCTACTGTAAAGAAAATGCCCATTAAAGAAAAATAGGGTGTGAAAAGTCACAGTTGGAAGAGAAGAGTAGGGAAGTATATATGAATTTTATCAAGATGCAACAGATATTGAAGTGATGAAATTAAGCAAACATAAGTATGAATTAAATCAAATCTAGGCTATGTGTACTCTGCTGAATTAAATCAGGTAAAAAATATGGAAATAACAGTGCTTTTCTTTCTTTATGGCATCTTAAAAGGCATGTCAATCCAAATAAAATGTTGACTGTAGCAAAGTTTCAGATTGTTAGTAGGCACACAACAAATTAATCAAGAATGTCAACTGTCCTGCAAAGAACTCTATAATTCAGCAGCCTCTTCTTGGAGACTCCAGTCCATTTACTCCTGCAAGATTATCATACTATGCTATCAACTATGAAAAGAGAAAAGGTGGTTTCAATAAGCTAAAGGAAGCTTCAATAAAGCAACTGAAACCTCGGGCTGTCACCACAGGAGAATGACAAAATGAATTTTTAACATAAGCATGCTCAAAGTTTGGAATTGAGTTAGGCTTGAGGGTTTGCATTACTGTTTGTGAAGAGAAGCGCAGCTGTTGAAATGCATTTCTTAGAATAAGAAATTTTACTTTTTTGTGGGTGTATTAACAGTAGACATCTTGGCTATGGGGGAAGGAGGGAGATTGTTACCATGTTGTGTATGAGGATATTTTTGGGGTTTTTTTGTTTTCATTCTTCCAACTCCATAGACGGAGCAGCTAACAACTGGAGGTATTAGCTGCATATTTACACCTTTTTAACTGATACAGAGGAGGAGTTCCATTTGCTTTCAGAAGGAATAACAGTCATTGCTACGTGCACACAAATAGATATATACAAACTTATGTGGGGAAGCCTCAGGTTAGCTATAGTAAATGGGTGAAACTTGGGAGAAGACTCAAGAAACATTGAATCCTAGAGCCTGAACATAGGCTATGGTAAAAGTCTCAATGTTCTGGTCTTGCAAAGCTCCTGCTTATGAAGCAGTTTTGTAAATGTGAGGTGCTTTCCAGATCCAGGCATATCCTGCAGCCATAGTTCTGATGATGTCTTTCAAAATGTGCTTTGTTCTTGTTATGGCAGCACAGAGGGACAGCGCCCTGGGCACAGGGCTGTGAGTGTGGCACTGCACAGGCCTTTCAGTTCATCTTTCTAAAATGTTCTATGTTTCTAATGGCAATAGAGTTTTTGGAGTGTAACTCAAGATGTTCTCTTGTAGCAAAACCCATTTGGTACAGGTTTCATGCTATGTTCATTCAGATGACAGATATAAGCACAGCAGTAACTTGTGATAGGTCAGTTTAAAATCACCACAGTGGTTTGCAAAGGTAGTAAGAGCTGTCTGACATGTGCGCAGAATGGCATCTGTTGCCACAGAGTTGACTAAGTGGCTGTTGCTTGAGTTGGGTTTTTACCTTGCGTATTTCTGCTGAGCTGTCATTCTTCCGTGGGCACTGTAAATCCAGTGGTACCTTGTGGAATAAAGTGTCATGCATTGTCCCCTACCTGATGATGATGGAATATGACAGCAGCTTATAGAATACTTAATATGCAAAATGTTGGTGAATAGATTGGCCTTTTAGTGTTGATAGCTGCACCTAAACAATGTACAATGTACACCCACTGCAAAGTGTCTGTGCTCCCGATTGCAGACAAGGTATGGCAGGGTTGAAAGGAGAGCTCCCATTTATACTGGGCTTACAAATGTAACATTAATAGCTTTTTTGGAAGGAGGGGAAATCATAGGAGAAGTAGTAATTGTTATGGAAAATATAATACAAGCCAAAGTTATTGGGATTTTTTTTTTTGTTTAGAAAAAAAGAATGGAAGGAGAGGAGAAAGGAAAAAAGAGATAATGCAAATAGTGTGGAAAAAAATGTAATGCAACCTGAGTTAAAATCAGGCACAATGAAGTTCTGATGTGGCAACTTTTCATCTTGCAGAGATGCCACTGAAGCTGCAATCCTTCTCTTTGCTGTGGTGGATCCATTTATGTCTTATTGTACTTTGCATGTTACATATCAGACTTTATAGCATTTGTGATTTCTTCTGTACATTTTTCTGGGTTTTTTTTTTTTTTTGTCTTCTGACTGTAGCCTTGTCTCTGGTTCTGGACCCTATTTCAGTTAGTCTGTTTCACTGTATTCTGGCCTCTTGTCTTTTCCCCTCTCCATCCCTTGGCGGGGACTGGATCCTTTTTTGCATTCAGAGCATTTGCTCATGGATTTCACAGGAAATTTTGTAACTTGTCCAATTCACTGGGTTTAAAGATTTAATATTTTATATTACTATTTTACTATTACTAAAATAGCATCCAGAGGCATCCCAGCTGAGGTCAAGACCTTGCTGTACAAACTAAAGTAGGAGACGAGCCTGCTCCCAAGTGCTTGGAGTGCAACTGACTGGTGTTTGGATGCCTGCATAAATCGTGGGATTAATAGCTGCATATTTCTACAGGTTTTAGGCTAGGATGCCAAAGCACTTCTCAAAAACAAATAAATTTAGCCTCCTTTCTTCTATGAAAGTCAGAGACTTGGTTCTGCAGTAACACTTTCCCCCTCTCTAATTCCCACACATGTACTTGTTACTGACATATATATGACTCTGGTCAATATAGGTGCTTAACTTTTTAAAGAGCCTGTGTAAGTCACTAAGTGCATATTGATTTGAAGCAAATGTAAATTAGAATTAATTTTGACTTGCTAACGTAGTCAAATAAGGAACATTTCTATTGATCTCTGTCCCAGAAGCCAATTATCTGGATTAAGTGTTTTTATTACGTGAAATGCAGAGTATAGTATATATCATTCCGCATTGATCAGCGTGAAATTGCATATTTAAGACAAGGACTGTAAGTAAGAGTAGTTAACAAGTGATTTATTTTTAAAAAGCATATTTTGTTTTATTTACCCCCTGCTCTTCCCTGTTCGAATGCTCGGCTTGTAACTACCACTGAATAGGAGGCTGTTGATGCATGTGGATCAACAGGGATTCTTGTTCATATCATTTCCATTTCAGCTTCCTTCCCTTTCACTCCGCTCCATCTATATTGTGTGTTCCCTCCCCCTTCTGCCTCCCCAGCCCCCTTATCTATATTTCCTACTCCTTAGCACTGAGCAGTTCTTGCCGTACTGTGCTCTGCATGAAAAAAAAGCTTTCTACATTGAATAAATACATTGCAGCGATTTCTCCCGCAAGCAAGCAATGCTCAGTATCGGGAGCATTTACCGGCGCATGTACAGGTGATGGTTATAAAAAAGTGTGCTGAATACACGACAGAGATGCTGTAGCCAGTGCCAGGGGTACGGGTGCCGCCGGCCCCTTTGTGGCCACTCTGCCGGGGTTTAGCAGGCGCCTAAACCGCGCCTTCCCTGCCAAGCCCCCGGGCTAGCCGGTCCCTTCCCAGGAGCAGGATGCGGCCACGGCGCGCTGGTTACCAGGCTTGCGAGACGGCAACCTCCAGGAATCGCTCTGCCTCCCGTTATCCAAAGGCTGGCATTATCTGTATATATCACTATAGCGGTCCGTGTCTCAGCCCCACAGCAACTTAATAATCTTGGTAACATCCTGCTCTCAACTCATTTTCTTGGCAGTAGTTTTAATTACATTTCGGACTCCTGAATGAATTTGTTTTCTCTGGATCCTCGGTATATTGAGACGCTTGTCACGTTTGGGTGCCTGCAATCACTGATGCGTTTGTTTTAGGGGATGAATTAGTCTTCTGAGCCTGAGCATGTCCAATTTATGAATTAGATTTCATTGAAAGCTAGAAAAAAACAAAGAAAAGGTTCTGCTGTACCACTTTTCATCCCCACCACCTCGCCCCCAGGGCAGGGGGTAAAAACCTCGCATTTCCATTTCGCTCCTCAAACACGGATCCTGTCCCGGGCCCGAGCATGTGGAAGAAGGAAGGGACATTCCCTCCATCCCCCGCTTCGGCGCGGTGCCCCCGCGCCGCCCCCGGTCGCCGAAGTTGGAGGAGCGGCAGCGGGCGCAGCCCCGCGCCCTTACCTGCGGGGGCGTCCCGCGGTGCCGGGCCGGGCGGGGGCTGCGGGAGGCTGCGCAGCGCCGAGCACCTCCGGGCACGGGCTGCGGTCCCGCGGAACAGCCTGCGCCCGGCATCCGGGAGCTGCCCACCCGCCTCGCATCCCTGCGCTTGGAGCATCCGTCCCCTACCCCTTTCCTGGGGGAGACATACATTATATATAAAGATATATATACCTATGTATATAATTCTGGCTAAATCTAAATTTATTCGATCGCAGCCAATCGCCCTGCTGTGGCCCCGGCTCGGCGCTCCCCGCAGCGCTGCGCGCTCGCCCCGGCGCGGCCCGTGCGCCCCGCTGCCCGCCCGCCGCGCCGTGCCCCGGCGGCACCGAGCGCCGAGGCTCCGCAGTCACGTGGCGCGGGGGGCGGGCGGCGGCGGCGGGGGGGCCGCTCCGCAGTTCGCGGTCTGCCGGCGCCCCGGCACACACCGAGCGCTGGAGGCTCCGCCGCGCCGCCTGCCAACCCGGGATCTACCTCCGTGATTTTCTAGCCTCGGCTTTTTTTTTTTTTTTCTTCCTGCCCATCGCCCGTTTTCCTCAATCTTGGAAAATTATTGGGGCGCTGGGAGAATTTGGGATTTTTTTCCAAGAAGGGGGTGTCTGGGCATCTCCCCCCCCCGCGTCCGCTGCCTTGCTCCACCTGCCCTTGCGCCTTTTTTTCTTCTTTCCCTCTGTCTGTCTCTCCACCAAACCCGGGCTGATGTGCTGTGCGAGAGGCTGGAAATGGAAGTGTTGATGCTCTGGCTTTTCCCCTGGATATTTCAGTGCGTTTCGGTGCGGGCGGACTCCATCATCCACATTGGTAAGAGAGGGAGCGGGGAGGGTTGGAGAGGGACGCGATAGATAAATAAATATATAAAGGAAGCGTCTCGTTTAGCCTCGATAATGTCACGGGCAGCGGTGGAACCCAACTCCTCAGAGAGAGGAGGACGGATGGGAGAAAGGCAGCTGTATTCCGCCCCCGATTGTAAAGTTAGGGGCGAAATGCCGCCTGTGCGCCGGGCCGGGAGCGGGCAGGGGATCTGCCGGGGCCGCCGCTGCGGTCTCCCATGTGGCTGGGGAGTCTGTGCTTGGACCTGTTTGCGTGGAAAGGCTTTCTTCCCCCCACCCCCCGCCTCCTCGCCACCGAAAACAAACAACCGCCCCCATCACCCGAGCAGGAGTGAGGCATAATCTGAACGTGCTCCCAGGAAAAACTTTGGGGGAGATAATCCCCTGGTTTCCATCCCCTGTCGTAGCAGGTGTCAGCCAAACCGGAATGCGGGGGGCGGAGGGGGAAACTTGGCTGGGAAAGGGTTAGAAAGGCGAGCTTTGCAGCGGCTCTGTGTGAGTGTGTGTGCGTGTGTGTCTATGCGCGCAACTGTTGTGGTTTGAATAAGATCTCATTAAAACCCCTGGGCAGCAAGGAGGCTGGATCAGCAGTGGGAGGAAGAGAGGGATGAATAAGAGGCAAAGGAAAGGCTGATGTGAACTTTTATGGCTTCTGGGAGCAAGGCATGGTGATGTCCGCGGGAAGCCTGGCAAGCAAAAGCGAGGCTCTGCAGTCACCTTTTGGCTGGTGTTGAAAGGTAGCAGCAGGAACGAAAATGAGGATGTTTAGGGGCGGAGAGGGGGGAGAGGATCACTTGTGGAGGATGATAGAGGAGGAAACGGGAGTACGGCCGGGAAATGAAAAGCCGTAATTCCCACCAGCCCTTCGGGGAGGATGGGAGATCAGAAAAAGGAGGGGGCCGGGGCAGGAGTCATCCTGGCGAGGGGATGCTCCACGGAGACGTGAGCAAAGTCCCGTGTCGACCCGAGGCAGCGAAGGGGAGAAGAGGACCAGCCCTGTAACAAGTTTCCCGGCACGGACGGCTCCGGGGCCGGTGAGAAGGAGGCTCCGGTCGTCGCCGCTCGCCTCCGGAGCCTGGGGGCGCAGCCAAGGCAGACAGCATTGCGGAGCCATTAAGGAGACGGGGTCAGCTCTGACCGCAGCGGGGGACTCCGGCCCAGGGGCAGTCCTCAGGGCAGGGCAGACCCCCGCGGCACCGGGGCCAGTCCCGCGGGGAGGAAAGGAGGCCACCCTGGGGAAGGGCCGGGGTAGAAGAGTGGGTGAAGGAGCCTCCGTGGCTCTCCCTCTCGGCCCCGCTTCTCTTGTGCGTGGACGGTGTCACCTCAGCTTCTCCCCGCACGAACTTCAGCCCGAGTGCTGTTTGCTAACTAAGTGCTGGCAGAAAGAGCGGTCCGCTGGGCAGGAGCGGGGAGCTGCTGCGTGCAGAGCTGTGATTCACACGGGCAGTGCACGGAGGCTCAAGCCACAGGCACGCACGGTGTGAATCAGCAGGACTTTTCCAGGCTGGAGAATAATGTCTTTTTTCTGGTTTTGTTGCCAGCTCTAAAGATCTCCCACCGCCGCGCAGAGCAGGGCAGTAAGCCTGGCGTGGGCACACACACGCTCCGTAGAGAGGGATTTTATGTAACACACATCGCCAGATGTTTTCACGTTAACTGCATAAACAGGACAGTGAAATTAAAGCTTCCAGGTTACTGGACACAAATCCTGGCTTCACGTTCGTGCGTGCTTGTAAGCCTCAACAAAACCGCGGCCCCAAAGGCAGCATCCCAGGGAGAGGCGGGCAGCGGGCAAAAAGTTGGTGGAGTTTCCAAGCCTGCTCCCTTTCCCGTCACTGGCGAAACAAGTCCATCACCCCCCGCGGCTCTGGTTCAGGGCTCCGTAAATGCTGGTGGAGCCGAAGTGGCCGGGAGGAACGCTGCGCTTCCCCGTGCCCGGGACGAGGCCGCCCACGTGTGTGGCTCGGTGCCCTGGGGCTGCCCCAGACGGTACCGTGCGACCCGGCTGGAGCGCTGCACGGCCCAGAGGGGAGCGGGGGTCCCGGGGCGGTGGGCGGGCCGAGCCCTCCTCACCCTCTGCCGTCTCCCTCCCCTCAGGTGCCATTTTCGAAGGCAATGCTGCCAAGGACGACGAGGTGTTCAAGCAGGCGGTGTCGGATCTGAACCTCAATGACGACATCCTCCAGAGCGAGAAAATCACTTACTCCATCAAGCTCATAGAGGCCAACAACCCTTTCCATGCGGTGCAGGAAGGTGAGCGCCTCGGGCGGCACCCACGGCGCGGGCGGGTGGGGTGCGTGGACGGGACGGGGCTGAGGGAGGATGATCCCGTCTCGTCCCATCGGCGGTGAGGAGGCGCCGGTGATAGCCTGGACCTGTCCTGGCGCTCGGCTGGAAACTTTTCTTCGGTCGGGGGTTGGCGCTGTCTTACAAGGAACGGGGAGGGACGGCGCGGTGCGGCGGCGCCGTGCCCAGCCCAGCCGTGCCCGGCCGTGCGCGCAGAGCAGCCCGGGCGGGGGCGGCAGGACAGGGCAGCGCAGGGCATGGGGGGCTCCACAGCGCTCCAGGCTCCGCCCGTGTGGAGGGAACGCCGGGCCACAGTCGCACCGCTGCCCCCGTGCCACCAGCGGGGCCAAGCGTGGACGCGGCGGGACAGGGCACGGGAAGGGTCCCGCCCGTAGGGAGGGGGTGATGCGACACCGAGGGGCTGGGCAGGGGGACTCGAGTCTTGTGGGAGCGGCCGCGGAAGGTGAGGGGCACAAAGCGGCACTTGTCCCCGAGCATCCGGGGAGGCAGGGCCGGGGTGGCAACCTGAGCGTGGAGCTCCCTCGGGGGTGCTGGGCTAGGGGTGAGGGAGCCAGCTGAAAGCCTTCCCAGAGTTTACAAGATCTGAAAAGTTGGTACGTTGGTAAATCATTCCAATTAGAGGTTTTTTTTTTTTTTTTTGCAAAAGGGAAACGTTTAAATTAATCAGCTTGCCTTTACAAATAAGACTTTAAAAAGATATTATTTGTGATTTAATGAAGCGAAGGTTAATTATGGCCTAGGTTATTTAAGAAGCTGTGTTTTTCAGTAGTAATTATTCTAGAAACAGAGCTATTTATATACCCAGACTAGAATATTTTAAAAAAATGATTCATCACCAGCCTTACCCTTAGTTTTACAGAGCACAGCGAAGCTTTCCCTGTATGAAAATTTGCATTAATCCATATGTATTTATGTCTAAGTTGTGTACATGCAAATTATGGCTACAAAATTATACCAAATGTTAATTTTCATGAACTCTGAACAATTTCTTCTGCTCTCTCTTTTCCTCAGAGTAGGTGCTAGTTAATATTGTCAGGAGAAACAGCAATATATATGTTTTCAAGGGCCTCATCCCATTGACAGTAGGATTCCTTCTGCTACTCTGAAAACTTAGCAAGGTGATGTGAAAAAAAATGTATGAAAATGAGAAGAAGGGGACTTTAAAAAAAAACTCCACCCACCTATTCAGACAGAGGAAAACAAAAATCCCTAAATAATGGCGGGTTGATTTATTGGCAGAGAATAACTGAACAATTGGATCTTCTTACATTTGCAAAAACTCGGTGTCCTATATTGGAGCTTATTCATATTCATGGAAGTGACAGTAGTTGGCTGGCTGAACAATTACTTTCAACAATGTCTCTTCTCAGGAGTAAAACTGTATGAAACTATTTTGAATGCCCAGGGATCTGAGTTGACAGTCTGGTGGATGGGATCCCTTTGCTCAGTTTTGTTAAAAGCAGGAAAGCATGACCAAGTGGAGGATTCTTCTTGGTCTAGTAATATTTTTTTTAATCGCGTTATTTCCTAAACTTGAAGATTGGGATTGCATTTGTGAAGACTACTATGAAAATAAATTCTCTCTGTTGAAATTTTATGCTGCATCCACAGAAAAGAGCCTGGTCAGCTTTTCAGCCTTTTTGGTGCAGGAGCTTTGTGCTACCTGAATATATGTAAATACACATGTTTTCTACTGTCCCTTTCAAGATACTCTTTCAGGGCTCATATGCCTGTTGCAGTTAGAATTGGTCTTTGATGAGCTGATACCATGCTGGAGAATTACGGAAATGGTTGACTAATGTTCATAATTCCAAAAAGAACTTCTTATCTATTGCTGCTTCATTAAGGCACATCGAGGTGTTTTCATTTGGGAGGACTGCAGAATGACCGTTTCTGCAAGAAAAAACTTGCCACGATGGGAGGCCTAAGAAAAGAGTGTCTCACTTTACTCAATTTCCTGGCTTGCTTTGTTTGTTCAGGTCAGGTATTTTTTTTTTTAATTTAAGATTTCATTTTTATACTTGGGAAATTGTTATCCATGTGGACAGAGTAATCCATGGCATGTACAAGTTGCTGGTCTGTTCTCACTGAGGGTTGACTCATTGCTCAGTGTTCCTTGGTCTTCTGACTATTCAAAATCTTACTGTTCCTCACTGTCTGGATGTCCTGCTCATTTTGGTAAAATACTGCATGTAGTAGTCAAAATAACCTGGAGCAAATCCGCTGCCCAGACTGCACACCGAATCTTGCTGCCGCTACATAAAATGCCCTGACATCCACATTATTCTTCTGCAGCATCTTTCCAAGCTGTGCCATGGAAATCGATGTTGCAAGCCTTAGCTTCTGAGGGATGGAACTTTTTTACAAGTAAAGACCAGCGTGGAGTAAAAATAGACCCTTGTGGTATCACCACCAGAAGAGTTCATGCAAGCAAACCAGTCATAAATACTGTTTTTATTTGAAGTGTCTTTTGCACAGTTTTGTAAGAAGACATTGTAAATTATTCCTTAAGTCCTCTTAACAGAGTACTGCAAACAGGGACCTTCATTTCAGTGATACTGTGCTGGTAAAATCATGGCAAGTCATCTTTCCACGTACCAATGTCTATTACATAACAACAAGACTTTCATTACTGATGGAGATAGTTTTTAGCATGTGTTTGTCTTGGCATATACTTTGCAGTTGGAGAACATCTGCACATAGGTAGGAACCACAGAAGAGTAGTACCAGCAGGGTTTTCTTGAAGGAGCAGTGCATTCACAGAACTAAAGGCCAAACAGAATATACCTTGCTTTTCATACAGAGTAGTTTTCAGTCCTGGGAAGTGCTGAGAAATGTTGTAAGATTTTAAGGGGAAAAAAAACGCTCTAGGGACTTTGCTATAGTGAGATAAGGGAACTATTGTGGTAGTTTCTGGTGACTGAAATAGGTAAATAAAGTTCAGAGATACTTTTTCTTCAAAGACTTGGTGGACACTCATGTAATGGTTGTATGAGGAGCCAGATAACTGCAATTAACAAAAAGTATAAATTTTGTTTCCTTCTTTGTCTTTCATTTGAATGTGTATTGCATAAACAAGATCCCGTTGTGCTGATAAGTAATGAGGTTGTTTTGGCTACATCAAACTCATTCTATAACAAAGTGTGGCAAATAGGTGCAAGGAACTCCAGTGGCAAGGGATGAAAGAGTAAAGAATAAACAGACCCTGGTGTATGCATAAAATAGGACTGTGTTGTCTGCCCTTGCAAGCAGTTGTTGCATTTTGTAGAATATTGCTTTTGTGTATATGGCAATTACTTGAGGGAAAAATTGTTTTCTCACTCATTGATTGTTTTGGGAGGAAATATACATGGGGAACCATTGTTCTTTTCATATGATTTAGAGAAATGAGCTCAAACCACAAATGTGAAGTTAAACTATATCCTTGCTTCCAGAGGAGTTATGTGCTCAGTTTCAGTTAAGTGACCACAGTGTGAGATAAGTGCTTGTGATGTGTGTGGTGTGTATTTAAACTAGTACTGTAGTAACTTTTTACTGATACAAGGATTCAAATAAGCTCAAAGCTATGAGAAACTTTTAAGCTTTCAGTTCAAGTTGAGATTTCCGAGCCTGTCACGGGAGTTGAGATGGGACTGTGTGCATGACATATGGGTGGCAAACAGGGCTTGAAAATGTGATGGCATATTTAAACTAAAAAGCCCCAAACAAAACTAACCTGTAAGTTTGTAAAACGTTGCTTTCAAAGGGGGCATAGTTAGCTGTAGGCCAAAACTGGGACACAAGAAAGCTAATACTTAACATTTGTAGTGCCTTTAGGAGAAGGGCTCCAAAGGAGCCTGTGACTCAGGAACTGGAAAACTTTAAACCCCTCTTTGTCAGTGGATGATGCTTAAATGGTTGTGGAGCTTTCCTGGAGCTGAAACTTGCTGTTCTCTCTGCATAGCAATTTCAAATGAATTGTTTCTAATTTGGGCAGCCTTGTATGTGTGCTTGTTGATGTTAAAATGCTGTCAGTTCTGGAAACCAGAACAAATTTGGAAATTCAGAATGTGATTTGAGAGCAAGAATGGTGTTCCATAAATGGGTTTATTGTCAGTCCCGTACACACTGCTGTGGTTTCAGAGCAACTTGGAGCTGCTGAGTTTTTGAGTGCCTGTGCTGTATACCACTGAGTGAATGTGATCTCTTATCATAGTTTGTAGCACTTGGTAATGATGCGTACTTGACATAAAATAGAATAGACAGAATAGACTATTTGAGTTGGAAGTGATCTACAACAATATCTAGTCCAGCTGCCCGAGTAATTCAGGGCTGACCAAAAGGTCAGACATGTTTTTAAGAGCAATGTCCAGGTGCCTGAAACACTGATAGGCTTGTGGCATCAAGCACCTCTGTAGAAAGGCTGTCCCAGTGTTTGACCACCCTTGCAGCAAAGAAGTGCTTCCTCATGTCCAGTCTAAACTTCCCCTGGCACAGCTTTGAACCATTCCCACGTATCATATCACTGGATCTCAGGGAAAGGAGATCAGCATGTGGTTCTTGATCTGTCTTGTTTCAGCACATAAATTTAATGTTACAACCACAGTTGCTTTCTAACATTTTTATTTGTTGAGAAGGTATGAGCTGATCAAATAAGATTAAATACAGGCCTGGAGAGCCAGACTCAGCAGCTCTATTGCTATTTACATTTAGCCATGAAATATTACATGTACAAATTACTAGGTTTTATGGGGGTTTTTTTGTGGGTTTTTTTTGTTTGCTTGTTTGCTTTTTGTTTAAAAAAACAACCCCAAGAAACAAGGCTTTATTGATTTGACTGCAGTGGCTTGGGGAACTGGGTGAACTGGGTGCATAGGTAGCAACTATAGGCTGTACCTAGATTTTTAAAGTAAAGCATTAAAAAAAAAAATCTCATCTGCCCGAAATGCAAAGGATTGGTTTATATCGATGTACTGTCAGTTTTTCTCCAGTGTTTTCTCTTGAGTCTTTCACTGTCAGGTAACTTTACCTTTATCTGCTCTTCTTCCGTGGTTTGCTTGAACACATTTCACACTGTTTTCATCAGGGTGCAAGGTCTTGTTTGGAAGTTTTGACAGGTGCACTCTGAACTCTCTGGAAAGCACATATTGTTACATAGTTTTTTCCCTAGGTTTAATCTCAGCTTTCAACACTTTTTAAAAGCCAATCAGAAAGTGAAGGTAGGGGTTCCCACCCATGGTTAGAGAGGCCTTGCTGTGCAACTACACCTTTTTTCTACTAGTTCTCTGCATTTAAAAGCTGTTGCTCAGTGGGGTGAATGGGTTTAACAGTTTTAACCTCTTTGGGCCCTCTGACATCAAACCGTGACTTGTTAAGGACTGCCACAATGAAGATATCTGTGGCACTGTCATCTCATTGTGCATGTGTTTGTGTGCTCTGTAGTTGTATGTCTTGGTGTATTACAAACAAGAATGTTTTCAGAGCTAAAGAAAACAGCAAATTAAAATGTCCATGTCTTATTATTCTTCTGGTTTTGTTATGTTGAAAGCAGGGATCTGCAGTAGGAAGGAAAGGAGTCGATAGCCCACGAAGGAGTCCCTTTGGTTCTGAAGATGAAGGCAGGCTACAGACTATGGGCTAATGTCCATATCCACTCTTGTTTTGGTGGTTCATCCCACTTGCTATTTGTTACTTGGTAGCCAACAGCTGTTCAGTTCTGGTCACAGTTTAACTGCAGGTACAAAATAATTGGTACTTTAGGGAGGCAGTCACAATCCAGCACATCCCTAGTACAGTTTGGATGTTTTACAGGCTGTACTGGGTTTAGTTTCACCCCAGGCACGTGCTCTGCTTTTGCAGAGGCTCCCATCAGTTCAGGCTGGGGCTGGGCTGCCCAGAGCTCAGTGTGAGACAGTGTCACACATCGGGTGCCGTGGGCACTCAGGGGAACAAGGATGTGCTGCTCTGGGGTCACAGCTTAGCACCCCAAGGGAGTAAGAGGCTTTCTGTGGAAGCACCAGCAGTGTGGATGGGAGTCTGATTAGAGCACAGAGTCCTGCCTCAGCGTGACAGAGGCTGGGAGTGGAAAGGAGGCCACAAGAGGCATCTCAGTCCCTGCTTGTGGTAGGATGACAGGGTATGCCTTGTTATTTTCATGCTTTGGAGTTAAAAGACTTACTTAGTTTGAAAGGTTTTGGTTTTTTGTTTTGACTTCCTCCATCTGCATAGCAGGTTAAGTGCATTTCTTCTTTCTTGTAATTGCAGACTTGCTAATACCTTCATTTCCACGTTAGGTGTGGGTGACCCGTGTATTTTAAGGGTCTCATACAGAAAATTAGCTGCAGGTTAGGCTACAGTTCTCTTTTAGTATCTAATGGTCTTTCCCACTGATCTTGCTGCTGATCCTGCTCATTTACCAAGGAACTGCAGTTGGGTTTCTTATTCTGGGATTTCATTATGGAAAATATGCTACATCATTAACTGGTATGCTAGAAATTATCCCAAAAAATCAGAAATAAGCAGCGTTCATAAAAATGTTAGCGAACGTGTTTCAGGGTTAAAGATTTTCTTTGTGTTTCTCTTATTTATTTATTTTAAAAAGAAAATACTTTTCTGAGTGCTTTGTTTGTCTGTGGCAGCTGTTCTCAGTCATTAATGTGGAGGAGGATCTGTAAAAGTAAAATGAGTATACAACACCGCCTCAGCCTGATCTAGTTAAAATAATGGCTCAAGAAAAGGATCCTGAACTGTGAAATGCAATCTGGATATATGCATATACATGCATGCCCGTATACCCCATACAAGTAATTTAATTGCTAGACTTACTGTAATGTGTCCAGCAGGGAATATGCCTTGAGCCTTTCTGTGTTCAGAATCTTCCAGCTACAGATGATTAGGGGATTGACTATCTAAGTATTACATTTTAAATTACATTTTCATACTTGCTGAATGAGATGAGTTTAATATTTTGATGTGATTTATCATACTAAGGTTGAGCCATGCAATGCAAGTATTTAAAGCTACACATTCTTTGAACAGAGGAGATGTCATCGTGTTTATTGAAACTGTAACTCACCACAGTTGTTTACTGGAAGGAAAACAAAACAAAGCCTCAAAGCCAAGTTATACAGCTATAATAGTGCCTGACTGTAAGACTACAGCACACCAAGACTATAGCTGAAACAGTTACTTCAGATTTACCTTTTTTGTCATTTCAGAGCAACCATAGTCAAAGTCTTTTTTTAGGCAAAGATCAAAATGTTTCTCATACTTTTCTTCATAATAAATTTCCTCTGAGGGGATTTCCTGCTGTGTCTTTATTTGTCTCTGTCATCTCATGCTTAGAGGTGTTTTTTCAACTTGCCCCTCAGAAAAAAAATATTACTCAGATTTTTGGAATCATGCTGCTTTGTGAGTCTTATAATTGTAGGAAATTTAACTTTATTTTTTAAACCTGCAAATGTCTGTGTTTTTCTGAAAGTGCAAAGTGCCCTGCTGGAATGAAATTGGTTCACGGAGCTCTTTTTTTTTTTTTTCTTGGCAAGTGATTTTTCTATAATTTTCATGTTCAATTTCACATCTTTACTTTTTTTTTTTTAATGGAATACTACTTGCAGTAATTTTTCTTACACACGGGAATGCTGTGTGGTCCTTTCCACTTGGAAACCTGTTGGAAGTAGTTGAGTTTCAGACTGAGGAATGACACGTTTTATGCACAGGGCACATAACAAGTCCTGCAGACTTCCTTACACAGAACCATGTCAGCTCTGAGGTTGAAGTCCTCTGTGTCATCCTGAGAATCCTTTCCATTTCACTCTTCACTGAGGAAAGGGAACAGCTGATGCTGATCCTTAGTGTAGCTCTTTTCTTACTAGGATTCTTGTCAAGAAAATTGAAGTGAGATTGTTAAATAGTATACAACATTTTGAGAACCTCGTTTTATATCATATGTAGATCTGTAATAATTTCAAAGGCAGATAATAATGATATGCTAATATGCCAGGTTTCCTTTCATTTACATAACTTTAAGGCAATAAATATCTGAAATGAGAACTATGTTGAAAGGTTTTCTTTTTATGTTTTTCCTAATAGCTTGCATTTAATTATAATTTGGAGACTTGATTGCTGTGTTTGAAAAAGTGTACAGTTTTGTGGGTTTGGAGTGCTTTTTCTAGCCTGAAAGGTTTTTCTTATCAGGAAGAGGCTGTCTGTACTAGCACAGCTTTTGTGAAGTTCTTTTCTTCTGACCCTGTTGTGGTGTCCATTTTTTCCCTTCTGCCTATTACATATTCAGTTATGCAGTAAGAATACTGGAAAGCACTAACAGGCAGTCCTTAAAGGTAGAAAGAACCAAGAGGCATTAATTTCAAGTGTTGTTTGGCTGCATTAAAACACACAGCAGGGTTTCTACTGCTTGACCTTACTGAGAACTATTCCCTTAGCAACCTTTCATAGAGGGAGTAAAAGGACAGTAAGAAAACAATTTTCCCCCATATAGTCAACAGAATCATATCTAAGAAATTAATTTCTCTCATATAAACACACCAATCTCAAACCAAAAACTCCCAGTGGGGCCAGGGTCTCATTAAGTATCCTATTTCTCAGTCTAGTCATTTAATCCTCTGCTTTTTAATTTACTTATCTGAGTCTTAGAGATATTAACTAGTAACATTGCTGATGGAATGCTTTCAATATCCTCAAAATCTCATTGACAATCTGGTTTGTTCTTATTTAGAAATCAAATAAAAGGATTTTCCATAGAACTGTATGTTTGCAAAGTTAATGAGAATTGTCTCTGTCAGTGGGTAAATGACCCTATTTTATACCACTACATGATATTTAGGAAACACCAATTATTTGCTGCTTGATAATACTTTCAATAGGGAAACTGTGTAATGATCTAGAGCATTTCCATAGCCCTTTGTCTTCCTAACCTCTCTGCTCCTATATAAAGGTGAAACTTGGGATGGTGGATGGAGGAGTTGGCTTATGGGAGACAGAGCCTCTCAGTGTCTTTGTGCATTTGCAAACCCTTGACTTAATTTTACATTAATTTAAAAAATGCTTTAGAGCTCCAAGGAAAGCTCTGGTGTAAATTGAGCGTTGTCTTGTGTGAAATATTAGCTGCATTTTAGTTGAAAAGACTGATGATTTGCCCATTTTCTATCCTACCTGAGAATATTTTTGGAATGAGAACAGTTATCTGAGACTCTTAGAGAAAAGGAACTTAGGATGTGATGTCTGCAAGGGTCAAACCATAGAGGGCTAGGATGTTGAAGTGCAAAAAAAAAATGAAAGGGAGCAACCCAATTATCTGCTTTAAGTTTGTTTTTTACTGAAACTATGTTTTTCTTTTCTTTCCTTTCAGCTTGCTTTTGTCCTGAAGTTCTTCAGTTACTGTGGAAGTTACAGTGTTTTTGATATAGATAGGACTTAGTGACCCAAACAGAAAGAGAAAAAGCTTGTTCCCACTCTGTTTGCACAGTGTGGGTCTGGATTTTTACAGGCTGGAGAAGGGCAGGGGTGCCACATCTTAGGCAAGTAATCATTTTGCAAATAATCAGCCTGTCCAAGGCATTTCACTTTCCAAGAGGAGAAAAGGAATTTTTGCTCACAAGACAGGATGGAGAAAGATATGGTCTAGCAGAAGTTGAGAAGCTTGTAGAAAGCCACTTGCCCAGGACAGCTTGACGTGGGAGTGCCCATATCTGGGTTAAAGTGTTGAATAGTCCACATGAAAAGTAATGTCATGTTTCAGCACTACCTAGCTTTTTTTTTTTCTCCCTCCTTTAAAAATCCATCTTCTAAAGGCTTAATGCTTTGTTATGTGTTGAGGGCAGTTTACATTTTTGTGACCATGGTGTGTCTTCTTTCCTTTTACACTGCTGTTTAAAAATATAATGTAATGTCAGATGAAACTCTGTCATCTGGGCAATGTAATTAGTGATACGTGATTCTTCTAGAATCAAATCTACAAGCCTAGTTCTCAAAAGGCATTTTACTGTCTCTAAGTAGGCTTTTTTTCAGTAACCCAGTATTTGTCTCAGGAAGGGTTACTCTCTGTTATCCATTTGTTTTTTTCTTAGTGTCTTATTGCCAAGTCAGGGACTGTGGAGTTGTAGATGGTATCTTTATACCTGGGGCTCTTAACTAAAACTCCAGTTTCGCAAAAGCATCTAGTTGAGGAGACTTTCCTCTCTGTGGTTGCACTTTTCAGAGAGACTTCATTACTTCTAGCCATGCCCCATTTTGTAGGAACAGCAGGTCCATCATTCTACCTCCTGGTGAGGTTTGTAAATGTAAATTTTCTCTCCAAATTCTGATGTCTTTTTATCTGTCTTCTTTTGTTTGACAGTATGGTGTTCCCCCCATACTTCCCTCTTTCCTGCCACTGCTCAATGCAGTAGATTTTATGAACATGCTTTTTATGATTTACTGGATTATTTTATTTCCACTGCATTTTAATCATCGTGATGACATCTGTTGGCATCAGTGCACAGATGCTTTGTCAGAGTATATTCTCAGGTTTGTGAATGCTTACTATATCTACGTGAAAAAACTAAGGTTTTGTCTTTTTCCTTTACGTTGCAAAAAGTGGAATTGCATTATGGAAATGAAAAATGTCTCTGGAAGACTTACTGCCTTTCAGTGACCAACAGGGGAAACCTTTGAGTTTGATGTAGCTTCCTTATGTTACCTGCTGCAGTGAGCCTTGCATTACAGAATTAAGTCTCTCATCCTGCTTTCACTGATATGAAGGGTAATCTTCCTCTCTTTTTAAACAACTTTTAGATTTTAACCTTTAAAGCTGCATATCACTGACATTATAAGGAAATGGAGAACATACATGGACAAGAAGCCAGAGGTGCTTCTTCAGGGCATCACAGCAGCTCTAAAGAATGGCAAAATATAATGAATGTGAAGAAGAAATTGCAACAGTGGTCACTTGTATTTGTTGTAGGGCATTCTGACAATGCTAGTAGTTAAATGCATTCAGACTAAAATGGTAGTTTGGTCAAAAAACACTTCATAAAATGTCTGTGAACTTGAGGTAGATTGTGCTTCATCATAATTTCAATGTATTTGTATTTTGTTTCTTGTGTTAATTATCTTCAAAGAGATGTTGCACTTTGGCCAGCTCAACATGAAGCAGAGTACTTGGTGGGTATGCAAGAAATACCTTGTTGATCAAAGATGGGGGTTCATGTCCTGCATTCACGGTGGCCCTGGGGCTCTAAACTGGATTTTGGTAATCCTGATAACTGGTCTTTGTTGTTGCTGGCCTGCAGGGAGACTGTTTGTCATCTGGAGTCTTGAGTCTTGCCTTGAGAAGTTGTGGGTGGTTGCACTGAGTCAGTGGAAGTGGCACATCTGCTAAAGGATGCTGTAAGAAGAAGGCTTGGAGCAGGATGTGTGTGGAGTTTTGCTTCTGAAATATATTTTCTCAGAAAAATAAATGAATAAGCTGTGACATGGGGTAATTAATAGGGAAGAAAATTCTTTTAGATCTCTTGTGTTTGTAAGAAGAGAAAATGTGCTTTAAAATGCTGCTGTTCTTTTGGGCTTGCAGGGGAGAAAAGCTTGCAGTCTGTAACTTGTGACAGACTTACAATGTAGAAAGTTGGGTTTCTTTCTTTTTTTTTTTCTCTTTCCCTCCAGAAATAGCATTGCTAAATTGCCCAGGGGTGTTTACCTCTGTACAAAACCTGTGCATGGAGTGCAAGTTAACTGTAAAATTTGTACACTGTGAAGTGCAGCACATGAGCCCAGAGAACTACGGAACAAGGCCCTGGAGAAAAATATGTATCTTACATACCCACAAACACTTTACCTGGCTAAATTCAACTTAAACTGAGTCACAAGATGATCAAGGGACAGGCAGGAAAAGGTGTTGGCCTGGATGGCTCAGTTCACTGTCTGGGATAATTGGGGGAACTAATAAGGTAAGATTGCACTGTCTGAGGTTGAAGAAGAAATAGAATCAGTTTCTCTGAGTGCAGAATAGCACAGCAACAGTTGGAAAGTTTCTTCTTGCTCCAGTGCCCCTGAAAAGTGCCTTAAGGTGAATTGAAGGCTCACATCTATTTGCCATTTAAATCTGTTCCCAACGACTTCGTTGGTGAGGTGTTTCAGACTTAGGAAATACAAATAAATGTATGCATTTAGAAAGTCCTGTCATATCTCAGTCTCTTTAGGGCTACTTTGAATGTATAATATGCGAATATCTTGTCAGATTATCACATTGACTGGGAAATAGTCATATATCCTAGGGCCTTTGTAAAATGCACTTTGAAGCTGAGAATTTTAAGAGGTATTTTCAAGATTTAGCATGTTAATACAATGTTAATAAATAGCTTGAGAATTGAAGAAAAACTTATAATACTGTTCATAAGATGGAACCTATCTGAGCAAGCTGGTCTAAAGCTCGCATAGACATGCATGAGGGAAAATGAAATTGCTCCTTAAAAAAGGTCAGTATATATGTGAATTTTCAATTGTTTGTTGTTTTTTTTTTAATATTTCTGCTGAGATTATATGTATTTAAAAAAAAAGTCAAGTTATTTTAGCTTTTGGTCAGAAAGTTTTTGTAGCAGCGCGCTCGCCTTTCCCCAGGTCGAGCTCGTCAAGGTGGGAGACCACCGCCTTCTGGGCAGCGCCCAAGGTGCAGAGCTCAGGGAGCTGGGAGCCAGAGCCCGAGAGCCGGTCTGAGGCGCAGGAAGAGACGCAGTCTGTTTGGTCAAGTCCCCAGAGAGTTTATTGAAGGATCCAACAGAACAAGGAGGGGAGAGGAACGCTGACCAAAAAGCCCCGATTGCCCCTGGGAGGTGCCTTTTAAGGGGCCAGGATTAGGGGCGGGCACAGCTTGGAGAACCAACCGGGTTAGCAAAACAGGAGACTGACATTTGCATCACCCAACCGAGGGTCGGGGTAGGAGGGAACACAGTCAAGAGGCACCAATCCGGGGTCGGAAGGGGAACAGACAAAGGAGAACTTACTAGAAAGTAACCATAAAAGGGGATAGGGAGGGGGAGCTCAACACCAATCAGATTTCAATCCCAGGGTGATGTCTCTAGGTACTTGTCAGTTCCCGGACCTGGGGAACCTACATGAGCCAGAGCGACCATCACAAGTTTTCTAACAGGTATTACAAAATCATTTTCTTTATGAAACCGTAAAGAGAGACAGATGAAGATGTAGTTTGATCTTGGTCTCATAAATCTAATTTTACAAAGTTCTGTGAGTTTCTTTATGAGAGGTTGTTAACACAAAGTGTGCCTGTGTTCTTTCCAAAAGATTAATAATTACTTTTCTTTCCAGGTGGCCATATTTGCAAATAATGGTTCATGCGGGAAAAGTGTGCCCATCAATGTAATAAAGCACTGGTTTAGAAAATTGTGCCTACAATGCAGTAATCTGAAATAATACTGAGATCTAAGTTAATGATGGGAAATATTTGCTGACAGGACTGGCCTCAAGGCATTCTTTTTCATTCCTAAATGCTGATAAAATTGCTTGAAATGTTCTAAAGTATATTGATGGTTGTCTCAAGATGGATATATTGGCTTAAAAAAGGATTATGCCATTCTCCCCATAATTATATTCTCTTTTTGATGAGATTTTACAGGAAAAAAAATTATCTCTTTTTCTACAGAAAAGCAATTATATAGAAAGTAAACTTGTTGAGACTACTAGTTATCTTGTTGCAGAGAAAGGTCCATTGATTTTGTGGATGCTGATCCAGGATTAAGTTTTAAATTGTGGAAGTTTGGCTCTAACCCTGGTTGCTGGTGAATGAAAATAGTCAGGTGAGGAGAAATGGGAGTCCCAATATGTTTTCCAAACTCTGATCCATACAAGACAATAAAAGAAGACAAAACTCTGTGACCTCTATGTGTCTCCTTGGGATCAGAGTTTCTCTTGCCAGTGCTCACAAAGTGTTATAACATAGTACATGCTTCCTTCTGACACAAGAGACAAAGCTTAAGGTACATGGTAGTCTTTTGCTTCATTCTGTATTTTCTTTCCCTGCCTTCTCACTGCTGGCATCCTTTGATCACCGAAGAACCAGAGGAAGTGATGAGATCTTTGGTAAATTAGTCAGGTGCACCTCTCAGTGAATTCTGTTATCACTCCATGGCGCTTGCTTTAATCAGAAGTGGGTTAAACAAGATGTGGACTCGTAAAGAAATTTTTCTCCCTGGTGAGATAAGTGGGCAACTGCTACTTATTTCATTTTCACTCTCTGTGCTCTGTGGGTTGTGATCCATTTCTCAGGGTTTTCTGAACTATTTGACATAGAACATTTCTTGATATTGTTGGGGGTTAGCACAACAGCGTGAATTTCATCTGCTTTCCTCTTCTGTTATGGTTTTGGCCTTTGGCCTCTTACTGTACACTTTGGGCTGGCTGTAGGCCAGTTGTTTTCAAGCATTTTCCATTTCTGTAACTCTGGAAAAGTTCCTGACTGCACTGATCATTTAAATCTACTGAAAACAGACTTGGTGATGCTGTTGGTTTTTGGTTTGTTTTTAATTGCCTAGATTGTTCTGTGAGACCCACAGGTTGAAATTAGTCATAGAAGATTTAAGAAATAATTCTCAGTATTCCCAGGACCCATGTGTTACTGACTCCTTTATTACATTTTCCTGTGTTTGCAGAGAATTGGAATCAGTGACCCCAATGATCTTTCCAGCTTTGTCCCCCTGGCATGGAATATAAGTACGGAATTGTGGAAGGATTTAGGTTGGAAAAGGTCTTTAAGATCATTGAGTCCAACTACAGAATGACACTATGCTCATTGTCATTAGCCTCATGCTTATGTTTATTTTCCTTAAAATGGTCTGTTAAATCTCTTTTTTTTTAGTACTGAGGATTTCTCTTATCATTAGCTGACTACAAAGACTGGAAAAATTGGCTGGCGTTCTTGAACGATAAGCCTTTATCTAAGTGCTGGCAAGCAGAGGAACAGCCCCCTTGAGTTTGCCAGTCTCGTTGTTTTCTGTAGAGAAATACAATGTGAAGGAGGAGAACCCTCTGCCTTTGGAGTTGTAAGCCTGAGAAATATAAAATGAAGATAAGAATTCAGGATGTCTGACAACCAGAAGCTCAGATATTGGCCTGTTTGCCAAGCATGACTGTTCCACTGTCATAATGCAGACTAGAAATCTTTAATAGCTGCACTTCAGTGCTTGTAAATCAGTGAGTGATTATTTCATCTTCTGTTTATATCATTCATCAAAGCAGTCTGGTCTGACAGGGCCTGGAAAACTCTCAAGGGTTTGCTGCTGTTAATGCAGTGTGCTACAGTGAGACCTTTCTTGTACAACAATGTTGCTGAGTACTTCTAATATCACAGTCTCTATTGTCACTGGCTTACTGAATCATAGGAGCTGTGTGTTCCTCCCCATCTGCTTCATTTGAACTGGTTGCAGCAAATTCCTTGGAACTTCTTCACTCTGTATCTTGCATGTGAGCATTTGAAGTTAATTATATTTGTTGTCATTGATAGTAAACAGTGGTTGTTTGATGCTTTTGTAGAAACTCAGACCATTTGCTTAAAATAGAAAACAGAAAGAATTAGTTCTGTGAGTATTTTGATGAACTTAAATTTTTCAGTAGGATGAATAAATCACTGTATTTAATAATATTTTACTGCTCTAATTCACTAAATTTATTAAATTTATTAGATATTTTGCAGCTTTCTTTAGTTCACAGAAGTTTGCTATGAGAAAAACTTGCTCTCTTTTTGTTCACAGAGATTTGAAAGCATAACTGTATAACCATCAATAACCATGTGAACTTTTGCCTGGCTTGACCCTCAGCCACATTAAGCTCAGAATTTGTGCACAAAAGAGCTTTCCGGGGCCATGTGTGTTTAGACCTGATCTGTGACCAACACAGTGTAAGCACAGAGAGCATGAACCAGATCTAGTCCTAGGGTTACTTCTGCCCTGTCATGTGTAGTAGAGCTTGACACACCCATGGGAATCTCCATTGGGATGCATTTCTTCTCTTTTCCAAGTTAGCTTGGCTCTTCAGCCTCAGTGAGTGGATGTCTTACACAACATAACAACTAAACTGGTTTGTTACTTATGCTTATTGTGGTCACTTGAAATCTTTTGCAGGTATTTCTGAACTATGACACTTGATCCTTCCACAGGCATATCCTGCACACTTCTAACATGCATGAGATTAAAGGCAGGATGGCCCAAGGTAATAGCAAAAACAGCTCTAGGACAAAGGACTGCAAGTGTAACATCAGCTTTAGTTCTAACAATGAATTTGGCCGCTCTTTGAGGCTTGCCAGCATTGCCACTGCCCCATGAGAAGGGGTGGGATTTGGGAAAGGCAGCTGTTGCTTGGGGCAGGGTAGGAGCATCCCTCATATTTTCTATTTTCTTCCCAACTGACATCAGGAATAATAGGATCTTCTCACCCGAGCGCACCACTGGGACTTCACCTGGGGTTTGTCCCTTCATATTTATTTCCTGTGGCAGAAGCAGATGGCCTTGACCAGAATTCTTATCCTTGTGGCATCAAAATTCAATTCTGCTTAAACTTTGGCTGTGTGGGAATTGAGTCTGTATTTCTAAAAGGTGCAGGCAGTGGGAAAATAATTTCAAAGACAGAGCTGCACCATGAACAAAGTTGAAACAATGCTAAGTGTTCTCAAAGTTACACCCCTTTAGCTCAGATACAAGTGATCATGTCACAGGTGACAGTGTGCCCCGCTGCTGGCTAAAGACAACCAGGACTCAGCCGGCTTGACTGATCTGTAAAGACTTGAAGTGGTTCATTCTAAGAGAAAGAACTGCAGTCTAATATGTGCTATTCAATATAGGCACAAAAATAAAGACTGTACTGGGGGAAGTTATTTGTTGAAAATTGCTCAGTCACCTCTAGAAGGAATAGGCAATAAATCCGCTTGACTGTCTTCATTAAACCCCAAAACATCTGTTACAACACTTTTTATGGTAACTGAAGTAGGTATTACATCTGACTGTAAAAGTTATAGATAACATAGCTTTAAAAATTTATTGCCTGTTTTACTAGTCATTGACAAATAATTTCTAAAAAGAGGTTTTAAAGGGTCTGATCTGTGGAGTTCAGAGATTTGGGTTTGAGAGTATCTAGGTCTTTCAAGGAGAGTCTGTTTCAGATTTATGATTGGTGTTGAATGATTTTCCAAGCTTGTAGCCAGCTATTGGTAAGAAATGAGGAGCAGCTAGCCAAGTATGGACAATGGGAGAAGGAAAACAGAAAATTCCTTACAGGGGTCTCCCAGGCCCTAATGTCAGCCATGCAGATGAAGCTTGGTATCCCTTCTTAGGAATATCTTTAAACTGTTACAAGAGAAAGGTTCTGCTCACTCTACATCGCCACACTCCATTTGGTAATTTACTGTAGCTTCAGGAAGTGAATCTGGAAACAGCTATGTCAGGAGATATGGCAGAACTGGAGTTGCTGTTACTGGATAGTACAAGTCACACAGAAGATAAATGTTCCAAGCCCACATTTTTTAATACACAAAAACTGTTACATATAGAACAGAACGTATTCCATCGTGGATTACACATCCATCATTAGTTTTTGAGCAATTTTAGTGGGAAAATATAACAAAAGTTCTTTGAAAAGGAATGTAAGCAACTTCGCTCCTTTATCATATTTCTGAGAAAAATGTAAAACAGAAAATGCAAACAACATTAACCCCCTAACTGTTTATAAAAAAATCATTCAATGAGGTTTGTGAAAGAGTGGTTGGAAAGCTCCTTTATTTCATCTTTGGTGTTTTGAAAGCTGAAGAGAGTGCAGTTTTTCTCTTACAGACTTCTTATTAAAAAAATTATTCCTGCCTCAGAATGTGTAATTTTTGGTGACAGTGATGTTTTCTGTTACCTCTGCTCATTCCCCTAAGTAAAATCCAAGGAAGGCCTTGCTGTCAGAGCAGATTCTTCTTGTGGTAAAGAATATTTTTGGTCTGAAAACTAGGTGGCTAATCAGTCTTGGACAGTTTCAGTAGACACACAGAACCACTGCCTTTTTTAACCTTCTGTAGTTCCTTTTGTTTCATATCATTAGAATATTTTTGCGAAACACCTAACTAAATTTCCAGAGAATTGTTAATTCTTTTAGTGTAATTGGACATCTGGCAACAAAGCCTTATTGTAATTTAGAAGACTTAGAAGCAAACGGAATGACTTTGACCTGAGAGCTTTGGTGGGCTTTGCTGTCCCTGTAGTTGATGGTTGCTGGTGCCAGAGCTCACTGAGGCACACCTGGAGCTGCCCCAGTGCTGCTGACCCTGCAGGCACCCTGGCACACAGAGGGGAAAGGAGGCAGGAGAAGGGTGGTGTGGCTGGGTTTGCTGCCTGGGTAGCTGGCCAGGGGCTGCTGAGCCTTGCACTCAGAAAACCCTTGGAGATCTCTGCTCTGACTGTGTTCCAGTCACAAAAGGAACCTTACAAACTGTCTGTGGGATGCTTTGGCCTAATGAAGGAGCGGGATATGTTGGATTGCTCATGACTGATCATCTGGTCTCTCTGTCAAAACTTGTTACTGAAGTCTGTGTATGTGGGCAAAATTCCCTTTTAACTTCAGTGAGTAAGCTATACACTGAGGCAAGCAAGTCCCAAAATCTGGAATTTGAACCAATCTGTTGGCTTGTATTTCTCCCACTTCTGTGAAATTCATATATATATAATGTGTATGTGTATATATATATATATATATATGGCTAAAATAACTGCTCACCATTAGGAAGATTATGTACATATTTCCTGTAAGATATGTCTTGTTTTATGCCAAACTCAGTCATTATAGGAATGAAATCCTTACAGTGAGGCTGATTGCAGCCCCCCCAGGACCTTGTACAGCAGTTCCTTGAGCACTCTGCTATCTCCCTTGCAGGCCCAGCCTGTTCCAGGCTGCTCTTTGATGAGCTGACCCAGGCATCAGCTGCTGAGGCACAAGGTCCCTGCAGCTCTTGCTGCACTTAACCTTGTGTTTGCATTTGCACTGGAGCTCTTCAATCAGGCACCTACATGAGTGTCTCAGTGTCCTCATTCCTCACAGAATATTGAACTCTCCACTTAATATCTCCTTTCATTCTACACAAGGTTTAACACTACTTGAATCCCAGTAAGAATTGCTGTGATGCTGTGATGCCTGACAATGTATGTGTGGTAACTTGCTGTAAAGACAGCTCCTGATGATTTGGTGCAACAGAAAGAAGGCATATTTCCATTGAAAGTACTTTTGTTCTTTCCATTTGTTCAGCCAAATGCTTCAGAAATAGCTCTGCTGCTTGGATTTACCTTTGCAAGCCTGAGGTTTTTGATACTGAACAATTTCTGTTCAGAAATTACTAATTAGCTGGAGGCTCAGGATGAAACAAGGAGGTGTAAAATATGGTAAGAATCTCTAGGGAGGTTGCTGTGTACCTGGCCTGTGTGTTTGATTAGGGAACATTTCTAAAGCATAGGAAAGAGAGAAGCTGTCATTCTTGCCTCTAATGGGAGGCCTCAGAGATGGAGCTGTTAACTGCTCTAGAGCCAGCACTGTGGATTTCCCTTTTGAAAGTGTCTTGAGAGATAATTTTCCCTCCCCAGATCCCTGGTGACATGAAGGGCTCAGAAGCATGTGTCTGACTTACAGCCCCTCAAAGTCTTCTTATCCAGAGGAAATCTTCCCAGGAGTCTCCATAAAGATACTTGAAAAGAAAGGGAGATCACTGCTTGCACAGGGCCATAAGATCTCATAAAAAGGAAAAGCTTTGCACAGTAGAGGATTTTTCTTTTTCTTCCTATAGCCCCTAATGACTGAAATCACTAAAAAACCCCAACTACAGCCTATCACACAGCAATGGAGAAGACTTGGGTTAGACAATGTTTTTAGCTTTATATAAACCTTCTTTGTGTTTTATGTAATAGCTGTGTGTCACTGTGAAGGACTCTAAAAAGGCTTTCATCAAGAGGGATTTAGATGAACACTGAAAGACAAGGTGATACTAGTACTGACTTGTTTCATATGTAGTCTTTGTCATTTGAGCAATGTCAAATTTTCTTATAGCCTAGATGTTTCAAAAAGGCAGATAGGTACATGTAAATGGTTCTTCATGATGTTTATAAGTTTCAGGCTTCTAAATTGGAGTTTAAAAGTTTCAGTCTTTATCCGAAAAAAGTAGTGACTTTCTAGTATTTTCTTAAGCAAAAATACATTAGCTATTTTAGACCATTTTATTGCATATCACTGTATAGATTCTGATATGGTTGATCTGTAATAATACAATCTTTCTGCTCTACCTACTAGTAAGGAGCATTGTGATAATTAATTAGCAAGTCCCTATGGGAATATGCAGCACACTCTTAAGTATTTCACTCTGTGAGATTTTGCCTTGAAGTGCTTTTCTTTCCCCATACATATTAGGATAAAAGGTCAGGAAACAGAGTTGCAGCATTTGACACGAGGTTTGTGTGTTCAGATGGTGGGGTGAGGGTTGGCTGCTGCACCACTTGTGAGAGAGAATCTCTGAAATTGCTGTTTTTATTGCCTTTTGATGGCTTTGCACCAAAAGTTTTCTGAGCATAGCTGTCCCTTCTCCACTGGTGTCAGGCTTTGAAGCTGAAAGAGAAGTTAATAGCATGTTTTGTGAGAAAACTGGCAAGGTCCTGTTGAAACTGCACCTACCTGGCTGCATAGTGGTACCTGTTCTGAGAATATCTTTGTCTGGGGTTTTCTGCAGAGCAACCAGTAACAATTAGTTGCTGAATCACAAAAACCAGCAGGACATCAGTTCATATGGATCACTTTGATTTAAAATAACTCTTGGCTTTCCCAGTAATTATCCCTGGTCTTACTATTATTTTTTGCTGGCTTTTCTTCAGTTGACAGGGATCAGCTACAGGCCTTTCTTTGGTAAACTTACAAAATGACTGAGGTGGCAGGCTCTTGCATGGAAAGAATTGATATGATACAGATAAAAGGCTGTTATTTTGTATGTCTTGAGTGTGGCAGTATCCTGTAATTTGATGAAAACTCCCTGGCCAAGTCCATCAAGCCTTTCAGTTCTTTTCTGACCTTTCCCAGTCCTTGCTGTTGTCCCTTTGGTTTACATCTGTCCTCAGAGAGCTATGTCAACACTTTGGTTTGGTATTTGGCCTTGGTATCTGCCTGTAATTTTCTAAAGGAAAATAAATGAAGACTGCACCATTTCTGTTTACCTTTTAGACTGATCTTCATTTGCTACATGTCTTTGATAGCTGCCAGAATGCATTTCCAGCTTCCTCGAAGGTTGAGTTTATCTCCCTTCAGATCTCATTATGTTCTGCAACTTTACTGCCCTAGGAAGCAAATATATGTATTCCTTCATCGTGTTATTGTTTTTTGCCCCTTTACAAACATAATCTCTTCTATGTTTTTCCTTTTTTGAATGTGTGGGTAACAGCAGTTTTCCAGAACACTTGCTTTGTATTCTGTAAATCACTGCACCACAAAAAAGTTCCCTTTTTGGATGTATTGATGTCTCTTTGGTCCCTCTTAGTCTTACCATCACACATTCCTGCATCATGAAGTGCTTTCTTTAGGCTCATCTCTTTCCTTCCCTACCACTTCAGACTTAACTGACTTTTTTTCTCATCTGTCCCTTTCCTTTTTCTTGTCTGCCTTCACTTTTGGACCTCCGGCCTCTTCTGTTTCTCCTACCAGTGCAGCCACAGTCATCAGATGTTTGTGATGTTGGATGTCTGTTGCCTTAGTACTTTTAGAAAGTTTATGTGAAAAGGAAAAGGACACAAAACCTCATAGTGATGAGGGGAGTCGATGTGCAAGGGATCCTCGTGTTCCTCACTGAGAAGAAATCTGAGGACTTCACCAGGAGAAAAACACATCCCCCACACCTTTGTATTTTGTCCACGTTCCTCTCAGGCTGGATGCACATAAATGTGCTTATGTGGCAAGTCAAAGCAGGAGCCCATATAAACTGTCTCAGACCACCCAGGTCTCATAATCATTCCATGTGCATCTTTATTACAGCAGTCATGCTTTCAGATTTTATATACCCTGGTATCCATATTTTGTCCCTCTCTTCTAGGCTGTAGTTCCTATTTGAAGTGAAAGAACTGATGCATCTCATCCTTGAAGGTATTTTTTCCCATCTGTGCATCAGCACAGCTGTGACTATAAAGGATACACTTCAAATGAGTGCTGAATTCTTATATTGTTTGCAGCAACAAACACTACAGTCACAAAAACACTTCTATCATAGGCTCTAGCTTGGCTCTTGCCTCCCACTGGGCACCATGGATTCCCCTTTCATTTCCACTGTTCATCTTTAAACAGCATATCTTATCTGCGGACACAATGGAGAGACAAGCTCTTCAGAAATGTATGCAATAATAATCATCCTTTCTGTAGGCTGTTCAGAGTGGTGAGTACTTTGGGATCTGTCCTTCTGTAGGAAAATAGTAGCATTTCAAATGAACTTTATTTTAGAGAAGTAAGGTAAGGCAGTGCCCAGGCAGTGAGGGAAGTATTTCATATTAACTTGGCTACATGAATTTCATAAGTAAACATGAAAGGCTCAATTATTCTCCTGGATTGATATGATGTGACTCTGCTATGTTGAATCAGAAAGAATGGTGAGTGTTTTTACCTTGGGTGTGCAGTGGTATCAAACCAGCACAGTGTCAGTCTCCAGTTTGCTCATGCACATGGCACTTGAGCAGGATAGAGGAAGATGGGCTTTTGGGTCTTCCTGATGTGAGGTTCCCCTTTCAGCAAGGGTGGGGGTTTCATGCACCCTAAAAGGTGCATTTTCAGTACCTTCATCAGTAAGTGAAAGGAGCTTCTGTTGTAGGGAAAGGAAGAAAGCTTTAGTTTACTTTTTTTTTGCTACATTTGTCTGGGAACAGTTTGTTAAGTAGGATGAATTTCCTTAGGTGGGAGGCCAAGGTAAGGACACATGCTTGGTTCTTAATTGTGTACTTGGTAGTTGCTTGTTGATGAGTTAACTCTTCAGTTTGGACATTCACGGTAGGCTGTGGTTCAACTTACCTAACTCAAGCCCTTTAGTTCTCTGCATGTGTGTGGCAAGTTACCAGCTTTATGTATTCCAGTGGCTTCAAGACAGCTGATTTGGAGCCTCTGTTAGTCAAAATGTGTATTTAAAGGCGTTGTGCATCTGCAGACTAATGTTTTAAGCTTAGTCGAGGCTCTGGAGTCAGTTTGTCACCATTAAATGAGGGTTGTTTGCAAGGTCTGGAAAAAAACTGCTTGAGACCCATGCAGTCATTCTCATGTAGCTGCATTATGTGAAATTTATTTTGTGGTTTCCAGTTTTCTGAAGATTTGTGTTGTTTCTGCAGGGAACAGTTTATGGAATCCAATAGATATAAAAGATCTGTGGAAAATTAAAGTTACTGGGAAAGCATTTTTTCCCTCTTCCTCTGGTTTGATTCTCCCTAGTTTTCTATCTCGGAGGGAAAAATGTGTACCACATTGCCATTACTCTAAAATAATTCCTGCTGCTAAGCAGTGCAGGTTATATGTGACACAGTCAGAGTTGGGAGGATTATGATCTATATCACACTGTCCCTGAGCATGCTTCTTTGTGTGTCTGTCTTGTTTGGGTTTATTTTAGAAACTTTTAGTGTCTTCTGTTGCTAGTTTTTGTATTAAAAACCCATATTTATATGCTTTTTTGTGAAGACAGACCAGGATATGATAAAAGTTTGTTTTCAAACCCTTTTACTAGGCAGTAATCTCTATTTTTAAAAAATAATTTAACGGAAATGTAAGATTTTTGAAATAATATTGAAAAAATCTTCATGACGCTAGTAGTAAGAAGGATAATCAAGTCGGCACTCTCTTAACACAGGCTATTCTATTGAGTACCTCCTTTTGGTTTCTATCAGAGGTTCAGGATTTGGGTATTGGAGACCAAAATGCAGTGACAGCTTCTGACATTATGACTTCTGGAAATATGGGCCTTACATGGGCTTGCACTGTTTTTGTTCTGTAGGGTATGCAGAAAATCCAAAGTCTTGAACTTGTCTACCAAATTTAATTTTCTCCCATTTTTATAATTAGAAATATGGAAATGCATAAAAATGTTACATAATGTACAGGGATATGAAAACCAATCCTGTGCTATTGATATGAACTCTTAGTTAGATATTGGCAGATTTTATACTTGCCAAAAACTGGAGTTTTGGGGTGGGAGGAGAAAACAGACAGATTCAGAGTGAAATGCAAGAAATTTTTCACAGAAAGAAATGGAATTAAAAATGTATTGCTATACTTCTGGCAGTGTCTTCACATACAATATTTTGACTTTTTGCTTTTGGAAACAATGCAGTTCAGGGATGAACCCTAACAGTTGTTTATGTAAAACTGTTGGGAAGTTTTTATACCTTTGCCAGCTCTCCTACATCTCCAGTTATAACCAACCATTTTATCTCAGTTTTTGGCACTAAGAATTTTGAGACTAAAAGAAGATATTGTTGAAAGAGTAAAAATGTCAAATATACCTTGCATTAAATATTTGGTATTTAAGAAAAAAAAAGCTTTAAAGAAACTTTTCTTTTTCCCCCAGTATTTTGGTGCTGTCGTGGATTTTTAAAATTTTATTTTTTGTTAAGCCTAGCTCCAGCTATAATTCTAAGAGCTGTAACTGGTAAATAATCACAGGTAAATGAAATATCTGGGCATATTTATGTGCATGCAGAGAGCCTGGCATTCTGATAGTCCCTTCAGGGAGGGAGTATGTTGTGAGAAATCGAGTCTGCAAATTATCTGTCATAAAAATGCTTTATTTCTGGTAAAGCTACAAATGGGGTGTCTGTGTTGATGCATGCCCATAGTGTCATTAGCCATGTTCCTTAATAACTATTAATTAGCTTTGCTGGAGCTCTGTAGTCCAGATTAATTACAGTGGGAGGGCCAAGGAGAACTTAGAAGCTCCTTTATTTCACTTCTGCTGAGAGTTGAGTACATTTATGGAGTGGAGGCTGCCTTTGGTCATTCAGTAACTCTTCGAGTGATGTTGATTTCCTTGGATCTTTTTACCTGTCATGACTGAAATAGCACCAATTAACAGTATCCAAAATTATGATTGGGAAGAAGGACACTCTCCTCTTCCTTTGTGTGCCAGTATACAGCTTCCAGGACTTCACACAGATACTGTAGTAGGGTTATGGGATTTTTCTTAATCCATTTATTTTTACATCCAGTACCCTTTTTTGCAAACTTTGCAAACGAAATGAGGGCAGAAAAGCAATGTGTGGTTAGCCAATGCCCTGCTGAACACAAACCAGGAATTGTAACAGGTCAAGTGATAAGAATCTCTTCCTTTGCTCTGTGACAAGTTTGTTTTCCCATCAATCATAAGGGAGCTCCCATTACACATCAATCTGCTCAAGGATGACTGTTTTGGTATATTCTGGAGCGGAATCTATGAGGTTTAAGAACTAGAAACTCGTGGGGTTTTTTTATAGTTCAATCACTGTATCACCAGATCAGTTCTGTTGACCCAACTCAAAGAAATACACCAGATGGATTAGCCATAATTACTGTTTATACACAGCTTCGCTTGGGAAATTTCAGTATTTTTTCAACCTTTGTCTATTTTCGTTTAGTACCAAACAGTCTCTCCATAAGGAATTAGGTATGTTGAAAGTTAAGTAATATTTTAAAGTTTCTGCTGAGGAGCAGTTATTTTTCTCTCATTTTGGAGTGTTTAATTATTTTATCCATTTCTGAGTGGGCATTTCTGGTATCTTTTTTCTCCACATTTGTTCTAATAGAAGTAGTAGAGAAGGCTTGCCTGTTGTGCAGTCACTGATGTCTCCAATATAAATGGTATCAGTGTCTTGAAGAGGATATTGCAGCATCTCAGCAGGAAAGAAAAACTTGCCTGTGACTCCTTACTTGACTGCTGTATTTTCCAAATACATTTTTTGATTCTTACATTGCAGTTGGACTTTCGGTAAAATACAGTTTCGGCTCTTTTGATTCTTGTTCTTGTGAACCTCTTGCATCCTTTCTCTGAACAAGCATTTCCATGGCTGTTGGCTCTTCATTAAACACTCCATTGTTGATACACCTATGTGTTTTAAATGGACATTTAGTAATCACTGCTTGTTTTCTTAATTCTAGTTCTGTTTTTTTCTTGTTTGTTTTTGTCAAGAACTAAATAGTCATAGCTTGGCTTATTTATTTTGCAATGTTAGAATACTTGTACTATTTTTAATCCTAAATTCCACGTCAACATCACTTTATTGGAAATGTATTCTAAAGCCTGATAGTCTGTGTTGCTTATAGGTTTTGGGTTTTGGTTTTTAGTGTTTTGTTTTGTTTTGGTGGTGTTTTTTGTTCTTGTGGTGATTTTTTGTTTTGTTTGTTTGTTTTTGTAAGGGAAGGGAAGGCATAGAGCAGAATTGTTTGATATGGTACTCTTGTAATTTATGCAGTAATAATGGAACTCAGTTACTAATATAAGACTAAAACTGGCAGGTACATTGGTTTAAATAAAGAAGTTAGCATTTAATCTTGGGCTACTGTAGGTAAGAAGGAAACACTGTCATTCAGGTTGCTTTCTAATTACCAGGATGGTTGATATGATGGTTATCAGGAGAATTGCAGGCTCTCAGCTGTTGAGAAGTGCTAGAGAGCTTTTAACCCACTGATTTCTAATCCAGGTTTTTACACCACTTACAGTCCACGTGTTTCAAGAATTTTTGAGCTGTTATTAAGGAGACTAAATAAACAAAACTTGGAGAAATCCGGAGGAAATAGGAACTCTGGAAGGACTAGGAACTCCAGAATTGATACAGTCTGTTTTTAATGGCATTGGCTGGCTGGCTTTAGAAATTTTTGTTGTTTTCTGTGGTGTTTTGTTCTCTGCGGATTTTGTGTATTGACTGTTTTTTGTGGGGGCAAGCTGCTGGGAAGGGGAAAATTGCTTTTTTAAATGTATTGGCTAAGATCTTTAGAGGGGGTTCAGAGTGGAAGCAGAGGAGGGAAGGAGATGTGGAGTTGCGTTAATAAAATCAACTGCCCTTAGCTTTTTTCAGAATATGCCCTCCATATATAGGAAGAACTAAAGGATAGCAGCTCCCTGCTGCAGAGGGATGTGTTACATCCTAAAGGCAATGGGCCTATTCACTGTGCTTGGGGCTACTGAGGCTAATGATAGTTGAAGTGAATGTGAAGCCTTCTGTAGAGGTAGCTAGAAAATTATCAGCTGTGTTCATCATTAGGAAGTTGACTGCCGTTGGCAGCAGTACAGTAGTATTTGTATTTAATTTGAAGGATGCTGAAGTGGTTTTCTATTGTCTGTATAGGAATGAAAGTAGATAGAAGAATGGTTATGTCTTCAAGCTGTGTTTCTTCTAGTTATATTTAAAAAGGGTGCACCTTTTATTCCAGTGCAAATCATTGATAATACCTACTTTTCCTTGCCATGAAATAAGTCAGGTAATGCTGTATTCTTATAAATGGGATAAAAATATGTATTATCTTCAAATGGATTACTTCTGTGAGCAGTAGAATTCACTTTGTAATGTGAGACTGGGACTCCAACCTTCATTTGTATGTGACTTACTCTTTCTGGACTTCAATGATAGAGAATAGAACAGTCTTTGACATTTTGCTGTTATTATATTAAATTTGTTCTTGTTCTTCCTTATTTTTTTATTTAGGATGTATTCTTTTCCTCATAGCTGAAAGAGCAGTGCAGTCATTCTTTTAATATCAATCTAAGCATGTAATAAATGCAGGGCTAGCCCAGTCTTCCAGCTGGATTTTGTAAACCAGTAAGGAGCGAATGGTCTTTGTTGGGACTGCATCCTCTCTCTCTGTGTGGACCTGAGCCCAACTTAAAGTTGCTGTTACTTCTGAATAGTCACTCTCTGTGATTTAAAAATCAGCATTGAAAACAATATTTTTTGTGGAAAAGATATAAAGCTATCTATTTAATCCATGTATTCACACTGCCTAATGCTTGTGTGAAGTTAAATAAACCAAAAAAACCCCCTTGGACTTCAATTTTCCATTATTTTACAAGGAAGAGATATCGCCGTGTATTAGTAGCAGATTGTCTTTACATTGAAGATTCAGAGCCATTCCACTGTACCTTTTAGCTCAGATAGGATAAGACCTATTTTGTTCTCATTAGATTTATAATCCCAGAATTGCTTTCAACACAGATTGCCTAATGGAACGAAGTTATGCTGATATTAGATAATAGTTGATTTTTACAAAATTGAAGATGTGAATATGACCAAACTTGAATATATATCACTCAGAACCTTTTAAATTATCTATTAACTCTTGGCTTCAGTAACATAAAACGGATATTAAAATGCAGTTTAGTGATTAATCCTTGAGCTTTTCCATGTTCTTATACAAGGTTTTTTAGTAAAGTTGCAGTCCTAATTCTTTGTACAAAACCACTGTACATCTGTTGCTCAGAGTAGGCATGATATTGAAATACCAAACAGATAAATTTCTCCAGTCTTCTGATAGACATTTAAATGTTTCTGGTCATTAAGTGTGGGTATTGTATGGTGGTATTATTTGCCATCTTGTTTTATGAGGTACTCCTTATGGCATTGCAATTTCTTTAAATACTGATAGATACTTGGAAACTGAAAAGGCAAACCCAGTCTTGGATGTGTTTTCCAGCTACAGTGTTGTTTTAGAGGACAGTTTTCTACATGCGGGTTTGTGGTTCTTAGTCTGTGTCTGCGTCACTATTTTTACTGTGGCCGGTCAGCATTCAAAAAGGAAAAAGAGACAAAGGTTACAATTCTCTTCTACTATGGCAGTACAATTGTGTAGTGGCCTTGTCTCATTCTGTGTGTTATTCTGTGCAACTATTATGAATGCAGATAGTTTATAGTGTGCTAATATGGAAGAAACCTAAATTTTGCTCCAATAGCACATCCTGTCTCTAGGATGTCATTTAATCCCAACTGTTCCCAGTCTGTAATTCAGTTGTAGCCGTGACTGGTGGAGAAAAAGCTACTTGGCATACCATAGTCTTACTGGGCAGCAAAAATATACAGCCAGTTGAAAGAACAGCTTGCAGATGTATTGCTGTAAGAAAACAGAATTGCTTCATGGCAGAAAAAAAGCAGAAAAAATATATGTCTATTTGGGTTGTGCTTCAGTGTGGTGCGTGAAACCGTGTTACTTTGTCACTTGGAGGCTGATTCTCAGTGAGAGAACAGATGAAATTCAATATGTGCTGGCTTTTAACCAAATTTTAAAGCATGATAGGAGGCTGTAATTTTAACATTTCATTATACTTAATGTTGGAGGAAAACTGAGTCTTTATAAGTCTTGCTAGTTCACTGATACATGTTGTGTAGCTGCCATTAACTTGATCACAAGATGTGTCAATGAAGCCTACAGAGGTCTTAAAACATCTAATCTGGTCCTCAAAGCCATGTGAAACCTAATGCTTAGCACTGATGGTGAGGTAATGGCTTTCATTTATGGTGATGGACTTGATACAGATTTTCTTACTCTAGGAAGTGAGTTTTTGATCTGATGTAGGATAGTACTCTGAGACATAATGTGGATTTGGTGATGAGATTCATTGATAACCTACTATCTACTATTAGGAGTAGGGTTGCTTATATGTTATAAGACCACTGAGAGAATACTTGGGTTTAGTGGTTTTGTGAATGCCTGCAAGTCCACAGGTGTCAGTTCACAAACAGGTTCCTCTGCACTAGGACCGTTTGTGATGTGTTAAAGTCTACATGTTTTTGTTTAAGCTAAGTGGTATTTAAAGAAGAATTTGGTTTTTTCTCCAAAATTATTTGGGTGTAGGGATTTTTAAAATGGGAAACGACATTCTGGGATCTTTCTCATTTTACTTGGTGTGAGATATTTGACATCTTCCTTGAGTTATTTGCATTGGTGAAAACTTGTGTCACAACCTGAAGGAAGCAGCCAGATAAGGAGTGAAAGTTTCTGGCACTGTTCAGATTCTTGGAGGTCTGTGGTATTACTCTTTTTAGGCTTGTCATAGGCCAAACTGTTTTGTCTGGCACTGTTTAGATATGTCCAAATCACTCTGCAGAATGCAATATCTGAGGAATATTTAACCTTTGTTCTTTCATATCGATAGTTCATAGGAGTAAGCCTGCTGGAAGATCTCACATGAATGTAATGTAAAGCTTTATGACTGTACTTCTACTGTGATTACTTTTATAAAAAAGGAATTATAAGCCTCTAAGTTCTACTGAATTCCCTTGTTAACAACCCCCATGTAGTAGAAAGCTTATTATTTCCTAAGGGAAAACTAATATAAATGATATTGTAATGTGCCATTAACAGGAAGGTGACAGTTTTACTTGCACTATTAGTTTCAGGTTAAAAATCATGGAGAGCAAAATATTTCATGTGCACTTGACTATAATTAACCCCTTATGCCTTTCCCCAGTAGTCAAGTCATTTAACAAGGCTTCATTTGCAGTGGCTCAGTAGCACAGCATGTGCTCCTACACATGCAAAGACCACTTCAGTGACTCCCTTCTGCTAAAGGCTGCTCATACTGCAGGGCAACTTGCAGGACTAATTAGTCACTCTCCGAGTTTCTTACTGCTGTTGCAAATTTTAAACATTAAGACAGCAGGCAATTCTGCTTCTCCAGAGTCCATTACTACCTTCCTCTTTAATTCTGTTTTTATGTTAATGCTTATTGCTGATTACTTGGTTTGATCACTATAACATGGGCATGTATAGGACAGTAAATGCTGTTTTTCAGGCAAAAAGAGAATGCAGGTAAAGTTGGATTAAGTTGAACATTAATCACGTTGCAGTTGGCATAGAGTTTGTGCCCTGTTTATGTCTTACATCCATAGCACTTGGCTATATTATCCCACTGTGTCCTGCAGTTGTCTAAAGCTGAGAAGGAGGGAATGCCCCTTCGTCCTTCGCTCAACTTGAGCACTTGTGCTGCTGATGGGCTGCACAAAGGTAACCCTGCAAGGTGGGCCTGGTGTGCCACCAAGACTTGAGAAAGTCTGTGGTTGGGTGCTTTGCTGAGTTCCACAAGGCTGGGGTTTTCTGACATCGTAGAACAAAGATCCAGGCAAGATCTCACGTGTCATTCACTTGTTCCTGTTAGCCAGAAGAGTTTGGAGTCTAGAATTATAACTATTCTGACTGGATTTATGGCAAAGGGAGAAGAAAAGGTGCGTGACTCAGCACTGAAGCTTGTGTTGTTGGAAGTGAAATTGCTTGAATAATCTTTTAAATGCAGATCAGTTGCTCAGCTCAAGTGATGTCTACCTGTCTGGTGACTGTTATAGTATTAAAAAGTGTGTTTTAAGTGTATTGTCATGTGCAGTGGTAAAATACTTCCCTGAATGCTCCATTTGCATGTTTTTCTTGCATTTTTGGGGTTTACCATCCTGTAGATTGGGTATGTAAATAATTTTTAATTTGTGATTCCTATTTACTATAAACTTGGACATCTGTATTTTCTGAATTGGATTGAGAGATTGATTAATGAAACAAGGGACTGCAAGAGCAACACAGAAATCACAACGATGTTTTGAGAAATTTATGTCTAGTTTTTTCCGGTGCTAGAAACTTGCATCTACACTGGAGAGCATATGCAGTATACCGTATGCGGTATGAAAACTAGTTTCATCTACATGTGTTTTCTCCTATTGATTTTAATACTAGTTTGGAGAGAACTGTGCTCAGTTTGTAAATAACAGGAAATTGCAAAAATAAACAAATAATCAAGAAATCACTGAGAAGTTGGTAAAGTATAGCTGTACACTGGAAACATTTTCTCGTGTTAGCTGCTCAGATTCTCCTGGTCAGCAGGGTCTACTCAAAAAATCTAAAAATACGTAGTGACTGGTTTGTCTAGACCAAATGAGATACTAGCTCTTCTACAGTAGCAATAGTACAATAAACTGTACAATAAACATGTGTGGGATATGCCAAGACTTGCAATCTTTTTTCAGTCTAAAAGATTAAATCTAGTGTGGGGAATAGTGTACTTTATATAAGGAGCAATTACTTCAGCCTCTGCCATGTACTTTAGTCAAAAGGAATAATTGATTCCTTTTCTGTTGGTGTGAATCTAGCTATTCAGAATGACATTTTCAAAATTTTTTTAATGCAAATTCTGGGATTTTTCATTGTTAAGCTGAAAAGATAACCACATCTCAGCTGCCTAAGAAAGGTCACAGAGTTGGATCAGAGATTTCATTTCATCTCTCTTCCCCTGTCATTTTACAAACCCATATCCTGCCCAACAGAGTACTGAGTAAGGCAGCAGCAGGTGCCCCTGCTGCTGAGAGAGGCAGCACCGTGCTTTAGAATTCAGGCTTTCGGTCATCTCCACCCCGAAGGGTGATTACATTCCACAAACACTGAAGACTTGTAAGCACTATGTGCCAATGACTTATTCAGGCCTTATATGTGAAAAGCCTCATGTCTTCTTGCCTGTGCAGCATTGATTCATGAGAACAGATTTGCCTTTTAAAGAAATTTGCTAATGCTGTATGACCTCTGAATTGGAGTAAGCATTTAAAAGTGCATAAAAAATCAGGGCAAAACAAACTTGTGAAATAAAGGGGGGTTTTATATGTAGTGAATGATGGTGATAGTGGTTGATGATGTTGTATGAGGATAGTGATGTGAGATTGGTGTTCCTTGTTTTGCTGATGATATGTCCTTGTGCATTGCATAGCTGTATTTTCATTAAGTTCATGCTCCTATTTTACTTGAAGAAACATGATGGTCACTTTTCTCAAGTTCTATGAAAAAAAAAAGGCAGATGCTCTTAAAATAAATTTTAAAGCTAGAGACTATGAAATTAAAACTAGAATTAATATCTTGCAGGTTTGTACTGGAAAGGAGTGATAAAAATATAATTCTCTCTCTCGATGGTCAGTTTAAATACAGAGGACTTTATAACAAAAGAAAACCAAATTCCTGTTCAATTCAAATTAACATTTCTGCAGAGTTTCACTGACACAAGGGCTTTTTTAAAGTTATTGATGATCAGTTTGCCTTCAGAAAGGTACGTAATGTGCATTGCAACTGCAGTAGAAAGCCATAAATTCTACTACATGGTCAAAACTACTGACTTTGCTGAAGTGTGTTGAACAATTTGAAGAAAACAAGCTTTTCTTGCGAAATACAGGATATCTATCTTATTGGGTGATTTTCTTCTACCTGGAAGAAAATCCTGGAAATATACAATGCCAGCTTCTGACTGCCTTCTGTTGACCTAGCAGGTTAGGAAGGTTCTAACCCTGTCCATGGACAAACTTTGGTGGGAATGTTTTCATTAAGACCTGAAAGATTATAGTAGGGAAATGCCTCTATTTGTCGTGAATGAAATGGAATACAACAGAATTTTGCAAGATAAGATTTAGGGTATAATTTATTCAGATGATGAAAGCATGAAACTGAAGGATTTGTTTGGTCACCCTCCAAGATCCACACTACGTTGGAAGAATCCAAGAAGTGTGGTATGTTCATGAAACATGTAAAAGGATTTTTGTACTCTTCTGGCTAACAAGTGTGACAGGTGCAGTATGTTCTAATTGCTCAGAATTACACTGTTTGAGTTTCTCTTTCTTGTTTTATTACCATCAGATGCCAAGCTTCTACATGCATTCACACTTCTAGTGATAATAAAACATGAAATTGTCAGTGTTTGTTTTTTACATATATCCATGAGTGTGAATGTGAATATGTAGTTAGTATGTGCATCATATTAGCTTTGATTGCAGTATAAGTTCAGAACAGCCAAGTACTGTCTTTTGATTGAGAGTTGGATGTATAAAGCAATGTAACAGCATTGCATATATGCAAAATGTTTACTTTTGCTGACTTCATATTTACTGTGGAAGTTTGAAACATTTATTCCTTTCCCCTTTTTTCCCTACTTTTTTTAATAATCTAAAAATAAACCATTGCAGGGCTTGTTTTAGGTTTTACAGATACTGAAACATTATTAGGTACATTTAAGTAACTGATCCAGCTTTAATTTCTCCTAAGCTAATAATTTTTCATTGGTACTGTCCATTGCCTTCTGAATAGAGGGATATCTGTTATAAAAAGTGGAAAGCGCTGCCTGTGACATTAGGTGCTCTAAAGAAAAGCAGACAGTATTTTACTGACATCTGATTGTTCAGTTACAATAAAAGCTTTCATGTCTGCAGCAGTACAGCGCCAAGCCTTGTAGAACATATGCACTAAAAGTGGTTTTATGATAGATGAAATAAACTCTCAGAATCTGTACCTCTGTGAGGCTGGATTCCATTAAATGAAATGTGCAGTTTATTCAAGACTAACAACTTTCTTTATGCTTTGGAGAGTCTGAAAACAAGAAAAACAATCTCCTAAGATTGCCAGTGTTCACTGACACAGAGGTTGAGTGAGTCCCTCCAAATGAACTCAGAGTTCTTTGGAACAGCATGTTGTTAATGATCAAAACTATATAAGATTAGGCCTGCAAAAGATTGGCTTTATGTAATAAAAAGGTGTCAAGCCACTTAGCTGGAGCTAAGAGAATTAAATTAATCAAAGGCAGTGAAAACAGGTCTCCAGTGAGTACGGGCATCCACTGATCAATACAGCATGTTAGAGAGTGCTGGGGAGGGATCTGTTTGGAATGCTGATGGCCAGCAGCCCACTGGAAGCAGCCACCACCAGCTGGGGAGCTGTTCCTGTGTCCTCATGTGCCTGGTGCAGCCTGGGGCCACTGAGCCAAGAGGGCTGGCTGAGCCTCTTGTGACTGCTGCTAAACTCTGTGGAGGGAATGGCGCAGAGGTGGTGATAAAAGTGGGTTGTTGGCTCCGAGGTCACGTTTTTAGTAAGGCCCTTTCCCAAGAGGGAGAGTGCCTTTGTCTAAATGACTTGGAGAATATTATCTGTATGGTCTCAGCCATAACGGGCTCAGTAAGGGGCAGTTGCATTGAGTGCTCAGCTATTGCTGCCAGCCCAAGGAACCAAGGCTTATACCAGGACTTCTATAGTTTTACACTTAATTTATAAAAGCTTTCAGATGCAATTTTCAAAAAACAAACAAACAAAATAACCCTTAGGCTATCTGAAGCCTTATAGCCTGTGTGCCACAGGGAAGTACGTGTGGCAGTTGAATTATGCAGCTTGCAGCTCAAGATTTTCTCCTGTTTTCATACAGTGAAGTAGAATCTGATTATTAATCTGCTTATGCAAAATGCTGCTGCAACTCAGCAGTCCCTTGCAGTGGCAATTGTGAAAGAATTTCCCAGTTTGTGAAGGTAATCAGAACTCGTGAAAGGGACATGGAGTAAACTAAGGGAATGATCTTTTAGAAAGTTCATGCCTTAAAAAGAACTGTCATAGCCATGTGTCTTGTACCAAGTTTGTCAGCCATATTACAGAAGTCTAAAATTAGAGACAGCAATGTTAATAGTGAAAGTTATAGACAGCAAGAGTTATATAGTTTTTTACTGTCTATGTAAATAAAAAGGGTTGGAGGCTTCAGTGTCATCACAAAGCTTTAATGCCAATTAGCTGCTCAATTACATTGATTGTAAGTAAATTAAGAAGTAAGATGACAATGGAAGTGACAATACACCTGAAAGTTCCAGCAGAGATAAGCAACAGGAAGGTTTTGTATTTGTGGGTTTTTTGGTGTTGGAGTAACTGGCAGGTTAGTTTTTATTTTTGCCCAAGGTAGGTGGGAGGAAGAACAAGATTTTTTTTTCCTGGGTGATGACAGCTCTGGTTCGTAAAGAGCCTGAGGTTCACTTTGGAGCATGTCAGTTCAATTGTTCTGAAAAATATGAATAAAAGAATTATCTTCACTGTATTTTTATTGCTCTTGTAGCTAGAGATGAGTACAACAGCCTCTCTTACTTTTAGATCAGTCATCTGTACAGAATGCTGCTTGTTTTAAATTGCTCAAGTTCAGGAACTCTCAGAATTGTGTAGGTACTTGTTCTCTAAATATTTCAACATTTTTCATTTTGTACTTTCATGTGACGCTATTTTTAAAGGACTTGCCAGTGTCTTTGCAGGGAGCAATAATAAAACTAATAGTGAAGAATTACAAGAAGTATCATTCAAATGCAGGTCTGGGAGGCAGGTATTTGTGACATTTAATCTCAGTACTAAAACTGATCCTTCTATGGCATTTGCTTCTCATAGGATTCTCCTAATTTTATTAATACAAGAATTATTTTTATTGCTGACACTCAGCCAGCAATCTTTAGGTTTTAGCAGTTAATCCCTGCCCCTCATTGGAGCCATTTGACAGGGAGTGGTGCCAGTCTTCTTCACTCAATCAAGAACATGCTGTGATTGCTGGGGCTTGGATTCTGGAAAAAACCTAAAGTCTTTGGTCCATTATGCTTATGACTTGAGCTATACACGCACTACCTGTAACTGTATGCATGTGGTTTGGTAAGGATTATTTGGGAGGCGATTGGAAGAGGCCAAATCCAATTTACTTTAATATCAGTGCCAACCAAATGCTAGTTGTAACAAATATCTTCAACAAATAGTTATCAACAGTAATCAACAAAGGGTTATCCCAGATTTATTCCTTTAAAGCTATCTGTGAGGTTAAATGACCAATTGGTTCAAGAGACTGACTGCCTTTATCAGACTGTTCCTTAGGAATGGACTGTTGAGATAAATGCTGTTAATTAAATACAAATCCTTTTCTCCATTGTGCAGAAACAGCCTTGCCACTGGTCCCTCTCCTAATCTTGTTATAACAGTCCCCTGATAGGTCTCATTAGATTGTCTTGTTAGCTGATACAGAGTATTTTTTACAGCAGAACAGACAGAAAAGTTAATGATTAATAATGTGTCTCAACACTAACATTCTGATTTCTCTTATTTATTCACTTTTGTTCACTGCCATAATCTACTTCCTTTTGTTCTGTTGCCCAAACAAAAGCCATGTGTGAAAACAGTAATTTATTTACTTTGATTAGTTTTTATTTAATCTGTCATGGTTTATTGGATTTAATTACTTTTAAATCATTAACTTAAACTGAACAACGTGATGGGGAGAGAAAAGCCCTGAGTGTCTTGTACAGTGGGAATGGGACATGCTGTGAGCTAGTTGCTGGTTTGCTTTGACAAGAATACCCTTCTATTTTGTCAGGAGAATTTATGGAAACATTGTCCCCTTTAGTTGCATGTGTGGTATGTTCTCAGTTTCTTTCTCTGTGACTTTCTCAGAAAGTCAGATGCAGAGCAGACTTTCAGTTACTCGAGAGACTCAGAAGACAAAGGCCTCTTGAAAAATGACCATTTGTAAAAAGGAACACCTGTATAAAGTAATTTCAGTACTTGAGGTTGTCCATGATTGTGCTAATTGAGTTAACAAGATGGCCTGTGGAAGGTGAGTTTAAGTAAAAGTGACATGATTGGTATGGTAGTCTTGTTAAAAAGAAATTTATGAAATGCTAGCCATCAATAACTCAATTAATTGCTCTGCTACCTATGAAACTCTTTTGTTGCTGAACTGTTGCTTAGATAGTGCTACTGGTGTGTGATGTTCCTTTAAAGATTTGTGGCTGGCCTCTGAGAATTTAAATTAGCACATAAGGTGAGGTGCTTGATTGTTGTAATTGAGGCTTTATGGCAAATGTTTGCCTTCACTTTTTGTGAAGGACATCTGGTATATTGTCTGCTTAACTGGAGACCAGTAGTTTTTTTTGACTTTACAGAATGATTCCAGCACCCTTCAGAAGATAAGGACCTCACATTTTCCTGTTTCTCCAAAATCACAGTAGCAGAGGTACCTGCCACTGCTGAGCTCTTCACTGTCTGTACTCACTCTACTTTTCCTTCTTCCAAGATATCTTTTGAGCCTTGGTTAAAAATTCTGAGGACTCAGAGTCTGGGGATTTTCCTCTTCCATCCTAGAAATCTTTTGATGAAGTGAATGTATTGTAAGAAGGTGATGTCAGCTAAACTGATATTCTCCACCAAAGACAGATAGCAAGGTTGAGTGTAGCATCAGGTGTACAACTCATCCATCCTGGCTTCCAAATCATCTTCCTTTTTTAAATTTTTATTTTATTCTCCTGTCTTTCTTGCTCCATATTATGCACATGATAAATCTCCAGCTAGAGCTGGCTCTCTGAGGAGGAATGGAGGTGGAAAGAATGATGGCACTCCTTAGGCAACACTGCACATTCCATTATTCTTCAGTCTTGCATGGACATGGTTTTATTCCATTTGGAGCTGCTGTTGTAAGCTTTCTACTACAGCATTTGTAAATACATATGTGACACTGGCTCACTGTTCAAAGAGGGAAGGATGAGCGTATCCTCAGAGAACAGCGTTGGGAGTCTTTGCCAAAGAGCTGTAAGATTTAGGGAGCGACGGCTGATTGCTTGGCAGATGAAAAGTGGGTGGGCTGATCCAAGTGTGGGTGCTGGCACGAAAGAAGAAATAAAGCTGAGAATAAGTACAGGAAACAAGTGTGCAGGTAGGAGGAACAGGGGAACAGTTTACTCAGCAACCTAATAGCTCTTTCAGCTCAGGCAGAACAGAAGCACAGTGATCTTGGTGATTTTTGCTTAACTGGTCAAGTGCCACAAGTTTACCGCCCAAGCATTTTTAAAATATAAAATGTAAATAGGTTTGATGGGTGGATTTTAGCATGAATTAGCATGTATGGCTTAATTTGAATTAAGAGTATTCATACAAGCTTTTTATGGGTATGACTAAGTGGTCAACTATTCTTATTTCTATTAAATCTGAGTTCAGACCAGGCCTTAAATATCAGCTGGCTTCTAGAATATGTGGTTAGGTTTTTATCTTCTAGCAATTTTGTTTTTTTCTGGATAAAGCTTTCATTTTTTATTTGTTCAGACTTTGTGCATGGGTACAAGGAATGGTAAAGTCTTCATTTAGGCAAATACATCATCTCTTTCTAGTATACACAGTTTTCAGAGATCCAAGTTCAGCAATACACTGTGCAAAAGAGCTCTTGATGAAATGTGCTTGAAACACACACTGCTGGTAAAGCTGCTTTTTTTTGTGTAGGGTAATAGAAACAAAAGGCGTGACTGGTTACTTATATTTTGTCCTAAAAGACAAAAAGTCTGTCAGTCTTCAGAGACATCAAGATACACTTGAACAACAGCCATTCCAGGTTCTGCCTTCTGTAATGTGTGTAGTATGGGCCTGCTGTATGAAAATGGTTCCTATTTCCTTAGTGGGCAGAGCCCTGTGGATATTCTGTCTATGAGCATATGATGAATTATTCTATGGGAAATAACGAATGTTTTCCTCCAGCCCATATTGGATTTTTAACATGCATCTGCTACTTTACCAACAGCCTCCCATATGCTGCCACAAAATCATAACTTGCACATTTTGGTCTTGGAAGCAAATGTTACCTGTAGGCCTTGGCTTCTGCCTCAGAATCCCCGAAACAGTTATAAAACGTTTGCATAATTAATTTTTTATGGGATACAGTTTTTGTTTATTTAAATGATACAGAATGTAATAATATCCAGGTGTCTGAAACTTCTGCTAAAGCTAACAACAGAGAATTCACAAGTATTACAAACTGAATCCTCCAGGAAAGACTGCAGGATCAGTCACCTGCAGGAATATAGTGAGCAGCCCCTGCTGCTACTGAAGGTAGTGCATGAAGATTGAGCAGCTGACCACCTGTAATTCCTGAGAGCTGGAGACTGTTTGGCTTCTCTTGTAGACACAGACAGGAAAAAATCCTTCATCTAACCTTGCAAAAGTTCAGCCATTAAATCAAATGGTACTTTCACAGTTAGCTAAGCCCCCATAAAATGTGAGTGGCTAAGCTCTTAAAAACCAGTTCTTACTATTTTTAAGACCTGTGGGTTAGGAACAGAATAGAACCGTAGGTGTGGGAATTGAGAGTTACCCAAATTTTAAACAAGTAACTCTTGGGAATCCATCCCCCCTTTGCTTGTCTGATTAAGTGCTGAGTTCTGTACCTCACCCTGTCAGTAGAACTGACAATGTCAGCAACGAGAGACAGAACCTGTTTATGCTTTCCGGTCACTGCCAAGAAGAGACATTGAAGATCAACCCCAAATTTCTTTGGCAAGCTTCTGATCAGAGTGGTAAAGTACTAAATGATCCAATGCAGAGCCAGCATGTTCCTGTGGCTTCTAGACCATATTCTCTGAGCCTGACCAAACTCCCATCTGGGTACAATGGAGTGTCTCCTAATGTCCCCTAATTAATTTTGTCACAGTTTTCTGTATGATTTACCTCAGAAATATTACTGCCACTTACAGAGGGAGTAGCTTTAAGCTCTTGATGTCTGTTGTGTGAGGCCAGACAACTGCATTTATTCCACAGTTAGCCAGAACCTGACTGATTGTAGCAAATATAGGAGAGCAGGTGTACAATCTGCAGCGCAGTAAAAGAGGATAAAGTGTAATGGCTAAAGGAGAAGTGTGTTGGTTCTCGATATCAGCAATTAATAAGTCCAGGGATTTTTACTGCCTGCTTATTAAGTGCTTCCATTTGGGAAAGGAGAGAGATTCATATTCTAAATGCTTTTAATCTAAGGGCTAATAAGATGTTTGATCTGGTCCTGTTCTTGCAAGCATTTTAAGAAAAAAAACCTCCAAATTTATACTAAGCAACATGAAATTGCAAAGAGGGTAAAAAGAGATATTTACGTTAGCAGAAAGGTTTTTTTACTTTATCAATTTCCTTTTCTTTTTTTGAGTTTATCACCTCATGGATTTCTTAAATTTCTTTTTTCCCACGTGATTTTATTCTTTCTTTGTTATTTTTCTGTGTGTTTAATTTATAGTGTTACGTTTACATAATGAGCATAATTACATCTAATTATATGTCATCTCTCCACTGAAACCTGTAATTACAGTTATGATGTGTAATGACATCCATGTTGAATTTAGTGGGGGAAAATATAAAGGAAGACCATAGCACATTAATCTAAAAATGAAATTATATTGAAATACAAGCCCCCTCCCCCAAACAGGAATTATTGAATTCAACCAGTTGAATTGTTACTTATCAGACAAGTCTTGTTATAATAGTATCCACTTTTTTTTTTTTTTTAACATGAGGAAATCTCATTCATTTTATTTTTCAGATCACATTTTGCTTTCTCAGATTCAGAGACTGAATTTTAGGATTTTTCCCTGGCCAATAGTTACGCAATGTTTTGTCTAAGCGTTTCACTTATGATGTGCAATTAGGTTAAACCAGGGAATTAAAAAGCTGCACACTGTGTGAGAAGTACAGAAATAGATACAGATTAAAGGAGATCTTTTGTATCTTAAAATCTTCTACATTGTAAGAAGAAGTAGGGCTTTAGCAGTAGTAAATATTTAATCAACAACCCGAAACTTCACTTAAAACCCAAAAATCACTGCCTTTATTTTCCAGATGGAAGCAGGCTGTATTCAAAGTCACAGACCATAATGTTAGAAGCTGATTTTTGATGTTGCAAGTGCATTATTCATTTTGTAACTGAGAGCCCACTAAAAGGTTAAAAAATTTCTAGTCCTGCAAAAGATGGGATAGCAGATAGGTGGACAGATGTGTAGCAGCTGTGGGCCTTGACAGAGACTTTTGAATATAATTCTTTGTTTCTGGGCACTGTGTGATTTCCATCTCAAGGAGGTGAAGGACAGAACCAGGTGACTCACTGGGTTGCTTTGGGCTGAAGGCCAAATGTCTCACTGAAATGAGCATCTCTTAGCAGGTTCTCATGGGCTACTGAACTACTTGTGTAGCAGCAGAGGCCTTCAGGAGGCCACAGTGCAAAACTTTACACCCCTCTGTCTGTGGAGAATCCAGAATATACTTTGCTGCGAGTTGTGGTGCAGGACTTCAAATAAACTTAGGAAAGGAACTCTGGAAATTCTGGTTAGCAGCCTGTTAAGAGGAATGAGGTAATGTTTCTAATTCATCTTGGGCATGCTCTGAATACTTAATGGGTGATCTCTTAACTGTTCTGGTGACTCATATTTGTATTGTTCCTGAGTAATTTATTCTTGGTATGAGAAGCAGACCTTTTTCTAATAGAAAATATTCAGAGTGGGTTTTCCTGAGGTCTTGAGAAGAAAGCAGTAGGCAAGAGATGGGAAAATCCTGACTTTTGGCACATCAGGGTGAGCCCCCAAAAGGTTCTAACTGTCCTGTGTCAGTAGCTAATCCTTTCAGAAAGCAGCAACAGTTGCTTGCAGTCTTCTAAAGGAAGCTGATCTCGCCCAATGCCACCTTCAAACAACTCCTATTGCCTACCGAGAGCCTCTTCGGCCTCATCAGTGCAAGGCCAGCATTTGACCTTGCAGTGAGTTATCTCATGACAGATAATTCTGGTCACAGTCCATTCTTTCTGCAGTACAGCCTTGTCAATAGCCTCCTCTCTGAAAAAATGCTTTCAGGGATCCATTTTGCAATCACCATCCCATTTATAAATGGGCTTTTTCAGGCAGATGATGGCTGAGCTGAAGTCTATAACAGTCAGGCCACATCACTTGTAACATAAAAGGGACTTTCCTCAATAGGCTGGATTTCTGGACTTGTTTATTAAAAAACAAGAATTAAATTATATACTCCAGTTCCACTCACAAGTTCTTTATGCCCTCCCCTCTTCTCCATTTTGGTCATTCACTGTAGCACACTCTTCTGCATAACTGCCAGCAGCACACATTTTCCAACTGTACAAATGAAATGGAAACCACTGAGCACAGCTGAATCAGAGGCATGATTAAATATATTACAAACTAACAGGAATAGGAGGAACATGCCATGAAGGCATCACAGATCACAATGTATGTAGGGGGAAAGAATCTCTCAATTTACTCTGTGTCAGTGCCATGATAAATTGGAGCTTACCTACATTTGTTCATGTGTATAGCTTTGTAAATACTGGAAAAAAAGTTAAACACCTCTGAAGACCTCTCTAGCTATTGCTCTGAAGTTAGCAAATTACTTGGCTCAAAGTATCTTTATTGCAAATGAAGTCTGAAAGCTGTTTATGTTTGACTGAAATACCATAATGGAGAACAAATGAATGACACACTTGATTACATCTGTGGAATTCAATAAGGCACTGCTAGAACATATGCATAAGGGTTGTGGCAGAATTTTATTTTCTGAGAAATTAATTGCTTTATTTATTGTTCAAAAAGTCAAAACACACAAAATGTTATTTGTTATATCAGTTATTTTTTGCGTTTAGCACATTTTAATTTTTTCTGAAACAAGATTTGTTGAAAGAACTTTATTCCATTGATATTTTCAGGACATACTTTCTGAGCATCTTTCAGGTATTTGATTTGGCTTTTAGTTTTCTACTTTTTTGGCGGGGGCGGGATCTGCCACTGCGTACGTGTTTGCACAGTTAAAACAGCTGCTTTGGAGTATCTCTGAACTTGTCCATTATAAGCATGGGATCTGGGACTGATTTCCTTACCTTCATCTGAAAACACTGGAGTATGTCAGGAACACCAAAGTAGCAAGACAGCAATTTATTATTTGTGACGTTTTGTCTCTGCAGTGGCTGTGCAGCAACGCTGAGCCTAAGCAGCTGAAGCAGTTGGGTCTGTCTAGGTTCTCTGGGAAGCAAGTGACTGAGGGGTAGAAGGGACATTTGGGATTTCCTCTTGCCAGCTGTTCCTTTCTGCACTCCATGTGGTGATCCACTGTTTCCCAGAACAGTCTTCATACTGTTTCCTTGCAGATGACTTTACTCATCCCAGTGTGGGCAAAATCATAAAGCTATGGTGTTTACACTCAGTGATGAGTACGTGGGCACCAGGCTACACTGTTGATATACATTACATGAATCTAGGTGGGATGTTAATTGAGAAACAGTAAATTGAACATGATGAAGTTCTAGTAAGAAAGGAATTAAAGGTAATTCTCGGAAAAAGTGGGCAGAAAGGCAACATCATGGCTTCAGTGAATTCACAGGAAGTAGGCAAGTCCCTTTGGAAGAGCAGAAAGAAGGATGAGGTTGCAGCAAGTTGTGTTTCTTCTTGAATGTAGCTGTATGAAGAGCTCAAGCTGTGGCGGAGAGCCACAGAGAACCAAGCAGACTTGGAGAGAGCTGTGAGGGTTGTAGCAGAGTAGATGAAAAGCCTTAAGGCCATGACTCTGCTGTCATTCTCCCTGAACGCTGACCTCCCCAAAATGATGCAGTGTGGATCTTCTGCTTCCCTCTCACAGTCAGAGTTATCACAGGGAACTATGGTCTTGGAAAGTCACAAGGAAGGATCTGTTTGACTGTGAGGGCACAAACAATGTTTTCTGTTCTTTTATTTCCAATGCTGCAAATCTGAAAAGGAAGAAAGCATCAAGGCTGATGCTTTTCATCCTGTCTTCTTTTCTTCCGCTCTCTTCCTCTTACCCACTGTATCCTGGCAGCCACACTGCAGGTGCAACAGGTCCAGAGGGAGCAGTAATATGTGGCCATTTAAATACCAGGGATGTGTTCTGGTTAGGAATGCTTAGCTCAGTGGTAGAAGCAATATCAGAAGGTAAGCTCTGGATGGTTTAGTGTTATCCATCACTGCCAGTCATTGAATTTATCCATATTTTAGGACAATGCATCTCAGCCATTTTCTACAAGTGGAAAAACAAAGAAATGTTTTTCAATCTGTATTGTCAGGTCCATTATGAACTCCCAATAATGTTAATAAAGTTCTTCTTCCATATTTCTCAGTAGCAAAGATGAATTTCTCATATAATATTTTTTATTTTATAATAAAACAAGGCTTTTTTAGAAATGCTTATCATGATGAAGATTTCTCAGATGGCTACAAAAAATATTTGACATGTCAAGCACAAAATGGTGTTGATACAATCTAGGAGAAATTCCAAAGTACTCTGAAGCTGATGATGGAGTTTTCAATATGCTCACTGACTGCTAGGACCCTGACAGATATGTTTTCTTTATGTGAGTTTCAGAAATAGTTTATTAATGTCATTGATGCAATTTGATGTTACCTATGCTGCTTTCGAATGAAAGCTGATTTGAAATTTGACAGGATTGAAATATCATGAGATAGCTACAGAAAGACCAGGGACCAGTAAAAATAGAATGTCAAGTATATAGTTCACATGATTGATTAAAAGACAATTACAAAATCTATGGACAACTAGGAAATTGGAAACGCAAGTTGAAATAGGAGGAATGGACCAAAAAATCAGTGAGACCAGATGGAAATTTTTCATGCATCTCTGTGAGTCTAAAGTAGGTATGAATGCTTTTGCAATAAAATTTTATTATTTCTGCAAGACTTGCACAAAAAATTGACAATTTAAATGTTAAGTCTAGAGCAAGGGAATATTTTCTTTGTCCACCATATGACCACAGTTACTTGTTGCATTTTTAATGACAACTTTGTGCAAAAAAGGGTAGCTTATTCCAGTGGTTATTTTGTAAGAGAATAATTATTTATGTGGAAACAAACTAGGGAACATTTTCAATTCTTTAAGTAAAAGTCACTAAGTACATATGATCCATTTTAAAAATCAATTTTCTTTCGTTCCAGGTTTCTTGTGCTCTATACAATTGTGTTTTTTGTCATGATGGCTCAGGGTGACTTCAGGCTGACAAATCTCTCAAAATGACAGGGTGCACTTGGTGCTCTGAGGACATAAAATGGGTTCTGTCTATCACAGTCTTTAGAGAATTATATATATGGTGGAAGCCATGTCAGAATTTATCTCAGTCAAAGCTAATATTAAAATCACTGTCAGTTTCCAGGTGCCTCTCCTATCTTGGAAAGTGTTGCAGTTGGTTAACATAGTCATGTTTATTGATGTCAACTTTTGATGGATTGTGTGCATAACAGGAGGAATAAAAATATTTAGTATCTATTGTACCAAACATCCACATTTCAGAGAACTACGGAAAAGTATCTATGGGCAAAGTGTGTTATCTTTTACAGTGTTGCTCGTCACAGCACTGTATATGAAATATAAATGTTCTTTTTGCATTGTAATTCTTGAGGTGAATTTCCCTGGAGGAAAAGATAACTGTATAGCCATAAACTAGAAAACAGTTTTCTTGATAGATGTACCGAGTTCCATTTGGTAACAAAGACAAGAGCAGATGTGTATAGCAAACTTTCCTGGTCCACACATGTTCCAGCATAAATTTGCTGTAGCCACAGTTGTTGGAGAAGCCACCTCATGTGTTAACTCATTTAACCTTTGTGGAATGAGGCCGCCTGAATTCAGTTCAGTACTGACTTGTACACTGATGGGGTTAGAGCCTAAGAAGGGAGGGAGAACAGGGCCTTGGAGGAAGTTTGCAAGAGACAGGATGAGAATCAGAGGTCTGTTTCATGGAGACACAAAGCTGTTTCTCAGCTTGTTAGAGAGAATGAACAAATTTCACTTTCCAGTGTGCACAAAAAAACAGTTTCAACATGAGAATATCTTACACATGCACAAGCATTGCTCTGGGAGCTCATGCATCAATGTGATTATGGGTGTAATACCTGGATTTACATTTCTTTCTTTATGCAATCCTTGCTTATGTCAATGGTTAAATCCAGTACACGCCAGCAAGGAAGAAACTTATTTCTATTACCATATATGGTGTATTGTTTTGAAGAGCTCCCTTTTTTGTGTCATGAAAATGAATTAAACTCATATAGAAGTTAGAATCCATATTCACAGCAATTACATTCTCAACATCAATTACCTCTATCAACACTAAATTAGGTTCAGCTAGGGAAGAAATATATTTCCAGCAATACCTGAAACCCATTTTAGGAAGTATGTATTGGGGTAGGATGTTGCATTTGGAAGGTGTGATTTGATTTCAACATAGAAAACAACTAAGGGGACATTAAGTCAGTAAGGATGTGGTTTTACTGTGAAATGGTTTCACTGTGTTCATCCTCAGTGACTTTGTAGGGGTAGCCATACAGCACTGGTGGAAGGAATGTCTCAGGTAACTGTGGCTGTTGAAGGATAAACTGTTTGGTTTTCAACCAGCAGGAGTCTCTGAAACTCAGTACCTATCAGAGCTGGGAATGGCACAGTGAATCTCAAGCATCCTTGTCAAAAACACAGAGCAGCATTCACTGTGGTGAAGAGTAGCAAGGGGATCATACCACTGAGATAATCCAAAATACCTCTGGTCACCACACAGGAGCACAGGCCCATGTCTAGGTAGAATCATACTTCAGAAAGATTTAGAGAAATAGCAAACACTGCAGAGATGAAGAATTCTTCTCATCCATTGAGAGGAATTTTGAGCAAATCTGGCAGAGTGATGGGCACATGAACAGCAGCATGGCATTTTGTGGAAAGGATACATAAGGTTTCTGAGAAAACCTTCTGTGCTGAGGTTAAGTACTCTTAACCATGTCTGCTGTAAGAAGCTATCACAGTCCAATTTGTACAATGAGTTCATTGTTAATTGTTAATAATTGATAGTAAAAGAAAAGAAAAATCTGACATTTACCCTGTAATAAGAACTCTGTAAAAAGAGCAGAATTCCAGTTCTTGTTTATCTCCATCATTAACTAGCTCTTCATGGAAAGAATGGCCCTCTCTTTCATGGGAGAAGTGTCCTCCCTTTTTCATGGGAAGGTATGTCAGCATGATAAAGAAAGACACCTTCCAGGAGAGCATGTGTAGTTTTGCTGCTTTATGAATATAAGTTCTCAGATATTGAAACATATATTGCCTAAATTGGTGTGAAATCCATCCAATCTTAGAATGGGTAAGGAAGGAAAAAAATGAGCCCAGAAATATATCACCGGTGATCTCTGCAGTCTCAATTGGTAAACAATAGAGCTGTAACTATTTTGTTTTGATTATATTCACTAACGGAGTAATTATCATTTTAATTGATATGTATGAACAGGTGCTTACACTGAAAGCAGTTTCATACTGGGATGCGTTATGCTTGAAAAGTAGCCTGGGTGATTGTTCTCATTAGCCAAACAGATGGCTGGACGTTTGCTTGCCATTTTATGGAGAGAGAATTATAATCTGACAATATTTTACATAGTATGAAATATTTATAAATCAATAAAAGATGAAATTTATGCTCAGTATTAGTGTAGAGTAAACGCAGCTCACATGCTGGGGAATGGCATCTCCATGATAAATATCAAGCTACTGTTCTAATTATCTCTTTTGGAGGGCTTACTTTCAAGTGCAATGAGGCTGGAGCATTGGCATGCTCAGGAGTATGTGGGAGCAGACCTTATTTTAAATGATGGATTTTAGTGCCCTTCTCTGGACACCATACATCTATCTGCTTCATTCTCATCTATTGCCTGGCTTTAAAAAACCTTAGGGCTTCTTAGGAGAAGTCTTACTATGCATCTCTGAATGTTAATTGGGTACACTCTGAATGTTGGCTTCTTTATTTTAGCCTTGTTGCAAATGAGGTTGTTTGGGGATTCCAAAATATTTAATCTGAATTTTCTTTTATATTTGAGAATCCTCTTCAATTATCCTCTGTACACTTTAAGATAGTTCCCTACTATGTGGAATAGTTGTGATGGATATATTGTGCTCCCTTGTCTGGATAGCAGTGTGATTTTGACAGTGTTCACTCCAGCATAATTTGAACTTCCTCGCAATTTGTTACTGTTCTTGGCACTGCAAAAATTCCTGATTTTGAAAACTTCCATTTTATGCCAAAGTGAATGTTTGTGTGGGACTTTTGCTCACAAAAAATAGAGAAAGAAGATATAACCTGTAAAAAAGTGAAGGCAGTCACTTTTGGTTTTGGAGTGATAGAGCAGAAACATTAGCATCATCTTCCCATAGTCCTGTGAGTTACATAGACACTGGACTAATAACTGTTCTTTGGTGTACATGTTTTCCGGTCTTGATTCTGGATCCAAAAGTTCTTTTCCAGTGAGACTTACTGAACCTTGTAAAGTCTTCTGAGAAGTCTGGCTTCCGACCAAAACCAATCAACACCTAAAATAATAAATCTCAGAAATCTGCATGTTAACATGCAGAGTTTGCTTGGTACTTTACAGTTTTACAGTTAACAAGAGATTTTAGCTACAGGTGGTTTGGTGGTGGCCAAGCACCTGTTAAGTCTTTCAGGTATGATCTCCCGCTGTGAAATGCTGCACCAGAATGAATCTTCTTTATTTGGCACTGTAATACTTTCCAGAATGTTGACTGCAGTATCTGAAAGAGAAACAGATGACCAGCTTGAGGGATCAGCAATAGCTCTTCACAAACATCAGAGTTCTTGATGATTGCATACTTTAATATAATGTTCCCGTTAATAAATGTCAAGGAAAACAGAATTATGATACTGTGGCATAAATAGAAAACTAAGAAAAAGTAATTGATATTGCACAAAATATTCTAAAATTCTGGTAGCAATTTCTTTTAGCATTCAAATGCCATAAAAGCTCACATATTAAGTCTTCAATTACAGCTGCAAACCTGGAAACACGTTTGTGGGAGGTAAAAGGGCTTTTGCTTAGTATTGGCACCAAAACAAAGCTGTAGCCACCTCTCTTTTTTAGCTCCTCATCCTTTTCTTACCTCCATAGCCGCATAGTGAACCTTTTTGCTTTAGACTTTATTTCAGCCTTGGGATCTGGGTGAAACTGCAGCCACACAAACAGCCATGCTGGCGCAAAAGCTCGGAGCGTCATGGACTAGGTGGAACATTTGGGACAAGAGGAAAGCAGGACTTCTCTTAGTAACAGCAATTGCTTTTGCTGCCTTAAAATATTTAAACTCCTGCTGTTCCTGGAGTCCTTTGAGTACCAGGCTTGGTAGTGCCCCAGCTGGGGAGCCCTTCTCTGCAACACACAGCACCCGGTCAGACGTACTGCAATGTGCTGTCCCTGTGCACCAGGTGTTACTCTGTTGAAGAAGCAGCTGTGAATTTCACATGGTGCTTAGTTGAATAAAAATGATTTTTAGTGCTTCCTTGTTTTCTCCCCTCTGTGGGATAATGTCCCAAGCATACAGCTTCCGATTATTGTCTGTAGCTGAACTTGTGCACTCTATATTCTGGCTGAGCACTAGAAGGTAAGATGCAGAATCTTTCACTGCAGACAGACTGTAATGCACAATGCATCTAAATCTGCCTCCCCCTTGGTCCTGTGGGGCCAAGTGATAAGTCATTTCATGCTAACCAGTGAAGACATTTTTGGTGCTGAACAGCATTCCTCTTTGTTTGCTAGTGCCAGGGGCTTCAGAACAGTAAATAACATCAACAGATTTTCTCATGTTTTAGCCATATTGTTCTGTAAGTCAAAGACAAGGCAAAAGGCAAAACTAAAAATGAGTTGTTTCAGTCAAAATGTGATGAACACCACACTTCTCTGAAACTCAGTTACAAATCATTCTGTCAACAAACTGAAATCAGTTGGCCTTCCAAAGGGGGTGATCACCATGGTAACAAAGGATACCAGACACTTCATTTCCCCCAAACCTTTATTCATGTCATAAATGGAATGGGAGCCCATCCTTCTTTTATTGTGAGAAATACTTTCATTGGTGCTTCTTATCTGCCCAAAAATCCTCACAAAGTTGCACGTTACTGGGCAATGTTTGCTGGAACAGGTGCTCCTGCAGATCCTGTATGCAGAGGCTTCACTTGACTACGAGTCGAGACCCACCTTTGTAAAGCATTGAAATGGTCCATAAAAGCTGATGAATTGCCAAGGGGGAAGTGAGAGGAGGAGAGAGGGAGAAGGGAAGGTTTGGCATATGAGTGCTGCAGATAAAAGCAAACTTTCTCCAAAGCTAGTTTTCTTTATTTCCCATGGTGAATTTATCATATTTCAAGGGCCCAGAGCTCATAAACACACACCTGGCTCTTGAGTTGCAATTTGTGTATTGAAGCCTCTTGTTGTGAGGTTCCTGTGCTGGAATAGGCAAAGTTGTTTTACTGTTACTGTACACGCAGTCAGTTTGTTCTTAATTTAATTTTATAAGCATCCCCATGTATTTTGTCTGCAGCTCTGGTAGGCCATCTGGAACAGTCTTGTCTTCCTTCTTTTGCCTTTATTAATTTCACACGCAATAGTAGCCCTTCACTTCATAGTTCAATTATAGTAGAGAGTACAAGGAACCAGAATGAGTTAGTTCAAACTGAAAAGGGATCTTGAGCAAAGTTCCACACTCAAGACTGTACCTCAGGAAAAAGAATGGGTCTGAGCACTGATTTTGATTGAAATACTTCAACAGAGTCTTTCATTGCAGTAGGGCACAAAGCTGGACTAAAAATAGATTAGAAAAATCAGTTGCCTCTTTTTTCCGCCTTCCATTTCTCCCCAGTTATTCTTCCCTGTTATTGCTTTATGAAGAGACTCCTTTTCTCAGATCTATTTTGCAAAGCTGTTCTCTGCTTGGCCCCAAGCAATGGCTGGAGAGAGACAGTTTTGGATGGATTTACTTCATCATGCTATGTATATGTATTTTTGGGAACTATTGTGATGCCAGAAGATTCTGTTTAAGAAAACAAGATTCCTAAAAGCACCCAGTTGACTTTCCTTCATGACTTTCTCTTTCACTGGCTGTTGACTTTATGGAGAGAGTTTATCATTTAGGCTCAGAAATTTGTATAAACAACCATTTTAATTTCTAGATTCAAAGGTAGTTCTGAACCAGCATTGTTTCAAAGTTGGTTTTAGAGATTTTTTTTTTCCTAAATGCATCCTATATCAATGTTTTGACTAAGCCAATAGATTTACTGCAAAAATAAACTTGAGGTCTTCTTTTATAATGTGATCTTCGTTATATTCCTGTCTTTATTTTTCATAGTGTGATGTAATGGAACCTTCTTTCTTTCTGTTCCTTTTGCTCTTTTTACATTATTGATTCTATGATGAAATATTGATCTTGAGGTTTCTTGTTTTCTGTCCTTAATTACAACATAGACTTTAAATTGGGAGTATGGTATTTCAGCTTAAAAAGAAAAACAAGGGTGTAGATACATAATTACTTGTAAATTGTTACCTGTTGTAAGAAGAGAAACTAAACATTTACCAGGAGAAACTTCCATCCACCTAAAGGAAAACGCTGACACGAGAAAGTTGATCATTTAAAAATGAAGGTTGAGAATCTCTATTCCAATATTCGTCTGAACCACAAAACTCAAAAGTTTGGAATGTATTAGGAGGGGTTTGTCTATCATTCCTGGGCTTTGCCATCCCCACTGATTGCTCCTTTTGCTTTGGAAGCTGCTCATTTGTGATGCTGCTCAGGGCATTTGGGATGCTTTCAACTTTGTGCTTTATTCCTGTAGTATCTTTTACATATGCAACAAGTAGGCCCCGGTGACAATATTCAGAATTGTAAAAAAGACTCATCGTTGGCCATATACGTCAGTGATAATGAGAACAGCTTTCATATCCTTAATCTTTAAACTTTTCAGAGTGTGCTGGAATAGTTCCTGCATGCATGTAAATATCTACATCTAGTGAAGACATCCTTTAGAACTATTGATTGGATTAACTTCACTTTAATTTCTGTTTCTAGGTAGTAGAAATTCAGATACAGCATCCTCAAACTCATTAATTACTTGAATAATCAAATAAACTTCCTGGTGAATGTTGTTTTCTGTCTGTATTCTTAAATGGTGCTGTCATGATTATTTTCACTTGAAAAAGTGATTTCTGCTAATGACATAATATTTCTAGTGAGATTGCTGTTTTAATTTATTAAGATCCTACCTAATTGCCTTCTTTCATATGCTATTCTAGAAGACTGTGTTTGGGTGGAAAATATACAATGAAAACTGGATATGTTTAAATGGGTTCTTTTTGTTCTGATATCTGTAAAATTACTGGTTAAATAGACTGAGGAGTTTTATGGGTGTGAAAGACTAGCACACAATATGGAGCATTTGACTAAAGAGATTTCAGTTTTTTATATATGCTGACTGGCTTAGGGAACCAGAGGTTATAACAGAGGTTAAAGGAGAGCATGAGCAAAATGCCCACAACCTGAACAAATGAATAAAGGCCAAAAATCATACTGCTGTACCACAAGGAGAAAATTTTTGCATTTTGGTAATTTACAAAAGATCATGAAATCAGGGATTTGGTGAGATGGTTTTTAATAAATGATTTTATATTGACACAGAATTTAAGGTGAGGTAGATTCTGAAGTTTGAATAAGAAGCTGTTATGGGGGGGGCAAAAATTAGTGGATGCTCAGCAAAGCCTTAGAGAATTCATCAGGTTCATTAACTGACAAGTACTTGTTCATTGATAGGGACAGTGCAAAAATGGAAATTATTCAAACAGCCTTCAATCTGATCTAGAAAAATCCAAGGCTGAAGAAGTTAGGTTGGGTGAGACCTGCTAGAGGAACAGGGAAACAAGGGCTTTTAAGAAGGCAGACATATAAAACTTGAAGATCTCCTGGGGGGACAGTTTAAGGAAAGCAGAAAGTAAGGTGACCTGCTTTCAAGTAGATGACATTAACAGCATAATTCAAAATTATCCATGTGTGGAAGAAAGATAGCAGAGGAAGATTATTAAAGACTAACTTGACTGAATCATGAACTCCCTGCTGGTTTTATGTGGAAAAGAAAATTAGTTAGTTTACTAAGAACAGCTATAAAAAAGTAACACAGATTTATAGAGAGGTACTTAGAAAACCGAGGCTCAAAATTAGATATGTTTAGCAAGAAACATTAAGGATGACAAGAACTACTTCTATAATCACGTTAGCAGTGAAAGGAAAAGTCTTGGTCTTCTGTATCGACAGAAGGGAGATTTCTCAGGAGATGGTGTTAAAAAGGCCATTATTCTTAAGATCTTTTGAAGGAGATCAGATATAAACAAAAGCAAAATTAATGCTAACAATAAAAGGAAGTAGTAAGTTCCAGCTTGGGGAAGAGCTTTGCATTTAGCACTTTGATAGTTAAAAATGTTTTCACATCAGCCCATCTTCAAGATAAAATGTTTAAAACCTCTTTGAGTGAACCTCAGGGCCAGGAGTGGCTGTCCTGTGGAAGCTTGTGGAGGGTGGGTAAGTTTGAGAGAACACAGAGGCTTCTTCATCTGAAAAGAGGCCATGGAGGAGTAGGAGAACAATATTATTAATCTGGGCCATTCAATTCCTACATACATTTCTTAAGCACAAAAGTAAATTGAATGTACTGACTTCACTGGTTGGAGCAGGATTACATATTGGGATATATTTTCTTAGAGTGTGAGTAATTGAAAGTACAGTGGGTACTTTCATTGTGGTACCCACCGCTCAAAAATGTGTAGTGTGACAGGAAACCTAATCTTTTGTATCACACTTCTGATAAACTTATTCCTTTCACTTCTGTCAAAGTTCTGTCTTTACCTTTTGGTCTGTTGGTGGAAATAGTTGACAACAACCAACCAATAAAAAAGTCTATTTACAAAGAGAACCCAGAAAGCCTTTTGTTCTGTTTATGTCCCTATTTGCCATATAACATAGGGCCAGTAAAAAAATTTGTCAGCAGCCTTAAGGAATACTTCAGCTCAATAAAAGAAGTAATAAATACTAACTCATGCGTCTATGAGGTTTTGGGTTTTTCTGTTTGTTTTGGTTGGCTGTTTTTTTTAAACACTAGCGCAGAGTCCTTAAAATAGAGGTTGGTTTTCTTTCAACAGTTGGAAGAAATCGTTGGTTTGATAGAATCAAAAGGACTGCTGACTCTGAAGTAAAGGTCATTGTTTTACTTCGAGAAGCTAGCAGGAGTAAAACAGCAAGAAATAGAGGTCTCAAAATGGGCCTTGCAAAATCTGATAACAACTGAAAGCTTGATAGGATGAAATACTTGTGGCTGATTGATTTATAATGGTTTTGTTTACTTTTCGCTCTCCATTTCCCTTGAAAATACAGAGAAATGATCTTGAAACACTTAAAAATGACTTCTCTGTGAAAGAAGCGCAAAGTTATGTTGTGGCTATGCTTCACGTATGGATGAGAAAGGACACTAGTGAATTTTTCATGGTCAAAGTGGGTGTAACAGCTGCAATTGACAGCAAATACATCTTGATTGATACTATAGGCTAGAGCAAGCCCAGGTCAGAGATCCTGTCTGGGAAAATGAGGAAACAATTGTCCAGAATAAAACCTTCTGTCTTGGTAAATGTTTTCTTTAATGGTAATGTCTCTAAAATTTAGCAGCTGGAACTAAAACACTGCCAGATTTATGGTTTGTTGACATGGATTTAGAGGGTTGTGCCAAATAATTTTGTCAAATTTTTAGATTACATGATTGCATGCTAATTTTTCCATGTAACCTATATTTCTCTATTTTTTCCAAAGAACCAAGAACCCTGGCTTTCCATAGAACCTTTTGTGCTCAATGGGATATATGGAAGGTTGCTTGACAGAAACATTTGAGCTTACTTAATTCTGTTTTAGGAAAGCAAAAAATCAAGTAGAAATATTTTAAACATAACATAACTGCTAGTCAATGTTAATTTCTTAATAATGACAATAGCTGGAGTGGAGTTAAACACCACTAAATTATACTGTATAAATGTGTAGAGCTAGGTATTTTATATGAATTTAATAGTAACTTGCAAAATAAATAAATTAAGAACAAATATATTTGTGATATATATTAACCACTGCATGAGAATGAAATGTTTTATAGCTGTTTAATGTGTTTAATATTTGTCTATCATTAACATACTGTGATTAGCATACTCTTAAATCCTGAAGGATAACAAATTGAACCAGTTAAGCTGCACTTTCTTTCTTCCCCTTCATTACTGCAGCCCTCCACTGTAACTGGTTAGCATTCATTATTTATGCAGTACATGTTTCCAGCCTTATTTCTCATATAGTATTTCTGCTTTTTCCTCTCTGTGGCCTTGTTCTTCACTCCAGATACATGCTTAGGCCACAAAAAGCAGTTTTACAAATGCCTATTAAATGTTGTCTCATTGTGCAAACTCTTACTGCTGATTACTGAATATATGCATTGCACATTTGCAGTTTTGTATTGGCCTTTCCAGTAAACAGAGTGTAGTGACTTCCCAGGTTGGAACAGGTTTGCCAATTGGGATATATCCTCTTAGAGGGGGTGCAACTGGAAGTACAGTAGGGGATAAAAAAGGGAAAGAAAGGGGGAGATTAACCAATAAGGCTGTATTTGTTAGGTCAGTGGGATCACAGAATCTTTTTTTTCAAGAGGTAAGAACCCACTGACAGAAGCTGATTGGCTTTATCTTATTACAGTAAAGGGTAACATTCCCTCTCCCTATTAACTCAGGAGCTCAGGGGAGGCTGAGAGCCCAAAGTCACTCTCTCACCTGGCTCTGTCAGGGTGAGGCACAGCTACGTGAGTGCTGTGACCCTGCTGATGTGACAGGTCTGTGTCCTCTCTGACACCTCCATGTCAGCATGGGGCCTCTGCTGCATTGTGCATCCCACTTGTGCTTCCCACTAATACCCTGGCAGTGGCAGTGGCAGATGAGCTGGGCACTCTGAGAGCAGCAGTGACAGGCACAGGGCCCTGAGGAGCAGGCCATATGCTGTGCTGGTGGGCTGCAGTCCCGGCTGCCCGCAGGGGCTGCGTCACTCACCGTGTGACAGCCACCCTGGAAGTGACTGCCTTACATTGTTCCAGTGTGTGAGGACACAGAGCCTCAGGGAGAGTGGTGGGACCATCCCCCATGCTGTGTGGCAGCTTTGAAGGTGGGCTTGTCCCTAGTCAGAGCCCGGGTTAGGAAAAGACATTATTAGCAGCATGGGAAGACAGTGATGACTGATGCCAGAAGAAATTGCCTGCTCCAGATGACAATCTGGGAGCTGAGCAGAAGTGGAGAGGTGAAGCCTTCAGGTACTGTAAAGAAGAAAATGACAGAGTGGTGACACCTTTGTCCCTAGGAGAGTGGGAGGTGAGCACAGCAGAGCAGAGCCTGGTTGCTCCTGGGTGCCTGTGGCTGTCCTGTGTCCCAGGGACGGGACATTGCATGTCACCCCACCTGGGACTCTGCTCAGGCCCTGGGTTGCAATGTATAATATACCTGGAGGACGTGCAGTCATATCCCTTCCATTATCATCAACTTTGCACAATTTTGATATTTGGTGTATTTTTCCTGCTCTCTATTACCACTGCAACATCAATATATAATTTTCTTTCTCTAACCACTGTCAGCAGCATGTGATACACAGTTTTATTTCCTTTCTGCCTTGCTTTCTGTCATTATCTAGCTACAAGAAATCTATATCCTATTCCTGTTTTCTTCTTTGCATTCTTTCATGAAAACAAGTTATCTTAGGAGATTGGCAAAATTATATAGTGCACATATTTAGCTTTTCTGTGTTTGGGATGACCAGCCAGTAAAATGGGCTAGTGACAATATTCTCCATTAGTCAAACTACTGTTAGAAGTATAATTGAGTTCATGATTACATTTTTAATTTTAGATTGCCACATTTGTCACATCATTGAGGAAGCTACTTACCTGTTCTTGTGTTGTAGTAACGCAAATAATAATTGCTGTGCTTTGCATTAAGCTGAAGAGAAGAGGTTCTTTCCATTCTTCTGTCAAGGCCAGATAGCTTCTGGCCTGCTGTCACATTACTGTAATTTTCACCGGGTGCAGTAGCATTCCTTTTTCCTGTTTTATGGGGTACCTAGAAAAGGTTATTTAAGGGGGTGAAAAAGTAATTTTTATTGTTAATACTGTAGTGTAAGAGATACAAAAAGCATTTAACTTCCCATTATCCATTTGGCACGTAAATCTTTTTTTGTTGTTAAGCTGGTTTTGTCTGACTGAAAAATGGTATTTTCATGCCACCTCGTATTTAAAAATTGATAAAACAAGGCACGATTCTTGAGGGTAAAATGTAAAGTTTGAGCTATGGCTAAAGGAAAATCAAGTGCCTCATTTTTTAGTTTAATGTTACCAACAACAAAGTTTTTATGTTCTTTTAAAATGTGGAACACTTGATATGAAAAAAGCTACACAATCAGGCTTTTATTAACTCGGCATAGGGTTGGCTCTGCTCTTTTGTCTTTGATTTCTGAAATTGTTGGCTGTCAGTTTATCTTATCCTAGGACATTTTTCTGTTTCATAGTAGTGAATGTTTTCATTGTCTCAAGAATCAGAAACTTGTGTATGCTGGACTAGTACTGCCAACAGAATGAATGTGTTTAAGACATGGAACTCTTAATTTCTTTGGAGAGAAAGACAGAGCTCCAGCATGTTTTATTGCATATTGCAAGTTTGATAGTAAAACAGTAGCAGAAGACCTGCAACCAGGAATGGTATATGGCATAGTGAGTAGAGTTGACTCAAAGCTGACTTAGCTCTTGCCAGCATCTTAGGTAATGCCTTTTAGTAGATAGGTGAGAGCAATATTAATATTTTCAGAGGCAGAGGAATGACATCTGTTCTAGAGATGCTGGAATAAATATGCCACAGAGGATTAAAACAGTCTTTGCCCAAGGTCATGCAATAATTTAGTGAAACAAGTTGTGTGTAAATATGATATCTACTACTCATGTGTTGAAATGTGACAAACCATTCCCTATTTTCTTACATTTGTTATTATTAGGCCTTTCTCCTGTCACTTCAAATTCCTTCTCTATTCTTACGCTTCTTTTCCTTTAGGCTTTTTCTCTTATGACAGTTTTATGTCCACTTTTTTCCATATACGTTTGTTACTGTGGTGTCTGAACATCAAATATGCAGATAAATAGAGGTGATTCAGAAAAACACAAAGAGAAAACCCAGTATTTGTTACATTCCAGGAGTCTAAATTAATTAAGATTAATTTTAAAAAGAAAAAAGTATTAAGATCTTTAAGCAAACTGTAAAATATTCACCAGAACTCCTTGCTTCCATTTAAAAATGTGTATAATAAACTAAATTATTAAACTTAACCTTCCCATTTAGATGATAGAAACTGGTTCTTTCATGAAGACTTCAGACTTTTGAGAGCTCGGCAATATCAGATGAAAAATTGCTGAAGAATTTGCAGAACATAAACTGTGGTTCTCCTTGCCCTTTCCTTGAGCTGTGTTGCTGTGCTTATTCTTAGCAAAAGTGCCAAAGCATGGAAGAGATGGACCTGTTCTTGAGGGGGTAGAGGTTGTGGGACCCTTGATGTGTAACAAGTAGTAACAGGTTCCTGTAAAGTGGGCCTCTGTTCCTGCTGCATCACTGTCCTTTCTTATTTTCTTTCACTTTCTTTAATAAATTATGATCTTTGAGAGTCTTTGAGAAATAAATTTCTCTTCTTTTGTACTCTTTTATACAGAATTTGGTTATATAACTTTCTCCTTCATTATGCTCTCTGCACCAACAATACTATTTTTCTCTACCTGCATTTTATTGTTGTTGACTTGGTATTTTTGGGAAATCTGTTGAAGTCATTGCATTTGTCCTTGTACTGGGAAAGTTTTCTGGGACAAGCTCACTGTTTGCATATGACATACAATTTTTGCTCAGCAGCATCTTTTGATTGCATGGCCATCCAGAGACTGTGTTGACTTTTATGCTTTGCAAAGGTTGTAAGTTGTTTTATTTCCAAGTTAGATTAGCAATATAGAAAATAAAACCTTTGTTAATTCACTGTCTGATATGTCTTGGAAGTGGAGGTTTTTAAAATTTGTTCTGTGGGGTTTTTTTGTTTGTTTGCTTACTTTTTTTTAAAATTCAGAAGTTTGGTAATCAACTGTTTTGTGGGGGTTTTTTAAATGAAATGTTAATGATTTATTTTTCTAGTTTTAAAGTTAGGTTTATGCTATTTCATCCATGTGGAAGAAATCTTTCAGAGTTAGCAATTGTTATTTATTTAATGATCATTCTGCAAATTAAGAGTTAAATGAGAGAGTTTAATTCTCTTTGGGATGACCGCAAAATTTAAGTTCACGTATTTGCATTTAAAACAATATAAAAATGGAGTTTGCAATTTATACTGCATGCCTGACCTGTATTTTGCCATGTCTCAAGAGTCTGTAGCATCTTTCAGATGAGATGATCCTTGTTACACCTTCAGCACTGGGATTTACTAAGCTTGGGATTTTTTTGTGGTTTGTTTTTCTGAACTTGTTCAGAGGCTCTTTGGAAAGTATGCAGGCTGGGCCAACGTTGTAATGGTCTGTGTGCTTTTTGTTCTGCAGTAATTAATTCCAAATCAATGTAACAAGGTAACAAGAGCTACCTGAGACTCTGCCACGGAAGGCATTCCAGGGTGAGCTGCATATGAGCCTCTGTGTATCCCTGAACAGGTCGGAATGCTGCTGATACTCTGAGGAGAGCTTCATTTACCAGAGATTTGGAGATTTACAAGGTGACAAAAAATTAATAGGAAGGAGTGCATGTTACTGAAAGGTGGGAATTAGTAGTTAGTCCCTCAAGCAGCTGCAACATGATGTTTGTGTGGGTCTGGTTTGCCCCTTGGTGCGCAAACTAAACTCACACTTCCCTTAATGAGAATAAGTGCAGGTGTCAAGGGAAGGACAGACCCTTCTGTAAACCACTGGAATGAGCCTCCTTATTTCTACACAGGAGTGGAGAGGATAAGACTGAAGGATAAGTCTCACTCTCTGTTTTACTGGGCACTGTTGCACTAAACATTCAACATTGGCAATATGTTAGTCAGTATTATAACAGAACGTCACATGTACTTATATAGGTTTAGGCCTCTCCTTGCCATCACATTCGTGGTGAAATATGAGAGCAAGCTGTCCCCTAGATCTTGGAAAAAGGAGCGTGCTTCTCTTTGCAATTCTCCTTTGTAACCCTTCAGTCAGAGTGGTGATGGCTTGTTGGAGTCATTGCCTCCTGTCTCACCCTGTGTGGGCAGTGAGCTCTGTGCCACTGCTATGCTGAAGTGCCAACAGCTCTGCTCTGTATTTAAACAGCTGTGTGACAGTGACAAAATCATATCGTTTGTGCTCTAAACCCATATAATCATCTGGAAAGTTGGGAGGTTTGACACAAACCAAAATATTTTAAGCCTTTTCCAGAAAAGTGCACCTTCATTATGCACTGTAGGTGATGTTCCAGTGCTAAAACACCTGTGAGCTTGTGGGTGGAAGGGGAATATAATGAGACCAGCAAGGATATAGTGTTATTTAATGTGCTGGCTTCTTGTGACACTGAATGGCCTCTCACAGCTTGATATCCACAGAGCAACAATACGAGCTTGCATTTTGGCAAGGGGTGCCTCTTTTTCATGGTACCGTCTTCAAAAGTAGATGAGGAGAGGAAATGTAATGGAGGAAATATATTTTGGTTTTATTTGCTGATAAAGCCAGGTGGATAGCAACCAGATGATGTTGATCTCTGGGTTGCAGCTCCCGGGGTAGAAATAGTGTGTGGGAGGTGAACTTACGGCCACAGACATCAGCCCAAATGCCTGTTTCCTGCATTATTGATTAGAAGGACATTTCAATAGTACTGCTGCATTACAGCTGGCTAAGTTGCATTCTGGTGTGCTGATTTTGGTGAAATCAAAGAACATATTTACGCTCTGAAAAGTAATTTAATGTTTACGACAAATGCGGAGGTTGTGTGGCAGCTTGCTTTATGGTCTTCTTTTAGAGAAGACTTATTTTCAGAGGTGATTACTCCTTCCATCTTCTATTAAGTTTCTTTGTAGCCAGATGTTCTCATAGATGTGTTTGGGACACAAAACCCCAGACATCATAGTAGAATCTTGAATAAACCTGTCTGGAACTACTAATTTGAGAAACATTTGTAGTGAAACCACAATATTTCTTCTTTTTATTTCCTTGTTCACTTGGAATCCTGCTTGGCAGTAATTGTCTCCAAAGAAAGCAGCAATATTTTTTTATAAAATACCTAAAGAGCTAAACAATACCAAGGATAGTGCACCTCTTTCCCCCTTCTCAGTTGCTTGCCTTTGGCTTAAATGACAGGGATTAGTTTAACACTGTACTTAAAGCTGTATTTGCAGAGAACATTGGAGTGCTATAAACAAATTCACTTGAAATACACTTCGAGTTTTCTTTCTCCGCACCTCTCCGGACATGTTGAGCCTTAAGCTTTGAACTGTGCCATTGGAAAAAATGTAACAAAGACATTTTGCCCCATGATACACTGCCTGTCTTTGCAGTTAATGGGAAAGCTCTCAATGGTGTGACATGAAAATTTTATGTTGACTGATTGCTTTCTGTAACTTAGAAGATAATGATGTGGGGATGATAGCTGTGAAGAGTGGCAGTGTCGCTGTTGAGCGGCTAGCTGAGGACAGACCCAAGTTCTCAGACAAGGAAAGAGAGGAGAAAAGGAACTTTATTGTTTTGAATTCCATATATATAGAGTCTACAGAAGTGCCCCAGATTGGTCAGCCCGAGACCTCCCCTAGGCCCAGTTGGCCAAGCCCGAACTGACTCAATCCGGAGAAACTGTTTGCAAAACATCCAAACTTTATCTTGTTTATGAAATATAGCAAAATGTTCCCACGGGAAGAACCTGTGCTAGCCACATGGCAGGACTGCTTGTGTCATTCACTCATGAGGGATGCATTACTAGCAGCTGGTTTTGATAGAATTGTGTGGTGTGGTATCTGCCACAACTGCAGAATCACTGTTTTTTCTAAAAAATGAGACGTTTAGTTTTCAGCAAATCAATAAATACTCAGGCAGATATAGCAGGTGATGTGCCCTTGACAAACCATTGGTATTTAGGTTATAGTTTCTGTCTCTCTTGCTCTTTGTCTTGGTCATGATGCACAGTAGCTTTGCCCAGTGCTGCTATGTTGGGCCAGTTCTGCTCTGGGATGGGAGCCCTTTCGGAACAACCTCTGTCTAATGATTGTGCATCAGTACTTGGACTTGTGTTGCTCCAGTTCTTCAACTCCTCTCTAGAGGTGCTCTTTTATGGGCAGTAAGGAAAATAGTTACTACAGTTACTTTACAGTATTAAAAATCTCATAACACATAGTGAGAGCTCCAGTGGTTGCCACTTAATTTTAGTGCAATTTCCCCATTTGCAAGGCAATTCCATCATCTTTCAGTGTTTTCATTATAAGGAATGAGTTAGAATACAATTATCTGAGGGTTTTTTTTAATGGTTATGATAGGTGTCCTCATTTCCTGTCCTAAAATTGCTGTAATTAAATAGTTTATCTTCATCTCAGAACTGGCTGAAAATCAGAGAGTGGGGATGTGCTTGCCAGTCTTTACATGTCAGCGTGTGACAGCACTTTGAGGTGCCAGTGACCTTGTACTGTCCACAGTTAAGTATAGACACTGACTAATTCTTCTGCTTCGGAGCAGAACTTTACATTCAGCTAACAAAACTGAACTTATTATATACTCTGCTGTTATAATTTTCCCACTGGCCTGAGCGACAAGAGTTTTGAAGGTCACAAAGCTGTTGCTCAGTTATTTTGCAACATCAGTTCATATGCAGGTGATTGTACTTCAGTGTTAATTCTGGCTAAAAACCCACAGAGAAAGGAAAAAAGTAGAATAAAGTGATTGTTCTTTCAAGGCTAATAATCTTCATTAAAATCTAATCTTTTCAGTGGCTGTTTTCCAGGTTTTTTTTAAAAAGCTCTTAGAAATTGGATTATTGATCATGTGTTATGCAAATTTTTATTACCACTGTTAGTTTGACTATGTCTTCATATTTTGAGTGACTAGTACTATTTTTTAGTGGAAAGCCAAATAGTTTGCAGAAATTGCTGTTCCACGCATTGCCTTGAAATCACTGTTTTTAGGTTGATCAGTTAAATTTCTTTAATTTGTCTGATTCATATGTGGTTTGGTGGTGAGAATTTTTAATTGCTTTTTTGCTCTAATTTTGATTTATTTATTCTGAATGAAGAAACCATGCAGTCAGCCCTGAGACAATGTAATATAAGATGCAATCCCTATTATGTTCATCCCAACCAAACTAATTTTTGAAAACATTCATCTGATTATTTTTGTCACACTTGAACCCTCCTGGTTATGGTTGATACATGGAAAGTCCCGGAGATAAAAATCTTAGTAAAGCAATACAAGCAAATGAGTTTGCAGTGTGAAAGGAACTATCAGAATATCAAATTCTGAACAAATTCCTTTATTTCAAAGATACTGAAGAACACAGCTCACAGTAGTTAAACAGTCCCAGCGCTGACTTGATAAAATACCTGATTTTAAATACAGAAGTGCATGTACTTTATCTACCAAAAAAACCTAATCAACCAAATATTAGCGCAAAAATAATTGCTCTTAAAGCTCTTTGTTGATGTATAGTTATTGCTATTGAGAAACACTCTCCAGTGCTTCAGCTGTTCTGCTATTCCTCCTTTTTTGACTTCCTTCCTGACGATAAAGGAAGTTTGTGCAGTTTCATGCAGGTCATCTGTTCTAATAGAGACATGAAACAATTTTTGGAAGTTGCACAAGAATTGAGCAACACAAGCCTGACTCTTCTCTAAGCTGTGTTCCTACTTACGAATTAGTGATCCTGGCTGCAGGTGGCTTTTTTGTTCTATGCCTCTTGGAAATACAGAGGTTGGCAGAATATCAGAGACTTTCACGTATAACTCCTCATTTTGGTGCATGGATGTTCTGAGTCCACATATTTTTGTTTTCACCATCTCTTTATAAAACGAAAAAAAATATAGAAATAATATTCAGGACTTTTCAAAGGAACTTTCAGGGAAGTTCCTATTCCAGTTTATTGCTTCTTCAGTTACTAAAAGTTGGAAAATGAGGTTTGTTTTGGAGAATGATTAAATAGATGTTTTGTTTGAACATGAATTCCCTCCGTTAAATTAAAACAAAAATGGAATTTCAGTCTTGATCAGGTTTGGAACATCCAATAACTTTTAACATGTTATTCTATTTTCTAAATATAGAACTCAGATAATATATTTTGGTCAAATAGATGCTCATGCTCTGCAGAGATCCTCTAACAGAATGCAAGTGCAAGGCTCTGCAGATGCTTGATTAACATTTAGCATCCTTTCTGCTAAGTGTGGGTTGTTGGTTGTTTTTTTTCAGTAATTGAGGGTTTTATCACCATGTCTGCAGCTCTCTGTGTTTATCAAACTCTCAGATTCCTTCTCAGATCTATTGCTGCCCTCCCCCATCTTCTTCCAGCTCTGGGCTCTTTTCTGACCCCCTCTCCTCCTATCTCCCTGTGCTGCAGTGCAAAGCACATGGCTGCACCTATTTCCTGTAGCGTGCAGCTCCCTCCGTCCAGGACAATCCCGTCTGAGGTGTCTGTCCTGGGCCATCTGGATAATTGCACTCAATAACAATAGAGCACCTTGCCTCCAGTGATATTTTCTACACCTAGAAAATATGAGAAGTGAATATTTGACCTTATCTCCCTGTGCAAGAATCCGAAGTGCTAAGATATATTTACTGCTTTGTGGGCACCTGTAAATTATTTCTGTTCATTTAGACATAATTAATGTACTTTTGACCTATTAGGGCATCCATAGCTGCAGAGCTAATTAACTAGGAAATTATTTTTGTATGCATACAGGTGCACTCATTTAAATGTCACTGATTTAATTTAATAACACGCTGTGAGTTTGGACACGCTGCCAATTTGATGGAGTTGTTTGTTTCTTCTTTAATTTATTCTTAGTAAATTTCTTTGTGGTTTTTTTGGAGTCTCTGAGGAGTTCGGATGATAAATAATTTTCTTCATGAAAAAAAGTGATGCTTTGTTTTTGGGTTTGGGTTTTTTGTTTTTAGATGCTGATTAGATGTTTTCAAATAGTAGCTATTGTTTAGGGAAAAATTAATTTCAGTATTTGGACGAGAAAGAGAACTGCATCTTTCTCAGGACCAGCACTTAACAGAGAAAATGTTTGCTTTTCAGAATTCTTAATAAAGACTGAACAGGTAATGGTGAGTTAACATTTATTGGAATAATTTATTTATTTATGTGTATCTTCAAGGAATATTTATTTTTTGCTATTTTTTGGGAGGGAGATACACATTGTACTGATGGGAAAATAACACTGCCATGTGTTACATATCTAGACACGTCACCTAGAACCTGATCTTGAGGCAAAGTATTCCCTGCCAATCTTTCCCTGTCCCAGCACAGCTCTCCAGGTCAGGCATAGTCAGAAAAATTGCCTGCCAAGCTATGTAAAATAATGATTGCTGGAATGAATCCCACTGGATGGATGCTGCAGGGCTCAAGGACCTGGAGGTTGTGTTTCATTCCTGTCCTAAAGAAATCAAACCTGACTCATTGGAAGGAGAGAAAAATGATTTCTTGTTTTGGGTGCGTAAGACTGAGATTAAAAAATATAAACCAGCTCTGAGCTAAAATTTTAAGACAAAAATACAGTGTCCTTCATGTATATATATTGTTATTTATCAGTATTTTTGGTAGCTTTCTTAGAAGTCAGTTCTGGAGGGTTTAGGGCTTTTAAATTGTTCAGAGGATTAATGCAATGCTCTTAACATCTGAACTAAACACAGTTCAGCTAAGCCAGTGATTTGTACAGAAAGATAAAGTGCTTCTCCTTCCAATCAAATTGTACTGAGCTGAATTTCTAGTTGTGTTTCTTAGCGAGGGATTTTATTGCCTCCTCTCTTCACAAGAGAGCACAACTTCTGCTAGAGCGCGATCTTCGCTGTCTAAAGTTTCAAAGCTTACACACTCTAAGATGTATCAGCCAGAGCAATGGCACTCATTCATATGAGGGAACAGTCCTTGACGTTATCAGGGAAGAAAATCTAGGATGTGGAAGGAAGAAAGTCTTGCCAAAGACCTTTCTCACATTGACAGAAAACTGAGTGTTTTTCAAAAAACACTTTAACAATACTGTTCAAGAATCAAAGCATATTTTTTTCCATCTTGAGAGGTATTTAAAGTGCAAATGGGCATAAAATGTGTTCAGTTTTGTAGTTCAGATACCCGATCTTTCCAATGTCGTCCTGAAAGAAGTCTCTCAATTTTTTCAGTATGTGCTTGGTCAAATCTATATCTGAAGCATCTGCTGAAAATAGGCAGGAGCTATACAACTATGGCACAAATCTTGTCTGTTGAAGAGAGCCTGGGTGCCCAAGAGGTGCTAATGCAACTTAAATGGGCCTGGCAGGAGGATGGCTCCAAGCGGAAATTCCTGCCTTGATCTGGGCTGCCAAATGACATTACAGCTCTTCCCTCAGTATTCACTCAGAGCTCACACCTCAAATATCTGAACAGCACCAACTCCCATCATTCTCGCCAGTAGGGAGCGGCCACCTAATGAAGTCACCAACCCCAAACTATTCCCAGATGGACAGCTTATTCCAAATTCCATTGACATTTTCTACTATCATGGTGCTTGTCAAGTTCAGAAATGCTTTGTTTCTTCCCAGTGGCCCTTAGACTCTCTCTAACCCTTTTTAATCCAGTCATGTAAAATCTTAAGTGACAAGATCTAAAGCTAGTGCTTTTATTATACCAATGCTTTTCTCCCTACTGCTTATTTTTTGGCATATCTTAAAAATTTTTTCATCAATGTTTTTCATTTATTTTGAACAGAAGTAAGAAAAGTACCCCTCCCTAAGAAGGTATTTGTGTAAATGTGGAACCAAGATCAGAGTCAGGATTCTTCCTGAAAAAGATCTTTTACTGAAAAGCAAACTCCAGGAGAGAATTTATTGAGTTAATTGCCGTCAAATTATACATACGTTTTATGTTCTTTTTATCTTAGCGTATCTAAGATATTGCATGATCCTGCTTTATGACCACCTGCTACTCATCAATTTCAGTCTCGTTATAATCTCAGTTGAAACTTTCCCTTAGTACTTGTTCTGTTCTTTTAACAGTAATGACAACGCAGATTACATTTATTTTATATTCTGAACACTTACTCAAGATTTTTTCCTACTTTTAAAACTGATACACTATTTTTGCCGCTACTTAGAATAATAGCAGGAATCACAAAATAATGAACTTTCTTTTCTACATTCTGTAAATCCCATAATGTTTATCTATTCTATTTATAAACACTAATACTTTGAAAGAACTTCTTAGAAGCTATTCATCAATGACTATTTCTAGACTCTTTGTCATAAAGCTAAATTGTCATTTTTTTCATTATATTAGGAATGTGGAATATTATAAAATTATATGTGTAGATATTTACTAAGAATTTTCACACAATTTAGTATGATTAAGTTCTGATGAACTTAAGGAACGAAAAATGAGCTTGCAGAATATTTTATTAAATGACTTCATAGCTTATGATTTCCATTATTCAATATTCATAGTAACTGAAAATACTATCCATGAAACCTTTTCTTTCTCACTTTTTTGCATTTTAGATTTACACGTAACGTTTATTTTTTGAATAACTTGACAAATTTAATAAACAAAAGTCTCTATTGCTGATCTCTGGAGAATGTGGGGTTATATTTTTGCCCATACCTCTCCTGGGTTATTCAAGGCTTTGGAGGAGAGTGCATCAGTTCTTCTTGATGACAAGAGTCTTCCAGGAAAACAAAGTCAAAGTTACCTTCACATGAATAATATGCGAAAGCTCAAAAATCATCTCTTGTTACACTTAAGCATATGCTGTCCTATCAAAAATGTTCACTGCTGAGTTTTTTGACAGCTGTAAGGCAAGTCACATCTGATGTTACCTAGAGTCCTCAGAATTCCTTTACCCTTTTCAGACTGGCTAAGGCCTCCCTCTGTATGTGAAATGCTATTCAAGTTCTCATGTTATTCCCGATTTCTTCTGGTTAATGGACTAGTGAGATGTGTCTATTGATTATTTAAACCTGTTACCAGTCTGAAATACTATTGACCATCCAGGAATATCTGGGGTAATTGTAGGAACTCTTGAGTAGCTCCATCTCTTTCTTATTTCTTTTTTCTTTCAAATCAAGGAAGAATTCCTAAGTGTGGTGGTAGACAGATGTGTTACTGACAGGGAGCTTTGTGGTCTCAAGTGCCACAGGCATATGCCATCACTCTTCTTGCTCAGATCCATTTGTGTTTGAGATCACCAGGGACATAATGGAATATTTTGGGGAGCACTGACATGTGGAAGTAGATTATGTGTTCCTCCTTACTCTATCCATGAAACAAACTGTTTGTCATCTAGTGTGCACTAACAATGTTTGCCTAATCACCCAGAGTTTTACAGTGAAGAAATAAATGTAATTGGTGCTATGTGCTTCAAGAACTTTAAAGGGTTTGAAACTAAACTGTGTCCTGTAGTGATACTTCTAAGGCAGTGGACTCTCACATGTTGTTCTTTATGTAAGAAAATTTGTTGAGAAGTAAGCTGTATAAATAGCTTTTTAAAGTGAGACATTTCATGATCAAAACATTATCTCTATACATCGAGTTGCTGATTTCAGTATTTGAAAGCAAAGGTTTGTCTCCTGATAACTGTGATTTGCTGATGGTCATCCTTAACCAATTACAGTGGAACAGTATTTTTTCCTTTATGTCAGGAATTCAGTACCACAGGAAAGTAATTGAGCTGTTTCAAAAGAAGTCAATGTCTGAGCTTACTTTCTATAATGCTAGAGTGTCCAAATTCCCCCTGGTTCAAAGTGGGCCACTTGAGCCATTGGTGATGACAGTTACTGAAAGAGAGCACAAAGGGTATATTTTTGTGGTGTTTGGGCTATAAAAGTTTGTTCTGTGATTTCTGGAAACCTCCAAGGTTGTGGTTAGATTTCTGCCCTCTTGTGCTTCTTGTTGTACACTTTCATTAATGATGCATACCTGAAGAAAAGGTTATGACCCTCTAACCATTGGGTAGTCCGATAACCACTTGCTTTTCTTAAAAAATCCATCATGGCATTTTTTTTCTGAGGGATCATCAACATTGGCTCAGTTACTGGGCACATTTCAGATGATGCTCTGTGTAATCTCCTCCAAGTTTTGCTCACATGTCTCAGACTTGTGTACAGTGCTGGCAGCTGTTCTGCATGAGACCAAGGCTACAGCAGAAACTGTGTGTGGTGTCACATCAGGCGATGGGATTCTGAAAGGCTGTCCCTTCATTCAGTCGTTTCAGAGCCTGGATTTGTTCCCCAGGGAATGAAAAGTCCTCAGTATCTCAAGGCACCGATGCAATGAGTCCATGGAGTTGTTAACTAGTTGTTACCAAACTCTGCTGGTCTGGTTTAGGAGACATGTAGTTTATGGAAAGCCTCCCCTCTGGCTAGTCTAACATACTTTCTCTTGGAGTATTCAAAACAAATTAGAAATAACTTCAAAAGGGTAAATGCTAATAATGAGTAATTTTAATTCAATAGCCTCTGCTGTCAGAAAATTACAGAAGTGTTTTAATTCTTTGCGTAGTCAGGGTGTTTTAATTGTCAGTCACGAGTTTGTGTCCAAGGGCAAGCTCTGGGAACATTTTTAGAAAGATTTCTTAGGCATTTCATGCCCACCACAACTAATTTTAATTATCTTATTTTAAGCATCTAGTTTAGCTTGCAATAAATGCCGTGTGTGTGAATGCTATTTAGTTTACAATTTAGTTCATAAAATGTAGTACAGAATAAAGATAAGACACACAGGCTGAGGGCTTAAGGCCAATTGCTGTTCTAAAATTCATCTTCTTTTCTGTATTCCCCTTCTTCTTGTCCCATTCTTCTGCCTTAAAAATGGAACTAAAGAAACCACCTTAATTTGGAAGTGGGCAACTGAGTTCATCTGCCATAGAAAGTAAAGATATTCCTCTGAAAGCCTGGGGGAGATACCAGTCCGTGTTATATCCATGGATACAACTGTTCTCTTGTATTCCGAACAATGCTGATACGCTATTGTGAAGAGCCATGTACCAATATAGAGATACCAGGTTACATGCATTTGCATGCTCTGTAGAACTGACCACATTCTCTGGTGTGCTTGGTTCATTGAAATTTATTCACATTATAGGGTCCATTTTTATTTTTTATTATTTATATAGAAGAAATCCTAACCACTAATTATTGTAAGCCATTTAATATATACACCATGTGGTTAACACAAGCTGTGACTCTCCCCTTGCTTTTGTGGGCTCGGTGCTAATGCAATGCTATTTCTGACTCTGGATGACATGCAGTTCTATAAATGGAGATAATTTGTTTTGCCTTTTGAGACACTAAGTTGTCTGAGCTAGGGCTGTTCTCTACTATAAACAGTACTTAAAATGAGGTGACTGTAACATCAGCTAGTGTTTCTGGGGACTGCTCCATACTAATGCATGCAATGCACATCAACTGCCAAAAATGAAGGATTTTCTTTTGGTTTAAGGTCCCTCACTGCCTAATTTTCTCTCCTCTGCCTTTGTATATTCCCAAGACATTTGTGATTTCACTCCTTTCTTCACATAATTTTGAAAGTTCAGATCTAATATATTCAGTAGTAAAAAGCCCAAGGCACCAGTGTTGCATATGCAATCTAATATTCATGCTCTTTTCAAATATTTATTTGTACAGTGCTAATAAATTGGAAGACAGGAATGTGACCTTTCCCACCCTGTGAGTGAGGACAGCTATCTGACATAGCAGCGCCTATAACAGGTTTTAAAAGTGTAATTATATGGAGCTAGCACCGTATTAATTTCTTTCTTGGTGGTCATTCTAGTAGAGGGCTCAGGTTTTCAAACAAGACTTACACATCAGAATTTATGCGTGAGGATTTTGAGAATCTGAATTTTAGGTGAGCTTCTAACTTTTAGAAAATGTATTATAAGTTCTAAAATTCAGGAATTACATTTTTTATTGCACAAAAATGCATGTGCATTTTTATCTTGGATCTTGTCAAAAGATACTTTTTCATGTTTAAATCTCTACTGTTAGAGATGCTGTTGTTGCATACTTGATTTGTGAAGGCAAGAACTGACTTGGTAATTTAGGGTTGCTTGTAGGATTGTAAGAAGAAATCTAGCAACTCCTGGGCATATCCAGCTGTGAAGTAAAGTTTGGATATGTAAAGTATCTTGGCTCAAAGAGCAACAAGAGAATCTTCTTTTCAAATCTTTAAAGTAAGTATTGCCAGCTGGAGCTGTTAAGGTGACTACAGACCTCAGGGACTTTAGACAGAGATTCATTCACGAGGGAAAGGCAGGATGCTGGGTTGAAGTCTATCATCGTCACAGATATTTAATAAATGTGTGCTTTGTGCTGAATATAAAGCACAACAAGGTTACTTCTGGTTCTCCGTGGAATATTTGTATGCTATCGTGGTTCTTGCAAACAGATTATTCCAAACAGTATTGAAGTTGATGGAAAGACACTGTATTTCAAATGGTTTTGCCAAGGAACTTCAGTAATTTAAAAATATCTATGAACAAAATCAAGTTAGTGTAATGAGAGAAAGCAAACATCCTCCCCTCCAAAAAACCTAAACAATTGAGTCTTCCGTGTTACCCAAAGAGTTCGTTACAACAGCAATTTCTATTACTTGTAAGTTTAATGAAATGTGGCTGTAGAAATAGACTCAATTCCTGGATTTAGATTATTTGCTTATTTCTTAAACTTATTATGCTCAGTTGTTTCCTGTATTTACGTTCCTCTTCCAAATAAGAAAAGTGGGAATTTGAATTTGATTCTCCTAGGAGCTGTGGGTGTATACATGAATGTCTTCCTTAGCATACAGTATAACTTTAAGGACCTTAATTTCTTTTCAAGTTACTATTTTCTATTTCATCAAGGACTTTGGTTTAATGAGGCCTTATTGGATATTGGAGAAATTACAGAATTATGCAAGAAGGGAGTGAGTATTCAGTGATCTTTCAGGGCATTTTCTAAAACTAGTAAGTTTATACAGCCACAAATAGTAATCATTCTAACAATGTATTCATTATTTAGAAGCTGAATCTAAAAGCCTGTATTAATGCAAAAAGATTTTTTTTAGTTTTGTGAGCTTTTGGGAGCATAAATTTGAAGCTAAACAGGGATTAAGTTCTGCTCTCTCTGCTTGTTGAACTCCTTTTCTCTGCAAAACTGAAACAGGGGCATACAGGGGGCAGAAAATGGGGTATACAAGCAATAATTCTTTCCTTCTTCCCCTGCCCTGTTGATTTAGGGGAGAATTTTGCCAGATGTCAAGGTTTTGGAGTATGCTGTCAGATTTTGCAAAGATGGTGTGTGAGCCCCAGCACTGTGCTAAATGAGAGAGGTGGGCGCTGATAGGTGTTCTTCCACTGAATGTTGGTGCCATTGCTATATTCCTTTAAATGGTTCTGATTCAGTTAAATTAACTTTTTCTCAGCAAAAAGTTTTCAGTTTTGGTCACTTGCCACTCCTCCTCCCTTTGTTTGCCTGGTTTGTTTTCTGAGCACCAGTGTATGAGGCAAGCGTGTTTCCAGAGCAGCTTTTCACAATTGACTTGCGCTTTCGTTTTTCATTTGAATGTTCCTTCCTATGGCTGAAACTTCAGGGTTATGTCAAGGCTGGTTCAGAAGCACAGCAGTGTTGGTGAACAAACCTTGGGGCAGCCCTGCCAAATATGATTTGCGTTGCTGCACTCTCTGTATGTTTATGAAGTAGTATTGTTTTGACAATGTCTTAGAGGATATGTTTTTGTTATAAGGATTGTGACCAGGTAGTCCCAATTTACCTCCAGATGGTCATATGTCTGCCCTTCATATGACATTTCTATTTACATGTGCATTTTTCTGTGTGTCTTCAGGTAAAGGATAAGTGTCTGTGTGATGGAAGTGCAGGCTAACTTGTCAAAGGCACTATTTCTAGAGCAATGTGCAACTCAGAGTAAGGTCATTAAAGTACCTATAAATAGTATTTATGTTCAGCTCTTTAAATTTATCGAATGTATCTAACAAATAATTTACCATTAGTATGTAGATAGTATATTCATGTTGTTTGAGCATAAATAAAAATATTTGGATGTAATTTTTCCAAGCATCCTTGAAAAGGGTTTAGTGTAGCTTGATAGGAAATACTATTGTGCATGTGGTGTTGCTACTTGTTTTTTGTATGTGGGAGTTTTTTTTAAGCTCATTTTTTTGTTTCATAACAATACCATGACTTTTTTTTCCTTTCCCTCAAGTGTGTCATTGGTATCTTATAAAATGAAGCATTGTATGCACACTAGAAAAATGCAAATTTATGCAGTCACAATGCTTTAAAAACCCAAAGTAACAATAGCTTTTTCAGAGTAGAGCGAATTCCCCATTTCTTCAGGATTGCTCAGGGGTGCTACATTCCCATGCTTATGGCAGAAAAATCCGACTTGCTGGTTGAATGGTGAAATATTCCTAACACATTTAGTACATCGCAGTGAAGATCTCCTTTCTGTTTGCCAGCTACCAGCAGTTTCATGGGTTGTTACTCTTCATCTGTCCCTCATTCCGTTCTGTGAACATTCTTTTTCTGTAAAGAAGAGGTAAATATTGTATCCCCAATAAAAAATGGATTTAACGTGGTTTGGTGTATATATTTCTACTCCGGATTGGAACAGACAAGTGCCCAGTGTGTGTGAGTTGTCCTGGAGAGGAGGTGAGCTCTGAGTGCAGCTGCAGTGCTGCTGCTCTGCTCAGCCCCGAACACCAAGCTCTCCCTGGAGGCCAAGTGACCAGCGCTGCCCCTCCAGAGAGCCCTGCTCTCCCATGGACAGAGCCTGCTCTGCCAGCACAGCGCTGCCTCTCTTGTCATTTTCCATACTTTCATACCTAAAGTAGTAACTGACCTACTTTTTGGCTTTGATTTAAATCTATTCCTTTCCCCAACAACTCTTTTTCTTTTATCAGTAGTTACTATAAATTCATCTGGCAAATCACAGCAGATGTAATCCCAGCTCTTTATCTTTCTTTGGATTGCATCTGTGTTTTACTGAATCTGGTAATTTGCACTGAAACCTAAGCTTTATTTTCAGTTATTATGATTTTTTACTTCCCTCACTTCTGCAGAATTGTTGGCAAAGAAAAAACAACAGAAACCCTAAAATTGATAGGATATGTAAGAAAACAGGAAAATTTTTAGAAAGAGTAAGTATAGTAAGTACAGGTATAGCGTTAATGTCTTGTGTACATTCCCTAAAATAATACCCTTGCTTTAGTCTAGAATGGGCTAAGATTAAAATTAAATTTTAGAGGAAATGTAAGATTCTGCAGAAAAATTCATATTCCCCTTTCAAGATGATTGTCCAAATCCTTATTCCTTCTTCCCCAGTGATGTTTTTAAGAGCTAAGCTCACCCCTGAGCATACTGGCTCTCAGTAATGAGACAGCACCCTTGGAAAGGGGACTCAGAGCAAGAGGTGGATTTGATTGGTGTGTGTGAATGTGCCCTGAGAAGATGGAGGAGTTACTAGAGCTTCCTATCACCCAGCAAAGTGCTCTAATCATTAGGACAAAAAGCATCTGTTTCTAGGCATCTCAAAAACCTTCTGAATCACCAAAATATTTTCCAAGACAAAGGTATGACATGAGTCTCTCAATTTCATGTTTGTTTTTTCTGTTGCGTGGTTTTTTTGTTTGGTTTCTTGTTGTTTTTGTGGGGTTTTCTTGGTATTTTTTTGTTTGGTTTTGTTTGTTTGGGGTTTTTTTTTGTTTGTTTGTTTGGGTTTTGTTTTGTTTTCTTCCAGAAAGTTATTCCAACAATCCCACAGGAAACAGCTCTTCCAGCCTCCAAAATTTAATGTCTGTCATTCCCAGAGATGTACATATGTACATAAATACAAAACTGTAGTTTCAGAAAACAAGTTTCTGGTGAACAGTTTATATCCACAACATTGCAAGCATGTTATTTCCTAGTATTTCTGATTTTGAGTGGGGAAAGCTTTGTCATTGTTACATTTGTCACTAAATTTTAAGAGCAAAATGTACAAATGTAACGTGGTAGAAATACTGTTCTGTCATGAAAAGAAAACACTGTGTCTTTGTTTATATTTACTTAATTCAAATGCCAAATCAGTTTATGCTTGAGAATCGTACATTTAAAGTTGATCTTTTATGCTAATAAATAAAATTTTGCTATCTATTTTAATATACAGTAATGAAAAGAATTCAATATCTTGTCACCACTGAGCAAGTTGCTCTTAGGAATTTCATGGGCATTTGATTTTCTAATGATAGTTTGCCTAAAACATAGTAGCAGAAGCTTTGCTCCACTGATTCCACGCTAATCTAGTTTTAAAAAAGCAGATTGTACAAAGATGATGATGATAGTAAGGAAAGAAACAGATACAAGATTGACAGATCAGCCTGGGTTGTGTTTCTGATCTTAAGAATGGGGGATTCTCTGTCTGTCCCAGTTTGCCAGAGTGCATGTTCAGTGCAAGGAGGGATGTGTGTGTTCAGTGCAAGGAGGGATGTGCGTGTTCAGTGCAAGGAGGGATGTGCTTTCCTTCCTGCAGGGCTCCTTTGGCCTAAGCACGTTCCCAATCCTCCCCACAGCCGCACTGCAGTGATCCTCTTGAATTCCACAGCACAAACTCTGTGCAGGGCCTCAATATCACATCCTTAGAGGGAGATGAGACTACTGAAATGTTGCAAATTGCAGACACAGTGAAGAGACTTTGATTTATAGGCTTGTTGTTCTTGCAGAAGAGACACGAATGCTTAATTTTGGGTTCTGTTTCACATTATGCAAATTGGAAGGGAGATAGGTGGTTTAAGAGATGAGGCATTGAAGTTTTTAATCTCCAGGTTTCCTTTTCAGGTTCTGCATGAGTCAGAGCAATTGCGAAACCCGGTTTGGACAGCAGTCCACTTTCCTTTGTGTTTTTATCCATGTTACTGGTTTGTCTCCATTAATTAATATGCAGCTTAGCAATTTCAGCAGTGACAAAAGTCATTGTCAGTGTGAAATCTACCTTTTCAGAAATAAGGATACCTTTCTAAGTTGACAGCAGTGCAAAACTGGCACTGCAGGAAGCTTTTGCTTCTGCTGTCTTCTGAGGACAAGGGTTTAATATCCAAAGCTGTGAGGCTGGAATCTTCTGTTGGTTTCTTGCAATAAATAATTAGTGAAATCTTAAGTATATGAAATTGGATGTCTTTGTGTTAAAGTCTCTTGGTTTCTATTTTCTTCAATACTTTAAAACCATTTGTCTTGATCCACTGTATTTCTCAAAGGAATATATGATTGTATTCTTATTCTCAGAGCTGAAGAGCATTTGAATTGACTTACAGCAAAGCCTATATAAAAAAGCTGTTTCGTGGTGGGAACGGGCCAACTCTGAACCCTCTGGCTTCCTGTAAAGTGGCCATGTTTGGTTTTGTGTATAGAAAAGATTAAAAGAAAGATGTTTCAGAGAATGAGATGCTTTCTTGCTAAAGATGTCCCTTTAGAAGTTTCTGTCATGGTAACATGAGGTGTGGAGACACAGCAAGTCCAGGCTGTGCCAGATGGAGCACTTTGCTAATTGGTTAATTCTGCTTTAGTGCCTGGCCACCACTTGGCACTGTGGCACAGAGAATTTTACATAGGTCCAGCAGGGAAGCTTCTCCTTTTTGTTATCCTGAAATATGGGACGGGCTTTGATGAAATAAACTGGTTTAGTGAGATTTTCTGAAATTTTAGCATGTTCTAAAATTCCCCTCTTTAACCCTGCATATGTATAACCTTTTTAAAGTTGGAATTAAAACTGGGTCATTTTTTTTTTCAGTAGGCTTCAGTGTTCTGTTGGTAGTTTTAAGATCATGGCTACTGATTCTGCAAGTGAAAAACTGCATTTTCAGTAAATGTGCTAATAATAGATTTTGCTTATGGCCTGTCATAACTACTGACTAATGGATCTGTGGACAGGATGAGTGCACTCAAGTCTCCTAATTCAATAAAGCAAGCACCCTTCTGCATAGTGGGACACATTTATTCTTGGAATTATTCCATACACTTAAATGCACTTACAGCTGAGCTGAATTTGCACCCTAAGGTCCTATTTGAAGAATAATATTCATAATTTCTTCAGTTACATTCACAAAGTACAGAGGCATCTTTTTATTTTTATTATCATATTTAAAGACACTGAGAAGTTTATGGTAACATAGTAATTTCAAGCAATGCAGATCCTGCAGTGGGAACTGTGTAGTGGAAAAGAATGGAGCATCCTCTTTCTGGAGATGCTAATTTGCAGCAACACTGCTTTTGACAGAGATGAGAGTTGCTTAAGTAGCTGTTTCCTTAATTTGGTCATTCCTTCTGAGCTTTGGGAACATACATTTTCATTATTTTAAGATGAAGACACACACTTCCCAAAGGCTTCATTAGTAAATATTTGGGATTGGGACTGAACAACTTTATAAGAAAAATTTTCTGTAAGAGCACTGTATTTCTCAACTGCTCAGCTCTTAAAACCATCTCCTATGTTATACTTCAATGAGTATTGCTAGAAAATAAAAATCATTAGGAAATGGAAAATTTAAGAGTGTAGGAACACAGGCGAGGTTAGCTTTGTATATAACGTGGAGATGGTGATTTCGATTGCGTAAATCCTTCTTTTTCAGTGCCATTTGCAACACTGCATTCAACAGTCACAGAATCATAAACCAGTTTGGATTGGGAGGGACCTTTGAAGCTCATCTAGCCCAACCCTCCCTGCAGTGAGCAGGGACAACAAAAGAGATGACAGATCTCTGTCTCCCTAAGTTTTTCTATGACGAGGGCTAATGGAGGCTTATAAAAATCCCCAACAAATTTTAGCATGCCCAAGGAAGTAGTGTGTTGGAGATAATTTAAAAAGGAATAGAATCAAGCATCAAATATTCATATGCTTTTCCTAGATAAACATTCATTACATTTTGCATTAGGTGCTTTTTTCTCCTCTCAGACATGTAATTTCCATGCTAGTAGATGATTCTACTTACAGTGTATTTATGTTTTCTAAAGGCACTCATATTCTTGATTTCTTGCAAATATTTTTCTGTTTTGGTGGTGGGGGGAGGAAGCAAAGAACCTCTAGTCCTATGGTGAAGTCAGTTTAAGGATGTAAATAGCAAATTCAAAACAGCAATGAGACCCTTAAAGCAACCTTTCGCCAAGAATTACTTTCTGCAGGAAGATAAATTGGTTTTTGTGTAGGCATATATATGCACACATCTATACCTTATTTATATTAGGGTGCATAAGGAAGGAAAGCATACATTGACTCTTAAGAGCTGACCTAGGCTTGTGTTTTCAGAAATTTCAAAGTGCTCCATATCATCATGTTAGCCTAGACAAATTTTCTCTCTGCTTATTGTTGCCTGATCACTGGCTGAGAGCTTTATTTTTTCTCTGGCATTTGGCATCTTCTTGCCAAAGTGGGCACCATAATGCTCACTGGAAATAGGTCGTCAAGCAGGTTATTAAGACAACATGCCTAATGCTTTTTCCCTAATACAAACTGTGTTCTAATCAGGAAGTAAACAAAGTTCATTTTCCCACCTCAGTCTGCCAGCTTATCTTTAATCTAGTGCATAGTCGTGCTTACATTATCTAGAAACATTTAAACTTTAATCAGTTTTATTTTTTCAGGTGGTGAAATAAAATGCCATCTTGTCCCTTCTCCATGACACCAGCACTTTTTGAATCCAATTAAAATAATTTGGAGGAGTCTCTTCAGAAAAGAGATGGCTGTAGAAGAATATAGAATAGAATAGACTTCTATAAAACCTTGACTGAGATGGACAGGAATCATCTGCTCACAGTTTCTTCTAATGCAAGCATAAGGATTCACCAGGTGAAAGTAGCAGGTGATAAATTTGAAACACATGAGAGAACATGGCTCTTCTTGCTCCAGATTGCTGTGCAGGTAAAATTTTACATTGATAGAATGTAAACTGGAAAAGTTTTTTTGTTCTGCAGTTCTTTGCCATAATATAGCCATATTTTTATGCATCCAGGATACAAAACATGCTTTTGCTGAGCAGTTATTTAATGCTTTGCTATACATACCTTCTATAACTCTTGTAGTGGGAAAAAGCAATGGTAGGTTGAATTGGCTGAAAAATGCCACAAAGCAAATGGTGTTCTAAACTGTTTAGGCCAAAGTATTGCCAGACTGCAGGAGGATTTTGGTTTAGTGGTGTTGGTGAGACAGTGAACACCTGAGTGGTTCAGAAGAGAGCTTTAGAATAGATTGAGTGTTGGAGTATGAGTTGGGATGCATATTTGGCTCATCATTTGGAAATACAAGCATGTATTTCAATAGCTGAAATATATAGCAATGTTTAGGAACAGTGCAGTAAAGAACATGGATCTATTTTTATTTTATATCTTGGCTTCAAGTATTATTGCAGTGTGAAGGAAAGCACAAATACAAGCAGACAATTTACACTTGTGTTTCACCCAGCAGTAGCACTGCAGCCTCTTGGAAGGATGTCCTGAGCCTGCCACCCATACAGCTGCTTCTTATGTTGTCACCTAATTTGCAGAAATGTGTTATTCCATTCACATATTTTTTTAACTTGTCCTTCCCTTTATAACTTAAGGAATCTTAAGAGACATCTGGAGGGCTTTACCATGCTCAGGGAAAGAACGAGGAAAGGCTGTGCTGCAAGAAATTCAGTGGGTGCAGAAGGTAATCGTACACCACAAGGTGCTGTGCGGAGCCTGAAGAAGGAATATAAACCAACCGTGCCCTGGATAGGACCCTGTCAAAGTGCTTGTCTACTGTGAGGTTGTGAAAGAATTGAAATACCAGAGGGAAGAAAGCTTTGAGGAGTAGCTGTTTGTCACACATGCTTCTCCTTGCTCCTATTTAGAGCTGCTTGCAGCTACTCTCCTCCGTTCGAGCCATCCAAGACACAGAGAGAAGCAGATTGCTTACAGGCTGGTAGAATAATGCTTTTTTTAGCACAGACAGCACTGTATTATCTCCCTTTTAATGCTGTGCATGTCAGTACCTTGCCCAGCTAATACTGCCAACATGTTTTCCCTGGAAAGCTTTAAACAATATGAAAAAGCACTTTGGGAAAGCTTGTAAAATTCCGTCAATTTGTCACGATGTTTTATAGTTTTATCACCTTAGTCAGTGGAGACTGTGTGCTGCATAGCAAACCAAAAAGGAACAAGCTGGAACCAACCCTGCTTTCCCATGTTCTAAATAGTCTCTGACATTCAAACACCATGTTAAAGGGCTGCCTGATATTGACTGTGGTAGTAGACTCGTTGAAGACTACACAGCAGATAGGCCACATGGGCAGCAAAGTAAGTATCTGGAGGTGATTATTCTTATTTTCCCTTGTTTGCGTCAGCTGAGATCATTATTGCTTAGGTGAATCTCTCCAACTTCTCTTTTAACAGTGAGCAAAACAAGCTAAGTAGAACAAAACCTGTTATGGATTCCTTTAAATGCATGCAAAACCAAGTATGGGGTGATAATGTAACACCAAGCAAATTATTTGGATAACCTTAAAATTGTGTAAAATTGGTGCTTTTTGTTTTAATACTAGCTGTTTGGCAGAGAGGCTCTTGTAGGTAAGAATGATGTGGAATATGGAATTGCAGATTATAAGGGCTTCTAGGATATTTTTTTAAAAAATGAGTGTGAAATATATGTATTTATATGAAATCAGTGTCACTTTGTTAGCCTAAAAAAGCTGCAGAAATGAACCAAGTACCAGAGTAATTCTTAACTAGAAGAAACAGTATTGAGGGATATTTTTTCCTATGGTGGAACCACATTTTCAAGGAGTATTTGGTTTTATCTGAGTCTCAAGTGGGCTGCTTCTTCATGCTTCAGAGTCCCATAAGACCCGAGTGGAAATGACTCTTACTGAAAGTCAAGAAGATTACAAAGAAGGTGTTACTTTGTGACTTGATTTGGATGAAACAGCAATGCCCAGGGGAAACCCTGAGTATGTAGGAGACTGATCCAAGGATAGGCTTCACAGTTCAGTATCTTTTTTTGAAACCATCATACTTCCTCTGTCTTAGCTGCTCAGAAAACACCACAAACAACTTTTCCATTATTTTCCCCCGAGAGTGCTAATTTTAAATTAATGTATTGCATTGGGTCAGAGGATGTTGTTCTCAAATTTTGCTGCAGTTGTGGAGGAACCAGTCTCCTACAGCTATCTTCCTGTATTTTGACATCCTCTTGGTGTGCTTGTTCCAGCACACCTGGGACTTTGTATCTATCTGTCTTTCTTTTCATGCAGACAGCTGTTCCAAGATGCTGTGCAGAAGTGGAACGTGCAGACCTTCCCTGTCCCTGACACAGGGCTGTGTCACTCTCGGTGTTTAGGCAGTGCAGGGGTTGTTGCCCTTGCTCCATCACTGGTGTAATTCCACTTGCTGCTGCAGCTCTGGGTCCCCTCCCCTGCTTTTCAGAGACAAAGCCACACCTCTTTATTTGCACAATTCTCTAATCTTTTGCATTTCCACACAGAAACTCAAATTCTGTTCCAAGGCGTGAAATGTCTGCAAAAATGGTAAAGCAGGGTCCAGAGGGGTTCATGGGTCCAGAGCAGCCTGTCCCTGATCAGGTGCAGAGCCACAGGAGCTGTATGCAATACGGCTGTCAATCAGTATTTGATTTACCCATTAATGCTTTTACAAATAACAGTACATTCGCTGGTGTTATTTTTGTTACGGTTTAGTTGCTAACCTTGGCTAGAAGTCAAAGTGGGATTCAGCTCAGAAATGAGAAATCCTGAGGGTGGGGAAGGATGAGGCAACTACAGAAATTTAATATGAATTGCAGAGGCGGCAGGTCTTCACTTGAAACGTTACTTGCACTTTATGCTGAATTTTTTGTCTGTGTAGCAACTGTGATGGAAAGAAGAAAACAGAATGGAGAGATAATGGTTATCAGGGTTTTCATAATTTTTTTCCCCCATGTGATTATTGATGATGTTTACAGCACAAAAATTAACAGCTCTAAAAATAAATAATTGATAGGAGCTGTCAGTATAATGATATTATTGTTGGGAGCTCAGTGTGGAATAAGTATGTCTTCAGATGAATCAGGAATTGGAGATGAATATGTCAATGGAAGAAAAAAATTATAACTGAATGTGATTTACTCAGTTAAATATTTCTTAGCACTTTATTCCACATGCAGAATAAAAATGCAGGAGTACCAAATCTGAACACTTGCCACATTTCAACATTTTTAAAGTATAATGATTACTGTAGTTATTTAGCATAATGACTAAAATAGTTGCCCAAAGTGCTTTATTTATAGTAACATTTGTAATTAGGTGCTTGAACATTTGTTATTTCAGACAGGAATGTCCTGTAGAGCTAAACCATGTGAAATGAATTCTCCAATTAGTGAATTTACATATCATCCTTTGTCTATGAAAAGTAAAATAGTTCTTCTTGGCAATTTTTGTTACTAATACTTTTTTTTTTTAAGGAAATAGTATAACTTAACTCCTTGCTATATTTAATTTTTAAACTCAGCTATTGTATCCTCAATGAACAAATATCACAATTATTTTCCAGCTGGAACTCCCCAGATGTTATTATTTCATGGGGAATGCTTGACATATTTATAGTCATGAAGATTCATTCTATTGTAGCTTTCCCCTTCCTCTCTCCCCCAAAAGAAGAAAAACCCAACAATACCTAGCATAAAAAACTGAGCATGAAATATTCCTCAAGATGAATCAAGTTCATTCTTTGCAAATTAAATATTACCAAGTCCTTTAGGAAGTTTTCTCTTTTAGCAATGTTAAAATTAATGTCTATCAGAGATTAAAGATGATTGTGCCTGGTGCACAAGGCACATTGTGATGAAGGTTACTTGAATGCAGAAGTCTACAGTCTGGTAAAGGTGTTCACAGAACATAAAAGCTATGCCTAAAACCTTGATTTAGGGTTGAGGAAATCTTTGTGGACCAACACAAGAAGTGAGTTAAATATTTAGATAACAAGAAGGTTCTCATGACCTCTACCAAAGTAGCTTCTAACTCTATGGAGGAGTTGAAGTTTTTGTATGCAAAGCTCCTCTCAGTCCAACTTTCTGCCACTGTTCATGCACAGGACATTGTCTGAGATGATGGGAAACCTGATCAAATGCTAGTTCCTCTGCCTGGTTTGGATCAGACCCAAGGCCTGTTGTGATCATTCATCCATTCAGTTACAAGAGAACATTTCTGGCCTCCTTTCTTCCTTTCTGTGTGACCCAGTTGAGATGCTTTGTAGATTCAGTTTGTACCTGGACTCTCCAGAAGCCCCACGGCTTTTGTGGTTTGTATTTGTGGGTACTCAAGCTCCTCTTGCCCAGTGTGAGGAGTCTGGGAGCTGATCACAGGGCTCTGAAGTGCTGAAGGGACAACTTGGACATTCTGGCTCTGTCTCTGGCAGAAGATTTCTCCATTTTAGTAGGAAGGCTTGATTCACCCTTAGTACAGCAGGATATCTGGTTTAAAAATGGTGTACTGTGTTCTGTGATAAATGTCTTCCTGATTTAAATGCAGTTTACTATTTTTTCGGATGAGGCTAACTGCCAAGGAGGAACACCACTATTTCTGGCTTTCCTTTCAAGCTCCCAATATACCTCAAGGGAAATAGGGATGTTGTGAAACCAACTTCTGCCAAAAGTGAAGGAATACAGAATTTGTCATGTGGGACATAAGGAGAAATTGTGATTCTGGGATGTGGTCTGTTGGACTGACTGCTGCATTAGGTTAGTGAGACTGGGAGTGTTCTACTTTTAATAGATTAAATTTAATAGATTAGTAGATTTTTAGTAATAATGATAGCAATGCTCAGTGTTCCTCATGTCAGTTTTTATGCCTTTATTGAAGGGTGGTATTGACCCAAGCCAAATTAGGAAAGAAAATAGTATCTGGCTAAGCTCAGGTATTTATTAAGTATTTACTACTCTGAGAGCAGATCATTCATGCCCATTAGCACTGATGGTACAGTACAAACAGGTATGTTTGACTTCCTGTTTTCTTAACTGTCAGGTACTGTTAGGTACTAACTTGTGTTCCTGTTTCCAAAGATGCTTTATTCCTTTTTAAGAAATTCTTGTTGCTCTTATTTTTTCCAAAGAAGCAGAAGAGGTGGTTTCCTGCAGCAGTTCACACTTTGATGGAAAGCATGGAAATGGATGTTTTCTGCTCAAGCAGCTCAAGTGTTTCCATAGCCCCTTAAAAACATGAGTAAAATAATTCCTTTTGATCTGAAAATACCAATTTGTTGAAGTGGTACCATCAGGAATAGATACACAGGCCCATAACAAAATTTCTTTAGAAGGAGACTGATTCTGATATTTAGCCTTTTAGTTCTATCTAACCACTGATGGCACTTAGGACTGCTTTGCTGTTTTAATGAGCATGGGGTTTGAGGTGAGGCTATTTAAGGTTGAATATTTAACTGTCCCTTGGGCAAGGCTCTTGCTAGGAGAGGACACTCTGGTATTCTAAATTGGCTAAGATAAAGCTAATGTTTGGGTAGGATTGGAATCCTGTGGTCAGCAAGCTGCTGGCTGATCTCTGCATGCCTCTCTCTGTCTTGTAGTTGGTGAAGGCTTTCCCCCTAAAGAACAATATTCCAAAAGTACTTGGAATATAGGGGATATTATCCGAACTTGTTACTGTGTGAAAGGCTAAAGACCTATGGCTATTTCTTCATGATAATCTGAAATGTCTCACTTTTGGATCTTTTGATGACACACCAAAGGCAGAGTCATGGTAAGGGGAATAGGATAAAGATTTTTGGTTGGCCTGTAAGTCCTGATTGTCAATTTAGAAGAATTTAAAGCCCTTTTTATTTATTTATTTTTTAATTTATTTTTTCTTTTTTTAAGCTATCTCTTAGCAATTTATTTTAAAGGCCGTATCATGTAGAAGCAACACTATATCCATAATGATATTTTTTAGTAGGCATTTAAAATGTAAAGTGTGAATTCTCTGAAATATTCTTTTAGCTTACAGAATGAATTTTTGAAAAAAAGGAATCTTCAAATTCTATTCCCTTTTATTTTCCATGATTTTCCTTGTGCTTTCTAATGTACCTGAAAGTTAATCTAGAACATACAGATTTCTAACAAAATACTTTTTATGAAAAAATATTTCACATTTCTCAGAAGCATCACTATTTTTTGGAGTACAGCTTAACACAGCGTGACCACTTTTGAAACGTTATAATACAACACAAATGTGGTTCCAGCCACATGAGTAATTCAACACAGCCTGATGTGTAATTAATGTAATACTTCACAATGTGAATGCTTTTTAGAAGGAATAAAATGCAAGTGCAATTTTGCAAGATAATTGACAAGTAAAATGACCTGAAAGGGATGTGATTTGACTGTTACTCTCCAGAAAACATTGGCTGTTCAGGGGTTGGTAATGTGTACCTCACATACTTGCAGACTGTGCAGTGGGTGCTGTGGGTATAGGTAGTGAAGGAGTTGATGGCAACACAGAAAAAAAAAAGAAAAAGATAAATTTATTTCATTTTGAAAAGACAATTGGGCATTATTTGAAGATAACAAAAGAAAAAAAGGTTTGCTGGAGTTGGTTATTTATAACTAAGCAGCTCCAGTACGCTGAGATTTATTTGGAATGTCAGGTAAATAGAAACCCATTTATGCTTTTACCCAGTCCTTGGGATTTAGCACATGATTTTGAGAACTATTTTGTAAAAAGCTAACAAAACATACTTGAGTTTTGTACAGGGAGAAGAAAGGATCCATCTTCAGAATACAATATCTTGTTAGCTGTTGTTAATTGTTCAGTCTTCTGGTAAAAGGGATTATGTCAATTGTCAACAATATCAAATTGTGAAGTTCACTTAAAAAATTTCCAAACCTTAAAAAAAGATCTTCTGAAATACAACTTCTCCCAAACTGATGAAGGTCAGAGCAGCCCAGGAGAAAAGCTGAGAGCTGAGTAGAGGCTGGGAAGAGGAATTATGGATAGTTCCTGGACGTGGCAAAAGCCCTGCTCAGACTGGATATTCTTTACTTCTGCCCCATAGTTATATTGTGTCATGTGAAACATGGGTGGGACTTGGAGAGGCTTGTGGAAGGGAAAATGCTGACGGTGTTTCTCAAGCCCTGCAGACCTTGCCTGGAAGGAGCTGCCCAGCTCCTTGCAGCCTTGCTGATTTAGTGGACTCTGCATGTGTGTGACTGCTATGGGAAGAGAAGAATCAGGGCTGAGCACCACAGTAATTTGGGAATAACATTGTGCACTTCAGTTCAGGCTTGAGAACTGTTTTTATCCTAAACCTTGACACACAAATGTTCTTGTCAGTAATTTCCTAGTACCATAAAGCAGCTACTTTCAGGGTGGGCTTTTGTTCTCATGGATTGCTTCTTCAAATACTGATAAACACAGGTGTCACGTGCAGGTTTGAAAAGCTGGTATGTCACAGTACACATCAAACAGTGTGTTCAGAAGCAGAATGCCTACCAGGTAAGGGTGTCCTCTGTACATCTAGCAGCCTGAAAAATACACTTAAATAAGACTTTCCTTGTAACACTGCCAGGAGACTGCTTTTAAATGCTCAAGGGAATTCTAAGGAAAGGTTGTCTTCTCTGTTTGAAACTTGAACATCCCAAGTGTGGGGCAACATCGGGTAATCCCTTGAACTGCACAAATGGTAGCAAATTCAAAAATGGAGAGCACACCGCAGATACTTGTGCTAATATAGCAATACAAGGCCTATGAAGGGAGGGCTGTTCTCAAAGCCTATGACCATCTATTTAGTATTTAGCAGTTTGTTATTCAGACATATCAAAAATGCTGGGTTCTAGAGCCAGCACAGGACTATACTGGCTCTGCAAGTTCGTCAAAAGACATGTAAACTGGTCAAGAAATAAATGCAAATATGTTTCTGTATTTCTGGTTTGTGTTCCCCTAAATGTGTGGTGGGAAGCAAGGATTCTTCTCCCTTCTCCCTTTCCCAAGGAGTCCTGCCTTATTTTTGTTTAGGAGTCAAGCAGCTACAGTCACTAGCAAACAAATTTCTCCTCTGCTGCAGGGCTGAGGTCAATGAAGAGTTCAGCTCATTAGGAAGGCTGAAAGACACAAAGAAGTGAAATGTTCTCCTGACTGTTTTGCTGACTCCTGTGCATTTTAATCCTTTGCATTTTCTATATACTACATTGCTGGTTTGTGCTCTACACACCAGAATGTTCCTTTGTTTGTTTCTATGAGTGTACCTGTGCCCCTGCAAGGATCCTCACTGCTATTGCCCTGCTGCAGGGGAGAGTTGGGCAGGGAATATGGTGGGCTCTTGTTACAGGTGCCAAAGCTGCTTATATTACTCTGCAGCTGGCTGAATACACAAATGTTTTGGAAAGCCAGGAGTGCATGGCCATGTCATAGCACTTGGCTGGACAGCAACTCCATAAGTAGTGACATAAAAGAAGGATTCATAGGCTGAGCCTCTTCAAGGCTGGGTGGTCCTGCATCTCACCAAGGGTTCCACTTGCCATCCAGCCCCAGGTGCTTTCCAGCTGAGGAAGTGCATTTGGTTGTTGTTTGCTTTTTGTTCTGTGAATAAATTACCAATCACAGTTACTTATATGCTTGTTCTGGCATCTTCGATACATGAACAGGCTGAGATTTTGTGTGTGCATATGTAGTCAGAAGAAAAATACCTCTAAAGTGAGAAAGATGTTATTTTGGTGAAACATCTGTCTTACTATATTAGCATTTACACTGACTAGCAAACCTTAGAAAAGCATTTAACTACCTTTAACTCAGTATTTTCATAGTTAGCAAAGGGTACAAAGTCTGATTTTTGCTTTATACTATTCATCCCTCCTGTGTCTTGTGTAGAATTTAAATGCACCTCATTCTCAGTTATTTTCTGGAATGTCTTAATTTAATTCCCATTTGTTCTCCCCTGTGGCCTTCAAAGAAAAGAAAATAGGTGGGGCAGACAAATTGGAAAGTAGGAAAATAGTCTGTGTCAGCTTTTCTGATTGTGTCAGGTGCACTGCAGAAAAAATAATCTACTTCATTATCTCCTTCTTCAAGTGGAATACTAATCAATATCAAGGACTGAAAGAACAGTGTTTGACAAATACAGGATGCTACTGACAGTTCACTTTTTAAAGTGATCATTCTTTTTTAACAACGACTTGCAATTAACTACTGTTCTAAATATTTTTAAATGTATAAATCTCAAAAGAGCACTGTAATACTACTCATGCCCTTGAAAAAGAGTTGTCACTGAACTGTCCTTTAACTGTCTTCTACTCCACCACTAAAAAATAAAAAAAGTGTTATATATTCAGGATCAGATAGAGCAAAAAAAAAAAGTTTATAATTTAATTTGTTAATTTAGAGAGCAGTCATAAGTTCTCTTATTCTAATGACTCCTCTTCCTTATGCTGTATTTTCCTTTCTGGACCAAGATTTTCCTCTGTTTATATTCATTACTACATGGGATGTAGAGAGTGCGTTAGTATTAAAACAAGTTATATTGGATGGATCCAGCAACTTCAAAACCAAAGGAGTGCAGATATCAACGGGAATATTTTCTGCTTAAGGTAGTGTTTTACCCTATGAAGAGCATTTACACTAAGAATCAGTAGAAATCTCCATCTCTAGAAAAAGTCACATATACCACCCTCATTCCTTTTTAATACATTCTGTGCTAAATGTGAGCTTGAGAGATCTGTCCTTCCCATTAATCTCTTCTGTTTTCAGCAGCAAGCTGATAATAGGAGTAGCCTTGGTTGGATCAGGAGATTTAGGCAGGTGACAATCCACCCTCTTAGACATGTTCTAATTGTACCTTTGGTCTCTTGCTTTCAGTACACAAGGATGAGGATTCGTGACAGCTCACTTTCCTGTTTAAGGCACATTAATGAGACTTAGGGTTTTCAGAGAGCTTAGTATCCAGCATCTGATACTGTGAAAAATGAGGTCAGATAATTAGTGTTGAAATTTTTCTGGTTTTTGTATTTTTTTCCCTTTCTTTTAACTGAAAAACTGCCTTCTTTAGTCCAGTATTAGAAAGGAGACTTGAACCCAATTTTAAAAATGCTGATTACACTGTTTCTGTAGCTGGTATCCTGTGGAGGTTAAATGGAGCACCTGTAAATTTTCTGTGGGCCAGTGGCATGTAATTGAATTTTGTAGGTTAATATGCTTTCTGTGAGGGACAGTGATTGTCTCTGAAGAGTTCCTCTGTCCAGGAAACTGAGCAAAAGACATGCAGTTGTAGACACAGAATATCAGATGTCATCTTGATGCTCAGAATGAAAGCGTTTGTCTTTTTGCAAGGAGGTTTATATCCCTCCCTAGCTGGCACACCTACAAAGGCCATCAGGAGGTAGCTGTAGTGGTTGGTTTTGCCCTCCCTTTCTGGATCACTGTAGAAGATGTGTGCTCCAGGCCAACCTTGGACATGGCAAATGAGGTTGGAGTGGTGCCCTTGCTGTGTCTGTGTGTCTGTCTGTGCCTGCTTTGCACTTCACACAGTGGGCAGGCAGCTGCTGATGCCCAGTCCATAATGCCCTGTCTGGGACCCTCTGGGGACAGGCAGCCTTGGCTCCAGAGCCCACATGCTCTCACTAGTGCCCCAGGGACAGGGCTGGAGTGTTTCCTGCTCTACAGATGATGATGATAAGGAGCTTAGTTTCATTCATAATGCCCCTGTTTTTGGGCTGAGATACCATTCTTTACAAATTGCCTAAAATTTATACCTTGCATTTTGTCTACTACAAGTTGCAGCCGTGAAGGTAAAACTCTCCAGGTCTCTTCCAGAACTCTTGAAGATCTCTCTCCATATGATCACTCTTAAAGAAACCAATATTGCTTTCTTAGGAAATACTGTTTCCTGTATCTGCCCTAGAAGATGTCTACATCCTTGTTGTCAAAGTATACTTTGTCACAGTAAGAGGTGTTTATTTTCTCTACTTTCTCTACTTCAATACCAGCTTCACGTGGCTTAATCCTCACTAGTGACTGCAGCTTGGCCCTGTGCCATGAATCCACCTATGTCTGTAGACTTCAACCCTCCCCCCATCCCCCCAAAAAAACCCCAAACAAAAAACTGTGAAGAATATTGGAAATCTAGCCAGAAAAACCCTCTTTAACTTCTTTGGCAGAGAGCCTGGGAAGGAAGAGAGAACACAGAATCAAAATAAATTACAGGATTCAGAAGTGCATTAAATTAGCCCTAAGAAATTGCTTTCTCTTGGTATTAGTGAGTAGTGGTAATTTGAAACTCTTCAGCCTTGGTCACTTTGTTATTTTAAAAGAAATGGAAATAGAGATGTAAGAAAAGAAACCTTGAATAATAGGGCCTGTGGTTGCATTTTCAAGTGGTAACTTAAATGGAAATGCTTTGGTTAAGATGAGACAACCAAGTGAAGAGTTAATTCTAAGAGATGTAAAAGGAATCATAAGATAATTTAGTCTTGAAGGAATTTCTGGAGATCCTGTTGTCAATCCCTTTACCCAGAGCAGGGCCAGTGAAGATAAGTTTGCTCAAGACCTTGTCAAATTAAATTTTGAGTATTTTAAAGGCTGCAGATTCCACAATCCATGTGAGTTTTAAAGGGTGAGGTGCTCATTTCTCAGCATAGATGAGAGTGAGGAGAGTTTTTAATCACAGGTTGCTTGTACTCTTTATATTTGCCTTCCTCACAGGGTTTTAGGATAGGAGTGCATTTTGATTTTGCTTTGGTTTGGTTTTGTCCCAGTTAATAAATAATACACCCTGTCTCTATGAAAACAGAGAAGTTCAAATTGCAGATGTTTGTTGCTCAAATCAATATTGTCTAGCCATTGCTCAAATGGTCCTACCCTGCTATTTATCTTCTGAGGATTAGCAATCCCCCCAAAGATGTTATGTAGGTTCAATATAGTGCAATCACTAATAGTCAGTGTATGTGAACTGACTCAGCCATGCAAATCTGATCAGGTTATTCGGCTGCTGTGCTCATCAACTTCAAAAATAATTCCACCTAGGAGTTTGAAGCTTCCCCAGCACAAGTATGAGAGCTGTTAGAAGCTCCTCTGGCTGCAAAGAACTTTCCATCAGGTTAGACTGCAAATTCGTTTGTTTTTTCCACAAATTGGCCATAACTAGGAAAAATAATTCAGAAAGGACAGTAATTGCTGTAGTTTTCTCCATGCCTTAGTGGGAAAAAAAGACTGTATTACAATAAAAAGTCATTTATGGAGTAAGCAGCACAAAGATGATCTCCTCATTTCCTGTAGGTGAAGATAATCCTGTATTTATTGTGCAAATGTGTAATCCCAAGGGTAAGGATTTGCTGCAGAAAGAGAAATGTCCATCTCAATGCAATAATAAGAAATTAAAGGATATATGAAATTAAATAATGAAAAATGACAGAATCTTCACTCCTCACAGTTTTTATACAGTCATTAATCATGGATTCATTTAAATATACGAGAATCAACTTCTTCCTGCTTGTGCTTTTCTTATCATTAAATGCTTAAATGAAGAGAATTTCTAAGGATGTACCATAAAGGCTTAATAAATATTTATAAATATTAAAGCTTTTATCCCACTGGAACCTGGTGAAGTCCAAGGGGAAGAGATTTGAAAAGGACATTCTTTGGTTCTTGTCTGCCATATTGAGTTGCTGAATTACTCTTTATTTACTTGTTCATTTATTGATTGATTGATTTATTGTGCCCTATATCTATTTCATTGGCTGTGATAACAGAGGCGCCTTTCAGGATTTATTTTCCAATATCTATCTCTTTGTCCTCCTTGATGGCTTTGTTACAGGGGCTAGAACAGACAGACTGTTTTCCAAAAGTTATCTGGATCAGCATCCTGTTGTGTTAGAATTTAGAGATGTGCTGCATAATGAAGCAGTGACACAGTGGGAGAGACACGTGAGTGGAGGTTATAATTTTCTGAGCAGAAAGGAATAGTGTAGACATTCCTGTTAGTACTGGGGGAGAGAAATGAGTCTCCAGAGAGTCATTCAAAGGAAGTCTTTGGAGAAGGAAGGTGGCACATTCCCCTGTAGTTCACAGGAAGCAAAAAGAGCTAATCAGTGCCCTTTCACATCAGAGAGGGCAAGTAAATGTCGAGACCTTACTTCAGGAAGGTCATAGGCTGAGGGATCTCTAGTTATTTATCAAGAGTATCACTTCAGCACAACTACAAATTAGAATTGTTGTAGTTATTATAGGACAGTTGTTCTACCCTTTATTTTTTTTTCCTATAACATACACTGTAGTTTCTTTTGGTTTGCTTTTTGGGATTTGTTTTGCACAAAATGTTACTGGCAATTTTGTCAGCATGGCTAACCTTTGTAACAAGGAAGTGTTATCATATGCCAATGTAATCTACAAATAAGTAACTTGAGGGAAAGAAGAGTTTCAAGTTTGTTTATATGAAAAATAAATGAGAGATTATTCGCAAAGAGAGATCCAACATAAGTTTAATTGAATATATTTACATTTAGAATGCAAAAGATTAATAGCAGTGCATTTAAGGATTTAATGTACCGTGGTAAGTTGTCTTTCACCAAGAACAACGAGTTGGAGAAATTTCTGGAAAAACAAAGTAGTATTTCTCTGGGATGCCCACAGTGCTTCCTGAATTTTTGTGATTATTTAAAATTTGCCTCTGAGGCAGAAAAATCCTATCCTTAGCAGAAAAGTATCCTTGTTTTAAAGCTGGAGAACTGAAACACAAGGTAGACTGTGGCTTTCGCAAGGTGCAGGAAAATGTGTGATACAGAGCAGAAGGTGGCAACTTGGTTCCTGTGTCCCAGGCTAGAAGGCTGACCCCAAAATTTGCTTTGAGATTGCAGCAGAACCTGGTTGGTTGGGTTTCAACAAACTTAGTCAATGACAGCAATTTCTATGGCAGAATGAATTTCAATGCAGTCCAGACTGCTCTGCCTCTCATCTCTGTAGGTTATATCCAAGAGTACTGAGCTTTATATGGAAATTTGGTTTCATATTCCCAGTCTAACTAATGTAAGGGTAGTTTTAGGGTCTGCCCACTGCACTGCAGTGTGTTGTATAAACATTCCCTAGTGGAAACCTACCACATTTTGCAGAGTGAGAAAACATGCCTTTGCATTCTGTCTTCTTAATTTATTAAGTTCATGAACTTGATAGTTCAACCAGAATCTCCTAGTTCTTCCACAGATACGTGGATGTGCAACACTGGTCAGGATACTTATTCCCTGTGCCCTGCAGCTGTCCTGCTGCAAACTGAAGGCAATGTTTCCTTGCCCTGGGCAGCACCACAATTCATGTCTGTTACATGGCCAGAGCCAGGGGGAAGGCAGTCATAAAAATACACCTCTAAGTACCTCAGACCATTAAGGCTTTGCAGCTTTGAAACAGCTCCGACTGCTTTATTGCTATTAAATAGGGAATGAATGTTGTACAGTGGCTACATCCTGTCATCTCTAGAAATGCAGTTCTGGGAGAGAGCAAGGAAGGATGAAAGCTTGATATTTCTCTTGTTTATTGCTTTGAAACAGAAAAAGAAGTTTGTTATTATTACTGTAAAAATAATCTCAATTACTGACTTCTAGAGTACATGTGCATTTTGCCTGTCGCTGATGTGATTTTGCTGAGGTGAAGAACAATGTTGTCAGATAAATGCATTGATGAGCTTTCTACCTTTCATTAAATCTTGACCATTAAACTTTGTTGCCTAAGATTATTTGTTTCTTCCGCCACCATAACAGAAACCACAAAATTTTGAGCATATAAATAAGAACTTTCATGTAACCTAGCTGAATGTGGGTTGGCCAGAAGACTCTGTGCATGCCCAGATACAGAAACAGATACACAAATTCCGAGGAACAAAGTATTAATAAAGGGGTATTCTGGAACCAGGAATTAAGGTTATGTGACATTTTGTGCCCCTCTGACTTGGAATAACTTAAAACAGAAACTTATTTTGAACCCCCTTCTCTTCTTAGCTCCCATAGCTAAAGGCTCCAGGAAATGGGATTTGCAGACCACCTTGTTTTAAAACAGAGTAAACCATTATTTTAAAGTATTACAGGATGGACAAATTTTCTTCCCCTTATGTGTGGCAACACAGATCCTTTCCCATGGGAACTTTTCTCTTCTTCTTCTTCTATGTTTTTATAAATAAAGTTTTTATGTTATTGAAACAGCCTTTTGGACACAGGCGGTTCACACCTGAGCCAGTCAGCCCCTGGGGGAGGATGACATTGGTCCAATCCGAACGGCCCTCTGATGTCTATATAAATTGCTAAATAAATAATAAAATCAGATCTTTTTCATGCACTTGAAAGGTCTCGACTCTTCACTCTGCTAGTGGTCCAACAGTGACATTTATGTGTTGTTATGGATAATCTTTCTGGAGTCCAAAACCCTATAGAAGTGATGGAAAAATGATCTGTGACTGTCTGGCTGAAGTGATTGATGAGAATATAGGATATTTCATATTCCTGTCATTTTTTAATCTGGACCATGTCAAAGGGTTAAGCTGTGACTGTTGCTCAGCAGTGTATGCAAGATAAAGCAGTGCATGTTTTACAAAGCCTAAAACCTTTGTGAAAAATTTAATTATGTTTTAGAGCTATTTAGTAACACAAACACTTATTGTAACATCTATGAATAAGGGAAATTCTTAAGGCCAGACATACAGAATTAAAAAATAATTGTCTGAAATTGGAAAGGAACCACTAGTCTATACCTTATGAAAAAAGGCTTACACAGTCTCTAGCAACAAAAACTTTATAAAATAAAGAACTTGGAGAAGAGTTAAAAATAAGACAGACCTTCTATGTTGTATGAAGAAGTATTTTCTTGCTCTCCCAAGAGATTGAGTTAGTTCATTCAGGAAGCTTTTTCATGCTTCATCAACAGATCTGTGACATTCATTTTGTTATCAGCTTTCTGTTTTTCTGAGCTCCAGTGACAATGCTACATCTGAAAGCTCCTCATCTCTCATTACAAGTTTTGTGCATTATCCTATGTAAGACATTCATTAACAGATAATGCAAGATGCAAATTAATCTAATAAATTAGCCCATCACAGAGCACAGAAATAACAGATCTGTCTCATAAGCCTAATGTTTGTAAAGTCTGCCATCATAGACACTCAGCTCAGACTTCAGTGCTTAGAGTTGTCATGAATTTCCAAGTAGTTGTATAATTAAGCAGAGTCAGCAGTAAAGTTTTGATCATGCCTTCTTTGTGTTTTTGTTTTTTCTTTATAACTAAAGTCAGAGCAAAGAAAAAAAAAACAAAACAAAACCTTGTGAGTCAATGTGATATGCTTTGCCCTATAGCTGTTATTTAAAATTACATATTGTTTGCCTTTTTCATATGTTTCCTTCCCAGCCAAGAGTATCACAGAGTTGCAGTTTAGGATGCTTCCTCAGAAACTCACCCTGAAGTGATCTGGATTTTTCTTGTCCCTTGCCTGGTATTGGGGAACTTAAAATCTTGGACTCTTATTAATTGATAAAAGCATATTTTGCATTTTTACATCTCTTGCCTTGATGCCAGCTTTTGAACGGAAGAAGAAACTCTTTTAGCTGAATAGTTTTGAGAATAAAAAATGCCCCAAACCAGAGCTCTGAACTGGAGTTGAAAGCCTTCTAATTACCCAGGCAAGAGCAGAAATTATGTTTCATGAATCATTCAGAGCAAGCATGCTTTTAATACTCTTCTTGATTATATTTTTCAGTTGATATGCTGGAAACCCCCTCCTTCCTCAGTTCGTTTTCTTGGTGATGAGTTTCTGTCTGCTAGAACTGCTGCTCCTTCCTTCCTGGCTCTGAAATGTTCATGTTTTTTCATTTGATTCTTTAATCATGGCAAATCTGCAGTTTTTTAATGGAAAGGAAACATGTCATCTTCAATGTTAAAGTACTGCATGATTATACCGCTATTGATTTTCAGTGAGCAAACCCTTTAATTTAACATATTTATATTTGTATGAAGTGCAGTTGAACTTTTGCTGTACTAATGTGGTGGTAGCCTAATTATGCAGTTCAATACAATCTAATAATCCAGGCTGAAGTACAGGACAGTGGGAGATTTTTCTTTGTGATTTAGCTGGCAGCAAACACTAATCTTTGTGGTTGTTATCAGAGAAAGACATCTGAATCTATAGCAGTATTTGCCTTTTCCTGGCACTCAATTCCTGCCTTCTCTGGGTGTCAGGGTTTTGTTTATCGTTTCCGGTTGTTCTGGGCTCCAGACGTTCATCTTCATTTCTGTGTTTTTTCCCTTCCCTCTGTGACTCACAGCAATAACTTATTTTCCTCTTAGGTTGGTAAACAACACACTGATGTGTATTCTGACTGTGATGTAGGACATTGCTGTTAGATCAGAAGCAGTGACTCAGCTTTCTTTAGCCAGCAAGTGGCCAGTTGCTGATTCACTTTGACAAGTGCCTGGTTTGTAGTGAACAGTGACAAATTTGTCAGTAGTTACGGAACCCCTGAATAAAATCACATGTCTTTTTCTATTCTTTAAAGTCTGATACAGGCACAACTAGAGGGAAAAAAGTCTGTTTAAAGAGTGACCTTGGTAATTTAAAAGAATGCATTTTATGATACAAAAGAAATTTGGATGCTACTGCAGTGCAAGAAGATACCTAATAAACTGACTTCATTCTTGGCATAGCTGCTGAGTAGTTAAATCAGTAATACAATTATCTCTCTTTGCTTTATTACTGTACTTCATATATTTATATAAAAAGTTATGGAGAAATTTCTCGCTTGTTTTGCATGTGTGCATACTTTCTTGATTTGTGGTACAGAGTGCTCTTTCAGACTGCATAAAAACAGCCTTTATTATTAAACCTGGACTTCTAATTACTACAACACAATTTCCCCCCATTCCTCTTCCTTTCCTTGTCTAGTGACTAAAAAGTGATGAATCCAAGTCATCAGTCATCACTAGCATCAGCCTGTTCCAGTATCACTTTATATTTCTATTCTGCTGTTTCTGCTGCTAGGCTTTAGATGAAAGCCTTACTAACAACAGAAATGAAAGCAAGAGGAGTCACAGTGACTTCCAGAGACAGACTCTGTTAATTTATTTCATGATTCCCTCTTACTTGCTTTCTGAAACCAGAAGACAATAATCCTTCTTTAGCAGATAGAATCTTGCCTGTCACTGATACCTCGAGAGGCTGGTCTTAAAGCCCTGTATGTTTTAAGATTACAAATAGGATAATGCTGTGAGTATACAACCTTAATACCTGAAGATGGGCAGGACTAATCAGATAAGAAAGAATGGGATTTTATGCTTTTTAAATTTCCACTTACTATTCTGCATTTTTTTTTTTACTGCAGGTAAATGCTGTTACCAACTTAGTATGGTTATAGTTAGGGTTTTTTGGTAAAGGAATGTGCTGCTGGTGACAAACAAATTTAAATGGAAAAAGGACTGTTTTTTCATTAAGAATAGGGCTTTTATTAAATAAGAATTGGATGTTATGCTTGGATTCAGGGTATAAGAACTGGTAGAGTCAATGCAACAGAAGTAGGCCAAAGTTGTGCCACAAGCCTGGCTTTTTCCTAGTTCTTTTTTTCTTCTCTATTTAACAAAGTAACAATTCCTAAAGGGAAAATGTAAATTTATTCTTGGACATGTTTCTGAATCTGTGCCTAGATTACTTGGTTTGCTATACCAAATCTTGGTCTTTCTTTCCAAATGGGTATTGGAAAGGAAGTTTATCATCTAATGCTGGGTATGCAGCAGTCTTTATTGATATCTGCTCCTCTTGGAAAAGGTTTTTGTTCATGGAGGGTCATCTGCTCTCATCCTTTCCGGACTGTTGAAAAGCACCTTAGCAAAACTTTGGTGTGTCACACCATTTCTGAAGCCTTTTACCCTTTTTGAATTGCTGTTCATTCCTGAAAGGTTTTCACAGTTTTGCCATTTGTGCTTCACAGACATTTACCTTTCTGGCTTAGTAGCTGCTTTCTTCATTTTCATACCTCTGCAATGACACCACTACTGGACAAAATTGAAAAGAAATGAAAAATTGGAAAAAAATATTTTAAAAAAGGTGAAGTGAAGAAGCTCATCAGTTTGAGTGTATAAATGAAGCAAAGGATCACCTAATAAACTACAGAGTACCTCCAGAACAGTTGAACTGTCAAGGAGCATCTTAGGATGTCCTTTTGTGAAGTGTTTATCTGTGGAATCCCAACAACAGAAAACTATCACAGGGTATGGGCTGTATTCTGCTGCCATGAGATTCTGCTCGTTGCACTGCTATAAACATAGCAGTGTCCTGGTGAATTGCAGAAATCTTAAGTCTTTAGATTTGGATTTTCAGAACTACCTGTAGCTTTTCTGACCACAGATTTTCTTGATTCTTAACCCCCTAAAATGAATGAATATATAAAATAAACCAGCATTGCTTGACTGAAGATGGTGAACACATATATTTTGGGGAAGTTAAAAAGCAGAGACCAATTTTTTTTTTAAATAGTTACATTTACCCATGGGTTTCCTTCCAGATTTCTGTTTGTTTGTCTGAAACAGTTATCTTGCCTTTCTTGTACTTTATTGGCTGGCACACCTTGTGAATTATCTTTACTGGAAAATACCATTTGTTTTATGTCTGTACATATGGGCCTAGTACTAACAGGCTCAACCTTGTCAAATCTCTGGTTGCAAACTTAATATTTGCAATATTAATATTTAAAAATGGCACAGGAAAATTGGATTGGGACTGGAGTTTGTATGAAACGTAATAGTGAATGTAATAAAAGACAGTCTTTAACATACAAATGGGTTTGAGAAGATACAGTGTAATCAAATTCATCTGCATTTTTTAGTACCTTCCATGTCATGTCTCCCAAGGTGCTTTACAGCACAATAATCATGATTAACTGTGGATTTAATCAGTGAACTGGTGCAGTAATCCACAAAGTGGGACAATGAGTTAGAAGAGCTTGATGTTGGTGAGGACCCCAGTGACCATGCTATAATTCATGAGGAGGTGTCAGTGAAACCCATCAAGGCTGGGTGTGGCAGAGTACAGGGGGAGGCAATTCCATGTTTCAGGGAAGCAGTTGGAACAAAGTCCATTTCTTTGAGAGCACAGTAATCTAAGGATGGGAGATGTGCTTTGTCTTAGGGTGATACTGAGAAATCGTAAGAGGAATTTATACCACATTTTCTGGTTTGCTTCAGTTTTGCTTTTGTAAATGTTTGTGAGTGCAAATATCTCTCAAACGTGAACTCTGTGAATTGCAAGTACTGGTTTCTTGGCAACCACATCAGGACTTTGCTATTTGCAGCTAGAAAGGAGGGTTCATTTTAAACCAGTCTGCAAATTTAGAGGTTTTGATGGCATTCATGGTAGCAGAGCTCTTGTGGCTTGTATTTAATCTTGCATTCTTAGTCCTCAGACCCCTAAGTGCACTATGCCATCAATGTAGTGAGTGCCAAAGTAAACTTGAATTACCTGATTTTTTTCTGCCTATTTGAAGGCAGTCTTTGAAATAGAAACTTTCCTGTTAAGGATGTTTCATACCAGGTGTGTTAAATAAACTACTTGTATAGAGTGTTTCAGATGGATAATGATGGGCACTCACTCTCCATGTCACCTGGAGATGATGATGACAGGAGCCAAGACAGCATTCCTGTGTACACTCCTTGGGAGAGGAGGAAGAGGTTTTTCAGGTATTGAAGGGAACAGTCTGGAGGGGTAAAGGGTATTTGATGCAGTGATATGACCCATAACATTCCAAGTACAGTTTTCCTCTTCTTTCTACCACCCTCCTTCATCTTACTGCCTCAAATCTAGGGAAAGTATTCACTGTCTTGGATCTCTATAGAGCACAGATACTGATGAGTATCAGGCAGAGTAGGCAATAATCCAGTTGCTAGGTTCCAGATACCTGATATGTAAACAGTAAAATTTCAAGTCTTAAATATATTTTCCTTTGCCATTGTATATGATTTACATAAATTGTTCTTAAAAAGTAATGGTGTCTATGAGGAATTAATTTTAAATAATTATTACTATGAACAATTAGAATGATTTATGTTAAGATGTTATTGCTGTCTGAGGAATGAAATCTGTGATTATGAGAATTGGTTCTGATTTTACAAGGTACTGATTCTGCTGAAATTGAGGTGAAGAAAAGAGAAAGATCAGTGAAAGGAGGAAAATGAGATACTTTCATTCTCTTTTTGTGGATATATAAAACAGCGTTATTGTCATGACTACATCAAAGTTTCTTAGAGAGCTTCTTATTTTGTGGCACTGCAATATCAATGCCCCAGCATATTTAACAACTGTAAATGAATTGACCTTCTTGCACCTTGAGAAAGCAGATAATTTTCCTGCAGATAAGGAACCCCAACAGAAGTTTCTAAAGGAGTTGCCAGGCACTTTCAGTAGGTCACAGCTAGGCACCAGGTTTCATTCTTCATTACCCTGACCAACCTTACCTCACTCTACCTATCTTTGCTCTCCTTAGCCCATTTTTTGGAGTTAGGCCCCTTCAAAGCACTTATATTACTTTTTTTTTTCTTTCTCTTAATACATTTTTCCTTCTATGAAATGGGGAGAGCAGTGCTTATATAATTCTCGAGGGGTTTATAGTGTTGTCTCGTTCAAAGATGCAGAACTTCTTGAGCCAGAGAACTGTGACTTTACTTACATATCTACACAGCGAAGAAGAAATTAATACTTCCTTCATACCTGGAACTTCTAACGTCTCCCTGCACTGCTGATGGATGCAGCTACTGCATCATTTCTTTCTCAAGCTCACTCTGCATGAAGTGAACTTTTACCCATATATTTATTATTTATTAAATAAAACATTTATTATTTTTCTTATTATTTTCAGAATCTCTTGACAGAATTACTAAATTATGTATGCTTATGGCTATGTTAGTTTGTGCAGATAAGAAGACAGTACAGTATAGGTTTCCATTTTTAGAGTTAGAATAATAATATCTGGCTACACATCACAAACAGCATACCCAGATGAAGTATCTATTGTGCTAAAGCAAACAGTGTTACTTTTTACTGCTTCCCCCTAGAAAAGGGCCATGTTTTTGAGATGAAATCCACCATCTCAAATGAATTTTTTATATTACTTGATGTAGCAGGATTCATTTTCTCCATCATCTAATGGATCATGTTTATTGAATCTGACAAACTTAAGAATCTGAGCTTTCAGATGTGGAGAGCCTGTGTTTGTTTGGCATCATCGATTTATCAAGACTTTAATCTTGTGAAGATATTTATATGTTGAGTTTCCATTCCTTTGTGAAAGTTCCATTATCTTAAATCTTTAAAACCTAGTCTCAAGGGAAAAATGATGTTTAGGAATCCACCAGAAATATTTTACAGAAATTTTATAGGAATGTTATAAAGCAAATGAGTGGTTATTGTGTTTCAGTCCATTATTTTGATTCAGTGACTGAGAATATGACTTCTTGAATGAAAAAACAAGATCCTGCTTTATCAAGGTGAGTCGGAAAACTTCTGCAGTTCTGCCTCTCTTAAAGACAGTGGATACTCAGCTGTTTGGGCTAAAGAAAGATGTATTTTCTTCTGTTGAGGAGAGATTTTTGCATTGACAGCAATTCTAACGGTTGAATTGTCTGTCTGGTGGAGTAAAGACTGATTGCTCCCATCACCCTAGGACAGAAACCTGCCTGTTTGCTCCTGACACTCCCCTTTTTGAGCACTGTGGAATATTGCAGCTCCCCAGCAGGAAAACTGACCTTGTTGCACTGAAATCAACTGGGAGTGTTACCACTGACTGCAGCAACAGCCAGGTCAAGCCCAGGGTTAAATTCTTTTTGCCAATCTGTTGAATCCAGCAGTGTTTTGTTAGAGGATTTCTGTCAGCTTTACCCATGCCATAGATAGAGCAGGAAGGGAGGGCATTTGGATTTTGGCAGAGAACTCCAGGTGCAGAGCAGGTGTGAACTCATCAAGCTCAACGAGGGGCAGCTGGGAGGGAATTGACCCCAGCTGGGCTGGAGGTGGCCTTGCTGCAGCAGAACGCTGAGGGTGCCCCAGAGAGGAGCTTGTCTGCTGAAGGTCCTCCTGCTTTCCCTCCCTCAAACAGCTCTCAGGTCAGATTTCTGTGTTTTAGGAGTTGATGGTGTAGCTCATCTCTGTGGGTAACAAATAAGGCTTACTTACATGCTTTATTTTGGGTCACTTTTGCTTATTGTGAGCATACATTTTTATATGAGTTAGGAGACTTTGTGAGCTGAGTAAGGCATAAATCCTTTCTAGGACTGTCTAGAGCGAGATCAATGTGTAGAAAGTGTCTGGGCTGGAAAGAGTTAAGTCTAAGTTAGAAGACTGACAAAATTTCATCCATGTTTCAGACCTAAGTAAAAATCTCCTTCTCCCTTTGGGCAGGGGATTGTTACTTACCTGGTATTTAGGTATGATGGGTGCCTGGAAACCATGGACTGGTAACTGTTGTGCCTGCAAAAAGGCGATTTTATGGCATGTCCAGTAATTACATATAATATTTTAATGTAAAATTCATTCGATTTTCATAGTAATTCATTTATGCAGCTTGACTTTTGCATTGGCTCTTAATTGTACTTAAACTAGAATGAGATCAAGATTTTTGTGTGTTTTGTGGAATTCTAGTGGATGGGACAGATTGTGAAGGATATATACTAGTAATTACTTTGGTTTTATCTGTTTTTATGCTGGGTGGCAAGTACTACACCCTGCACTCTATGGATTCATTCTCTCCTGCTCGTTTTATGAACCCCTTTGCACCTGTGAAAAGTGGGGTAAAAGGTGAGGAGCAAAATCTAACTCTTGCTGGTGCTATGCATGTAAGAAACAAATGCGAATTGTAACAGAATAAAACCACTGATATTCATGGTTTTCTTTCTGTAGCAGTATCTCCTTTGGAAACTAGAGGATATGTAGTGAGGTGGTTGATTGGAAGAGCTTGGCTATGCCACTGCTAAGCCTCTAGTATTAGGAAACTAAGACCAAATATTTTTCAAACACCAGCTGAATCTTACTGTGGTTTATAATTAGGTATAGCTCTCTCACATTTTAACAGGCATTTCACTTTTATTCTGCCTCTTCTAGCGACTTTTTCATACAAATTACAAGGGTTGGAAATGAAACAAGGTGTATGCTCTGGGGCTTTAATTGCTAACTGTTAGTAAACAGAAGTTTCTTCACATTAACTTATTGCAGAGGCTTCTGAATCAATGTTCAGGGTTATAGTTTGCTTTTGTTTGGGGGGATTGTTTCACCTTTTGTGAATGCTAATGGCACACTTTGAATTATAAGGATTTATTTCAGAGACTGCAAAAAGTGTGAGATATCTATCAGCTGAAAGGCAGCTCAGTGTTCCTAAACTACCAGTGTGTAAATGAACTCTTAGATTGTATTCTTTGAGCTCTGTGAAGTGCTGTAGGGTGCACGTTTCCAGCTGGGAAGGATTAGTGTTGATCCCAATAGCTCATCTAGAGAGATTTTTATTTCAGCTCACACTTTGAATGACTGATTTGTGTCTTGGTGGGGTACATACATAATTGTAATCCATTGATTACTTTATTTCTTACTATTCATGTGCAGTATTGATTTATCATCCATAAGCTTTCATCACTGTTGTCTCTGAAAGCTCCTATCTGGAGTGCCACTGAGAGAGTTTATATTGCTGTTACCTGTCTCTGGTGTGGTAGAATGGCTTGCTTCACCTCCCAAAAACGTATCTCTCCTGAGCAGTGGAAGGAGTGATGTGTGCAATTGTCGGGGATGGTTACTGGAGCTGCCTGTTAGGAAGTTTTTAATTTTTTTATTTCTATGAGGCAAGGTTACTGCCATTGAAATCCAACCTTAAGTAGCTCTGGGAAGGTAAAAAGGGGAATAATTAAATGGTGACTGGTCTTCAGACTGCCCTTGGGAACTCCAGTCAAGCCCTCAGCCCTCAATAAACTGAACCCATTTCCACTTCACAGCCAGAACAGAAATTCAGGTATTTCCTCTAGCCCTAAAATAAGGAGACATTAACTCAGCTAAACTCTGCTAGTTGAAATCCAGTCTGAGCCGGGGGATTCTTCTTACTGCCTCAAGTAAGGATGTGGGGAGGATGCAATTGTTCGAACATTATAGGATGTGTTAGAAACTTATTTTTCTTTTCACTTCTTCACTTTTGATTTCTATGACTTACCATCTTCACTGGTGGATTTATGCAAAATTTCAGGGTTAAGCATTAGGTGTCACCCAAGCATTCCACTGCCCAACTAGAGCAGGATATTATTAATGGATTTTTGGATATACTTCAGCACAAGAGGTTTGAGCTACCAGAAGCTGTGATTTGTCCAGAAGATGAGGCATGACATGCTCGGATAAACAAGTATTTTGTTTTTCCTGCATGCTGTGTCAAATAATTTTAAAATAATTATTCAAAGTTAAAATTTATCTTTTTAAGTAATTTAATCAGATACAGAAGCACCTGCTAATTTTTTGGTTAACCTATAACAGTCTTAGTACTTTGAAGACTGAGTATATTTAGTAGTTTTAGTCTTGAGCTGAAGGTCTAAGCTGTTTTAGCCTTCTAGCATTAAAAATAAACAGTTTTATTTTCTCAAATGAAAGTGATTGGTTAGTGACCTTCTGTAGAGATCTTAAAAACAGAGGCCTACCTGTGGAAGCTAACGTTTATTATGCAAACATTGATAGCAATGTACTTCGTAAGATGTTAGAGCTCTTTTTGCAAGTTCATCTTGGGCTGATTTTATGCTTTAAAAGGTGGTAAATGGTTCATGCAATGAAGAGCCAGGTGAAGTGTGTTTGGGCAGTGATGGAGAGCCAGGTGAAGTGTGTTAGGGGCTGTGAAAGCAGCACTTGTATTGTACCTGCCTTTGGACCAGCTGGGGCTGAGCCTCTCCTTTGTATTCTCAGCACAGGTGAGAGCTGTGAGATTGTTTTATTTCTTGTACTGATGCAGGTGGAGATGCTGTGGACATTTTCTTGGGGGAATCTTCACCAAAATAAAAAAAAAAGATATCACAACAGGTACTTCAGTGCATGAACATGTAGATGTGATCTTAAATCACTAGGTTAATTTTGAAACCAGTCCCTGCTCCAGTTAGTACCTTTTGGTTTGTGTCAAGAAGCAATTTCAGACTTCACAAGCCAGGCTTTTTCAAATTAAATTCAGCAGGAAGATGGTCTCCAGGAGTGTTCCTAAAGCTGATAAGGGGCAGTTAGCCCACAGCACTGGATCAGTGCTAGTCCCAAGTAAAACCCTGTAATCCTATTCTGGGAGCACTTGGTCATCAGCACCAGCTGGTTCACTGCTTTAGAGTGCAAGATCTCCTCACACTGTCTTAAGTTACTTGCTAGTATAGATAAAACATAGGAATTAATGAATTTTTTTTTTTAAAGGAGGGGGGTTTTGTGACTGAAGTTGAGGGATGGAGGAGAAGTGTGAGGTATCTGTTGAGACAAAGGATTAGAAGTGCTTTTCATTTGAATAAAGCTATTTATACTTGGATTTTTATTATTTTAATAAGGATAAATGAAAATCTCTGCTTTCTCACTGTTCACAAAGAGCAAGGGATGATGGTAACAGCACTGCTCCATCAGAGAGTAGTCAGTGAAACATGTAGGGCATTTCCCTGAGATGTTCCTCCCATCTTTTCATCTCTTCTTTGATGAGACTCAAACATCTCTCAGCTCTTTTCAGGAACAAGGTAAATGCCAGCTGTGTAAGTGATTATGGGGATGGTGGTTATTTTGCTTTCAGTATTTCCCACAGAGGCTTTCCACTTTGCATTTCTATGTTTTCTAGACTAAGAAAGTGAAGGAGAATGACTCCATACCCTGATAATCAGCCCCCAGGTCCCAGTCTGTACTCCAGTCTTACAGTGCAAAATGGGGCAGCTTTAGAAATTTGCATTGCACGTGTCATGTTCTTAATAATGAAGATTAATCTTAGTGCCACTTTTAAGGCTGTGTTTAAAAGAATGTTTAAAGAAAGTGATAGTTTGAATTCCACAAGATTAAGCAAATGCAGATGGAGGAGGGGGGAGGGTGAGGCATGCCCCAAACTCAGTAATTAAGGTTATGTGAATGTATCGCTTTCATCTTCCCTTCTACTGTTCCAATTTTACTCTTCATCACATTTTATGGATTCTTTTTAATCTCTCTCCTGGGCGATATATTTTTTCCTGAGAGCTGCTTGTGCCATTGTGACTGTGGGGGATAGCGAGCCATTTCTCCTTTCCTGCCACTATTTATTCACAAAGATGAATTGTGATTTTTGTGTGCTGTTTCTACTTTGAGAGCATGCCAAAGCTTTTTAGGGTTTGACATGCCTGGTGTCCTTCTGCTGTGGGGCTGAACTATACTTTTTGCAGTGATGAAGAGCTATTTGCTATAGGGGAAACAGGCATCCAACATACTGGATATACCACATATATCCATGATATCAGCAGTTTTTGTAGGTCTTTTGTATATTAAAATAACATGAAAACTGTGAAGGGAGCACTAGATGAAAGTACTGTCAATTGTAATATTAAACTGTGTATCCTCACTATAAGTTACAATAAAGTCTTGTCTTAAATGATGCATTTTTTTGGTAGAAGTAATTTTTTTTTTTTTCCTCTTAACATAGGATGCTGCCAATTATTAAGGATGTAAACCAGGGAGTAGTGATTCCTTGGCAAATTAATTCATGCTCAGTTCCTTTTGTTGAAGGGATTCTTTCCAGTCTTTTTTATTTCTGATGAATTTTTGCTTTCCTGAGACAACTGGATAACTCCGAGTGTTTTCAGGCTTATGTTTTTTCAGAGGCTAAATAGTGCTGAACAGCCAAAAGCGAGGGGAAATAGTATAATTCACTTTGGCTTTTATATGTGCATATAATGAGAAATCTTTATGTTTAAGCATACATACACAATTATTTATAGAAATGTGGCATTTAAGACAACTTTGAGAATTTGTAGCATACACAACGTAACGTAATTATAAACCAGAAACACATCTTGTGATTCTAGCTAAGAGAAACTCTTCATATTATTTTTACAATTTTATCTTGTTTTCCAAGGGAAATTTGTTTGTGCTTACATGTGTGTTTCCTCTTCCCTTGTAGTCTGGTTTAATTTCAGCTGAACTTGACAGGAGAGCAAAATCAGAGAGGGGCTGTTTTGGGGGGATCCTATTAGGATTCCCTGCTGTGAAGGAGGCTCCATGCTTGGAGCAGGTGCTTCTCTGTTTCTACCACAACATAATTTCTAGGCAGGTGAACAGTCTTGTTTTCTTCTTGGGCATGGAAGCCCTTGTGTTTGCTGAAATAGTTTATGCTTTAGATTCCAGGATTGGCTAACGTTAAGACACAAATGTCGGAAATGACTCTGAGTAGTTTTTCTACTTAAAGAACTACTTGTTGTACTCCACCCTCATCTATCCTGCCTCATCTTGCCCCTTGAAGCCACCAGAACGGTGAAGATTTACTCCTGCTTTCAAAAAAGTGAATTTTAGAAAGTGTGTTTTGTTGAAGTTGTAGGTGCATCACGACATCTGATTCATATAGACAGAATAACTTGAGTTAATTAAGCTGTTTCATCATCTCGCTAAATTAATTTCAGAACAACTGAGCAACATAGAAGACAAGAAATAAGATAATACTTAAGTATTTTCTTATTTACTTAAGTAAGAAAAATACTTAAAGAAATAAAAGCTCTACTTCAAAAGTTTTTTTCTAGGTTACGTCAAAGTTTTGTGTTGTTCATACCAACTTTTTACAACTCTTCCACATTAGAACTGTGCCACTTTGCATGGAACTAGGTGGAGGGGGGAGAATCCTTTTGTGGCATGTGATATTGAATGACATGAGGAAGAACTTCTATACATTAAGGGTGGCAGGGCACTGGAGCAGTTGCCCAAGGATGGCATGGAATTCTGTGATTCTGTGGTATTAGTTAAAGCATAAACATAACGATTTTGTTCTTTGGAAGGAAAAAGTAGCTGGAAAAATAGTCTGCATTTGTAATAAAGATGATTTACTACTTATTTTGTAGTGGGCTGGGTTGAACAGAAAGAAGTTTTTAACTTTTTTGGAAGCAACTCAAGGAATAAGCATTTTAGTAGTACTGATGTATTATTCAAGGGAGAGAAAGGCTAACCTTCTCATAAAGCAGTGGGAGAGATATTGAGCTCTTTATTGTTTCATGGAACAATATATGAGGCAGATTACAAATGTTTTGGAGTGCTGCAGTCTTGGATGCTGAATTGTTTGATAGAGTACTCATGAGTTGAACAGAGTCGAATGTAAAACATCCAGCTGTTACACACTGTGAACTGACATGTTCAAAGGGCTTGCAAGCTGTACTTAGAGTTGGTGCTTTGTGTGCATCACTCTAAGCCTTGGATGGAGTACTGGAAGCTAAGTTGGAGTGCACTGCATCACTCCTGTGCTCTTGGGGAGTGAATACTGAGGAGCTGATATTTACAGTTTTTCTACTACGGCAGATCTCTGACAGGAATTGTGCAAGGGAGCCAACCCAACACTAAAGTTTGCTGGTTGATCTGGTCTGAGGGATTTTTTGGGTGCTACCAGAATTGTCTTTACATTTATGTGGTCCCTCAGCAGTTGCTGTGGAAGATTTTGGCTTTGCACAGAGTTAAGTACTTAGACTACTGTTCTGAAAAGTGTTTATTGTGCTTCAAACAGAACACACTGATGTCTGAGTGCATGATTGTTACAACTGTATTAATGTCTCTTGAAAAGGCTGGGAGTAACCTGTGAAATCTGACAGTCATCTTTGGTCAAGAAATGTAAATAATACAAATGGGGCCTTTTGGTAATGATTTTATAGGATTATGTGCTTAAAACCTATTTCTGTTCTTTAACCTGAATGAGACATGTTTTGGTAGATTGAAATCCTCATGCACAGTGCTTTCTAGGATAGTCCATGAGGTATTTGTCCAGCTGCTGAGCAGGCATGCAAGTCATGACCTTGTGTGACATCAAGAGGAGCCACAAGTCTCTGAGCTTAATGTTTGTCTAACAATCCTTGTGAAGTTTTCTGAGAAAAGGAGAGACAGGTGGAAAGAAGGATGGTAAAGGAGAGTAGGAAAATGAGCCAGTACTGCTGCAGTTTTGCATCCAAATTTGTGATCTTTGCTCCAAACTCAGCTTAAAAGTTATCTCTTTCTCCCCCTTTTCTCTCTTGATTCTGCTGGTAATATGAACTGAAGAGAGAAGAGCTACGGTTTTTTTTTTTTTTTGAGCCAAAACTTGCAGAAATTGGCTTGAGGTAGCTTTGCCAGGCTAATGTATTACTCTGGTAGACCTATGGATTAATGAAACTGAGAAGACTTGCTTGGAAAACAACCCTTGAATTTCTAAATAAAATTGTCATTGTCATCTGTTCTTTATCTGCTCTTTACTGCCCAATTTCCATGTGACTAGAAAGCTGTTTGACTACCTTGTAAATATTTGGGCTTTGCTAATTATTCTTTTCAACATACTTGTTGCTTACCTGGGTATGTCAAGACCTTTGTATGCTTTCTTTGTTGTGTGGGGTTTTTTTTTGTTTTGTTGTTGTTGTTTGTTTGGGTTTTTAAAAGCAGTAGTTGTTACATCTATTTATCAGCGATTTGGCTTCTATACTACTTGTTTTCTTTTCTTAAAAATATCACTTTAAATTGGAAACATTTTCTTCCAAATCTTGTGTTACAGTGACTGTTCTTCTAGCATCCTCTCTGCTTGTATGAAAGTTGGTTCAGCTTCCTGCTTTTGCATTTGCCACAAAACTCCATTTATGTGACTGTTGATGGCTTATCTTTGAAATTAAAAATGCAATTACATTTATATGTAGTGTAGGATTTTTTTCAAATGCTGACTATTTTCTTTTGTTGGGAAACCTATCGTTTAAAACTGCTGTGCTTGATTAAGGTTGTATGACACGGGTTAAGCTATTCAATTTAATTTGGAAATACACCTTCTGACAGTTGTCTGCGTCTTACTGAAAAATGGTTCTTAAGTTTTTTGGTTTTTTTTTTTGAAAGATAAATATAAGGGTAAGTTACTACAGCTTTTTTTTTTTTAAGATAATTACAGTAAGTGCTATTTCACCTATTTAAAAACAAGATATTTTTAGTTTCCTTACACTTGTCCAACTGTTCTTTTAAAAGATAGAGATGAATGCTGTACAAAATAGAGGTGAATACCTTAGTGAAAAAAGGTAGATAAGATTTTAAAAAACAAGGAGGTTAATATGATAAAAGCATAATTTTCAACTACAAAGATTTGTTCTTCAAGGTAAGTATCTTAAAATGATCTGGAGACTTCATGTTATTAATAGTAAAATATTTATTAAAAAAATGGTGTAGCCCTCTGAGGAAAATGTATGACTAAGTCATAGATCCTAATCTGTCAGTGTAGCTTAGAGCTGGTTTGATCAGAGTTGAATCTCTGTAGTTGCACTTCCTTCTTATTAAGCTGTGTAAAATGTATTTATTTGAAGTTCTTTATTGGCATTTGTCCTCTATTACGCATAAATAACCTTAGCCACTTAGTTCAAGTATTTTAAATACCAAAGAAAGAGGAAAATTATAGAGAAACCATTCTAAATATTGGAACAAAGGTATTTTAGGTTTGTGTGTGGGGTCTTTATTACTGAGTCAAAATTTTCTTCTGCATGATAGCAGAAGTGAGCACTAATTTATGGCATTAAAATTTATAATGCTAGAGGTTTGACTTTTTTGTGACATTGCTAGTTCTCCATAACTTTTTGCTTACCAATTAAAACCTATTTGTTCAATCAAATGTTTGTTCTAAAGTTATTTTTTGAACTATATACTTAGAATAAATTATAGTGTTGATGTCATATTCTATAACATAGGCTTTACATGGATTCAGAAGTGTCTAAATGTATCTTGAAAGATAAGCACTGTCCTACCAAACTAGTTTATTCCCCATTCTTTTATAGAATGAAGGAGTTGAAGTATTCTACAGATTTTTTTTCTGTTTGTTTTTTTTATCTGATAATTTTCTTGTTCCCTACTACCTCTAAAGCCTCTCTTTGCTAATATCTGGACTCCAAGGGAGGGGAAAATGAAAACTTATAAATTTTAAAACATCTCATAAAAGCAATGTAAACAGCCTTATGATCTATAAAAATGTTACAGATTGTAAATCATGTATCTGGGGAGCTTCCAGAGTGAGATGTGAGCATTGCTGCTTATTGGGCAGTTCCCATCTCTGATTGCATGGGGGTTTATGATGCTAAAGCTGGAACCTGTAAATAGAACAATACTGAATGGTTTTTTTTTTTTTTTGTTGGAGCTGAGAATTGTTTTATATTTTTTAAAATCTGGAGTTGGAGCAGTGGTCCAGAATGAAACATTGGGGTAAACAAACCTCGTAAAAACCCATGAATCCTTTCAGGGATTAGTTTTTTAGAGATGCTAGGATGAATATTGCATCTATTGGATGTCATATACTCAAAAATATTAGGAGAATATTAACAGAAGATTAAATGTTTCAACTCCGTCAGACTTGGGATTCTTGCCTTTTGCATACTTCTGTTGGATTAACAGAAACTCCTGTTCTCACTTGCAACAATAAAATCTGGTGTGTTCTTTGCAATTATTAGGTCCACTAGCCCTATTTCCTTTTACATATAAGGTGTTACTTGTTAATTTTTTGCTTTATTAGTTTTTATTACATTATGTAAAAAGGTCTTGACTAACCAAAGGGAAAATTGTAACCTGTGAAGCCAGATACAGGTTGTAATCTCCAAGTTTTGTCCATGAGCTGCTTCAGTCCTCAGGGAATTGCTGCAGGAGACGTGAGGTCACTTGCTTGCTGGAGTCTTTAGCTTCTCCATGGAGAGCTGGGTGTAAAGGTGACAGCCATAATGAGGGTGTTTTTCTGTGGGCTTGTGCTCAGAGCAGCTAAATGCAGTCACCCCTTCCAGACATGTCAGAGTAGCCTCTAGAGAGAGAAGTTGGTGAGATTCTGCTGTCAAAGTTGAGATCATTTAGCACCTCAAGATCAGGCATCAGATAACAACCTTTGTGCAGTGTTGACTTGGACAGAATTCAAACTACTTACCTATAGCAAAAACAACAAAAAAAAAAGCCCTTTTTTTCTTTTAGTAGAATTTGTACAGCCAAGGTTGTCTTCAAAGCTTGGCAGTCTTGCTGTCACTAGTTGTTTTTGCACTATGGGCACAGCATTGATCTTCCCTTGTGTGTGTGATGCAGGAAGGGAACAAGGCATGTGAGATTAGTGGCTGTGCTCTGCAGGACAGCATCACTGTTGTGTTTTGGACAGGAAAACTAAAGCTCGAGATGACTAGAGATTATGTGCAACTCAAATCAGTCAAGTCTTTGTTAGTTTGAAAAGCTCTCACATCCTTCTGAAGTCTTTATCTGTGTAAATTGGTAGGGATTCCTGATCATTCATCAGTGGAGATTATATGGTGATGGAGAATAAATTTTCATTTGACAGGCTTTGATATGACAAATTAAAAAAGCTTGTCACTCTGGGGAGTGGTGGAGGAAGTGGGTGGGAGTGAAAGAGGAAGGAGTCTGGATGTATGTGAAATTCTATGGTCTTCATCACTGCATACACTTCACAATGTCATTGTTATCTGAGATAAAAAGGATACTAAAGAAAAAAAGGATTCTTCTCTGTTGTGAACTCTGAAAACACCCATAGGAGGTTCTACTTCCCTCTCAGTACAATAGGAGTAGAGTTTAAGATAATTTAGACAAGGGAGTTTCAGTTCAGTTGTTAGAAGACTTTTAGTCCTTGCTTGTTAGGGGACTGGAGGGCTGTGCAGAATTCACAGGACTCCCTTTGACTTTCTTTTCCAAGAAAACTGTTTCTGTGCTAGGAAGCTCTTGATCTTAACTAACAAATGCTAGTTATCCCAGCCAGCTCTGCTGTTGTGTTCCTTTGGCTCAATGTCCAAGGGATCACCTGTCCAGCTGTGGATGTGCCTCCCCAGCCCTGTACTGAAGATTAAAGTTACTAGGTCAGAATTTCTCTGGCTGTTTGTATAGAACTGGGGTGGTGCAGTGGATTGTGCCCTCAGCACAGCAATGTGACATGAGACAAATCTGTTGCTTTTCTATTTTTCTTGTGTTTTTTGTTAGAACAAGTGTTGGCCATAGGTAAGTAATTTCTGTTGAACTGAGTCTTCTGCTGATACCATGAAAAAACCAAGTGCAAGGTTAGTAAGCTGAAAGATTAGGCAATAGGACTGCATCTTGATGTTATGCTCAGAAAAATGCACCATTTTCTCGTGTTTTTGTTTTTCCTTCTTCTATGATTTAAACAATAGGGGCCTCAGTTTTCATTGTGAGCCTGTTATTTAATGATGTGTCTTCGTCCCATTTCCACTCAAAACTCTCTTTTGGTGATCTAATCTACTCCTGCAGTGAACCAGCCAGTTGTGAGTGACTTAGAGTTAAAAAATTAGGTGATTGGTGGGATAAAAAGCTGAGTTCCCCATTGCCAAACATGCTGTCACCTCACATAGAGGCTATTGGTTTAAAAGTGGCTATTGCAGAACGCTTTTCAATGATACACACCTGTACCAGTTACTAAAATGTGACACAAAAGCTATTCCTTTAATAAGGAATCCACTTTTTTATGGTTTTTGCCTTTTGGAAATAGAGTCTCTATTCTTACATCCATGCTGGTGATGGTTCAGAAGGAGGAATATGCTTTATTTTCATCTCATACAGGACACTGAAGAGTCTGGCCTGATGAAAGTACCAGTACCTGTATCAGATATTTTCTGATTGATGTGACAAAGCTGCATGCCAGGTTGCAAGCACAGGGAGACAGATGAGCCAGAAAGGTTAATTACTTCTCATTTTCCTACTCTTATGTTTATTTCAAATGCTCATCTCTTTCAGTGCCTGAAGGTGGCCAATTAATCTTATGTACTTTTGTTTCTACCCAAAAAAATGGCTGTGGTGTGTCTGGCTGTTCTTGACAAAGGTGTGAAGAGTTCTGTAGTGAGGAAGAATACCAAAAAGAACAGAAAACCATTCTGCTTTCAGAAGCCTATTTGAGGGTCTGTTTAAAGCTAAAACTTGTAGTGAACTTAGCATGAAAGTTCTTCCACCAGGAAGATTGTGGGTTATGCCTGAAGAGAACTGTGGTCTCTACCTTTCTTCAAAACAGAGTCATTTCATTCCCTGCAAGTTGTATTCAGAAGTAAGGCTTTCAAATAGAGACCCAGCCCCAGGGAGCCAAGTCACCTCCCTTAGTACATTGTCTGTACTTCTCAGCTTCTCTGTTGTTAAATGATTTGCATCGCAGTGGTTTTGTCAGTGCAAGCTCTGACTCTTCCCCAGCTCTGTGGAACAGGTGATGGAGCTCTGCCTGTGCTTGTTCTTTCACTATTTATCTTCATAGCTCCATGAAAATAGGATAAATCAGTGTGAGTTTCTCCTGTGGTGCCCTTCAAACTAAAGCAAGACACATGTTTGTATGTTTGGGGTTTATTTTATGCCTGTTGCCCTCTCTTGCATTCTCTGTCATCTGAAAATATTTTCTTTCAGAATCTATGCAGAGAATGAAGTTGTGTAACAGCAGTTCTTCCTGACTTTTGCAGTCACAGTTAACTAGTTTTTCCATGTCTGCTACACCAGAAAAAAAATAATGTATTAAAACTACTGCAAGAAAAGCTTTAATATTTTTTCTTTCTAAATTCCTCATCCTCCTTTTTTTTTTTAAACAAATTCCATGCTACAGAGTGCTGTTAGTGTTGCTAAATATTCAGTTTCGTTGTCAGAAAGTTGCCTGTTGGCTTGCAAAGAATCAGTAATATATCATAAAATTTATGTTGAAAGGATGTCAGCATGAAGTCACTATGCAGAATGTAGAATCTGAAGTCCAGGAAGTTTAATTATTAGAAATGGTGTCTGGCAGATAAAGGCAAAGTACTTTATAGATGGACCTCACAACCCATGCAAAGGGATGTCTCTGTGATCTTCATCATAAAATAATAAAATTTTAAAATATTTTCAGCATTCACCCTTTTTTTTTTTTTTTTTTTTTTTTTTAAAATAGATGACCGCTTTATTCCTGTTACATCTTTTCCTTTGCAGTTAACAAGTATTATTCAGAGCAATCAATGATAGGCCCTTTAGGACATTTCCATGTCCTGAAAAGCACAGTTGTAACAATACTTCACAGTGCTGTGCTAGTGGTGTGGTGTTGAAAAGAAAAAAGGAAGAGTAGCAAAATAGTGAAATGTGTTTTTGATGCAGCTGCATTGTTCTTAACAGGAATTCTAAGCAGTCCTCTCAATGTGGCTCATGGTTTATCTTAAATTCATTGATGGGAACTCCCCAGCTAGCTGGTTACTCACAGAAGGTGTTTTTGGTCAACCAATATGGTGAAATTCTGGGAAAATGGATGTTTTGTGAAGCTGTGAATGGCTCTGAGTGAAGCTACTAGTGAAGCCTCCCTGGACTGATAGACCTATTCCTAAATCTGAGCATTGACATTGTGTTGTTTACTTTTGTACAGGGAAGAAGTGATTTCAGGTGAGGGAATGCTGAATTGCTAACATGCAAGTACCTGGAAAACTTGACTTACTCTTCTTTGGGTAAGATGGAAGGCTATATCTCCAAAATTGAGAAACATTTCTGTATGGCTACTCACCTCATAAGATGAGACTATACTTTGTAGACTTTTTCATGCTTATCCTGGAGGAAGGATGTGATAATAGTGACTGCATGGGGCACAGGTGGTTTTCAGTTGTTCTCAAATAAGCAGCATGCTGGTAGGCCAGGGGCTGTGGCAAGGTTGTTGTGATATATGTATAGTCTAAAAGGATATTTATTTTCAAGATATGACCTGCAAAAAAGTGGAATATTTCCAAATGCGTTTTTGCCTGCCTTTGCTTCTTGCCTCACTTTTGGAAAGCATTCATTTCTGTCATGCTGTGGTGCAGAATATCATGCAATGGGAGATCTGGAAGAGGCTGTCCTCTACAGTATTTGGGTTGATACGTATTTGTCCTTTGTTGTTGCACACTGAAAGTTTAATGTGTCAAGGCCTTCCTTTAATAAACACCATTAATCAGTTACAATATTGTGGTAGTGGGAAGTGGTTGGGTAGTTTAGCAAGTAGAATGCTGGTAATAGACTTGGGAAATTCCTTCAGCTTTGTTGCTGCTTCTTTCACTCTTTGGGACATGAAATAATCCAGTTTACTTTGTCATTGTTAAGTCTCTTTCTCTTCAGAACAGGATTGTTAGTACTGTTTCAAACTGCTTCAAGATCTGTTTAGATGTCTCATACAAGGAGATATTGTTTTTCCCCTCTCCAAGTTGCAGTTTAATGGGTCTTTCTATTGTTGTTTTATTAAAAAAAAAAAAGAAAAATGAAAAGGAGACTGCAGTTGTTAGAGATTTTTGATTGCTTTCCCATTCCAGCCAGGTCATTTCCCTGGACTTAAATTTGATTCATAGCCTTGAAGAAAGCTGTATCTTTGTGCTCGATCTCATTCTGCTGTAGAAGTTAAGATTTGAAAAGCAAGACTTCTCATACCCTTATTCCTGTAGACATCTGGTTGTTGAAGTACAGAGCTGGTCCTTCCTGGGCAGGGTTTAGAATGGATGTAATGAAGCTGATGGGGAGTGGTGAAAGACTTCTGTACAAAGTAGAAGAAAGGAGTGGCAAGAGCATTGATGTGATTTAGGGCATCATCAGCCTCACTGGTAAAGGAGATCGCTAGTCAAATGAATAAAGAATAGGAGCTGCTTCAGATCTTGCAAATGAGGTTTGTGGAAAAGAGGAATGATAGTTTATTAAAGGTCTCTGAGGCTGAAAATGTACTCATTTTCAATTTCAGCCTCTTACAATTGAGCACAAGTTTGCACGCAGAAGTCAGTACTTATTTATTGCAATGTTCTTCAACTTCAGTACTTCTTGCTTTTTGCTGTTTAACACACAATAAGTGCTGTGTTTGGTTTTAATTAAATAAAAAGGTCATGCACACTAGAAGCATGACTTACACATTTTTCAGTGTAACAATTCAAAGTTATTGTCCTGGGCATTTCAAATGTTGGTTGAAAGTAAGATTCTGTGAAATTATTTGGCTTTTCATAAGAACTGCTTCCAGCCTAGCTCCCTTGACCCATCATTCCTCTCTGTCTTCCTTACCACACACTAAGTAAGTCTGAAAAACCAGGATTGAATTGTTACGTTTTCTACTACTTTGAAACCCTGCCAGCCTGTACTCAGTAATCTCAGAAGAATTAAGAAAAGAGTGGATGGACTCTGTCACATTCATTCACATCATCTTAGCTTGTCATCGGGTCACAGGCTAAAGGAATGATTGCATAACTGCTAGAGCAGAGACACAGGCATTGTCATTAAGGAACTGTGAACCAAACAGGCTGCTCAAATATTCATGTGTGCAGCCCTTGGGACGATGCTAATCACGGAGATCTCTGCATGCTGAAGGTCTTAAATTGCACACTGAAGTCACCATGAGGGCACATTATTTTTTTTTCCCAAATTCTACTTTAATGGAGTCAGAAGGAAAACCCTTAGACATAAACATTGATGTGAAACTCCTCAGTGGCACTTTAGAGATTAAAAATGTGCTTTGCAGTAAGGAAGCAATGCTACTCATTGCCCTGTCTGTACTTACTGTACACTTCCAAGTACACTGACCAAGACCTGAGCCTCCATCCTCATCTGGGAGAGCTCAGCAAGGTACGTGGTTGCTTTTGATGGTGAATTTGGTCTTGCACATTGAGGTTTCCTGTACCTTCTGGCCATGCTGATGAGCAGACAAGAAGTCACTCAGTGCAGTGGTGTGAGCTCTGTGCTCAAGGTAGATGAGCTGTGCTCTCCTAATGGGGTGGCAGGGGGGCTGGGCTGAAAGCTCTAGGGGCAAATATGCCCCAAAAGCCCTGGACTGCTTGTTGTCAGGGGTGACCTTGCTTGTTGCATTTGTTCACAAGTTTTCGGGTGTCTGGCTGAATTAGGAGAAACAAAACTGTGGAGATCTGGTGGGAGAAAGGGGAAGGATTCTCTTTGCAGCTCTGAACTCTAATTATTTGCGTCTATGCTACTGTGAACTTCCAGATGGCGTGTTGCTCTGTTATTTTCCAGTGCAGTGCACCCTTTGGGGAATTTTCCTGAGGAACAATGAAACATATTTGAATCTGCATTCCAGCCTAGTACCCTGTGAATGCCTTGTAAGCAAGACTCCCTTGTCTGGCAAAAAGCGTCTGTGAATTAAGAGCAACTTGGGTTAGGAGTCCACCTGCCAAATTAACTTAGTTTCTTTCAGCAGCCCCAACAGATTTTATTTAGCAGGCAGTCTGTTCCACATTTGGATGATCTGCTGACATCATGTGCTTCCTTCCTCTAAATCATCCTGGATGAAAACTGGGATTTTATGATGCATGGAACACACACATACTCTCACTAACCTGCTAATGCAAGATGGATCTTGCCCATTTAGGTAAACCAGCTCTCGACATGTGTACATGTAAGTGCTCATCAAAAATACTTTCTTTGAAGAGTGAAAGACATAGAACACACTCCAGTATTCATATTTCCAAATTTTCAGGCTTTTACTGCAGAATGTTATGTTATGGAACAAGCATCTTGTTGTTTCAAATATTTTCAATTGGGATTTCTTTGTTTAAAGCTCCTTTCCCTCACCTTTCTTCTTGCTTTAAATTTTTCTTCCATTAAGCTTTCCATATGCCTTTTGTGCTTATTTTCCCTTATAAGGCATAATTTGCCATGCATAACATTACGTACAGGTGGCAGTGAAACTGTAGCTAGCAGTGGTCTCATAAATAGGATTTTAAAAAAGAATTTTAATAGAAAATGAGAAACTAGAATTTTAGTAACGAATGGGCTGCCCAGGGAGATGGTGGAGTCACCATCCCTGGAGCTGTTTAGGAAAGGCTGGACATGGTACTTAATGCTGAGGTCTAGTTGACATGAGTCACAGGTGTTTGGTCACAGGTTGGACTCAAAGGTCTTTTCCAGCCTAATTGATTCTGTGACTCTGTGAAATATCCTGTTTTCATCTGTCATGTATTAAAACTAGAGGGAGAAGTGTGGGAAGTAACGACAGGTCTTATCAGCAGCCATCTCTCCATCTTTTTGGTTATTGATTTCAAATAAGCTTTTTGGTTATTGATTTCAAATCAGGGTCTATAAGAATTTCCATCCCAAGAAAGCTACATGTTCACATCTACACTCTGTGAGTTTTTCTTAATCTCCAGGTGTAGCTGGTTGCTCCACTGTGGTAGAGTTGCTTCCCCAGCCATTAAGTGTTCTCATTTGAACAAAGGCAGCTCAGATGGGTATAGGTGTGCAGTCTCTAAGTTTCTCTGATGCAGTCTCCTCTCTGCTTGCATACTTGATGGAAAAATTGGGGGAATAATGTATTTCATGCCAGCACAGCTCTTAGTTTCCTTTCCTGGAGTTGGTCCCCAGCTTTAAAAGCGCTCAGAGATCAATATGTTTATTTCATAACAATACTTGAAGAAGAGAATTCAACTCTTTGTGAGAGAGGATTTCTGACTCACGTAGTGCCTGGGCAATGGAAATGCAAAACTGAAACTGTTGTGTGACTAGCAAAGGGATAAGTCCAATTTAAAATAGGGGATTTATGCTTGTCCAGCTGTGCATCTACTTTAGGGCTACCAGTATCCTGTCAAGTAGCAGGCTTCTTAATGATTTGAAAGATGTTTTCATGGTAGGAATTGCACTGTAACTGTCCTATTTTTTCAGTATAAACAGCTTACCATATTTATCTTTATTTCCACAATAAGACAACTTCCTTTTAAAACAAACCCTCCATTACTTTTCAAAGTAAGGTCTAGTCATGACAGTGAAAATCCCTCTGCTTGTGTGAAGTTACTTTGAATTATGCTGGAATGGAATGGTAGTAATATAAGAATTCTTGGTTTTACTCCCAATCCCCTTGAGTTTTAGCAGCCCTACCATGCCCTCAAAAATCAGCCCAGGCCCCAGTAGTTCAGGACCACCTTCTGGGCAATCTGACTTACTAGAGCAAAACCTAAGGCTCATCTATTGTTTGAATCATGTACAGTATAATGTAGGAGCTGTAGGTGAGAGGTTGAAGATCAGGTCTGTTTTCAAATAAAAATTCCAGAGCTGTTTTTCTTGCCTGTGCTGGTAAGGAGCAGAAAAAAAATGCACTGTATGAGCAGCGTGTGAGAGTGTGAAACATCCCCATTTACTGTTCAGGTGGACTTAGTCTGCCAGTGCGGATGTATAATAAAATTCCTGTATGCAGGAACATACACAAAGACTAATTCTTTTTCTGGTGGTGTCTATTGAGAAATATATATGGAAGTAGATAAAAAAAATTAAATGCAGTTCTGTTTTGTCTTCTTTTTTGTGCAAGAAGTCTGAAAAACCATACCTTTGGCAAAGGGGTAATGTTTCAAGAGTTATACTCAGTTGCTGGGTCAGCCTGTGGTGTATTTGGGATGTGGCTTTATTTATTTATTAGGTCTGTCCTGTGGTTGTGATCTCCATTAGGGAAAGAATAGCAAAGTTCTCTTAGCTCAGGAAGCTGAAACTGCGTGGTAGCTGTTGCTTTACACAAGAAGTAGACTACAAAAGAACAGACAAATGGTTTCTCTACCTGTTTCCATCACCTAATCACCTATTCTTTCCTTCTCCATTCTGTCTCCACCCCTACCTTTTCTTTTTTTTTTTTTTTTTTTTTTTTGGCTACCGGAGGCAGTTTAACTGTGGCTTCATGCCTATGGGTAATGAATAAAATGAGAACCCTCAAGTGTGTTTGCAAGTATATTGGTGAAGGCTGGCTGATGCTTTGCTCTCTGTTGATTTATACTGCTGCCCATGAGGTTTCATCTGGTTAGGTGACTAATTTTCCATGTGTAACTTTTGTACAGGATCGTGTGCTGGGATTGGGGATAAACATTGCTGGTTTTGAGCTGCTTTTTGGGGATGAGTGAATTGTGCAGTTTTCATTTGCTGTAGATCATAGAAACCAGACGTGCCAGGTGCGTTTCCAGACTTCAGAAACAAGGCAGCAGGTACTTCCAGCGTCTGCATTCTATAGACTCGCTTCTCTGTCTGCAAAGCACCAAGGGCACCTGTGGCACTGCATGCAGAGCAACTGCGGCATAGAAACAACTTTGTAAATGAAATTCCATGTCTCACACAGTTGCTTGTACTGAGGGAGAATTGGGGATAGCTAACTAGGAAAGAAAAACTGTTCCTTGTTATATTTGTATGCCATCCCAAGCAAGGTTCTGCATATAAACAAGTGTTACTGCATAATTACAAGATGCATGGAAATGTTGAAAATATATAAGGGAGGCTGTTCTTTATTGCATCAAAGTATTAACTTTTTTTTTTTTTACCATTGCTATCATTCACATAGAACATTTCAATTAATTTTTTTTAAAAGTTTTATGTATAGTTCAGGGAAGAAGTCTACTTAAGAACTGCCTGCAGTTATCAATATTCACCCATTTTATTTTGCCTGTGGTGACTAATACTTTTGCTTACTTGCCTATAAAGTGTTTAAGCAAAGGCCAGAGTTTAATTAAGATTCTAAGTCTTATCTTAATATGCATAATTCAGTAATTATTAAAATTATTTCCTTCCTGCCTCATCTATTTGTTACTGTAATTCACACTTAATAATTTGAGAGGTTGAGAGCTGTTGGCAGAAATTCAATGTTTACATGGGTTAATTTACTGGTTTATTACTGGTCTGTGAATTGCAGTAGTCAGTTCTGCCCCTTCTATAATGACTTTATAATCAAAATATAAACATTAATACCAAATTACAGGCATAGATATTTAAAAAAAAGAGATGACCCAACATAAATAGTAGTATTAGGTTACCAAGTGAATGGATAAGCCAACCAGAATTAAAGTATTGTGGGAGAGGGTGTTGAAAGTAGTAAGCCAAGTCCTTAGAAAAACATGTTATTTTGTATGAAAAGAGATTGATATTTTTAATGCCTCATTTATTGTTTGAACCTATACCTTCTGGTTTTGTTGGCCATGGAAGAGGGAGAATGTATTGGCTCAAACCTCTCGAACACTACACAATTATTCCTCCCCACTTTTCATTTCCATCTGCAGCATCCTTGTTGACCTGCGTGGATGAGGTCTTCTTTTGGTCTTTGCTCTAGGAGGCAGGGTGTTCAATAACCATGTGCTGAATGCCTGGATCATAAAGTACGGACAGACTATGTCCCTTTGAAAATTGGGAGCAGCCTGCAGTGATCTGTAGAGCTCACGTGATGTTTTTTCCATTACTGTTGCTACGCTCCACTATACCCACAGCAGAGAACATAATTGAGAGTGCCTTGCCTATAGAAAAAATAGTCCTGTGTGCAATTAAAAAAGCCAAAACATCCCCCTGACATCTTCCCTCCTCCTCTACTCTAAACCACAAGCCAGCTCCCTCAGGTTTGACTTGGAAGTAATTTAGCTCCATCTGGCTATGGAGGTCATGTGAACCAGTCTGTGTCAGAACAGGTTGAATCCTTTAGTTTGGAAACTGCTACCTAAAAGTACTTAAAAAAGAAAAATCATATACAAATGCTGCACTGTGGTTGTCATTTGGGGTTGTAAAAGGCATGATGAACCTTTTGGACTTTGCATATTCTACCCAACATCTGTTGTTGTGGTAATTATTTTGGAGACCTTTTAAAAAACAATGGCAGGTCAACAGTTAGGAATCTTAGGGTCCTGCCTGTGAGTCCAGAATGCAACAATTTCAGTACTTGTGTGGCCCTAAAGCAAGGTACAACTCTGGGATAGGAAAAAGGAGTTGTGTTAAACAGGTGGTGTGAGAAGGTAAATTTTTCAAACTGTGCAGATTAAAATGATTTGGAATTAAAATCCATACATTGTAGGTGTTGCCCAGTTATTCTGACTATGAGGTGCAAACAGTTTCTCGTGACAAGTGTTTGGGGTTTTTTTGGGTTTTTTTTTTTTTCCAATTTTGGGTCTCGATTAAAGTATGTAGGCTTTGAGTTTCTAACATATACAGTAGAAATGAGAATTCAAACAATTTAAAAATAGACAGGTTTAATAAATTTTTGTGTAGACAAATAAGTGACATTTGTATCTTATTTTAATTAAACTTCTGCTTATTTTTGTATAGAATAAAGTACTACAAGACAGTGTTGGTGATGTATATGTGTGATCAGGTGCTGCATTAAAGAACTTGGGAACTTCCATGGTATTACACTAAGCATAGCAAGGGGGTGGATCCAGTTATAATTCAAGTAGAGAAAATGTGCAAAATCCCCAAAATATTTCTGAACTTTTGGATTTAGATGCAATTAGGAGTGGCAGGAGTAGGACTACTATGGACTCTGCTTTCCAAATCTCTCAGGAAATGTTGATGGGTTGGTGAGATTATTGTAGTAGGGCAGGACATGGAACTATGTACACTTGAAAATGTTTGGAGGTTATGTCATTTTCCAAGGGGATCAGCTGCACTGTAGAAATGACCTGAAGGCAGTGTGATGACAAACTTCAGTGAACTACAGATTTCCTCAAACTATGAAACTTGTATTTGTTTATGATAATGGCAGCCTGAAAATACCACCTGCCACTGTTAAAATGCCTGTTAGCATTTCAGTTGTGTTCTCTGAAGCTAACTAAGGGTTAGAGAGAAGAAACCAATATATGTCCTGTTAATGAGATAGATAGGTGAATGATAGTCAATGTTTCCTTAAGGTCTGAATTTTAGGATTATTTATAAAAGCTACAGAATTACTCAAGACTCAGGAGGTTATCCTTCCAGACATAACATTGCCATAGGATTGTTGTAAAATACCTGACTTAGGGTTAGTTTTTTGGATTGTTGTGACTTGTTCACATTCAATTATTGGGCTATTTTTGGAGAGTGGGCAAGGGCCATCTCGTCATGCTTATGCTGTAAGGGTTTTTTGTTGTTGTTTAAATAATGCTAAGTAAAGCTCTTTCCATCTGCATTTTCAAAACCAGACTGTGAAATGCCCTTTAAGCATCTATATTTTAAAAGGGGTCTCCTGGGTAAAAAAAAAAAAAAAAAAGAATAAAAGCAGTCTGGTTACCATAGAGATCATCCTGCTCAGTTTGCTCCATACCCTGAGGTGTGTGCAACTTAGGACTGAACTACTGTTGCAAAGCAACAGGTCTTGGTTCCTTTTGTGCTTACTGTCCTCAGGATGCAGCAGCAATCCAGTTGTGAGAAGGAGCTTTTCTTTTCCTTCCTCCGTCCCCAGTGCTTATCCATTACGGCCAGGGACTATTGCTTCAGGCCAAAGAACTAAGGTTGAGTGCTGCTGTGGCAGTAGGAAAAGCCATTAGAATGCAGAGAAGTGACTTGGTGTTGAATGGGGAAGCTTTGGCTCTTGCAAACAAGACACAGAAAGGGCAGAGTGGTTGTCATACAAGCCAAAGTCACGTCATCATAACAGCCAGTATGACGCCAGTGCCCTTACTAATGGCCATTTTAAGATCAGCTCCGGGAAGTGAGTGCCTGAAGAAGACCACGTGTGTTTCTTGTTTGGTATAGGGAACAATGGTTTGCTGCTTTAGGTCTGTGACTCACTGAGGAGATCATCAGGTGCTTTGTAGCTTTGGAACGGGAAGCAAGTTTCCACGAAATCTGTGATGACAGGAGTCTGGTCTTTGAACTCCATTGCTCTGTAGGAGTTTATCCAAAACACAGTGAAGTAAAGGCAAAGACCCCAGTGGCTGGTCAGGACTTTGCATCAAGCTGTTGAGCTGGGGAACCTGTAAGCTTTGCTACTGAGAGTCTTCCCCCAGACCGTGCATGGGGACTTCCTGCCGTGGTTCCATAATTGCTTTCTGCCTTGTTTAAAAACAAAACAACAAAATCCACCTTGCCAAGCAAACCCCAGAGACTGCATTCCTCTGGTTATGTCCATTTTTGCACTCGGCAGTGAAGGTCAATAAGGCAAGAGGAATGCAGTTTCATCCAGTTTCAAGGGTTGATGGTAGATGCTGAAGAGAACATCAGAGAAAAACTTGAGCAGAATTTGGCATGGCAGGATATACTTACCCGGCAAGCTCTTAGAATGACAGATTTACACTGTGCTGTGTGGTGTGTCTTGGACCTCTTTTGAATAGACCTGTTGCAAGCCCATCTGTATTTGTTCCAAAAAATGTGCACTGAAGAGTTACCAGTTTTTTCCCACTTCTTTGATAGCTTGCTTTAATTGCTTTTCTGTAGTTCATTCTAATTTCAGGTTAATTGTGTACCATTTGATGACAATGTGCTGTGTCTACCAAATGCAAATTCTCCAAAGGCTTCAAGAAGCATTTCATCTTAATGAAAATGCCATTTGGAAGGGAGATATGTGGTTTTACAGCAGAGGTCAATTTTGGCAGCTAATGAGTTGGTGTAAATGAAATCTCCTCCTGAAGGTCCTTTTTTTTTTTTTTTCTTTTTTAGAATAGAAAACCGTGAGTTTTTTCCCTCAGTCAGGCCTTGCAGTGACATAGGAAGGCAAGATCTTTTTCTTATGTCAGTTTCTGAGAAAGCCAACTTTGGCAAGGCTTCATGACCCTGGCCTGTTTCTGTTGGAGATTACAATTGCCCCTTTTCTTGTGGCCAAGTACCTTGTTGGCCAGAGCCATGGACAGAGGGGTGTGGGTATGGAAATAGCAGAGTAAGCAGCAAGAAAGCTTATGTGAATGTTCTGAATAATCCATGGGGACTGAGTAATTATGTATGACTTTTAATGAGATGAAGATGTTGATGCAGGTAATGGGATTTTTCTGTAGCAAGAAGAAAACTGATGCTCAACAAAGAAAATGTAATGTGGAACTGAAGTTCAGTGCTAGCTTTAAAAAAACAAAAACATAGTGTCAAGTCGAAAACATTTAAGACTTACTTGTAAAGGAAAAAAGTATCAACTGAAAGGGTGATGATTTCCGGTTTATCTGTGGGACATGACCTTGCTGCATGCTTTCCCCTCTGAAAAGGGAAGATAAATCCCTTTTATTCTACATGTTCCTTTATCCAGTACTGTTCATTTGCTACTTGCCAGGAAGCAGATAGGATTTGAACATTGCTTCAGCCTGGACATAGGGGGAAAGTGGTTTGTAATTACCCAAATGGAGTGGAAAAGTTTGTATCCCATTAGTAATCCTCAAAGACTAAAGCACCATAAAGTGTAATCACTTAAGAATGTATGTCTATAATATTAAGCACATTTGAATGAATGCCAATGAATGAGTTCTAAGCGTAGCCAGTTATGAAAGTCGCTGGGCATATCTAAAGTGTTTGGTTTAAATTTCAGAAACAAACATCAAATAAAACGCAGTAAAAATGGATTTACACAGTTAGTCTGTTCTCTCAGATGGAAGGTAATTTCCTCTTTTGAAGGAAGTCTTGTACCATAAGCAGCATATTTGGTGAATATCAATAACATTTAATTGGTAGACTTGTTCAGGAAGAGGTTTCTCTTTTGTGAAAAATTCTTCTGTAAGAACATTTGGTCTCATGACTTTTTTTTTCTTTCTAAGCTGAAACTGTGTGGAATGTGAGCATCAGAATACAGATTTTTTTTTTTTTTCCTGAAAGAAAACCATTGGCAAGTGATTGAGCTATGACAGGGAGGTGCCAAATGGGAATTAGATGCCCAGTTCTCACCGACTTTGAGCATCTTAACTGCTGTTTGTTCTTTTAGTAATCTCTCTTTTGATCCGAAGTAATTGGCTTCTGCCTGTGTATCTTTATCTCCTTCTGTGAGGCATGTGGGAAGGGGAATGTGTTGTAGGGAGATTCGGACTGTTCATCAAAAAGAGCATCATCTGTGTGCTGGCAGCTAGTCGGATGTGACAGCATGCGGAATGTGGCTTGCAGACCTGCGGAGTGGGAGAGCATGAGAGCAGGATTCACCTTCTGGTGACCTTATTATGCCAGCAACCAAAACGAGTTGCTCAAATATGTAATAATCAGGCAGAGGGTGGATTCTGTGGATTTGGTGCAAGCTCAGTATTGGCTGCCAAAGCGTGGTTGCTCTGGCTGATAACCTTGGACACTATCACACTCCTGGTATCTACAAGCTTCTTGACTTAGATCCAAGATAAGACATCCCAATTTTGTTCCTCTTTCAAAGCTTAAAACAGCTCTTTGCTGCTTCAGAATGGAGGAAAAAAACCCCACCAAAATCAACTCTTCTCCTTAAAAGGGAAAAAACCCAGAAAGACTGTAACAAAATGACAATCAAAAAGCTCACAAACCAAACAACTCCTTCAAACAAGCAAACTAAAAAAGCCTAACCCCGAACACTGAACCACAAAAATCTCTGAAGAGCCCTTGAGTTTGAATGGGGGAATGATTTGTATTGATGTTTCAAAAAGACAAAACTGTTTGTGAAGGCTTTTTAGTGCGTTCTTAGGAAAACTCCAGCATAATGTTAAGCAAATTCCCTAAGCCTGAAGTTAATTCCAAGAAAGTTAAAGCCAAGAAAGTTAATTCCCTAAACTTTCTACAGGTTGCTAATTTCTTCTGACTTGTTGTGATGCTTTTGTTTGCCTTGCAAAACTCCTGATCTTTAACAGGTGTGAGAAACATGGCTGTATTACCATAGGTAATACTGAGGATCCATATCTGGGATGATTTTGCTAGTTTTAAATGTTTTTTTCAATGTTTTGTATGTTTATATGTTCACCATTCTATATGCAGAACGGGTCCAATGAGGGACATAATTTTATTCAGCATCCAAACACTAAAAAATCCCAACAGCATAGAAAAATCCTAGTAAACATCTGTTTTAGGAGGTAAAACTGGAAAAAAAGAGATAGACATAGAAAATATGTTTCCTTGTTATTCAGTCTGCTTAGAGAGTTCCATTTCTCCTTGGTGACTTGGATGGCCCAAGAAGGCTTGTGGGGGGGAAGTGGGATCATATAATTAATGATTATATAACAATGCAAACAAGACTGAGCCAAGCCTGGTTAGGCAATCTGTACTGTGTAACTAACTTTTTTTGCAGAGGTGTTTGTGGAGGTGTGTGTAAAGCAAAAACAGTGGGTAGTTTATAAACATTAATTAAACCATGTGGTGACTTTATAAGTGAATATTGCTCAATAACTAGGAGTCAATTACCCATTTTTTCCAAAGGGCATTTAGTGACACAAGGTTAAGTCACTACATGGAGAAATTCCTTATAGCCATAATTCTCAAGGCAGTAATTCCAAACAGTAACCAAGTAATCTTCTGCTCTTTAAGTCCATGATCATTGCAATAGATATCTGTGTAATTTCTGAGTAATGTTGATTGAGTACTGTGTTTTATAGTTTAATATAATTGTACAATTAACTTAATGCACATATTTCCATATACAGTATTAAACTATACAAGGTATGTAATAATCTGTATACTTTTAAATTGTATATTATTTTATAGAGTGTTAAGCTCAAAATGCTTAGTTTTAAAAGTTAAATTTTAATTTCTTCATGTTATTGATGATAAAAAGCAGGATAGGGTGCCCATAGACCTATAGGTATTTCCCAGTACGTTAAATGACAGAAGCTGGTAAATGGATTCATGTGGGATTCTGGTTTCTTTCACACTTAAAGACAATGGGAAGTATTTATGTACAAACAAAAAAAAAGCTCCAACCACACATTGTTTTACAAAGCTGGAAAGTCTGTGTAGAAGTCTCTCCTTTACAAAAGCATATTGATATACAGAATGTATGAATGTTGCACTGTTTTTTAAAATTATTATTAGCTAACTTTAGTGATTTTGAAAATGGAAGAAGAAAAGACTTTGGGTTGACAAAACATGAAAATATTTCTTTAATGATTTTAAACAGCGGAAGAAGTCCTTAGGTTGAGTGAAACACTTGTTTGGCCCAAATAATAGCTTCATTATATTGATATATTAAATCTACGTCAACCGATGGAATTCATTGTAAACAGAAATTTTATTGCTTTAAAATCAGTAAAATGTAGGGCTTTGAATCAATTAAAAGGGTTAAAAAAGTCAATGTAGAGGACTAAAACCCAATTAAATATTTAAATGGTTTGTTAGAACACATCTGCAATCCTTTGGCTTAAAAGATGTGAGGACAATTTGATTTTATGAAAGCAAATCTTAAAAACTTAATTTATCACCACATTACCAAATCCTGCTGTTACTCCTACATTATTTTCATTTTCTGAGTTGAGAGGAAAACCTGAACTGAAAGAGCTCACCCAGCCTCAACTGTGTATCATCTTAAAATAAGCAGCTATTGTGGGGAAAAAATGCCGTTCTGAGTCTTAAAAGTTCTGGAGAATCTACTTTTGCCTTTGATAAAACAGTCTGAGGGTTGATAGGCCCTTGGCAGCTATGTAAGTGTGCACACCAGCCTTTCCACTTGAGCTGCTTGTACTCGATTTCACTGTGTGGAAGTGGAAGCTGTTTTCAGGTTGTGCCTTACCCTACTTCACAGCTCGCTCCTGCTCGGCTCACTTGGCTGCCTCAGGTTTGGAGAGGCTGGGAGTGAGATAGCAGAGAGATGAGCAGGTTGGGCTGACCTGAGGCTCAGGGAGGGCTCTGTGGGAAGGCAGCTCGGAGCCTGTCCAGCAGCTTGGCACGAAGTACCCTGCTGCTTGCTCGGGGTTTGGAACTGTCATTTGACTATCTCCTTCAGCAAATCAGGAAATCCTATAGCTGCTGATCTCCCAAGGTGCTGTATGCTCTAATGAGTTATGTGCTGTGCCCAAGAAATAACTGACTCGTAAAGTATATCTCTGTTTTGGAAGCACTGAAAAACTGACGGTGGATCAAATGTCCAGCATTGCCAAGGGGATAGTTGTGTTTTAGAAAGAAAGGCAAAGCATGCACTAAAATGGAGTACCTGAGTTCGTGGCACAAAAGCGACTTTGGGGCTTTTAAGTTTCTTGTCTGAGGGCTCTGGAATCTGATATGCTGCAATGGCTGAACGTCAGCGCCTCCAAAAGTGGCATAAATGCTGTCAGAATGAAGCTCCTCTGCCAAGATCTAGGACAGGAAGCTCCTGCTGCGCAGAAGCCACAATGAGCAGAGTCTGTTGCTGGTGATGAGAAAGGAACCCACTTAACTCAGATTGAGGAATTACCGCTCTGCTGAACTGGATCCAGGCAAAAGTCTTTGTACCTATAAATTACTTAAAGGCGTTTCAATTTCTGAGGGGGAAAGCCCCTTTGGTGCGGGCTTTGGTATTGGGAATAGGATGTGCTTCTCTGGTGCTACAGAAATAGCCTAAAAGTCACATTCTAACCTATTCTGATGATTTCTGTTGTGATTTAATGTCTTTCTTGCTCCAGAGTTTTCAGCCGTTCCCTCTAGGGACCCTTACATCTGAAACAAACACAACAGAACATCTACTGACTTGTGAAGGGCTTTAGGCATTATGAAAGTTTAGTAAGAAAAGAAAATAGGATAAAAAACTGCTTTAAGGTTATATTACTTGGTGGATTATCTTCAGCTTCAACCCTTTAGTTAATAAGTGCGTGAGAGGAGGCAGGAGACAGGGAAGAAGAAATTATCTTGTCATGGGAGATAATTTAGAGCTGCTATAAAAGCTCAGTATCTTTGTGTTCTCTTGACCACTTGTAAATCAGGCCCCTGATCCTAAAGCTACTGAGTAAATTTACTCTAATTAGTTCAGGGGAGGGTATGGATAAAGTTTATGCAGGTAATGGTTTTCCAAGTCTAGACCCATACTGTGTGGCTCATACCTGCTCAAAATTACCCCTTTAAAACTACTTACATGTTTTATCAGAACCAAAATTGGTAAAAATCTTAAATGAGAACTCAGTCACCAAACTTAATATTAATTTTCCCTCTTCCAAAAAGTAGTTGGACAGTGGGACAGTGTGTGAAACATGCCTGCAGCTCCCATCATTGTGGGATTCTGCTGAGAGACCAGGATGGTCTCTGAGAGCTCTGAGACCTGCACAACTCTGCTGCTGGGCTCCCCATGCCAGCTCAGTCAGCTGTGCGTGTCATTGCTGATGGGTTATTGGCTTATGGCAAAGAGTGACTCTGTGGACAGTTTCCCAGTGTCCCTGCCCTAATCTGAGCCTTATAATATCATATTAACAGATAAATATGACTCCTGACCTATTTATTTTCAGAATGATTTGGGAAGTGCTGCGGGTTGCGTGATGTACAAATCTAAGATTTAGGGGATTACTGGGAAATAATAAATTGTGGCTGGATCACATTCAGTCTAAGAATAAAGATTTTTTTTTTCTGAAAGTTGATACATAATGTAATTTTATACTTAGTCATCACAAGATTCTTTTTGGTATTTATTTTAAACATTTGGCTTCTTTGTAGAAGCCAATAAGCTACTGACAACTTCAGCTTAAAATTCAAAAGTGCAAGGGTTCATGAAAATCTAATTCCTACTGAAGACCAAGACTTTTGTTCCCGATCTGGTGAGCATTATCAGAGTCTGCATCACTCAGATGGAGAGAGGTGCATAGGAATTGCTTCTTAACGTGGCAATTTCTTCCACTATGTTTTCATCAGGTCACTGGAGAAGGGGGCAAGTGCCCATTATTTTAATGCACGTAGCAGCTGGAGGCCTAGTTATGCTGTGAATTTCACTCTGAGTAACTACTGAGCTTAATCACGTTAGCAAAGTAAACATTTCCCCAGCATAGATGGCATCTGTGTCTTTTAAGTGAGTAAGGTTTGATACATAGTGGATAACAAAGCCATCCAAATAATGCCTCCCTTTCTAGGTCAGTGCTTTCTTCAGCGTGCACTTGTGTTTTGAGAGGCAGAGGCTGTGAAGTGTCTGTTGGGCTCTGTATTACGTTAGTGTCACGTTTTCACTTAGTATATATGTTAGAGCGTTGTGTATGATGTTGTATCTGCAAAAGCTGTGCTACCAAAGTTGTCAGGCTTCAGCTAACAAAGTGTGTGCTCTTCCCTCTGGAGATATCACTCTAATTTTAGACATTTGAAAACAGGATATAACAGGGATGGGGAAAGAAGGTGAGAACTGGATGTATTAGATCAGTAAACATTCTGAATTTACTCGGTAAAAGTGGAGCGCGTAGAAGGAAAAGTACATGAAAGAATGAATGACCTTTGTTAGCTCATCATTACAGCTGTCAGCATAAAAGCAGATCTGGAGGAGATGTGAATCAGGAGAGCAGAGCAGATGGGTATGTTGAGGGTAGCTGAAGAGTGAAACTGGGGACAAGAAGTGGAGGGTTTTTTTATGGGAGAAGCGGGTGCTCTGTAAAGTCTGATGTGCCAAATCCCAAGTCCCTGAATATTTGATCACATTTAACTATGGATCTGGATGAAAGAGTGAAAATGCATTTAAATATACAGAGGAGCCAAGAAGGTTAAGGCTTAAAACCCAAACTTTCTCATGTGTGAGGAAAAGAGAATTAGTAGAGAGACCTAGATTACTGAAAGAATAGCGTAATATAAGTAATGTAACTCTCAGGAGCTGTATTTTTTTTTTTTGTTTTGTTTTAGGAGTGTGTCCTTGTGTCTTGAGTGCACAAAATGAGAAAGCTTTGCTAGTCAAATATCTGTGTGATGGGGGCCTGGATGAGAGTTTCAACTGTCAGCTGAAAGAAAAGGTCACTTCCTAGACACTGAGGTCTTTGTCCTTTTAGTTTCGCTCTTAGGGGAAGCTCTAAATGAGGTAGTACAGGATGAATATGTGGTCCATGAAGGGTTTACAGTGAAGAACAAACCATATTAAATTAAAATATGCATAAAAACTAAATTAGACTAGCTTATAAAGTGAAGTTGAAGCCAATTATGGAAATTAAGCATGATGTAATAGTTAATGAAACCAGTGTAGCAAGCACAGTGAAGCTCTGCTGATTGCCAAGAACATCTTGCTTTTACAGTACTTATGTAACCATCAGGAAAGGCCTCAGAGTGTTTTTAATAACAATAAGCCTTTTTAATAACACTTCTCTGCTTCTTTTATTTTCTTTTTTTTTTCCCCTGTGATATTTTGTGCTGCAGATAAGTAAGTGTGTGTGTGTTTCTTGTGTGTGTGTGTGTGTGTGTGTGTGTGTGTGTTTAAAAAAAAAAAAAAAGGGTATCTTTTCCAAGCAGTATTCCAGGTTATACATGTATTTTTGTCATTGTGAGCTTCTGTGAATTGCATGTGTGTACTTCATTAACAAGGAAGACTCTGGCTCTTGATGATTTTTATTGCCCTTCCTAGCCAAATGGAAGATTTGTGTGGTTGTTTGTCTTGATTTGCTTCCGTAGTCAGCAGTCCAAATTTAATTCCATTAGAGGAAAGAACTACCCAACAAAAACACAAAGCAATGTAATGTTGTGTTGGTTCTGTGGTAGTAGGTGTTTTCTAAACTTTTGTGCTCTTAAAAATACCATGATATGGATTTGAGTATTACAGAAGTTGATTTGTCACTTCTCAGAACATTATTGATTCAGTGGAAAAACTAGACTCCACCAATGTTTGTCTGACTAGAGTAATAATCAAGTAAGTTTAATGGACAAGAATCTTCATTTTAAAATAAAGATTTTTTTTTTTTTTTTCCAAAGCATAGGCTGATAACAATGGAAGCTTACTTGCTACAGAAGACCTTTTCTTCAGGTTCTAAATTTCTTCTGTGCTTTACCGGTATATGGTAAAAAGTGACTATATGACTTAACTTGCTGGATTGGAAGTTTGAGGGATCATTTCTACATTAGCTGCTTATAAGATCTTAGGTAATTTATGTTACATGTACCAGACAAACATTAAAAACAGGGACCTTAGAAGGCTTAAAAATGTTTTCTGAATTAGCAAAGCCAGCTCCATGTAGAAATACCAAGATTTGCTAAAATTTTGCCTGAGAAGAGCAACAGTCAAGTGGGACAGGCACAGTACAGTGAAGTGCTGGGCTGTGCCTAAATCTCATCCCTGGCATCAGCAGGGGGCTTTACTGGTGTTTCAAATCACAATTAAATGATATAGTGGGATGCTTATTTTTCACAAAACTCCTAGTATCCATGCTTTTTTATTTTTAATTTTTTGTAACATTTGTAACAAAGATCCTCTGTTTTAGTATCTGGAGGTTGTTGTTGTGGCTACTACTGCCTCCCTGATTTGGGAAAGCTCAAGGAGAACATACTACTTCTCTCTTGCATCATGTCACTGTCTGTATTTTCCTCCTGCAGCCAACTGTCTTGTTCATTGTGTATTTTCCTGCACTATCCCAATTTTGGTGGGTGTTACTGGCTGGAAAACAGATAATGAGAACTAAGTTACTGTGTGGAGCAAGGGCCTTTGCTGATAGCAGAGAGAGTGTACTTAGTGCATTCCCACGAGAGACTCTGTCTCCTCTGTGAATTAAAGAAACTGAGAGCCTTAACCTGACAAGTTTGATTCAAAGCTTCTAGCAGTGATCTTTCACTGATTCTCTATGAAATAAGAATAAATAAAAACTTTTGTGTCTAAGCCCCTGTTGCTAATTTGCAAAATATCGTTCTTAGTTGAGAACTGACCTGAAGTGTTGAAAAATGAATGTTTGAGAAGCAGAACATTTTCCTTGGAGTTTGTTTTGTTGCCATCTTTTCTTTTGGGCATCTCTACTTTCTCAGACATGTATTATTTCGGGCTGTAGAGAAGAATGTCTAAAGAGGGTTGTTAACAGTTTTGCATCATTAAACAGGCTGTAATCTATGTTCATGTTAATATCATGTGATAAAGAGGAACTTTTACTAAGTACTTAGAAGTTCTCATCTCTGAGTTACGCACATGGTAGCAAGATACACCAACTACCTTGTATTTCTGTCATACGAAGATAAATATATATTGAGATAGAATCAAGGACTGGTTTTGGGTTACTAGTGTTTAACTGAAGCAGTGTAAGTGGAAAATAACCAAAAGCAGAATGGATAAGATTGTTCTCCAAAGATGTCTAAGCTTGTAAAAATGAAGCCATACTCAGTTAATTCTCAGTCAAAATTCCTGGAATTCTGTGGTAGGTTTTGGATAATGGTATTACTGTGTCTGTGATCGCAGGCTAGTTTTAATTAATTTTAAAAAATGAGTTACATAATTTCCTTTGTTTTCTCCTCCCTCAGCTTAGGTTGTTGCCAAAACAAGTTTATTTTGCAAACAATTTCTGAGCTTGAGAGCGCTGACTCTATTACACATGAAATAGTGGAAACAATGCCACAGCTCATTGCATTGTGTGTGTCTTTTTCCCTTGTCATCTATTCTGCCTCATAAAGCAAACATCCCAAACAAAGGATTAAATAAAAAAGTATGAAAGGAAACGGGAGTGAGACAAGAATAGGAGAGGAGGAAGCATGAAGCAGATTCATATTTTTCTTTTATTTCAGAAAAAAATTGATTATAAGTGAGAACACAGACAGGTTTCTAAAACACTAAATATCACTTTCTTTGCTATATTGACTAAACACAATAGTATTTTGTCCATTTTTCTTTTTTCTGTTTGCTACCTACCACTGCAAATTCAGCATGAAATCACTGCAGAGATAATTCATACTATTCTCCAATATCTTGCATTACACTAGAGACACCTCAGAGACCATATCATTATCTCTGGGATTACACACTATGCAAATACAGACTTGCCATGCAGAGTTAAGCTAGACCGTGTAATTTCTTAAACAACGAAAAAGAAAACAGGTGGAGTGTGCATTTTTCTTTTGTCCATTAGAGCTGGGTTTTGAGCTAACTGCCTCATAATTATTCTGTGGGAGGAAGGAGACTTTTCTGTTTTAGGAAAGGTTCTTGATGAAAAATGATAAAATGTAAAGCACAATTCAGGCTGAACAAACTTTTTGGTTGTGGAATGTGAGGCATTTAAGGGATATGCATGAAGGAGTTTTTTTTCTGAAGCCATGAAGGACGTGGTAGCGGAACATAAACAACTGAGTTTATCCTAGAAAAGTGAAAATTAGCCTAAAAAATTATACAACCTTCACTGTTTGCGTGAAAGACCTCTGGTATATTTTGACTGCACTAAGATCAAGAAAGTAACTTTTACCATTTTTGGCTAGAGACAGGCTCAAATTATCACCATGTCATAGATTTTCAAAATAATGGATAAATGAACATTACAATTTATTGGACTGAAAGAAACACTAGAATCAGAACTGACCTGTTTAAGGATGCCCTTTTTATTTGTTCTAAACCTCTTGTCTTTGATCATACACTGTAACATGTTTAGAATTTGAATGGATACAAAAAGCAATAAAAACGTATTGCTAGTGTGTAGAAGGTTTTCTGGAATACCAAGTGCTCAGAGAGGAGGAGAGACAGAGTAAAAAGTTTACACAGGCTGCCACTTTGTCCCTCCAGAAGAACCAGCTGACCTAGGTGAACTTGTTTCTTGTGTGCATGAAATGCATCTCCCAATATTTGCTTTGCTTATATGTATGAATTCATATACATATTAAAAAATCCCCTTTATATGTGACTACATGTGCATATGTATTTCACTGTGTGTATCTATTTATTTCTTCATACAGTAAATCAGAAGAAAAAGGGTTTTAGTCTAGTACAGACTTAATATTGGTGACTGTCTTGAATGGACTTTCTAGTTTTGATGTTCAGTGAGTTGGCTAAGGGCTGATATTCTCTTGTGAGTTAAACTGCTTAAAAAGATGCAAGTTTATCAGCTTGGTAGTTAAAATTGTAGTCCATTACCCTCTTTGTCCATGTCAGTATTTATACTTGTCAGATATTTGCCGGTTTTGTTCCATTTGTCATTTGACAAATTTGGAAACCTCATGTGTGAAATTACTGAGCCTAACTGGGCCAGTATGGAACATGGTCTAAACTATTTAAAATGAGTGGAGGGACAATTTCTGAATTGCATCGACTGACAATGGCCAGCTTCCCTCGCCATGTGCTAAATTGTATTGTGGCCAATAGTCACAGGACCTGCATCCCATACATAACAAAGCTGGAAGACAGGAGCATTCCAGGACAGTTTCACACGCAGAACCTGACAGTGGATCCTCCAGACTCTCATGATGGAGTTACCAGGGAATGTGGCTTAGCAGTTCCCTGTCAATTTACTTTTTTTCTATAGCTGACAGCTAGCTAACATGAGAGCAGCTATGCCAGGAAAGTCCTGATGCTGATTTTGTGGTTTGTCCTAGCATAAATAAGACCTGGTACATGACCATCTCATTCATGGTGGGAAAAAGCAAGAAAATTAAAGGGTTGAAGCAATCAATGGGCAGGGGTTGCTTGCATTTTGTTTGCAGTCCTCTGAGCATCAAAAGGCATAGAAGCAAGTTGACAGATTGTTAATTCCTTTTCTTACACATAGCACCCGTTATAAATATAGAAAAGGAAGAAGGAGGTTTGGGCTTATTCCAGGCAGGATCCCAGTTCCCTCCATTTGGTACATGGGTGGTGTTTCCTCTTCTGGCACTTGGGGATTTGATTGTTTACACAGGTTTGCTTAGCGAGTGCACAATTTAAAAAATGATTTGACAGGAAAACAGACTTGCCTGCATGCGTGCACAGGAACATGGGAATTGGTATGTTCTGTATGGATGCAGGGCGTGGACAAGAAACCCAACTGCTGCACTCAACAGGAACATGGTCTGTGATGGGAACCTCTTGCCCCATGCTCAGCTTTTCTCCTGCAGCTCCCATGTGAGTGGCTCCCTCCCTGCCAGCTGCTGTTTGCTGGGGTGAGCAGCAAGGGGGATGTGGCTGTGAGATGAAGTTACTCTTCAGGACTGCAAAAATTAGTGATTCTTGCTATAGATACTTGGTGTTGAGGGCACTGCAAGTCTACTGGGGAAAGCCAAAGGAAGACTAAGCTGAGTGGGCACCAGAGTCTTGCTGCAGCTTGCTTAGCTCTATTATATATGTGAAATAAATCATGCTTTTATTTTACATGGTAGCAATAGTGATTTCTGTATGCAGGGCACTTTATTGCACAAGATGCAGCAGCTGTACTTGCTGTGGTTTTATTGTTGATTGCAATGTAGATTGTTTAGAAAACACAGAAATGCAGAATACAGAGCGAAAAATATTTGGATATCAATTGTGTGCTTAAGAGGTTATTTAATTAAGTTCATCAGGAGACTCAATATTGCTCTTATGTGCTGATGAAGATCTGTCATCTCTTCAGGTTTTATTGAATACTTAAAGCATACTATTTGCCTCTTCTGCATTGTTTTAATGACAGTTCTTTTAAGTAAAATGTAAAAAGAGAGAGAGAAGATTCATTTGTCTTATATTCACATAGTTAATCTTATGGTCGCTTAGCTTGTGCTTGTTTCTTCACAATAAATGCCTTTATAAACCAGTTCAAATTTTCCATTTCAATATTAAGACAAAGTGCAGGAAGAGAAGTGAGTACAGCCTAAGAGCTGTAAATGGGAGAAGTCTTTTTAAAGCCTGCATAAAGTCTAATGTCATTAACAGTACTGCTTGCAAACCGGATTGCAAAATCTTTGGGTGTCACCTGTGCTGCTGTTTTAAGCTCAACTGGTTGTCCTGCGTAGTTCTCCTGTTGTGTTATGTGAATTTGTAGACTGAGTGAAAGAAAAAGAAAGGTATTGCAGTGTTTCGTGACTGCTGCTTCCGTGATTTCAAATCAATCAGGTGAGCACTTGGGTTGTCTTTTTCTCAATTCTCATTACTCCTTGGCAACACTATTAAAGAAGGATATAAACGGCAAATTGAAGACAAAATGAAAATTGTACAAAAAATTAGAACTTTTCCTCTTGTCTTAGTCCTGTGGGAGCCAATGTTGTACTCGTATCATTTTGTATTAGATGGCTGTGGTAATCAGACTAAGTAAAAGTAGTGGAGGCTCTATCAGCAATGGGGAAGCAGAGATGTCTTCCAGGGATGAGCACAGCACCTTTTGCAGTTGGACTTCTGTTTCAGCACAGCTGGGCCAGGCGCACTTGTTCATCCTTGTACCTGCTGTGCTTCAACTTTGCCAGCCATGCGTTTCCTGCCCACTGGGTGCTTTCCATGCTTCTCTCTTATATCTTCTGCATTTCTTTCCTTACCTATGCCTTTCTGTCCCTGACTTACTGCTACTAATTAGCACTCTTCTGGAGCTTAGTGTTACCCTGAAACTGATCTGTGTTGATTGTGCAGCCAACAAACAATGGGCAGAGCCAGGGCTGCTCCCAAGCCTGTGTCAGCATTGCCTGGCAATGTTGTAGCAGCCAAGAACTGGCTGGTTGCAGTGGAATGTTTTTGTCTTCATTTTTTTAGAACTGAAAAATACTTCCATGCAACCTGAAAAAATCTGGCAGTTTTTGTGTGGGTTTTTTTTTCTTGTTTTTTATTTCTTGTTTTGGTTGTGTTTTTTGAAAAAGTTGAATCAGTAGAACTTTCTTTAAGACTGATAAGAGCAATGTAATTAGATTGCAATTACATGATCTGGTTTAACTTCTGGAAAATAACCTTTAAACTGACAAACAACCCTTGAAATAATTCTGTTGCAGTGCATCAAATAAAAGGATAAATCTTGGGCACATTTCTTTCAGATTTCTGAGACAGGGAAAAGACTGTTTTATAAGAGGGTGTCATTTTTGTGTTGTATGAATGACAAATGACAACCAGTCATTAGGAAATACTTAGTAGAGTTGGTAGAGAAGCATTTAATAAGTAAGCAAAGTAGTTCAAAAAATGCTAGTGTACACTGAGGATATGGTTTTAGAAGGGGTGATAGCTTTTGTGTGAACAGTAACCTGTACAGTGTTGAGAATTCATTTGAAATGCAAAGCCTGGGACAGGCCAAATAATTTGGACAAAGAGTATTTGGAAAAATGTGTCACTTACCACAAAATGTAAAGTGATGATAATTGATGATAAAAGAAAAATTATATCTTGATATTAAACTAGCTCATGCCTTTCTTTACTGGAATGCATGTTGGTCTGTGTCGTGGAGGCAGTTTGGTCCAGCTGAGTAAAACTGGCATCCAAATCATAGCCATTTCCTGAGTTGGCGGCTCAATAATGCTTTCCCCAAGCTGTGCTCCCTGTTATTGCTGGCCCTTCTCCTGGGAGCTATGCTTCCTGTACTTAATTAGATGAGAAAAAGGATGAGCTGTTCTCCTCTCCCTCACTTCAGGTTCATGTGTGGATGGTCCCAATTCCAGTGCTCAGTAGCACAGCTCACTGAGCTGGCTACTAACCTGAGAGCCCCCTTCAGTGAGAGGATCTGTTTCGCCTTCTCAGCTTGAGAAGAGAGAAAATTCCAGCTAAAATCGTGCCTGTGTTAGTCTCAAACTCAGTGTGACTGTGGTTTGGGAAAGGAGGAAGTGTAATGCCCCTAGTGCCTTTGTCTTCTTGGATATTTTCATAGCTTGGATTTAAAAATCTTCCTTTCCTGCTCTGAGTTACATCAATATGCAGAAAAAGATACCATGTTCTGTAATTAACAGTGAAATGAGCCCTGGCAAATACAGTCCTCCATATACCAAGCAGCCAGAAATGGTTTAAAGGTTCCAATACCAGGCAATGTCAAGCTTGCCTGGAAAAGCCAGCTCTAATAGGAGCTAAGCTGGATCAGCTGAGTTCTTGGCTTCTCTAAAATGATCTGCAAAGAGCATTAATTAGTAACATATCAGAAGGCCGATATTTGAGAATCTTCAGTAAAACTCCAGTGATGACGTTGGTCAGTAGAGTAACACCATCCTGTCATGGAGGATTGAGGTAAGGCTCAGAGGACAGAGGCTACTGTAAGTAGGTGATATTAAATGAGTCAGCTGCATTTGGTGCCTTCTACCCCTCACAGCTGGGAAATGGCAAGAGAATGCAAAACACTCGCTTTGGCCACTGTTTTTCTTTATCTAAGTGTAGTTTTACCTTTTACATTATACCAGAATAATTTGGCATTAAAAGGATATCAATATGCACACACATGAACAGTTAGAAGCAGTAAATAATTATTCATCCTTGTTTAGAAAAATACATATGTAAGGGTTCCTTACCTTTCTGAGGAGGATGCATTGAACAGCTCATTGCAGGCAGTGAGAACAGGACCATGTATTTTTACACATTGCTTTTGAATTTAGCAAAATATTGAGGGAGAGTGGGAGGTAATCAGCCTCATTTGCTACAGCATTTGAAACCTTTTACTGTTCCCAGGTGGTTACAGTCAGTCCTCAGTTGGAGGACTAGGACAAAGTTCCCTCGTTCCAGTGTCAGAAAGGTCAGATGCTAGAATCCGGAAACATTATTCAACTCGTGTGCCAAATGCAGATTTTCTGAAAATAGCCGTATGCCAGTTTGTTATGGTGATGTGCACATGCTTGAGCTAGTATGTTGCTTCTGATGCCAAGTGTCTGTCTCAATGAGATGAGTAAAGCAGAGTGTCGGTGCAGTGAGTATAATCCATTCTAATATTAGCATGGGGCCGGATCCTGTCAGCCCAGCCACAGAAACTGCAGCTCAGGGTGCTCAGGGCCCCTGTGCTCTCTGCAAACAGCTTCTCCTGCTTCTAATGGCTTGATTCCTTTCTCTAGGAAGTATGAGTAAAGGACAGCTAATCCCCTTGTAAAATACAGTTGCAATATGTTCTAGTGAAGAAGTACGGTGTTGAGTTTTTATTTAGCTCAATCAACGCACTTCTAGCTTGACAGACAGCCCTATCAGAATCATCCTATGTGGAAAGTCACGTTGCAAGTGATGAAAGTTATACCATTAAAAAAAACAAAGAAAACCCCACCCCCAATCCCCCAGATTTAATTTATCTGGCCATGTCTGAATTTGAAAACCAAGGTCAAGGACTTCTGAAAATGAAGTTGTACAAGGAAGTAGCAGCATTGAAGTGTTGGGGGAGATAGGCAGGTAGGTAAGAAGTGTTACTTCTCAGGCTCTAGCTTGCTTTGTTATTAGGAAGGGAGTTTACCTGCATAACTGGCAGTCAGATATCTCTATCCCACCCAAATCATTTAGGAAAACCCAGCTCAGAGTCCTGTGTTGACTTTGAAATGGCAAACTGGGAAGGACTGACAGGAGAACTGTTCAGAGCTGATGCTGCCACCTTTGGGCCAGCTGGAAATATCTCCCCATGGTGTCACACGTCTTAGAAACTACCAGTTGCAAATAACATTTCAAATTTCCCTAACCTCTACAGCTTTTGGGCACTAATCTAGTCCAAAACTCCTGTTTAGTGTAGGCCTATGTATTGGACTTGAACTTAAAACCAAAATTGTACCTGTGTCATAATAAGCATTGGTAATAAAATTTAGAGCATAGGATTGTGAAAGCATGAATGCTCATTTCAGTCAATATTAAAATCTACTCTCTCTTGCCTATGCTTCATTTCAGTTGATATTTACTTCTAATAAATAGATGAGTGTTGATGTTTAATTCAGTAGTGTTATTTGCTTAATATTCGCTTGTTAAAACATTAGAAAAATCAGAATCTTCTTTCTTTACAACCCCTTTCTACTCAGCACTTCCTACCTGTCAAATCTATCTCTTTAAGTGCTTTTTAGACTGCGGTCAGTTTTAAAAGCATTAGGGCAGGACAAAGATAGTTCTAAGCATAATTGAAAAATAAAGATACATTGTCAAAAATGTGTGGTGCTGTGTTTCTGACTATGGTACTTATAGGAAACTCATCACCATAGTAACTAAGCCTCTGCTAAATAATTACCAACAGATTTGTTCTTTTTTGTCTTCTGACTTGTATAATATGTCTAGCCTTGACTATAGTTTTAAATATAAAAATAGTGTATACATACATGTTAGCCCACTGAATTTGGAAGATAAGCCAAAGAACTCACCGTATAGGATCCTAATTCTTGCAGAAATGACTTCTGATTTCTAGGTGTCCATGGCTGCTGTTTTCTCACAAATGAAAGAACAGTGCAGAACAGTTTTAATAAAGGTGATCTTAGTGCTACAGCTATCACGGAGAGCCAGACATCTGGAAAAGAGCAAGCATTTTCTACAAAGCCAAAGCAATTTCTTGAGAAATGTTAGATTTGTGTTTAATAAGCAGCTATTTTAAATAGCAAAGCAAAGTTCCCTGCCTTGGCTGTTACTCCTACTCCATCAGCAGCACTTTGGCAGTGCCTTACTCACAGTAGATCCATGCATTTCACCAGCTTTTTTCTCCCCCCCCCCCTTCTTTTTTCCCTGCTGTATTGTGCAAAGCAGATCTTCTAATTTGGTTGGGAGGATTTGCTGTCCTGCAGGCTGTGTAACCTGGATGAGCAATGAGCAGAGGAGCCAGCTGCAGACTAGGGGGTTTCAGCATCTTCATCCACTTTTTGAGTTGCTGATGATCTGTTCGCTGAACTCTTCTCATGCAGAGTCACCTCACGTTTGCTTCAGGAGCATTTTGGAGCACACTGAAGCCTTTTACAAAATCTATGGCTGCTTATGGGGGAAGTGGCCTGCTTCTCCTTTGTTTTATTGCCCAGAAATGCTGTTTCCTGGGCATATTCTGTTTGTAACCCCATTCTTTTGGGAGAAATCTGCTGGCTTTTCATGCTACTCTTAGCAGTAAGATAAACTTAGTTCTTAAAGTGTGCTTGGCTTGAACAGTCTGAAGAGATCTGGAGAAGTGGCCATGCCTTGAACACAGTCTTGCAAAGCAGTGCATTTGGGTTGAATAATGGCTTGTGAAGTCTTTGTGCTTCTGCCTGAGCTCAGTTTCATCTTGTTTGTTGGGAGATCAAATGGGTTTGTTTTCTGTGGTAGCTGATGCAGCTTGGTGCTTTAAGGAGCTGACAACCAAGTGATCTCTGACTTGTGGGTTTTTCCTTTTTTTTTTTTTTTTTTTTTTTTTTTTTCCCCAAGAGTTGTTGCTTGTGTTAAACACACTGTGAAGCATTTTGGTCCAGACTTCTGCAGCCAGGATGTGTTACCTGTGCTCACAACAACTAACTGAGGTGAGACACAGCTATGTTCAAGCTTGTAAATTGATTCTTCACCTTCAATTATTTACATTGAAATCCACATCTTTCTTTCCTGGTGAGGAACAGCATCCAGATATCTGACTTAGGTAAACATGCACCTTTTTTTTTTTTTTTTTTTTTTCATTTTTTTGGGGTAGGGCAAGCTGAGGAAGGGGAGAAGAGGAAAAAATATGGTAAGTGCAGAGATAGTTCTTGACTTTTTTTTTTTAAATTCTGGCATGAATCCTACAGGTTGTAGAGGTTGGTGTTTTGTGTTTGGGTTTTTTTTTTTTTTTTAACAAAACTCCATGAGTTGTAAATTGGAGCTAGTCTTTTAGCACATTAAATATTCATCTGTTTGAGGTACAGGCATGAGGTCTCTCAAGACAGTAGCTGCACTGTGTGGTGTCCAGCAGAATGTAGGTTACCCTAGAAACAGTAATAATAGTAAGACCAGTACCACAGAGGAGCTGTCATGTGGTATTTTGAAATTACCACATGTAACAGCAGTAACTTCGGACCTGAACTATAAAAGTAATTTGTTGCCATAAAACATGTATTTAAAATTAAATTCTTCTAAGTAGACTCTTTATTACATTTCTGTGCTTGTTGAAACATGTATGGACTGGGTGAAGAGAAGCAAAAGAGTTCAGAGCAGTTTCTGTGAATATCATACAGGAACCAAACAGTCTTAAAATTGAACTGAGTCAGTGAGGTGCACTTTATGAAACAAACTCAAACTGTTTCCCAAGGAATCCAACGTGCAGTTTTCAGTGCTACCCTTCCTTTGAAATCTAGAAATTTAAATATGTTATTGAACTAGATGTGGAACATCTCTACAAATAAGAAGGTAGATCTATTTAAAGTGTTAAGAAATTTGTTAAAATTTGGTTCAGCAGCGCATCAAATGTGCATGCACAGATTTCATTACCTCAACCTGTGTTACTTAGAGTGGTGATAAGCATTGTTTCAATCTGTTATCTAACAATAATCTTCTAAATGGCAGTATTTTCAAATTCCAAGTATCTTTGGATACTGGTTCAGTAAGTGGAAAGAGCTTTTCCTCTCTGAAGATGATTCATTTTGGGCAATGTCCTTGAAAAAATCTCCTTGTATCTTAGCTAAAGACATGCATATTAAGTCTAATCTGCAGTTTTAAATTCTGCCGAAGATGAAGATTTATGATCGAGGTTAGATTAAACCACGGCAATATTGTCTTGGTTAGTATAACAGCAAAGAACGTAAGGGAATTTTAGGCTACAGAAAGTACAATTTCTTGTTCATAGTATCTATCCCATTTAATCTCTATTGGAGAAGTCATGGATATAACATCTCAATCATTATTGTTCTCAACAGACAATTACTCTTCTACTGACTCATGTCCCCTGACATACGGTTTGCTGCTTCTCAAGCCTCTTCTAGACTATTAAATAGCCACATGTCCCTTTTGAGCTAAATGTGGACTTTCAATTGGAGCTTGCCTTTATGCAGTTGAATTTTTGTCTATGTCTCTCGTGCCTTATTTTTGGCTTGCCTATTCTAGTTGCTTTTCTTTTCATGTCTACCAATGGCTCCCTGGAAATGTAAAATGATTTCTAATTTTTAAATTTGTTACTGATCTGAATTGATTTGGGGGATATGAATATTAAAATAAACCAATTTGCTATTGCATGCTGGGCAATACTGAGCTGTATATCTGAGGATTAAATCTTGACCAACAAGAGTTCTGCATGTTAGTGGTCACTAAAGAGCTCTAAGCAGCTTGACAAAATTTTTCCAGTTTCATCTTAAATGTTTTATTTTTGTGTGTTTAGTTGGTCATTTGATTCTATGTAACATCATTTGGATAGTTTGGAACATAGATAAAATCATTGGATATAATCCTATCTGTGATACTGAAAGAGATTTTCATCTACATGTGCTTCAGTTTCCAGTTTCAAACCCATCCTTTCCATGTATGTTCCACAAGGAGAGAAAACAGTGCGCAGTGTTTCAGCTGACACTTCGACCTCTGCACAGTGTAAAACATGAGGTGCATAAGGATTAATGAGGTCTGGTTTGCTTTGAAAAGGGAATTATGTTAAATGACTAGGAAAACTTAATCTCTCTGGATTTTGTTAATACTGTATGTAACAACCAGTGTGAGTGAATAGCTACTGAGAAAGGTGCTTTTTAATAAAAATGTTGTTTGTTTTATGTGTTTTGTATAATATCTAACACAGAGAGTTTTAGAATTTAGTGGAAATGAAAGCAGCAACACAGTTTCACAAGAAATTGTGAAGTTTCACAATTTCTTCTGAAAAGTCCCTAGAATAAAACCAAGTGGTTATTTTATTTTTTTTTCCAAAACTTGAGGTCCTTTATCCTGAAGAGTGATTCTCGCAGATTTTCTACTGTAATGGTCCTGCTGTTGCTGATCCTCTTGAGTGTGTGTGTGGGTGGACTTCCAGCCTCAGCCACTGTGTTGCTCTCTGGAATTAACTGGAATTTGCCCTAAGGGATAACTTGAGAGGATTGGATTTTGCCCATAATCTCTTTCTTTCACAGTTCAAAGAGGTGAATTGATCTGCCTTCTGTTCAGGGTGGCCATGAAATTTTGTGGAGTCAAATTTGTCATTTGATTAACAACGTGAATTTAATAGAGGTGACTGTTGTTTGCTTCTGTGCTTTGAATTAGCATTAGAGGGGTCTTTGTTCCTTGAGAGTAGGTACCAGGGAACTCTGCAAGGAATGACACATCTTTAATGCTGAATTTCATTATCCTTAAAAATAAAACTGTCCATGAAAACAAAAATTCATGGAGTTAGCTGAATTCAGTAGTTTGTTTGCCTGGTTTAAGGTTTCTAGAATATGCTTTCTGAAATGTTTAAATCAGTCTTCATGATGTGAAAATTTCTGGTAGATTTTTAAAGATAAGATTGTAGAAAAATAGCTAAAACTTTTTTTTTTTTTTTTTTTTGGTTCTCCTGACTTATTAGGGTCTTTACATTTTAAAAATTGAGATGAGTTTGCCATTGAACATGGACTGTCTTAAGTGACCTTTACTTGAGGTCTGCAGATTAACAGCCCTTTATTATCATAAGGAACTGATCAAAATTTTTTTTAAATGGTCTTTTGTTTGTGAGCTTGTAGTGAATTCTAAAATCTCCCTGTGTTTACATGAAAATAATAGGATTTATTATGTCTCAAATTTTATGACTTATTGCCTGACCCAAAGTCATGTGTCTCCATCAAGCTGATCTAGGTGCTTATTCTCTATCAGTTGTTCACTACAAAACCACTGAAATATATCTTGATTGAAACTAAAGGAGAGGCAAATTTTATGGCAGAACACAACACCCTTTGTTGCCAAATGAAGCTCATTCTAAATCTAGACTGAAATCCAAATTCTGACTGCCATTACATGCCAATTAAAACCGTGAAGTTCAGTCATTTATCTGAACCTCTTATTTGGAGTGTTGAGTTTTTCCTTCTCTCCCTTCACCTTGTTTTGTGTAAATCCTCTTTCCTGTATCCATATTATTATTTTCAAGAGGTGCAGGAAAAACAATCTGTTTTCTTCTTGTTGAAATAGATAACATGGAAAAGATTCAGCAACTAATGCCATGGGTATTTCCAAGGGCAGAACAGTGCTAATGTAACAATGAACAAATAATAAAATCCACCACAGAGGGATTTCAAGTCTATAAAACAAATAACTTGTATGAATATGATAATAGACCGATTGGGTACAGAAGTGATTTGCATTGGTATAGCTACAGGTCTGTTTTGAAAAATGTAGCTGGATGTCAATTTGAATATTTTCATGATCTGAAAACATCACTGTCAACTTCTTTCTTTATTCAGAAATTCTTGTGCAGGAACCACAGGGAAGCTGTGCTCATACGGATAGATCAGAAATAAAGGCAGTGTAAACCAGGCTATGTAGCTGAATATAAACATCTGAAAGGTGGAAAGTAGATTATTATTTTTCATTTTAATACGTAGAAATTTCAACAGGACAGTTTGTGCTCAACATCAAGATTGCCACAGGATGGCCTTTCCTTCTAGACTTGTATTGAGGCTTGTATCAGTTAAACTTTAGCAAAAGGCAGATGGATGCAAAAGGCATGAACCCTTGGAATTGTGAGGTTTAGCTGTGCTGTCGCATGAAGCAGCTTGTAAAGCACGAGTGTAATTCTTTCTCCCCCTGTGAGATTGTTACTGATTTTTGCTTGAGATGACAGCTTCCTCTCTGCCTGCAGAGTTTCTCCATAAAGCTGGGCACTTTTTCTGCATGTGTAGTCACCTAGTAAAGGCATGTGATGTGTGAATATATTACATTAAACTTATGAAATGATTTTTCAACTTGGTTGAAGCAGGCACAAAATAATAAAACTTGTTTTTCAGGGGTGAATTCAGTCTATACTCAAACAAATCCAACAAAAACAATGCGGAAATATTAACAACAGTTATCATCCGAAGGGGAAAAAAACAATTCAGGCTTTGAAGTCAGCCTGAATCATTCCTGATTTAAAACAAATACTTGAAACAAAGAAAATAATTATTTTTCATTTTTAATTAATTTTTTGGCTTGAAAACAAATCTGTATCCTGAAGATATGGGTTAAATTTCTGGTTGTATACTTGTTTCCGCAGAGTCTTAAGTATTTATTTAATCTATAATTTACAGCTTTTATTCAGTAAAATACCTTGACAATATGCTTTTCTCTTACTTTGTGTGTCATGCTTGCTTTTAGGTACAGCTGCTTTGAAATCTACTAATTCAAACATATTTCAGGCTAACTGAAATCTTGCTCCCCAAGAATTAGCCCATTATGAAATTCAATTACTTAAAAAAATATATTCCTATCATAGGGAACGATTCAGCAATGGAGTTAACACCTCATTCACACCTTAAAGAATTTAAACGCTGACTTAAGGGAATTAAGTGCTGAATTTAAATGCAATCTTATAGCACCATGTGTTTGGAAACTCGCAGATAAAAGATCAGTTTAATAGAATTGTGGCTCCTCTTGTCTCATATCTAGCAGAGCACAGATGCAGATCACAGTCTCTGTTTCGTGTGATGCAGCTGTGCAGAACCACAAAGGACAAACACAGTGGAAAAAACACCTTTGAGGGACTGGAGAAGCTGCATGTACACAATCATGAGCAAAATCAGATCCGAAAGGTAGCTGAGAAGGTCACTTGTACACCATTTCAGGAGTATTATATCAATGTAAAGTAGCTGGAAGGTGCCTTTATTTTATGAATGTTGTGTATGTGTCTGATCTGACTGTCACATTGTTTTCTGTGTGGAGTAGTCAGGGAGCTTCTGGCAAAAAAGAGATGAGAGAAGTTTAAAAACGTACTAGCAAGTATTTTATTGACTTTGTATTGCAATGTCACTTTACTGACACAAGTGACTTTTACAGCACTTTTGCTTCTGATGCTAAAACTGTATTTGATGTCTAAGGTTTTACAGGTCTTGTAGGGGACAAAATAGTATGGTAGAGCAAACTTAAGTCTCTGAATTTAGAAGGCATAGTTTCCAGAATTGATAGTGACCCTAATCCTGTACTTGGGGGATTACACACTTGGGGTTAGTCTGCCTGGCCTCATCTGAGCACAGGACAAATCTGCTGGGCATATCGTCATATTGTCTGCTTTTAATGAGGTGTTTGATACAGAATCTGGTCACCACTGCTGATATGTAGCAAACTATAAATCTGAGCCCTCTTTGCCTTGTTCAGAGTCATAGCTGGCTGCAGATCAGTGGTCAAATCCCCAAGCAGGCGAGGAGCACAGGCTGCTCATGAAGAAAGACGACATCGCTGTCTGTCGCTATGCAAGCCTAACAGAGCAGCTAAAGAGAGCTTGGAGGTGCAGCTGATGAATATAAAGACAAAGTAAACCTGGCTCTCCCAGGGTAGTTTTGGTAGTGGGGGATAGGTTAGGAATGATAAGCTGGGAAAACAACTCCTCCTTTTAAGGAAACTGATTGAGGAACTGAACCTTCTTAGACCCTCATTGGCTGTTCAGATACTTAGAGGTCTTGAGGGAAATTCGATTTACTTTCATTAAAAGTTCATGCTTGAAACAACTTCTTTTCCAAGCTATCATAGAGAAAATCCTTGAAGATTGCCTCCCTGAATGTAATCATCTGATCAGGCTTATACCAAGAGAGTGAATTGCATAAACCTCCTTGTTTTTGTGAGAAACATGTAGACTGAAATTACTTTTTGGTGAATCAGTTCTTTAACTCCAGCTCCAGGACAGTCTGGCAGAATAAATGACACAAGACACTGTCTGTCATAGATATATTAGTTGTCTCTTACCATGAGCAATGGGCAAATTTTGGAAGGTTTTCAGGAGCTGCTCAGAAGCCTCTGAAAAAATGTCAGCTCACACATAGTGTTACCTCTAGGTGTAAACAACAAACACAGGTGCCAGTGTTACCTGTGTGCTGGGCAGCAGAGCACAGTGATCTGCCCCATGGAATGCAGCATTGAGGGCAGGGAAGCTGTAAGGAGTGCAGCTATCTGTCAGGCAGCCACAGGTACCAGCCAGGGCTGCCAGGCTCAGCATTTTCCCTTTCCAGTTTACAGGTGCTAACCTAGTAAGCCCTACGTGAGGCACTGGTGAGGTTGGCTGTGTAGTTTTTCAGGTCCCCAAAGTGTCCTAAAGCTCTATCCAAAATGAAAAGCTAAGTAGTAGCATTGCACTGGTCATGACAAATCCCAGCAGCTATTAGAGGGTTAGCAATAGCTAAAGCTATGGCTAATGGTATCATTTCATTGAAAGAGGCTGTGTTGGCTAGTACATTATGATTAACTCCCTCTACACATTTTTGAAAGAGTACTAGAGTCCTTAATTTCTCTTTAAAAGTCTCTAGAGGTAAGCAAAAGAGACCTCTAAGTACTTACCTGAAAGGCAGCACTTCTAAGCTGTGCAACTTCCCCATGCTGTGTAGTGCACCAGCAGGAGTACTTTAAGTGCGGGTTTTTGTGAGGATTTCCACATACGATTCTCTTCTAGTTCAGCCAGACTTATGACACCTCGGAGCTGATGTTGTTGATTAAGTGCTTAATACATTCTCTACCCACACTGCTGGTGCTGCTGGGTTCCTAAACTTGAAGAATTGTGGGTAAAAGGCAACTGGCTTGAAAGACCCTCTTCCTCTGATAAACTTCTTTGTATCACATGTACAGCTTTTTAAATAACAGTACTTGCAGGCTGGGCTTACAGTTCACTCTGCCAACTCAGTGCTCAGGATCTGGCACTAAAAGGATGTTCAGTCTGCATTAGCAACAGCAAATCACCAAAATCTTTTATCTAAGAGAAATGACAGCACACTCTGGGGGGTTTTGAACCCTTTTGGTTTTGCACAAAGTTTAAAAGATATGTGTGTTCAGCAGGGTTGAATGTTGAATGACCAGACTTTGCTTTTAAAAATGCCATATCTGATGGGGTGTGTTTGCACCCACTTGTTAGACATTTGCTTCCTGAAGTGGGTTCAAGCACCTAAATCAGTAAAGTTGCATTGCTTTGAATGGAGATATGTTTTGTATTACAGATACTTTGCTGGGGACTTTGCATGGGCCTGGAAATGACTTGGTTACTTCTGAAAGCAAAGATTGAAAACAATTGGGCTGAGTGCTTTTGAATGATGCATTATTAATGGTTTGACGCTGTTATTGTCTTCTATCTTCCTAGGGCCTTCAAGGTGAAAAAAATCTCACTATTAACTCTTCCCGGTGTGTCATAAATCTCCTTTAAAACTGGTTAAATGGGTGGTATTTAAAGAATCACATTTGCTTGTGATTCAGTAATTACCAATTACTTTATCAATTTCTTTAGTGGTTGCATTTATTTACATGTTAGTCTCAGTCTCTGTTGATATTTTCCACCTTAGAGACCCTGGAGCCTTATGTCAGTGTCAACATTAGAATTTTTCTTCTGACAGCAGGGTGTCAGACCCTGATTTTAGATGTAAATACGGTAAGAAGATGTATCACTGAAGGTGATTTTGTGCTCAAGTATTAGAGGCTTATGTTGTGAAAATACGTGTTAGGATTCTGCAGCTCTGGTCTGTTTAGGACCTGTGCTTTGCTGGATCAATGTTTTCTGAGAAATAGTACCTAAGTGATTTTTCATCCCACAAGAAAAAATCTTTTAATGAAAATCCTTTTAGTAGCAACTCTCTAGCAAATAACAGCTGTTCACATTTAATGTTAAACTGTCTATAAAAGAGAACTTGCAATCCAGCAGCAATAACAACAGAGCTCCTATCCTTGAAGAGGAAAATGAAACTTCCAGCCTACTAATGTGCTCTTTGCCCTGCTCAGTGGGTCCTTGTTATCTCAGTGGTGCCTGAAATTTATGGTAAAGATAGCCTACTTTTCTTTATTGTGAGCCACACCGTTTGCCAGCTCCACTGAATGCCTTACTCCCTTTCATGAGGCAGAACTCAAAGGAGAAAATGGTACCCCACTGTGGCATGCTGGGCAGCTGGTAGTGGGCTTGGGAGAGTTGTGTAAAATGCAGTCTAAACAGGAAACAGTTGTGTAAAGTGAGAAAAAGCTGTAATTCTTCAGAGTTTAGGGAACTGTTATCTTGCTAGTAACTACAATCCTATCTCCTATGTTGCAGAAACCTTCTAACTCAGTTTGGAAGAGAAGTTGGAAAGTGATCGTGCAGATTTTTGTGCTGTTTCTTACGCTGCAAACAAATACATTCTGCTTTTGAGAAATGTGCTGGGGGGCAGCAGGGAGCGTGGGTTAGTCAAGCCAAGTCACTTTTGAGCCTTTTAGCACAGGCCAGACATGAGCTCAGTAGAAATGTTGTTTGCAGGGTGATTTCCACATGTATAAATGCTTCTTAATGTGATGTGGAGAAAATAGTTTCATTTTACTTGTTGATTTAGACTTGGTGCTTTACCATTACTCATCCATTTTTAGCAGCCAGAGACTTCAGTTTTCAGTCCAGGGAAAAAAGCAAATGGAGATTTGGGAGGACCTGCACCAACATAGTTGGCTCCAGTGACTCTTAAGGCAAATGTTAGACTCTGCTTCTCTCCTATAGTGAAAGACAGAGTCCAATTCCTGGCTCCATTTAGCCTTAGGATTACCTACAGAATCATCAAAAAGGAAAAGGTGAGGTTTCACTATCACTGAATTCTAGTGGCTATCAAAGATAGGCAAGTCTTGATTCTTTGCTCTGGATAGTCCCTATGGAAAGAAGCAGAGCATAGGAAGGGAGAATCTAAGGAGCAAGGTCTACGTTAAAACACATTAAAACACAATGATGGCATCTAAAACCAGGAGGGTACTTTTTACTTTCAAGATGAAGTGATAAGAGCTTTCCCAGAGCAAGGAGAGCTGTGCTGCAGTGTTCTCAATTCCCTTCTGCAGTTCTGAAAGCATAGCAATGTAACAAGATAATTTTTTAAGGCAATTTCAGTAGTGGAGACAAGCAGGAATTAAAGCCTAGATGAGGCTTCCAGCAGAAGCTGGGAATGAGGCAGAGATGAATTTTGGCAACTTTTCCATGGCTGCTCTTTCAGCAGTAATGATTACTTATGCTTTGTACTACTCTTTGCTGGGAATGGCAAATGATTGCTTCTACCTCTGGTATCTCTGACAGTTCTGGTGAGCTGGCAGGGAAACAGCTCCTTATGGCTTGTGTGACCCTGTCCCCTTGGAGACTGAACGTGGGTGCTGCATCCACTGACCTGGGGAACAGGGGATTTCTGTGACTCTCAAGCTTGCACTTCTCCTGGCTGGAGCAGGGGGAAGGCTCACCACACTGTTGCACACTACTCTTTGCTGAGAGTGGTCCTGTCAAACCCTTTCTTTGAAGTCTGGTAAGCTTGGGGTGCTGTGGAATGGGGGAATATGGGGAGTAAAAGGTCATGTCCCTGGGCCTTGACTGTACTTATATCAAAGGATACTTTTAAAGTTGTTGATAATCTGTCAGGCAGCATGATGAGATGTAGAGTAAACCAGAATCTCTTTGATTTCTTCACTGGTAAGGTTATCTGTATGCATGTCGGTCTTGTTTTTCCGTTCTTAGCCTTGGGCTTTATACAGCTATTGATTTTTTTTTTTTTTTCCTGGTTGTTACAACATTAATGCTTATTCAGGTAAAGATATTTGTTATTTTCCCAAGACAGCCTCACAATTCATTAAGAATGTGACGGGCTCCTGTGTGCTGGTAATGACTGCTTTAATTCCAGCAAACAGGGTGCCTTACAAACAGCAGGTTAGATATTCACAGCTAGTTCCCTGGTCCATTACAGCAATTCCTTTTCTTCTTCACTGCAGCTAGCATTAGTATTCAAAAGCTGAAAGCATGTTGGTCGAAAGCTACCTAAATATTTATGGACTATTGCTAGGGTCAGAGTAACAAGGGCAGCAAATGAAATTAAAGATTTACACCGTGAAACAAAGCGACTTATCAATCACTCTTCACCAAGTTGCTTCTGCTGTTTAAAGAAGTTATTTTCTTAGGAGATTTTTTCTAAAAATGAACTTCAGCATGAAATTTTGATCTGTAGTTTGACTTTAATGTCTGCATGATTTCTTCCAAGAAGATGAGCTGGTGGAGAAGACCTTGCATAACTGACAATGCTGGCTGGTGCATAGCTTGATTCCATAAGAACACTACTCAACATCTTTTATCTGGGTATATCAAAGTCTGTGTCCAACTTCAGGTCATAAATACCCCTGAGTGAGTGAGGAAATGATTGAGAGGAAAAACTGAGATGCAGCGACTTTAAAAAATTCCTATGCCAAGTCAGACTTAAGGATAAAAACCAGGATTTGGGCAGGCTTTGCATTTCAACTTTGCAGTCAAACCTCAGGCTGGATGAGGAATCTTGCTGTGCTGAGCCGTGGGCAAGCTGAGATGGTTTTATTTTTTTCTGGAGAGGTATAAGAACCTCGATAACCTGGCATCTGCATTAAATGAGAAATGACACTTTATTGTTTTGTGAAAGCATGGCAGAACATATATTTGAAATGGAAATTGCCTTGCTTATTCAAATGAAAACCTCTGAGCACAGAAGCCCTGCTTTCATTATTTTGATTAGAAGCTAAGTATTTTGCAATAGCAAGCAGGTAGGAAAAAAGCCAAATTTGAGAGAAGAAAATACTTTTTATTATTTCAATTTTTTTTTCTTTTTTTTTGCTTTGAGGTGTGAATATTCATAAAAACAAAGTAAAATACTAATTGATATTTTTATTTTGTTCTGAGATAAATGTAAGTGATTATCTAGCAAGGTCTCAATAACTTGGCAGAACAATGTGAATAAATATGTACATCATCAAGAGAAAATGAACTGAACAGAAAATTGCTTTAATAAGCAGCATGCCATCTTTTTCTTTTGTATTTTAGCTGGGGATTGCATAAAACAGAGCCCCAGGACCTGACTTAACATTAATGCATTTTCTAGTTTTCTTTCAAAGTTGTCTTCAATACTTGAAGGGAGTAAGTCTGGGTATTTTATTACAGTATCATAGTAGTAATAATAATAATAATATTTTTTTTAAAAAATAGGTGTTTGTAAAAACTGCACACACATGTGCAGGTTATCTTTTGTTTTAGCTAGGAAAATTCTGAAGTAGATCAAAACCTGTAAGAAAAGTGTATAATCTTTCCAGTTAAATATGGAAATAGCATTTATTTGTCCAAAGCAGTCTACACGTGCACCAGTGGCAGTTTGGAATCAGCATTTGTGTTTCGCAAATGGAACTGCTCTCTTTTGATGACTCACTACAGCGAAGTTGTGTTGCTAATCACCCAAAAGGGATTTTGGATGCACTTGGAGAAGATACATCCTTGTTTGTACTAGTGGAGTGCCTGAATGTTAGCATTTGTAAATATTTTGGTTTGCAGTAATTGGTGGTTCTTTTTGCTTTCCAGGGAAATAAGAACATAATGAAGGTGAAAGCAAAAAGAAACCTAAGAAATACATAAAGTGATTTTCATTCTTAGTATATAAGGCCAAAGAATTTTTTGGCAGGATCTGAAATCTATTGTCTCTAGATGAGGTTGCAGTTGTGTGTCCTGTCCTGTCATCCTCCTGCCCTGAGGAGCAAAATATCTGCGACTTTACTGAAATCCTCAACAGCTTTTTAGGCTCAACATCTCCCAAAAATCACATGTAGAAAAGTAAATTCGTGTGTTTTCCAGTATTAGTAACTGCACTGTGATTTAAGCTGCAGTATTTTGCTTGGAACAACAGCAATTCAGATCCTGGATGTATCATCACAGTATGTCATTTGCGCCACCAAAATAACCCGACAACAAAAAGAACTTAATATCTTTAGAAATTCAAATTTTGCTGATTCTTAGCCCAAAAAGCATCTTGGCCTGCAGAATAATTCGATTGCTGAGTCATTAAGGAAAGCTCTGACACATGGGCACTCCAGTCTTCTATTCTGGCTCATTAATATTGGGCTGATTATGCTGTAGGGCCAGTGTGGAAATTCTGAGGACTTCACCAGCTTCAGAACATCCCCCCTTATTTAGCATTCACAGGCATGCCTGTCTAAACATAGAGTCTTCTGTATTTTACTTTTAACTGTATAATCTTTTCCCCAGTGAGAAGGAAGGTGCACACAGCCACAGATGCCCGAGTGAAATTCCTCTTGCTGCCCCGTGAAAAAAATTCTGAAAAGCTCCTATCAGTTAAGAATTTTAGATGAAGGTATTTACCACTAAGGATCATCAATAATAAATGTTCATGATTTTTTTATTAAAGATTGAACTTGTGACACTTCCTCAACTTTTGAACCTTGTGCAATACCTAATTGAAAATGTCTTTATTTCTCCCACTCAGGATGAAAGACATCTAACATTTCACGTCTTTTTATCTCTGCTAGAGGAATCGGTTTATTTTTGCTGTGAAATTGATGCTTCCTCCAGAGCTTGTCTTTCCCTCACTCTCCATTTACTGGCTGTGGTACTGCGTGTCTGTCTCAGCCAAGTGGTGCTGACAGCAGCAGTGAAATGTTTCAGTGCAAAGCCCAAGCTAACCAACAGCTTTAACTAGGTCTGAATGGCTGCAGGGAGTCAGACACTGAATTACCTCGTGGCTCTGGCCACCCTGAGAGATCTAAAGGCACATTTCAGAAAGGTGTGGGTTTGTGCCTCCAGGTACTTCATGCAGGACCCTAATTACAGAATATTGGCTTTAAAAATAATTCCTGGCAATGATGGGGGAGTTAGGCATGTTGTAGCTCTACAACAGAGGATACTGACTCTGAGTATGTATCAATCAGTCTAGAAAGACGTGGGTGTGTAGATTTTCCTTGCTTCATTTTAATTCAAATAGTAAATGCATTCTAGAATACAGTGCTTCACATGTTTTAAAATGTATGCATACCCTGTGTTTGGCTCTTTCCCATGGTGTGGGCTGTAGGATGAGCTGTGCTTTTCTCACTTCGGTCACTCAGCTTGGACAAACTCTCCTCACAAAGAAGTCTGTTAAGGATTTTTCCTGCTATAGTACGGAGTTCCTAAGTCTAATACATCATGTTTGAAGTCAAAGAGGAGTCCTTAACAGTGGATGCCCAGTACTGGGAATAGTCTTATGCTTTTCTCATTGGGAACTGCAATGTGGACAAGGCCTTGGAGTCGAGACTTCTTTCCTTGCAGCAGAAGGCAATGAAATGTGTGTGAGACCAGCCTAACTCATCACTGTGTTTGCCAGCAATGCAGCCTGTCAATCAGGAGGGCAGCAGCAGGGGTGGACAGCTTGCTGCCTGCCAACAGGGAGCCTGTCTGGAAGCAATGTTTGCAGGAACTCTTGGGGAGTTGCCCCTTGGAGTGGCATTGGGGCAGCTCAGCCCCAGGAGGTGCACAGTTGCCCTGCTCTCTGTGCTGTTTTGCTGCCATAGTTGATTTCCACACTGACTTATTTAGAGAGAGGCAGCTAGAGGCATCATCTCCTGGGGATGTGATTTGCATTCTGTGCTTAATTAAAGCATGACAGTTTATGCCAGAGGATTTCAAAATGGGAAATGGAATACTTTTTGCCAAATATTGGGATTTTATAGAGACTTGGAAACTCATTAGTGGAGAATTTTATTCATAAGTTGCAGCCTGCTTTGCAGAGCCCATTGAGTCTGGCTTTGTTTTCTTCTGGGTTTCTCCTTCACTGAGTTATTTCAGCATCACATAATATTGGTGGAAATACCCTACTCAGTGACAGAACTGTTTGAGAAACAGGGCACTGACCAAAATGTTTTTCTATTAAGGAGCTGCTCCTGGGGACTGTTAATGAGAGTGAGAATCTCCTCCACACTAGGTCAAAGGCTTCAATTTGACCACATCAGGCAAATTTTAACTACACTATAAAGCTGTTAGGTGGCCTCTAAGAAAGGTGGTAGGTATTTAATTCTGCTTGTTAGTTTTTACAGGACATCTGTACAGAACTTGTGACCCTGACAGCTTCAGTGGTAGTCTCGGAAGACAAGTCCAGTGTTAAATAGGAACAATCACGTGGATAAGGAAATACTGTGTAGAGTAGGTTAACAATCCATACCAAGGCACAAGTATTCATCACCTCACTTTGTCAGTGAGATCACAAACTTATCACTTTGAAATCAGCTATTTGCAAATGAATTCACCCAAAGTTTCTGTCAGTTTTGATAAAGCATGAAAAGCAATATAATTTTTACAAATGCATAGAATTTCAGGTTAACTGAAATTTATTGCTGGTTTTTATTAACAAAGGCTTACCATGAGTCAATCTGATGGAATTTACCCTTCTCTTAATTAATAAGGCAAGGTCACAAAGCTGAGGGTCTTTGCCCTTTTTCCTGGTTGTGCTGTAAGAAATGACTACCATGCCTTAGCAGGGTACTGCAGAGCTGCTCTTTGGAGACAGGCATGGCTGGTCAGGCAGCCCTATCCATGAGTTATTCATGGGTAGATTTAGAGTTGCTAGAATTATTCAAAATCCTATTCTTTAATCAAAAATTGAGCTGTAAACCATGGAAAGAAGAGACATTTTCATGTGCATGAATTTAACGTCTTTAAAAGTCCTTTTTTTTTTTTTTTTGGTGTTGTCAGTCTGCACAAAGCCAGGGAAAGCAACAGAATTCACTGCTGGGGGTGGTGAGGTAACTGGTGATGAATGTCAGAGATTGGAAGACTACTGGTGAAGTGTTTGTGTGGTGGACTTCTCTCAAGATTACCCACAAATACCCAAACCTTTACTTGATTTGCTATGGTATGGGTTTTTGCAGATAACTCAGGTTGTGTGTGTCATTATGTTAATGCTGCTTTCTTGTGCCTACCCAATGATGTTGAAGGGCTTGCCATGGAGCCAGAGAAGAGAAATAAGTCCCCATTCTGCAGACTGTTTGGATTAGAGCAGTTTATACTACAGTCCATGTAATCCTAACAAGACATGGAATGCTGGAAGTTAAAGCTTGGACCATATTAAGCTCCTGTTTGGTTTCAGATAATTAACAGTGGATGCCCCTGTGAGATTCATCCTTTTGAGTTGCTAAACCAAGGAAGTATGAGTTAACAACCCCTAGTATGTATTATGATCTTGTTTTACTCTCTGTTTACTTAGAATTTACCTTTTTTGGTCTTTTCCAGTTTAATGTTAAATTGTACCTGTTTGATGAGGCTTGTTTTGCTGCACAAGAAATAGGGCCTTCTAAAGATGCCCTTGAAGGTGACATTTCTCTGGAGTGCTGGGAGAAGCTGGATTGGCCCTGCTGTCAGCACAAAGGGGAAGGCCACAGCAGGGAAGGCTGCTGATGTTAACTTGTTCCCTTGTAGTTTTTCTGTATCTATAAATACAGAGGAATCCTACAGTAAATGATACATTTTGAGTGAAGGTTTTCAGTGCTGTGTGCCATGTCTCCCTGATGTTTCGGCAGCACATACATTCAGGTCTAAGTGTCGGCTGGGGTATTCATCTTCCTCTGGAACAAGGCACTGCTTCTGCACTTCCAGGAGGATTTGTAACTCTGGGCTTTGGAAACTTTCTCCTATATATGTAGCTTCTGTTTGGAGACTGTGATTTCAGGCAGCCTTGGGAAATAATAGATACAGCAAAGGGCAGGGTTTTTCTTTGTTATCACTCTTTGTTGCAAGGGCTGGTTCCTTGTCAGTTTAATTCATAGATGTTCTACAGATCTCAGCAGAGCACAGGAGAAGCCCCTGTTCCTCTCCCACTGGCTGTGCTGCCTGGCAGTTCCCATTCTGCAGCCAGCCCCACTGTGGGAGTCTGCTAAACTGAAGCAGAGAGTGCAAAGCATGTGGTTAAAAGCTAATTTCTAATGACTGATTTCATGCAAAAGAGCCAGAGTAGAACTTGCAGATGCTTTAAGAGAAAGCTAAGATGGCCCATTGAGGAGAAGTTTCTTCCACTCTTAAGTACAGATGATTTGTGTTAAATTTAATATGGAATTGTTAATTTTTTGACCTAAGGCCTGAAATGGGGAGGAGTTATGGCTTTACCTACCATAAGCAGCAAATATTCATGCTTTGAAGGGAATTTAAGATTGTACCAAAGTTAATTTCCTTTGTAATGAATAACACCAATGTAGGTGATTTTTTTTTTCCCATTCTAGAATTCTCATCCAGTATATTATATACCTGTGATTTCCTGTTGATGCTGAAATATTGTCATTTAATGGCCTACTATGCTCATTCATGGATATCCAGAAATAAATAAATCAAAGGAAACAGTCTGTTAAAGTGCACTTTCAGCATAATTACTAACACTGGATGTGAACTACTCCTAGTGCTCTTTCTTGTATTCAGAAGATATGAAAGATGTGGATTTTAATCAGTTTCTGTGGGAGAGGCTTATTAAAAAAGATCTTCAGGGATTAAAAAAGCAGAGCAGAAGAGATTATAGTTGTGTTAGTGAAACAACTTTTTTTAAAAAACCATTTCCCTGTATTTTTATAAAACATATTGTATCCTATGGACACACAATGACAGAACAAACATCATCCAAGGAATATCCTTTGCACCACTGGAAACTGATAAGACCTTTTTTTTTCTGTTGCATCTGGTTGTATTTCATATTACTGTGTTATATCACAGCCTATTACATAACCTAATGCCCCAACAGTGAGAAAGGGAGTGGGGGACTGAGCACAAGTGTCTGTAATGTAGCAGAAATGTAACTGAAGGAATTGAGCACCACACATAATATTTTTGTGTGTAACTGCAAATGGTCAGAAAGCCAGGCAGATATAGCAGCCTTTGCAGCTGCAGTACTACAAATTTTCAATGATAGAGAAGAATTGCAAATGAGATATATAGAAAATTGTTGTATGGGCTTTTAAATAGACAATACTCATAGCATCTATTCAACCCAATTTGAATATAGAAAGTAAAATTAGATTCAGATCATAGTTAGTATTTTTCTGAAATTACGTTTTGAAACCATATATTCTGTACTGCAGCTGGGTTTTTTTTTTTTTTCCAGAATCAGTGAAATTTCTAATAATAAGTTGTTCTAAATTACCATTTTAAAATAATGTAGTCTTGTACTTCTGATTCATCATTTAAAACCTGGCTACCGTGTTTATTTAAATGGTTAGGTAAGTATGGGTTAAATACTGCTCACAAAAATAACTCAGGGTGGTCTGATCCTGTAGCCTGCCAGCATATGTACTCTGTATCTCCAGTGAAAAAGCATTATTGCCATAAGACAGAGTGCTGGAATCAGCGCTCTGACCTGGCCAAGGATGGCTTGCCCATCCCCAAGATTGCTGTATGTGGTCACAGAGCTTGTGCTTGCTGCTTTATTATGCCATACAGGTGGCAGTAGTTCAGTGTGAATTAGTATTAAACAAATGGCACTTGGAATTAATTGCTGTATTAAAAAATTGTGTTTGTGTGTGGGTTGGGCACTGCCAAGATGTTCTTGTTTACATTGCTCCTGCCTTCACTGAAAATTTTTCCATAATCAATACAAACAGCTTACCAAAATTTTTCTTTTTCTTGAAGTCTTTTATAAAATCTGTAATCTGGCTAGGAACTCATTCACATCTGCAATAGATGTTGAATTCAAATTCAGAAAATCGGTGTTGGGAGGGGCAGAGCCCTCCTGGGTGAGGTGTATGGTGAAAAGGTCTAATTTGGCTGGGGTGAAGGACACTCATCTTCTATGTATAGTGATTATAATGCTATGGGTGGATTAGAGTGCTCTGAAATCTGGATAGAACCACAAAACTTTTCAAAAATATACAGTGCCTTTTGGCCTGCCAGACTGGGGTGGAAGATAAATGTAGTTTTGCTAAAAATCCATAGTAGGAATGTTTGTATTTTGATGAAAAAGTCTTTAAATTTTGGTTCTGATAATTATGATTTATATTACACTGTTCTGTTATTTTTATTATGACATGCTTTTTTTTCAACTAATTTAGCTAGTACTTTGTGTTGGAGATTTTGATTTACAATTTCACCCTACCATTGTGTAATGCTGTGAAATGAATATGATTTAGCAGTCTTAGACCTTTAGTCTTTTGTACTGATTCAGAAAAGACGATCTGAAATGTCAGGATTTCATATAGAATGAAAAATATATTTTTGGTCGTGTTATTTCCAATTTGCTTGTACCTGCAAAACAGGGGAGGACCTTTTAACATACTGTGAAGGAGAAATGGAATTCCGGTGAAAAACAATCTGTCTTGAAATTCTCAAAGATTTAAGTTGAACTCTTATGCAAATCTTGAGTGATTGCTAATTGCTTAGAGCTGTCCATCTCTGAAAAAAAGGAACATTTCAGATTGTTCCAGGGGAAGGTAGAGCAAAATAACCTTTTTGAGGAGAGGAGTAAATTGAGGATCTGGCCAAGTGGAATGAGTTAGGGAGCAAATACTGAGAGGGAGAGTGGGTGAAAAAAGAGATGACCAAAATCCCACGTTGCGGATGTGGAGACAAAAGACGGGTGATGGGGAAGAGAAGTGAAAGTGGCTTTGATGGGGAGGATTGCCCAGTGTGCTGTGGAAGGACGTGTTGCTTGGTTATTAACCCCTTTCCCAGGTGAGCTGGTACCACTCTCTCCTGGTATATGGCCAGTGCTGAGCAAGGCTCAGGTGTGGATAGATCTCTCCATGAGCTGTACACACAGCCCTCTGCAAAGGGCAGTGCCCCCATATTCCCCAAGGAGCTGGGCAGTGCCCTCCAGGGTGCTGTGAGAAGGTGGCAGTGGTCAGGTGTCCCCTGGAGTTGTTGGGATGGTGCTGGAGACACGAGGGGCTGTGTTTGGCATGGGGAGCTGCCTGTGGAAGAACATGGAGCTGTTGGGCTGTGCCTGGGCTGGAGAGGGCCATGGAATGGGCACTGAGGAGCTCTGCTGGGGGAAGCTAGGTGTGATAATTTAGATGTCTGAACAAGGTCTGGAACATTACAGTCAGTATGAAAGGTAGTGTTCAGAGACAACTGATTGTGTCATTTCTGCTTCTGGGACAGAATACGTGCCAGCTTCTTAATGTCTTGCTGTTTATTGTCTCATTAACTTTTGTCTCAAGGCTGTGTAATATTTTATTACCTGCTTTTCCAACACTTGTTATAAACACCTACTGAAGCTTCATATTGAAGTAGTCTCACTCCTGGCATTCCAGACTAGAGTTCTCTATTCAGATTTGCCATAAAATGCAGCCTGTGAGATAATTATGTTAGAGAGAACTGCACTCTGCAAAATGCTTTAAAAGCTGGAGTATAATTAATTATAGAGTGACCTCTTAAAGGAAGTAGATTTATTTCTTTAGCATGAATTAATTTCCTGATAGAGATTTTGGATTGCCATCAAAACAGAATCAAATCTGTCAGTGTCTGTTGCTATTACCCCATCTAGCAGTATTTACCAACTTTGATGTGATGGGAACTCTTCTGGGGGAAAAAGGGCTGCTTGGGGGCCAGAGCTTTCCAACCCTTAACTTCCTTTCAGAATGTCACAGTAGTGCTGATAGCTATTGATGTGTCTACTATAATTTACTAGAAACTGTAATGAGATCAACAGCTCCATTCACAGAAGTGGCTGTGTGCCAGTGAGGAGGTGTTAGGCTGGCTCAGTCCGACTTGTACCAAACTGTGATTAAGGCTGAGTTGATAGAGGTTTGTGCTTCTTTGCTACTGCCCTGCTGGGGACCACAGCATTGATCAGCATCCTGTTGGTTTTGTCTTTCTAACTATCTGTGCTGTATCTCTGCAGGAAATGCAAGCTTTTCAATGGATAAACCTTGTTTTTCCTTGTTTTATTTTTTAAAATACGGCTTTTGTACATAAGTTAGCTAGACAACAGTTCATTTTGGATATAGCCTGTTTCTCTCTGTAGCCACTGATGGTTCTGACTTAAGCTGCGTTCAGCTTGTCCTTGGTTGAATATTGAACCTTTCAAAAGAGCTTGGCAATAGCCAGCTAATGTGGATTGCTCTGTGCAGAGGCTGATGCTCTTGAAAGTAATAATTTTTTTGAGTATACATTTAACAGGGGTTCTCATTGTTATTTAATCTATATAAATCCCTTAATTGTAATATTACTGATCTGGCTGATTACAGCCAGTGCATCATTTTAGAATGTTTTTATTTTCATGAATAGCAGTATGTTGACAAAGCTTTTCTTGCTGCTTGATCTACCTCTCTAGTCAATCTGCATACCAATGCCAAGTACATGAAATACATTTTGTTGTTTCCTTCCTTAATCATCTGTACTTTGAAAACATAAAGGTATTGTTGGTGAGTGTTTTAAAAGCAAAGAAGTGGAATTGTATCCTTGAGACAGATCTGAGTGTTTCTAGTTTGAAAAGAGCTTTGGATGTCTAATTTGAAGTAGTCAATTAAAGGCCCTTGTGAATGCCAAGAACAAAGTACGTTGTGCTGCACCCTGGTGCTCCAGCAGCACAGAGTTGGTGTGCTGTGTTGGCACTGTCAGAGAAAAAGGCTGCTGGTGATGTCAAGTTTAGGCTGTTGCTGGTGAGGATGAAGGAAGCCTGACATCCTGTTTTGGATCCTGGCCCCTCTGCTCAAGTGGGACAGGAGCTGAGTGCAGGAATGCTTGTACTCAATGGAGTGTGCTGTCCAGGAGTCCTTAGTCACTGGAGTGGCTGCACTTGCACGAGGCTGTGTCCCAGTCACACAGCCCAGAGTGCCCCAAGGAGTGGCTCACCTCTCTCTGTGGCAGTGTAGTAGCAGCTCTTCAGAGAGGATGAGTGATGCCCACCAAGCAGCATGGCAGGAGAAATTGCCACCAAAGGATTCACAGCAGTAAAGGCAGAAGAAAATACTATAGCAGGTTATTGTCTTGGTCTGGTTGTGTTATGGTTGGTCAAGGCTTGTTGTCCGTGGTTTAGGTGGAATCTGTTTTAAAGGCTGGTGAGAATACTGTGGTGTTTGTTTTTTCTTTTAATCTAACTGTGCTACAGGGAGGAACTTCTCACAAGGGAGTGATGTCCACTGGTGGATCTGAGATAAGTCTCTCGCTAGAGCATCTGAATACAGAGATCACAAAGAAAGCAGCTGGGGCAGAATGGGACAGAGAGCACAGAGTGCTCTGGACAAAGGCTACTGTATTCTCAGAAAGTTTTGCTTTTTTTATTTTCATTGGCACAAAGAGCCGGTAATGCATACCTTGTAATCTGCCTATCTGGGGATCCACTTCACTTAGTGGGACTTGAAGCCCAATTTGGTTTGTTTGTATGGAAAGCTGGTTGCTTTCAGGAAACAATTATCTTTGGCTTTCATTCTGTATGCAGCTACTCTTAATTTTTTTTAAAGATGGTCCCTACTGGTGTGATGCAGGAGGGACGTGAGGAATATATTGATGAAAGTCCTGTGTAGCAGCAGCCAGCCTGTGCCTTTGTCCAGAGGTTGTAGCCTGGTGCTTTTGTAGTGCAAAATGCATGCTGAAAAGTAATTGTATATATTTCTATATTTGAGTGGATGCAGGAGCCTCCAGGTGCAAGCTGAGTGAGGGTGATTCCCTAGCCATCATAACATGCATTTCAGAGCCAAGAATGAGAGAAGCCAGCAGATGAGAACAGCCATCCATAATTTGTCTTGCTTCCACAGTTTTCACAGCTTGACCTCAGAAGCAGCCATCATGTCTGGCTTTGGAAGGGAAAACCCCTAGGTTCTGTGTTTGTTGGTTAAAGGACACGTTTGTTGTCTAGAATTAAAAAGATGCACAGCCAAGTGGGTGTTGATGCTGATTGCATACAGCTCTGTGATTTGGATTTTGGAGCTATATGCAATTGCACAAATTGTATTAAAGGCACCTTAATTGCCCTGGATTTGTTTGTGCTGAACCATAATGAGAGGTCAGTTTTCTTTCAGGGAGATTAGACTTAAAGAAATTCAGCCTTTGCTCAATGGTAAAGTTTGCTCCACCTCTAAAACCACAAAGCTATTTCTTTTCAGCTTTGCATGTATGGTGTATTTTGCAACTACAGCATGATGAATGTGTTTTGGCTAGAAAATTGGAAAGTTAAAAGTATGGTGTGAAAGGCATATCAAACTTGATTACCTTTCTGATAGAGTTACAAATCTGGTGAATGAAGGGAATTCAGGAAATGTAATGGATTTGGACTTAGGTAAAGCATTAATAATGCTTCATGATAATCTGCTTCGTGAAATCCTACTTGAAAATATTGATTCAAATTTACTGTGATGGAGGTACTGCCATATGATCTAAGAGTTGGCAGGGCAAGTGTAAACGAAGAATAATCTTAAATGGATGAGGCTGGAGCCTTTGAAAAAACCTCTGAAAAAGCCTGGGGAATAATGCTATATGTGTTCTAATGTTTAATATCTCTGTTAGTAGGACAGAAAATGACGTATATAAACTAAATTCTGTGGAGGTACTGAACCATGAATATCTTCAATATAGAGGAAAATAGTTAAATAATGCAAGAGACTATTGAGAATTATTAGAAATGGGAATGAACAATAGGAAGATGAATGTTGAAAAACAATCTGAATCATGGCTGAAGGGAAGGATAATGCATAACAAAATTCAGAACAAAATAGTGAACCTCAGGAAATAGATTTTTCCTTTTCTAGTTGAATTAATTGACAGTTGAAAAAGCTTTTCTTTGGGGCTTGTCTTTATTAGGTAAAAAGGCAACCAACTCCCACAAGAAACCACACCCAACATCAGTAAAATGCCTAAGAGAGGTGCAGTTATGCTCTCCAAAGAATGTGCCCAAGAGTTCTTGCAGGATTTATGACCTAGCAGACCAGTGTGTGGAAGAAAGTAATGCCATCCATGAAAGTGTGACTTCAAAGACTAAAATACCATTTGTAAAACTTATTTTTTTTAAATTCCCTTAACCAGTTTGTCACTATGAAGCCTGTGAGTGAAAAAAAAATACAAAAACCTGTTATTAAAAAAACAAAAAAACCCCAATTACCAATAACTCAAGTTAGTTTTGAAGTTTTTTGTCTCAATAGATGAATTTTGAGATTAAAACTTTCTACAAGAGCTGTTTGACAAAAGTGGGTACAAGTAAAATGCAACCCATGAATTCTTCCTCTGGCAGTATACATGTAATCACATCAAAGGAAGTAGCAAGGTCACTGTGTGTTAATTCTCTTGCTATTTCATGAAGTTGACCTTTTCTGGTGTTGTATCCTAATTAGTGTAGGCAGACCTGCTGAGCAGTGATTCAAGGAACATGTAACCTTAGCTCTGAGGTTTTGGAGGTCTTTGATCATCCTACGGATTAGAATTTCTATTCACGTCCCTCCTCAGCTATGGGCAAACTGAGCTTGGCATTTCTCTCACTTACATGGTTTCCCTCTAACTGATGGATGCTGCTGTTACTAGAAGATGAAGGGAATCAGTATTTGAAGTCTGGAGATGCATAAATGCAGGTATAGAGTGGGAAAATGGTGACTTATGTTTTCAATAATTCAGATGCCTACCTGAACCTAACACCCTGCTTAGGATTTTTGTCTTGTGAGGGTATCAACCATCTGTAGTTTCTTTGAACATGAATAATTTTTAATATCTCAGTGAAGAGGAGGAGGAGGAATCATTAAGGAGTAAAATACTCAGTTTTCAGGTAAATTACATGGGAAATGTCTACTAATATGCTAACTAAAAATTAGTGACTTGGGCTGATACTTATTTACTATTATTGCAAAGAGCATTTCAATATTGTAATCATATTAAGTGCTGTGAACTCACGTTTCTAGGAATGCAGAGTGTGTATCAGACTTGCATAACACAGAGGTGTGTCGTGATTTAGTACACAATATCCGTCATTATCTTCAGTGGCTTCTACACAGAGGCTTTTGAGGCTTCGTGGCAGCTATGGGTGCAGAATATTGATTAACACCAGTAGTACCACTGTTACAGTAAGCAGTCCTAAAATACAGCTTGTCTCAGTTGTGTGGGCTTTATGGAAGATATGAGAAAGTCATGGTGCTGAGAACTACAAGGCTGATCTGACATCTGTTTCTGTCGCTCTAAGAACTTAAAAAAAGATTCACTTAGTTCAGAAAAAGAAAGTTTGACAATTTTTCTGTAGTGACTTTGAGACAATATTTCTTGTAGTAAGTTGCTCCATGCTTATGTAGGAAAAATCTGTACAAAATAGAGAAACTGAAGCTGGGAAAAATTAAGGCTGGAACAAACCACACATGGTGAAACAGTAAGAGTGATAAAATACTGGATGACTGAAGCCGAGCATGTGGAGAATTGAAGGAGCTCTAGACTTGATGTGAGAGTCATTTGATAACATTTCATAGCAATATGGTACAGAACCTCAGACTTAATGGCTCTAATGAAATCTACTGGCCTTAAAAATATGGAACTTTATATTTATTGCTGTAATTTCTAGCTAATGAAATGAAGATGTCAAGTTTTTAAAGGGTGAAGTATTATTATCATTGTTTTTATATTATTATTGCCTCTATTAGATTTTTCCAAGTCATCAGTGACAGCTGCCATATTGACATGGTGGTAAATTTAATGTAGCTTACTTTGACATATACAGATATTATTGAGTTCAAGATTCCTATTGTGGAGTCTGAAAGGGCATATCATGATCATCTTGTTGTAATATCATGACTGCCTCACTGGCCATCTCCTCTGACCACCATCATAAAACAGCCAGCGATTCACACCCCCTTAACATTTAAAAATGTTAAAAATGTAATTTTTAACAGTTTTCTGCCAGGTGTTTCATGTTGAAAAGGCTGAGAACAATGGCATGTGGTCTTTCCCCAGATCTCCTCAAATCTGTTTGGTATCATGGTTAAAACTTGCATTTTTGTTTGGAACAGAGGTGGGCAGAAGTGTGGCACCACTGTGGAGAGTGCAGGAAGTGGGGCTGTGCTTGTGCCAGCTCTGCACTGCTAACACTCAGTGCAACCCTTGGGCTGCACGTGGGGGCCTGGGAGAGCTGCTGCTGCCCTGAGCATTCCTCTGGGGACATTGTGAGCTGGGAATATCTCCAGAGGCTTTTAGTGCACCTGCTCCTTAGACTGTCACTTTCAGACTTTGTCTGCAGAAATCTCATCTTGAAAACATGCAGATGACCTCCTGCCTGAATATCAGCTGCTTTTTATGGTGATCTAATTGCACACCTAAAGCTGCAAATTTCTGGAAATGTTGCTGTAAATTTTTATTTGCACAGGTATACATGTATGGATTTGATCATAAGATGATTTCTGCTCTGCAATAGGCAGTGGAGTCTTGCAATTGGAATGACTGAGAATTAAGAAGAGTGATTCCTCAAGATATGTTGCATCCTCATTTTTGGTTTTTTTGATCTTGTGTGTACTGGTGTGCCCAGCAGCAGAAGGATAATGACTCTTCTTGGGGGGAAAAAATCCAACAGCCCCAACTTTATTTTATGTATTTTAAAACAGTAATTTAAAATATATAATATGTAAGCATTATTAAATATTGATCATTATGTGTAATAAAAATGATTAAAATATACTTTAAATATCATTCATGCAAGACTTTCCAGGTATGAAAAACTTTTGCATACTGAGATGAAAGATTTTTTTCAAACCAAACTAGTTTAATCTGGTTTTGAAACTGTTTCTTGTAATATCATTCTAATTTATTCTATGATTCCACTCCTGTTCACTGTAGACCACTTAACAGTGCATTTATCTCGTAATTGTTGCTGTCACTTCCATACCATTTCCCTGAATTAGGAGAAAAGCTTGCATGACTAATTTTTAGTCAGCTGTCCCCAGGCTCTTGCAGGGCCCTCAAGGACTGCTCAGCCCTTTAGAGGTGGTGGAGAAAGGAGGTGGTGACCTTTGCTGTGCTACCATCTGTGGAATTTCCAGTCTTCCATCCCTCCATTGGGAAGCCTTCCTGCAAAGATGGAAAACCACTGACTAGGATGAACATCAAGATTTAAAAATGAATGCTTTTTGAATAAACTTTCTAAATATTGATATGAGACAGATTGCTACACATGTCCAAAGACACACAATTAGTTAAAAATGTAGCTGTGTGTTTTCTGGAGTGAAGCACTGCACAGCTGTGCATGAAGGTGTTTTATTGCACAGCATCTGGAATCCCTGTGACCCCATGTCCTTTGGGCATCACCTACACAGTCTTGATCCTTCTCTGCATAGGAGCCATAATTCAGCCTGTCTCTGTCTACCTGCTGCTCCTCCAGGTCCTGCTGTCCTGCTTTCTCCTGCAGTTGCATCAGTTGTAACCCTGTGGGCAGGTGTCTCCTGTGAGCAATAGAGCCATAAACCCTCAGCCTGGTGTTGATAAGCTATCTCTGACAAATGAAGGCCCTGAAAGACAAAGGCTGTTTTCATATCTGCTTGCCATCTTACCCTGCTTGAAATAGCATTGAAATAAGTAGAGCCCTATCAGTTTGTGATATGAATCGAGCTGTCCCTTGGTGGGTGAGAAGTGGATTGAGCCAAGTGCTCTTGAGAAGCTATTTCTGTAGGGAAAAATAAACATATATAGATCATGGTGCTCAGAGTGAGAATGTAACTTTCCTAAACTTTTTAATGTGGAACAATTCAGGCTTCTGGAACAAATAAAGGTGTGTTTCAATAAGTGAAGCGTTTTGAACTCCTGCATGCAAAGGTGATACATGGTTAAGGTTAAAAAGTTGGCTGGGAATACTATTTAACTGCCAGGCCTCCAGCCGTGTTAGAGTATGAAATTCTGTGCTGCTTGGGAAGTGTATAAGATGTGCAAAAGAGATGAAGGGAAGTGTAGGAAGTTAATGTTATGGAAAAAACCTGAAGTTTTCTGTTCCTGAATTTAAGCTGCTTTTTGCATTATCTGTTTACAGCGCCAGACACACTTCTGATAGTATCTGCTTTGAGAATTAAATTAACTTCTTGGCATTTTTTGAATTAGGGTGCCTATAAAGGCCATTTAATAGGAGAGCTTCAATTGATGAGCAGAAATTGAAGACAAGACAATTATATATAGCCCATTCTTTAGATCCTGTTAGGGTTGTGCATCTTTCTGATGTTAAGAACAGACTGTTGTTATTTGCTGCTGCAGTGTACTTTTTCACTTATTTGAAACAACATGAAGCATCTCACGATCCTTTTCTCTCCTTTAAATTAACTGTGGATAATGGAGAATTTATGTTTCATGTACAGATCATAGAATAGTTTAAGGAAATATTTTTCCAAAATGATTGGGACTAAGATAAGCTGTCTTGGTTTCCTGTGCCTTATGAAATGAGTATTACTTTTGCCACTGTGTAGTTTTCCTTTAGCACTTGAATTCAGTTGTTCCAGTTTTGTGGTTGTGCCATTCCTTTCCACCATTTACTGCAGCATCACCCAATGCATTGCTGAAGCAAGTCTGGAGCAGGGGAGAGCTAATGTAAAAAGAAATCGCTCTCTATTTGTGCAAATCATTTGCAGTGGTGACTTCATAAAGTTATATGCTAGAAGATGGAATTATCAACTGGAAAACAAAAAAGTTATTGCAGCAGATGAGCAGGCCAGAACAAAGGAGCTGGTGATACAGCAGTGCTCAGTTGGGTGCAAATGGAAAAACATCCAGTCATCCAGAAAACACAAATAGAAACCTGGCAAGGAAATACCTTCTGGTGCTTCCTAATATGCTCTTTGATTTCACTGAAGCAGGTAAAGGTGCGCTAAACATTTTCTGAAAAATACGAGTTTACATGTAGCACAGGAAGACATTTGTGAAGGAACACAGATTTATTTGCACTTACTAGAGACAGAGAATTGGACTGTTCTGTGATTCTACAGGATATATGTTTTTCTTTCCCAACAAGCACATTTATGCCTGCTCTCTGGGTGTATCTATCTAGTGGTTGTTATTAGATGTGCTCATCACTGTTGTCCTGTGTGCCACAGTTTTCCTCCTGGAACAGGTGGATGTGTTGAAGATGCGTGTGGAGATGGCAGAACAGAATGCTGTGCTCAGGTGGCAGTGTGGATGTGGTCACACCCATGCACTGCCATGGCCAGGTCTGTGCCACCCCACGCCCAGCTGCTCCCACACTGCCCTGCAGTGACCTCAAGCTCAGAGTCTCCTGTGCTATGCAGCCACCTCCAGTGGGCTTGAGCTCTGCTGGATCAGGCTGTGCATTAGTCCTGCAGACCCTGTGCTGGGCAGGCTTTGTAACATCTGACAGAGCAACTTCTTTGCCCCTGAGCTGAGGGGCTGTTTGTTTGAATGGTGTGAGAGCAGTGACAGATTCCTGGCTGTGTGACAACCCCCTGCAACACGTGTTGTGTGGTGGGAAGAGCACGTGATGTGATCTGCCTGTTAGCTGGTGAGGACATACCTGTGTTTGACTTCAGCTTGGACATTGGCCAAATACCAAATGTGTGTCCTCCTGCTTTTCAGGCTGTCTGCTTTTATAAATAATAATCGTTTTTGGGGAAGCGGACAAAGTGATGCGAAGATGAATATAGTTCAGTAATTATTTTGATCTGGTATGACAGATTGGTTGTTTTTTTTTTCCTGGGCATTTTGTTTTCTTAGTAGTGTGGGGCTGTCAGGAAACATTTTCTGCTGCAATATGCTACATGTGTGTTTCCACACAGAATATATATGTGTTCATGTACACAGTAGTAAATTTGAAAACTGTTATTACCATTCAGGGAAGAGATCTTGTGTCTATTGTGGATATTTCTCAAAAACCACTACTTGAGTGCTCGGTGACAGTAAGAAAGGACAGATAAATCTTGGAGATTCTTAGGAAGGGAATGGAGAACAAATCAACCCCATTTTTCATGTGTACTTCTGTATCTCAGGTTCTGTGTGCAGATCTAATGATCCTGTCTCTTAAAGGTCACAGTAAAACTGATAAAATCTAGAAGAAGGACAAGAAGAATAGTTACAGGTGTGGAGCTGCCTGTACAGGAGGAGAAATACAATAGATTTGGATTGCTGCATGATAAGATAGGATCATTGTATAATAGTAGAATATGAAAATGCACATGAAAGAGAAATAAGAGTAGGGACTACGAATTATCTGCATGTTGTTATATGGGCTCTAAGGGGTGTCTAAGAAAAATAGATGTTTTAAAATAAATCCTTTTTCATAGAAAGCACAATCAAATTGCAGAGCTTGCTACCGCACAGTATTTAAGATATTTTATCAAGAATAATTCTTATGTAGGCTGCATCCAATCCCAAAAGTGGATTGGAAGCCAGCTTCAACTCAGGTTAATTCTGTTAAGCTGCTGGAACCACTATCACTGTAGAGACAGGAGGGTCACACAGTACATGCTCTGTTTAATGTTGTTAATTTACTAAGGAAAAAAAGAAGGGAAGGTAGTATTGGGAGAAGTGGTTTCTTATTCCCTTTTAGCATAGCTATTTCTGTGTTCACACACAGAAATGCTCTTTGGTAGTGCATGTCTCATAGTTTTTAGCTGTAAGATCTGACAGGTAGGTATTGTTTAATTTTTCTAATTTTAAAAAAGTGTGTAAGTGGCACCATTTAGCCATGGCATTTGCTCTCTGTTAAAGAGGGATTAACAGGGTTTGTTTGAATTAGTTGAATTTCTTTGTCTGTAATTGTTGACAGTGCTATTGTCTCTCTTGGATGTTCGTAGCTGGATTGTGGCTGAGTGCACAGCCCACCAAGAATAAGCCAATTATTGGGGGTCACAGAAGAGAATTATGCAAGTCAGTTGACTTGAAAATGTACATATACATGCACAGATCCATGTATAAATATTTTAATACGAAGTCCTGTTTTTATTCCAGTCTGGTGTGTCTTATTCCAACTCTGAATAGCAGACCTGTCTCCACTGCTGTAAGATAAATTGAGTCTGAATTTCTCTTCTCTGTTCTCAGAGGTTCTAAGGTGGAGTGGGCATTATGACAGTCCAGCAAAGCTAATGCAAACAGAAAAGTGTTTTGTCAGGGGTAAGCGAATACTTTTGTGCAAGTTAGTCTGTGGAAGATCAAACAGAGCAGAATCAGCACTGCAAACTGAGGCTTCTCTTCAAAGGAACACTTGTCGCTTTAGCAAGGCTCTCTATCCATTGTTTGCTTGTTGTTTTATCCAATGGTGTGTGTGAACCTAGTGATTTTAATTGATGCTTTTGGAGGCAGTAAATGAAAACTCTGACCATGATTCTGCTCTTTGGTTCAGAAAAATCTCAGCAGTTTTTTTTGTTTGTTTGTTTTTGTTTTAATTATTTTTTGTGGTGGTTTTTTGGTTTTTGGGGGTTTTTTTGTTTGTTTGTTTTTGTTGTGTTTTTAATCTCCTTGAAGTTTATTCCTAAAAGTGCAGTTTAAATGGTTACTGTTCTTCAGTAGTGTATTGAGGTAAAATACAAAGGTATGTGGCATGCACGTATCTGCACATGTTTTACTGAACTACAACAAATATTCCAAATCTAAAATTTGGTACAGTCATGAGCCAAGTGAAAAATAAGGTAAAGCTTCCCTTTCAACCAGTAACAGCACTGTAAAAGATCATGGTAGTATAATAAATCATTCACCATGTTAAAAGAGTTATCTGTACATCCTGGAATTTTTTTCCTTTTAAAGTGTCTTACGAGGGTAAAAGAAATGAGTCATAAGGATTCTGCTGCTGACAATAAGCAGCACGTGGTAATTTCTTGCATCTCAGCCATGAGAAGAAACCCTCATTTCCATTTCTAAGTAGTAAATCCTATGTGATTTGCATAAAGAGAAATTTGTACTGGGATGAATAACATCCCCTTCAGTCTCAATCACAAGGGTGGAAACCTTGTTGAAAAGTTCTCTACAGGATTTTGAAATACTTTAGAGGCGTTTTTAGCTCATGTGTTCACCCTGCGAATTCCAGAGCAAGGGTAACTGCAAACTACATCCAGTTCAACACAGAATCGTACCTGGTTCATGGTATCATTCCTCAGGAAATGGTGTAGGCTTCTAGGGTGGGCTCTGCATCTCTGTTGAATCTTGAATTCAATCATATTTTGCAAGATTTTTTGATGGAGGAAGCCACTGTAGTATAACGACTGCACTGAGTGCGTCAGAAACACGTGGGACTTATGCAGAACGTCAGACCTTCTGCCTTACTTTGCATTTGTGAGATGTGCCACTTAGGAGCTTGTCTGCACTGCTCAGTGCACTGTAGCACAGAAAAACCTTCTGTGTGACTTCAAAATGACCTAGCTCATGTACCAGTAGATCATGCAGCTGTGAACTGCGCAGTATAGACAAAATGTAAAGTCCATTTGTAGGTTAAGTTCAGCTTTTCATGTCTTTCCAGAAGGAGGCAAGATTTGGTACTAGTAAATGTTAAAAGCAGGGGTAGTGTTGTAATCAACTCACTATTCTTTTGGTTTTGTTTATTTTCTCTTCAGGGGACTGGAATGAGATGTATGAGATGTTTTGCTGCAACACTGCAAGTGCAATTTCATAAAAATAGGACAGTTACAATACCTTTCAGATCCTATGAGACAGCTTGTGGGTTTTGCTGAAGCTGCAACACGATTTCCCAAAGCAATTCACAATTAAACACGGGGTTATAAGACAATGTGATCTTCACCAGAGATGGAAGCACTTGCTCTGAGGAATATATTTTTTTCCCAGAGTGTTCAGACAAAACTATTATAGGTCAATGGGTTACCATATGGAAAAATCATGCTCTGGCAAATGCTCACAGAAGCCAGAAGAATATCTAAGCAGTTCTGGAGAAAGGGAGAGTGGAGGTGGAAAGCTGTTGTAATTCAAGTGCTCCATGAAGCTATGTGAACACAAATGGTTAGCACAGCAAAAACCTAATGCGAAGGACCACGAGTTCTGTACTAGAAATAGTGTTTAATGTTCTCTAATCTGGATTTGGGAAGAACAATTATGTGTGGGTGACACCCATCCAGACTGGAGAAGGCAGTAACTCAGTGACTCCAACGAGAGTAGGTCAGTGGGTGCTGTAATTGAAGCTGAAACTCCCTGCTGAGACTGGCAAAGTTGTGCTCATGGGAAAATAAGGAATTTCACAGCTGTATTGGGGTTTATGGAAGAAAGGGCCAAAGTGGCAGTGGAGAGAGATCAATGGAAATGTGTTAGGAATGCTGTGGTTTTCCTTTTTCCTTTCTGGTGGCTGCCTTTTGTGAAGATATATATGACATGCTAAAGTATTCAAAGGGAAGCGAAGGCTGATCAAAGATGTGGAAAAGAGCAGAGACTTGGAGCTGTTAGTAAAAACAAATCCTAATTGGAGGAGGGAAAATGGTGATGCCAAGAGAGAGCAAGAGGGACTTTATTTCAACTCCATAGGAGTCAGTGTCAAGCCTTAAAACCAGCAAGAACTTTGTGAACTCAGAGTTAATGTACTGAGTGCTTAGGATCTTAGTAGGACCTTTTATTTTTAATTTTTTTTTGTAAGGATTAGACTCTATACTGATAATTAGAAAACGCACAAGTGTACTTGATAGGATTAAGAATTTATAAAGAATTTAAATCCTCATGCTTCAGTACAAAAGCCAATGAATATGACTATATTCTGAAGAATATTCTCTTATAGGAATTTTGTTTTGTGTATGTCTGCAAAAGATTTTACAAGCTTTAGAGAGATTGGTGTGGTGTCAGTGACAGATATGGAAAAGACACTGGCCTAGACAAGCCAAGCTAGCTAATATGATAGATTCAGTATTGTATTTACCTTCAGTGAAGGTGTTGCTTACACAAGTACAAAATTGAACTCTGACAGAGGAACAATTGAGGGATAACAAATGTTCACAAAATGGCCCCAAAAGTTTGTCTCAAAAAACATTCACCCTTAGCCTTTCTGTGGAACTGTGACAGATAGCTGCAAAGCTGTATTGTATCTTACTTTGTAATAGAAGAGAGATGATCCTGGACTAAACAAGGGATACATAGACAGTTATTTACATTAAAAACAGTTCATAGGAATTCAAATTTCTGGTCATTTGCTTTTTATAGCATCTGCACTGTTTTGCTTTCAGTAGCCAAAAATAATTTAATATGTGATTCTGCTGTGCACGGCCTGAAATGACATGACAAGTGTGTATTTCTCTTCATGCTGTATTAACCTCTCGAACAGAATGCAATTGCATGCTTCATGCAAGTACTTCAGGAGGAGCACAAATAAAAGAAATAAGCAAATGACTACACAAAAGAAATTAGACCTTGCTATCATTAATTTATCTGTATAAATTATCTGTGTGACTCCTTGCCTTCTGTCAAATGTGCCAAGATCAGAAATGGAGTTTGCCAGCTAAATCCAATTGACCCTGAAGATAACAAAAGTTTAGTCTCTCCTGATTTGTGTAAATAGCATAAAGGGTTGTGCTTATTGTGGCACTTGGTGCACTCTAAACAAACATTGGCATTCTTGGTGAAGGAGAAAGCCTATCACTTTTGGTTATGGCTTCTGAGTCATGGAAATTGGGGATTGCGTTTGACAGATTCAGTCCCCATCTTGGCTGGCACGTACCCAAGGTGTACAGGAGAGCCTTATGCTTTATGCTGCAGGCTTTGTATAACTTGCCCTTGAGATCTCAGACTTTTCATAGCAAAGAAGTGAAGCAAGAAGTTGCCAGCTGATGCTCACCCCAAGTGGAGCTTATGGAGGCCAATCAGTTGCCAAATTTTTTTAGCATTCAGCCCATGGGAAAAGTGACTGTCTTGTGGGGAGGAGTTGCACATGGGCTAATGAAGAGTTGGGTGAGGGCACTGTGTTTAATGTAACAGGTTATTTAAGTGCAGGTCAGAGCTGGGATCTCCTGCTCAGGGGTGATGGTAAGTGTGGTCACAACCTGAGGGCTCAATGTGAGTCCTGTCTTGAGTGAAGTGGGAAGGCAGGAATGGGAGAGCTTGGTGGTGATATGAGCAGCTGGTGCATTGAACTTCAGCTGAGTCCTGCTGGTTTTCAATTTTGGAATTAAAAAAAAAAAAAGCATTTTTATTTTTTTTTCCCCCAAGAATTTTCGTTGTAAAATAAATTACAAAAAATGCATTACCTCGATTGAAATGTCAAGGTCAAATTTAATTGTTTAACCTTTGTTAGAAAAAAGTTCCATATACTCTTCATGTGAAACTTCGTGTGGTTGATCTTGTGGTTGATCTTTTGCTTTGCAGAGCTTTTTATTTAAATGACTTTAGCAGGGGGTTAGTGGGCAAGAAACTTGTCACTTCAAAGTAGCTGCTGTTTTTGGATCACATTTGCTTTCCAGTGCATCAGCACATGGTGGGGCATAAAGAGATGTTTTAGCTGCTTGTCTCATGGGGATCTGTGTGCAGCCAGGCCCCTGATTAGAAGTCTGTATTGGCTCCTGGGCCTTGATGCAGTTCAACTAGTTGGATTTTGAGCATCTTTTGCTGAATATTAGAGTATATTCACAAAATGTGGAAGTTGTCTTCCAGTTAATGCAAAACAGAGATAAAAGTGTTTGAGATTACTGGTAGAAAACACTGCCTTTCTTTTCATTGTGCTTTCCTATGTGTTCTAAAATTAGTCTACAAATTAAACATCACCTGCCTTTCTGTTTTGTAGTCTTTCTGACAGTTTAGCTGATGTATTTGGTCATTGCTCACAAAAACCTTTTCATCCAGTTTTGATATTCAAAGACACTCAAGTCCTGTGAGTTACCTGAATAGTTATGGTCAGTGCAGTTAATCAAGTGCATCATTAAGCTGGGGGGAAAAATGGTAGGCACTTCTGCTGTTTAGAACCCCCTTTTCTTAACATAAACAAGTGTACAGTGCAGTCTCCTGCACACACAGAGGACCAAGGGGGCTGGGAAAGTCTAAAGTGAAAAGATGTTGCTTTTTGTTATGTTGCACAGAAATGTCTTTTGGAGTGGAAATGAGAAAAAATATTTTCTCTACCTGTCCAGGTTCTGTGTGATGGAGGCCTAAATGTACATAGCAATCACTGTCCTGCTCAGCAGGGTCCAATCATGCAGCTCACTTGTAACACCTTGCTGTGCTTTGCTGTAGCTCAGGGAAGAGAGGAAGCAATTTGTCCCTGTAGTGGATGCTGGCCTTGGTCTCCAGGCTGTCCAGCCTGTGTCTGCTCTGTGGAGCCACCCTGCACTAGGAGAGGGCTGTGAGGAAGGAATATTTGATCTAAGCCTTTGTCGCTGTTGAGCGGCTAGCTGAGGACTGACCCAAGTTCTCAGACAAGCGAAGAGAGGAGAAAAGGCACTTTATTGTTTTGAATTCCATATATATAGAGTTTACAGAAGTGCCCCAGATTGGTCAGCCCGAGACCTCCCCCTAGGCCCAATTGGCCAAGCCCGAACTCACTCAATCCGGAGAAACTGTTTGCAAAACATCCAAACTTTATCTTGTTTATGGAATATAGCAAAAAGTTCCCACGGGAAGAACCTGTGCTAGCCACATGCCTTCATTACACGTAGATGTAATTCTGTAAAGTGCACAAGAAGGAGCCAAATTTCCCCCAAATTTTAACCCTGCTTCAGTCTGGGGCCTCATTACCACCTTCTGTTGGTACTGTGGCCAAGGATAACATCTTGTGCCTTTGGCACTACAGCTAAGGAAACCTGTTATCATCATAAAAAAAACCCATCACTTTTCTCTTGTAGAACTGAGAAATGGTTGTCAGTCTAAATATATATATGAAAAATAAGAGTGGTCTCCATGGAATTTCCGAGACTAATAAATGTGCAAGGTCATTGTCTGCCAGACAGACAGTCTCAAGATGTAGGTTTGCACTACATCAAAATATTCTTACCATGTGAAAATGAAGAGCCTCTGTGACAAAAGCCCCCCTGAGAAATCAGCTGACATGTCTACCCAGGAGGTAGTTTTCCTGGTTGCATGAAACAGTTTCAGCCTGTGAGGAAATACGTTAATTTGATTTCAAAGTAGTTACTTATTGAGATGAATCAGGTCCAAAATGCAAGTAGTTCATAGTTCCATATGTATAATAAATGCTGTAGAAAATGATCAAGAGCTGTGTAAAACTCACCTTAGGTGATATGGGGAGGGGCAAGGTGTTTTCTCAATGTATGTATTTAGACTGTTAGAGATCCTTGAATGAAAAAATATCTTCTGGCCTAATGCTCATGAAATTGGATCTTTGGGAAATGGTTGTTTGAAGTAAATTGGGAAGGTTGGAGAGCTAAAGAGTTCTGAGTCTGCAGAACCAAGCTGCAATGCTAGGGCTCTCAGTCTGTGCCTTCATGATGTGTCTTGAGAGTTAACCTCAGAAGGCAGTGCCTCACTTTTGGAGAGATTCGGGAAACTTTAAAAGCCCACAGTGTCAATTGTGCAGGTTATTATCAGTCAGACAAGAGGGTAATGTGCTGTCAGGCCTGGGTATTGATTCCCTGCAGCCCCATACCTTACAGTCAGGTTGCTTTATAAAAACAATCCAGTGATTATGAGAAAACAATAGACGGTATAAAGAATGTAACAATTTAGCTGGTGTATATAGTATATGTTCTGGATGAGACAGTGATTTTATAAAGATGATGTGCAGTAAGAAGAGAAGAAATCAGAGCACAACAGTCATACAGTGGTGACTGAAACAAGCCCACCTCAGCCCTGCAGGGAATACCATGGCTATTGTCAGCATGTCCATGGTTTTTAGCTGATGCTTTGCTTTCTATGGCATTCTGCTGGAACTTGATTTTTGTCAGTCCTAGAATTTGAATGTTTCTCACAGTAAAATTCTCTAATGCTTGGGACAGTGTGAGTATTGTAAGAAGGCTCTAGATGCTGTGGCTTTAGCATTTGAATTTTGTTTTTTACTTGGCTTATGACTTGAGCATACAACCATAATACATATTCTCAGAAAATTTGTATGGTCCAATAATAAATGCCTTTAGTAAAAAGCTGGTGATGTATGAATAAACAAACAAAAATCATCATTTGTACTGGTACTTCTCATTAGAAATTCGCTTTTCTAGTAAGTCACTTATAATGTTTTTAACTGGTGTTTAACTGATATTTGAAAGCAGGAACATTCTCTGACCTACTCTTTCTGCTTCTGTGTTTGAGGTGCATCTCTTCCTTTCCTTAAACCAATCTCTCTGTGTGCCCAGCTTGGAATTAGGCACTAGCTTCTGTGTTATGAGGTTTATCTTGTTAGTTTAAGCATTTTCCTTCCATCTGTGTTTAACTCTCTGCACAAGCACTGGTTATTGGTGTTACAAAGCCCTGTAAAACACATTGAGATAGGTGCGATATTGAATTCCTTACTTGTCCCCATGTGATAATGCCTCAGTCACTGTCTGTTCCTCTGATCACAGTGCACTAGTAGCTCTCTTGGTCTTCTGTCGAATACATTTGAATGCAGTGGTAAGAGAACAGGGACAAAAGTACTTTGGTTTTAGCCTGTGACTAAAGAAAGCTACCTGAAGGTGTTACATAATGATATTGTATGAACACAAACATAAAACATAACAGACAGTTAAGCTTTCTTAGTAATAAAGCCTAAGTAGCACCAAATAACCTGTGTAATATAATATTTCTGTATAGATCACGCCACAGGGCTCAGGTTATCCTGTATTATCTATCCACTCTGACAGTTTTCTATAATGTAGTTACTGAAATCAGGTGCAGTTGAAGGAATGGTGTAACAGTTGAAACTAGAGCCTTTAAGTGAAACAATATCTTTCAGTGGAAAGTGAGGTGTTTTAAAAGCAGATCTTTTCTGTGTGTGGTCTCCTCTAGATTAGTCTGAATTAGTGTTTACCATAGAATGACTTTTATGTGGAGAGAAACCTTAGGTGCAAGTTGTAATTAGGCTGATTTTTAAACAAATCTTAATAATACGATATTAAAGAAATTTTCTGCATTTGTACTGGTATGAGGTAGGCCTGGTTATCCCCAGTGTATTATCTGTTTATCCCCAGAGATAGAGGTTGACATGGTTAAAAAGAAAAGTCTAGTTAAAAACCGGGAACAACTTTCAAGAGGTCAGGATTCATCTAAGCATCAAAAGAAGAGGCCTGGTCTTGTAGCAGCCTCTGGTGAAGAAGTGTGTAAATGTTGAGACTTTTTGAAAATCTGCCCTTAGGTTCACAGTGGGAACTATCAGGTGTTAAACACATTTGAACAACTGGCTAATTTCATGTATTCATATGAGAACTTCTGACAATTTGTGAATTTTGGTGTTTGCCCCAATTTGTCTCATGCAGAGCTGAAGGGGAGAGAGAAATTCAGAGTAGTACTCCAATAATTTAAAGTAGCTTTAGTAGGTGTTTAAAAAGTTATGTGCAGTGTCTGAGGTTATTCTGTGGCAATTGCTAAAAGGAAAACAGGAGAATGCAGATCTGCAGTATTTTAATGCCACCCAGTTTATAGCACTGGATGGTCATGGGGGATTTGAGATCTGCAAGCAAAGTGGTTTTTATATCGTGAATACGAGTGCTGAGTGAGGACAGGAACTTTTCCTTAGTAATGAGCAAAAATAATTTTGGCATTTGTTATGTCTTTCGTGAGTGAGGAAAAGAGAAAGTGTTCCTTTTAAGGTTGATTTTAGAAAATGACATAGCAGCTCAGACTGTTGCTAGGCTTGGGATATTTGCATAATCTTTGAATGCAGTTGTAAGTATGTGATACATTGCAGAGATCTTTCAATAGATCAACCCCTAAAGCTTGTCGATAAATATATGCTATAAATACGTACTGAGTCACAACTAGATTCATAAACACTGCAAGTCTTTCAGCAGTTGGCATAAATAACTGCATGCTGTTTAGGTGAGTTGGCTCCTTCACCATGGGTGTGTTTCCCTGGCTGTGTGAGGATTTCTGGTGTCTCCTCTGCCTTATGTAATCTTGCTGTCCCCTTTGCTGGTAGAAGTAACAGCTGTGGGAGGGGGAAAATCATAGATGGGACAAAAAGGATAAGTTGTAGGGCTGTGCATTTCTGGAGCTGGTGGTTGGAATATGGAACTTGCTGTCTGTGCATGAGACAATGGTAGCTTTTGTGAACTTACCTTGAGCCTCATAACATTTTGCTGCTGGTACTGCAGCAGCCTCAATAGCATTACGTGTGCCCCAGAGTCTTCCTTTAAGTGTGGGGATGCAAGGTGGTGCTTTGGAGTGATGTTTGGGGTTTTTTGACTTTGTTGTCTTCAAGTAGGCGTTTTACTGAGCACAATGGCAGATTGCAAAGGAGATCGTGCGTCAGTGTTTTGGTTTGCTTAAAATGTCTCCGTGAGTGGGAGTGTGCAGTGAGTGGCACGTGCCCCTAATGTGCTGGGGAAACAACAGGAATCTTTTGTAGGTAGTGCAGAAACAACATCGAGAGGCTCAGGCTGCTGCTCATCCCTCCTGCTTTCTGCTTAAGGCATGATGCAAAGGGGAAGAATTTAAGCCTCGCCCCAAATGGGAGTTTCTCTTGGCCCTATTTGTGCATAGGTATCTTTAGCTAGGCAAGCAGGGCTAGTGTGTTCCTTGGCTGGCAATACTGCTCTGAATCTAAATGTGTTCTTCAGTACCAAAGAACTGGGAGCCTTTATCAGCTTATCTGGAATCGCTGTGTTTGACTGCTTTTTGCAGATGGCAGAAGAGTGTTTTCCTTTTGTGTGTGCCCAATCTGAGCCTGAGCCACACTGACATTAAAATAATACTTGACGTGTACAAGTAAAATAGTCCCAAAGGAGGTGACAAAGGCATCCCTGCAGAATGCTAACAAGGGTGTAAAAGATACTTCAATGTCATTGATTTGTCATGAAAGGCAGGTGAAAAAAGCAGAGGGTGAGAAAGTGCAGCTTATTCTGTGTTGAAGGGCAAAAGAAAACATAATTATTGAAGAACTTGCAAAGAACAGAGATCAAATATGCAGTGTTCAGAAAAGCAGTTATGTCCCGTGAATAATTGAGATGGTTTGCAGTTAATTCTACCTCAGAACTAATGTTGAAGGGGAAAAAGGAAAAAAAAGTCAAAGCTGATTCAGTTCCACCTAGTGCCTTAAAATAGCATTGGTGCCATTGTGATTAATATGTAGTTCTGTAGAACCATGCACTATTCAAAATTACCAGAAATGCTTATTCACATTTTTAAACATCATGCCAAACTACAATTGTGAGAGAAAATCCTCACTAATGGAGCTAAAATTTGTTGAGAAAACAGAATAACAGTTATTCTAGAGAATTTCTGTACCATCAAAGTTCTATTTAGCTGCTTTAAGTATCTTCTTGTTACTAATTGACAAAACTAGAAAAGGTTTAAATGCTGGGATGTTGCACATCCTTAACCACTCACAATACTAAATTGTTTTCAAAATTTTTAAAAGACTTTTAATACCTACATTATCCAATCTTTCCTGGTGTGGTCTTCCATATCTACCCAACTGCAAAACCAATAGCAAAAATCAACTCTAAAGCAGTTAGTTACAAAGCTGTTTGTGCTCTCAGAGACTCTCACCTTCTTAGGAGGAGCTAGAGAGCAGCATCAGAGCTGTCTTTTGGAAAATCAAGGCCATCTCTTACCTGTCACTAGTGCTCTCAATTGACGCACTTTTATCAGTGGAGTGTGCTTTTTGCTGATTTCGTGGCAGTAGCTTTTCCACACAAAATGCAGCGTGTTCAATGAAGATTAACCCAAAAACCTTACTGGGAAAACAGCTGGTGCATTTGTTGACCACTTGATGGCATCACTCAGTTGTGCAGAAACTAAACTGCGCTGTCAGTAGAGCAGTTTTACTTGTGCTTAGTGTTTTACTTCGACCATCAAAGAGTGAAGGGAGTTATTAGTACACTCCCATAAATGAAATGAAAGCCGCACCTCTAGTTTTGATCACTGTTTTTATTCTCTGTTGTATGTAATTACAAGTTTGGAATAATTTCTTTGTCTGCATAAATGTAAACAGAAGAGTGGTCTAGACTGCGTCTTGTCTTGCTCTTGGTTAATTTTTCAAGGATGGCAGTTCGTGGTTTAGTGGTTTAGTACTGACACGAAGAATGTCCTCATGCACTGAAATGGCTTTTTGGTTTGTCATTCCAGGGATAGTGCTTTAAATCTCCAATTGTTGTAGTCAGTGTGCATGCTAGGGAAGGGATTTATGCAATTTTGGTGTTCATCATAGGTCCTATAAAAATGAAAGCCTTTCGCACCCTTCATACCCAAAGTTGTCTGCATGTGTGCCAGCCAACAATGACAGTGTACTGAAAATGCTGAACCAAGGGAGTAATGGAGGAGGCAAGGCACAGTGAAAGTTATTTAGATGTAAAGGATATCTAAATGTAAAGGTTCTGGTAATGTCAGGGGAGCTCTGAGAGTTTATGCATGCTGAGAATTGGCCCACAAGACATCAGCTCGGAAAGCCTAGAGTTGAAAGGAAGCTGAAGATGTACAAGCTGCTTCTCCTGAGCAATCGATGTCATTGAGCAGTGACAAGGGCTCTGTTAGTGCCCTGAGAAGTGGTCCAGAGGGATGGAGCCAGCTGCTGACCCCAGCAGCTTATTCCCTTATTTCCCCTCCTTGAATAATGGAAAAACAGTTACAAGACTGCCCAAAAATTGAGGAATGACCTTTGTAAGCAAATTTTCCAAGTTTTTTGGTAAACATTTCAAAATCTCATGCTTTGCTTAGCTTTTGAGATGTTTTTTTAGATGCTGCTTTGTCAGAGATATTCTGACATGCTGATTATGTGAACTCTTATGTACACATAGTGTATGAATGTACTGGTACTTTCACAGATACAGAAAAGGAGGGAGGGAATATTTATTGTTCTCAAATGTTTTATCCAAAAAATGTCCACATCTAAGTTGAGGTACTTGGAGGTTTTGGTTGGTTAGATTTGTTTTTTTTTAATTAAACAGCAAAGGACAAATTGTGAATTTTCTTTCTTGCTTTAAGATCTGTTTTGTTTGATAATGGGGTAGGAAATACCCATCTTCACTACATACAAGGTGATGCAGCAATGAAAGTGCTACATAAAAGATTTTTGCTGTCTACCTTTGTTATCTTTTCTCTGTTTTATCAGTCATTATGTGACAAGTAACTATAGCTTCGTGTAGATTTCCTAATAAAAATAATAAATTCTCTGCTATTTGTGGAAACATAGTGTAAGTATAGAACATAAAGATAAGTAAAAGCCTACAGCAGGGATTAAATAGAAACAAAGAAAAATATATTTGTTGCTGTGTATCCAAAGGAAGAACAACTACATAGGATGTCATTAAGTGCCAATGATGCAAATCCATTATGAATTGCCTTTCTCAGTTAAGGAAAGAAGCTGAAGAGTAAGAAACAACTAAAATCTGAAGCAAGGAATAGAATGCTCTTTAGGAAATCCCATTTAGTGAAGCATCAGGTTCAGTGGGTGCTTAGATGTCTAATTTTAATGTTGTTCTTAATACACCAATAATACGAGTGAATCTTTCTAGAGATCAATATTTTTCATAGAAGAATTTTCAGTGATAGAAGTGAGATTATTCCATTTTTTTTTCTGCCTGATCAGCTGGTTTTGCACAAAAGCATTAAATTTTAAAGGCCTTTTGAGGCCTGGAGAGGAGTAAAATGTGGATAGATTTTGCCATTTTTCTGTGTAACTGAATTAGCTGTGGGCTTGTGCCCTGACTTCATGGAAGTTTCTTGTGTACTACAGCAGCAACATTCAGGCTTTGCTTAGTGTGAAAACACTTCTCTGGTTTGTGTTATTTTGGCTTTACCTGAAAGAATTGGATCATCATCCTCTTGAGTTTGAAATACTGCTTGGTGTTTGCAGTCTTTCTCCTTGCATCATTGTCTTTTCTATCTCATTTCAGTGCTCCAGCAAACCTCCCAGAACGACTTTTTCCATTTAATTTGAGAATACCTCTGTGGGTGTGTTTGTCACAGACCTTATATCTTGATTCAAGACACAATTTGCTGAGCTGATTTATTTTTGTTTCTTAACTCTTGGCTGTTGTAGGGTTTCACCCCAAAATTTTATGTGTATATAAATGCTTTTTAAAAAATTGGCTAATGAAGTGAATTGCTAATTAAATTTTCTACTGATTAATAATATTATGGTTCATTTGTATATGGCATGTGATATTCTGCATCTGCTTGATAGTTCAGTTGGTAGATCTGCTAAATATGCACTTTCAGCAGATGATATTACAGGCCTCGAGAATCTCAGGGACTATTAGGGTTTAGGTTCTCAAAAATAGTTTTATTTTTTACCCAGAATCTGCTATGTTCTCTGAACTTTATTTCAATGATACTTTCTTTTCCTTACTGGTTTTCAAAGATAAATAATGTGAAAAATTAGTTTTCTGCCAGATTGACTGAGACAGTAGTACTGAGGCAAGCATTAAGTCCCTCATCTCAGCAGGAAGGTGGCTTTCAAACCTAATCACAGACACTTAAGTGCCAACTTTGTTAATCACCTCATTGCAGAGTAATACAGCATGCCTGAAGTTATCTTCCGTCAACTGAAAATCTTTCAAAGGAGAAAGGCAGCAGCCTCTCAATTTTCAAACAGTGAAACCTTTAAAAATGCAAGTTGTGATTAGGATGGTTCTCCTTTTGCAGTGCAGTCAAGAGTTCCTAAGGGTTAGTCAAACTGAAAAGGAAGAAAAAAAATTCAACTAAAAACTTGAAGAGGATTTATTAAGTATGAGAGGGTGTCCAGAGTGGGTAGGATGGTGATGCCCAGAAGTGAGAGACAGAAAGACTCTGAAGCTTGAAGAGGCAGTGTGAATGCCAGTAGGTGGATATATTGTTGGAGCTGGAATTACACTGACAGCTGCTGTATTGATAATAGAGGAAAAAAAGGAACAGATTTCTACCCTTTTCTGATAATAGGAAATCACTGAAAGGGAGATGGAAAGACGGTCATGTTGTCACATTGCCAGGAGCAAGATAACAGTTTCTCTTGGAGTATTTTAATTCCCAGTGGTTTGGAGGGAGAGGGATTTAATTACACAGATCTGAGATAAAGCCCTTAATGCAAACATCCCTGTGAAAATGGAGGCAAATCAGGACTTTGCCATCTGCACCTGTCTTCAGAAGTAGAGAGTACAGGAAGCAGTGGTAGAAATGCAAGACCTGAAGCATGATTGCAGCAAAGTACAAGTCTCATTGCATTGTCTCGTGTGCCATGAGGAGTCCCACTGATGAAAAAGGCCATGTGGATAAGGCACAGTCTGAAAATTAATAGCTGCTTTTCCAGGCTTAAGTGTGGTTTTAATGGAATGTGACTGGAATTAGAGAGATGGTTCACAGAATGAGAGAGAAGCTTATTATGTATTGCTATGATATGAGAGTCAAATGTGAGGCAATAAATGGAGAAGAAAGTAGTGTCTTGTGAAACACTGTGATGGAAATAACAGTTCAAGATGTAAAAAGTCAAGCAGATGTGTAAAGGGGAGTTTCTGAAAACAGACTTCAGAAGATACTTCACCAAAACAATTATGAGCTAGATTAATCGATAATTTAGCAAACTTCAATGAAATCCAAGAATAAGCTTGAGAGATGGTCTGTTGATGGAGGACAGCAGTAAACAAGTGCCATGACATGATTTAATTGGCTCAGGTTAATGAACATTTATTCTTCAGGTATGATGATGTTTATGTTTTCATCATATTAGACTGCACATTTCTTACTGCATGTTTTGTAGGATGTTGGTATCTTTAAAGAAATTTTGATGATGATGAAGTGAGTCAGGACAGTAAGCTAATACCTACTGCTGTTTAAATAGCAGTCAGATCTGGGCTGGGATTACCAGAACATTTGTGTCTTTTTATCTGTGGAAGAAATATTTTAAAAGCATTATTTCTTGAAGCCTATCTAAATAAATATATCTACAGCATAAATAAAAATGGAAGCATTTTAGTTATAACAATATAAAATGTATGTAACCATAACTATAGTAGTTGAAGATCACTGGAGTTCTCAAGGTGTTTTGATTCCCCTTTCCCTTATGTTAGTAGGTTGATGGGGACCAAAGCATTTCAAATCAGATGTATTCAGCTCTAAGAAAATCAAGATGAGGGTTATGAAATTTGTATGCAAAAATCACAGGTCCTTTTGAGTGCTAATGGAACTGCAACTGATAGAATTAGTGACTTACTCAGTCTCAGAGTTAGAGACGTTTGACTGTTGCTGCAAATCCATAGGTACTGTGAAGTAAAACAGAAAATTACATCTTTTCTAATGTTAGTTTTCTGTGCAAGACATTGTAGAAATGTGGGGGGAAATCCTGGGGAAAAAAAAAGTGGTCACCAGAATTTTCTCCTGAGATTGTATAAATCCTTGAGTGCTCCCTTGCTAAGGAATTTTGAGATGTCTGAAGAGCTAATGAGTTTCTTCATGGAGTCCGTTATGTTGTTGTTCCCCATTGTGTTACTCCTGTTAAAAGTAATACTCTTCTTCTTTATGTGCTCAAAGTTTGTTCTTACCCTTCAGTGCAATAATTGGGGAGAGGGTGAACGTCTTGGAATCCACTGTATTTTTGTATAATGAAAGTCTTCTACTAGAAATTGCATGTTCTCTTTCACATTCTGTAATTTGACTGAAGAAAGCAATTCAGAAAACATGAAACCTTTTTTTTTTCCTTAGTCATTCCAGTTTTTATTGCCTGCTATCTCAAAACAGAGGGGCAAGAGGAGAAAACACTTACTAAGTAGCATATGCTTTCAGGCAGAACGTAATCAATCGACAGAAATATCAGAATGTGGAAGCATATTGACTCATTCTTCAATCTAACCCATGGATACAAAATACAAAACACTGGGGGAAAAGCCTCAACTGGAATGGTCCTTGCTGAGCTATTTCAGCTGCGCTGGGAGATAAGGAGGCCCATTTGCTGTGATCTGTTGCCTCTCTGGTCTTTCTGCTGCTATTAAGCAGCAGCTTTTGATTAGTGTCAACCATTCAATGAAAGTTCTTGTTATACAACTGGTGATCAGCTCTGTATTGCACAAATAAGTGACTCTCTGAATGCAGCCTCCCATCAGAAAGGGCTTTGTTTTTTGTCTCCTTCTGTCTGCTTTGCAAGTAAATTGTTACTGCTACAGCCCCGTGTGGCTTGCTGCTCTCGCCCTTGGTGACAGCAAAGCTTGCTGGCTGGTGATCTCTGCAGGGGTTTATGGCTCAGCTCTGCTGTTCTCTCCCTCTGTTCTCACTTCTCTGTTCCCTCCCCTACTGTGACTAAATAAATTACCTGTATGACATGTTCAGTTTTCTCTGGCAAGAAGCCTGGGAAATCAAATCTGTTCCCGAACCTGGGTCTCCCATTTGGCAAATATAATGCCTCCCTGCTGTTAAATCAGGTCAGCTCTCAGGAAAAACAAAGAACAATTTCATATAGCTATAATCAACACAGAGTAAATTTAGATAATGTAGCTGACATATGTTTATTGTAAAGACCATTAAGGAAATAATTTTAAGAGCTCTTCATCTTTATTGCATTGGGATACATGTTGAATATTCTGTGTATAGAGAAGATCAAACATTTTCTTTCTGTTATCCTGTATCAAAGTGAAAAAAATCTATTTTCTGTCTGGTCTAAGAAGATTTTTGGTGGAGCGGTTCATTGGTTGTGTGAGAAACAGTTATGTATTTAATTACCCGGACTTTCTGTAATTAATATTAATTGATACTTAACTGTTAATTACTATTAATTATTCATAACCTATCTGCTTCCTTTGACTTTCTGGCCTCTGAAAGTGGAGATGTACTTAGAAGTGTTTAGAGGAGGATAAATAAATGCTTTTAATAGGTTGTGTTCCCTTTTCAACCTTTCAACTGGGCTCATTCCCTCTGGAGCTGATGCTGCAGGTCACCTGCTGCCAGCAGCCCAGGCACTCACCTTGCAGGGGAAGCACCAGCGCAGGCAGCCTCCCCTCTCCAGCTGGAAGCTGGATTTGTTGCTCAGCTTTGTGTGTCCCGGGGGGGCTCTGAATTGCACCCCTGAGGCTCCTTCGTTTATGCACTGCTCAGGAGCTCGTGCAGACTGCACGGGGCTGTGGGCAGCTCCAGTCCCCTCCTGTCTGGCATTGCCACGCTAGGCCTCTGTGCTGAGGATGCAGAGCCATGGCTGTCCTGTGGGCAGGCTGTGCTCAGGCAGTGCTTGCTGGGGACTGAAACAGCTGCTGAAGCCCTGAGCTTGCCCCCAGCCCTCTTCAAAGGCAGAGCAGGAGTTCCAAGTGCCCTTGAGGCACCCTCGGGCCTGGTGCCAGCCAAACCTCTGAGAGTCTCCTGTGCTGAGCTCCCGGGCCCAGCTTTGCTGCGGCTTATTCATGAGGGTTAGTGAAAACTGGCATCACTGGCTGCTTTATAGTCTTACAAAGTCTTACCACTACTGAGTGAGCAGCTGCTGCGGGCCCTGACTGGAAATATTTTCTAACTGCAGCTGACTATCAGGTTTCCTTATCTGGAGAAGTCCTGGGCAGAAGGAGCCATGTGGGATGTCTTGAGCTGCAGAGCAGGCCCACGCCTCTGCATGGTCTGTGTTTCAAATTTACTTAATGCTTCATTCTCAAAACCAGATGGGGTCAAATGTATATGCTGTGGCTTTAAGTTGTACGTGCTTTTCCAGATCTTCTTAAGGACAGCTACAGTGTTGCTAATAATTGTTTAGTCATTCATGAGTTGTCTTTGTTCTAAAGAAGGCCTTTGTTGTTTCTTCCTTGCTCTGAGACACAGAGTGAATGTTTTTTCATCAATTTAAAAAATCCCTCAAAACTCTGCTGTATGAAGCAAGTCCTTGGAATGGAAATTGCTCTTTATTATTTGAAATCTTCATCCAATGTACCCAGTGAAAATTAAGGGGTTAAAGCAGCAAAGTGAGTTTTAAAAAACGGGAATTCAGTTCCGCTTCACCAGGAATGACCCGAGGCAAGGGGCATAATCTCCCTCCACATCAGCTGCTGTCTCAAGGACTGACAGTAGTTATGTTATCTGTCCTCAACTTTGGCATATCAGGACAGATTGCAGATACTGTGTCCTACTGTAAAGGTACAGGACCTAACTCTGAAAGGCTTCAGCTGATAGTGTAATATAAATCATTTCAACCCTGTGTTGATGGCAAGGGCAAAGGCCATCTCGTTCCCTTCTTAGTATCGAGGCTGGCCAAAGGAATTGCTGAGCTTGTTCAAACCCTGCTTTACGTCTTGTCTTCCCCAGCCTGTGACCTGATGACCCTGGGGATCTTAGCCTTGGTGACATCGACGGGCTGCGCCTCGGCCAACGCGCTGCAGTCGCTGACGGACGCCATGCACATCCCGCACCTGTTTGTGCAGCGCAGCACGGGCGGCTCCCCGCGCACCGCCTGCCAGCTCAACCCCAGCCTGGAGGACGAGGAGTACACGCTGGCCGCGCGGCCGCCTGTGCGCCTCAACGACGTCATGCTCAAGCTGGTCACCGAGCTGCGCTGGCAGAAGTTCATCGTCTTCTACGACAGCGACTATGGTAAGGAAAGGACAGCGTTTCCCACACTGAAATTAACTTCTTTTTAATTGGGAGGTTGGGAGGAAATATAAAGGGAAGGGTGGAATATGACTTGCTGGGCTTTTTATTGATAAAGGAGAAAGTGTTTCAAGTGGGTGCAGGTCTTTGGCTTGAAGGAAAGGTTGCTGTGAAGATTAGTTCTCAGACAAGGAGCAAAGTTGCTTAGCAACACCTACCCAGCCAGACAAAGTTTGAATCATCTCACACTTTTTCAGTAAAATATTAATCAAGTGTTGACGCCGATCGGCAGGAGTCACGTAGGTGCGCAAGGAAGTTCAGCATGGTCTCTACCTGTTTCAGAAAACACTTTCTATTAAAGCTGAGTACTGTTCTCGTTAAAAATTAATTTTCATAAGAACTATAATTTTTTTCACATGCTTCCTCATACTACTCTGTATCTGGACTAAATTTTACAGTGATCTACTTTTGGCATTAAACTAAAAGGTAGACTTCGCATTTTCATTAAATTTCATGCATTTCCTTTAGCAAAATTTTTACTTTGAGCTGAAACTTGAGGAAAAGGAGTTTCTGCCCAAGCAAATTTGCTACTGTATGATAGATGTAAAGAATAATAAACCCCCAAATCGTTTCCTGTGCCAGGCTCTTAGAGGGAAAGGGAACTGTGTATATTTGTGGGTTTTTTATTGCTCATTTTTTGATATGAGCACTGTTCCGTATGTTTAAATTGTGCTATGTTCAGCACTCTTGTCTTAGGATATAAGATCTGTAATGGGGAAAATGAGTGAGGAAATTTTCTATGGTATGTTTTAAAACCCTGCTAACACTTTTGCTTTAAAATGTAATGCATAATCTTTTGATGTGGTGATTTACCATGAACAGGATAGGAAAAAAAAAGGAAACTTAAGGTTAAATCACAGTAGGAAAAATAATCTTTATGTGTGTCTATGCATATAGTTTAGATTTTATATGGTGTTCCACAGTTGCAAAATAAATATTTATTTGCATTATCTCCCATATCCTGTCAGATTTTCAGTGGCAAGTCAGAGAGAAATAACATCACTGGTTTTGAAGTTTGGCTAGTCTTGGTTTAAACCCCCCCCCAAATCCAACAAGTGAACAAAGGCAAAATCAACAATTCTGAGTTTGAAAGAGCTCTGAAAGTCTCAGGTACAGACTTCTGTTTTCAGTTGCTAGTTAGTTACTTGCTGTTTCTTCAACAGGAACGTTGAAGATGATGAGCATGGTTTTAAGTAGGAAATCATCTGAGACTGTAACATCCTTTTAATGACATAGAATTGTTTCAAGCATGAGAAGGCTTCCAGGATGCTTGTAGAGCTAATATGTAGACTCAAAAAATCTAGTAACCTAGCAAATAAACTGCCCTGTAATTATTGTCCTATGTAATTCTTGAAGAGTGAATGCTTTGAAAGCAAGTTATTTCAAAAATGAAAGGAAAAAAGAATCTTATAAGGATGTCTTAGAAACACCCCAGATGTTTGATGTGCAAACTGCTATTGCCCATCTTCCCTGGCAGCCAACCTGCTTACTGAACTCTGGTATCCCTTATTTCAGTGATGCATCTGTGTTTCTTTGCCTTTTGGTTTTTTTCTTTCTTTTTTTTTTAAATTTTTTTTGCAAAGGCTTAACATCTCGGTAGCAAATCCCGAAAGCCTTTATTTTGCATACTCTCTAAATTCAGTTACGATCAAATTTATCTTTTCCATTTAGCACAGACTGTATCAGTAAGACAGTAAGGTTATGGAAAATTGCCACAGGCATTCTGCACCTTCTAGTGGGGAGTGTGGTGCACATTGCAGCTGCCCATGTGCTGTTTCCTTTCTTTCTCCTCATGCATGTGACATCCATCTTGTGCTAATTCCACTAGAATAATTCTTTTTCATAGGAATTTCGTGGGAGGGATTTCCATAAAGAAGCCAACAGAACCTTGTCAGCTCTGGGCGGGTTTCAGAGGATAAATAACCCAGTTCCAGGATATTGCATGCTGAGCTCCAAAACAGATGCCTGGCTCCTGGGGAGTGGCCCTTTCCTCAGCGCTGAGCTTCCAGAGCCCTGCTCCTGCTCCTCCAGCAGCACTGCCCTGCTCAATGGGCACGAGTTCCCTGCTGGCTGGGATGAGGGAGGTGATGTGATCACAGAGAGCTTCTAGCACTGGGCTTTTGTGGTTTTCTGTCATAAATGGTCCTTCCCTACCTGATCTCTGAAAGTTGTACTGTTCTTTGAATAGTGTTTGAATTTGTTCTTTTGCTGATCTCTAAAAGCCTTTGGTGTCCTCCTTGTGGGAACTGTTGGATTTTCTGAAGACAAAATAGCATTTCACAATTAAAAATCCCATGTTTATAGTAATGCTGTGTTATATTGAAGCTGAAAATTATTTATTAAGGTTATTACTTGTCCCTTCTCTGACATACATTTTTAATTATAATTTCTGCACTGGCTAAATTATGGAAAACTAATGGACTTGGTGCTGTTAGAAACAAAGAGTAGTTTCTGAACAACCTACAAGCCCCTAATATTCTTGTGAATACAACAGAATTTGCTTTGTTTTACACTGAAATGACAGATTAAAAGATACGCACAACTTCAGTGAAAGGGTATGGTAGTTTACAGTAAAATGCCTGAAAGTCTACAAGAAATTCAGATATTTAATAGGAAAGATGTGGATGCTTTAATGAAAAGTTTGCTAAATGGAAGTGGTAGAAGCAGTGTGTGGGCTGTGGCATTCCATCTAGTGTGGAATTCCCTTGTGGTGAATGGGTAATAGCTTGGTTCTGGACAAGTGACCTTTTAAAGACTTGCACTTGATAGTTGCAGCACTCCAACTCTCTTCAATGGTACTGTTCTCCTACTGAGCTGCACCAAGAGGGGAAAGGTTGATTGATAATCATCCAATCAGTTTTCCTGTACTTACATAAGAAAAGATATGGAATTCATACAGATACTGCATTTTTGTGATTTAGTCCTTGTTTTTCCACTTCTCTCATTTATGGTTTATGCGTAATTTCAGAAGATGCACAGGGAGGTTTCTGTTGCTTAGACTGACATTCATTTTCTGGGGGAAAAAAAGCCAGGCTGACCCAAAGTTTGTCAGTGGCTTTCAGATGGTGATCTGTGGAACCAGGTCTACTCACCTGTAAAAGAATTTGCAACAGAATTCAAATCTGTTGTCATCCTAAAAAGCTTCAGCTGTGCTGATGTGTTTTGAATTGGTTTTTCCTCCAGAGGAGCATCTTTTGTGTCTTTACCTATATTGCAACAGTGTGTACAGGCCTGCTGGGAAGTTTAATGTTTTATTTTGCTGACCTTCTGGATGTAGAAGCATCAGTAATCAAATTTTCTGACAGAAAAATTGGTAGTGGGGCAAGTTTCATAAAGAATCTTACCAAGCTGTAAAATGACTGTAAGTTAAAAGCAGTGGGTGCCACCCACAATAAGATGAAGTTGGGAAGTAAACAGTTGAAACTGTGTTTCTAGGGTGAGCAAATAAACAGATGTATGGTTAGAGGATGGATTTGAGTAGGGTTTTGGAGGCTGGATGTGAAAATGAAAACAATGAGGAATATTAAGTCATATTTCTGACAAGAAATGTGAGTAATAGCTATGTTTTCTCTAGATTAACCTTACTGCTGAAAATCACTTTTTAATCTCTGTAGTTACATTAGTTCTCTCTGCTTTCCTACATACATATCTGCATTACAAAATGTAAGATAAAATAGGGGTGTTTTCTTATGAGTCCGCTTTATCAATGAAAATGGTATTAGACCTGTGAAAAGTGGTGGTAATATTTTATTCTTAAGTTTTGGTGTCAACAAGCAAATGTCGTCTGCTGAAGAAAAATGTTGTATAAAAGTTTTACAGAAGAAACTTTTGACGAATAATATAATACTCAAATGAATATATAGAGCATGGCTACTACAGGGGGAAAACCCCAAGGCCACAATTTATTGATTTCTAAATTATGTTCAGGGTTTTTTTCTTTCTTTCTTTTTTTTTTATTTTAGAGATCTATTATTTCTCATTGATGCTGCATTAACTCTGAAAGCTACTTGATCAATCTTGCTATGTGGGAAGAACTTAATTTCCAATATGACTGGTTTTGTGGGAAGTTGTGTTTCCCACAGCAATTGTGTGGCAGTTTTATTTCTGAGTCCTGCCTGTCAAGGGCCTCAGCCATGATTGTAAGTTACAGGAATTGTGCTATTAATAATTTTACAACAAGCTATTGATCCTGGAATGGTGTGTCTTTTATCCAGATCCCTTTGTGCAGGCTGGCACTCTTGCAATTATTTAATTTGCAGAGGAACGTTGTAATGAAAACTGAGAAATGCATGATGCATTTACACAATCCACATGGAATCACTTGTGGTGTGAAGCAGTGGCTTTCGCAATGAAAAAACAAGCAATGAAGAGCATGTGCTCATAAGCTATTTTTACCTCATTTGCTTTAAGTTTTCTTTTATCCTTGTCTGTATATAATATAAGTTATCTTATGCTTTCTGTGTCATGATTTCACCTGTCAGAGCCAGCATCACTGGGGCTGCCATATTTGCAGTGAGCATGCCTTGCTTAATGTAAATACAGGCAATCTGGCACTTAGGTGTTGAGCCAGCTGCACATGTATTGGTGGGTGATGGTTCAGCAAATCTGACACTACCAGGAAGTGTCAGACTTTTCCTGCATGAGCTGTGTGGTTGAGTTTGCATGTGTTATTAAAAATACCTTTTTTTTTTTTCCAAGTGGTTGGTGCATCCCAGCTGGAACTGTTGTGGAGAAGCTTGAATTGAGATTGCTGTTTGAATTGTAAGATATATAGGATTTAAGCAGTTAGCTGCAGAGAAATATAACTTCTTTATGGTCATCAGTCTGCACCAGCAATCACTTAATGAGGGAATCCTCAGACATCTCTGCATTGGTGCTGCTGTATGAGATGGTAAAGGGGAGGAATAGACTGGGGCTAAGCACCTTTTCACCCAACAAGGAACAGAATCCTCTGAGTGTTTATTCTACATAATTTCTGCATTACCTAGTTATTCAGGCATAACTGGATACTGATGTCTAGTTTCCAGACTAATATAAAATCTACCTGGAAAAAAAATTAAGGCTTCCCTGTAAAAAGTTTTCATCTTATAACTTAATGTATGATCATCATTGAAGCAGCAGAGGATGCCAGGAAAGAAAGAATTCAGCCAAGTTCTCCTAGTCCAGCAGGGAGTTGGTGATACCATGGGATAGAGAAAAAAAATTGACCTTTTGACTTTTACATTGAATTTGATCTGGAAGCTATTGAAGAAATGGCATTGTGTGTTCCCATACTTATCCTTGAATCACTTTTCTGACTGTAGCAGCACTTAAAGTAATTGGTCTACTTAAATTAAGCATGGATTTTTGTCATTTCTGATAGTATTTTTTTTTTTTAGTAATGCATCACAGTATATAACACCAAATGCAATTAAAGAAAGTCAATTTCACTTCAAATTATTACTTATACATTACATTTAGTACTTTGATTTTTAAGGTATATGAGTGTGTGTGCTAAAAGCAGCAGTAAGATTTCCCCTTCTCCAACCCCCCTCATAATTCCTAGCAAGGTATGGGAGCATGAGCAGAGGTTTTTCCCATAAAAGCTATTAAATGCTTCCAGGACAGTGCCTGATGTGATGTACAAATGATTTTGCAGTTATAGTACAGCCTTTATTTTCAATGTGTGTTATCATAACTTACCTGTAAGTTCAGTGGCAGCAAAATCACTCTGAGATCTCTGGACCAAGAGTTTGGGCAGTTTCAGGCATCTTGTCTCACTCATACATTCAAGGCCAATTCAGGAAATAATTCTGACCTTTCATGTAGTTTGAAAAATGTTTTGCAAAGAGATGATGCAAGTTCTTTTGAAAAATTCAAAATCCCCTGGACTGACACTTTGAGAAAGGAAGGCTTGCACTCTGTATTCAAAATAGGTATTTTTACAATCACTTGGTATATTAAAAGGTTTCAGAAGTCTGTATCTGGGGGCATGCTCATGAAAAAGGGAAATGAAAGGCTTTATTAGAAGCAGTTTTCCACCAGTTTTTCAGCTCAGTCATCTGGTCAAAAGTGATTATTAATCTAGTTCTGAAAGTGCTCATTGCTGGTTCTTTACTGTCTCTTTTTCGACTCCTCGTTTCATTTTAGTGACCAGTCTTCAGGCTCAACTTTGCAGAAACTAGTGGCTATTGGCATTCTGATTTTTCCCCTCCCTTTATATTCTGAAACAGAGAAATGTTTCATAACACAGCATACACTGTCTAAAGAAAATGCAGTGCTCAGCAGCCTGGAACCAGAGGGTGCAAATTAATTCATTTTGAATAGAGAGACCTTTGAAACTTGTAGATGTCATCTGCAGAAATTCTTAAGTTCTTGACTTTCTATCCCTGACTGATGGTAGTTTAAATCTCTTGAGTTTTGAGCCATTGCATGAATCTAAACTCTTTGTTCAGGTATGTGAAAAGGACAAGGAGAAATGTAAGGATGATTTGGGCTACTTGAGCAGGGAATCTGAGGGACTCATTGCAGAAGGGAGTCCCTTTAGTTCACATTTGTTAGGGACTGAATGTTTATACATCCATTTAGAAATTGTTTGATAAAAGCATAGCTGGAAATAGAACAGAAAGGTAGAAGTTTGTCCTGGGAGATGTATGCAGGGCTTCAGGCAGTGATATCATTCTGAGAAAATATATTCAGATATCTCAATTTGCAATGAGCTTTGAGTAAGTTCCCAGTCCTTATTGGCTTTCATGAAAACAGTAGGGAAGAGGATTCTTTTATGCATATACATATATATGCAAACACACACACACACATATATATGGATAGATTTTAGGTATAAAACTACATATAGATATTTAAGTATGAATTTCAAGAAAAATAGTGTGTTTATATACATGCATGTGTGTACACTTGTGTGTAAATGCATACATGAGTCCCTACACAGAATCAAGGAAAACCATATTTCTTCTGCTCCTTTTGTGCCTTTGCCTGCTCCCCCAGTAATCTTTCTGATGCCACTATGGGCAGGATTTCTTTGGGTTCTTTCCTGTTTGGAGACTGTTTCCTTTTTATTTTACCCATCTGAGAGTTGATGTGGCTTCCCATGAATTCTTTCTGTTTTCCTGATGGAGACAGAAATCCTATTCCTTCTTCTTCTCACATTTCGTGTATATAGATCCTGTGTTTTATTTATTTTTTTTTTAATGGCTAAACTTTTTTTGTGGATTTGCTGGCTTTCTTCAGCACCCTGTCCAAATTGTTTTTCATGTCAAGCTAGCTGTCCACAGCTGCACAGTCTTCCCCTCAGCCAGAGACATGCAAAGGATCTTCATTGAATTGTGCTGTGCAGGCCTTTTGTGCCTTCTGCATTTACCTTCTTATGTATTTAACGTTTGGATGTGGGGCTCTGGGAGTTATTTTAAGAGTTACTTCAATCATTTTAGGAGAAAAGGCACCATTAGACTGTAAAATCAAATAAAAAGCAGAGGAAAAAAGGCTTCAAAGTTAGGATTTTTCAGAGTCAGAGCCCATTACCAATGTAATCTGAATGTCTGAGTTCTATTGGAGAATGATTTAATATTCATCATCTTGTTATAGCATTTCTTTAAGTGGAAATAATGCATTCTTTTTTGTGTACAAATGGAGTAAATAGGATTGGTCTCACTACTGGGGAACACTGAGTCCTACAGAGATACTTTTGAATACTGGATATTTTGTTTTAGTGTCTCTTGGTTTAGTAACCAAGACTCAAGTAGACTATTTCCTACAAAGCCATGGGAGAATTACAGACGGCTTCAAGAAAGAGACAAAAATTGAGCTGGGACATCCCTTGCAATAATTTCATTGATTACTCCCTGTGATGGAAGAGCACTAAAAGGGAGCATCTGCTGTAACACTGCTTGAAGATAGTAGTTGAGTTCATCAATTTGGAATGTCTTATGGGGTCAGGAACTATTGACAGTCCCCACTACATTGAATGATTTAGATTGGAAAAGACCTTTAAGATCATAAAATCCCAATATTAACCATGTTCCTAAGTGCCATGTCCACAGGTCTTTTAAATACCTTCAGGGATGGTGACTCCACCAACTCCACTGCTTGCCCGGGCAGCCTGTTCCAGGGCTTAATGACCCTTTCAGTGAGAAGGTTTTTCCCAACATCCAGTCTAAACCTCCCCTGATGCAACTTGAGACCATTTCCCCTTGTGCTATCACTTGTTACCTGGTAAAAGAGATGCACCCTCAGCTGGCTACAACCTCCTTTCAGGTATTTGTAGGGAGAGAGAAGGTCTCCCCTGAGCCTCCTTTGCTCCAGGCTAAACACTTGCAGCTCCCTCAGATATTCCTCACAGGACTTGTGCTCCAGACTCTTCACAAGATTTATTGTCCTGTATGCACTGCAAAGGGTCACTCAAGATCACCTGCTCCATGGCCTCCTCTGGCACCTTCCCATCACCCTACCTCATCCATCAGCAAGAATTGAACCGTTGGGTGGGTAAATCTTCAGCTGTCACATAGGAGATGAGGAAAGGAATTCAGGATAGCTATTCAGCGCTGGTGGGTGTCATGGCTGGCTTGGATTTCGTTTCCAAAGTCAAAGTGATTTTCTCTGCTCTGCCTCTGGCCACCATTTGCTTACAGCAACAGCAAAGTGTCTTCCTAGCAAAGCATCCATGAGGAGTCAGGAAAATAAAGAAACTGTGCCATGGAAGAATGGTTGTTACATTTATACCAAAAGAGCAAGCAACATCTAGTGCCTGAAGTACAAAATGCCTTCCTTGCCTAACGGGCCATAACCCAGTGGTCTCACTTGTCCTAATGCAGCTCCTCAGTAATTTTGAAAGTTATTTTCCTTTGGCCCACTTGCATTAATATTTGACATTGACATTAACAGGAATTAAGTTATGTCTCATCATCCAAAAGCTGTATAATAACATCAAGGGACATTTGTTAAGAAAGGAATAATCCATTAACTAGAACTAACATTTTTCTGTAATCGCCTTTATCCTTCAAATGACAGCATCTTCACAGGAAGGAACTGTCATTTATTTTTGTCATAGGAATAATAATCCCTCCTGCTGTGGAAGAATAATTAAAGGTCAAATTCTGGCATTGTGTTCATGAGTCAGCACAGCCTGAGCACCAACACCTAACTGGACACCCCACTAGGCTCTCGTGGTGCAATAGAAATCTTGGCTGAAGGAATAGCAGTGTGCTTCAATTTTCAGTGAAGATCTTCCTTGTTGCTCTGCATTAAGAATGCTTTGTTATGAAGCACATGTAAGTGCATAAAATAATTTAAAAGTAGTTTGGACCACCCAAAGTGCACTCTTCCTATTCAGCAAGGACCATTTGGTGACATACTCAGTCTCTGCTGTATACAGTAGTATCTGTGGGAGTCTTTGTGGTGCTTTCTGTCTTTTATTCTCTCCCATCTTGTGCAGCCACGTAAGTCTGGACAAGCTGTAATTAAGTGAAACGATACATTACAGTACTAAAACAGGAATAACAAGGGCAGCCTTGCAATGGGAAGGGTGGGAGGTGAAGAAAGAAGAACATTTTAAATGCTGGAGTATTGGCCAATTAGTGGGGTTGACTGACTATTCGTGACAGGTGTATTTGAGTTTTCTTTCTCTCAAATCCTAATTAAATCATTGGAAAGAAAGATAATTCCAAATTATGGTAGGAGAAAAGCCTGGCACACCAGAGACAAGTGAGTTTGGCAAGTTCAACAGCCCTCAGTAACCACATACTGGCTTCAGGGAGATGTGACATTGGTATGGTGGCAGTGATGACACTGGGGATTGGAAGTGCTTTTGGGGGGAATCTCAGACCATCCTGGTCAAATTCCTGTAATTCAGTCAGTTCCCTTTGGATCTGGTTTAGACAGAAAATTAGCAAATCAGGAGTAATAGAAATCTTGAATTGTTTTTGGTTATGACAGAGAACAGTAAGACATTTACGGTCTCTTCAGATAGACGCATCAGAAAGGTGTTTGATGGTTTATAATGTGCTGTACTTGGAAAAAAAAAGTGACCAAGTAGACTTAAGTGGCAAGATAGAAAGCCACAAAGGTAGCAGTGAGATTTGTCTGCTTCCCTATAGAGACTTAGTTGTAGTAAAGATGCTAGAAGAGCCTAATTTCACTAACTCAGCAACTTCACTGCACTTTATTTAAAAAAAACAAACAACCAAACAACGGTTTAAAAATTAGCTAAAAGCTTCATTTTTGGGGGTAAGAAGGAACTTTGTTTTTAAGACTGAGATCTATTTTCTTCTTTAAGTTAAAGAATCTGGACTGAGGCAGTTTAAATAGTACAGATGCGAAATTTGTTACTTTCTTTTTCTCAAATCATGCAAGAGCTGATGTACTACTAACTTAAAAAATTAGTGAAAAGTCTCCTTGAAATTCAGATATAAATGACCAATCACAGGAAGGGAATTGGAGAATTTATAGCAGCTTATCTAGAATACTCAGACTCCTGAATGTCAGTCCTGCTGCAGGAAGGTCTGATGTGAGGAAACACTTGCATGAGGCACTTGCAAGCAACAGAGCCAGAAACCATCCATGCCAGGAGACCCATGAGGCAGTATGTGCTCCTGTCCTGCAAAACACATCCATGCACTAAGTGCTCTGTCTCCAGACTGAATAGAGGGACTGCAAAGGCTAAATATAACCTCAAACTGAAATATATCAAACTGTTTGCGGAATGGGCTGTCCACATGTATGAAAAGACTGAATTGTTCCGTTTGTGTTGAGTTTTACTTTGTGGAAAAAAATACAGCATCTCTTATTCCACTCTGTGTGTGAGATCATCTGTCAGCCTGCCTGTCTTCTGAATAATGCTGATCTCATTGACCAATTGCAAATCAATGAATTATGACAGAGGTTTTAAGGTTCTTCTGTATGTTTAGGAAAAATAGGTGATCAAGGCAAGAGAGCTCCAAACTCCTGCTGTGCTAAAGGTTGCACTGTCAACTCGATTGCAGACTCTTAGCAGAGAATTAACCCAGCAGCAGCAGCAGCAGGTGCTTGCTTGGGATTGGCATCAGGCATTTCCAGAAGAAAAGGGTCTTACAGAATATCCAAGAGTACTAAAAGCTTTAGTCAGACATTGTTAAATATGAGGTAATCCAAGCAGCAGACAAAGTCACGGAACTAGTGAGTGCTGCTGCTCAGGAAAGGGTTTGTTCCTAATGTTCCAGTGTTAAATCCCTTTTGTGTGCTAATTAATCTTCCGTGTTTCATCTTCCTCAGCTGATGTCAGGAAGATTCATTGTTATTCTTATATTGTATAATGGATAGGAATGGAGTAAACCATCTCTAAAAGAGTTCTAAAAACCTGGGTCTACAGTAGTCATTGTGCTGCTTTAGGATCTGCTAGAAATACTTGAATTTAATCATGGTTGATGCAAGGCTTAACTTTCTCTTGTTCACCATTTTTAAATTCTTCTGAAGGTGGACATTTCCTTTGCTTGGGAATTAATGAAATTTATTAATCACTTTACAGTAAGACCAGGCAAATTTGAGACCCTTCTGCTGCAGAGGGGCTGGCAGTGCCACCTGAGGGAAAGGAGCATACTTACAAAACTAATAATCACCTCAGGCAGGGGCAGTGTTTGAGGAGCTCTGACCCTTTGCAGGAGAGAACTGCATTGTCATAGCAGGGTTTTAATATTAATGTATGAAGAAAGATTACCCTTGCTGTCTAGCTAATTAGATATTTGGTTTTTAATAATGATGAAAGTTGGTGTTAGACAATCAGGACAAACATTTGGGGATTCTGAATGATTGTTTGGAAAACAAAAAGCCTAGTTGAATTTCTGTTAGTTGTGGGCACTGATGCTTTTCAAATATTGCTTCAGCAGAAATCTGTGGAGACATATTTTTTGTCATGGATTTATTAGAAAATGGGGAGGTAAGAATACCTTTGGTTTTTGCATGTAAGTGTGAGTGATTTTGGATATGTTTAAATCAACATGTTCCTGAATGTTCTTATTTATCTTACCCATCTAACGAGAAAAAGAAAAAAGATAAAAAATATTGATTTGACTGTTCTCCTTAGCAGAACATACTAACTAAAATAAGCAGCTATTTTTTTCCTTAATAATGGTTTAAAGACTGGAAATTGGCAAGCAAAAGGAGACCTGTGGGAATATATGCAAATGGCTTTGTTTTCCCATATGGCTTGGGTGGGAGGATGGCTGCTTTCTATTTAGCTAATTCTTTATGTGTTAAAGAGATGTGGTGTTAGGGAAAAATATCTTTATTTATTTTAAGGAAAAAGGAAAGACACTGATAACGATCTGAAAGAAGTATTTTGAACATTTAATGTTTATTGCTGTTAATTACTGTAGTAATTGTATAGAAGTGGTAATGTGTGATGTTAATTCCTAGTTTATTTATTTGAAACATGTTAATGCATCCACAAGCAAGTTTTTCATTAGAAAATGTTGTGTAGGATGTAGCCATGTTGTCAGACACCAGACTCTGCCCACAGCCTGTCTCATGGTGGGGTGTCTCTGACAGAACTTGACTTACTGATATGAAATATCATATGTTTAAAATAAAATCAAGCCAAAATAATCATTAAACTTAAAGACCACGGAAGCTGGCAAGATTCTTCATCTCTATTCTTTGAACTCCAATTCCCAAGGAGAAGTATTTGGAGTTTCAATGTCAGGGAGATGACCAATTTTTATTGGGTTTTAAAGCAATCTCAGTGCTTGATCTACAGATTGTTTTGCCTTTTGAATATGTTTTTACCACAACCTTTTTAAAAACAGTGACAGAACTTAATTTTACTGAAATTTAAGGGAATTTTCCATATATCAATTTAATCTGTCTGGAGACTGCAGGCCCTCATGGAGGAGGATTTATAAATACTCTTTCCAACCACAAGTGCACGAGTGTCCTCATCAGTCATAATAAGCCCAATCCCATGTGTCAATCAGACTTTAATGCACCTTGTTCTTATCAATCAGAGTAATTTGCACTTGGCCTTCATCACTCAGGTTTACACTCATGGTTCATAACCCTCTGGTTACCACATGGAGCTTGCAAGCAGTGTTCACATCCCTCTGGCTTTTCCACAGATTTTCTGTCACTCTCAAATGTTCACAATGTTTGGGTCACAGGCTGTGTGTGTGGTTTAGATTTGTTTGCTTTTTTAAATGCAGCAAACATTTATCACAAAGGAAGTTAATGGCTGTGGTGAGGGTTGAGCTGAATCCCAACCCCTAGTGTTTCTTATTAAAATGTCAATAACAGAAGCCAACCTAATATCTTCATATTCATAGTTCACATTCAAAGTTCATACCTTTCACATGAATCCTTTTGAAGAAAAGGTGGTGTGCCCCACTTGGTCATCAGTGTTGAAAAGATACTCTGATTATTGCTTCATAATAGGGGTTGCATTTGTTAGTATTCCTGTTGCAGAAAGGACTTTATCCTCTTTTTGACACTTTGACCCAAAAGGCTTAATTAGGCAAGTGAGTATTGAACCAATGGGGATTTTTTTCCAAACCACAAGCTTCAGGAGGGGCCTCACTGTACTTGCAAGCAGTTTTGTTCTCCTTGTGTTAAGGGTGAGGAAGTTAGATCAGTATTTATTAAGTCTGAAGTGGTTTCTGTGTTCATTTGTGGTTCATCTGACAGCCGTGCACTTTGCAGTTAGTGTTTCTATTTAAGGTACAGGCTTTGTCTCTCTCCTTGCTTCGCACAGCAATGGGGAAATGGAACCATCCCTATTAGAGGTAATTGGTAAAAAGCCATAACTGCTGCCACACTATGCACTGAAGCTTATAGCTCACTTTACTTGCTGAGGCTGCAAGTCAGAGCCTTCGAAATTATTTGCCTTTCTCCTTTGTGATCTCACATTGCTTCTGAGGCTTCACTGGAATGCAAGTCTTGAGGATTCTGTCCTTTGCCTGTGAGCTTTCTCTCATGATGTGAAGGGCTGTGGAGTCGTTTGGGCAACATTAATCAGGGGGCTAACCAGGAGCTGGTTGTCTTCCTTCCCCTGCAGTCTTCACACTTAGGGACATAGCAGCTGCCTGTACAGTGGCACAGCAGCTAATAAAGCACAGCCAGCTTTTTGGGAGAGCTCTGTCAATTTGGCATGTCTGTCCTTACAGCTGCCCACCTGCTGCTGAGAATAATTGGTGATGTAAAGGATAGGAGAAAAATGGGATAAACCCACATGTGCACAACACTCATGAACATATGTGCTGAGACTATTTCAAGAGTGTGTTTTTTTGTTTTTGTATTCATGTCCTCATGCTGACACCAAGTGTCATCACTTATTGCTCTATATATGTGTGTGATACATATGTACAAATGTGCATGCCTATGTGTAAATGAAAAGCAAAGATAATTTGTGCTTCATCAAGAATGTCACTTACCTGGTAGTTGTGATTAGAAGTTAAACTTTAAATACAGAGGTAGCATAAACTTAAAAAAAAAATTGTAGGAATAGGAGTTTGGTTTGGTATCAGTAAGACACATGAAAAAAGTGATTTTTCTGGGAAAAAATGCAAATTTCTTTTGTTTATTTGTTGTCTGTGTTTGTTTTGGTTTTTTGTTTGTGGGTTTGTTTTGGTTTTTTTGCAAATTGACATGTAGCTTTTCAGGCTCCCAAGCGAGTCAGTTTTATGAATCTGGAGGGTAGGAACTAATGCACAGCATTCAGGTGTTCTAGGAACATACCTTCACTGAAACTGCACGATTCCTTGTGCAGCTTCCTCTGTGTGCACACAGCACAAATGTGAGCTGTGGATTCATCTTTGCAAGTGCATGTTAAAAACAGCGCAGAACCCACTGGTAATGAGTTGTGCTTGTTGTTGTTAGAGCTATAAAGGTTTTGAAGTTACAACTTTGTTTCCAGGTAACCCTGTTAGCTTTCCTTACCTTTTTGCTTTTCAGATTTAATTTGTTGTGTTTGGTGTGTCCCAAAGAGTGAGTGGTTTTGGCAAGGTCGGGTTATGTAGGTAATGTGATGTTGATTTGTGAACATCAAGTATGTGGCAAACCCAGAGGAGTTTGTGTGTTTTGAGTATTGTGAGCTGACTAAGCTCTTAGTATTTTCTTTTGCTTTTCCTTCTCTTTCTCTGGCATATCAAATGCAAAGTGTAAGATTTCCATCGCATAACAGTGTATGCCAGGCAGTCTGTTGCCAGGGGCTGCCCAAGGTGATGCTGTCTTCACCATACACTGGATGTGTGAAGTTCTTCTCCCTGCCATCTCCTGGTTCAATCAACACTGTTATTAATGCATGATACAAACTGGGAAGCAGAAGGAAATCCCTGTTACCTTAGTTAGCATTCGTGCTTAGGCTTTGCTGAGAGCTTCTGAGAACTGAGTCTGATATATTGTGGTATTGGAAGTTAGCTCCATTAGCTCTATGCATATTGTAATTAAAGTCAGACAGGCTGATAAATATTGGAGATGGTTGGCTGTAAATCCTGATGATAGTTAAGGTAAAATATGTTGTAACTTACATGATACTGAAGTAAAATTACCTGAAGGACTTGTCTCAAGGACAAAATCAACTTTTTTTTAAGGATTAATGTATCTCCTAGCTTAAATTAAAAGATAAAAATTAAATGTGATGTTAAGATGTTTGAAATTGTGAGAGCATAGACTATTTTAGTGTGAATTTAATCACACTTTGAAGGACTTCAACCTGAATGTCCATATGTTAGAAGAATGAGTGCTCGGGAGACTATGAAGAGACATTGCTTTGCTGTGCTGGGTCTTCCTGCTTGAAAACGCTTGTTTACTGTTGGAAGTTTAAAATGATTGATAATAAAGCCCTCCACAATTTTCTTTCTGTCATGTGTAGTGTTTGATATCACTGTTAAGGCAAGTGACAAAAGGTATACAGGCCTGAAGAGACACAAGTGTAATACAGCAGTGAGCCCTTTCTATTCAAGTTCCCACTCTCTGAGACATTTTGATAATTGAGAGCCTGTTTCTGCTATGCACTATGTATTAAAATGGCAATAATTGCATAATCTCAGTCCTATCATGCCATATTAATTTTGAGTTCCCATTGTGTTGGTCTCTGTTTCATTGTACCCAGATGCTTATGTGGCAAACATTATCACTGGAAGGTAATTCTGCCTTAGGTAATGCTCTTTTTCTCTAATGTCCTTGTATAGTGATGATTGAAAGTTTAATATGTTTACACATAGAGGGTGCCTTTCTTTTGAGAGTGGGACATGTATAGATAGCAAATGTTTAATTAACCTTCCTATTTTCTTCTTATGATTGAAGTTTTGTTTCTTTGTTTTTTACTGAAGATGTCTCTCAGTGAAAAGGGGAAATAAGGGGACAGCAGGAGGAGAGTAGGGTTATTTTTTGTGTCTGTTGGTTTTAAGAGTGTATTGGGGTTGGAATTGTTTCAAAGGACTATGGGCGATTGTTTCTTTATTAGGATCTTCTGAACAACACTATTCCTGGGCAGTGGGGGATGTGTTGGTGCTGGGGATGAAAGGTGGGATGTCACTGCTGACAGCACTCTGCTTCACGCTGCAGTGCCAGGGAGGGGGTTTGGCACTGGGACAGGCTGGGCTTTGGGCAGTGTCACAAGGCTCCAGAAGGAGTGCTGGGAGACCCAAATGGCAGTGACCAGGTTATGGAAAAATTACTCTAGCTCTTGGTGAAAATGGTCCCTTTCCTGTAGCTCTTTCTGCCCTGCCACAGCTCATTATGAATTACATGGATTTAATGGAAATTGATAGCACAAATGGATATGTTCAGCTTTCCAGTTTCACAGGGGTAACCATGGCTGGGTTTGGGGATTTGTACAGGATGAGTCTCTACATCCTGTACTAGTTTATTTTGAGTTAGGGCTGCCGAGAAAACAGCTACAATATATTGCAGAATGATTGAGATCTGGGTAATTTCTATGCTGTAAAATACCTTGAAAATAGTTAAATATTTTTCTTCCACAAAAGTGAGAAATAATTTTCATAGTAATTCCTGTCCATGAGCCATGCAGGGACAGTGTTATCTTCAGACATTAGCAAGGAGATTAAACTCCCGAAATGCTGGTTTTGTTGTGACAATACAGACCTGCTGCTGCTAAACACTTGGGGCAGTTGGGCCTGTTTGGTCCATGGAAGAAAAGAATCTGATATCTTGATCATGAGTTCAAAATATAAAACTGCTTATATTTGACTTAATTTTTACTTTATTTGGGAACACTTTGAGTCACAGTATGCAATAAAGTGTTTCAATAGAAGCAGTTTTCATTTTTAGAGGTAAATATTATTTCTCTTGCATGCTGTCTTTCTGAAAACATTTGGGAGAAAAAGACTAAATAAATTTAATATGTAGATGCTGCTGGGTTTTTTTTTTGGGGTTTTTTTTTTTTTTTTTTGGATGTTGACCTTCCCAGAACAGCAGTAATGATTAGTGGTGTTTTGAAGGCAGACATCTCACATTATCTCCAGAGCTTTTCTGTATTTTTGAAGTGTTAAATTGAAACATAAATGGAAAATGTTTACTTTTATCTCTGGAATTATTTCTACCTCGTTTTCTGTTTGTTGACAGGCAGGCACTTTGTGTTTCAGTGCTGCACAGCTTCAGTCAGCACACTGATCTTTATATTAAACAGACACTTTGTGCAACTTTCCCAACATTTTGAAATCTTTTTCCCTCCTTGTTTCCTTTTAACCCTTGTATTTATTGAAGGGCCCTTTCCATGTATCAAGCCTTATAGCCTTATTATGTTTTGCATGTTCTGTGCTACTAGTAAAATAGTAATAATCTCTGGCTTTAGAAACACAACACTCTTTGGGGACTTGGTTCAGCAGCTAGACTTCTAAAAAAAGAAGCTCCTTTTTTTAAAAGAGCTCCTTTTTTTAAACTCTATTTTTAATGAAAAAATTACTCTTCAAATTGTTATACAGAAGCATAACATGAGATATTCACAAAAGATGGCATTAAACCTAAGCACTCTTTCCTTTGTACAAATTTGTCAATGTGTTTCTGCCCAGTTTGGAATATTTGCTACTGAAAAAAAACCCCAAAAACAAATAACCCCCCCCAAAATAAATGTGGGGTTTTTGTATGGTTTCAAGTTTTTGTCTCCAGTTTGGACATTACTATTTAAATTGTTTGAATCAGTAATTAGTATTGACTGAATAGTAACAAAAAGCATTGACTGCTAGGGATTTTTTAATTTTATGCCTTTTGTTTTGCCAATTTTTAAAAAGCACTTTAAAATTCATTTTGTTCAGAAATGCTCCCAGTTTTTCTATACCTTTATAGAACTAATTTCTTTGATTTTCAGTTTTTTGTCAGTTTTAAAATCTGTTGACATTAGGTAGCCACATAGATGTCTTGTAAAACTGTGTTTGAGGAACTGTTGATTATTTATGTTAACCTGCATATGCATGTGAATGTATTATTAAGTAATATGATTTGACAAATTTGTTAAACTTTCTTGTACTTTTGTACTTAGCAGAAATGATAAATCATTGTTAGGTAAAGCTTGGAGGGTAATTGATTTTTCTGTAGTGCTTAAGTTAGGTCTGTGGAAACCAATAGTTGTTGTGGATAAAAATAGTTTCAAAGGTATTCCAAAGGGCTGGGAGAGATTTATTTATTCTTAATACAGAATCCAAAGTTTTGGGCTGAATCTTTTGACTCGTGTGCTCTTGCCTGTAGCAGAGCATTCTGTTAAGGCTGTTAAACTCCTGCCCATCAGTCTCTGCAGTTAACCTGTTGTCGATCAGGTCATTCCGTAGTGGATTCCTTGACAGCTCTCAAATTACAGTGTAAAGAGACAAAATATATTGCCGGAGAATGAAAGATCACCTAATATTTTCTCTCTCTAGGGGGTCACTTCCAGAGGGCTGGAGTGCTCTGCATTTCCTTTAGAAACCTCTGTGTTTCGTGTCTGTAAGTGATGTGCCACGTCAGTTCAGAGCAGATTTGCATGGGCTTTTTTCACCTGCTGGATTTGAAAACTGTTGGCAACTTTCTCCACTTAACTCTGTGAAAGTGATCAAGTATTAGTATATTAAACTGCAATACTGCCTAATCCCTTTAAAGTGATCATCTCACTGTTAAAAAAAAAATCCCCAAGCATAATAAGCATCAAGTTATGGAGTAAGTATGTGTTGAAAAGGGTGTCCCAAAGAGCTGCTTGTGCATGTTGCCTGCACTATGAGATAAAATTATTATTGCCATATCAATAGGGCTGTGTCCTTTAAAGACTGTAATTCCTTAAGACTGTTTGGAACTGAGTTCTCTACTAAATTACTAGTTAGCAGAGGGAAGCCTTTGATAAAAAATGGAAATAGATAACACAAATGAGAGAACTTAGTCTGTAGAATATAATATTAGAAGAACACCTGTAAATGGATTGGTTTTTGGCTCTGCCACCTCTTGTGTTTTCTTCTACAATTTGCCTACCTTACGTATCTGCTTCTGAGCATTGACAGTTGCAATCAAAACTAGTCTGCCAGTACTGTAAAAAATGAATCAAATCAGAGTTGAGATTTCTAGCAGTAATGCAGTACAAATACTTTTAATAATTCTTTGAAGCCTCTGTGTGTATTGTGATTTCTGCACTGTGAAGCAGTGAGGTGCTTTATGAGTCACACTACCTGAGAGAAGCCTCAGGAAATTCCAAGATCCCACTCTGTATGTGTATAAATGTGTGTGTATATATATATATAATTTCAAATAAGACTCTGGGCCTGAATACTGAGGTGCAATGCTGAAGTGATACTATTTTTGAGTGATGTGACAGCAATAATATCCTTTAATTTCATGTCTACACATGAGTAGATTTTGAGAGAAGACATGGAGTTGCAGAATGGTTTGGGTTTGAAGGGACCTTAAAGAACATTTGGTTTCCACCCACCTGCCATGATCCACTCAGGACAATGCCTGGGATGGGGACATCTGCAACTTTGCTGGGCAATTTGTTCCAGAGCCTCACATCTTCACAGTAAAGAATTATTTCCTAATATCTTACCTAAGCCTGCTCTCAGTCTGAAGCCATTCCCCCAGTCCTGTCACTCTGTGCTCTTGTAAATGCTCCACATGCACAAGAACTAATAATTAGGAAACCAATGGCAATCAATTTTTCTGAAGAATATTTTTACTGATTTTCTTCTAGGAAAGATGTAGTTTCCTACGTACAATCTGAGGGAACTTGACATCAAGTCAATAAGTTGGAACAACTTGGCTTTCCAGACCAGAGTCCAGTGAGGGGTAGAAAGGGGGAAAGCTTCTTTAATAAGTGTAAAGATACAGTGAAAGAAAAATGTTAAAATAAGCTTGTCCCTCATTCCCATTTAGAGTACAGAAGAAAATGGAGTAAGCTTGGGGTTTTATGCAAAGTTAGTTTTTAGACAGCCTATACTCAAAAATTATTTCATTGGAAAAAGTGTGTTTTAACATGGTAATTACTAGTAATTTGCTGAGACTGATTATACTGTAAAAGAGCAGTTTAAAGGCCCAAGGAGAAATAAATGACTCAGAAGGAAAAAGTTGTCATCCACCCATGCAATCACCAGAAATAGAGAAAATTTTTACACAATAACAGGTACAATTGTGGGTTAAAGAACCAGAAGCCAAGGAGCTGTCAGTCTGGAAGGCAGTGGGAGACCATGCTGTGAGGAGCTACTCCTGACAAATCCCTCTGTCTCCATTTGCAGAAATGAGACAGCATTAAAATCAGTTAATGCTCAGATGATTTTAATTATTTTTTATATATATATTTTAAGACCCAATAGATGAACTTTTTTGATTTGGTAAGTTGGTTTTCATGCTTTTTTTTTTTTTTTTTTTTTGAATGGCTGGGAAAGGCTCTATGTTTCTAGAAATACACTTTGAAGTAGAATTTTTTGTACCACAGCTTTTAAAGGCACTTCAAATTTCTTATGTGATTAGCTCAGATACCAAAACAACAAAAGCCTTATGAGGTCTCAGACCCCTGCTTCTTTAGCATGGTTTTCTCCAGCTGGTCTGTCTTGGTCACAGCATAATTGATATTTGAGTTTATCACTTGAAAGCTGGTTTCCATATGACTGAAGGTACAGCCACAGCTTGTTGCCTAAGTCACTTCAAGAAATCAGGGAAAAAAAACCCCAATATATACATTTTTATGTATGTATAATTCTTAAAAATTGGTTTGAAGTTGAGTATGGCAGTTTCGAGTAGCCATCAGCTAAGACAAGTGATACAACTAATAAAATTCTGCTTTCATAGATTAAGTTGATTCTCAACAGCAGCAGAAGTGTCAGGATAGACTGGAACTATTTTCACTTTTTCAGGACTCTCGTAGCCCATTTTTTAAATTTTAGTTCTTTAACTTGGCAGGTTGAGGAGAATGGCTTACGTTGCAGGGAGCTTCAGGCATTACCAAAACAGTCAAGACTGTACAGATCTTGTCACTAGAGTTGGTAAGGAAGAAGAGTCATGCACTTTGTGTGTCTACAGGGGTTAGATATGCTTCAGTACAGGAACAATCCAGACTTGGAACTGCTGCTCTTGACTGTGTGGGTTTGGTGCATTAATAGTCACTTAAAAGTACTTTCACAGACAAAGAAGGGGAGGGAATCAAAGAATCAAATGTTAGAGGAAAATTGTTTGTGATCCAAGGATGATGCTCCATCAGTGTGGAAATTAATGCTCAGGAAAGAACATCGGCCCTTTTTCAAATTGATTAAGCTTTTCTCTCTCTGTTGAGCTGGAGCTGCCTTTCCTTTTGGTCTCTGTAAGAAACTGTAGGAACAGGAGGAGGACAACAATATGCCTTGCTCAGCAGCCTAGGTTTGAGATATGTCTGTGCTTTGGTTCTTTGCTTCATCTTGCTTGGTGAAGACTTTCAAGTATGTGAAAAACAGAGTTCACTCTCCTGTTAAAATTTTAAAAAAGTTTAATAAAGGACAATAGGGGACACCAATAAAGCAAAGAAACAGTGCTGGGTGCTTGGCCCTGAGCCAAGAAGCACACCTGCCCTTGAGGGCGTCGTCTTAAATACTCTTTGTATTGCATCAGCCTTATGCATATTCAAACTTTTCTCAAAACTATTTTGCATGTTCCAAGAACTATTTTGCATGGCTCCTCCTTGGATCCACCTTTTTAGAGCATGCGCATTTTCGGCTGTGGTTTCTTCCAGTCGTGGTTATCGTCTCCCAGTTTGGGCTTGGGTCTGTAATTCTTGCATCTGGTTATAGGCTGATAGTCAGGTATCAGTGGCAGCTCTTCTTTTCGGGTGTTATCCGGTCAAGCAGGTAGTGTGGTTAGTAAAGGAAAGTCCTTCTAAACTACTTTTATTAGTTTTTACTACAATACCGAATTCTAGTTCATAACAGAAATTAAAACATTGGTTATATACCTCTATCTTTATGACAAGACTACTTCTGTAAAAAGAATAAAACCATACACACAATGAATATCTACGAAAAGCCAACACTATATTAGTATGTATTTATAACAAGTAGAAGTCCTGTAATGTTTTCTGGTTCTACTTTTCCAAAGAACTGTGAATAAAACAAGTATTTGGTCATGGCCTCTTAAGCAAAACCTTGTAATGCCACAAGCCCCGTGTACCTTCAGTTGTGAAGGTTGCAAAAGCCTGAATTTCTGCATTAGCTATGTTCCATGTTTTCCTATTAACTGCCATATTAACAAAAAAGATTATTGGCTACATTTATTGCACACTTCTATCTGCAGACATGCAGATCTGTATTTTCAACTTCAAAGGTTAGGTGTCAAGTTTTACAGTTGGGATAACTTGGACAGAATGCTAATCAGCAGCTCCAGGAGCTCTGTGAAGGGTTTCTTATAGTCCATTGGAGGAGTAGTGGAAGTTAGGATGTCATATTTCTCACCGTTTTCTTTTCCCATGCAATTCTCCCTCCTCTTTTGTTTTCCAAAGTATGTTTAGATGTAGCTTGTCCCAAAATATGTTTAGATGTAACTTGTCCTCACTGCCTGTTTTGTTTCATATGCCATGAGAATCTGTGTGATGACATGTCAGATGGATATTGAGCTATTTTACTTGTCCACTTTGTTCATACAAGAGGAGCACCTTTGTATATTCAGCCAGCTGGAGTTCCCTCGCAGGTGAATATGGAAATGTAACTTTTGTGAGGATGGATGTTGCTGACCTGCAATCTCTTTAGCTAGAGTGCTTTTCTTAAAAAACAAACAGAGAAATCTCTCTGATCAATTCTTTGATAATCCCTATCATTCTCTCTATGGAAGACTATTCTTACTCTCCTTTAAAAATATAGGATGCACAACTTGAGCAATTTAGATTATAATTATTGATAACCTCTGGAGCCACGGGCAATCTAATCAAAACACAATAAGAGAGTCAAACTGTGGAGAAACTAGATGAAGTAACTTCCAGTGCATTGCATGAAAAAAAAAGTTAACTGTGATACATACACTAAAATCTATGGAGATTCCTTACTATGACTGGCATAGACACACACACCCCACCAGCCCCAAAAGCCTGGGTATTTCATTGTCTTCGGCAAAACTCTCTGCGTCTGCTAACCAATTTAAGAAGAAGCTGCAAAGACGGAGTTTTCTGTTTTATTTGTGTGTTTAAGTGACTGGTGGATATCACAGACAGTCCTTGAAGTGTCCTTGGGAAGATTAACATTGACTTTCCACTGAATGGATAATTACCCTACAGTAGCAAATCTGAATTCATATAGAATGGGTGGGCTTTATGTGTCTGTGACAAAGAGCTAATGTAATAGCTTCAGGCAGAATGCTTTGTAATTGAATGCAAGAGGGTTCAAATGTACTGAGGACCATTAATATGTGTCGAACTTCTCTGCTACCTCTCCTGGGTAATGAGGTGGAAATTAAGAGAGATCATTCTGAACAGTCAGTTGCTAAGCCATCTTTGTTTATTGGAGACGTTGTTTCAACTGTTGCTTGTTTTCTTTCTTTTTTTCTCTTTCATTTGTTCAGTTTGGTTTGTTTTGTATGATGGAGATTGTAAACTTCTAAGAGTGGCTTCTCTTTGCCCATCTGTTTTTCCTTTATTTGTTGATGTCATTTGAATGTGGTTGGTTCTTTAGTTGTAGGGAGATGCCTTAGATATCAATGGGTTTTTAATACCCATCTCTGAGAGAAACATTTACAAGAGTGTGTGCAGGTAGAAGATCGAATCCCCATTATATTGCTGTAAAATGGAAATGTCTTGCACAGGTAGACTCATGTAGATGACTTCACATTGCTATCGTGGTTCTGCCCACAGGGAGAAGAGTACAGTGTTTTGATCCAAGTGCACTGAGAGGAAGGGGCAGGATGAGTGAAGGGGGACAGAATGCACAGAGCAGCTGGCTCAATTTGTTCCAATGATGGTGGGGAATTTTTTCAGTGGCTTTCATCATACTGTTCTGCAAATTGATGGAAATGTTCCTGTGCTGTGACTTTCAGAGCAAAGCAAATTTGGATACTGTTTTGCTTCTCAGGAGTGCTAGAGCAGACACTAAGAGATGTTACAATATTCTGGTGCTTTTGATTCCAGTAGGGAAAATAATGGTGGTGCTGTAATGGGGTTTGCCATCTCTGACCCGCCTAAAAGTGATAGTTTATGAGAAGGAGCAGTGCTGGACTTGTGGGCAAAGAAAACCTCCACTGATGTGGCATACAAAGAATTCCATGCAGAAAGCAAGAAGAGATTTCTCAGGACAGTCACAACATGTGCCTGCATTGTGGTTTGTTTTCTCCCACAATTTATTAATCTTCTCTTCTAGGCACAGCTCCAGCAAAGAGTCAGGTCTGTTCTCTCCTGGTGAGAGGATATACAGCAAGCCAACAAACTGATTCTACTATGCCACTGTCAGGATGCAAAACTCCTACTGATTTAATTTAAAACAAAAACAAGCCACAAAACCAGAACAACAACAAATGGTTGGTATCTCACAGTGCTCCTTTCCTTGTGTCTTAAAACCCCATGAACTGTTTCACTGTTTTTCTTCTGAAGAAAGTGACTTCATCTCAGTTTTTGTTGTTACTTTAGAAACAGAAGGGAGACAGGCAGTAAATAGCCTGTTTGCTGATGACAACCTTGTGTTCCGCCATAAATGTTCTTAAATTATGTAATACTTATGAACTCAGAATCTTGGTCTCTTTACCATTCAGGAATTTTTGTCACAAGGGGTTAGATAAAATTTCTTACTGTCTATAATAGTATCAAGGAGTGTAATTTTTATTTTTCAATTTTTTAGCTTTAGCTTGGCCGGTTAGCTTTCTGCTAGTTTTTAGACCATATACAAAGTAAGTATATTCTATTGACTGACAAAGAAATAAAGCAATATGTACCTATTTTCAAAGCTTTTCATATTAAGATATTCTTAATCTAGACTTAAAAATTATTAGTTTAGTTACTCTTGGTCTTCAGGAGAGAACAGAACTGCTGTCTTCCAAACCCCATAAAGCACTCTGAAAGAAAGTCTGTAGCCCTGTAAAATTTGAAAACAAATGAAAAAATAAATGTTTTCCTTAGCTATTGTTTAAATATAAAGACCAAATTGAAGGAGTGCTATTGGAAGACAAATTAAGCAGCACAGCAGAGGTGTTGTGCAAAGAAAGAAAGGTCTTGTCAATAAAAGACTGTGCAGTGAATAAGTCTTTGCTTCCTTTTTGGTGCATACCTTGGGAGGTCCTAAAGGATCATGATAGAGAAGTTTGCAAATATATACTAAGATCAGCTTTCATGGGAATGGGATTAACCTTTAAGAAATCTTTATATCTGTGCATTTAAAAACCCCATATATATTTTTTTTTATCATATGATGAAATAGTGCTTCAATCTTACCATAATATAACCTATTTATTTTTTCAGTGTTTGGGGTGTTTACCCTGGAAATGAGCTTTGAATTTAGTATGCTGTTTCAGTGGTTAAAGCACTATGCTTTTTTTTTTTTTTTTTCTTTTAGGGACACGGATGGTGAATCTCTGTTGTCCCTGAGATTAAGGTGATGGAAAAGAGCAAATAATTATCTTACTTTGATAAGGTTTGCCCTTGGGTCTTGCTGTCTAAGCCAGCTATTATGCAAGTTTTCTCTTTCTGCTTTTTGCAGTGGTTAATTACCTGTATTTTACATTTTTTTGCAAGCTTATGTGATGGGGTTGATGGAGAAGAGAGATTCTCCAACTTCATTAAAAAACCAGTTTATGAACTAATTATTTCTATGTTTTTTTTAAAGCCAAGTCTTAATCTAACTATTGCCCCAAATTGAGGGAATGGTGGCCCAGACTATCAGAAAACAAAGGCAAATAACTAGATCAGGAAGGCATATCCAGGTGTGTCAGTGTCTGGTTTAAAGAATTATTTGACAATCACAGCCCCAGAGCCAAAAGATGGTAGTTTACATTCTGTCTTGCAAAATGTATTGCCACAAATAGAAAAGTAGGCTTAAGTGTCATTGGCATAACTGTGATACAATTACAGTGATAAATTATAGACATGCAAAATTGCTGAGAAATGCCAAGGAGTTTTAGTTATCTTCTTTTAATGCCTGTAATTTTTTTTCAGCCTCAGTGATTACTAACATATGATTACAATATAATATAATTTGGAGGATATTGCACATATTTGCAAAATGTGTTAACGGTGAAACCACTGTTTATTGAAGTTAGAAACTAGCTCTTGAACTTTAAGTCTTTTTTTATTGCATGTTAGCACCAGCCTACCTCATACTTTAACATTAGGATTGTTTGAAAATAACAAGTGAAGTACTTGTTTTGCATAGAAACAGAGAACAGGTGAAACCTACCCTGTTCCTTTCTGCTCTTGATATAAATTAGAGTTTGCATCAGTTTCTTTGGTGTTGGGTTGGCTACAGTCTGGAGCTGCTAAAGTGATCTGGAGTATTGCTCCCAGGCAGGGATCCGCCCCCAAGTCACTGAGCTTTGTACAGCTGCAGGGTCTTTTGGTCCATAGATATTTAGGGAACTGTAAATCATCTGTTGTCATCCCATGTGTTGATCATTTGGGTATGGGTGGATAATACCATGGGCCAGGAAACAGAAATCCATATCGTGGCAAAGCTGTGTTCTGTGTTCATACCTGTTCATACTCATCCAGGGATGAGTACAGGCTGCTGCTGCTGCCACTCATTCACTCTGGAGGCAGAGCTGTTGCTAAGACTCCCTCCTTCACCCTTTTCAGCACTTTCCTTCTCTTTCATGACTGGTTAGAAAAGACACTTTAACACCAGCCTTGAAGGGTGGTGTGTATGGGTGAATATAATGTCCTTTCATGGGTGGATTTGCAAACAGAGTGCTGAAAATATTTGTGGGACTTCTTCCCCTCTCCACTCCACTGTGCTTAACCACAGTTGTAGAGAAATCCTGCACATCAAACATATTTTTCACTTTGATTAGAAAAGAAACTAGAATGAATGCTTTGTAGTACTGTGTTGATAAAAGACACCAGGTTAGAAATATTTTACTGGAAGTAAAAGTAATTTAATAAAGCAATGGTTAGGGTTTTATTCTTGGATCCTCTGTTGGGCTGTTGTTAACCTTTCACTGTCTTGGAATGCTTTGACTTTTCTGCCTGAAAACTGGACTTAATTTTTCTTGTCAGGTCTTCTGGGGTCTGTTGAGTAGGATCTTTATGTCAGTGTTTGGGCGATAAAAATCTTTTGTAAAAGTTAATTTGCATTTGATGTTTGAGATCTCTATTGCTTTCATGTTGTTTATTTAAAAAGAAAATGAATATACAAACTGAAAGCAGATCAAATACATCAGTATTGAGCTCCTGCCTTTTTATGACTGGCTTCCCCATGTGAAAGAATTTGTGGTTTTGAATGTGGGTGTTTTGCTTAAGTGTGGAAATAATAGCTTTTATTTTTTTAATTTAATTTGCTTGATGGCACATGATTTTAGATACCTGGGCTTCAGTGATAGTAGCAGCTTGAAAGCCAAATCCTTTGCCACCTAAATTGAGATTACATACAACAAAGTCTGTTGCTCCAGCAAGACTGAATTCTGATCCAGATTGCACAATTCCTTCGTGAATACAGCACTGCAGATGAATCACTCATAAATTAAACAAAAGCAAAAACAAAAGTAGACACACAAAATCTACCTTTCCTCCAAGTAATCTCCACAAATATTACTCTAAAACTAGTATTTTTATTTTTGTCAGGGAAGAGCTTGAGTAAATAAATCAGTATTCCCTCACAGTAAACTGCCATCATCAGATGGTGTAAATAAAGTAGAAGTTCATTTTCTAAGGCATCATACGTCTCTCAGATGTCTATAACTTCCTTAGTACGATTTTAGAGAGCATATTATTCATAATTATAGTATAATGAAACTATATCAATTTGAACAAAGTGTGGCTTTTTTCTGCATAAACATGAAAATATTTCTGAAGTGCTTCAGTATCCCTCTACCCCTCTCATTATTGAATTAAAGAAGGATAAAACTCTTATGTGTGCATAAGATACAAATATGCTCTTGTATGTGCAGATATATTGAACAAAGGATATGTCCTTGTGGGTTCTATTTCCCATTAAGCTGGAACGGCAATATCAAGCCTTGCTCAGCTCAGCAGAGAAAGTGTGAAGCTGGAAATTGGAGATGATTTTCAGCACACCCAAATTTCAGTGTCTTCCATTGTGCCCTCAGAGCTGTTGCACGTATTAAGTATATCACGTTAGCTTTTCGTATTTTCAGCTTGATCTTGCAATTTGTGAAGGGCACTCAACATTTTGCTGACTGCATGTGATGTCTTTAGGATCTGCTATGTGTATTGGATAGATTTTTAAATATTATACTGTTTATTTCTGAGCCTGTGAGCTGTGTTTTGAAGAGTCTTAGAAAAGCTATATTCCTAGGTAGTTTTTTTCTTTTTTTTTTACTGTGTGTGAAAGCAGCACACCTCCTTCAAGGGCTGAAAATCTCAGGATAAAGTTACCATCTTACTGGTAGTACTTGTTGGACTTTTAATAGTTTTGTCAGCATTCATTTTTTATGAGTCTGCTTTGCTCCGTTTCCCACAATTCCTTTGTGCATGTTTGCTAACCATTTTTTCTATGCCTTCAAGTAAATGATTTTTTTCTGGCAATATGAGAGAAATGATAGATAATGATAGATTGAAAGGAGTTTGTTAGCAGTGAAAAGAGGAGACAGAAGAGCAGGATGCTCAGGTAGCTGCATCTGAGCACTGCAAGGAGGGACATTAAGACAACATGCTGGCATCCAATTCCCCATCAGATTTGTTTGTAACTTTACTTTGATGATGCAAATGAAATGCATGACTTTTTTCAGCTCTGTCAATGCAGCAGAGAGCTGAGATACCCCAAACAGAATGCAAAGTGCCCTAAGTTTGAGTCTTTTGCCTCAAAGTGAGTATTTGCAGTGCAATCTGGCATGGGGATTTTTTGGCATGCTCAGATGTGAACTGATCTGGTGAGCTTTTCACCAAATACATTTCAACTTCTGGTTTTAACACATGTGGTGCTGCTGCAATGATATGACCTTATTCAGAGCACTCACTTGCATAGTCTCTTCAATAATTTGCCATCATGGCCATGATGTGGCCATGATGAGGCCTTCATGTGGAGAGAACATTATTATTCAGGTAATAATTTAGGTGTTCTGTGAAGGGAACACAAGAAAGTAGTTAAAAAACCTTTCAAGTTCCTTCTGTCATTGCTGCTTTCTACGGCAATCTGCTCCCACTGACCTTTACAGCAGTCGGGTTTCTGACTTGCCAAGCCCTGGTATTTGGAGCTGTGGGCAGTCAGAGTTTTGGGCAGCTGTTGAGACCTGGAGGTGGCAGAAGCTGGCTGGATACAGCCTGCCTTGAGGCAGTCACCCATCTTCCAAGTGCTCAGTTTCTAAATTCCAATTCCAGCTGGTGGCACAGTCTTGGAAAACATCAAGCTGCTTTCTCAGCAATTCTCACCTTCGAGATGGGACTGAGAAAACTCCCTGCTACAGAACCATGCTGTGAGTACACAGATAGGGCTTCTGCAAGGGGCTTTGGATTTGCTGCTGAGGCAGGTTCTAAACGTGCTTCATGGCATTTCAAATGTATCATTTATCGAGCTACTGTTTTCCCTGTATGCTGCTCTTGGCATTATGGTAAATTCCTCAGAAAATTATTGTATTTCAATTTGGTGCTACTTGCTTCCCCATCATTTGTGCTGTACTAACATAATGACTTTGAGAGGAAACGTGTTTATATGGGGGTTTTACTTTATTGGACATGCTTTCCTAGACTCCAGGTAATATTTTCGTTAAATTCTTTGCTAAGCCTTTCAACAACTTAGGTAATACATTTGAAGAACTTGTATCACACGGTGGCTGTGATATTTAATGAAGAAAAGTCCTTTTTGTGAATAAGAAGGTTCAAGTATTAAAGTGTTTCATTGCTTAGTGCCTGATTTTCAACATGCTAATATTGGGCTGAGGAGCTTCAAATACAAGTAGCAGTGGTAACATGTGGAATAACAACAACCATGGCTGTCGTGGGAGTTCTGTGTGTTGAAATGAACTCAAATGATGCAGTTTTCCCTCTAATATATAAGAATAGTATGCCAGCTACTTCATTCTAATGTTTTGACCTTTGTCCTATGAGTAACAGGCTGTTGCATACCTAATAAAATGTGCAATTCTTCAAATCTCAGTTGCACAATGTGTTTGTACATTCCTGCCAGTGCATCTTTTCTCCAGCTTTGTTTTGTTACTTTACTTTGTGTTGTTACTTTACTTTGTTAGACAAAACATCACACAAGAAAACTCAGTGTAAAGAAAGGTAGAAAAATTAACATTATGACTCATATAGTAGCTGTAGTGTAACTTCACAAGAGATACGCATTCAAGCATAAATTTAAACTCGCATTAACTGTGAAACCTGAAGTGTTCTGAGGCAACTTTCAATGCTAGTAATAGCTACTTTATTGCTATTTTGTGTGCTTGAAGTCTCTGCCACTGGGTTATGTCTTTTTATATTAAATATAAATTTTCTGTCATGAAAACTGCAATCGTGTGTGCAATGGACTCCCAGGCAAAATAGCTGTGTAATTGCAAACTTGGACTGGAAAAATCCACTGTCATAAAAATACCTGCTAATTTGGAAAATATAAAGGCTTAAATCTGTCTTCTGGGAACTTGTGGTTTTTTTTGGAGTTGTTTGTGCTCTCTATAGAAGAATGCTCTTGAACTTTAGGAAGTGAATAATTGTTAATAGGAAATACTTGGAAAACTTTGAAATCTTCCAGGTACTATTTAATAAACTATAGAATATCTTCTTTAAAAGGTGCAGGGTATCACAGAAAGCTGCATTCCTAGTGGGGTCGCACATTTGTTTTGAAGCTTAAAACCAGTGAGAATTTATTTCTGAGCCTTTTTGAAATATATTACATCATTGTGTAAGTTTTGCCCTTCCTGTTCTGCAATCTCTGCTCACTTCCTTCCTTATCTGAGCCTTTTATAAGTTCATGTATTTTAAGGCTAGAGAGGATTATCTGATTTGATCTGTCTTGAATATCACTTAGGTAGCAGACTGCTTGAGTTATAGCAGACTGCTTGGAGAGTTACCTTAAACGAAGGGTCTCAAAGGAGGGAGAAGCTGCCTTTTTCCTCAGGGAGATGGTTCTCATGGTCTCACTAGTCTGATTCTCGTTTCCTTTTTCGGTCTTGCATTTTTAGGCTTTGCACTTGATCCTCTCTTGAAAAGAAAAGAGTCAACCAAACCAAAACAATGACGTCTTCTTTCTCACCTATTTAATTCCTTCTTTCTGGCTTTTTCTGTTAACCCCTCTACACATCTCTCCTCTTGACTTGAGTATGTCTTTTATCTTCCTTGTTCCAGTAAAGAAGAGGAATTTATTGATATTCCTGCTTTTTGGACCTTTCTTTTCTGCTCTGCTCTTATTCTTTGATGTTTGGGTCCATATGTTGGTCAAGGCATGGCAGCTGCTCTGCTTTTAAATTTTCCAGGAAGGCATTGTTGAAAATGGTGTTTTCATTTAATTGTTTCTGTGTTCATCTGGTTTTACCTGAATCTGGGAGCAGGGCACAAGGAGGAACAGGCTACTGTGTGGCAGGATCTTGTGGCTTTAATGAAATGAAAGGGAGATGGGCAGAAACATTGCCATAAAACTCATCACAATGTGACGGGCTTCAAAGAAAGAGTTTGGAAATATTTTACAAGAGCCATGAATTGTCGTTCTTTTACTGTGTGTAAAAGCAAATGAATCATGCAAAGGTCACAAAAGAACATTTTTGGTTCTTAAGCCTATTGCCAACATTATTGCTGAAAATCCACAGAGTTGTCTTCATCCTGGTATTTGGAATTTGTATGCTATCATGAATCATTCTGTTCAGGTGGTTGTCCTGTGTTATGCACTGTTCCTTTTGTGGCCCTTTTACAATGACATAAATTCTTCTGTGAAGCTAAGGAAATGTCCTTTCCTGGGTTGCACAAACTGTACTGAGACATGATCTTGTGCCCAAGGATTTATTAGCAGGGTCTCTAACTGATGTCATACCTTCATTGACGTGAAGAAAATTGCTTTTGAGGAAAAATAAGAACAAAAGCAATGTGTCAGGACAGGGTGTGTGATGGCTGAATTACTACTAGTAAATATTTAGCAAACTTCCAATAAAGGTGCACTAGAAGGGTAAAATGTAAAAAATAAACTCATTCTACATGGAAACAGTGAGTTAGTGTAGGACTTATCATGCCAAAATTAAGAGACTTCCTGCATGGAAAAAATTTGGTGAGATATTTCTCCTATCCTTTCTTATATGTTCTTTAACATTTTTATTTCTCATTCTGTTACTGGTTTGGTTTGTTTTAGTTTTTTGTTATTGTCCTGATTTCACTTTTCTCTTTTCCTGCATCAGGTCAGATACAGCAGCTGCTAAGGAATTGCAGCAGAAGTAACAGTTGTGTACACAGTGCTGTGCTGTAGGAATTGCTCCAGCTCATCTGCAGCTGGCTCCTTATAGAAATGGCTTTTTTTCTCTCAGTAGCACTACTTCCACTGCTATTCACCCTTGCTGATCTTCCAAAGCACTGTGTGTGGAAGGCTGGTAATCGAGAGATCTGGTGCTTGTATGTGTGTGATCTTTTTTGCAAAAATGCTGCAGCATTGCTCCTTGAGAACAACAGTGCAATCCAGGATAGCAGTTTCCAAGTTTAGCAGGGATAGTGAAGCTGCTTTTTCACTAAACACATTCTATTTCCAAGGTCTCTTTGTCTAGACAGACCTGTAAGATGCACACTGCAATGCCACAGTTAGACCCTCTTCCTAGCTGACTGCTGCATCATATCTGCTGTGTTAGGAGTTTTCCTGTGAAAAGCATTTTACTTTGTAGCAGTAATGCTCCTAGTATTTGGCAAATGGTATTTTATGTCCTATGACTGCCTTCAAATTATTTGGTTTCAATTTTGAAAGTCTTCCTAGCTTGCTAAGAGCAGTGCAGGTAGAGAAATGACTGCTGTTTCAGTCTGCATGCTGGAAAATATGAGCGGAATTGAAATGGGTGGGATAAATGGTGAGCACCTCTGTGAAATATGATCATCATGTAGATGCCTGATAACTGTCGGTGTTGATCTCCTGGGCTGCTGATGTACTGATCTAGCCGAGATCAAGGTAAGTGTTGTACTTGTGAGTTATGTTGCTGTGCACTGAACTGCACAGAATGAAGGAACTGTGCTTTTGAAAGAATAAATGGCTATTACTTTTTTTCTAAGTATCTTATCACTTATATCTGCACACAGTAAAGCATGAGTCAAGAATAGTTTGGTTGGATATTAAGCATTCCCCTGCTATGTCCATATACTGCTTTTTTAGAAAGTGTTTGTTTGCTTCAATTTTTAAAAAGAGTGAATAGGGATTAGATTATGGTTTTTCACCTGCAGTGTGGCATACAGACTTACGCAGGTATGAGGACATTCTTGATGCTTTCATAATTAATTATTTCATAGCAATTTCATAACTCAGGGCAGTAGAAAAACTAAATAAACCTTTGTTTAAAAGTAAACGCAATAGAAGTTACAACAGAAGCACTGAATGTATTTTGACGGCAGGGGGAAAGGGAGAGTTTTGTCTTCTCTTCCTCCTGTTGGAGAAACCTATAACTTGTCAGGTGGCAGTTTCAGGTGGACACTCTAAAATGCTCTGATCCTTTCTGTCAAGAGTAGGAATCTGTAAAACCCTAGTATATCTGCTATAAAATGCTTAATGAAAGCCTAATTTAATAAAAAAGCATGAATAGAAAGTATAGATTTGTTTTGGAAGTGTTTTGCTGCAGAGCCACAATAGCATGAAGTAACACCTGATTTTTTTCTCAAGAACAGCAAAGAGGAAACACTCAAAGTCCAGGGTTTCAATCTCTTTTAATACATTATTACATTTAATGAAAGTATCAAAGACAGAAATGAAAACTGTCTTTGACCTTGTGTTGATTCAGCACAAAACTTTTTTGAAGTAACACTGAAAGCGTCACTGCCCGAAGATGACTGGAAGGGAATTGAAGCCTGAGGTTTCCTGTTCAAGTGCAGAAACTGAGGTGATCCTTGTGCTGAGCATCTTTGCCCAGCCTATTGTGCTAATTGTGTTAGTCCCTTTATGCAATCTGCTAGTGACCAGAGTCACAGAAAAGAAGCCAGCTGCACCTTTCTGAGAATAGCATCACTATTTCTGGCCTGGCCAACTGAAGCCCAGGGCACAGATTTAACTGGTGATTGGCCCTGAGCCCAGAGCTTACACAATGTGTTACAATTGCCAATCTTCTTCTGAAGTTTTCTCTGATCTTCATATTCTCTTAGTTTAAAGCAAGATATAGTCTTGTTCTCCTGTCTGTTTGTATTTTTCACTTTTTCTTGGCTATATCAAGATCAAGCAGGTAGAGAATTAGGATCTTTGAGGACCATCCAAACTGAAAGGAGACAGTAGTTTCAACCATATGGTATGTTTTGTCCCAAGAAAGATGACATTACTTACATGTACATTGGACCAACAAAATAATTCAGATTTCCTTCTGGTAATAGTAGATACATTACAAAGGAATTAGGTAAAGAAAGAGGCTTGGACAGCAAGAACACAAATTAACTTATTTAAAATTAGGTGGAAATAGAAAAAAAGAATGAGGCTGAGGCACCTGCCCAGCCTCTGAAACAGGCAACTGACCTCCTTCTAGCAGCTCCTGAGCTTTCTCCTGCTCTGAATCACATATAATTTACTGTGACCTTAGCCATTTCTCTCTACAGAAGAGCCGAATGGGAGGCAGGATGGAAAATGTGGAACTGACATATTTCTAACAAAAGTGCATAGGAAGATCCTGATGAACTTTTTCCATCACCTGTTTTGTGAGATGTCCAGAAATAAGCCTTCTGTTTTTTTCCTGTGTTGGGGTATATGTATTAGAGAGTAAGGAAGTAAGTACTCCAATATATTTTGAAAGCAGGGCTATTAATCTCTAATCTTCCTTAAAGGGATGTGTAACAGCTGGTATGCTGATGACAATGGAAAGATAAAAATAAACCGGCTTAATTACAAAAAAAAAATAGTGCTGGCTGATTTTTTTTTTTTTTTTTTAATGGTTGTATGTAGCAAGTTTTTCTTTTCCATGTAGGAGAATTGTTGCAGGCGCTTGCACAGAGCCTGATAGCTATTATTAGAGTAAAAGAGTACTTTCATGTGGTAGAGTTCATAAAGAATGTAGATTGATGACATCTTTCTCTCTGGAAATTTATAATCAAAAGTGTAATCCCAACCCATGGGATTTTTCCCGCTCTGTACTGCTGATAAGCTCCTGTCTTGAAGATGTTATCATGGGAGATTTGTATGACTGCTCTGTGCTTTATAAGTACAGGAATGGGCAGCAAGGCTTTTTTGCAATAAGTTTTAATGCATTTTAAAAGCAGCCATTTGGGATGTAGTGTTGAGGATTCAGTAAAATTCAGGTTGTTATCATCAGAGGAATTGTTTTGGTCTTTTCAAAGTCCCCTGTCTTGTCAGCAGTGTATTGTCAAGTTCTGTGAATTCATCAAGGGTATTGTGCTATTTGGTTCGTTCTCGTCCTATTCCAGCTCCAGTAGTTATAACAGTGTGCAATTATTGTAATTTGCTTGTTTATTTAACATGAGTATCTCCTGTGAGATACAGTTTTTAGGGAGGTGAAAAGTTTCAATGCTAGGAAATCTAACTGTGAGATAAGCTGAAGGTAAAAATAATTTTACACATCTTCCATAGCTATGTGCATTTTTCCAGTAAGCACTGCGGATTTTGGAGTCCTTTTTTCGAATGTTCGGGACTAGAAGTACAGACTGTACAAAGCCATGAAGCTAAAAAGGATAATATTGATATAAGGAAGCACAAAGAGATAAAAAAACCTCAGGGATGTCCCCTGCCAGTGAGTAACCAGAGCATGGTGTGACATCATAGGTGTGGGGTGGGGTGATCATGTCTCAGAGCCCTGTATTCCATGGGGAGGGAGGAGAGCAAGCCATAGGCACTGTGGTGCATCCATGCCTTAAAGCAGTAAGGGGGGTCATGACAGAGAGCCAGGGCATTCTCAGGTAGCTGTGTAGGTTTTCTGTAGGTCTTTACATTTTTATTAGGTATATGCTTGGAAGGACATTCCCCAAAGTGAATATTGACTCCAGCATTTCTGCTTGTCAGCACCCAGTCTACTCCTCTGGTTCTGTAGAACACACTGGGCAGCTCTGCAAGCCTCTCCCTTTTGAGAAGCTCTGAAGCATGGGTGGTGCAGGCCAGTTCAGAAATGCATTCACAGGTGTGTGGGAGAGATGGCAGAACTCGCATTGGCTTCACTCAGGCCATCATTTAGTCTGTTGCTATTAGCTCCTACTTTCTTGATGAATGTAATCCTCCCCTCCTTGGGGAGTGTTTCCTTGGGGTTGCTGGTGCTCATCATTTGTTTATGGATCATGGTAGCCCAGCCCGTAGACAATAACCTTTAGTTAAAGCTTCTTGTGCTGGACAGGTGCCCATACATTGGCTAAGCAAGGGTACAGTACAGCCTGGGCTCCTTTCAGCAGCAGCCAGATGAGCTGGAGCTGTGATACTGCCAGGGTGTAAGGCACAGCAAAGCACTGGGACCACTGCGTGCCTTTGCAGATTGCTCCAAGAAAGGCAGCTGCACTGCAAACTGCTGCATGTGAAAGCTGACAGGTATTTCATTTGTAATACTCATTGGAAATGCACATAATTAACCCATCCCTCCCTGCCCAGTTCCTGTGGAGAGGTTCAGCAATGGTACTGGCCATTACATCAAAGTGATTTTATCTGTTCCATGGATTCTCAGCTGTTAACGTTAATTTTATGGTTCTGTTCATAAGCTGCACAGTTGATGCCATTCATTGGCACTGAAACTGAGTCATCTATGAGCTGACTGTGAGATGTGGAATAGACTTAGAAATACCTGAAATTATTCAGGAGCAGTCAGCTCTGAGGGGTGAATATGAGCTGATTGTGTGTAGACAATTTCAAAGTGGTAAACTTGGGATAAATTGTTGTCAAAATAGTCTGAACCGTGACTACCTTGCTGGTGATTTTGAAGCAGATATTAAAAACTTGAAACAAGTGATGTGTCTACTTTCCTTGAGGTTTATGTTTTTCCTCCTTTTTTTTTACAGTAGAGAAAGAAATTGTAAGAACTCTTTGTTAGTGAATGAAGGCTATACAGGCAGAGGCAGTCCAGATGTTAATTTGTCTAGAAACAATTGTTGTAGTATGGTTTAAGTCTATTGTGTATAAAACTTATAAAAAAGGCTATCTGTGGTTTTTTTTAGTCAGCTCTGTAGGGAGGAAGATAGTCTAGTCTGCTCTAAAGCATCCTTTTATGTTGAAGATATGGACAGGTCATGGCAAGAGTGGCATGGTATAGTTTTTAGTATTTTCCTACATCAATGTATTTACAGGTTCACCCTTTCTGAAAGTTCTCTTTGCTTGGTTATGCATCTTTTCCTGTATGGGAGAGTAATGCTTTGGGAGTTGTATTCATTTCCTTCTGTGGAATGGTTGCAATGTGGGTTACAGTGTAGCTAGAGTTGTTTTTTTAGCTTCAGGGGACTGAGGCACGAAAACGTGAGTAGTGCTGAGCACTGTGTGGTATAAACAAGCCTGAGCAGTTTGTGGGGACAAGCAGTAATCACCACCTTTGTTTTCAGTTTACATGTCACAGCCCATGCTAATGTCCCAAAAAGCACACCTAAGCCACCATGACAGAGGAAGAACTGCATGCCATGTGCGAGCCCAGATTAGGTGAGCTTGTGATGAAAATGCAGGATTTAACTCCACTCTGGTGCAACCTCAAGCAGGCATTTCCAGTGATAAGAGGCTTGTGAATGCCCAGAGGCAGATGAGAGCCTGCTGCACCTACTGCGATCATTTGATTTCTTGCTTGCCTGGGCTCTGGGAGTCTGCAGGCATTTCATCAGTAATAGTAAAACTACTGAATTCATTAAGAATGAGAAGAGAGTTCTCCTCGTGTATCAACAAAATTAAATGTAGAAAAGGGTGTTTAAAAAGTGATAATAGATTTAAACAGTCCCATAATCTGGTAGGAGACACAGAGCATGACACTATCGCACAGCAAGATCACTGACTTTTGTTGTATGTTCAGATCATTCCTGTACTTACTGCAATTGGGTTTCCTTCATGCTTCATTTGCTTTAAAGAGCTATGTGTTTGTGGGAATGAACATTAATTGTTGTCCTGAAATTTCATGGAGCAGACATTCTTGATTACAGTGCACTAGAGACTGCTTTTCCCAGAAGTGTCCTTCCTTATTTCTTAGATATTGTGCTCCTAACATGCTTCACAGCACTCACAGGTTCCCTTTAGAAAACCAGCTTAATACAAAGGAGTTAGGTGGGTATATTTTTCTTGCAAGATCACTTTTTTCTAATGCCTGGCTAAAACCTTTAGCTAGCCTGTTTCTGTACATTATGTATTCTTCCTCTCTGCGTAATTAAGTATCTCTTTGATTGAAAAAGCAGCTGCTCCAACTGAACATGCTGTACAACCTCTCTGCCTTCTCCAGGAAGGACTGACATCATTCATAAAGCTCCAGTTAAGCTCATAACCGAGCCAATGGAGCGGATAAATAAGGTTCCAGCCTTAACTTCCAGTGTTTTTTAATATTTTTAAAGCCTGAGTAGAAACCTCCTGACTGGATGGAGACAACAGGGCAGAATAGTTGCTTTATCAGAAATACACACTGAAAGCTCCTGATATTTTCACCAGTTTGCCAGGCACAAAATGTTCCCTTCCTGTGCATGATCAGAATGTCTCTGTCTTCATAGAACTGGGCATTTGGGCCCATGGCAGCTTAGGCTTGTTTTGGGATCCCAAACCTGTGCTTTCTGAGGGGCACAGCCTCGCTGCTGCCTTGCTGGCCATGCCAGCCAGTGCTGTGATTTTGGGCGCACCTCTGGCTGCAAGCCTGGGGCTGGTGTCACACCCTGGCAAGGAGGAAACTGAGCAGGCTTTGTACTTGTAATCCTTTGTCCCTTTTCTCAAAATAGAGCTTTGCCTCCTAATGGGTTAAAATGACTGTTTGTGCTTTGTCTCTTTGGATCGATATATCCTGCCTACTTTTCACTGCAGTGGAACAGCTTTGGCATGGGGGACAGGGAGGGGTGGACCCAAAGCAAGAAAAATGAAGCTTGACAGAGGTGTAAGCAGGCTGAAAAGTTGCTTCCCTCCTGCTGAGATGTGTAGATGTCTCAGTGACTGTAGAGTGAATAGACAAACTTACTATTTCTGTAAAGCATTGGTCACTGCTCTTTGCAGAAAGCACGCCAAAAACAGGGCTTGTGCTCAAGAGTCTAATCACTTAAAGGGCTAATCTGATACCTGTTGAGGGAAGGAAGTTTCCAGGTAAATACATGGCGGGAGAGAGATCATGTGGCTTCATCTATGTGTGCTAATGAGGTGGGTTAGAGGAATGGAATTGCACAGATATTAAATTTAAATGCATACAAAATATGAAAACAGCTTTTAGCTCATCTGACTGGTGACAGTGTGGACTTCAATTCCTTTTAGTGTTAGTCTCAGGAAAAATGAGATGCTGGTGCCTTCCCTTGCTGCTGCATCCTGGTGGGAATGGTGGGCTGCATGCAGTTACCTGGGCACCGAAGAGAGGGCACTGTTAGCACCTTCATAATTTATTATTTCCATGGCAACTAGCAGCCAGTGTCACTCTCGGAGTATTTCCCCACTATAAACTTTGTGTTTCATATACCACCTAATTCAGGCTGAGCGAAAGGAACTTGTCTGTTAAGGAAATACAGTTAGGCTCTTATTAGACTGTGATATATCATGTTGAAATTGCTGAAAGGTTTTCTCCAGTCTGTGCATGGATTACTGGGTTCAATTATTTTATCTGATGATGACATTTATACTGTAAAGGTCAGCAAAAAAAGAGAAATCAATGCATTTTAAAGGGTAAAAATTGATGGTAAAAGAACCCCACCGAGCTGAAACTCATCTTTTAAGAAGCAGGTATTGCTATTACTGCGTTTGCTGAAAAGCATCTACCAGTTTTTAAGGGCAGAGGTTTTTGGGGTTTTTTTTTCATTAGAATGAAAGGAATTTCTCCAGTGAAGTATATGGAGAGAAAATTCAGTTACATTGACTTTGGAGACAAACAGATGGAACAGGATTGTGAATTTTAAACATCACTAGAAGATATGCTGCCATTATTAATAATGTTTTAGTCTACCTGATTTGATTTGTGATTATACATTTGTATGTATTCACAACATATGCATTTTGAATTGCAAATTGGGGAGAGTTTTTCTTTATGTACTCATTTTTTCATGCTAAAAGGCAGTAGTAGTAATTAACCTGTTGCTGGAAAAATGCAAAATGACTGAATGGAAAGTTATCTTTTTGGTGAGCAGCTGTCTGTCCAGACATTATCACAAAAACTCAGAGTTGAGTTGTCTAGGGTTTGGAAGACACAGGTTAATGTGAATTGCTCTCACTTTGCCTTTTTCAGTGTAGGTATGGCAGTGTGCCTCCTACATCCACTAACATGTTGAGTAAAAATCTACAGGGCTGTTTACATAGAGGCTAATACCTCCCAAATCCTGGTTTAGAGAAACCAGTATGGGGCATTAAAGGGAACTAATCTTTTGTCCCAGAAATAAGCTTATCTGAACGAACAAGACAGTCTTCATGCTGTTTCAGCTTCAATTGCCCTGCCAGTGTCCTCTGCAGGTCTGCTGTCTCTTTGCTTTGTCTCTTTGGATCATCTACTTTTGGTACAAAAAAAAAAAAAAAAAAAAAGTACAAAAAAAAAAAAACTACAAAAGATTTGGATCATCGACATCACTGTCCATCAAACATCTTTCATCTAATCCCAAATTGGCTTAAAAGTCATCACAAATTTGCATGAAAGTTACCCCAAGAGAATTAGGAGCCTGGCACGCCAGAATTTTTGAGGTCAGAATTAGAGTACATTGGCAATATTAGTGTTGGAGAATCATTTATGTTGTAAAAGACCCTTAAGATCAGCCAGCCCAGCTGTGAGGGGAACCTCTCTTCATCATGCTGCCCTTTAGACCATTCTGACACTGCCACACACAGGGCTGCTCTGCCTTCAGCGTGGCAGCAATTCATCCCCTATTATCCACAAATTCGCTGAGCTGACACATGACTTGCCGTGTGGAATGAGTATATAGAGAACTAGGTATTTCTTATTCTGAAAACGATTTCAGAAGACAAAGTTGAGCTGATTAGATTATAAAAGTGACCCAGCTGAAAATAGTAAAACATGAATAATGCCAAATTCTCAGTGTATTTGAATTACTTTAAAGTGTCTGCTCAGACTATCAAAAAGCTTGGTGGGGGGAGTACTTATTTTTTTGTGTCTATGATTATTTTGCTCTCTGACCAGCAGGATTAAACTACCAGAGTTAGGGCTAGACATTTCTGGCCTCATGCTGTGCATATTTGCAGATGAAGAAGTACCAAAAAGAAGTAAACAGAACAACAGTTGTTCTTTTTAAGTCAATTTTGATTCATTAAGCAAATAGTCATCAAAGTATACAAATAAATAATTACTCTGTTGGAGGGAAAACCCCTTAAATTTAGTTCCAAGAGGCTGTTTTCAATAAAATTAAAAGATTGGCAAAGGATTGCAGCCAGTGATGGATTAGGTTCTGAATGTTCAGGCTCTGGGGAGTCAGAAGGTGTGCATAGCTTCAAGACAATGTAGCATTTCTTTCTCTGTTAGTTGGGTCATCAGGCAGTCCAGAATGCTCCTTTCCTCTTCTTCACTGAACAGCATGTTCTTTCTTTAGGAAGAAATAGGTTTGCATCATATAGTGAGAAAATGAGAGGAAAGATGGGCCTGTAGAGGTAGAATCCATGTGTTATGTGGCACTTTCTCTACTTGGACTTGTTTTCCAGCTTTTCTTCTTCACCTTTCAGTACTTTTTCTGCTGTTTAAGAGCAGTGAATCATATAATGGCAATTTGCTGCACTTCCCTCTGTCATGGGAGGATTTTTTCTAGACTGCAATCTGATGAAACCCTGAAAGTTTCAACATTTGACAAAGTTGGTCTTTCCCAGTGAGGAAGCAAGTGGGGATTGACTCTTTGTAACTTACAAATTTTGCATAAAGTTGGTTCATTTTGAGACCAAAACAAGTAAATACCTCCATTCCCAATAATTTATTTTCTAAGTATACTTAGAAAAATATTATGCTATTGTGAAAGTAATTGGAGAGCGCTAATTATCCCTTACTTTACATTATTAATGACAGTATGTTTTTTCCATCACCATCCTAATTTGGATTTCCACGGACCCTTATATTAGAGAGTGCTTCGAGTGCATGATTAATACCACTGTTTAATCAAGCTGTGACACATAGGCTAGAGTTCTGTCATTTATGGCTCTGTGAACTGAGGTGCTGTTGAACTGGTTTTGCATAACCTGTGAAAATATGGAGTTAGTAATTCTGTACTTAAAAATAGCTAGATGTGGGTGTCTGGGGTGTCTACATCATCTTCCATTAGGCCACTACACAACAGGCAGGGATTACTTGCAGACCCTGTGTAGGATCTCAAATGTCATGAGACACCGATTTGCAGATGTTTGAATTGCTCCTAAAGGGTCTGACAATCAAAAGCTTCAGTTAAAGGTGGGTAACAGATGGGGATAGTTAATTAGGCTTTATTTCGCTGTTGGCTTTTTTTTTGTTTGGTTGTTTTGGTTTTTTTTTCGCATGGACATTAATTTTAGAGACCACAGAAAATACTGAATGAGATCCACAAGTAAAATGTCTAAGTAATAACACTGTTGGGTTCTTATATGAGATACAGCTGCATAATTTCTTTACTCCTTGAGGTGCTCCGAAGTTTTCTATAACATTTAAATGAATGTCCAGGTATCTTCTGAGTAAGGTTTAAATTTTGGACTTTTAGCAGCTCCAGGCTTTTTTGTCATTATTCCTGATAAAGGTGGAAGTTACATTTCAAATAAAGTATAAGCCATACATTTTTCTGTGCCTCTTCTGGTGATGGCTGTGCAAGTGGAAATGTGGCAATTCTGAATTAAAAATCCTGCTATTGTGTGCAATGCAACTTTTGTATTGATCTTAGGCAGCATAATGTGGTGCTGACCTCTCTCCACAGAACTTTTTGTGGCTCTCTGCACCCTTGGTAGGTAGGGAAAAGCACAGAGTTTGTGTCGGTCTGGCCACTGCACTGGGACATGTAGAGCAGTTTGAGGCCATAAATGAAAGCAAATTATGCCAGTTCTCAAAGGTAACTTCCACCGGAAATTTAGTTGTACTTACCATAAAGAAGAGCAGCAGAATATAGAGGATTCTTTCAAACAACAAGGGACAAAACATAAAATATTTCTAGCTGTAGAATGTCAAATAACAAGTGGTTTATTATAGCCATTCAAGTTAGAAAATGGCAAATGTATCAGACATAGCATTAGCTTTTTTCTTTCCTTCTTTTGTTTTTCTCTTTCTTCAGGAGAATGCTCTATCCTTGCACTGATGTGTGTTCTGTTCAGAACACACAGAGCACAGGGCTGGTTCACTACCTTGTTCAGTCTCAGGGAAAGAAATATAAAGAGAAAATCCTTCTCAGTCCTACTTGCTCATCATGCCAAAAAGGAAAGATGTATTTGGAAATAACTGTTCAAACCAGAAAGGAATACAAAAGACAGCAGTGGCTTTTGAAACTTTTCCAACTTAATAATGCTGCCACAAAGGCAGTCATTTTATAGATCACTTGCATACCAAAACCCATTTAAATCAAAATGTTGTCCAGCTACTAGAAACAAAGGAATGAATCTTGATCATCAGCTGTTGTGCATTCACTGGTGTGGTTTTGACTGAGGCTGAACAGGTATCTTGTAAAAATCTGGAGGGGAATAAAAGCGAGGGTAAGTGCTGAGCCTCAGGCAAGGACACTTTATTGGAAGATTTTTATAATACAGCCCAATAAAATTTTATTTTCATTTGGAATTATTATTGTAAACAACGTTGTAAGGTAGTAAACAAAGAAAGAAGAGATAATGTACCCAAACTTTGCTTTTCTAAAAGCTACAGTAGAAGGAGAACCTGTGGAGGTAAGAAAATATGCTGTTAGAGACACACTAAAAAAAACACCCAAAAACCCACAGCAATTCTTTTGGGATCATTTGTTAAATTAAAAGGAAGGTGAGATGTACTCTATTGGTTTTATTTAGAAATATATGGTTGGTATTATTCTCTGCCTCTTTTAATAGTGAAAGGTAGATTGTTAGAGCTTTCTGTTGTCATTACATTTGTAGTAACATGGACATGAATATAAATAATTGCATTGAAAAGCGGCATACACTTGCCTACTTGGCAAGAGAAGGGACTGTTTTGCTCTTTGCAAGGTTTCCATTTTCTGAAGTGATGTTAAAAGCAAAGGCCTTTGGAGATGTCTGTCTCCTGCATGTGTCACAGGAAGGCTTGGTGCTGCGTTGCCCACAGTGAGGCAAGTTGGTGTGTGAGTGTAGAAAATCGTGTAGATTTTCTACAGTGCAACTCAGTCCTCACTCTGAGCTCTTGTTCTTGACTGCTTGACTTGGGGAAGGGCCATAGGCCAAAACCCACCCACTGTTTTCCAGAGTTCTGGGGTGTCTTTAGATAATTTGGCAGTTTTTGGAGAAAGGGAGTGTTGGTGTTGAGTGAAATCTGTGCCTGTTCTCTGCCTTTGAGACTGAATGGATCAGAGGAGAACATATAAATTTCTATTATAGGTCGCCCACGGATGCTTCCAAAGTCAGGTATCATGTATCATATACAGTGCACTGCTTCCTTCAAGGCACTGGTTCTTAGTTGAAATACATTTTTAAAAAATGTTATTGCACCTGTTAAACCAGATGTGCACTTTGGACACCTCTAAAGAACAGAGCAGTGGGTATTCCTCTAGTATTAGAATCTGACCACGATTTGCATGGCTTCATCACAGTTAAACACTAGGAACTTTTGTGACTGAAAAACTGGAATTCTGAGTTACAGGGTAGGGGTGTGGAAAGTGAAAGTCCTACCTCAATGAGCTACTGCTACCTGTTCCCTTTGGAACATTGCAGGTATTTGCTGTATTAACTAAAGAGGTGAGAAAGTGTGCTGTGGAACGAGGTTAGTTGGTTAGAATTACTTTTAGTTCTATGTACATATTCTTATGCTCACTAAAGAGATCTTCCCGCTGTCAGTCCTGTCACTGTCTCAGTGCTGGCTGTTTCCTCAGCACTGTGAAGGCTGGTGCAGGCAGCTGTCTAGCTCTGACATCTGTCTTGTTTGCCTGTAAGGCACCATGCACACCTGGGATATGAGCTGAGTAATAAATAATGGTAATAACTGTGATTAGAAGCAGTTGTTACAAAATAACAAACCCGCTGAATATAGCACAAACTTCCATTTAGGCATTTGCATACTCATGTGCAGAAATGTGTGTGAGCAAACACAAGCAATCTGAATGATGTGTAATTGGTAGGGTGTGGAGAGGAACACATTGGCTTGAATAAAGAAAACCAAAATTTATGACCAGTATTGTTTGTGTAAGCTCTCCAAACACATTTCACAAAATGTGATGTGTGTGCGTTTCAAATGTGTGAAATATTTATATACTGCTTTCCTAAATACTGAAACATGGAATCAGACAGACTGGGTAGAGATCTAAATTGATGTGAAATGTATGCATCTATCAAGGAAGATGTTTCATTTTGTTAGATAGTTCCAAACATAGAAGGTGATTTTATTTCCATTTGTCTTTGCTTGTTTAGATGTGGGTTTAGCTCTCAGAATGAAGCAAAATTCTTACCACTGGTTTGACTTTGAAGCAATTAAACTAAAAAAATCAGTAACATGTAGGAATCTACTCCATGATGCAATGCTGTGTAAGTAATGCAATAAAGTCTTATTATTTTTTGCTGGTGTCTAAGAAGTTAAGACCCTTTCAATTTACTTTCAACTCTGTTTGGTTTTAATACTAAGAACACCTGAGGGTCTGTAAATACAGTTGCCTCTGAGTTGTTCCTGCTGATGATTTCTGAGTGTTTTTTGATTATTTCTTCTTCCTTTTCCTGTTTTCTTTTGGGTCGTTTACATTCAACTTGTTGATAAATACTGGTTTACTGCCCTATGAGAACCTTGGGTAAAGCATTTATCTGTCTTTGATTTATACAAAGAGAGTACAGGAATCGTCTGATAACTAGGCCACTTTATAACAGCTTATGGAGATTTTTATAGCAGTTTTTACTACTGAGGTGGATTTCTGGCTCTGCTAACTCTGACTACTTTAAAGAACTGGTGTGAATTAGAAAATTGCGTATTCTTGCAATGTCCACGTATCTGGTCTGAGTACTTATTTTAGAAATAAGATATAAGCTCTTTGTGAATGCTTTTAAATTTTCATTTGCAGCACTGAACATTCTGTTATGAACTGGAAAGCTTCTTGTCCTTACAAAGCAGGGGTAAACGCTAATGTTTGAAGTCATCCATTTGTGTTTTTCTTCTAGTAAAAAAACTCATACTGGAGACTAACCTGGAACTAAGTATATGTTGGACCCTTGACTGAACTGAATGAATGAACATTGTACAAAATGATCCTTGTGGATCAAAACTGAGGCACGGAGAACTACACAGTAGCAGCTTGTGTTAGAGCATTTTATGCTGTGTTTATTCAGGCAGTAAGTGGAAATCTTTGCATGCTGCCGTTTTGGTTTTTCCTAGCTGAGATTTGAGGAGCACTGATCGAAGTCATGACTTTTAAAACAGTTGCTTGAAACTCAGTAGTTTCCTCTAATTTTGCACTGCAGCCTAGCACAATGCAGCAGTTGCACTTTGACACAGTGGGTTAATGTGAAACTCAGGATCAAGATCAAGACTAAGTGTGTTGAGGCATTAAAATGGGTTGAAATGTGGAAAAAAAGAGAATTCATCTCACTGTTTTCCAAAGTTTTGTGCTGCTGTAATGAGTGGCTGCTGTTATAAATTCTTCACCTGAAGTCATAGATGTCACTTAGTGGCATCATTGGTTAGAGCTAAAATAATGACTGTGTCAAAATACAGGAGTGTAACTACAGGGGAGGGAATCAGCAGCAGCAGAAGATTGCAGCTTGCCTCTTAAATCAGATAAAATTGTTTTGCAAATGTCCTTTGCAATATTAATAATTTAAGAGCCAAACTGTGGTTAAATCCTTGGGAAATGATAGAACCCTAAATATCATTTTAAGTGAAATTGTTTATTATTTATGTTTCCCTTGGACTATCAGCTGTCTCTAATATATGTGTGCTGGTTTGTAGCCCAACCTGCCAAGCAGAAGAGGCATTTTGATAAACTCAGTGAGACTTTGGTCTTTTGAACTGAAGGAGTATGCTGTGTAATGAAATTGATGGATTTTGTCTTTGGAGGGGAGAGTTTTGGCTGCTTCATGCTGCAGCCCTTCAGAATGGACAGGGTAGACAGTCAAATGCCATTTCCTGTTAAAAATCCAGTCAATCAGGCCTGCCCAGCCTCCGAGCTGGAGAGCTGCTCCTGCTAACAGAGACTCCCATTTTGTCCAGTGCAAAAAGGCCTTTTCAATTTTTGTTTTAATCCAGGTGCACACTGAAACACACTGTGTGTTTGGGAAGGTGGGTGACTTACAACTTACAGGCAACATACTTTGAATACAGTTGTGAAGGTGTTTTACACAAGGCAACACAGACACACAATCTTTCCAAAACACAGGAGCTGCTCCTCTGATTCCCTCAAGTGTATTCTTCTTGTGGGGGGCTGCCTGTTAACTTCAAAGGAGAATTGGCACACGTGCCTGAAAACAGATCAGAGCAGAGCTTACAAAACTCTGTCTATCATTTGTAGCTGTCAGATGGTACGGGCTTGTCTTCTCCTTCTGTTTGAAGTCAGCATTGTTCTTGCATCTGCCCTGCCCAAAATCTAAATCCTGTCAGAGAATCATAGAATATAATCTATCATGCTGACACAACCAGTTTCTTTCCTTGAGAAGCAGTTTCATCTTATGCTGAGCTAATGGTACCAGTTTTAGTTCTGTATTTTGGCTTGAGAGTCTCAGTGGGCTGTGGGACAGAGGTGGTTTGGGACATGAATGAGAGTGAAAAATACAAGATGGAGCAGGACCAGGAGGCAAGGTGGAGGGGGGCAGGAATCTCTCAAAGGCCAGGGATCAAGGTAAGGATGGGATTCAGTAAAGAGAGAGGGGACTATGCTGGTGGGGGCTGAAGAAGGCTCCAGAAACTGAAATCCACAAGGTGAGATGGTATTTGTCTCCATTGTTCAGTCTTTATCCTCAGATTTCTATGCTGGTTCACCACTGAAAAAAGAAAAACTTGACCCTTATTTTTGTAGCTGATCCCCCTGCCCCAAGACAGGAGGATAGGAGCACTTATGAGACAACTGTAAAATTGCAAGTAGCTTACTTGATGCCTAGGTGCATCTGTTCTCTGCCTCCCAGAGATCATCTTCATGGCTTTCCATCAACGTTTTTGTCTGTCAGAGTTTGTTTAAAAGTTGACCCCTAAGACTCTGACCCAAACTGTTTTATGTGGAAGACTTCTTGCAAAAGACTTCTTCCCCCTGGCACCTTCCCAGCCTGGGAAGATCCACCACAAGGTGTGTTCCTTCTTGGACTGAGGCAAATAGAAAGTAAAATTGGGGATTTTTTCCCCCTTTCCCAGTACATTTTGCTAGTTTGTTTTGTCTGTGAGTTCTTTGTGCTGCAAGACCAGTTGGATGCTATTGAAGGTAGTGCTTAACCATAGGAATAATTAGTTTACTGGAGACCACAGCAAACTGCATTTAGCAAGTTGTAACTGGAAAGGTTGTTTTGTATTTGGAGCCAACCTCTTCAAGTCAAGTTTATTTACAACAGCATATATTATGCAAATATCCTTTGTAATTTCTTCTTTTGGAAATTCACAGCTCCTCTCTTACCTGGAGTGAGTGGGTTCTCAGCTGCAAAGTTACATTCTGGACTTGGGTGTACCATTGCATTTGAAAGAGAATGATCTGGAAGCCAGTGTTAGGCAGGCTTTAGAAATAGGGGTCAGACTGACCTTTCCCCATGTCTGAGAGCTATCCTTGCTCTGATGTACTGTTAGAGCAGTAATTGAATGGATCTCACAGTGAATAATAGGAAGTGAATCATGCTTTTTAATTTTTTTTTTTTAAACTCTCCACCAGCCTGAAAAGAAATTAATCTGGCAGAAGTTGCACGTATTGCCTTTTCCCCTTTCTGCCTGGGTTCCTGCCTTCCGTGATTACCATGACAGGGCATAAAAATAATGAAGATGAAGGAATGCTTCTGAACTCCTGTTGTGCCTGCTGCACTTTGGAAGCATGGCAGTCCCACAGGGGGAAGAGGAGTGCATCGAGTGGGGAGTGGGTGTGAGCAGTTGTGTGCACAGGTGTGTCACCACAGGTGACTGCACAGCACTGCTTCCCTGCTCTTGAAATGATATTGTCCAGTCCAAGGCACTGCAAAGTAGATCAGAACTGTAGAGAAAAACAGGTATTTTTCTATTAGGTCTGACCTCATTTTGGGAAAAGAGACAGGGAGAAAAAGGAGATTGATTTAGTCTGTGTGTGTCTGCCATATGCTGAGGGAGCATTAGTCTGCACCTGTGAGGTCGCAGAGGTTGAAGGATGTGAAGACTGAGTTGGTGGAGTGATGGTGGGGAGAAATAATGGAGGCTGTAAAACAATTTCCATGCAACATGTTGCTCTGGGGGGTTAATCTAATTTTATCTATGTTACTGTTGTTTACTGAGTCATTTAGTGTGGTCCTATTTACCTTCAGGACCATGTACTTTAGAGGGTGTTTTTCTAGCACTACTGAAAAGTGGTTACATGCTTAGAGGCTGTTTCACAGCCAGCACTAAGAGCTGATGTGGTCAGACAGGTGATGGTAGCCTCACATTTTCAAACCTCTGCCTGCATTTTTAAATGTAAAAATCAGTGGAAACTGTAGAGCTAAGTGCTTGCAAGCTAGTGTTGAAATCTTCAGGATTATATGTTTAAGCCAGCAGAAGGAGTTTGGTTCATGAACACTGGACCAGCAGGCTTGAAATAAGTAAATAGGAAGGAATCATCAAATAGAGTGAGCTGGGTACCATGGTGACAAGGAGGGCATAAATGTTTCAGTTCAAATCATTAGTTGCAGAATTCCTGGAGTGAGCAAGGCTTTTCCATATAAATAAAACTTTTAAGGAGAAATAGTTTAAAAAAACAGCTGTTAAGGGGCCTTATTAAAAAGGCTCCCATCAGTGATGAGCTCTGCCTATTAACTCATAGATTTGTTCTTAAATTATTAAATGTATAAATGAAACATGGAGCAGGTTGTCTCAGAAGCAACCTTCCTGGGCCACAACTGCTGATAGATTCATATTTGATCCTGAAGGAAGGGAGTTCCTTACTCTGAGAGGCAGAGGTTGTGATGGGCTGTGGCTGCCAGCAGAATAACCCAAGAAACATAGAGCAGCTAGGGGTTAGTTATGTCTCAGTGATGATGTTGCTGGTGGGGTAAGATTTCCTTCCAGGAGTTCATCAATGCAGGGCCATTTCCAGGAACAATCCATTAGAAATTGCACACTGAGCCAAAGTCAGTAAGGTAATAAGCAGATAATAGGTCTTTCAAGTGGTCCAGTTTACCCTTTATTTGCCCTTTTCCATCTAAAATAGCAAAAAAACAATGAAAGAATCATGGTATTTGATTGAGGGGAGATTAGAGGCCTTGAGAGGTTTTTTTCCTTAGTAGAGAGATATCTTTTTGATTCTGTGCAGTGTCGTTTTCAAAATGAGGGCTTTATTGCTCATATTGCTATGTTATTTTTCAAAGTGGGTTTCATAAGTTTTGAAAAGGTAGGATCTCACAGAATCCCTTCCTCTGGTGCATTTAATGCAACTTTGATTAGTCAAATAAGCTTTGTGCTACCTTCCTACAAACTTATCTGAATTGTAGAGTTGGATGCACCCCTGGGTGCATCTTTATTGAGTTTCCACCTTGCTGAGGGCAGGTCTGAACACTGTGGTGCAAAACTATTGTGAGCTTTGCACTGCAAGAATGGCAAAAACCAAAGGATGTGCACTGGGCCTTATCCAAAACAGTTCAGGTACCATTCTGTTCAGTGCTACAGGTGGGGTGTGAAGTGGTACCCACTGATAATAGTTGAAATCTGACCTATTCTGCATTGGGTATGACAGTAGCCTTTGCTCATCTCAAATGGCTGTTGGATTCTCAGACATTAAATAACTGTTATCAGACTTTCTTGTGAGCTTTTTAAAGTGACATGAAAACGTGGTGAGAGAATGCCTCTGTGTGTATAGATGTGTATAAATTAAATAGATGGGAGTGTATTCATTTCGTTGTTTCATCTGCATCTGTAATTAATAATGATATTTCATATAGATTTCTGGCTTTTCTGTTAGCAAGGATTGTGACAGAAAAGTGTTGTAGTCTGAGAGGATAAAATTCTAGTTGAAGTTCCTGAAAATGCAACGAAAGATACAGGTGGGTAGATGCCAGGAACTTGCACATTGGTGGATAAAGCTGATGGTTTTGGCATAGCCCATTCAGGGTTACACTGTAAAAGAGTAGAGTGGAAAACTGAGAGGGAACAATGTGAGGAAGGACACTGCTGCAAGCTTGAACTAACAGACTATCACTTGGGCTGCTGAAAGTTTTCCTCATAGGGGTGATACAGTCTAGGAGGAAAATAACGAGCATTTTATGTGGACTGGAAAAAGTGCAGTGGCTGTTAGAAAAGCTCAAAAGAGTACATATTCCACATCAAAAATATGAGAATAAATCACAGTGTTGACAGGGAACAGTAAAAACATTATGAAGCAAGGAGCTACTACTTTTTGGCTGAACCAATGAATAGACATTAAAGTCTCCAAGAAAGAGAAGAACTCTTTCTGCTTCTGCAGTTCAGCCAGAGAGAAGGGGATGAAAGAAAGACTACATGGCAAGGATACTGGAAGATGAGTTAGCATTTGAGCAGAAGTGTTAAGAAATGTTAAGGCTTTTCTGCAGTACTATTAGTCTTATTAGAACACGCCAATTTGCTTAATTTTATGAGCATGTATCATTTTGGATAGCAACTTCTCTTACACTCTTATTCTGGTCAAAATGACAAGTACAGTTTTCCAAGACAGCCCTTCCAGAGATGGTGGGAGTTTCATGCTCAGGTTGTTGTTTGGTTGGACTCCTTAAACTCCTATTAATATTAATGCTTATTGTGTGCAGTAATTGGAGACAGAGTTGAAATGGCATTTAGCCCTCTTATTATGTTTGAGCTGTGTATTTTGTCTGTTTTCAAATGTCTCATTTTGAATTAGAAAAGGAAGAGGTAAGATGACCTTTATGCAGACAGAGGGTTTGCAATTTCTTTCTGCCTTAAAGTATAGCGGTACTACTCACTGATATTTATACTTGGAATTTGAAGAAAGAAAATGTAGAATATCTAGGTTGGCACCATAATTATCGCTGATCTATAGTTTATGAGGGAAAGCAGCAAAGCTGAAATTGGAATTTTAGAACTCTGTTAAGGATTTTGATACCTTACTCTGCCTTGTGAGCTACTGCCAAATAAATACACAACAGAGTCTTTTTTAAAATTCTAGATGACAAGATTTGAAGTGAAATAATCATATTTCACTCCTAACTGAATTTTAGTGCTACTTCTGAAGGGAAGGATTAATTTTAAATGCTTTCTTGGATATTCATTTCCTTTAAACTGGAAATTGCTTTAATTAAAGTGAAAACTCTTGACATTGAATTTAAATGTTCATCTTCTGTTTCTCACCATAACTTTGTTTAATAGACATCTACAGTTGACTGGAGAAAAGGTATTCTAATTCCTCACAGGAAATGATAGAAATTTCTCTATTAAAAGTTCAGCCTCTGTGGTGAGCTAAGGTTAGATGACTTTGAAATGGTGCTTCATCATATGTTTCCCACAATTTATTGGTGGCAAGTGGAAGAATTCAAATAGATTGCATGAACTATATGAGCACACCCTGAAGAAGATTTATTCCAATTATTATATTTAGAGTTACTTTTTGAAAGTGCAAGCATAAAATTATCTATCCTGGTAAAGTCTCTGCGTAAGGTGTTTGTCTAAAGCACCTTCTCTGTCATGGCTCTTCAACACAGCAACTAAGGCTGTCAAAATGCTTTCTGGTAGCAGGACACATAGTTGCAGATCTAAAAATACTGGTTAAAAAGTCTCTGCAGCAGCTTGGCAAATTACCTGAGGTGATGTTACTTGTACATTTCTTAGGATATACATAGTGAGATTTTCTTTTGCTGCAGACTTACATTAGAATTAAACTGTATTGTAGGCCTGACTGCGTCTGATTTTTTAAAAATTGCATTCTTGTTTGTAAGTATGAGTAGCCTGGAATACACCTTTCTCAAGTTGAAAAATAGGCAAATAACTTGGTTCCTTTATAAATTCCATTCCCAGAACCTTTACTTTCTGAGGCTCCTGCAGCATAACCACCAATTATATTCTAGTAATTGGTTATTTTTTCTACCTGAATAACTCTTTCACAGCTTGAACTTCTTCCAAGGTCATTTGCTTCCTCTGATAGAGTGGAATATAACATCTCTTTTGAGTAGGCTTTTAATTCCCAGTGTCTAAAGGGTCATGTTCTCCCATATACCTTACGCCGTGCAGCTTTGCTTCAGCTGCATCTCTGTGGTGCTTTTCTGTCTTTCTCACTTTGTTTGCTTTAATTAGTTGTTGTGTAAGATTTTATTAGTCCTGTGCATTCACTCTCTACTTTGTTTGCTGTTTGCTAACACACTCCCCTTCGTGAATAATCTGAAATGCATGTACTGGACATGGCAGCAGCATTCCCAACATTTGCTCTCAAATGATTGATTGTAACCATTGGATCATAGCTTTGATTTATTGTAGGTCTGGGCAGTGACTGTGGGTGATGGATCATGATGGTCATGGTATTTCAGAAGTAAAGTTCAAATTATATTTTAAAAGAATTTTCCCCTCCTTTGAAGCATCACATTTGTAATCTTCCCATAGAGTTTATGGCAGCAGATGATTATAGTGATTGATTCCTCCAGGATCCTACTAGGCCAGCTTTATTTGCCAATATAGCTTTTTAATTAGTGGGTTTTTTGATATTTTCAGCAAGAATTGATTTTGAATACAATCACTGGTAATATTTCTAATAAGTCACTCTAAAGACTAAGTTCCTCTATGCTGACAGTAAACAGTGTGAGGAAATAGATTTTGTCACAGGGTGCAAATGGTTTTAGTCTATCAGTATGGGGATGTTAAAGATTTTTATATTCTTTAATTTTATCTTAATAACTGAAATTTAGTTACTATTTAATTTAAAAATTTAGTTGATGGTGCTATTTTGATTGTCTCTTAGTACTGTGGGGTTGAAAATCCATTCCTCCAGTAAAATTCTGGGGCTGTTTTTAGGCAGAACTGGGATTTGAAACAGCAATAAATGTTGCCAAAGGGGAAATGCAGTGGATGACTTCTGTCTGAGTATGGCTGGGATGGAGTCAGCTTTCTTCAATCCATACACTGCTTTACAGTACCTTGTGGCAACACTTGCTGGTGTTCCAGGGCAGATCTGAAATCAGGAAATTCAGGTAAGAGAAAAAGACTTCTTTCACTGAAAATATCTCTGAGTACAGCACAGGACATTGCCCTGGTCCAGAAATAGCAGCTGAAATATTTTTGTAAAATGCATTGTAGTACAAAAGGAGAAACTATATTCAGCTTTTAACTGGGCTCTGCAGAGATACAGTTGATGGGCAAGGCAGAGAAGAGAAAACTAGAAATGTGTGTATGCCTTTCCTCTTATGTGTTTGCCTTTGAATGGAATCATTAAAGTTGGAAAGACCTCTAAGATCATAAAGTCCAATCATTAACCAAACACTGCCAGGTCCACAGGTGCTTGGATGTTAATGAAGATAAAATGCAAGGGATTTCTGAGCCTTTGGATGCATTTCTTAATGATCTATTTAAATGAAGTGAATATTGCTGCTGTTAATGTGGAATATGGATAATTTACTCACTTTAAAGCATTTTGTCTTTGCAATAACCATGTAAAATAATGCTCTTAATGATTTAGATTGATAATGGAGGAAGAGATATTCAGAATTAATTTTTTTTTAATAGTGTTGAAAATATCTAGCAGCTTAACAGTTTTATTTGGGCGTAGAGTAGAAAGTTCTGAAATTGTCACGCATCATCTCTTTTCAGCACCAGACCTTTAAGTATGTCAATGATATTGTTCCTGTGAGAATAGCCAGATGTCAGAGGTGAATAGCTTAAGTGTAGGGAGGCTCTAAGATCTCCTCTGGTTTACTCCTAATGCAGTTTTAAAGAGTAAATAATTTTACTCTAATTTTTTCTTTCCTCACGTTTCATTTGGATATGTAATTTGTTAGAGGAGGAATCATCTCTCGTGAAGTGCTGACAGGACCTGTCGCTGGGTGGATGACATGCAACTTAGGCTTCCATGTGCCATTAGGCTTCCACAAAGAAGTAAATTCATGATAACTTAATAATGAAAAAAAAACCAACCCAACCCACGCAGAGCATTGGCAAGTTATTTATTCAAATGGGCCTTGGATATTAAGACTTTATTTTTTTTTGTTAAAACTAAATGCTTGAATATTGAAAATATTTACTTTTCTTCAAGTAGTACTTGGGAGTTACATATCTAAAATCATAGTTACAGATATAATTTCTTTGTATCATTTAGGCATTTTTAAAAGTAAAAATGGAGTCTGGAAGTCTTGTTTCTTGTTTTCTGGCTTGTGCCCTTCAGGATTTTTTTAAAATTAATAATCACATGCCTACTTTCATTGGTAATAAACATACAGAATTTAGCTTTGCAATGTTACAGTTATTAAAACTGATTAAGACTAATCACTGTTGGTGATATAATCACAAGTTAAAGTTTTAATCACAAGTTAAGGTTTTGCATTTCCAGGCGTGTAGTTACTGGTGGCCAAAATTCTCAATTCTCTCTGTGTGTCATGAATAGACTGAGTGTTCTTACCACTTAAATCATGGGTCTATTCACTTGACAGCATTTTCAAAGTTTTTGCCTACATCTCTTTTATTTCTTTCACCATCGCCCAATCACTTGGTTAAGGTTAATATCAGAATGTGAATATTTGTATGCAGGATAATACAGTTCCTTAGATGAGTAATAAAACTGTGTGTATTCATCCAGTGTATCAGCTTTAATATGCATTATCATGATCAAACTCTGTGAGTACCAAAAGGTTCCTTGCCATTGCTTTCCTAATATTATTACCTTTTCAGAATAGTTGGATGATGCTTGCTGGAATGACCACCTGCAGGGAAGGGCATGTCAGCCTGACGAGTACAGGCTGATGAACACTGTTAGCTACAGATTATTCAGGATCCAGACAGCAGGGAGCCGTGGAAAAAAATGATCTGCTCCTGCATGGAGAGCTGGCATTTTTCTCTCTGTGAGCTAGCCATGCCACCTCTAGCCAAATGGACTGGCTTTGCCTGCTTCTCCCTCCATCTGGAAATGTCAGACCAAGCTGTCTTTTCTGATCTTAGCCCCTGTCAGGCAAATGGAGAGGAAGCAGAGGGGGATATTGAGCTAAGAATTTGCTCACACAGAGCCTTAGAGTCCATGTGAGAGGCAAGGTACCACACCCCTCAAACTGATGTGGGAATTTGGGGGTGGGCTATGGAATCTTACCTTCCTAATTCTGCAGCAGTATATAAAAATGGTACTGTTAAACGTGGGAAAAAAAAACTCTTCAGCATGAATTTGTTCTTGAAGGGAGTAATCCTGGCCTGATCATAATGAGTTCTTAAGCCGTTGCACAAGATTGCTGCTGCTGAAGTGGAACACTGGACCCTCAGGAGCTGATTGTTTGCTTTCCAAGTTACAGCCAGGTCCCATCCTACAAGGCAGCAGTTCTCCAGTCCAGGGAATGTCTCTGCAGAATAAACCCCTCTGATTCCTCTCCTACCCTGCTCTCATAGCTCTCTTGTCTTCTCCTCCATCCTGCCATCCCCGGCTGCAGCAGCTCTGGGGGGTGTGGGAAAAGCAAAGCTCATGTGCAGCTGACAGGAACTGCACAGAGACACCTTCAGGGACACACAGGAAAGGGTTCTGGCACCACTGGGGATGAGATATGTTATAGAGTCACGTGTAGCAGGGGCACTCCCGGGGTAAAGTGACCTGCAAGAGTGAGACCCTCTGAATAGGATGGGCTTTAGGGGCTCTCCAGCTCCCTGCCCAGCCAAGGTCCTTACAGGTCAGTGGCCATCCTGGCTGACTTGCAATGCGTGGGAGAGCTCTGCCTGCTGTTTCACTGCACCCCTAAGGGGACCACACTCTAAAGACATTTTAAAGGGTGGAGCAGAGTCTGTCTTGGGGGGAAGGGGAGAAGGTGATAGACCAGTAATGATTTCATGGGAGGAGCGACTGAAATGTGAGTGAGGAACAAGAGTGAGGATGCTCTGGGGCAGAGCTGAGTAGATGGGGGCAGTTGAATCCAGAGAATTGCACCCAAAAAGTGACATTAAAAGTTGATAGCTCTGCTGTGAAGAAAAATAAACTCTTAATTTTATTGTTTCCATTAGTTTATATGTTCCCATTGAAATCAAAGTTATAAAGTTACTGCTTTCCATGTAGCATAATCCATAAAAATTGTATCAGATATATTTAATAAACCTGCAGGGTGCAATAACTAACTTTCATTTTAACATCACTTTTAGCTACTTTTAGTAGAGGCTAAGAGAAACCAGGCAACTTTAAGAGGAGCATGACCCTTATGTTTGTAACAGTAATCAGATTATATGAAATCCGCAATTAGAGCAGTAATATGAGACATTCAAATTAGTTGAAGTGCAGGCTGTAACAAAAATAGACATCAGACATCTGATGAGTCTTAGACATCAGATATTTGAGTGTGTGTACAGACCTCTGGAAAGTCTTTAACAAGGAGAATGTAGTAGTACCTGTCTGAAAACAGAATGATATTCAACCTTGAGTTTTAAATCTCCTTAGTATAACCTGTTCTTTTGATCCTTCAGTCTTTTTATTTATATAGGAAATTCAACAAACAGCTGCTTGTGTCTTTAAAGGCTATATTTGCAGCTTATTTTAATCTTTCCACTGACCGTGTCACACTAAAATTGTAAGTACATTTAGAAATTGAAAAAAAAATCCCTTCAAACTCTTGCTTTAAATAAAGCCCTTTATAAAATATGAACTTTCATTTCATTTTTTTTTCTTTTTAATGTGTATATATATAATCCTGTTCAGTTGGCTGAAGGGTGTTGTAAATCAAAGTGACTATTTATTGCAATGGGAATAAGGGATAGGTTGGATAAAAAAAGAAAGAGTAGAAATTAAGATATAAGGCATCAAAGGCTGTGTCAGATAAACATCATCAAAATAATTTGCAGAAGTCAGTTATAGAATCAGAAACGAGAAGTTTTTGAACAGTTCATTTTGATTACTCTGAATTCCTTTTTAGTTTGTGGGTAGTTTTGGATTTTGTTTGTTAGTGTGTTTTCTTTGTTCAGAACCAGGTCAAAAATGTAAATGAATTAGCAGGCTTGAGGATACGCTTCACTTTGTGTTGGTTCTTTCCTTTCTGTTCTTTAGTAGTTGCTGGAAGAATTTGCCTCAATATTCCCATGGCACTCTTCAGTGTCCAGTTCTTTCATTTTCACAGTCAGCCTTGCTATCTCTCTTCACATCTCTTTAGCCCATGGGACTATGCACTTCACTAAATCCACTGCAAATTTCAGATGATTCATTCTCTTCTTTTCTGAGGAGGTTTTTTTACTCACTGTCTCTTCAAATTGTCATCAGCATACTGCAAAGTTCAGGAAGTCTCTTTTTTTCCCTGGTATGTTTATCCTCAATTAACTAGTCTATATTCATTCTAATATTCCTCCTTCAGCTTCTGCACTTAAATTGTACCACGGCTACTCAAGGGAAATGTTTTTATTGCTTGCCATTTATTGCTATAGCAATGGAATTCTATCACCCCCCGCCTCTTGTGCTGCAGAGATTTAAGTAGATGTTTGTAGTTTTGGTCAAACTTATCCTTGTGGGGCTGGGGAAGAGTCCTTATATATGTATACACACACATATTTATATATACATTATATATATGTGTAGGTAAATCAACATTGTGGAATCAATAAATCAATCATTGGTCACTTCATGTAGAGATAAATGGGTTCTCTGTAAGAGTAGAATAGGGGTTTATTCCACTCATTAAAGGTCAATTAAAATTGTATGTTTCAGTCATTGAAGTATAAACCAGAAAAATTAAGATGATTGAAATTCAGAAAGCATAGGGGAATGTCTGTCTTTTTTTTGGTTTTTTTTTTTTTTTAAATTTGTAAGGCTTGGTGATAGGGGGTGAAAGAAAGCATAGATCAGGATACTCTTGTAACCAGAAATAAACTGATAAACTGATATTTTTAGTATTAGACACATTCTACATAAAAAAATGAGGGGGGGAGAAATGGTCCTGCTGTATAAAGAATGCAATCAGTGACCTTCTAAATCTCAAGAGCTCAACTTCCAGCTCTGTTTTTTTCCGGTGTTAAAGCACATTTTGCTGATCATTCATTCCACTCTTTTGAGCAAAAGACCTCTGTTCATACAAACACTGAGTACTTGTTTCCAGGGGGAAAAAAAATGTTTCTTTTTCATGGAAACAGTAGCTAGTGTAATAAAGCCTCAGAGATGGCTGGGGTGTGTGGTTTCAAACACTGTCACTGGATCCGCACAGCGGTGTTTCTGGGGACATGTCAGGAGAAATGAAGTGTGAAACTGTATCTGCAACCTCTTGCTAGAAGGTTTTGAAATCAGGGTGTTCCCAGCAGCTTACATGGCTGTCTCATTCCCTGAAGTTTACAGCTATATTGTCTCTGCTGCTGCAGAAGTCAGTGTAGTGCTGTGTCAGGAAATGCATCTAAATAAATCACAGAATATTCTGAGCTGCAGGGGGCCCACAAGAATTGTAAGTGAATTGCCCATACAGGGATGTTTAGGGTGAGAAGGAAGAAGGAGCAGATGAAATCTCTTAATGTACTCTGTGACCAAGAGCAACCTTTTGATAATGAGAAAAATGATTACATGAGTGAATGAAGAGATTTGAAGAAATACCTGAACTGGAATGAACCTCATTTTTGCTCAAAGGAGGAAATTAGGGGGATAAAATGACAAAGAAATCTGAGCAAAAAAGCCCCATTTAGTGTTATTTTGCCTTCCAAAGATTTCCAGCTGGCATTCTTAAGTGGCCTTTCAGAGGTCTGGGCCACACTGTCCTGACAAGAAGTATCTAACCCTGCTTGCCCCTGCCCCAAGTTACTAATTATATTAACCAAATATATTTCTGATGCAGAAGTGCTTGAACATCTTATGTCGGATCAAAGCACTATGATTGTCGTGATCAATAAACTCAAACCCTAAGACAACTGAAAGAGGCCTTACCTGTACTTGGTGCATAACTGAGCCAGTAGAATGAGCAATGTTAGTTTTCATCTGCTCCTTTTAGGATTAATTACAGTATGTGGAAGTTATCTTAAAGCTATGAAGAGGCAGAGCTTGATGTGTTGTGTCCCAGGAATAAAAACCTGGGATTGATTCTGCCTGGAGAGAAGAGTAGAATAAAAGGTAAAAATAAAAACACTGTATGGTTCATCCAAAGTTCAAATAGGCTTTCCATGTCTTTAAAAAACATCACATAGTTGAATTGTTCCAGTGAACTCAGCAGATTTAGATTTTTTTCCCCTCAGAAAATTGAATATGTGAAAGTAATTTGAATTTATTAGCTATAGTTTCAGTATTGTTTGTTTTCCTTTCACTGCATTGTAGCAATTGTGATCTTTTCTTAAGGAGGGGTTTCCATTTTCCCCTTTCCATCTCCTTTACAAGAATAGAAAAATGAGAAGTCAGTAATTACGTTAGTCTTGTCTTCACCGGATTGATGGATTTTGAGATGTCTGGCAGTAACATATTATCCTGTCCTTTCTGGCACGACATCTTGTCCTCTTCCAAGCCATTGCTTTATTTAAAGTAACTGCAATTAGCACAGTGTCTGCTTTTGTGAGCTATGCTCAGATGTGTGGATTTGCCATCACCCACCAAAGATAGCAGCACCTGCATGGTGTTGCTATCCAGAAATGTCCTTCATGTCCTTTTCTAATGATAAGATTTCCTCTGGTGACTTTTGGAGTTGCCTGACTCCTTTCCAGTAAATTAGAAGATATTAGCTAGAGAATTAAGTTAATTAGGGGGGAAAAAGTATGACCTCTTGAAATATTAACCTTAGGGTATATTGGACTTCCTAAATGGCCTTCAGATTAATGGCTGTGATAAGTGGATAAAAGCTGGTCAGATTTTGGGGGAGTTGCTTCATCTCTGAGTCTTATAATCAAATTTCAATTTACTGAGGCGTATAGATCTCTCAATTCATTTACTCATAAGTATACATAAAGGAGATGCTATGGTAAGCCCCAATGTTATAAATGTGCAAATAGACCCCCCTGCTGCCATTGAAGCAAATGGAGAGCCCTGAATACTGCTTGCTTTTGGATGTGAAGGCTTGTCTCCTCAGGTATGTATTTCCCATTATCCTTTTTTACAACTGAGTATTTAATGAGGACACATCGTTTTCCTAAGCCTGGAAATATTTCTCTTTTCTGTTGCTCTATAGAAATATAGTAAAAAGAAGAAAAAAGTTTACAGTGCCTTCACAGAGGCCACATATTCCATCATGAATGTAATCTGTTAAATTATCAGTGTTGTAGCTTGGAGAGAAGAGTTGCACAGGAGCATTGATTAAAAAACTGACAAGCTTTTTTTCCTTTTTTTTTTTTTTTTTTAATTGCTGTTTTGAGCAAGAGGGGCTGTGGCTAGCACAGGTCCTCCCCATGGGAACATTTTGCTATATTTCATAAACAAGATAAAGTTTGGATGTTTTGCAAACAACTTCTCCGGATTAGGTCAGTTCGGGCTTGGCCAATTGTGCCTAGGGGGAGGTCTCGGGCTGACCAATCTGGGGCACCTCTGTAAACTCTATATATATGGAATTCAAAACAATAAAGCTCTCTTCTCCTCTCTTTCCTTGTCTGAGAACTTGGGTCATTCCTCAGCTAGCCGCTCAACAGCGACAAGGGGCTTCATATCTGGGAAGGTCTAAGTGTGTCCTGTGCATTTTAAGTGCTTGTCCTGATTATCACCCTAGGAATAAACTGCAGTGTGTAGTAGCTATGTGAGCACTTAATTTGTATGTTGAGAGGTTTTGTACGTGGGAGGAGACTTGGCATTGAGTTTCCTCACAGAGCAAAATGCAGACTTGAATGCTTGTGGGACTAAGGCCTACAACATCTAATTTTTGGGTTTGTGAAAATGTGCTCATTTTGTTTAAAATACGATGAGTGGAGGATCTTTTGACAGTAGTCCTGCTGCAGTGTACCACCTCAGAGTTACCAGCTGTCTACTCAGCAATCATTACCATTATGTTCCTAAAGCTTGGAGCTAAGAGAGGGATGCCTGAGGAGGTTTTAGCTGATGAAAAAACCCAAGAAGATTTATGTTTTTGTTCTCTAGCATGTTGGTTTTGTGTTTTTTCCCTCTCTCTGGGTTCAGAGTTCTGTTGTTAGAGAATGGAGTACTTGTATTTGCCGTTGTACTGCAGCAGTTGTCATAATGCAAATGAAAAATTGGCAATTGATTTTTTTTTTCCTGTTTGTTATGGGCATATTCCTACAAGAGGGAGTAATTGGTGGTCATTATATGTGACATGAACTTAGTTTTTATTTTCCACTCCCTCCTGCTCCTGCCAAGAGATTTGTTATCTCAGTAGGGATCCTTCTCATCTTGCTTTTCTCAGAAAACACTGGAGAACAGAGGAGTCTACAATTGATTTTTTTATCCCTTTGCATTTTTCTGCAGTTTTATGGAGACTGTATTGCAAAAATGGGCTTTAAAAAGTAGGAAATTAAAGAAGGATGCATATTTTTTTCTCATTTTCCAAATTCAATGTCTATATAAAAATGCCTTTGAGACTTTGTGAGTCAAGCAGCTATCCTAGGAAATTAAACTTCCAATACTGCCATACTCATTACAGGCTGGTGGACGTCATGTAAATAAAATAAAGTTTGGCCGAAGGGTCCTTCTTCCCTGTTTGTGAGCTAAAAATACACCCACTGTTGTCTTTGCCTTGCCAGCACGTGAGCAAATATTGGCCAAGTAGTTGAGGATGGGCTTGGCAGGGCCGTGAGCTCTGTGCCTCTCGGGCTCCTGGGGAGCTGCTGTCCATCTGGTGCCTGCGGTGTGTGACACAGAGCCTTGGGCAGAGCTGCAGCCAGGTGCCCACACAGCCAGGGAGTGCTCCTGGGGACAAGGCTCCAGACAAGGACTGGGCTCTGTGTCCCTGAACCACCTTGTACTGAATGCTCTGCAAAGCGAGCAACCGAGTGAAACTGTGGCACCTGCTGAAGTGGCAGCACAGGTGACTGGAGATAGGACAAAATTAACATCAGTGAGCACTTGGTTAGGAAAAATCTGAGACTGGTTGAGAAATAGTAACCTTATAGAGACTTTCTCTCCTCAGTGAAGACTCCATCCCTGGAGGGTACCAAAAGCATTTGAACTGTGAGCTCTGATGGCCTCTCTGTGTTTGTGTGCCCAGACACACAACTTTTACTTGAACCTACAGAAATGGGAGAAAATTTCTTCAGTCACAGAATAAGCTGAGTTGAAGGGAATCCACAAGGATCATTGAGTCCAACCCCTGGCCCTGCACAGCACCATCCCCAAGAGTCACACCAAGTGCCCGAGAGCATTGTTGAAATGTTCTTGAACTCAGCCAGCCTTGGTGCTGTGACCACTGCCCTGGGGAGCCTGTTCAGTGCCCAGCCACCTCTGGGGGAAGAACCTTTTCCTGATATCCAGCCTAAACCTCCCCTGGCACAACTTCAGGCCATTCCCTGGGCTCCTGTCACTGTCACCACAGAGCAAAGATCAGTGCTGCCCCTCCTCTTCCCCTCACAAGGAAGTTTTAACTGCAGTGAGGTCACAATGAGGTCACAACTCCCCTCAGCCTCCTCCTCTCCAGGCTGAACAGACCAAGTGATCTCAGTCTCTCCTCATACGGCATCCCCTCAAGGCCCTTCACCATCCTCATGGCCTCCTTTGGACACTCTCTGATAGCTTTATATCTTATATTTTGGCACCCAAAACTGCACACAATATTCAAAGTGAATATTTTCTGCACCAATAAAGAGTTGAATTATTATTTGCTGCCATGTAGCTAAGTAGGTAAGAGCAACTAGCTCCTGTGACATGTATTTGTACTTTTTTATACTGTCCAGGTGTTTATAAAGTACATTGAGATCCTTAGCTGAAGAGGGTTGTATGAACACGAGCAATAATTACTGTCACGTGTGTGAAAGAATAAGGTCTTCCTGCCAGTAGCCTTTCCCCAAGGGGGAATTTAATTTCTTTATCTGCAGTAATTTCATTGCTGTCTCTCTTCAGATTGGAATGTGCAGTATTTAAAGCTGATTTAAACAAGAAGGAGACTCACTCTGCAATCCATTAAATCCAAAGGGATGTGCTTCTAACTTCTCTGCTGGACACTTAGCTATACACACAGAAAGTCAATCTCTCTGAGATTCTCAGGTGCCTTCTGGTTTTCTCTGAATGAGAAGAAAGAACCTTGGCCTCTCGATTTCAGGCATGCCCTTTGCACATTTGGTTTCTTTTGGGATGCTTTTACTTGCATTTGCTTATCTTTGGTGTAGGGTTACTGGTCTTATTTCTGAAGGATATTGTTCAAATGTCAAAATACAATAACCAAAGTTACTATACAGTAACAGCTACCTTTGTGTGAAAGCTGACAGGTTTACAGTCCCAACATCTTAATTAGCTACTATGAATTCAGATATTCATGTAAAATAATACAGCTTCAGGAAGCTGCATCTCAGCTCTCCAAGAGAAAAAAGAAATGTTTGCTTAAGGTACTGGTGGATGGATGTTTAGATTTTCTGGTACTCAGTCGTAGCAAATATTAAACTCAGCAATTTAATGCAATGAACAAAATTATTTTATGTGAAAAATATTTCATTTAAACTGAGGTTATATGTGAGCAAAACATATTTTCTGCCAATACAGCTATTTTTGGTCTCACAAGAAGATAGAGCAGTTGCACTGTGTAGTGTCTTGAAAGGTATTTTAATGTATAAACACCAGTAGTGAGGTGAGAAGCTATTACAGCTCATTTCAGTGCTTTACCATTGGGCAAACAGTTGGCAATTATTGCACTTGGAAGAATTGAATGGATGATTTGAATGGAAACGCTGGTTCTTCAGTGAGTTCTCTTTTTACATCAATTGTAGCATATGTCCACATTTTTTCCAACAGTAATGAATTTCCTGAGGTGGTTTCCCTTGTGCTTTTGAATGCTAAGTGTTAAAATCAGCAGGAGAGACCTGTAGTTGACCTTTCATGCTAAATGTGAAAGGGCTGTTGTAGCCTTTTAAAGGCTTTTGTGCTTCGGGGCCTCCTGGGAAGCTCCAGTTACCTTCAGATTGGATCAGCTGTTTCAGGTATGAAACATCACTTGTGCAGAGTAACTTAAATATTTTTCATAGTGGTAGCTGCCTTTTATGATGAGTCTGGAAACATCTGTCTATACATGCAACACATCTGGCTTTATGGTGCATTCTGTCCCATTTCCATCTGTTTGGGAGCAAAAAGAACCTGTGATTTGACTCTATTTTAAGTAGTTTTTGTCTTTGAAAGTCTGAAAGTAGTATTGATGTGGGCAGTATAGCTGCCAAACAGAAAATTTCTGCATCCATTATAGAAACTTCAACCTTTGATATTACAAGAGTTCGGAGTAGAAGTTTGCATTTGGTAAATGCTGATGCTTGGATCACAACACAGGTGGTAGGACTTTCTGTTTCTGTGGAGAGGTGGTCTGATGTCAGTCTGTGATTTAGATTTAAATGGCAAATCAATATTCTATGCATTTTTCAAAGTTTAAGCTTCTGATAGCCTGCTTTAATTTTTTTTCCTAGAAATCTGATGTCTTGCTTTTCTCTCATGACTTTGAGAAGGGACTATGCAGCTTCTAGGTCTGTTTGGTCAGGCAGTGCAGGTGCTGCCATGTTGCTTTGTGTTTGATCCCTGTTAGTGGAACTGTCCAGGAGGGAAAGGTAAAACTGGGATATGGGAGATCCAGTGGGATTCTGAAAATTCCCAGGTTATTATGCTGGTTGTCAACTGATTTGGATGCCCAAAGTTTGTATTTGCTTGAAGGGAAACTGCTGCCCTGTGGAGGAAAAAGCTGTTGAGGGTTACACAGACCATTTGTGCAAAGAAATACAGAGAAACCACATCTGTCCAAGGAATTCCCCACATTGCAAACTGAATTGTTGGAAGAATATTCAAGGGAAGTATCCACAATTCTTCCTGGGTTACACTCTGTCTGTCACAGACAGGGCATGAAGCTCATCAGAACTTCCTGTCTGGTCTCATTTGGTCCAGCTGTTCTTAACCAAGTTGAATAATAAAAAGTGTCCAATTTAATTAATGGATTTATTGTACTTGATATTACAGCTACTTGCTATAATAATGACTACTTAGTTACCGACTTCATTTCTTTAGTAAAAAGGCAAAGAAAATGGGATATAATTGCAGAGGTGTTACTGTGATCTCTGGCATATCTAAAAGCATGAAAGAAGGCAAAGTTCTTTTTTAGCAGATAGTTCTTGAACTAAACCTTAATTAGGAGTGAGGTAACTAAATTAGACCCAGTTTGAAATTGTGAGTTCTAGTGATTGTAGAAAAAATTAGCACTGATTGTGGGACTATGGCAGGCAAAGACACCTGAGGAAATGATGTAGGTGAAGTGAGAAAAGATGCTTGGAGTGAGATTGTGAGAGCAGAGGAAAAAAAGTAGAAAATATATTCTATTAATGTAATTTCATGTTTTTACTTGGCTCCAATAAGCATTTATATTCTAATATTAATGTAGACAAACCTATTGTAACAGACTTTGTTGTTATATTTCTGGTTGGATCACTCTATTTGAGCAGTTAAAAACATTCTGTGAGTATTTTAGATTGAAAGTTTCAGTGCTTGCTCAAAGTCTAATTCTTCTAGATAAATTGCACAAAGTAATTCCCTTTTGGCAGCATAAATAATAATCTTTCAATTGTTTGAAGAAAGAAAATTTTGTTATTTATTGACTGAAGAATAAGTGCTACTTCTGAAGTATGTCCACTTTCAATTTTCTAAAATTCTAGAATATGTTCAAATCCTTCAAGTGGGTTATTATCTGCAGGAAGGACACAAAGATGGTATTCAAAATAATTTATTCAGAAAGCTGACAGTGCAGCAGGAGTCTAATCATCAGGATATATGTCTCTGTTTCTAACACCAGGCATATTATCCCTTATTTCTAATGCAAACAATTTGCAGTTGTGAAAATTAGAGAGAACAGCCAATGTAAAATAAAAAGAATGAAACCCACGAAACTGAAGTGGTTTAGGAAACCTGTTTCAGAGTGCTTATGGGTTATCTTTCAAATCAGTGAATCCTAGAATGTTTATTTTATTCTGTCCCAAGAAATGAAATCATAAGTGCATTCTGTCCAATTTGAAGAGAATCAAAATGACAATAAAGCATATCTTAGAATGAAAGAAAAGAAACAGTAATATTTTTTTCTTCTCTTGAAGCTTAAGTATAATGAACAATACCTTGAATACCCTTGCTAAATTCTTGGGAAAGGTAAATATATTTTTATAAATGCTAAAATAATTAAACTATCCAAGCCTTCTTGACACTCTTCTCACTACTTTAAACATTGTCAAAATAGTGCTCAAATAAAACTGACACTGGGGAAGAATAAAAACTGTGAAGTGTAGAGCCTGCAATCTGCAAATGAGAAAACTCCAAACCTTCACCATCTCCTGCCTGATCTCATTGTTTTTCACACTTATTTATTTTTGCCTTTTACAAATGTACTACTGAAAGGATTTGTATAGGTTATTTGAAAACAGAACTGGGTGATGACACTTAGTCCTCCCAGAATTTGCTTGGGCAAGAATGACAGGGTGTGAAATTATATCCTGGTGCTTCTTTAGCTTTGCTTTCAGCTCCAACTTGGTACTTCAGTTTGCTTCCAGCTGTTTTCTACCCAAAGTAAAATGTTTCCTGGCCATGTGCTGCCTCTATTTCTGTCAAGTGGGGTTAGGAACTGGTGTTGAAAAGACAATATAGTGCTCTTTACCTCCTGGAAATTCCTTTCTGCAATGAGCCATCCTAAAAGGCCAGCTGTGCCCAGCCACACAGCTGTTTCACACAAAAAGAATAGCTTAAAGCTCTTTTGTCAAGGCCAAGAATCAGATCCTGTACATTCATGAAAGATGAACGCTACAGTAAACTCTATAAACTTTTTTTGTATAAAAAAGGTTGTAAATAATGTAATAAAAATGAAGTACCTTGTAGCTGACAATAAGCTTTACAGGTGGCTAATGCCACATTTAGCACTATTCTTTTATGTTTGTGTTCCAATCCGCCAGCACAGTACCCAGCCTAACCTCCAGCAGGAAATTATATATTCCATTATTCCTTATAGTACAATAAAGCCCTTTATTTACAGCAAGCATTAGTTTTGTAGTCTCTGTGACAGAATTCATATCTTAGCAGGGTATCAAGGCTTTCCTTCCCTCCTTGTAATGGTTATCTGGAAAATTGTCCTGTTTTCTGTTGTCAGACCTGGACATTTGGTTTATCTGCCAGCATTAGGAAGAAGGCTCTCAGACACAGAGATTCTCTCTCTGTTTAGATGTAACAGAAGAGGCACAAAGTTCCTAAGAAATCAGCTCTTTTTTTTGTGTCACTTTTTTTCTATTTCCAGTTCTAACCTGCTGATTCCATGATTGTGGTTGACACTAGAGAATTGTAAACATATCCAATTATTACATTGTTTTATGGACCCCTTTTATGAGAGGTGCATAGTGTAGTTTTCCTTCTGATGTGTGTGTTTCATCATCTTCAAGAAACTGGTGTTCTCTAAAGACATGTTCAAATATTGCCTCTGGAAGTTCTCGTGCTGAGTGTGCACCAGTCAGGTGGGCAGTTAGAAAATTAAAATAGGATTATGTGATTTCAAAGGTTGAGTGTAGGCTACAACCTGAGCAAAAGGAAGTAATTGTCAGACTGAAGGCAGAAGTAGATGTAGGTTGTGTACCTACATCAAACTGGTCCATCCTTTGTTCTAGACAGCAGTGAGAATTCGGATTTTTATACTTTTCCTAGAAAGTCTAGAATGAATGGACACAAAGAATTATTTCATTAGTAATGGTCCAGGATATCTCTCTAATCTGTTCAATTCAGTTAGGTTCTGAACTTTTTAATAAAAACTCACTGTTAAGACTACAAGAGACAGGAAACTATTGTATTTTAACAGGCAAAACCATTTACAGAACCCTTTATTTTTATAAAATCCTATGTGAACTTTGTAAAACTCCTTTTAGTGCTGAAGACAATGAAGGATTAGCAGTCCTAAATTATAAGCAGAGGAAAGAAATTTGTAACTGTATTAGTGAATATTTCTGTTTCAGCTGCTGTGGAACAAAGCTCAGTTTTTCTTTAATGTTGCATGGACTTGTGATCTGCTAAATCACGAAAAAAAAAAAATGAGGGCATTCCCTTCCTTGTATGATGTCAGATAAAATAAGACTAAGCCTAATTTATTATGTCTTATAAACAGATGCTCCTGCATATGGACATGTGTTTGTGTATTTGTGTGCTGATACATTTTAAGAAATGATTACCCTCTTGGTAATGGTTGTGAATAATTATTTGTGAAAAAAGATTCCATTATGTAGGCACCTAAAATTCTTAGTCATCTCTTGAAACAATTCTCTTCAGTTGCCACTTCCATGTTTGAATTCCCACCAAGCCTTCTTCTTTTTCCCAGTGTCAAGTAGGAGCAAGTGTGTCAGCATTTAGGAAGTTATCATCACACAGCTCTTTTTTAATTGCCAACACTGAATAAATTCACATTCACTTATATCTGTGAAAAACTTGCAGATTGTGCTTGCACAGTTGAGCTTGGACAATCTCATCCATCTCAGATTTTGCTTTCTCACTAAGCTGGAAAAACTCGGAATCCTTTCCATTTTTCAAACCAGAAAACAGTCAGTTTTCCTTGGGGGAAAGGTTTGTAAGGGAATTTAAAATGCCCTTCCAAGTCTGGATGGTCTTACCGTGTGCATCGAGTGTTTTGCACTGGTCTGCAAGAACATTTCTAACCAGTAGTTCGGCAGGTCAGCTGAGAACATGAGGCAAAAAACACCCAGAGCAATATCAGCACAGTTAATCTTTTGTAAACAGCTTTCCTTTGGATGCTTGCACAAAAAGACAAGTTGTTACTAAACCATGAGAAAGGGAAGCTTCTTATGGCTTGCCAAGCACTGCAGTAATTTTGAAGGACTAAATATCATTAAAAGAAAAATCTCTGTTTTGTGTCTCACATATCCATAAAGTTTGCATATGTATGGTAATGAATGATGTCTAATCAATTTAAATAAATGAAACCCAAACTTAGTTTGACAAGTTTAGTGAAATGCTTTAACCTGTAAATGATAGTTGTTTGTCACTGTCATTTCAGCACACCTGCAATATTTTGCAGTTATACATGTGCTAAAGTTCTGTTGCTTTCCAGAAATACCTGCATAACAATAAACTTCTTCCTTTCCTCCCTCACTCAGGATTTTGGGTGGTAAGCAATTCTAAGGTTTATGACAGTGTGACAAATCTGCCATTGACTTGCCTAAATTGAGCAGGAAAAGACCAGCACAGCCCTCGTGAGTGCGCCTCTCCTGATGGTGTGGCTGGCTGGCTGATCCTCTCAACTAAACCAAAATTAAAAGGCCAGTAAGGAGTTCGCTATGGTTGGCCCAACCCTAGCTTAGTTTCTACTATTTCTGATGGATTAATCACATTAACAAGCATTCTCATGTTTGGATAGAGGTGTGAAGCTACTCAAGGCAGCTTGGTTTTCTTTTGGATCTGATATTAGCTGGTTGACCCTGATATATTGCACTTGTACATGAGCTAAGCTGGTGTATCCTCGCAAGATGTTACTAATGTCAGGTTTCATATGACATTTTTAAGGGGGATAAAAAGGACTTCACATGTATATTCTGTGGCTGTGAAGCACTGTGTTTAGGGATGGTCTAAGGGCCCACTGAGGTGGGGCAGCAGGGAGTGCTGCTGCCTTCAGCTGGCTGGGGTTCTGTCCTCGGACTGTAGCAGTGTCAGAAAATGGTACTCCCAGGATTTAAAAAAGCCAAAACTCTCCCCCAGCTGTTACAATGTAGTTTAGGCAGATCTTTAGAGTTACAGTGAAGTTTTCTGAAGAGAAGGTTTCATTATAGGATCCATGCATGTGCTCTAACTTCCACCATTCAGCTTCACCCATGAGCTGAAGTTTAATGATGAAAGGGTGAGAAATGAATGTGAGAGGCTTCAATACTTTCTTACTCATGACAAGTCAGACATGTTTCCCATAAAATTAAGGGCTTCTAATGACATGGTACAGCTGTGATCAAGTCACTGCTAATTTTGAGAGCGACCTGGTTCAATATAAGCTTTGACATTTTTCTTGTTTTAAATTTCACTACAAAATAAAGACATTTATTACAGACAAATGCTGAGAGTCATGAAGACAGAGTAGAGCTTGACAAAGCAGATCTCAGCATGAATATATGAAATGTGTTCCTCCTTGTTAATGCCCAAAAATGTGGTTAAAGAAATACATTTTTTCAATCATCCTGAAGTTGAGGCACAGAGCTCAAAGGAACATGTCTTGAAGGGGCTTGTTTGCATAATTTCTCTTCCTGAACCACTTTTTTCTTTTTAAAAAACAAAAAAAACCCCCCACCATAATATTTTCTAATAGACTGGGGCTTTGTGTATTGTTTTATGAGTTTATGGATAAATGGTAAACTTCTGGTTAAGTAGGTTATTTACACGACAGGGAAAAAAAGGGAAATCAAAAGAGGGTCTGTGTATGTTCTGGATGTTACAATTTTTTCTTGGAAAAAGCAGCTGTGTGAGGTTGTGGTAGAAGGTGAGTTTAGGGGTGAGTGATTTATCCACTGCTTATTTGTCTGCTCCTGGATTTCTGCATTTGAACTGAGATGCTGTTGGGGTGGGACTTTATTTGTGCAGTGTTAAACCCTGTGGCCTTGAGCCTCTGGGGAAGTTTGCAGAGCCACCCAAATAAATGAACTGCCTCTTCCCAAGAGTCCTTCTCAGACCTCAGGGAAAGGTTGGCACTGTTGGCACTGGCTATGAAAGGGAGCTGTGGAAGATGGCTGTGTGGAATACTCTTCTTCAGAGAGCACTGCAGGGGAAAAAAGTAAAAAAAATCTTTTCCACCTAATTAGTACTGCTTGCCTAACTGGCAGAGGTTGATGCAGTGGCTTTTTTCTTTTCTCTTTTTTTTTTTTTTTTTTTTTTTTTTATTTTCCCCTCCTCCTGTGTTACAGATATTCGTGGACTGCAGGGATTTCTCGATCAGGCCTCAAGACTGGGACTTGATGTATCATTACAAAAAGTGGACAGGAACATCAGCAGAGTATTTTCCAACCTTTTTACCACCATGAAAACAGAAGAGCTGAACCGCTATCGGGACACGTTGCGAAGGGCTATCTTACTCCTGAGCCCCCGGGGAGCCCAGACTTTTATTAATGAGGTCAGTGCACAGTTTTTTTATCATTAAATTTCAGAAACATGTATTATGACCTACATTATACCTAGCCATGCGTTGCCCTTTTGACAGTGCTGGTTGTTTAATGTCAAATAAGGTTGTCAGACTCCAGTGCCAGAGAATTGAAATGTCACATGCTCCATAGAATGTTTGCTTTGTGGTTTATGCAAATGGGGCAGGATGGGCAATATAATATATGATATAATATAATATAAATACAGCTCTGAGTGGGGTAAATTTTTTTTGGTCTGGTTGTCTTCTGTATCAATACTTCTGTTCTGGATTTCAACCACTGTTAACAGGTGACAGAAAATCTGCAGTAATCTATTAGAAATGAAACATAATGTGCCCGAGAGAGCTGTCTTTGCTGTGGAAATCTCAAAATTCATGTTAAAGGGGCACATTATTGATGTTTGAAAGTTGAATCAAAGATATTTTAATGAAATATGAAGTTGGAATTATATGTTTGTCTTCTCAGCAGTTTCTTGAAATCAGAGATGCTAATTAGGATAGGGAGGTAGCTGCTGGGCAAACTTCTAATTAATGTTATGCTGTGGGCTAATTTTTGGCATTAATTAGTTTTATCCAGCTTTCTTAATGTTAAATAATGAATTATTTTACAGTGCTTTATATGTCAGAGTTGAGAATGAGAGTTGGAGCCTCAGTTTAAGTTTGTGTATTCATTAGCTAAGAATTTGCCAATAAAGTAGGGGGGGTTATTTTTTTTTTTTTCAACTAACCAGGGATATGACTGAACTAAGAAATTAAAATGTGGGTGGGACCTGTTTCCAATTATCAGTTTTGCTGCATCAAAGCCTGTTAAATTAAAAAAAAATCAACTCAAATTATCTCGTTAGGGTTTTCTTTTACCATAACAGCATTAGTAAATTATCCACATTTGTGTTCATAAGTGATTTTTTTAAATAGCAGAAGTAATTTTATTTTAAATAAATAAGGCAAATAGGTAGCTTGGAAAAGACCAAGCACAGGGATAAATTCTCCTCAGCTTTGTGCATACACAGGTATTTCCAGTAGAAGAATGAGGGAATATGTGCCCTCCGAGTGTGCTAAGCTCCAGACAGCTCTGTCAGCTGTTTTCATAGGAGAACTCCAGCAGAAATGCACATTGCTTGGCTTTCCAGGGTGTCCCAACAAAGGATCCAAACCAGGTGTTAAAAGGAAGTGTTTTATTCAGAGCCCAGCTGGGTGCAAAGTGTGTCCCCCCAGGGAACACAGGGCTCCAGGATTGCTCAGAGAGTGCCCTGTGACAGCCCTGAGGTGTCTCAAGGGTAGAGGCCACTATTAAACTGTATTAAACCCTTTTACTAGTCACTTCACCTTAAAGCACTGTGTGTTATAGGCATTAAGACTAATGACCCTGGTATATTTCCAGCTCCCTGCAGGAGTTTAACAGTGGGCAGAAATGAAAAGTAATTTATTTGGCAATCTTCCTATATTGAATCTTGATTGATTCAGAAAAGCTTTATAAAAGAAAATTCAAATCTTAGAAAGGAAGTCTCAAAAGGCTTGAGATACAAGGTGCACAGTGTAGGGGAGAATCTTTCTCAGGCAGAGGCTGAACTAAGTTTGGTGAAGAGTTACAGTGACTGCAGTTCTTCAATATCTCAGTCAATAAGTGCAAATAGTTATCTACAGCCCATTTTCAGGGAGTCTAGAATAACAACATTGAGCTTAAATGAAACAGGCATGTTTATGTATTTTAGTGAAATGCATCATTCACAATGCGTGGCAGTAAGCGCCTTCAATGGGTTTACTCAGTTCCACAGTTGGTATTTCATGCTGCAGGTATCATGTAGCTCTGTACCCACTGGTGGTGTTACCAATCTCATTCTGCACCTTGGAAGTTGTTTGAGGTTCTTTTCAATTCTGGGGAAAAAAATAGCCCTCTGAAAAAATTTAAGTATCAACACTAGAAGAAAACGCAAAGATTTTATTCTTAGATTTTGCACTTTTTTCTTTGGTTGTTTTTGTTTTGGTTTTTTTGTAACTCCAGTTAGAAATAGAAAATTAATAAGAAAGAGGTTTTAAAGCTCTGTTTCTGGAATTGGAAAATTTCATGGGGAAAAAAAAGGTTTCTTAAAAAGATATTCAGTTTTGCTGAGTTGATGTATTGTAGTAAGGAAAAAGTGTCTGAAAAACTTCAACCAGATTTTTATTAAAATGTATTGGCTAATAGCATATTGTCATAAAAACCAGGTGCTGAACACCAACCCTCTGGTGAAATGCAGAACAGAAGTAAGAACAGTGTTTGGATTATGAAACCTGAAATAAACAGTTTTAACAAATTTTTCTTAGCCCAGGTGATAGAAATCAGCCATTGGAAGCTGGTACAGGATTTATTTTGCCTGGTTTGATACTCCAAGCGATGCATTTTCCCTGCAAAAAATACAGATACGAGTTTCAGTCTCCCTCATCATCTCTTGGGAGGGCCAGAGAGATCTCATCTGATTTTGGATGTATGGAGTTAGGGAATTCTGCCATCTCACATGTGAAAAACTTCTGAGTCCTAGAAGAATTGAATTTTTCTAATTTTTATTTAGTGATAATTTTCACTTAACCGTCTTAATTTCTCAGTGCCTGGTTCTGTCATGTGCCAAAGTTACTGCAGCAGAAATTATTGACATTTCTTACATTTTCAAGGTTTAGTACTTTGCTATGAAACTGCTTTGACTGTAAAAACGGACAGGAGGAGAAGGAAAATATCTTTTCAATGGTATTGCTATAAACATGGAATCAGCCTTTATTCAGAGAAGGGAAGGTAAATGTCTTTATAAAATGCTAACTGTATTAGATTTTGCATTAAAAGGGCACTTTGGGACTGAAGGAAACCTAATCTAAAGGTTGTCCCTCCTTAAACAGTTAAGAAAAATGTTCCCTTCTCCATCTGCAGAAATCCCAGATACATTTGTCTCAATTGTAACAGGTATACCTGGGCCACAAAAACAGTTGTATGTTTTGAAAACTACGTGATCCTCTTGCAAGGCAATATATAGAAAGAAGAGAAGAAAAACGAATAATTCAGAAATGGGAAGATTTAGCACTTTTAGCTTTTCTGTTAGTTCCTTTGGCCCAGACACAGCAGAGACTCAAAAGCCTTTCTCCTTGAGACAGTGAGGTTTCATGTGCGTCTCACTTAGCAATGCATGCGTTTTCTCAATTGTAAGTAGAGGTATTATTTGTATGGATTGCTTTTATCATTAAGGGCTGAATAAGTGAAATGAATAAATGGAAAAAAAAAGTTGAAAGAGGTGACAAGAATGATGAAAGGATGGGAGATCATGCCCTCTGAAGAGAGGCCTCAGGAACACACTATATACAGCCTGCCTAAGGGAGTAGAGCTGCCAAGTACTTGAGAGGAAACATGAGGAGGAGGAGGAGGAATGATTTGAGGTGATCGTGGGCTGTCTGACAGGAAGTAATGACCCGAAGCTAAACAGGGAATGCTTTCTAACAGGAGATCAGTCGGACAATGGCAGTGCTTGGCAAGAGAGCTCAGCAAGGCAGTGTTCAGGGTGTGCAGGAGTTCACTAGATAAAACACTTGGGTACATCAGGCTAGCAGTCTGTCCTGAACTGGTGTGCAGCATGTTCTAGATGACCCAGGAGCCCTTCTGAACACCTACCAGGAAACATTTGTTGTATGAGTAAGTTTAAACTTTGAGCTTTTTATATACAACCTGTCTGAAGAGGAGAAAAGATCTTGTAGTTCAGTGCTTCTTGAGTTTCCTGTGGCAGAAGTGCAGTTCCTGACCTCTGAGGAGAGTTTGGTTTCTTAATTCTTCACAGAACACATCATTTATTTGGGATATGCATTTTAATATGATTTGTCTTTATAAATATAGGTGATATCAATTGCTTCATAGACTTTAGTCTTGCTTTTTTTCAGTGTTTATATACAACCTTTACTTTTGAAAACCAGTAAAATGGAGGCTGTAACCCACTTGCATGTAGTTATTGACTTGAAAAAAGAAGGCATTATCAGCTTTACAAAACCTTTAACTCAGCATTACTTGTATTTTTGGCAGCTTCACTGAAGTGAAAAATGTTTTTGTTGAGGTGGATCTCTGAAAATGCTGTAGTTCCTTGTGAGCCTGCCTTGCCTGTAAGCTAGTGAGCTGACTGCAGTAAGGTTATATGCATATCCCTGCAGCACACGAGCCTAAAGCAGAAATCTTTGCATGCCTAAGATAGTAAATAAGTTTTAAAAAAAAAGTAATAAAAGAGAGCTGATTAATTTCTTTAAAAAATAATACAAAACTGCTGTATCAGTGCAGCAGAGTCATGTGAATCACAGCAACTGAAGCTAGAAATTTCCAGTATAACACTAAGTGTGTTAAACAGCTGTAATTTATCTCTGCCCTGTTTATATAATCACCTCAGTGTCCTCATTGGAAAGCAAAGGTTTCTGTGTTTCTCTTTCACCCTGGTTCATGCTAAGTGTTCTGACTGATGCTTTAATATGAATATAGATATCCTGCTTTTGGTTTGGGCTTTTGGGATCATTTCCCAGTGATTTGTGGCCTTCCTTCAGTCCTGGTCATTGAAGATGCTGAGCACCTTACTCCCAGAGCACTCTCCGTTGGCTCTTGTTAGTGAACAGTGCTCCAGCCTTCTCTTTTTCCCTCTGCAGCTGGTGACATGCTATTACTTGACTGGAGCTGAATTTTTTATTTTGCCATAAATATTTATGGCACCTTGAACAGTTTGCACCCACAAGCAATTGTATGAAATGGTTTTCCAGGGACATTCACTTCTCAGAATTTAACAGGAAAAAAGTTCAATATTAATTTTATGGCACTTAGCACTTCATCTCTCTCTCTCTTTTTATATTTTTTTATTTATGTTGCAAACATTGAGCGTATTAGTCCATATCTCTGCTTTATATGCAGTATATAAATATCTTGAAATATTGTGGAATGATTTTGGGAAAAAATATTATGCCTCTTCTGTTTTTAGAAGGCAATTTCTATGTTTAAAGAGCTGCTAGTGATTTGTGAGTGTTGGTAACAGAACTGTAGAAATAATACATTCTTCTTTCAGTAGTTCAAGTTAAATTATGCCCGCCTTATTTCTTCTAAATCCTCCTCTGGTATTCTATTTCTTCCTTAGAGCTAAAATCTTGTCTGCTATTGTTGACATTTTCAATATGCTAAGACTCTTTGTGCTTAAAGAGAATAATAATTATAATTAAAGCCCAAGCAAACCTCATTGAATTGCTAAAACTTAAGTGAAAACAAAGCCCTCCCATTTTGGGATAAATTGGCTTTGAAGTAAGTTTCTTTCCACTGGGCCAAAAAACCTCCCAAAACACAAGCCCTCCTACATTTTGCTCTGCTATGACTAATCCAAGGGATGGGGTTATTCTCACAGGGATCCAAATCAAATATATCTGGAACACTCAATTACATGGATTTGTAGACACTGTGAAGAGGGGGAAAAAATTGTTGAACAAATAACTTTATGAATTGCTAGCATAGCTTCATTTGAATGGCATTCTTTTTACTACTGCAGGTATAAGTGGCAATAATTTTAAATTACTTTTTTTTTACTCCATTAGAATGCTACATGAGATTTTGAACCTGAAGGTTGAAATCATGAGAGGCACAAGGCTCACATCCAGTTTTGTATCTCTAACAATAAATAACTGATAGCAGTTTTGTGAGGCTTTATGGGCCAATTGAGAAACGAAATATGGAAATTGGATACACTGGGCAGAGGTACACAAAACCCTTTGGAGTCTAACTACTGCTTTACTGGCAATTTTACTAAGTCTCTCAGTGTCAGCAGTGGTGTCTGATCTGAAGAAACCTGATTTCTCAGCTCATGTTCTGAATCTGATGACTGGGCGTGTAGAGGACCATGTATTTTGAAATGTCATTAAATCTGTATGTACAGGAACTAGGCATTCCTCTTGCTCCAAATGCTTCATCCTCAGTACACTTTTGGGTCCTTGTTTCATTGAAGGTGTTCAGTTGCTAAAACATGACTCATTTCAAAATGTTGCTGCTGTACGCGCACAAGGATGTCAAGTCCAAAGGACGCTGTGCTAAACATCTGGCTGACAAAAGTGTTAAAATATCTTAAATTAATATTCACTTGTGTTGAGAGCTTCATTAATTTTTTTTAGAAACAAATTTTTTTAACTCTTTGTTTGTTTTTTTCATTTGTTAATTTGGAACTCTGAGGAAATTTAACCTTAAGATAGGGAAGATTCTAGCTGTCGGGAGAGACTGCATTTATACTTACGGCTTTTTTTTTTTTTTTTAAGGAACAGGATCTATTAGTGATTTGGAAACACACAAGTGTTGTAATGGGATGCAGTCAACCCACTTTATTTAGTACCACCTTTAAAGCACTCAGTGCTGGCTTTGCAGAGCTGAGACAGGACAAATCTAGTGGGCATTAAAAGAACAGGGCTATCAAAAACTAACCCCACCTCCACCTACTCCTTCACAGCTCTGTTTTCCAGATTATTTCACTTCAGGTTGTTTGGGTGACCCCTTGAATACTGTGCAATTTAAAGATAAAGTTCACGTGTGTATATATTTTTAGTGCAGCAAAAAGTGAAGTTCAGTACTCTGACATATCTGTGGTAGTTATAATACATAAATATATGCAAAATGTTTCTCTGAAATACTGCAGATCTGTAGATGACTTTATCATTCTCAGCAAGGATAATTCTCTGCAATTTAGGTATAATTTACCAGAAAGGAGATATTACTAATTAATTATAGATGATTAATTTTAAAATAGGCTCCTGCAGTTACATTTCATAACTATACCATTGTTTGCCTATTGTAAGGCGCTGGCAGAAGCAGCACAGCTCCATGAGAAAATAAATGTGTTTGCATTACAAAAATCAGAAAAAGTAATGGCCATTAAAAAAGCTATCTACAATCTTCCAGTTTTACTTTTTCATATAAATCTAGTGAATTTTCAGCTGACTGTTCTAAGGAAGCATGACTCTGAGGATTAGAGAATACATACTGTAATTATTCAACATTAAATTTTTGAACTTAAACCACCACAGGTACAGGATGACTTTTCCCTTTTCCCATATTTCTAAGCACAGGGACTCACTTGGAGTACAGGACTCTGCACAGTCATCTATCCCCTAAAATGCCCTTCTAGGCCTGGTGTGCTGGATTGAGAAAATCACTGACTCATTTGGTTAGTTGTCCCAGAGGTCACAGAAGAAGGCCATTATCCTTAGAAGAGCTGAGTAATAATTGCTGGTAATAATTTGCACCTGCTTGGCATATTTTCACATGAGCTTTTTAGCAACTTTTATCAGGTGAGATAAAATTATATTTACCCAAGACTTATTTTTAGTTTCAAAGTAATTAAAAATCTCTTTACGCCTTTACTAATTGCTGGCAGCACACAATTTAGTGCTGCTGGTGTATGAGAGAAAAGCTCAGGTGAGATTTACGTGGGTTAAAGATTAATTCCAAGGCAGGCATCGTAGGACTGGTGCTGTGTTCCTGTTCCAGTTCTGTGTTGGGCAGGCAGCACCCAGTGTAGGAGTGAGGCTGAGCCTTGTTGATGCAGCTCTGCCCTGTGTGGAGGAGACAACACTGAATGTTCTGCCTGTTCCTACTCAGTTCAAAGGGCAGAGCTCCTAAAAAATCCAAAATAGAGGGTTGAGGGAGCTCTCTGGAAATGCAAGGGGAGAAATGTTTGGGAGCCTTGTTCATCAAGGGCAAGCAGTTAGATCTGATTAAATTAGGATTATAACTTGAGACAGTGTGGAAACTGTGCAAGGAGATTGTCTTTTCCTGAGGCAAAGAGTGTTCTGTGTCAAACGAATAGCACGGAGTGTCGTCAGCTCAAAGAGCCAGGTGTCACTTCATTTACCTTGCTACCTTGGAGGGCAGCAAATACTGCAAAATTAGCAAGGCTTTAAGAGTTGTTTTGAAAAAGGGAGTGTAGCCCTATGCTAATAATTATTTTTCCTGGTGCTATTATAACCAGCGTGCTTATGCTTGTTGTACTTGAGTGGCTTGTTAGGAATTGGGACATTGTTTTACTGGGTGCTCTGTGAATTTGCGTCCCTAAAGAATTTGCAATCTGCAAGATTAGACAGAAACATCTGGGGAGTAAAAGAAATGGATAGTGAATGTTGTTCCACAACATGAATAATGCCTTCATTCCAGGATCTTAGAAATCAACATTTTGAAAATAAAATAAATTAAATGGAACTAAACTAAAAAAAAGATTAAAATATTTGTAGAAATACTTTTATAAATAGGGGTATGTGAAGGACGCTGACACTAAGGCCAGAATCTTCATGATGTATTAGAGATAACCTGAAAGATTGAAATCAAAAGTATGTGGTATTGGAAATGAAGACTGTTAGCATATCTTTGATGTGATGGGTGACAAGGGAGCTATTGAAGCAATATGACGAGATGGGTGAAATGATCAAAGAAAGGGGTTAGAGATCCTCTTTGCAGCAGAAGTTTCACCAAGATATGAGAAGAGCTTGTGATTCTTAAGGTCAGAAAGATGAACTTGGAAGTAATCAATATGTAATATCATCAGAGCTGGGAAAGGAATTTCTGCATTACAGATGGGTGGAAAGAACTGTTTATTAGTAAGGTTACGTCTAAAGAATCTCTGAGATTTTGGGCTTATCCTGGATGAGAAGTAAGAGTCACAGATGACACTTGTGTTGTAGTCCAAATTGGCAGGTCTGATGTTCTGGCTATCCATTTTGACTGAAAAAGATTTTCTTTCCCTGAGGGGAGAGGGTTGAGAAATCTCCTTATCTACATGAAGCTTGTGAGGATATCCTGAAAGCAGGGCTAGCAGTTTAGACTGACCAGAATATGAAAAATGTCTCACAGAGAAGTAGATCAAGACTCATCAGCATATGAATGAGAGGATGTTTTTGCTAGTTTGCATGCTGGATGGATTTAATGTAAAGAAAGATTACAGAGTGAGTGGGTGTGGCACTCTCCTTGGGAACTTGCAGAATTTCAAAGGCAGTATCCCCTGGAGAGGCTGTGCTGGAGTGTCATAGGAGGAAACCCAGGAGAGAGGTGCTGGGAAGAGGAGGTTTATCAAGACGAAATGTGATCAGCTCTAATTAAAACATCTGGCAAGTCCAACAGGAGGCAGTAACAATTTTAGAGTGTGGCTAGAAAAGTGGAGGAGTTTCAATTAAGTGAACCATGTGTCTGCAGGTAGCAGGGAGAAGAAGAATGGGGTGATAGGTATAGAGACTTGAAGAGAGTGAGAAAGGACAGGTCTAAAACATTTTCTGGTCTGGGGAAGAGAAACAGGTAAGAAACTACTTTAAAGGTATGTGATGAGATCTAACTCTCGTAAGGGCAGCTGTGTTGAAAATATCTGCAGTGGTTCCAGAGACTGGAAGGCATTGCACATATGGAATGAAGAGACAGGCTGGTAGTAGGAGCACTTTGTGGGGTTTACATCACCTTTTTGTGCTCTCCATGTGACAAATTAGGAGTCAGCTCTGTTTGTCTTTGCTGTTCTTATCAGATGTGCAGCTGCTTTGAGTGCTGTCCTCCAGTCAAAGGTGTAGACAGTAGAAATTACATGTTTTTGTTGCTGGTTGTTTTGCTATGTGCAGAATTTCTTGAGAGAGAAAAGAGAGTTTTTCAGGTCTTGGAGCGTTTCCTTTTCAGTGTGAAGGCCATGGGAATAAAAGCAGCTCTGACAGTATCCTCGGTGGGGATACGTTGTGTCCTAAGGATAATTTCTGATAGTTTTAGTTTTTAGTAATACCTTTTTACTGGGTAAGTCTTCATGCTGAAATCTAAAGAGAAGGAAATACAATCCAATTTCTGCACACAGGTTTACTGGTTTTGTAATTTTTTTTGGTTCACTGCTCATTCAGGATTTTGTTAAGATAAGTTTTCATAGCTTTTATCCAAAGATCAATTTCCAAGGTTGATCTCTTTCTATTGAGACAGGTACCTAATGATTATTGTTACAGAACATTGAATGTGGAGGTAGAGGGTCATTAGTCCCTTTTTTACCAGCTGGGGCATGGGGTTACAGAGAAAGTAGGCAATTTGCTGAGTTCACCTGAAACAGGGATTGAAGTTCTAAATGTCAAACCAAGAACTTGCCCAAAAGGTCATCCTTTCATTTGATACTGCCAGGTATGTCTTTGCCACCATTGACCCCTGGTTGTTTCATTTGACAGAACTGATTGTCCTGTCACTCCAGTGTTCCTTTTGTCAGACATTCAGCCTTTAACCCCTGCATGCTGTGTCAAGTATTAAAACTCTCTTTGAATGGTGCATATTGGCTTTAGTTTCAGGTAAATAAAGCAGCTTGCACATCCAGTCCTACAGAGCATTTAAAGAGGTGCTCAGGTAACTTTAAAAATCTCTATTTTATTTATTGAATTGAGTCCTTTCATTGTCATGGAGTTATAGTTTGCTACAGACCGCGCACTATGAAAGAGATCAATTTGTTTGGCACTGACCCATCCATTTAACTTGAAGCAATCAGATTTAAAAGCTTTGCACTTTATTAATGTGTGTGCAAATAGCAACTGGGTTCCAAGGACACTCTTTAGGAAAGCACCTTGAGTGATTGGTCTTGATATATAATTCATATTTTGCTTCCAGCTTTCCAAAGAAAAAAAATCACATTAAAATTATTTTTAGATAATACTGAAAAGGGAAAAATCTTAAACCTTGACGTATGACAATGACTTTGTGTGTTTAATGGAAGTATATTGACTTGAAAATGTTACAAGTTCCCTATCAAGTTTTTCCATAAAATTATTAAAGAGTATAGAGAATATTTTGAGATGTATATCAGCACATTAAAAAAACCACCAAACAAAACCCATTGCACCACAGTGTTCATTTTCTAAACTGTACTAGCATTCAAGGTATTTTAAAAATCAATGTCAGTTCTGAATGCATCTTGATTGAGAGTAAGAGCCACCTAGCAAATAGAGCATTTCAGTCTGGATACAGTTATGAATTCTTAATAAAAGTATGCAGTTCAAGACAGACTCATCCCTGATGGCTGACAAAACCAGGAGGCACCCTAACACTGGAAATGCCCATGTGTAATAAGGTGGTTACAGCATCCAGGGAAAAGCAGCAGTGGAAGTGTCCAATTTGAAAAATCTGTGGCATGCAGAAGTGCTGAAAATAACACCAAGGAGACAAAATGGTAATAAAAGGAGGATCCTAAACCCCCATAAAATTAATTAATAATTGGTTGCTTAATAGAGCCATTTAGTAGCTATTATATTTAGTGCCAAGCATGGTTTAGTAAAATATATGTGCTTATGTTATATATATATATATATATATATATATATAAAAAAACCAGTATGTATGTACTGTATGTGTTTTATATATACACATATATACACAACTTGGGGATTATACCATACCCACCCAGGTCAGCTACTTAGGAAGGAATTATGTGTCTGGAAATATGAAAGAACAGAGAGTAAATGTTTGTGTTCTGTGCAGCTGAAAAGGAGAATAAAGATATTGGAGCAGAAATGAACCAAAGAGTGCAAGCTCTTCAGGGTTTTTCTGTTTCAGCTCATTAAGAACATTCACATTTCTGATGTGCTCTACTGATACTTGCAAATAGTGTTGGTACCTTTCAGTGTAAACTGGGTGAAGAACTGTGTCTTTAAAAGCTTTTGGAATTGGTTATTATTCATGCAGGGGACTTGCAACGCTGACCAAATGGAACAGAAACAGTGTGGATAAACTGCCTCACTGAGGCTCATTGGCCTGCGTTTTCTGTGAATGACAAAGACACAAAAAGTAAAATAAAAAAAAAGGTCAAATCCTGAATACAAGTGAGCAGGGGAAAGTTGCATCCTGGCAAAGTACAGAGGTCTCTTAGGGAATGTGAGGAACATTTCAGCGTGAGTGATAGCATCAGCCAGGCTTTGGTCCCAAAACACTCCACAGTTTAATGGTGACATGAGCAGAAACCGTTTTTTGTGACTTCCAAATGAAATTTGTGGAATGCTGCAGTCCCAGATGATAAGGAAAGCAAACCTAAATGAAATGACTCAGTGGCAGTGTCAAAGCATCAACAAATTTGTGAATAACCTGAGGCTGAATAGTCAGTTTTGGCATTTTGAGGCTCATCCTCCTGGCATCTGCAAATGGCTACGTGTAATTAGGAGTTACTGAGAATGTAAAAGGGAGTGTTGAGTTCTATAGTCTTCTAAGTAGGAAATCTATAAATGTGTTTATATCAACCTGGCTGTACTGGAGCTTGTGTTGCTGATGGCAGCTGCCTCATATGTCAGGGGTATAGCAGTCACATTGATGTGGCCACAACGTGGTGTGCATAATCCTTATCTCTTGTCTGGTTTTTGCTGCTTTGAAAAATGAACTTCAGCTTTTCTAGCCAGAGAATTTACGTCTTTCCCTTGTTCCTTTTATTTCACTCCCCTTTCCAAAGTTTCCCATTGTGATAAATTTAACTCACTACTTGGGATAAATAAAAGAGTTTCAGAGATCCTTACAGTAAATAATAGTGCTGTTGATGTTGAAATGATCTACACAGGCACTTAATGAGATATGTTTGCACTGTTGCTGTTGGTAATCTAAAATTAGAGTTAAGAGTACATATCAATCTTTACGGATAGGTAATGACTCAGTTACGCTGTGTCCAGGAGCTTTGCTTATGTATAAAGCGCAAGTAAATTCTTGTCACTTTGACCAAAAATTTATTAAAAAGAAACCTCTCCAAAACCACAAAACCCCACAAGAACTCCCTAAACCACTGAAACTTTCATGTTGGCTGCTGTAATTGAGAGTGAACACAGTGAACTGTGTTTTACCCCAGCACTGGAGCTGTGGACACCCTCAGTGGCTGTGGGCAAACACTTAAATCAAAAGAGGCAATGGTTCTAGAGCATAATGGCACCCCTTAATTTCCTACTTTCCTCACTTGTATTGATTTGCAAATGAGTATGCATGTTTGTTTATTGGAATCACCATTACTTCAGCGAGGTGTTCCAGCCAAGATGCAGCAACTTTCCAAGGGCTCTGGATTTCATTGTTTATTGCTGTCAGTTGCTTGAGGAAGGATCAGGAGACCTAGCAATGGGGAGTTGTGCTAAGAAAAAAATAACTGTCCAAACAAAGGACAAAAAATTGTGAGATAGAAAAGAACTTTGGTACTCAAGTTCTTAAAACAGTTAAAGGAAGTTTAAAGAGTAAGAATACAGCAGTGTTTTAATTGCTTTGATAAAGACAAAGTAGTATGGGAAATCAGAGCATGTGTGCCACTGCTCTTGCTAATACTCATTATTTACTTATTAATATAAGAAGTCCTAAAACAATTGCTACTCTTCTAGAACAAGACTTGGGATATGGAGTATCTGTTTGCAGTAGATATAAAATTACGTGAATATTTCAGGGATATCACTGGAAAATATTTCTTCCTATCACAGGAAAAGTGTGAGGATAAAAGCCAGTGATGCTCCTAAGAAATCAGAGAGCAAAGTAATGACAACAAGATAAGCTAAGTGGATGGGTAGTTTAGATGACTGGGCAAGTCAGATGTCTGTGTAAGTGTCTTGGGTTTGAGTTATCCATATAATGACTGTTTGAGAAAACTTTGAAAACTATTTTTATAATAAAACAATTATTTGGTTAGCAATAATGACCAGTTCCCATACAGTATGTTTATTTTAGGAAGAAATGAATGATTGTGAAGCACTGCCCTTCTCCTGAACCTGCCTCTTTGCTGTTGTGCACGTTGTCCCTCAGTCTTGTGTCTTCTCCCTTGGTCCTGCATAAAAATGAAGGCAAAGGAATGGAGTTTATCTTTTAAAAAGCTGGGCAAACTAACATACTCTACACACGAGACGAGCAAGAGAACGGAAGAGCGGAGTGCCACATTTGTCTTGCCCTCATTGAAGTAAGGAATTTCCGCTCATCAGCTGAATCTCCTGAAGAATGTCAAAATGTTATTGAAGGAAATCCCATGCAAACTCTCTCCAGCTCTTTGTTGCTTTTGACAAGAGTACACAAAGTTCTCTAATGCGCAAGGGAACTGTATCAAAATGGCTGGGTTTGTGCATTTCCTGCCACTGTTTATTGGCAGTACGGCTTCTGGAAAGGTTAAAGTAGAGCCTATTCATCCAGAATTCTGGCAGCAAAGGTAGCCAGAGTTTTGGTGCCAGTCACCTCATTTGAGTTTGACCTTGCTTTCTTCTTGGTGCTCTCTGTAAAACTTCTCTGTTCCAACACTCAAAATGTTCTTGGTTTGAGAGATTTCCAAGCCTTGGGCTAAATCAGATACTTCCCTTTTCACCTGAGTCCCCACTCGGACTCTTTAGCTCCACCAGGGTGTGTCACCAGGCTCCTGGTGTCAAGGACCACAGTTAGGCTGAGCAAAGCATAGAGTGGCAGTGAATTTCTCAGTGGATCTGTGGAAAGAGGAAATTGCCACTTTTGCACCTGGTCTATAGTAAGTTTTTGAAGTGCTCTCCATTGCTCTCTTTTCTGAGGGCAGTCCTGTTATTTGATGCCAAAACAAGAGCTCTACAGGCACAGGTGAGGGCCATCTGTCTTTTCCTTCTCAAATTAGAAGAATGGCTAGTCAAAGGACACTCAGACATCTAACTGAACATCCTTCTGCTTGTGTATTTATTGCATTTTTCTTCAAAACAAGAGCAGATTTTTTTTCTGAGAGCAAAAGGGAAGCTGTTTTTTCTCTAATTCCCTTGAAAGTTTTCTAAATCATTTGGGAGAAAATATTTGGAAAAAATTGACTGTGCATCAAAGACAAAATCAGGCCTCGTGGGACGGTAGCAAAAAAGTATAAAGATGAGATTTCACAATGTGTTGCTGAGGGCTCTTGATGGTGCTTAAAAAATAAGTTCATAACAGGCTGAAGAGCATCAAGAGGGGCTGCAGAGTCACAGAATTTTGATAGAATTAGGGGAAATGCCATCTGCAGATTCATAATGTTAATATTACCATTATATCTCATTTCTTGAGTAGGTCAGCAGGATTAAGTGAAGGCTGTCTAAACAAGGATGGATTTCACCCTTAAGCCCTCAGGGATCAATAGAAATATGAAATTACAGAGACTGAAAATTGAGGGCTACTTGTTTTGTGTAGAAGACATTAACGCTAATAGAGATACATGAATATTTGGAGGCATCCACTGATGGCCAAGAACAAGTGTGTCATGGAGGGAAGGGATTCAACAAACATCCTCCTGTCTTCTGCTTGCCTCATAATTTGAATATTGCTTGAATGGTTGTTCTGTTATTTTATCTATATTTTTGTTATATAACTCTAAGGCATTGAGAAGGCAAACTTATGATGGAAGGCAAATGATAAGTTTGGAGAGAGCATGCAGGGACTTGTATTTGTTTTTGGGAGTCTTTTTGGCTTGCCTTGCAAGAATCCTGTTTGTATTTAATTTAAATATTTATAAGCAAATAGGAAATTTTAAATGTAATTCTGTGAGAAGGGTTTGCGTTAGCTGCTAGTTCTGCCAGTAAATAGTAAATTCCCTTCCAGATTAGTAAATGAAGTATGATATAAGCTATTAAAAATGCTACCAATAGAAATCTGGCTCATTAGCTAGGTTGCTACGGTTACAAATGAGTTTCTTCAAATTTGCAAGCAAGTTTTATATACATGTTTATGTAGAATTGAACTTCTACTTTTGTGTATTTGCTATCCCTAGATATAATAAAAGTCATGCATATTGACTTTGATTGTAGTTAAATAGTATGAGTATGAATTTATATGCAGAGACCATGAGAAAGACTGTAAGAAAATCTTTTAGTTTAGGGATTTGATAGAGAAATCAATAAATGCAGCCAGTGAAGTGCTGTGTCCAATAAAATGTATGAGTTTTGTTAAGGGCAATATTTTGTTCTCCTGTGAAATTTGAGTTTTGCTTTGCCTTGTTTAGTCTACAGTTATTCCCTCTCTGAAGTGATCCTGCTGTTCATCCTTGTTTACCAGACTCTGCAGTTCTCAATTTGGAATATTACATTAACAAAGTATAACAGAGATTTCCACACTTCCTTTGTCTGATTGGATCTCAGAATTGGTTGGATGATCCTTATTTATAGGATCAAAACCACTTTTAGCCATGGAAATGGTCCTTTTGAGAAAATTAGACCACTGAAATGCTAGGAGCTCTACTTAATGGCATGCCTCTCTCAGAGAAAATTGATAATAAGAATTTAGGTTGATATTAATTTATGAATGATTTAAGTCATACTTGGGATCAGATCATACTTTTTACCATTAGATGTTTAAAAAAACCAAGCAGCCAACACAAATGTGTCGTATCTATATCGAGCTACCTACAGAATGTGTGCAGGGAGTGCCAAACTCATTGGAGAGACTTTATTTTACTGTCTTAATTCAGTGTTTTACCACACAGTGTTTTTTCCTAATGAGCAAGTTGATAGCTAAGTTCTACTAAACTGAGCTAATCTCTGGTTCAACCTTCTGGCTTGTTATTTTAACTTGTTCCATGACCCGGTAATTGTCCTGCCTGCCCACAATAACTCAGCCAGGTCCCAGGAGAAGCAGATCAGTAGGAAATACTTGGATGCAGGGTCGTTTACAGATGCAGCTGTCTCACACACATGCAATTTTGAACATTCTTTCAGGCCTTTCTCTCACTTGATTTGGAGCAGAGCTATCATTATTTCATGTTCTTTCAACAATAAAGTGCAATTCAGATGCTTTATCCTTTTGTCAGTGAACATCACAGTTTTGCACTGTTTTGTTTGTTGATCCTAAGAAATCAGGGAGCTGGACTGTTGACTTATGCCAACTTAGCAACAGGTTTGTGATGCTGAACCATGTGGTTATTGTGTAAGAGAAATTAGGTGAAATGGAGCCCTCTATTAATAAAGCAGAAGACTATAATTCCATAACTGCAGTTTACCTTGTGGTTGAGGAATTGCTTTTAGTATATTCCAGCAAAAGTTTAGGTCATATATCAATTAGAAAATTGGTTAAATCTGACTCCATGACACTTAAAATCAACTCAGTTTGTCAATCAGAAATAAATGCTATTGGAAAAAACTCAAAGAAATCTTAGAGGAAGGACAATTTAGATGAGATGTGAACTCTAGGTCCTTACATAGCAGAGTTCACCACAAAGGCTTTCTTTCTGTCACGTGTAGAAGAAAAGCAATGGTTATGAGGGTTTGTATAGATGAGATCCCAGTACTTGTTCTGGAGCAGAACACATCCTTAAGTAACTCTCTTAATTTCTGTGATCAACCTAAGTTTTTCCTGTGGTTACCAATGCATCTGGGGCTGTAGGTTCTAAAAATATATATTCAGAAGGGCCCCAGAGGAATTCCCAGCGCCACTTTGCTCTCCTGTGCTGACTGCAGGCTCAGGAAAGCACTGTAACATCTCTTACCCTTGTCTCACATACTAAAAGCTTGGGTTTTTTGTCACAACTGGTAGAAATAAAAATTTGCTGCAACTGTAACACAGGGTTGGATTGCCTTTGTCCCCCCAAACCCTGGACATTTAAAGACTTAGGAGTTTCTTCTTCTATGAGGCCATGGGAAATTCTGCTCCTCTGGTCTCAGGTCTGTATCCTCACATCTATGTCAGCTCAAATCTGAGACAGACGCTGTACCACTTCCTAGGCTAGACTGCATTCATTTCCCAGGACTAAGTTTTCATTTCTAAAAAAGGAGTTTAAATGAGAGGCTTTGAAATTCTTCCTCTTAATTCTTTTCTTCTCATAACTGCTCCCCGGCTTCCTTGCTGGTGTTCTCAGTTCCCTCAGAAAGTGAATTCCCAGCAGCGGTGTAGTGGAGACAGTGTTCCCTAACAATGGGCAAATAATGCAATCACTTTTTATCATTGTGCTGTTATTAGGCAAACATTTGGCAGACTGCAGCAAACAAGTTGATATTGACCAAAAGTAATTACCTCCTGGGAGATGTTTAGCGTGGCAGACTGCTCATAGGTCTGAAATTACCCGTGCATTCCCTGGAGTGCAGAAAACAATTGCTGAGACCCAAGAAATGAATCCTTGTGATCTCAGTCCTCCTTTCCTGGTGGCCTCAGGTGTCCTGGGTTGGATGAATTGACGCTTGGTGCTCTGAAGTCATTGCAGTGTAGTCATGGCCTGGCCACACCAGATCCCAGAGATGTATCAAGCTAAGGAAATGAAATGAAATCTAGGTTTTCTGGTGCCCAGCACCACATGGGCCAGAGCAAATCAGGAGAGCTCTGGAGCAGGTAAACCCACATGCTAAAGTTGCTGATAGCCTTTGAGAGAGGACCTGCAACATTAGATTTGCAATGAGTTCCAAAATATTTATTATAATCAATTTCTTTAATTCTGCATATATTTTATGTCTGTTTTGGTGTCAGTTATTTTTTAAAGCTCACTAAATTCTTGATCTTGATGATTTCAATAATAAAATTTTAGTTTACTTAATGCCATGTGAGAAAAATGTTCTATTATTGTGCTATGAGGCAAACAAAACAGTTCAAATTCAAAGGCTGCTGTCTCTAGATTCTTTGCTGCTCAGAGTATTTCTATTACATCTTCTTTTACTAATCATCTTGCTGAATATAATTCCATCATTTAAGTTATTCTTCCTGCTAGTGTTCCTTGGCTTTTGAGAATTCCTCTCACTTGGAGTTCCTCAAGTTCTTTTACTTAACAGTACTGCGGCTTTGTCTGTGTTGTTCTGCAAACTGACTGCATTGGTGAGCACTGGAAAAGACATTTATTTTTTAAATATACCAAGAAATTGAATAAAGGGAGGATAAAGTATGTCTTCAACTTACCTGATCATAAGGTGATGAAGCAAAGTGGGCAACAATGCAAAAGAATATTACTGGATGGAAGTTACCAGATGGAAAGTGGTGTAGCACAGAAATAACCTCAGATAACTTTCTTAAAACTCTCCCCTGATTTGAACTGGGAACAGCATGTATTAACCAGCCAAAGACAAATTCAACCTTTCATTAAATACTGTGACTCTGTTTTAAATAACTCTGTAAAGACTGATGGACTCATTCAGATGTACTATTTGTCTTTGGGGCTTCTATCAATGAATCAATGTCCTTTATTTGACTGGCTGACACGTATTTAATTTGGTGTAATATATGATACATGGAAAATGCCTTTCAGTTTGAAACATTAATGACTGATAGTTGCTATCATTCAAGTCCTGCCTGTTACAATTTAGGTTTTTTCTATACTCATCAAGTTTACTAATAATGATTAAAGATTTTCTTAGTTACATTGTCTTTGACAACAGTGATGATTAAAGACACAGGCAACTTGTGGTATGGAACAGTTCACTTCTGTCCATCATTGATCTTCCTTTCCTTATTATCTGCCAGTTAGACCTAAACGGAAGTATAGGAGAGCAAGGTTATTCAGCACATTTAAATGAGTTATTGATGAGTAGGCATCAGTTAACCCAATAAAATATATATTTTAAAATCTGTAATCAAGGGAAGGATATTTCATGCTTATGGGAATATTGGCATTACATTGGAAATTAGGTACTTGCAATTAAGATGAATAATGTATTACATTGTAATAGATAGTACAGTGGTAGTACATGGGTTTCAAATATTTAAAACTTAGACTTCATTTGCAATTTAGGACTTTTTTTGTGAATTCTTTATCTGTTACATAAAGATCCCACCTTTTTGTATGGTTTTATTTGGGAGGGGAAGAAATACTTCTGTTTCTTAAATATAAATACTTGAAAAATAAAGAAAAAAGCCACCCAGATTTTGAGCAGGGCATACATAACTGATCTGGAGTTTTATTTCAGCATTGTGTGCCCTTGGTAAGCGTTCCTGAGCTGAGATGTTTGGCACTTGACTGGACTGAGCAGTCTAGATTGCAGTTCCCAGCTCTGTCGCTCGCTTGCTGGCTGACCCTGGCGCTCGGCAGGCCGTCACTGTGCTGTGGACCTTAGTTTCCACTTTGTAAGAATTCACTTAACGGTACCGACCTGCTCCTTAAAATCTACTGAAGATCAAACATATTCCCATGGACAGCCATAAGGCTGGTCTTTACACCTCTATTTCAAAGGAGAGCACACAATTCATCTTCACACGAGAAGTTTTCTGGTCAGTCACTGACACAGGAACAGAGCTTTCTGTCCCAGGCTGTGGCAGAAGGTCTAACTGCAGGAAATTACTTTATCTTGCTTCTGTTTCTTTTGTTCCCATCTGTCAAATAGGGATCATCACCTTCTTTTTAAAGTGGTTTTGCACCTATAAGAAAGAAAAATGCTGTACAAGAGATACAATTTACTTGCCGTATGTTTTCAGCTTTTTGCCCTGAATGGCCTAAAGCAAGCAGTATTTGGGGAGGCTTCATTAAAGGTTTCAGTTGGGTTTCAGTTGTACAGGAGTGACTAAATACAAGTACTAAATCTTAGTGTGTAAATGAGCTTCTACACCCTATTTCCCTATTTCTTTTGCCACCTTGTAATGGTAAGTTTCAAAATTCACCATCAGTTATACTTCTAATCCAACATTAATAATGCTAGTTCAATAGTTGAGTGAGAAAAGTGTAGCTGTCTGGTTAATGATTTGTATCCCATTTCATGTCTTAAAACCCTATCTTATTTTTGTAAATATGCTTTCTAGCAAAATTGAATAATAAATCAGAATAATTTAAGGGTTGTTTATCTTAAGTAATAATGTGCTTAATGCGTTTGGATATCATCCATCATTTTCTTACAGATATTTGTGCACTGTTTTTGATACATGTGTAAACTATGATATATGTATATGAAAGAATACTTTAAAATGTATTGTATTCTTAAATGTAGTATTTTCATATAAAATATACATTATGCATTTATTAAATGTTCTGTAGGATATAATGTGCTTAAATAATGTGCATTTTTCCACATTTTTTTTACTGAATCATATTTAAAAAATGCTTTTAGAAGAGCCCTAACCACATGGATTTTAGGTAAGTGACATAGGAAAAGATCAGCAAACACACATGTATTACTGCTTTAGGCATACACAGGTGGTAATTTTTTTGCGTTCTTTGTTCCTTCTGTTTAAATTGACTGAGAGTGAACTCTAAAGTCATAATACAAGGATGTGGGTGTGTTCTGTGCGTGAGTGCATTTATTAGACAAATGTATCTCCTAGATGAGGGTATAGAAATATTCTCTTTGCCTTGAGTAGATTTTCAAGCTTGGATGCAGAAATACACTGGCTTCTTCCTAGAAGTTCACTAGATAGTAGAGAATATGATGGTGGCTTCTTTTTCTATCATTGTTACCTGGTTCCTTGATGGTGGGGGGGAGGGTGTGGTCTGTCACAAAAGGCTGAATTCAAACCAGTCTGTTTACAAAATATTCATCTCTCGAGTGCTGAAATGCTGGGCTGCTTCTTGCACCGAATGTTGACTTGCATACCTCAGCTGCAGTTCTGACCTTGACTGTGTAGTACTTTGTATGATGCTTAAACATTTCATCTGGTTTTTAAACCCATGGAATCATGCCTAGTTTAAAGCTTCCTTCATGCTATCTGACTGCAATGAAGTGGCTCCAAATCCTAAATTATTCTTACTTCAGGTTTCTTTTAGCTGCAGTCTTGCATAGAGTTTGTCACAGGCTGGACACTCAGGTAGAAGAGTGCTGCTTTAGCAGCAAACTTGAGCTTACGTGGAAGAGTTAAAATGGCTCATCAAGATAAGACCCAACAACAAAATGAGTCTGAAGTGTTTGCTATTAAAAAAAGGAGGTATTTTGGAGGCTAGAAAAAGTTTTACTACAGCTGAGAAGAAAAGCTAGAGGTAGTGATCAAATTGGGATAAAATAAATGAATGAGCTCAAAAATGTGTTTTCAGAGAAATAACAATAACAACTGAAATTCCCTGCTGGGTGATGCCAACATTCCCAGCATTCTGTTTCTGATGGTGGCCGGAGGTGATGCCAGGGGACAGTAGGCAAGCCTGGCCACCCTCTACTGCTCAACATCTCAGCATCCATCCCTTGGATGAGGGATATTAAAGAGAAAAGGCAAGGATACTCTATATGGCTACCTGGCCAACCTCAAAACTTTTTCATTGAGTTATAGGATGGAAGCGTATTTCCCAGAATTAGTATTAGCTTTTATTTGGCTTTGTATTGTTTTTTTATGGTTTTTTTAAAGGTAGTTCTTAAGATGGAGAGGTTGACAGTGTGCAGCTCTTTTGTAGTGCTGCAAATGTAAAGATTGTTATTGTAGAGCTCAACCTTCTGCCATGAGTAAACTGTAGGGCATTCCTGCTTTAATTCTTGATTAGTCTTTGCTAACAATTTCATGGTGATCCTTCTGTGTAGTTTCGTTCTTTGTGGTTATTCTTTTGGTTCTTGGTGCTCTTGAGGTTTGTCGTTTCTGTAAAATGGGATGATGCATGTGAGCTAATTAGGCTAGCAAAACCCTTATGAAGAAGAAAAGGAGAACAAAAGAAGTATAGCTGGAGATTCCTTCGATTACCATTAGCAGGCTTTGAGGAAAACAGATGTTCATTTGAAGATTTTAGAAGAAAACCGCAAATGCTTGTAATTCAGCTTTAAATTGGGAGTAATACTTGACCAAATTTACATGAAGCGATAAAGAACAAATTTGTCTTTTGAAATTAGGGCAATAATTTGGTTATATTAAAATGCACCTCCCTACACTAGTGAAGCATTTAGATAATTTGTTCTAATTGCTATTTCTTCTCATACCCAAGGTCTAGAATTAAGAAATGTGGTTTGGTTGGGGTTTTTTTCCCCAAATCTAGTTCCTTATAATGTCATGCTCTCTCCATCCAACTTTTGAAATGAGAACAATGAAGCCAAGAGTGGTGATAACATTCTCACTTTTTGCAGATAAACCCATTGCAGGATTGGGATCTGGCTGCTCCCAGCTGTGTTTCAGCTAAAGCTGCTTGTCTGCCAATGTTTCACTCATCGGACTGTAAAGTGTTTTTACATAACTAAAGTAGGACTGGCTGCAAGGAAAATAAAAACTTCCATATGTCTATCCTCTGTCTAAATAATGGACAAAATATTTGTTCTATCGGGCTGTTTCTAAGTGCTGTGCTGTAGTAAAGATGAGGTAGAGAGGTACGATTACATCCCGTAGTAGTTAAATGGAGTTAAGTGCTTTCTTCTATTCCCCTGGTTACTTCTGGAGAAATTTTTCTGAAAATATATCACACTGATGGTATGCAGTGTCTAGAGCCCTTCCAAACGTACAAGCTTATTGGTTATTTTAGCTTTTTGTAGAATAAATGTGGTTGTAAAGGGACTGATCATTCACTGAAGTACTGCGATGGGTTCATTTATTGTAGGGACACGACAATGGGGCTCTCTGTCAATAAGGGGCATTGTTTAGTAGTTCATCCACAGCAGCAATGAAACAAAAAGACACATTATTTTTCAGGCCATAAACTTCCTTATTGATATTTCTGTATTTCAGTTGCAGGCTCAGCACTGAACAGTGTGAAAAAGGACCACTTGGGCTTTTGTTGCATACCGTCTCATGAAAAACTGTAAACTCCTCTGAGCAGATACAGGGGAGAATGCAGTAGTCAAAATGCAGTTGTTGTGTTGTGACTCTTACCAAGGCATTTCAAGTCAGGGTTTGTGGCACTGATGCAGCACAGCTGGGGTTCAGTTCAGCTATCCATAAACAGGCTGGCTGGGGTGCAGGTAGTGGCCAAATTGCCAATACTGGTTTTAACAGCAAAATACTCACCCAAGTTTGGTTTTTCTTGGGGGTGGGGGGATTAAAGATTGAAGTATTACAGAATGTCATGTATGTGTAAAAAAATACATATTTATCTGTATGCTGATAATTTAGGTGATCATGATCAATGTTTTCTTCTTGATTACACCTTCTTTTGGAAGAATGTTTGATGTCAGCAGCCTCACAATGACCATTTTCTAGTTTTCTAAGCTTTTTTCCCCTTGGTGCTATGTTTCTGCTCCAGAATGGAAGTTTTACCTTGTCTGGAAGGATGTGAGAATAAATGCTGTTCAAAAACCACAAAAACTCCTGGGCAGACACAGGCATGTTTCTCAAACTGTCACTATTGGCTTTATTCCCTCTATTCCAGGAAAAGTAGAGGAGAGCACACTGAGCTGCCCAAGACACTTTGCTAGACCAGTGACAGAGTCACAGCGTCGGCTCTCAACTGTTTCATCTCAGCCCAAAGCAGTAACTCCTAGATTGCCTTGCCTTGTCAAAGAAACCTTTGCTAATTATATTAGAGCTCTTGGCAGACTTCAAGGACTTGACAAAAAGGATTTGTTGACTCTTTCCTAGAAGTGGTTTCCATGGCTTTCAGTGGGTACGTTTCTTTTCCTGATGGATCATGAAAGCTGCTACTGAGATAGTATTCTGCAGGCACCAATGTGTAGTCTTTTAAGTTCCGTTTTTGATGCTGATAACTGAATATTCATCTCTGTTTTAAACATCCGCTGAAAAACTGTGTGGTTCCCACGGCACTCTTGTCAATGGAATTCTACATTTTCCTGTTGCAAGGGAAGCAAAACATACATGCAAGAGTTTCAGATATGGAAACTTAAAAAATGTGAAACACCTCAGCCATTTCAGATCATTTAAGATTGATGTTTGTGTGCTAGGGAGCCCTGCAGTAGTTTAATACTGTCCTTTCCTGCAGGCTCTGCACAGGCACAGGGACTTGTGTGATATTTAACTGTGACAGGACACTGTCTTACCGTGCAATGGATGTGTGGGCGTCTTCATTATGGGAACTCACTCACTTGTTTATGTTCACTTCTGGCTTTACTGAAAGGCTTAAGCTGTCATGGAGTTTGTTGAAAGACTGAAATGAGTAAATGAGGAGAATAATAAATATAGTTCAGTTTTTGCAATGTAAAATTTCTCCAGGGATTCAGCTGAGTGCCCTTTACTCCAACAAAATATGATGAGTCGGTCCTGGCTTTTTACATCAATTATTTGTTTGATGCACACTGAGCTTTTGAGAGCCTGCCTTTGATGTTCAGTGGTGGCTGTGTCTAGTGTGACCCTTGATGCTTCTTCACGGGTAGAAAAAATTCGGTTGTTAAAAGATGGACAAAATCCCATTTAAGGTCATTATGTTTCTATTGAATTTTATGCTGTACTACTGCATGTGCTCATTTGTCTTATAAAAACAACCCCACAAGAAAGCTGAACATATTTGCATTTGCTTCTTTCTTCTGTGAACTCTTGACTCTTCCACCTTGGTTTAGTCTCATCTTTACAAGAAGCAGCAGCTTTCTGGGGCTTCATCAACTGACATTTATAAACTGTCTTGAAAGGTTTGGGGACATCACAGATTTTAAGAATTGATTTTTGTATCATTGAAGTAAATTTGCATTTTGTATTGACCTCAGCAGACCAATATTCCTAGCTGAAGACAACAATGTTCACAACATGGCATAAAGCCCTGCATGAGGAAATGGAAACTAGTTTCCATCCATCTGCTTTGCTATTAGATTAATATTTTTAAATGAAGCTATAAATTAAACATTCACCACTATTAAAGTTTTCTGGGTAATAAATCTGTGTCGAAGCATGTTGAACAGTGCTGACACTGGTGCTGTGTGCTGTACAAAGACAGCATTACAAATAGTTGCAATTTTACCCATGTAATGAGGTAGCCACAAGCAGCAAAAGCCCTCCCTCCTCTTCCCCCAAATACTCATTCCATTTCAATATGTCCTTGTAAAAATTATTTTCTCATAATAAAGACCAAACTGCCAACTTTCAAATCTCAGTGTGACACTAATTGAAAAGGATACCTAGTTTTTATTAAATGTACCTGTAATTTCCTCCCATCCTTTCAGACAATAGTGGGGGAAATAAAATTAGCTGCAAATAACACATCCAGAGAATCTGAACAGAAAACAAAAACATAATAAGCAGTTTCATGGCATTTAATTTATATTGTGGATGTGTAAGCAGAAAAGCAGAAACCAGGCCATAGACAACAGGGTATGGATCCCCTGTTACATTTAGAGGTTGACAGCCCTATCTTGCAGCATTCATGAGCTGTATTTTGGAAAGTTGAAAATAGAGAATAAACATCATAGCTTCAGATCTGGACATCTTTAGGAGCTCAGACATTACCTGATGGTGTCTGTCAGGAACAAGACATTGGATGAGCAGCTGTCGAGTTCACTTAAAACCTCCCTGCAGTTTTTTCAAGTTGGTGCTTCAGTTGAGTTTACTGTTATTGGCAAGCTTGTATGTGCAGTGCCCATCACTGCAAAGGTTGGCTTACAGCAGAGTTTAGGTCAAAATATTTCTTTTCTAGTGGCCAATTTGTTATCCTTAGTTTTTAAATTATATATTTCTTTAAAGTGCACCTTTCATCTTTACAGGTGATTTTCTTCCTCTTACATTGAGTTGAGGTTGGGGTGATGTAGTAAAATTGTTTTGCTGCCACAGCCACGTCAGTCACAAGCAGTGATGTGAAAACTGACTGGCTCCACTGCCCAGGCTATACTTTAATGAGGAATTAGTCTGTAGACAACCCTTATGCACTAAATTTGGATATTTATTTGGATGGAACTTACCCAGGGAGAACTCAGGTACTTCAGGTAGCTGTATTCAACTGGGACAGAAAGGAGATCTGTTGCCCTGGCATGTCTGGTGGATTTTATGAGATTTCCTACGTGGCATTTCCTACAAATGTTAAGACATCAGACATAGATCCATTGGCTAAATTCCAGTCAGAAATCCTTCAGCCCTAGCACTGACACTTCCATAGTGTTAATTCAAATTTGTTTTTCTCAGGCTTCTCTCTTCAGCAGTGATTCAGTTGTGTGAAGGTCTCCTGGATTACAAAAGCTCCAGAGAAGATGAATTCCTCTGTCAGAGGAATGATTTGTTAAACTGATCTTTGTAAATGCTTCTGTCCCAGAGAGGGAGCTGTCACAGTGTCCTGTGGTGCTGCAGCAGCCAGTTGTACCTTGACTTGCGTTCACCAGGGCAGGCTCAAATAGAGAGAGCTCCACTTGAGCAAGAGAGCTGGCCTAAATATTGCATGGCCTGGCATAGCTGAGGTGCCCAAAAGGGCTAATATCTTTCTAAAGAGAGGTTCACATCTGAGCTAAAGCTCCCTGTTCCTGTGTCCTCAAAATTTTGGGGTTTTTTGGTCAATTTCAAAGCTGACGCTTGGAAAATAATCAGCTCAGGTAGTGGTCCTATTGCCGAGCAAGCTCAGGGGATGGATATCCAGAGGATGTGCAGGGGTTGTAGAACAAACAGGGTACCTATTAGGAAAAAGTCAACACTAATTTCCTTGATTGTCTGGAATTGTTTTTAATCTTCCCTTGTGAGATATAGTTAGTGTACAAGTTCTTGCTAAAGTTGCACAGTGCATGTGGTCTATACAGATGACATTTTTATCTTGGGAAACAGCAGTAGAAATACATAACTGGTGGCATGAAGCAAGTTTAAATAGTCTGAACAATGAGCTGAAACAAACACCCCACCACCCCCACAAAACAAAAAGCAAATGAAATATGGATGTATTTTAAACAGAGACAAGATGTAGAGGAAGGAGAAGCCACCTGTAAAATACTGTTCCAAGAGACAAAGAAGGGGTTCATTGCAGCTGTGAACTGTCTAGAGAAATTTGGCTAAAGCACCTGCTTAGCCCATCTAGTTGTAAGGTGAACACAAGATATGAATCTCAACAAAAGATTTGAAAATCTGAAGGATTCTAAGATATCCCTGCTACTTTTCCTCAACTGCCTCAGTTAGTCTAGATACCTTTACTTGGGTGCAGAGAGTATCTGCAGTGAGGATACACTTGAATTTTATACCCTCCAGCACATATACAGCTAGTTCTGGGACAGAATTCTCTCAATGTATGATAAATACCTTCATAGACATTTTAAGGTTTTTCCAGCCTCAATTTGGGAACTAGGAGTGGGATAAGAGCTCTACCAGAGGACTGAATTTAGTGAGGAGAAAAAAAAAGACAAAAAAGCAGATGCCTTGAAAAGGCAATGAATGCTTCCAGAGCAATGCCCTGACATGTAGGGAAGTCCTCAGGTAGAGGTAAGTGCAGGGCTTAGTAGCTGTTGGCTTTTATTGGAAGTGAGTTGCTCTGATGCATGTTTTCCTACTGCTCTTTCTGAAGAGCTCATGCCATGTTTATAATAATCATAGAGGGGTGAAAAGGTTACCTGTACTCTGTTATGCAACTGATTTTGGATTCACTGGACTGGATTGGAGTGCGTGGAAAAGTGTGTGTGTGTTTACACTTACACTTGAAGCTTACCTAGGACATAACCTTTACAGAAAACAAAACATCCCTAAAATGACATTTGTTTCCTCACATTAATTGGAGAGAAAGTTGTGCATAACACAATGCCAGATGTTCGCTACCGTCACAAATCACTCCAGAAATAAAAAATGCAGGCATAATTATCTAAGGAAATAATGAAGCTAGAAGTTCGGGGGAGTAATTTGTCAGGTAAATGGATCTCAACATGAACTGTATGAGCATGGGCTGACACCTTATTTGTCAGAAAGCTGTTACCTATTGAGGAGGACAACTGTTCATTGCTGTTTTTCGTTGCTTCTCTTCCAGGGTTTCCCTTATGCTCTTCCTTACCCAAAACACCCATCCTAAAGTAGACAGCAAAACTGAATATCCAAAGTGACAGGTGTGAAAAACTGGATGTTATTGAAATAAACACTGATGGAGAAGGAAACTCAGACCCTTCTAGCATTACAAAGACTCTGCCCATAACTGTTGAAAAGGATAACACAGCCAAAGCATACTGCTTCTATTTTCTTATTCTAGCTGAAATACTGCTTATTAGTAGATTTTTAAAAATGCCAAACCTCACCTAAAACCCAGTTGTTTCCATCTTTGTTTCAAGTTCAGTACAGAGTTGACCATCTGACAGGGGAATTCTTGATCTGTAGCCTGAAAGTCAGATACAGAATCACTTCAAATTGAATCAGAGATTTTTTTTTTTTTAGCTTCTTTAAAAAGAAAAAAAAAAAAATCAGTCCAAATAAATAATTGTATTCTGCCCAAAAGAAAATGTTTTCATCTAAGGTAATTCCACATTTCTATTTGTCATTTTAAACAGTATCCCTTCCCTGCCCACACAAGTGCACACACACTTTTTAAGATGCTAAACAATCAGAAGGAAGCAAGACTATGTGATGAAAGCATTTGGGACTTCTCAGTCTAGAAATTTGGACTTGTTGACCTGTTTTAGCCAGATTTGAGGCAGAAGCAGAACTATCAGAGTTGCTAGTTTCCATCATGTCTTCTGGGAGGGAGGAGGCAGCAGAAGCATAGTAGTGTTGCTAGACCTGGCCCTTCACTTGAGAAGTTAAAGCCAGAACAAATGTATCACTTAAAAAGATAATATTTGCCTTCTAGAATAAATGAACAAATCAATCCAGATCTGAGGCTACACTGACATAATGCACTTCCTCTAAGTAGAACACTGAATACAATTAATCAAAATCTTTATCTTGGATGAATCCAATTACTTTGGCTTACAAATGTAAATTGTTCATTTGTGTCAACCTCCTGGTTTCTAGGAATTCAGACTCTGGGAATAGCAACAACATGTCAGTTAAGCTGCTCAGGAACAGACATATTTGAGTTTTAAGTGACTTCCTGACATTTGCCTCTTATGTAAGTTATTATGTAAATAGGAAAAGGTTATTTTAATGTACTCATGAAGTACACTGTGCATGTCCCTGTGTGTGAGCCACATTCCCTGGTCCAGCTTCCTTGAATGCTGGTTTTGGCACTTGTTATGGAAGTGTGCTGCTGCTCCTAAGAGTGTGCTAAGCTTTTCACACTGGTATGCTGTAGCTTCTTAGTGTATAATTACATGCTTTTGTATCCCAATCAATTCCTTTCAACCAAAGCAAAGGTTGCCCATGTTGGATTCCTAATTGTGGATGCTGCTGCTGCTCTACTTGTAAACAGCAGTCGCATTTTCCCCTGATTTCCCTAATAATAGAGCAAATGTGTGTGTATGGACGTGCTTTTGCAAGGAGAAGATGTGGATCTGAAATAAAAATGAATATTTAGATCTGTGGGTCCAAATACTTCTTAATTAAAAAGGGTAAATACACCATTTTTCACTTTCATCAAACCTCAGAAGTCAATGGAGCAAGTCCTAGGAAACAGATGTAGCAGATGTGAACACAAGTGCAACAGAAATGATGTGTGTAGAGAGAGGTACAGCTCCAGTTCTCTTGGAGATTGCAAAGAACAGAAGATTTTTGCAAAATAGAAAAGTGTAATTTTGAGAAATAAGAGTATAATGGAACGTATTTTGTATTATATGGTACCCATTTCTGGAAGCTACATTTCCAGTTTTTAACTACCGTAGGTTTATTTGTTAAGATCAAGTGGCAGTATTAAACAACAACTAGAGCAAAATGATGCAGTTGTATTTATAGGGTGTTATTACCTGTTAAATGTAATATTGATGGTAAGTTATTCTCAGGTACTGATGTCATGAGACATGATGTTAGGTGTAACTTCCTTTGATGGTGTGCAGAGAGCCATCATTGAGGAAAAAAAATGAGTCGGGGAAGAAACGTAATTGGGAAAAGAGAACAAAAGTTTTCAGAATGATTTTCATAATTAGCTCTAGTACAATGAGGATGGGAAGGAGGACAGAATCCACTTCAAAAAAAAAAGGGATGAAGCTGTTGCAAAAGAAAAAAGTTGGGATGAACACACCTGGGATCCAAATATTTTGAAACTTAAAAGGATTTCTTTTCTTTTGAGGTTCACTCAAAACAGTCTCTGGTGCATTTTAAAACCACGTTGCTAATTGTTTCTCCCACAATGCCTGACAGGCAGTCAGCCGTTTAAATACTCTTTCCAATTACTGCCACAAACTCCTTTGTACTGTACCAGTACAATGGAGCAGTTTTACTGCATCTTGCTCTGATGTAGCAAATGATGTTTCCTGCATTTCTCCTGTCCTGTGTCCTCGGTCAGTCACTGAAGTGATGTTTCAGAGAATCAGCCTTCAGGTCAGTGGAGACCCAGTGAATGTGACCAGTGGAGCCAATATTGGGAATAATTTGGGAATAGAAGGGAAAAGGATTGGCACATCTTTATGTACCCTCCTTCTGCTCTCCCCTTGTGTGTAGGTGTGAGTATTTCAGGCGCAGTGTAGGTCTGAGTGTAATCCATTGCAGCTGCTGCCATTGCACTGCCTCTTTTAGAAGTGAAACTTTCCTGTTAAAATGTTGGGAAATGCCTGGCATGGCATTCCTGGGGGAGTTCCCTGCGATATGGTGGGTTAACACTGCAGGGAGCAATGACGGAACAAGGGCCCAGCAGGGCAAGCACAGTCAAAAGGCATAAACCAACCCCTGTTGCACATCTTCCTTATTTTGGTTAATGTGATGAAGACCTGAAAGAAAGAAATTAATGATGGTAAAGTAAAATAATTAAGCTTCATTTCTCTGTGTATTCCCAGGAGCTTCAGATCATGAAGCTACTGGTCAACAGTGAAATCTAGTAATTGCTCTGTTCAAAAATTAAGAAGTCTGATCTGTTCTTCATCATCTGATGTGTTCAGGGAAGCCTAGGAGTAAGTGTTCATGGGGAATATTGACTAGATTTTGATTCAGCTTTCTCTTTTCTGTCACTTAAGGAGGGCAAGAGCAGCTGTCAGTTCAAACTTCTTATCTGATTTTATCAGTAGTTTGTTGCAAAGGCTTCTGACACTTAGCTTGGTGTATTTTTAGGGGTTTTTTTTAGTGTATATTGCAAGAAATTATTCAAATACAGGATTAAATGGGATACAGAGCACTTTGAAGTGGGGGCTTTGGATGTTAGAGACACTTTTGAGTTGGTGTACAGAAGCAATTGGAGTCTCTTCTGTACTTACGAAGAAAGGTATGAGGGAAAAATGACCATTCTGAGCCTAAAAATGCATATGGGGACAGAAAATATGAAATGCCTAAGATGATATAGTATGCTCTAAATAGTTCTAAAAGTATCATAAGCTGGTTCCTTGAATGTGTAGACCCTCCTCCCTCACATTATATTAGCAAGCACTATTTTTATCTGATAAAAATAGAATCCAATCAAATAATGTGCAAGATGTCATGCAAGGGATATCTGTTGTTGCCTAGTACGTGCTAACATCTGTTTATCCCATATGGGAAGTTTTAGAGCAGTCTATATAGAAACGATTTTGGTAACTGAACATATTTTGTTTCTCCTGACTCATTATTTATTTTAAGCACTCCTGTTCGGTGTAGCAGCTTATTCTTTCTCAAGAGCGTCTTCCCTTATTATAATTAATATTTATCTATGTTTTGCTTTCATTTGTGAGCTATTCTCGTTCGTAGAAAAGTTTAACTGTGTTGTGCTGCAGAATGGCAGCTTCAGGTGAAGAGCAGGCAATGGAAAGAGTTGAGTGTTGGGTGGTGTGAATGGCTAATGGCATGTGGCCACTCCAAGGCGGGGATTGGAGGCACATCGTGCAGGGAGTGTAAAAGCTGTTGTGGAAACTGAGGTTTGTTTACTCTGTGTCACCTGTCTCAGCCCTGTCCTTGGCTGTGATGGCAATAAGCACATCATAAAATTTGTTCAGTGATGCTAGGCCTTGTGCAGGAGAAATTTTCACCCCTAACAAAGCCTTACATTTCAAGCAGTGCAGTAATAGAAGGATCATAGCACTGAGTGCGTCTCATTCCAAACCTGACGGTGTTTTGTGTTAGACATTTGTCTGTATAAAGAGTAAACGGAAAAAGAGCCTAACAAGCCTGCCAGGAAGTAGGAGAGGAGTCCCTGGCAGGGCCCTGACCTGCCACGCTCGGCTCAGGCAGGTGACACCGCATTTGCTGTGTCCCAGGCCATCTGCCATGGTGTGCTCACTGCCTGCCACGAGCTGCCATGGGGCCACAGCCAGGGCAGCTGCTCAGGGCTCCTCGCCGCCTGGGACAGCTGTGCCAGGGTGCTGCAGGTGTGACCTGGGGACACGTGGGCACTGCCCCAGCAGGGACCCTGCTCATGCCACCACTGCTCTGCTTATGGAGCTCATAAGCTCATGCTCGTGGAGCAGTGTTTCCTCCTTTGCTTAAGTCTGGCATGTCTCTTTTGATGTATTGACACATGAAGCCCGTTAGCCCTCCTGTATTAGTTGTCCACGTGCTCATCCAGCTGAATACTCATATTTATCATGTGTAGATGCTTTTACAAGAGCTTTTTCTGTACATTTTCATTCAGGAGCAAACTCTGTAACAAGAAATTCTATGACTCCATTTAATGTCTGATTCATTCATTTAAAGAAAAATGACAAAATGTGTTTTTCTTTGGAAAGCCAACTTTTATCCCCTGTTGCCTCTCTATTATAGCATAGAGCTTCAACTTACATACAGATGATTCCCTTGTAATCTCTGATCATTTTGCATAAGTATTAGAAAACTGAAGCTGACCTTGAAGTGGTGACTGCTGTATTTACAAATGGAAAAAAGATTGCTTTTATAAAAGATCTGAGAAGACTTTTTTGTAGTGTTAGTCTTGAAAAACCCAACAAAATTACCCTACCAATACTCCATAAAAATGCAAATAATGTTCTTTCAAACCTTGTTAAAGGAATAAATTAATTTGCATTATTAAAAAGCGTAACTGGAACAAAATATATACAATATAAAACATACCAGGTAAAAGGTAGGTGCTTTATGATGAAGAGCCAATTGATGCTCTTTTACCTGTTTTGTTTATTGTTTATATTTTATATATATTTATATTATAATCATGTTGCTCCCTAATAGACTATCCCTTTTGTAAGAACAATTTAATACATAAACAATCATATCTCAAACTTTAAGCTGAGTAATCATATACATTTTAATTTTAGCTATGGGGAAGTTTTAGGACTGCTCGTTGGCAAAGACTTTCTTTGCTAATTGCTGACTGGAAATGTTATGTCAACCAGAAAACAATGGAAAACTAAAGAAAAAAAGAAATGCCAGCTCTTCAAAAAAAGAATTTTTTTATTGAGGTGATCTTACATCATTTCTATGTAATATAAATGGTAATAACTTTTGTGTGAGTGGGAAGATACTGCAAAGGATGAGTAGAAGAGTTGTAGTTTTGTATAAATTGAGCTGGGGAATGAACTTCAGGAGAACAGTTGTAGCAGAGGTGTGTACTAGAGAGTGCTAGTATTTAGCATCATTGCTGTCTTTTGTATTATCCTGCTGTTAGCAAATAATCAGGAAGCTCTAAAGACTTCCCTACACAGTGTGGGACCAAACTTGGAGATTTCTGCCCAGTGCTTGCTTTGTTATATTATACATAGTTTACATTTTGGACTTCATTGAAGTATTTCACTTGCTGTTTATCAAATGTTAGTGGCATGCTTTGAGATACTTCTGTATATTGGAGTGACAGACTTGGTAGGATTGTAGGAAAATTTAGATCAGCCTCAAAAATTTTAGTAGGTTATTTTTATAATGCTAATAATTGTCCCTTAACTTGTCAGCTAAGCTTCACTTGTAGTAAGGATTGTGCCATCTAGGTTGTGACCACTCCCCTGGGGAGCCTGTTCCAGTGCCCAACCACCCTCTGGGGAAAAAACCTTTTCCTGCTATCCAGCCTAAACCTCCCCTGGCACAACTTCAGGCCATTCCCTCAGTCCTGTCACTGTCACCACAGAGCAGAGATCAGTGCTGCCCCTCCTCTTCCTCTAGTGAGGAAGCTGTAACTGTGACGAGGTCTCCCCTCGGTCTCCTCCAGGATGAACAAGCCAGATGACCTCAGCCACTCCTCATGCAGTCTTACCTCTAGACCCTTCACCATTTTTGTTGCCCTCCTTTGGACACTCTTCAATACCTTTATACCTTTCTTAAACTGTGGCACCCCAAACAGCCCCCAGCACTGGAGATGAGGCTGCCCCAGGGCAGAGCAGAGCAGGACAATCCCCTCCCTTGCCTGGCTGGTGATGCTGGGCCTGATGCCCCCCAGGACAGGGGTGACCCTCCTGGCTGCTGGGGCACACTGAGATAATGCTCACTGACAAGGTTTGGGAGGGAAGGGGTGGCACAAGAAAGATGTCCATACATGCAAAAACCCCTTGAAGGGCGAGTTCAGCCTCATTAGATGATGAAGGAGGGGGAACCTCAAGCTCACACAGGATCCTGTACAACTGAGAGGAAGGGGCACAGCAGGTCCTGCTGAGGGATGTTTAAAGAAATTTGGTTTTAAAGAGGGTTGGCTGATAGCGGTGGGAAGTGAAGGATCAGTGCAGAATCTGTGATTAGAGGGAGAATGAGAAACAGAGATTACATTACAGTCTGAACATTCACTCTGTAGGATGTTGGAGGGGCATCCCTGGAAGGGAAAGGGCAGGCAAATACTGCAGGGGACAGTGGTGTGGGATCTCTGATGTGTGACAGATCTGGTCTGTGATGCAGAGTGGGGCTTCATATTTCTTTGTTCTGTTTCCCCTGTTGCCTTGTTTCATAGCTCCCTCCATGTTTTCCAATAATTGCTCTGTCCTGCAGGGCTCACCTTGAGCATGGCTGCTGATGGCTCACTTCCCTCTGTCCCTACAAGATCCCTTGCTCTTGTGCCTTTTTGTAACTTGTGCACACCCACCACAGGGCAGCACAGCAGAGACTGGCCCAGAAGGTCAGTGTTAAACAGTGTCTCCAAAAAAACCATAGGTGGGTGAGGTAGCTGCACTTTTTCCCTCTTTCTGTTTGGCCCCAGACACTTGCTGTCTAATTACTGAGCGCCTTGTGCACTGAACCATCCAACTGGCCTTTTCAGAGAGCTTGTAATTCAGTCACTGAATCATACTCACCCTCCTTTTTATCCTGTTTCTGATGTATTTATAAACTTGCTACCTGTGCCTGAGACAGCAAAAGTTATTCTATAATCTGGACTTCAAAGATGGTGAGAAAAATTAAATTCTCAATGATTTTCTTGTCTTCTCTGCAAAAGTAAAGCTCATCTACAACTCTGTTTTGTTCTGCTGCATCACAATAGGATTGCATAAGATCTGAGGGCCAAACCTGTTAAATAGGCTGATTTAAAGCAGAGCTGAACTTTAAAATTTGCTATTTATGCGAAGATATGAGAAAATGTATAATGCAGGGAAGTGGTCCAGCCGAGCAGCACCTGTCAGCATTTCGCTTGCAGGTGTAGGTGCCAGCTTTCCGTGTCACGCGCTGCACAATGTGAGCTCAGCTCTGCAGCTGCTAAACCCAGCAGCACCAGATAAAATGCTGGGTTTCAGAACGCTGCTTTCAGTCTGAATCTGTGGCATCTCATCATTGTGGGTGCTACCTAGAAGGGGTTTTCCCCTGTGTGTTGAACCTTGGGGTTGTTCATTCCTGACTGCCCTTCTCTGGCTCTTTGCTGGTCACTGGTGAGCTTCACGGGCAGTTGGAAAGTTCTGTGCATTTGGAAGTCTTTTCCACCCACTTACAAGAACAAAAGTACGTATTGTAAAAACACGTAGTATTGTCAGCCTCTCACTTAGAGGTTTTTAGTTCCAGAGAAACAGGTTAAAACAAAGACTGAAGTTTTCTGATGAATTGTGGAACATAACATAGATAATTCCTGCGTTTCAGAAGATCTCACAAAATCTCCATTGCGGGGAGGAGGAATCCTTTAAGAGTAGAAGACTGCTTCTGTTAACAGATACTTTGTAAATGTAAAATTGTATCCTTGGAAAATGTTAACAAATGTCTAGAAAACAGCTGTGAGTCCAAAATACTCCCCTGAGTATTAATTTATTCATTAATTTATGATTATTGTTTTCCTTCTAACAGTGTTTTTTTCCTGTAATTTATATTTCCTTTTCCAGTCCCACGATTAGCCTGTGATTAAATTGATTGTACTTTTCTTTCTTGAGCTCTGACAAGAAAAAAACTGTCTCAACAAAGTGTTCAACAGTGCAAATCTGGGCACTTCATTATTTTGTCTGTAGCAGCTGATCAGAAGGTATTGTTTGCTTTTTTTCAAAGAAAAATGAAGAATTTCAAATGTTTAAAAGTGCATGTACTCAAACATGAAATGCATAACAATATGGTACTAATGGCATCTGCTGTGGGTTGGACCCTTCAGGAGAAAAATGAGAGAAAGTCACTTACTATCGCACATCAGATGATGCTCTCTGCCCTTTTGACAGCATCCATCCTTTCTCCTGTAGGCATCTGCTACTCCCACCTGCAGTTTTCCCTGTTGGGGGACAGGCCCAGCAGTCTGTTCTGGCCTGGAAGATACACAGTGCTGTGTGCTTCTAGTTCAGGTGTCAGGAGCTGCCTGTGCTCCTGAGGAAAACCTCGGTTCTCCTTGGCTGTCTTGAGCCTCTACATGGCATCTTTCTCTGTGTAAAGACATCCTCTAAAGATGGTGCTGAGCAGCCATCCTTCTCCCTTCCTGATTTTAATGGAACCTCATTGGTCTCCTGGAGACCTGAGAGCTGCCTGTGATCCATTTCCAGACCTTTTGGGATAAATGTGTGCCTCAGTGCACACTGCCAGCACTGCTGTTTGTCATGGGCTGGAGGGTGTCTGTCATGGGATGCAAGGAAAGGGTTTGTTGGTGTCAGCTGTGAACTGTGAGGTTTGCAAGGGTGCTTTCTGTAGCTTACAGTGATAATTCAAGAATCTCTCCAGTGCAGGGAGTCAGAATATCTCCCACCGTCATTAAGGCCTAAGGGCCCCAATTAGTTTGACTTTTCCACGAGCAGGGAGGTGTGAGATTAGTGTCTATTTGCCCTTCTAATTTCTGGATGTAAAGTCAGGAGCCAAGATGTTACCAACTTTTTCAGTGCATTTCCAGGTTGCTGGTGGCTCCAAAGGGTTGGCACGGCTGGCAGGGGGAGCTGCAGACTGCACAGGGCCACAGGTTGGGTTGGGAGTTGCTGCAGTAGCTGCTGCCTGTGCTGGGCTGTGCAGGCTGCCAGAAAGCTGCTTGCAGGGAAACTGAAGTGCATTTATATGAAGCAACGTGTAGTTAGGTCTTCATGGCATTGTCTGGCTTTTGACTTGTTCATTTTCTTCATTCTTGTGCCTCCTTTGACAGCTTTTTATGGCAGAATTGAAGTGTTTTCTGTCTCAAGTTCTGTCATTTTCCTGTGGAATATATTGATCCCAATAAAAACATCTGGAGGCAGCTGTTTAGTAGGCACTGCTGTTGCAGCAATGCCTGAAGAGCAGAGGGAGCAGTGGCTCCTGGGTCACATGAGGACGTGGCAGAGGCTGTGCTGGAGCACACCAGAGGCTTACAAGGATGAGCTGCTCACCAGTTGCTGGCAGCAAATGGGAGGAATTATCTAATAGCACTTGAGGTGCTGGTCTGAACACAAGTTTGGGGTGGCATGAAGAGGTTTGTGAGCATGGAGAGTCTGTAATAATCATTCCTGATGGTTTCACCAGTTCCCTCCCTGGGCCTGATAGGGTGTAGTAAAAGAAATGAAGTGTTTTAGCATCATAACAAAAACTGAGTGATGCGGCATGTGACCTGCTCTCCCTATAGTAATTTTGCTGACAGATATATATCAAAGCTCTCCTTTATAAAATATTCTGCTAAATAGAATGAAAATAAGTAGAATGCCTTGAAGGCATGAAATAGTTTTTTATTTCCAAGGTTTATACTATGAATCACTCCCTTGATTTGCATCCCAATAATCTGATTTATACCCATTTGTTGTTTACTTCTGTTTATGTATAATCTGTTGTCTGATCCTGGTTATCTTCTTTTAGGGCTAAGAGAGGATAATAAAGTTGAGATGCAAAACAACAAAAATGCTTAATTCTTCAAAGTCACCATTTTTGATGCACTGCAATGGATAGAATAGATTAAAAGAAGGCAATAAATTATGGCAGCCAGAATGTTTGTATTTCTCCAGTTTTCATTTAACCATAAAAATCACAATATTCTTAGTTTATTTAATATTTTCCACTGAAATAGAGATTTTCCCCATGAAGCAGTACTGGACTCTTTAGAAAGGAACAACTAATAATATTCTTTAAGTGATCAATTGATAATATTCATTCCCTAAGACTTTTAAAATCAGTTATTCTTCACACTTCTTGGTGGTATGTGGCTAGATATATTAAGTTTATATAATTATTATGAAATGCCATTAACTGGAGCTCAATAAGTGGAAGAAAAAGGTTAGATTTTCTACTAATTGTTTTAGCTTATAAAAGATTAAATTTTAAAACATACTTTGTGTAAGGAGATTTAAAAATAATATATTCCACAAAATATATCCTTCAGTCCCAGCCAAGGTTTTTGAACTGGATTTTAAGGAATTGTTTTCAGTTTGTTTTATGCAGTCAGACCTAGTACAAGGTTCTGAGGACCATTTGCTTGGCAAATTACAATGTCCTGACTTTGACTTCTGAAAGAACAATCCAATTAATCTAATCCATATAATCCAGTACATTTCTCATGTATTCTCACAATTTTGTTGGAAACTCTTAGTCCTGGGAATTGTGTACCTGGTTGTGCACATACCAAATATTTTCTGAGTGCCATCTTCCTACCATTAGAGTTTCTCCTTTTTAAACTGAACAAACTGATTAAGCAAATCTTTGGCAGAACATTGAAAGAGTGTTCTAATGGCCTGCATGCAATTCATGGCACAGGAATGTCTGACTTCATGCACAATATTACTGTCAGGGTGTGGAGGTTTTAATGTTTTTGGGTTTTCAGGGTTTTTTTTAAGATACACAGTTGAGAAAGGGTTGTGGCAGGATGTAGAGAGGAGCTAGACTGTGTAAGCAGTAAGACTAATTAATAGGATTATAGGACATAAGGGGAACCCATTGGAGCTGTTCAGGGTCCTGACTGGGTCTTTGAGAACACTTTTTCTTCGCAGTCACTTTGGTTCTTGCAGCAGAAGGCTCTCTCCTGTAAAATCAGAGCTGTGTGACAGGCAGTAGGTACAGCCTGCAAGAGACTTCACACAGAGGAGCTGAGGCATCTCCCTTTGCTCCCTGTGGCCGAGCCCCTTCAGGATGGAGAAGGATCCTTCCTCAGTGCTAGGCTTGGCAGAAAGCCTGAGTGATGAACTGCCCATCATCTTGAATTATCTTCCCACTCTGGGAAGGGGCTGTGCTTTACCATTGTGGAAGAATACTGAGAGGGGAGTAAAAAGGGAAGGAGGAGAGGGAAAAGTGAGAGGAGACATTTTGTATTAGTGTTATCATTGGAACTGTAAAATTACTGAAGGTACTGAGGAGTCTTTCATTTACAGTACCTTTACAAATACTAAATTCACTTTAAATGGTGTGAGTATTCCCTCACTGAGCCTTTATATGCTGAGTTTCTGCCCAGAGCAGATTTTTATGATTGTTATAAGTCCTTAATAAAAAAGCTTCTGCAAGAAATGTCAGAGATTTAACTAGAACATCATGAATAAAGTCGAGGAGAAAAGTGTGTTGAATAGAAATCCAGTACTATGAAGCTTATGTTGTGTGGAGTAATTGTCCTGATATTCCTACAGTAATAAAACAATTAAAAATCAGTGCCTCATTAAAAAAAAAGGAGGGGAGGGAGGACCTGTGGTCTGCTGAACAGCTGGAAGACAGAGGTGTGTTTGTGCTGCTGATATTCTGCTCAGCACCCACATTGCTCATAAGCTTTAGCAGCAGCCCTGTCCTGCTTGGGATTCAGTTCACATTCCTCTGCCTCATTCTGCAGCCATCGCATCACCTGCAGAGGCAAGAGCCTCGAGTAGCACCAGAATGGAGCAGCCCAGTGACTGAACAGCTGTTTGCTGAAATAATTAAAGGAAAAAGATGCTCACAGTGCCCCAAGCATCTCCCCAAGAGGTATTGACAGGTCTCTGTCCCCTTCTGCAGGAAATTATCATTGCAAATCAAGAAGAGATAGAAGTGTGAGGAGTTGGTGTGTTCTTGCACTCTTTGGAACAAAGGATAAGTGAACGTGCTCCTTATGGTCCAGAAGTGTAACAAGCAATGATTTTCTATATAGGGATGCCATCAAAGGTTTTATTCAGATTCATTCATATAGCTGACAATTGCTAACTCTTTTTCATTATTAACACAGGATGACTACTGTTGCAATTATTAATGCTGTGTCTGATTTGCTGAGTTCCACTTTATTGATTTTATTTTGATTGGAGTAAGACTGATTGCCACCTTGGAAAACAAAGTTGTCCTTGAATGACACTATTTAAGTATTACATTCCCCTAAACATTCATTAAGCCTCATGCTTTAATTAAACCTAAGTATTACTGGTAAGTGTTGGAGGTGCTAAAATAGAAGCAGCAGTAACTGGACATACCTAAGGGCCCTCTCACTAGAAAATGTCTAAATTGCTGTGGAGGAAAGCAAAAGCACCCCGGGAGGGTTTTGAGGGTGGTGTTTTTTTGGTTGGTTGGGGTTTTGGTTGGTTGGTTGGTTTTTGGGGTTTTTTTTGGTTTTTTTTTGAGAGAGAGATCAGCTACAATAAAATACGTTTACTTGTTCTTGATGGTTCATGAAAACACTTTTTACCACTTAAAGGGAAAATCTGTATTATATATGTATACATGGCTTTTGATTTTGTGTCCTTTTTATGATTCTGTGAAAGCTAATGAGCTTTGAGGGAGAGGAGAAAGTCAGTTTGGTAGGCTCTTGTTCTACATCCATAAGGTATAGGCTCTGTTTTTCTTACTTACCTGTTGCATGATGGAGAAATAACATTTTCTTTCTTGTATTTCCTCTCCTGCCCGTTTTCCTGCAGTCTTAGGGGTTTATTTTTTAATAGAAACCTTGCTAAGTTTGCTTAAATTTATCATTGTTTTCTTCCTTGCTGTTTTTACAGGCCACTGCATTTATTTTGCATTGTATCTGTGTTAACTTCTCTAATAGTTTAGGCATGTCCCACATACCTCTGTCAGTCACTGCAATGCCACTTCTCACTCATCAGTGAAGATCCTCTTCCCTTGGCTCTGCCACACTGCTGTCAACCAGCATTCCACTCATGTGCAGAAAGAGCTAAAAGCTAAAAATACCTTATTTTTTCGTGTGGAGAACTTTTTAATCTGTAGACCTAGAGTCATTTAACAGTTCCCATCTCTGTCTCTCAGTGTCATTACAGCAGTGCAGAGAACACAGGCTGACTTCCCAGGGTCACACAGGCAAATTTACTGCAGAATATAATGCTGGAAGCAATCATACAGCTTGACCTGCTTATGAAAATGTCTATGTACAGGCAGGTACCTTAATGTTTTACACAACTCATGTTCCCTAGGATGAACAAGGCTTAATGAGAATGCATTTGCTTCTATCTTTGCACGTATATCATAATAGTAAAATATTTTGCTAATATTTTCTGCGTGACACATCTGTGCCTACTTAGGAATTTATCCATTCTACAGCAAAATAGCTGCTGTTGAGTCAGCAGTTTCCTAATACGATGTAATAATAAAGAATGTAAGAGATTTTGGCAAAAGAATTTGCTTAGTGTATGCTGTTTTATGATTAGAGGTGGCACTTGGGCTTTCAGGTGAAGTGCTTGAAGAATTTAGATAATAAAATACTGTATTTTGTGCAGTTTTGCCTCCTAAAAAGTGACATGTACTTGTTAGAAATAAATAGAGAACTTAAACATCTACAAATTTGCTTTGGTCCAGTGAACACTGGAAAAATAGGGAGATTCTGTCTGTTGCCCTTTGTTACTTCTCATTGCTCACTCAGGTGAGCAGACTCAAACATTGCACTTTTGGCATTTAATTTACCAACAGTGCTATCTGTAGAAAATGTAATAATATCCATAATGAGACAGCCATAATCAGAATTTGATAAAGTTTATTAATGCCTTATCAGGACTCTGGAAGGCTCAGCACACATGTACTCTTCCTGTGCTTTATCTCATTTAATGAAATTTGAAAACAGCCGAAGCTCAGGTGTTCTCCATGGCTCATTAGCTCCTCAGAGCTTTGTCAGAGAGGCATTGGTCAGATAAATCAACAACATGCAATGTTTAAAAAAATGAGACTTAATTTTAATTGTATGACTGCAGTAAGGGAGGGTTGCAGAATCAGTGTCATGGCTGCAGAGGCAGCCCATGTTTATAGAGGTATCCCTGGGTAATGGCAATTACTATGGGTAACCTAAAGGACTATATTTTTTCCCTTGAATACAAGCTGTGAAAAACAAAACATGTATTATTTTGTACTAATAATTGAAGCTGAATGATATGTTAACCACTGTTTAAATCTGGTTCTTAAAAGACTTTAGGAGACCTAGCCTAGTGTAACTGAAAATAGTTATGGTGCTGATAGGTAAAATCTCACCTAATTTATGAGAATTTCTCTTGGTAGAAGAATTCTGGTATGTATAGAAAAGATCAAATTAATGAAGGCTATGAGTCAGTATTGTCTTGTGTTATCTTCCTGGGCTCTGATGCTCACACTCACCTGCTGGATGAGTGTGTTTGTAAGGAGAATACACACTTCCCAGGCAGTGAGCATGGCCTTTGAGTATCATAGGCTGTGAAATTTCTGGGGAGAGTGGATAGAGCAGATTTGGGGTTGGACCACATGGACCTGATCAGTTCTAATGTTTTGTTTTCAGTTTAAATCCCAAAGCAGACTGGGCCTGCTCTCTCATATTGACACACCTACATTGCTGGGAAATTCAGTGTCTCTTGTATATTTAAGTTATTTTGAACGCATAATCTAGTCTCTCCACCTTGACCTGGGAGCAAGCTGTGGCGTGTTCCTGCTGTGGAGTGGAAAGCACTGTAGATGGTCCCAAGTGACATTGCAACTGCATCCTCCAGGTGGGATGAGTCTCATGTTACTGAGTTTATGTTTCCATCTGCATTAGCTTGGAGGTCCCTGCTCTGCCATCCCCTGAGCAGCACAGCCTCAGCCCTGATTGCCTGTTTCCAAGGCAGGACTCTGAGTGTTAAAACACATTGTTTACTCAGTACTGAAACACATCACAGAAACTTCATCCACTACAAAAAATCAATTCAGTCAATTTGCCCTAATAGAAGGGTTCCTTATTTTAATTGTTTTCTGTAATGCCTGTCTTTCCCGAGCAGTCACTGGCCAGAGCTGCTGGCAGTTTTAACATTACAGAGTGCCATCTGCACCCCCAGCCACTGCTGGCTGCTTTGCAATGTAAATTCATCCTTCTTAGGAAACTGGATAAGCCAATACTGCCCAGAAACCAGTCCAATGCTGGTTTTGTCAAGAAAGGCTCATTTTTCAGGGCAGTGGAATTCCACTGTGGGTACTATGCCTATGGTGCCCAGTGCTGCCCCACAACATGGATGCCCAAATCCCAAAAAAGCCACTTGTGACCTCTTTAAAAGGCGTTTCTTTCTTCATGCCACTATTCAATATCATCTGTAGATATGGCCCCACCTCAACCTCTTTTTCTCCACAAGGGTTTTTTTCGGATAATTGTTAGTCTTGCATGGATTGCTCCTTCCCTTCCTTCTCCACTGACATTGATGTCTACAGAGTTGTTTTCTCACATATTCCCAGTCCTCTCTCCGGCTGCAGTTAAGCAGTTTTCCTTCCCTTCCTAGAACTGTTATCCCAGTTGTGCCACCACCAATGCTGATGGGCTCAGTCTTGGCCAGCAGTGGGTCTGTGCATTAAACCTGAAACTGAGAACAGATTTCCACCTGATCTGAATGCTCCACTGACAGCTTAGCGTATCTGCAGCCAGTCTTGAGAGGAATTTCAGTACAAATGGTTTTGATTACTAAACCAGTAGGAAGAGGTTAAGTCAGTAATTTTAAAGTATTAATATTAGCTACAGCAACTGATAATCAAATTGAAATTGCTCTTTGCCTTCCAGTCTGCTAGCGTTTTATTTCAAAGTACTATACTTTTCTAAAATCATGCTTTGAGAGTGAAACTTGACATTAAATTTGATCAAGTGCATTGACTTTGCAGGAGCAAATCACGTCCAGCCCTCAGTAGGTGTGCCCAGCTCTGTGCCTGCTGGGTGGCACAGAACACAGGTGCTTCCACCTGATGCAGAAAGAGGAGCCAGCACTGAAGCCTTTGTCCACATCTTCAAACATAATAGATTTAATCCTGTTTCAGCTGTGTTGCCTCACAGCTGCAATAGTGTCTTTCCTAATCACATAACCCAGATTCCATTTCAAAATGGAGCAAACTTAAATTTTTTAAATCTTTTACAACATCAGAGTGCCATGGCAGAAATAGTATTTTTTCATGAACTAAAAGTATTAGAATGAAGTAGAATACAAAAGCCATCTCTTTCTTTTTAGGTGGATAGTCTGATTTACATGAAAATGTGTGGGCAAGGGAACCTAATAATTTTTAAGTAAGAATTAAAGTTGGAACATTTCATTACAGTAGCTTCTTCTCATGGAAAATAATTATAGCGAGGGCTGACCAGTTTAACACTTGTATAACCCAACACAATGGAATGTGAATATTTTCCTATGTGAGTTATTACTTTTTAGTCTCAAGTTTAATTTAAAGGATTGCACAATTTCATGCTTTAAAAAATTTTTAACTATCTTTTAAAAATATCCCATCAATCATAAAATGTTGTCAGTTCAAAAGATTGCTGAAGAAAAATCTCAATTACTTCTCCAGAACTAGAAGAATCTGAACTAAGGAAATGAAATTAACTTTTTTTGTTTGGATTGAATTTCACTAGTCAGAACTCAAGTCTTACATACACAGTTTGAGTAGTACCTCCTAGTTAGGTAACATTTGGAGAAGGTTTCAAGGATATTTGACAGGCTTGACTGAACAAGAGTAAATCAGATCAACTTAATCATTCCACTTGTAAACCTTGATGTGTATTTCTTTGGGATAGCTGGAGTAGCTGCCTCTCTGAGCTCTTGATGAGCTTTCACCAGATTGGACATGCAATTTCAGCAGTGTCAGAGGGAAGATAGAACTTCTGCTCTGCCACCAAATTCCCAAAAGCTGGGTCCGCTCCATTACGCTTGTCTAGTGTAATGAAACTCATGTCAGCTGGACTGTGCACTAAACGTTGTATTCCCTCTGATTGTTGATGGCTTTGAACCTGGCTTGCTCATTTTTCTGTAATCTTTTGGGAATTGCTGGGTTTGGTTATTTGGGGGTTTCTCTTTTTTTGCTCTCCCATTACTGTTAAATTAATGAGAAATAATTTTTACAAGATTGGAAGAAAATTTCATTCCATTTCCTATTCTCCTTTAATCTGAAGTAAACCCACAATTTTCCATGCTTTGGTGATTGCTACTGAATGGATTTTCTGCAACCTTGTGAACCAAATTTTACCCATAAGTGACCTAAGTAACCAAGCAAAAAGATATGCAGCATTAATTCTGTCTGAGGACTGAAATACTATTCTAAGCTTTCAGACATAGACTTTTTCTGATGAAAATTACTTTCCAACAGTTAGCCTAATGCTTTGAGTAACTTTGAGGAGTTCAGTAAAATTAGAAGGTTTTGGCTGGGTTTTGGGGGTTTTCTTTAACATGGTTACTCAATGCTTTTATCTTTAATATAGCCTTTTGTTTATTACTGCTTTTAAACATTTGTATGTATATTTACATCTTACAAAAAAAGGGAAGATAATTTAGCTTGTTAGTAATACAAATTGAGGTGCTCATCATGTGCAGTTAACACCACTCAGAGATGTAAAAAGGCTGGTGTCCTGTGGAGATAGTTCTGAAAAAAAGACAGGGAGGAAAGATTCTGTGATATTGTCAGCTTTGAGTACTTTCCTCTGCCTTCTCCCACACTGAGCTGAAGTGCTTTCCAGGACATGTTTTGCTTTGCTGCCTTCATCCACGCCTGCACTGGCTTGAAAGGCACTGAGGCAGTGATTGAATGCAGTGCTGCTGCTCACAAATAGCAATTGACCAACCTTCCTTTTTGTGACTCTGATTGGTGCAAATACATAACATTTAAAATACTACTTAAATAAATTCTTGGTGCACAAGGCTAAGTTATAACAAGCTGATGGTTAACAGGACTGTCTACAGAGATCGCCAGTGGTTAGTAAATAAGTAAATATTTTGTATGTGGGATGATTCTATACTAATTTAGAAGGCATCTCTTTTCCTTAGTAGACTGGGCTTGTAGAATAATGTGTGTTCACTTACATATGCTGCAGACTGTTGAATTTGGAATGCAATTTAGTTTTTCACCCTCAGCCTTTCCCCAGCTTTGTGTTTGGTAGATAGAATGAAAGGTAATAGAGAAATCCTTTGAAGAGTGTGAGATAGGGGACTATAAAATAAAAAGTTAAGACTATTAGGCTGAAAAATAAATTAAGGTGGTTATGCCAGGAAGAGTAGTAACTGTCAAAGGGAGAATTAAGAAACCTACACAGTCTGTTCTATCTAATTTTCATAATGTTTTTAAGTTTTGGTTGTTTGAAGATTCAGAGGGTTGGTTTGAGGCGGTTAAAAGACTTCACATGACAACCATCTTTAATTAATATGGGTAAGTAAATTTTTTAATTGTAATTTACTCCGTAACAATGGAAATGTTGGAAAATTGGTGGGACTAAGAATGGTCTTTAGAAAAGTAACGAAACCATTCACTAAGAGTCTTAATTAAGCACCAGACTGTGTGCGCTGCCTTTTAGCAGCAAGTCTTTTCAACTTCTTCAGAAGAGGTAATTGCATCTTTCTCAGGGCTGCTGCAATCCTGTAGCAAAGGGCCAAAGTCGTTAATCACAATAATGCAGCATAAGTGATTCCTAGCTTGTGGTTTTATGATCTGTGCTCAGCTCACTGAATATGAACTTTCCACTTCACTTGTTCCTATATGTTTGTATAGTTATATATCTGTGATTTTCTAACTTCCATGTGCCCAGGTCCATGTGTACCAGGGAAGGCACTGAGCCATTCTCCAGAGCTCTCTACATATCAGCATGGTTATCTACACCCAGGAAATGATGTAGCTGTTAAACCCATTTTGCATGTTTCTGCTCCAGTAGAAAATGTTCCTGTGTGTTCCACAGAGCTAAGTTGATGCTGAGAATAAATAGCTGCAGTCAATCACTTGTTCTGAAGCTGAAAGATTTGGCTTTGAAATCCAAGTTAATGTTATCTGCAGAGTGGCTGGTCGAACACCCAGAGCATTACTCATAGCTCTAATGTCCAGTCCAAGTTTTAGAACATTTTTGGCTAATTTGTTTTCAGACAAATATTTGTACTGTTTTTCCAGAAACAGAAAATGAAGTTCTAAACACCCAAAGAGAAGCTTGTAGACTTTTTTACAATAACTTGTTTACGCTTATCCATATCTAAAAATATATTAAAAATGTTAATTAAACAGCCTGTTGAATCTAAGCACATGAACAAATGCAATTTGAGTGCTGTGCAGTTTCCCTCCCTGCAATGTGTTTATGAAAGTCTGAAATGAAGTTGCAATGTATTTTTACTGTTATGGCCTCCTCTAATGTTATCTTTTCTTCATTCACATCTGCTGCTCAACTTTCAATATTGATTAAATGGCAACACTCTCTTTGCTGTAATCAAATTATTTAGCAAGTCCTGCTAAAATGCATGAAAAATAATTAAAATAAACAGCTAGACTGTTTGTTTGGATTTTTTAAAATAAAAATGAATAAATGAATAATCAAATAGCTAATGGCATGGTTTTGTGTGAACACAATTTATCTGTGCATAAATGTGGAACAGAACTTGCAAAATTGCTGTGTAGTATTTTGTATGCATTTACAAATAAGCGTGAATAAGAATATTCTGTGCAACTCCTCAAGGAAATGCAGATATTGTATTATTTCTTTGTATAATTTTTATCCTCCTGGATAGCCATAGAATCTAAGCAGATAGTAAGCTCTGGTTCAGGAAGCATTGTCTCCCTTTTACAAAGCAAACTAAAGCAGAAGTTAAATCATTTTTCCTGATGTTCTATATGAATTTGCTTGTACTGGTGGAATTAAGTAAATTCATTGCTGTCGTTAGATGTAAAAAATGGATTTCTCTGTTCAAGGATAACTAGAGCAGCATTTTTCTCTTTATATACTTGAACTTTATCTGTGCTGGTGAATTGCTCTTTAATAATGCAATCTTTCTTTTCCCCTTCCCAGCCACCCTTGTTCCATTACCTCCTTCTGTTGTATCTATGAAGGTGTTTTGTGCCAGAATCTTAATATAACGTTTAAATGTAAGCACACACAGTTCTATGTTCAGGTCAGAGAACTATTCCCATAGGACAAAAACAGAAAGGGAGAAATGTAACTGTATGGCAAAAAACCCTTTATGGCAGAGATGTATTAGGTTATGAAAGAGTCATCTTACGGAAATATTATAAACCTACTCACGTGAGACTTTTATAACTGGAATTGACAAAACACTAGAAAATGGTCTGTAGAGGCAAAGTTGTGCAGTGCAGAGCACTAGATGAAATGGGAAAATAGAGCTTTTCAATCTTGAAATTCAATGATTTTTTGGGATAGTGAGATGGATCACATCTGTGGTGTATATACTTCTGATTTCACTTGTTATCAACGCTGTCTGAAAATTGACCCATTTAGACACTGCATATCTAACTTGCTTTTCCTGTTCTCCCCTACGGCTGGCTTGAAAGCAATAGTTTGGATAATAGTAGCCTACTCCATTTGCAAAGCATGATGGTGCATTAATGAAAGTATCCTTGAAACAGTCCTGGTATTGACAGACTTCTGGGGTTTGTTGTGGGATTTTTGTTTCATTGGTTTTTACTTTTTACAGTACCATCAAGCTATCTGTTGCAGTTTTCTTTCTTGAACTCTTATGTCCAATTATGAAAACCTGTTCATGTCTGATAGCTGGAATGACTCAATCTTAATGAACTACAGAGTTTTTGTAGTTGTATTTCCTTTGTAATTCCAAGCTACACCATTAACTTGTTGACATTCCTTAGCAACCTTTTTCCCCCAGGATTTTCTATATTTCTTTCATCTGGAAAGAATAAGAACATAAAGGAAAGGAAAACATAAGAACCCAGTTTTTGACAAAAAAGAGTTTTTTTCTTTTTTTCTTCCTTAATAAGTTTTTAAAATTATTTTAATTATTTCTGTGGTGTTAGGTGTTGGCTTTTTGTTTGGTTGGGGTTTTTTTTGAAAAAAGAAGAAATTGGGATTGCTCAGAAACTCACAGTTTCAGCTCTCCAGAGCCACTGCAGAAGTGATCAAAAGTCATTGCTATCGGCAGGAATTTGACAGGCTTGTTGCTAAATTTACACAAAAATTTTAGGAAGAGGTTGTAGAACTTGTGAAGTTTCCTCAATCTAAGGTTTGAGATATAAATTGTGTTAAGGCATCTGAGGCAAACTGAATGTGTAATATACACATAATTTGGTTTTAAAAGCCTTTAAAAATGAGTGTCCTGAAAGGTGCTCTGGTAAGTTGTGCTTTAGTTTTAATGAAAACCTAATTTAGAACATTTTTGTGCTGGTGCTATTTTAGTACAAAAGCCATGGAATTTTGCCTTGAGTTAAAAATTACCAAAAAAAAGGACTCATTTGTCTATTTGCTCTACTTATATTTTCTTTTGATCCCTGTAGACTTTTCTTGAGCAGAACTTTCATTTGCTGCACTTGGTTTTATCTGATTGAGATATGGGGTCAAGTGTGATACTACAAATACAGAAATAGCACTAAAACCCAAGATAATGTCATTCTGCTGATCCTTGGATAATTTAGTAAACTTGCAAACCTGAATGTGCTTCTCAATTAGAAGTCAGTGGGATTTCAGCTGTTTGAGGTGCTGGTTGAATCAGAACTGAATGGATGGTGGCTGAATTGCCAATTTGTCACTCTGAAACATCTACCTTCATCTTGGCAAAGCAGATGTTTTCAGAATCAGACATATTTTATGTATTGGATTTGAAATTAAATCAGGGCTGAAGTTTGGATTTGCATTCCTACCTGGAGATGGAAATCTCCCACGATGCTGGGAAGTTTTCTGCTGAAGATCATGGAAATAGCATGTGAATGCAGCCTGGGAGACAATGTTTTTCTGCTGTGGTTGTGCACTGAAGCAGGATTGCATTTAATATTTGGGAATGCTTTTCAAAACCTGGCGAGGTTTTGAAGAAACCTCACTTTGGCATGTTAGTGTGTCGATGTTAAATCTTTCCAAAGAGGATGTAACCAGGAATAATCTGTTGAGTCAAGGTGGTTTTCCCTCTCCCATCCATGCTTTGGAAAATTTTCACTTTTTATTAGGTAATAGAATTTAAATGAGGACTTGAAGTTCTCTGTAAAAGATCAATAATTCATACAAACAAAAATTTCCAAGAAGACCCAGAGGTTCAGTCAAAAGTTTCCAAAGAACCTCAATGCTGATAATTTTCAATGCTGGAAAAACAAAACAGTGTTTTGGTAACTGAATTGTCATTTGGTCTGTCCTGAAACAACGTCTGTGCTTCACGTGAATCGCTGGGAGCTCTTGCTACAACTGTATCAACTTCTGTGTGCTGGAATCTCTTCTTAATATTCTGCAGTAGTTTTTATTCTTTATGTGTTTCACAAGTTTTGTCTGAGGTGATTCTGGGCTCACAAAGTCCTGCATTGTATTGTACATCACTTGTTTTGTTTACTTTCGGAGAGCTTGTCACAGGAAAATATTCTCTCAAACCTGTATATTGAAGGTGCTGTTTTTCAAATGTCACTGCCTAATACTGTGAATTACCTCATCAGTTAGTGACTAATTATAACATGTAATTTGGTACATGCATTCAGGTAGAAAAGAGTATGGCTAAAAATATTGTATCCTTTTCTGAATGCTGTGCTGAACTAATTGTGCCTTGTGAGCTTTGTGTTTAATGGGAAACGATTTGTGAAAGAGCTGCACTCCTGTTGTCAGATTAGTGGTTTCCGTGTAGGAGGGTGTGTGCACACATGCAAGTGGTGACAATTTGTAATTTCATATTGATCTTTTCACCATCAGGGACTCTAAATCTTACAGTTACAATGCAAAATTGATGGCTTTGAAAATTAGGCTGTCAGATACAAATTTTTCAAATATTGCCCTTGCCTCAATCATGCCAGAACATTTGTCCAGAAGATTTTGAAATGGCAAGATTTCTCTTCTGTTTAAATGCTTACACAGTTCCACAGAAGTTAAGATTACTTGGCTCTATCAAAGTAGTGATACAGAGATACTTTTTAGATTGCTGTATAGTTTATTGTCATTATTTGTCTTAAGGCACATTGATACAGTTGATTTGAAACTCGTGGAAGTCAAAAACTTTCAGACTTATTTAATCAGTTACATAATGCTCTGTCAGATACCAATAACTTTTGAGAATGAGAATCCTGTTGATAAAAATGAGAATATTTGTAGATTTGGACAGCAGAACTAATACTGCACTGGCAGCGCTCTGCATCTGCTGCCAACTTCTGAAAGCAGCAGTTTAAAGTGTGCCATCTGTAATCACCAGCTGCTTAAAAAGAGGGTAGTGACTGTTTGCTATTAGCTATTAACGTGGATCAAGACATTTAAAAGATCTTGTGAGCCAAGCTGCGTGACATTTCTTCAAATAATGCTCTACTCTACATTGGGAATGTGCTGTAGGTACCAACTGCGTCCTGCACTGTGTACTCTCTCTCCTACAGCATAAATTCAGTAACATAAAATATTTTCTTTGTTTTGGATGACCTTAGACTAAGCTAAAGTAATTAATGCTCATTCTCATTTTTTTTTGTTTGGTTCTGGTCAACTTCCCCTGCATTTCTTGCTGGTCTGTTTTTTCTCCTGATAGAGAATACTACTCAGGGAATTGTGCCACCTATGCTTGTTTAACCTCTTTGATTGTTGAGCAGCAATTCTGTCTTTGAACAGATCTGCTGCTGGTGGTGTTAAATTGCTGTAGTTCCTATATGGTTGGGAAACACGCCAAAACCATTTTTCCATAATAGCAAAAAAGGCTAATAATGTGAAAACAGTGTGGTGCTTAACTGGAAGTTTCTCTAGAGGCTTAAATTTCCATCTTCTGTAATCAGGAAAGATCTCCTGAGGTTTGTGGTGACAGAGGTTTGTGAACATCCGTTTTACTCAACACCAGACCTCAGCAGTTAAAGGCATCTTTAGGTCTCCAAGTCACCTTCATGATTTCAGCACAAAGTATTTAATTTCTGCAGAATAAACAAGTGGGAAAAATCTACATCTTCCCAATGGGATATACAATGGCATTCTCCAATAAACTGTTTTAATTTCCTGCATCTTAATGAAAATACATTCTGTGATGGAGATTTTAAAAGTTAGCAGACTGTTAAATGGTCGGCACAGTTGCAACAGGGGTGGGAAAGGCAGTATACCTTTTAAATTCCACTAGTATGTATAAGACTGTATCTTCAAAAATGTCATTTATGTGCAAGTATTTTGGAAAGTGATGCATGCGTGGCCTATCTGTGTGAAAATGTATGTGGATCTTCTGGCCAAGAGTTTGGGATTTTTAAAAATAATTTTAATTGCTACAGGAATTCATACTAGCTTAGAGAAGAAGTAAACTTAAGCTGAAAGCTGAAGAAGTACCTGACAGGGAGGCTAAAGTACAAGGAATTTATTAGCAAAGACTTTAAAGAGATCAATATTCACATATTTTCTATTATAAAATCTACAAAAAATATCTCACATGCGGGAAAATTTGACTCACACCTGAAGATTTATATCACAGAAATACTAGGGCTTAAAAATAAATACATAAAAATTGTTTATGTTGGAAGGTAATGTCTACAGGTATTTGGCTGATGCATGATAGCACAGTGTATCTATGGGAAGTACCTTTTCCCATAGATTAATTCCAATTATAGAGAACACAATTCTGCACCTAAATGGATTGCCTTGATTGAATTTTAAAGTGCAGCACAGTAATGCCTGCAGCATCGCAGGCAGTAATAGATGCAGTATATATATGTAAATAAAGTTGGATTTCTACACCAAGTGATAAACAAAGGGAAAGACTTATGCTGTAAAGAAATAAAGAAAATTATAAAAATAATTTTGAAAGGAATTCCAGAGTAATATATGAAGCTTTTAAGTGACTGGAAGTCTGGAAAAACAGTTTTGATAATAAATTTCCTGGACTTTTCATTGGGAGCCTGAGCAGCATAATGCAGTGTTGTGATTGCCTCTCTCTCCATTTTGTAACCCTTGGTTTGGTTTAGGGTTTCTTTGGGGGAGTGGGGATTATTAATAACAGAAGAGTCCTGGAGAAAATCAACATTGTTGTAAATATCCAGTGGAGGGTGGTTTGCAGTGACTGCTGAGGGAACATGCATCAGATGAGAAAGTATATATTAAAAATCTGGCATGTTCCACCTGGCTATTTTTAACACACTGCAGAAAATGTGGCTGATTCCCCTATCTGCTCACAGTTTTCTCTTTGAGCACTGGCTGTCATAGTCCTGTCGCATGCACCACATTTTTCAATAGGTTGTCTCTTTTTCACTCTGTGCCTCCTCTTATTACTCCATTATGGAGATTATAAATATATGAAATTGATCTCAATATAGAATTACCCAGTCCTATTAACTTGCTGACTAAGAGAGGTGTGTAATTCATGTTGTAATTTTGAACTTGATCCCATATTCAGAGGTGTGGGGTTTTTTTGTTTTGATTGTTTGAGGTTGGTTGGCTGATTGTTTTGGGTTTGGTTGTTTGCTTTTTTGGGGTTTTTTTGTTGTTTTTTTAGGGGTTTTTTGTTTCATATGAGACTAGTGCTGACCTGGAACCCTTTCTGGGGAAAAATATTGATAAGCACAGAACTAAACTAGTTAGACCCATCTTTGCCTTTTCATTTTGAAGAAAATATTTCCATTTTTATGGTATCATTTGGAGACCTAGTCTTAGCTGAGGTACAGTGATTTGGTTTGTTTCTGGTATTTGGGGTTTTTTTCCCCCACAGAAATGTTTTGGCAAATCATTTATGTAGCAGGCACTTGGAAAAATAACAATCATGGTTATAAAGAAAAGTTATGTGGATTCTGTTTATTATGGGTTGTGGAAAATGAAATTGTTTGCTTGTGTTATGAGTAATAAGTTCAAAGGCCATTGGTTAGCTTCTTGTATTTAGACAAAAACATCTCTGATAGCTTCATTCATTATCATATGTGGAATAAAAATAATATCTGTGCTTTTTCAATTCCATCTCAATATTTATAAAGCTCAAAGCAGTTGTTTCTTTTCAGGCTGGCTCTTGAAATAAATAGTAGCACCAGAAATGTTTCTCCTTAGGTAGACGTGGCTTTTTTCATTTTGCTAATTAGCTGCTATTGATTAGTGCAGCATGCTGAAAATATATAATGTGACAAAATCTGAGCAAGCCTCATTTAGCTAGACAAACATTGCTATTTCTTTAATTTTCATCAAGATTCAGTTTCACTTGAAAAACATTATCTGGCTTCAGTCCTGATAGGCTGTATCTGCAGAGGTTTCACAGCATGTCATACAAACTCATTAATGTCCACGGAATGGACTTTTCTGCTGGCTTTATCAAGACTTAGCTCAGGTACAGAATATACTGAAACTACAGAAAAATATCTCGTTATACCGAGATAGTGAACTGGGCTGTGACCTGATTGTGTTTTGAGGCTACAGAAGTGCTGCTGAGCCTGGGATGGAGCAGCACTGCAGCAGGGAGGCTGATTGCAAGGCAGGGAGCATTTCCTTGTCCAGGGGCTGTGGGTAGGGAAGGGCAGTGGCTCCATGCCAGCCTGCACCAGGCACAGGAGCCCTTCATGGCTATTAATATATAGGCTACTTAGAGCTACTCTTAGAATTGGAGTTTTAAAATTAGATTTTATCTTTAAATGACCAGGAATACTGTAATAATAGTAACAAAATCTCTGCAGTGTTTCTTTTGCCCTCTATTTTTCTCCATTATTCACCAGGAGGGAGTTAAAAGCTTTGCTCACTAAAAAGAGCACTTGGTAACTTCTTTGTACAGGAAGAATTTTTTACAGTCAAAAAGAATTTACCATAGCAGTGTTCTGAGTTGATTATTGACCATTGCTCTTCACTGGGGAAAGCAGGATCCATAGAAAAGAACCTGGATAATGCTTGTGATGTTATGAAATACTTTTTAAATGAGCATAATCTATAAGAGAGTACAGAGCATGAGAATTATTGTGTGTGTCAGCAATTCTTTAAAGTTATTTGAAGGAAAAATTATACAGCCACCAGCTGAAGTAAGCAGGGACCCCTATTAGTTTAATGTGTATCTGCAACTCAGGAATACTTCCTTGTTCTAGAAGACCTGACTTGAAGTCAACCATATTCTGGCAAGTAATGCTGCTTGAAACAGAATAAGTATTATGTACTTTTATCTCTTTTTAATTCAAATTTCATTAGGCAGTGGCATTTTAAAGCAATAAAGATTGAAGTAAGCATCCAGTGAAAGTAGAGTGGTTATGTTTAAGTGAAATCACTGTTCTGATTTCAAATCGATGTTAGCCTGCCAATGACAAAAGTGCAAATTCAAAATCAATTATGTTGAAGTCAAAAGGCTTCCTGTGAGTAATGGGAAGTCTGGGACAGGAAGCCCAAATGGGGAGTGTGATGCCTTCACTGACTGGATTTAAATTGGAATGGGAAAAGGAGAATCTTTCCTTTCATGGCCTCATTGGCTCCCAGGTCAATAAAGTTGTGATTGCAGTACTTTGATTCAGGGGACAGTGACCTGAATGAACGAGAAAACCCAAATGAAAACAATCATTTGAGGTGTGTCACCATCCCCTCTCACTTCTGTAACACCTCTGTAGATGCAATTATTCCCACTTACACTGAGATTCCATTGGAAGGATCCTCTCTATCTAGGTACTCTCCTGGGAAACAATTGTGGGCAGGGGGCTTGTGAGTTGTCCTCTGTGGACCCACTTTCTCCAGGCATGGTGGAGGTGAAGGATGAAGTTAGCTACAGCACTTCATGATCCCTTGAGCAGTCTTGATCATACCCTCTCAAATCCTTGCTTTTTTCCCTAAAAATTTAAGGCTAAGAAATAGTATATAAAATGACACATTATGGTGATAATCTGGAGATTCTTAGGATAACAGTGACTCTTAAAACACATTATTTTTACTGCAACTGCATATTTTCTAACAGTCAACCTGCTGATTGGAGAGACATACCTATCATCACATATTTGTGTCAGAAACTGAAAGAGAACTATCTTTTGGCAAAGGTATAAATGAAAAACAATAATGAAATCCTTATTTTCCAAGGATGCAGAACCAGAGAGTTAATCTTTCAGTATGTGTGGTAGAGAGATTAAAAATATCTTGATATTAAATATTTTAATATTTTGAATTCAAGTACTCATCAGAAGGAAATATCTTTTTAGTTGCTCATTTAGCTCTTGTTGTAAATGACTCAGAACAAGTGATATATTCTAACAAATGCTTTAGTTCTGTGTATGTTTCCCCATTGTGCAGTATGGGTTATTGTTAATTGAATATTGCCTCAACGTCTTGATTGATTCTCCTTACTCTTTAAACCCATTTTAAAAAGTTTTTTATTAAATTTTTAATTTTTTGGAGGAGGTTAATTTTAAACACCCCTCGGGTGTGGGGGGGGGGAAAAAACCTCTTACTTATTATATAATAAAAAAAGGGGGGTGGGGGGGGGGGGGTAGGGAGAGATAGGGGGGGGGGGGGTCTTTTTAAAAAAAAAGGAGGGGGGGGGGTTTTTTTTTTTTTGTGAAAAAAAAAGATGGATTGCAGGGGGAGGATATCAGTCCTGGTCAGACATGTTTTTGTCAACAGAGAGTGTGAATGAAAGCTCTGGGATTCCTGGTGCAGAGATAGGAGTTGAGAAAAATGGTCTTTATAATTTAGGAGGAAGGAACAGAAAAAACCTGCTGAAAATAATTGGGGGAATTTCTCTGATAGTAAGATAAATATATTTTTTTCTTTTGAATTGTTTCTTCATATTTCTCTGAAGATCCTGCTACCAACACCATCTTATTGCTCATTTGTTATATAAAATTCCTTTAGCAGCTCTGTACTGAGCAACCTGTATTAGGGATTATTGAGTGAAGTTCAGCTTTTAGGAGAGAGACTGATTTATTCTTCTTCTTTTAGAAATCCTATAGTTTGATGGCAGTGTTAACTTTTCACTGTGCATGTTGTTTTCTGGTACATCTTTATTCTTAGCTTTGGGAGAATGAATGCATAAATAAAAATCCACTGTTCCTCTGCTGCTCTGCTGCCATTTTAATCCGTATTTATCTTACTCTAAGATGCCAGAGAGGAAATTTAATGCTGAGTATTGGTTCAATAAATGTCAGGGAGGGTAGGCAGTTTATATCCTCTTTTGCAATAAACATTTAGTTCCCCTGACAAAGACAGCATCAGAATATTGGGAGGGGAAATCTGGTCTAGTGGCCTCTGCTGCTTTCAGCAGCTGAAAATGTGGAGTGGTACTGGTGGCCAGGCACACAAACCTGGGTCTCCAGAAGTGCTAGATCTGCTGTTAGGGATTCTGATGCTTTCCTGATGAAAGTAAATATTTCTTGTTTAAGAAGTTGAACTGCGTGAGACTTGGTCTTGGAAAATGTCAGCAACTTCCCTCTCATCTGTAACTATTCTGTGAGCATAAACTTTTTGTGGACATGGCCTCTTTGCACATGTTATTTTTTGTGTGCTTTGTTTGCATTAAAATAAAAGACAATTCAATTGCATCTCTTACCACTTAGTTAATGAATGGCATGAGACTTATTAAGCTAAACTTGCTTGTATTGTAATGCAAGGTGGGTGTTAGTTAGGAAAAGGCAGAAATGCACAATTAGAATATAACATCATAACAAATTATCTAAGCATTGTTACCATGTCAGGTGAGTTAAGATGACAGGTTAAAGAACTTACTATGCAATTATTTGTGTTATGCATAGTTAATATGCGTCCTGTGGATTTTACAGTGAGGAAAATAAGTCAAAATGGAAATGAAGGAATTTTTTCTGAAATTCAGTGTTTATCAGTTAGAAGTACTGAAGTTAAATCTCTTGAGTATGAGGTAATTGTCTTACCTATTGTGTTAGTCCTTTCCTTCTGCATTCAGCAGGAGACTCTGGAGCAATTAAGCTTAAATTTCTAAGGGAGCTGTACTAAGGTGATGAAGTGGTGTCATGAACAGACATAAAGATATCAGAACATCATTGATAGTTGGAAAAATGTAACAATAATAGCTTTATAACACTTTTTGGAATCAACATACATGATAAATATAAAATGCCTGATGTTTAATATTATGTCATAGGTTTTAAATTTTAATTTTCTGTACACAGTTTCCGATACATATGTATCATATACTGATACACTGGTGTATGTTCTTTGCCAAAACCTGAGATCCTTACAAGTGAGCTTTTCAAATACCTGTAATTAAAAATTCTCCTCAGTCTTGAAACCTAATATTTCTCATCTTCATATATCCCCATGACTAATATACTTAAGAGTCTTTCCATTTCTTCCAGAGCTTTTCTTATGACATGTCCACTTTTGCTTTAAACTTATGTTTAAAAACAGGAGAAAAAACTCAAAATGAAGCCTTCAGTTTGAATAAAGGATAGAATTAGAAATACAGACTTAGAGAGACACTTAGAGACAGACTTTCATCACTAAGTGTGGCTAGTCTTTTATGCTAAAGTTCTTTTGAGCATGTGAATGCCTCCTGGAGAGAAAAGGTGTGAGAGAAAAGGAGAGGAATGATGTGACCAGGCATTGACACACAGCCAAGTACGGCCATGGCACTGGCTGGGGGGTCCTTTTTGGGCTCTGTTAAGCAGGTCTGGCAGACTTATGCAGCCAAACTAGTTCCAGGACCTGAATTTAGCTGGGGCAAGAGTGGCACATTGAAATTGTCCTGAGCAGATGCAAAATTCCAAGGCATGAAGAAGCATGAAGGCTGTGGCTGCTGAGCTTCCTGGGCTGCCCCATGGCCCGAGTCAGGCTGCAGCAGGGCTGTGCCTGCAGGCTGTGGGGTCTGTCTCCTGTCTCTGGGGTGCTCTGTATTTATTCAGTGTGCGTTTTTGGATCCAGCCCCAAGCTTCCAGCCAACAGCAGCCACATCCTAGAAGTAACGATCCTGTTAAATAACCATCATGTAAGCCTGTCATTCAGGCTGTCAAGAACAGGGAGGTCAAGCATGATTGTTTCTTTTCCCCTTCCTCTTTCCCAATTAAAGAGCTTGTTACATCTTTCTGATAGTTTAATCATTGAAAATTGTGGCCATGAATGTTGACGAGATGCAAACGAGGGCTGCCATCTGTTGCTCAGAGCTCGCGCTCCCGGGCTCAGCGCTGCGCGGAGAGCTGGTGCTGGGTGTGCTTGCTGTATTTCCCTGCACATGGGAATAGTCACACAGGGAATCTGGTTCAGAGCCTTGGAATGGCTGCTCCTCTCTTCATCCCCATTATGAGTTTATTCCAAGCAGCAGAAGGACAAGTTTCCTTACAGTCGCTATGGGACAGCCAGGAGAAGTGACCCAGCCAGCACGGGCTTTGGAAAGGCAGGTCCTGCCTGGCCCACCTGACCTCCTTCTGTGAAGCTTTGTTGCTGAGGGAAAGGCTGTGGATTTTGCCTACCTGGACTTTAGTAAAGCCACTGACACTGTTTCCTACAACATTCTCCTGGAGAAACTGGCTGCTCAAGGCTTAAACAGGTTGCTCTTTGCTGGGTAAAAAGCTGTCTGGATGGTGGAGGTTGCTGCTGTGAATGTGCCTCCTTCGGGCTTGGAGGCAGATCCTTTGATTTCTGCTCATTTTTGGAGGTGAGTTACACACTTTAACGTGCTTTGTGTGGAGAAGTGGTTTGGGTTTTTTTAAACTACAGGCTGATAACATCATTTGGCTCTGTCTGATTCTTGAATTGTGAGTAATCATTTCCTATCACCTTTTCCGGGGTGTTTAAAATTTTAGAGTGGTTATCCTACATCCCCTCAGTCGTATCTTTTTCCAGCTGAAGAGCTGCATTCTATTTAGCCTCTTATGTGGAGGAGTCAATTGACTGTCACGGCTGACTTCTTTCAACTTTCTTCACTGAAAAGTCATTGCACTGGAACTATTTTAGGTCATTAAGGAATTTAGAAAATACCACGTTTTATTTGAAATTACTTAAAATATTGTACTCCACTAACAAAAAGGTTGCAAAAATTGTATACAATCCTAAATTGCTGCTTTCCGTCTGCTTCACTCCCCCGAGAAATCCCCATGTATAGAAACTCCAAAGGAAGTCTTATTTTCAGTAACTCACAGTGGGGATGTCTATTCTATCAGCTCTATTCCTTCCTTCTGAAAGATTTATCTAACACTTAGTGACATTTAGCAGAAGTTCTCGCTGCAGGTAGAAGCAGAATAGAACCCTCAATTTCATAGTAAATTGTTTATGAATGAAGCAAAGTTAGTGTTTTCTATAATCTACCAGAACAGGACCACTTAAACATCAGTTATCTATTATGTAATGGTAAGATAATTGATGTTTTAGTGGTTCTCTTCTGGTCCAGTCCCAGGCTCACAACAGGCTTGACTTAGAAGCCAACTCTGAACTTGAAAGATGGATTGGCTTTCTCATGACACTGGCCCACTTGCATATCTACTGTCTTATTTTGGGTTGTATTTGCTATTTTTTTTTTATTTTGATGTTTAAAAAAGGTTGTCTTTTCTTGCTTGAATAATGCATTTGACAGTCTGTGGTTTTTGAATGGCATTTATAAACATCAGTGCACAATGAGCTACTTCAGATTGAATTGTTAACTATTATAAAACTTTAATATATACTTCTTATTTTAATATTTGGGCTACTCAGGACCATTAGCTCAAATCTTGAGAGCAGCAACACAGTTGTCATATATCTGAGCTTATAGACACTCCCAGGATCTATTTTATGACTCTTCTCAACAATGACCATTCAGGTAGTTCCATTTCTGCTCTGCTTTTACTGTCTACCTTGGAGAGAATTTTTGGACAACTTTTAAAGCATAGTAACCACAAAGCTCCTGTGTTCTGCATTTTCTTCTGGTAATAAAGTACAAAAAAGGAAACCCAGCTGTAATGTTTTTCCTGAGCTGAAGAGCCAAAAGGTTTTACGCTCCTTTTCTGTTACAATGGGCTGGCTAAATTTTTTGCCATGCTCTGTTGCAGCTAATCACCACTGCAGGAGCTGATTCCTTGTGTCTCCAGCAGGATTGGTTTTGAAGCTTTCAGAGGGACAAACCTGCTGTGTCTGCTGCTGTGTATTTTGGATTTGGATTTGGTGTGTCCATTTGTGACCCCCTTGACAGTTTGTTTCTCTTTGCACATGTGATGCTGGTAGGGTACCAAGTCAAGTGGTTTCCTGTCTGGGCTGAGCACTGACAAGAAGGAATTTATTTTATTATCACCTTTTGTTTTTTTACAAGCTGTATTTTCACAGCATCTCATGTAGGAAAAATCCCTAAACCCGTGTTTCCTGTGGTAGACACAGGGTCCAAAGTGCAGATTCTACTGATAAAAGATTCATTCTCTGAGGAGTGAGTTGTCCTTTGCTACTGGTCTTCAGTTAAAATAAATACAGTTCTGTTACAGTGTAGAATATGACCAACTATAATATAATCTCAGTTGCCAATTGAAAAAACACTAAATTGAACATGGTTTCTGGTTAATAATTTTTATGGTTTGATCTCACATAGCCCCTAAGTGTCTTGTAAAACAGAATTTCTATGCAGAATGGCTGTTATTTGTGTTCATTTGGAAGCTGAAATTCTACTAATACTAAATGCACATGGTTAATAATGGTTTATAAAGATGCCAGAACCCTGGTATCAAAAGGACCAGCTGTATTTGAAACACTCAGACTAAATGCTACTTAGGAGCTTATATAACCTACTTTTTCTTCTATTTTGGTAAATTTGCTTTGCTGTCAGTTAAATGGTGAAAACTTGGACCAGGGAGTTTCTTGAATTCATTAACTTAAAAATGGTATTTTAAAAAAAATTTAAGTTAGTTTATAGAACAGAAGTCCCCTGCAAAACAACAGATGCAAATGACAAAGCCTCAGAGATTTTAGCGTGGGGATTTTTTTTTCCCCATATGTACTGGAATAGTGAATCCCTCTAATATATATCCAGACTGATGAGAGGCATTATGGCTATTTTGGCCTTACATTTGATACTGGAGAGATTATTTCCCCCTCAGCATACAATAAATAAACAGTAAATTTAGGACAGTGGACTTAAGGTGATGTAAAACTTGAGTTCAATAAGCATCTTAAAGTTTGGCTGTTTATCTAGATCTCTTTGGTTTGTTTTCCTTGGAGGAATATCAATATTTTCCTTTGACTAAAATAAAGTGTTCAAGTCCATCATTCTGGCATTGTTCCCCTTTTAGCCTTCTACCTAAATATATCTATTTACCTAAAAAAAGTTATATTGCTTTACCTAAGGTAGTTTCGTTCTGCATGCATTACATCTCACCTTTCATCAATTGACTCTTTCACTCCTGATTTGTGCCATGAATGGTGATGTGCTGGCACTTTTCTGATACTGCAGAGATGGCTGTTTAGTATTTAAGTCTTTGTAGCACAAAACTGACAAACAGAGAGAGATTTTGATGATGTCACATGTACACAAAATACTCAGCCAAGCGTGCTGCCAGTTGTTTGAAGGTATTTTTAATGACCCAGGGGTAAGAGACGACCTGCGTTACAGTGCTGAAGGATAAGCAGGTTTCTTTTCATTCAGTGTGGTTTTATTCTCCAGGCAGTGGTGTTTCTGTAAATGCAGGATGTACTTGACTAATAAAACTGGAGACAATCATAATAACTAATAATGTGTCAACATGGGGCTCACAGTGTATGCCTTGGGTAGCTCAAACTTTTTGGAAAAAAAACCTGAGATGAATAGAAATGTTTTGTGCTCTTTTAATTCTTCTTCTTCTTTTTTTTTTTTTTAAATATTTTAAAATTGAACAGTTTGTTTTACAACAAATCAATATCCCTGAATTTTTTGCCATCCAGAACAACACTAGAGGAAACCAAACAGAACATAAATATGCCTAATATGATTCGTTTTCTTTGCCAGATATGAAAACACTATACAAATTAAACTAACGTAGTTCATAGAATTGCATTTATTTCTTCAGTGTGACTTTTAAATGTCACCATTCTTTTAAATTCAGTTGAAATCAAAGAATTGAATTTACTTTTTCATTATTATTTTTTGCATTAGGCTGTGAGAATTTATGGCTTGTTTATTTTCTTGTTCCCCTCAATTCTTCAGTCTCTGAATTACATTAAAGCTGTTGAGATTGTATCATGTTCCGGGCAGACACATTTTCTTTTGCATGCCACAAACAATGCATTTTCTGTATTTCTCCTTGTTCTTGCTTTAATTACCATTGCCATTTTCTAGGAAAATTTCCATGAAATGAGATTTTATTTAATAAGAATTTAACCCACTTGTGCTACTTAATTCCATTATAGTAAGAGCACAAATGTCAAGAGGATAAGTAGCAGGAGGAGATGAAATCTTAGCATTCCATTTAAAGTTAAACCCAAATATATGTCCAGAAGACTTGTAAATTATCTGCACAGGTGAAACACTGTGCCCTTACATCTAAAAAGTTTTCATTTCCCTTCAGGAGTATTCACAACAAGGAATTTTTTTTTTCTCTTTTATTAATACACTTTATAAGAAAACAGAATGTGCAGAAAATAGTTCTTGCAATATTAGAAAGAACCCATTAATTCTTATCTTTATTTGTTCAGTATGTCATTTCCACAGAAAATTATTTTTATTAAAATTGATATGAGCTCTGAGCATATTTATACTTCCCATTATTTCTAAGGTTGCAAATCATCCTTCTATTTTGACTCTGTAGGATAAAAATGGGAAAAAAAAAAATTCTGTGTCTAATTAACATGTGGAAATACATGAACTTTTTATGTCCCTTTGTGATTTACATCTTTGTCTTTTAGCATTGTCCATAAAAACCTCTAAATTCTTCTGTCCCATTTGTTTTCTATGCTGGGCTACCAGTGTGAGGATGATTTTACAGCAGTTTAACACTGACAGTTTGGGCTGATGGACAGATAGATACCTTTTGGTTACTTGAAACCACATTTCTGCATAATGGCTGGGAAGTCAGTGGGTAAGAATTGTTTATGCAGAGTCTCAGAATGCCTTTACATGTTTTTTAGAAAACTCATTGTTGTCAGGAGTTGAGAGAAAAATGACATTTTTATAACATGAGCACCTGCTTAGGCTTTGGGCATAATGTAGAAGTATAAAAGACTAAATAGTAGTAGTGATGGGGATGTGCTGCCTTTGTTCACTTAAATAAAAACTTGCAGCTTGTTAGAAATCAACAATAAGAATATTTCACTGAGGCAGAGCATTTTTCTTTAGGGTTTTTTTATTACATTTATTATTGTATTCTGGTTTTCCCTTCCTCATTTTTCCCTTTGTAAATCTGACTTGTAAGAATGCAAAAGTGTTTTGAAGCTTTTGCAGCAAAAGCAGTAGACATAAACAAATGCTGAGGTCAGAGATGGTACTCTTCAGTGCGTTGGCTGTTTTCTCATTGAGCTTGGCTGTTACAAGGGGCTCAGTGTTGCAGGGAGGATCTCCTGTTGCTCTGGCTCTCCCGTGGCTCCCATCCGCTGGCAGCCCCTCTGCTGCTGTCAGCTGCCCTGGGAGATCTAACCTCCCCATTGCTCAGGGTGACTTCAAAGTTGTGCTGGGGTGGTATTTTGTGAGAATCAAAGCTGCTTAAACAGCACAGGGAAACTATTTGCCCCTTTAAAACAGGAGATTTTGCATGGTAGAAGAGGCCTGGAAAGAAGCAGCACAGAATGGAGTCCCGCTAAATTAGAATTCTGTATTCTCTGCTTCAATCATCTGCCCATTACGATAATTCTGTGCACACGCTCCTCACACCCCACCTTCCCTCAGAGCTCCTAATTGCTCTTAATATCCTAAAGCTTGCTGCCTGACAGAGTTTCCTGCCTCTTCAGTGGGGAAGTAGGGGACAGAGACAGCAAATGACTCGGGCGAAATGAATCATGGAGAGCACAGCTGTAGTTTATGGATTTGGGCTGCCTTTTCAATCCCTGACCAGCATTTGTTCCCAGCACAAAGAGGCTTGTGGTCACTATAAACAGGATTTTTACAGACTGCCATATGCTGTGGAGTTCTTCCTGCACTGAAGTGCTCAGCATCTTCAGCACTGAGTACGTTTATAAAATCATTAATACGTGCAGAGACTCTTGTGCTGCTTATGTTCCCTCCGAGAAGCGCTAGACAGAAATATGGCTATTTCTATTTTTAGAGTACTTTTGGTGAGCTTACACTAAAAAGGTCACCTACATGTTCCTGTGGTGCCTTGTGCCAGGGAATAGGGTCTCTAGGCACTACCATGAAAACAAATAGTATTTCCTAATTATAACAGAAACCAAGGATTGTTGGAGGTGGAGTATGAGTCACAAGTCTCCAAAGTACAGTAGATGTTACTTAACATTTCATTTGAAAAAGCTCTTAGAAACATTTATAAGATTGTGCTCTTCACTGGAATTGACATTTTGCAGAATTTGAGTGAATGACTGTCCTATTTCGTTTCAATAAACTCAAAGCAAAAAAGAAAGAAAGCAGTCTACACCCTCTGGACAATACGGATCCATTATATTTCCATTTATCAAGGATGTATTTGTATCCTATTGGTAGCCATTTTCATTCATGACTGTGTTCTAACCATATTAGGGTGTTTTTCTGTGGTAGCTCTGAGGCTGTGGTGCAGCTGACAGGTTTGTCCATGTTTCAGATATTGTGCTAGCAAGGGCATCAGCCAAACAGCTTTTTAATGATCTCTTTTTATCTGTAGCTGCAATATTAGCAGATAGTATTGAGGAATTATATCCATTCTAGCAGGAGCTAACTTCTTCAATTCTCTCCTAAAACTCTCAGATCCCTGCAGTACGATTTTTTTCCCTGTGTTTTTTAGCTTGCTGATGTTCACTGTCTGTGTTTGTAACATGATGGTGCTCAATCTGGACTCACGGCTCACTACTCTGAAATTACTCAGGGGTGTTTAATCATAAAAGAATCTCAAATTAGTGTGGGTTGGGGTAGGCAAAGAATTAATGGGTGGTAGCTGTGGTGTTGATTCTTATTTTCTGGAGATACAATTTATGCCAGTTTTTTGCATGATGCTGTTTGCTGTGTCATTAAACTAAAGCTGAAAACCTTTCTTGGGGTCTTTTTTTGAAGAATGTCATGCTGCAAAAATAATCAAAGAAGTTGTTTTAACATTTGCTAAATGAAGCCTCTTATTTAAAATCAGTTGTTACGTTTTTAGAAAAATATTATTTTTACAAACTTCAGAAAGGAGGGAGGGGAAAGTTGGAATTAAATTTTCATGTGAGATAATAAAGTAATTTAATCAAGGCTCTAGGATATGCACAACACCAAGGAAGTTAATTAAGGCTATGTAGGGTAGGAATACAATGTACTCTCAACAACAGCTTTGCTCCCAACATCTGTAATTTCTCTTTATTCTCTTAATCTTTCAGTAGCCCTCTCATCAGTAAAATTATTAATCATTTATATATATCATTCCTAGATTTGGGAAAGAGTGAATTCCTTGGGATTTATAGTAATGTCTGGAATGTGTATTTTGCAAACAGAAATGTTTTATTTATTGTTTTACAGTAAAAAAAAAAAAAAAAAAAAAGTCATTTTCCGATCTGGTGGTTAAGCAGAAAGAAACTACAAATTCAAGCCTGTTCAGTTTGATGCATGTGATGCACAGTAAAAGGCCTCTTAAAAATTACTCAATGAATAATGTCGAATCCCTTCACTTATTTCACATTTGCTGCAGTAAAGCAGTAAAGCATTAAGACATATCATTCAACTATGTGATGGATAATTTTAGATAAAATTAACTTTTTGAACATTTGGTGGGAAATATGGGTAGTAAAATTTTGCTGGTAGTTATATATCAGTAGGAATCTTTGCTTGCAAGAATTTGCTAAAGATCTTGACTACTAATAGAGACCCTTCAGCAGTAAAGGCAGTAAATTTGAACTTCCAGCATAGGAAAGCTTAGCTTGAAGCTAAAGAACAGCTCCCCTGTCTCTGCTGGTGTCCTGTATGACCTCTATGGGACAAGTCATCTTTTTTCAATATACCTGATGTTTATAAGCATGAGAGCATCCTAAGACTCAATAAAGGGGTCTTTCTCTTTTATTGTATCCTTATGCTTTTTATTCTTCTTGCTTTCTCTTACTGTTCCCAGCTCTTGTTTTGGCTATTACATCTTTAAGCAAAGAGATCCAAAATACATCCAGAACCTCCTAAATATTTGTTATCATTGTTTTATGTAATGTGGATGCTTTTGGTCCACATAGACATGAAATGTAGCTCTGCTCTTCTGGGATTAGTAAAGCCTTGGCAGGAAAGGAAAACTTCCAATGTTGGCAGTGTTTGAGTTTCCTCTTTCGTTGAAATGAAGCTCCTAATCCATCACAGGAAAGAAAAGACTATATCAAAGTAAATAATTTTTGTAACATAAGTTAAAAAGTCATAACTTCAACATTAGTCATGAAGCTGTGTAAATTTTTCTGAGTTTCACATTTCAGATGCAATACAAGTGTTTAATATTAATTCTAAATCTGTATGTGCTTCTAGATGCAACAAAATCTTTCTTCCTGTCACTGACAAACAAGGTATTTTATTTACTGCTAGGCAAAATGTGGCATTTTCTCTTTAGAAGATCTACGTTTTGAAAGGTTTGGTTTCGTTTCCTACATGCTTGAGGCAGACTTTGTGGTAACCCTTGGGCAGGGAAATGTTTCACAGCAGTTTAAAGCCTCATTTGAAGAAACAGATACAGAGGTCTGGTCATTTTTTGTAGTGTGAGTCTTCCTGAAGTTCTCAGGTTACAAAGTGGTGTTGGATGGTGAGATTTCATCCCTGGAAATTATTAAAGCATGAGCACTAACAAAATATGAGGTAAAACTGTCAGAGAGCAAACCCTGACTTACCTATCAACAGTCATTCGAGACTTCTTAAATGAAACCCAGCAGGTGAGAACACCTTATGTGGAGTTTAAAAATTGTGCATTATTTATACTTTCATTCAGGGATTGTATGGGAGTAATGATCTAGAGAATAATACAGAGAAAATTCTGGTAAGCTTTTCCCTAAAAGAAAGACTGACTTTTACTACAGAGCCAACAGTAGTGAAACCTATTAATTCCTCTCTCCAGAATCATTGATGATATGTTATTGCACTTTTCAGTCATAAATATGGGTCAAAAAACTGTAATTTTTTCTTGCAATTTGTTTTTTTCTCCTTGAAGTTCTTACAGCCTAATGAGGTATCAGCACTGAAAATTCAAATCTGTCAAGAGATGCTAAATGAACAAATACGCAAGTGACAGGGTAAAAATGAAAAAAATAAAACATTTAAAATAGCTGAATTTTGGCTTAACTCTTTGTGAAGCCTTTAGTGAAATCTTTTTTTCATTAAGAAAAGAAAATTAATAGTAATTTGTGTTGAAGTGAATGACTGGAATTCCACTGCAAAATGAACAAGGCTACAGGGGTGAAATACTGGCACATTTCAAGTTTTCTATGGAGGTTTTACTGCCACTCTTTAAAATGTTGTGGCCTGGCCTGGTCTTGTCATCTGTTTCTTATGTCTTCAGTTACCACATCTTTATTTTTCAGCCTTTTGAATTAATATTGATATGATTTTGCAATTTATATCAAATCCAAAAGGTTGTTGTAGAAGATTTCTGTTGATTTGTCATCACATCAATTCATCAATAGATGAAACTCAGTACAAGATATTTTCAAATGCTTTTCTCACAGTGAGGGAGAGAGGAGGGGCAGCACTGACCTCTGCTCTGTGATGACAGTGACAGGAGCCCAGGGAATGGCCTGAGGTTGTGCCAGGGGAGGTTTAGGCTGGACAGCAGAAAAGGTTCTTCCCCCAGAGGTGGTTGGGCACTCCAGGGCAGTGGTCACAGCACCAAGGCTGGCTGAGCTCAAGAAGCATTGGACAATACCCTTGGGCACTTGGTGTGATGTGGTCCTTGGTGTTGTCCTGTGCAGGGCCAGGAGTTGGACTTGGGTCATTCCTGTGTGTCCTTTCCAACTCAGGATATTCCATGATTCTCTAATTATGCTGATGTCTCCCCCCTGTCTATTGCAGTACAAATAGCAATATTATGCTATAGCTAAGCTTAGCACAAATAGAGATGGTAAAGGAATAGATGGAATTTATTTCACTTTCCAGATCTCTTTTGTAAGTTGTTTGGTGGACTTCTATTGTTATTTTAATTTATGCATTTGTTGTAGCTAAGCCAAAGTAAGAACTGTACTGAAGCACCAGCTCCAACCATTTTACAGTCTATCCCTCTGCATAAAATACAGGTATTATTGGTCATTTCCAAATAAAACAGTATTTCAGAGAAAAGAAAATGCTTTGATGTTTTCTAAATGCAGTGTTTTGACTTCTCTCTCATTTCAAAAGAGCATTTTGTCAAAAGGAAAGAAAGCCAGCATCATTTTAGGACACAAACAAATCTCTCGGTTTGAATGACTTTTGTCAGTTGATCGAAAATTGAATTTCTCATTTTTTTGAAAAAGTTTTTGCAGAAAAGCTTTTCTTACGAAAATACCGCTTCAGTTGTTCAGATTTTCAAAGTTGAAACTTCTTATGCTTTTTAAACTTGTCTGCCAGAAAACCAAACAAAAACCCCACCATTATTGATTGAGCTCATAAGAAAAGATATTTAAACATAGAAATTATAGCAGCATGTAACTTTCCTTGCATGTAAGGCATATCTGTTCATGTATAAAAACCAGATTTTTGCATCACAAAATCACTGAAAAAGTGTGTTTTCATAAAAAGACCAAAACATTTTCAAGTGTCACATAAGTAAAACTTTTGAGGTCCCAAATCATACATAACATAACTCCCTCGCTGTCTTCCTCAGCAAAATCTTTTCAGAAAAGGAAGGTGATGTTTAACTAGTATGAAGGGAGAATCCTACTGTTAAATTATACTAGGGATGAATGGGGGTGCCTTTCTTCTTCTTTTGCAATTACTCTTGAAATAAAAGAGCTTTGAACACAAACAAAGAAACAAAAGAAAATTCTCATATGAATTTTCATATGAGAGATTTATTACTCATTAAAATTTTCTCTGTAACAGTCTCCTGGAGTGGAAACATCAATATATTTAATTGGTGTATTAGCCAATTATTTTATGGACCTATTACACGAGAAAACTATTGTATTAACAATATGTCACATTGTCCAAGTTGCTCTCAAAATTTCAGCACAGAGGTTATGAAATCCTCAAATATTTACTTTCTTGCTGGCAGGAAGAGATACTGCAGCAAGCTGCTAATGGTATTAGAGAAATTGCGCTGTCATAGAGCATCTCAAACCCAGTTTTGCAAGAAGATATTTTCTTTGGAGGCTTACGTGGCATTGTATTACCTGGTAGACTTTAAATGTTAATAGCACCATTATCTATGTATATGATTCACTTTTATTTGTTCTGTAATAGGATTTTTAACAAATAACACTCTAATCCAAATAGAGTTTAGTGGAGGCATCTGTTTGGGAATCCTTCTGCCTTTACAGAGACGGTCAAGGAAAGGAGAGAAACTGAAGAAAGGCTACAAAGTGGGAGGGACGTGTCTTGAGGGAAACTAAAAGAAAGTTTGACAGCTTTCTTCATAAACCTTCTTGTGTTGCCCCTGTTAGTGGAACTTTAATGTTAAAGCCTTTTTTTAAGGCTCCTTATTTTTAGCCTTTTAACACTAAAATTTTTGTTCCTTAGTTTGGATTAATATATATTTTTAATTATTTACAACAATATGATTTATTTCTTTTCTGCTAGACTATTGCATTTTTTATTGTTTTTTAATGTTATATTCTTAAGTGGATGTATTTTAAGTTAGCAAATGTAGAGCCTTTGAATTATACAGTATAACACTTCTACATTTAAATCAGTGTTTAATAAGGAATTTATGTTTTTAAATGTTTGTGATTCAGGTTTTCATATTACTTTAATTTTTTTCCATTTTCTGCTGTACCAAAACATTAAAAATTTCCATTAAAAAGCAGATTCTTGTTCAGGAAAGTACCTAAGTATGCATTTAGCTTAAACTGAACAGAGAGGTATCTTCAGAAACAGGACTGAGAGATAACTAACTCAGAATTAATAGTGATTAATTACTGGATCAAGGGCATGGCTGGCAGTTCTGGTGTGGTTCAGGCAGGAATACATTTCTTCTGTATCCTTTGTAGTGCAGGCAGTTGCAAGCAATGAGTTACAGTGAGATTTCCATTGTATGACTCATACCACAGTTCCTTAATAGTGTGAATCACACCCATGAAAACATTGTGTAATGAAAAGCTGTCCACTTTGTGAAATCACAAATTGGACAGCTTTTTTCTTCGGTTTATTTTCTTCCTTTTTTTATTGTATCTTAACTTGGACAACCAACTCTCAGTATTTGAAGACTACTCACAGATTTCTCTGCTGTGCATTGAATAAATTTGAAAATATGTGCTCTAAATGGTCTTCACGGTTTGTGCTAATTTTGAGAGACCTTTAGGCCCCTTCATTACAAGTCCCTCTAGAAGTCTCTTGTAGTCAGTTTCTTCTTGCCTTCTGTTAGCACTGCTCCCTTGGTTTTTACTGGGTCTGCACCTTAGGGGTTGGAATGCACAGCCAGAGGTCCTGTCATTAAAAGTGGAAAAAGAAAAGAGCCATAATGGAAAAGAGTTGGGGAGAACTATGCTTATTGCTTCTACTGGTCACGTCTTGCTGACTTCACAGTCTTGGTTGGAGCTATGATAAAGCAGGGATGGACAAACAGGAGAAATCTAGAGTAGTCTGGCCTTCTCTAAACTTATCAGCCAGGTTTCTTCTATAGTCAACAGAGACACTTTCAGAGGGTGATTCATCAGACCTGTCTTTAATAGGGTAAATCACTCTGGACTTAGTGAGCTGCTTGGTGGAGCATCTAATTTTACATACTTGGAGTTAGCCGAGATAAGTCTCTTAGAAGTGCACAAGAAGGAAAGACTAATTTTTCTAATGCTGGGAAAAATTGTTGTTGAAAATAAAATGTCGCTCATTACCACTTTAGCTTTATTAGCTGAATGAAGTCATTAGGTGGTGCAAGGTGTTGTACAGATCCCTGGAAGGGGCTTAGACACCTAATGACATGGGATATTCAGATTTGCAGTAATGATCATTTCATGAAAATTGCTTACAAAAAACAAAGTATTGGAGTCATAGTATCTTAGACACTAAATAGGACTGCATGAAATGCGTAAAAAACCTAATTGTGCATCAAGGAAATATCCTTGGCTTTAAAAGAGGTTTAATATTATGAGTCATTAGTGATATTTTCCTGAGCAGTCTTTTGAAAACTTTCCCCCTCTCTGTTCAAAGGAAAGGACATAATTTTCCTGTGAACTAAAGAACTGGGCAGTTAAGACCAAAAGGCATTTACACTGTCATTCAAACTGAATGTCATTTGTTATTTTAAAGCAGTGTTTATGGGTCAGAAATTGGCACTTTAATGTAACTACTTGTAGGGCCTTTTGGATGGACTGGTGAAACCATAATGAAAAGGAAATAACATGAAAAACCAAAACAAAACTAGACAAATGGAAAAGAAACTAGAAAAAAAAAATCTAAGCCATTCCATTAGTAGATATAACTGTTATTCTTCATACATCCAACACTGACTGTCTCTGACCATGGAAAAACACTCCATCTTCCTGTCTTTGCCTGTGTTCTTGGCTCCACTGCTACAACTCTGAATTTCCACAAAACACTGTGGAAGTGTGGAACCATTTCAGGATGCTCAGAAAACTCTGTATGTCTACTAGGAAACTGGTGACCTTACCTCAAAAAAGGGACAGCACAGGAGTTTGGAAGCTGTGCTACGCAATAGCAGAAATGTCTGTCCTGTCTCAAATACTTCAGCTTGTTTTCCAAAATGCTGTGCCAACAGCAGAGGTTGGTACTCCCAAGTATGATGACATTAATGGGAGAGAGCCTTCAGCAACACCAGGGCAATGGAACCAGAAGGTTACTCCAGTTTTTGACATTGCCTTTTGCTGCCTCAGCATCGACTGGACAGAGTGGAATAACTGGGATAGTGTTTGAAGTCATTTTTGAATGTACACTGTGCCTTTTGGAGTCAATGAGCTCGCTCCATCTCTGTGATTTGTAAACATCCCAAGTACCAGAGCACTGACATACATTGCTGGAGGGTCACAGGAAATAGTGTACAAAGATGATTATTGAATGAATTTCATTTTTGTGTGTAAAACAGACACAAAATCTGTGTCCTACAGATCTCCAGCTCCTATCTTGTCCTATCAAGAAACCCTCATACCCAGACTCTACTTAGCTTCTCCTTGTATGATTTAAAAATATGTTAAAGTGTAGTTTTTCACAGGAACTGACTTGATATGATTTCAGCCAGCAAAGATCTTAATATTACTAGACATGTGCAAAATGATCAGTATTGACCAAGACTGATTTTGATCAGAGTCAGAAGTGAAGAGATCAATATGTTATGGGAGTTTTATCATGCTGGTTTTCTGCTCTCAAGTGGAATGAAGTCATGTTTTGTTAAAATATTGAAGTTGTAAAGATGATTTTTTAATTTAACGATAAAAACAGAGATTTGGAGAAAGGCAAGAACTCACACTAAGAGGAATATTTTTGTATGAAAATCAATACTATATATAATATATAATTTCTATGTTAATTTGCACTTCTGAGTAATCAAGCTCTAATTTTTCCCTGGTTTTGCAATTGCTATAACGCATCAGTTTCACAGTAGCAAGCATACAGGGGGTAAATCTAAACTGTCTCATGAGGTATAAACATTCATAGACCTATTCCAAAGTTGCAGACCAGCAAGTCTGAGGGGTTACTTGTCAGAGAAAATGTCATGCAGTTTTTGTCCACTTCCAGATGATTCATCCAAACAAAAAAAAATTTGCAGGTTTTGTTTGTTTTTTACATCTTTTCCAAAATCAAGCTGTTATTGAACCTAATTATATCCTGTATCAACACATCCTGCTCATCCTATCACTTTTAGATATCAACCATGACCTTTGTGTACATACTTAATTGTGGGATACTCAGTTTTCCTTTAGAGCACACTGTAAGTGCTGGAGGGACTGCGAGCTTTGGATCAGCTCTGGAGTCATTCAAGTGTGAATTGGCTGAGAGTGTCTGCTGCCAAGTCTGCAGGGAAACACAAAAGGTCTGTTTTCATTTCCTGCCATGAGTAAATTCTCAGGGAATTTGTGCATTCCTTTTGGCAAAGAAAGACTTGTTCAGATTGTATTTAAATAAGTGAAAATCCATTTCCAGAAGATTTTTCAGGTGTTCTTGATCTTCCTCTGAAGCCTTTCCTTTCAGTAATCCTTATGAGCAGCATTTTCATGAGAATAATGTTCTAGCTGTGGATCTGTGTACACATATGAATGCGTTGCTTTTTTAGAAAGATCCTTTATTACGCGTTCTTCTGATTATCTCTTTGCACATCTATACCTTTAGATGAATGCTCTTGAAGGAACTGCTTTGGGAACACCCAGAGCAGAAAACACCCAAACCCCACTGAAAAAGAGACTGCAAATTCATGTCTGAATATAAACTCTGTAGCTGAAAAAGCTCACAAGAAGTGTTCATCCTGAAAAATCTGCTCCCTAATTTAGCCCATTTAAAAATGAAGTATTTGGACTTGATGATCCTAAAGTCCTTTTCCAACCTAACCATTCTCCAGCAACTGGGTAAATGCTGAGGAGTGCTTTGGAAGGAGGGAATGAGAGGGTAACAGAACAGTACTGCCGTCCCTTAATAGGTTTTTTTACCTGTTGTTACTAATTGTTGCAAATGTCTTGGACTGAGTTCATTCCTTGTTAAAAGCAAGATTTTTTATTAAAATATGTTAGCACCCAGCCCATGTATGTCCAAGGTGGTAGACTTCAGGGACAGAGCTTACCTACACTTGCTGCTTAGAGTTTGATCCCCTGACACTCACTTTCCCTGTGCATGATCTGAGTTAAATTTCTCTGTACAACTAAGTCACAGTCTCAGAGTTTTACTACGGTCCAGACTCACTTATTTCAGGCAGTGCCAGAATTTTGCAGGAAAGTTTAAACCACTAACCCCCCAAAAATTATAGATGGATTTCTAAATACATTACACTTTACCCCTTAGAAATCATGTGCAACTGCCTGCAGAGGAGCTGTGTCCACAAGCAGTTGAGTTCTGTGTGTTTTCATGATTTGGAATCCTCTTTTTGTCAGTCCAGCCTTGTTTTTTGCATGCTACTTAGAAAGGACATGGACTTTTCTGGGCCTGCCCAGGTTTCTGTGTCTCATGATTCTTCTGATCAACCTTCAGATGCTGAGATACTATTATATGGAGAATTTACAAGGCAAATCATAAAAAAGTTAGATATTTTCTGTGCATACAAAGTTCCAGACTGCTTCAGTTGCTAGAGCTGAAGGTTTTTATTTTTTAATGTTGAGTTTGATTTAAGATTTCTGTGTTTACATTTGAAATGAGAACTTTTTAGCATGCATCTATGTCTTGTGTACTTTTTGAGGTTTTGCACTTACAGGTTCTAAGCCCTTAGAAAAAAAATTTTATTCACACAGCCCCATGTGATCTAAGAAAGTATTTCTATGCTCTTTTGCTCTGGTCAGCCAAGTATTTGGATATTGAATCATCTGTTCAAGGTTACAAATGAAATCTGTGACGGTCAAGGGGTTTAAAGTAATATGTATTAATCTCAGGATAGTTGCTTATTTTTATAAGGTTTTATTTTGCTTAAGTAGACAAACATTCACAGTCAAAATACTCCAAGCTACTGCCTCTACGGTCACGTTTTGGGTTGCTTTGGTTTTTTTTTTGTAGAAGAGATACACGCTTTCTGATACACTGAATGTAGAAGGTAAATTGAAGACTACCAGTTTAGATTTAATTTTTTTTCCATGATGAATGCACTGTGCTTTGAAATGGAACTTCAATTTGCAATTAGTATCTTTAGGCACATTTATGAATGTACAAATTTACTTTTTCTCTAAAGTGTAATAATTCGACTGAATTTCCTCCCTGTAATCTGTAGTCTTCATGTGTCAGAAACACGGACTGTTTGATGGACAAACCACGTGGTTTTTGTAAGTACCAGTGGCAAGAGGAACCTTTGCAAATGCTGCTTTACGTATTTCCTGAAGCTGCTGTGAATCCATCCACACCTTTATGCTGGGCAGGGAAATGGTGAGGGATGCACAGGTTAAAGCATTTCTAACTATCTCTGAGTTTCCCTCAATGCTATATAACTTTACAACATAACTTTTGCTAAAGGATAGCAAAAGATAATCTAGCCTTTGTAGTTACAGGTGTGTCTAAATGATTCCACAGTTTTTATCAGAATTAGCATAGCAGTAGGGCAAAGGGAGTTAACCAGTCACTAATCCTTCCACTGTTTGTTCTCTTAAATCCGTATAAAAATCTCAGTTAAAAGAACAAACATTGTCTATAGTTGAAGAATTTGTATCAGTAATTTCTTTTTTGAATCTGTTAATAGTTTGGATTTTACTGGGCTTTTTGAGATTTGTTAAAAATTGAAATTACTGGTTTAAAGTACCCATCAGTTAACTCCTTTAAGATTCTGTTTTGTCTTTTTTTATTTATTCATAATACTGAAATATTTTTCATTGCATATGTTTTCTGAGCTCCCATCATCTAGCAGTTGAAGGTCCTTCATTTTTATCTATTAGGATTCCCGAGGAAAGATTGCTTTGAACACATTGCCAAACTAACACATCCCATTCAGCTTTAGTGAGGTAATGTGTGTATACTGTATTTGGGTTACAGAAGATTTAGATGCTCTGCCAGAAAAGAAATTAAATAGCAGTTCTGTAAAGCAGTTTTTGAAAGGATGAATTTGTAATATCAAGTAGACTGAGGAGCTTTTCAGTTTATTTGAATAAGTAAATGAATAGAGGGGAGAAAGAGAGAAATCTTTGAATTATCATTAGATATGAATCATTTTCTATCTTGTAAAGACTTTTCCTTATATATCTCACTGTGGCTGTCTGTCAATCAGAGTCAGTTTGCTTAAGGACCTGCAAGAAGCTGGAGTTTGCATTGTATTTGCCAAGGAGTGCAATTGTCCTTCCACTTATCTATGTAGATTGGATACTTTCCTTAACAGGAGTGTGCAAGTAAGGATAAATATAGAAGACAGCTTGGACCTGTTACATCTGCTGATAACACCTTGGGTAGTAGCCCAGTAAGCCTGGGCTCCATGAGATATTTTAATAAACTGTTAAAAATCTTTTGGGGAAAAAAAGATATCTATCCAGGGTTAGCAGTTGGCACAAGTTTTTGCTACAAGTGGAAAACAGCTTGCTTTGTGACCTCAGTAATTGTAAAGCCAAGACTTGGGCAGTGATCGGTTGATTTCACCTGGAGATAATCTGCAACTTTGGGAAAAAGAGAAAAGCTGCCACTTGAAGCAGAAGTGTCACCACAGCATCTCGTTGCCACCTTGGTTTTTTTGAAGGGAGAAGATTTATCCTGAGACGAGGGAAAAGCAAAACAGAAAGAGGAGGAGCTTGCAGCATGTGACACACCAGAAATCAGATTGTCTCAGTCAGGTTGGGCAAGAGGGCAGTGAGAAATGGCAAAGGATGTTCTCAGTGTGTTGCTTGAACATCCCCACCATATGTGTGCAATGAGAGGATGTGAATAAGGGAATGCTCGGGTGGTGGCTTTTGTCCTACAGCCCCCAGACATTCTGAAGGATCATTGTGTTAACTGCTGCATTGAAAACCATTCTTTCCCCCAGGGGACCTACGAAGGCTTGACAAATTAGTCTAAGAATACAGAGTATATGAGGGAGAACAAAACAAATATTAGAGCTAGTTAGCAAATGATCCGAAATGTTTAATGCCTCAAATAAATTTATTTTGAGCAAAAAAACACAATCCCAGCTGCTGTGGCTCTTGTACACCTCTTCCTCTCTGCTTCCACACCCTCTTGTTTTTTTATGGCAGAGGTGGGGAAAGAATATTAAATCAAAATTTAGAAAAGTGGTGTTTTCATACTTGAAAGGAACTAAAAGAATGCAGGGGATTTGACTTACAGTTTCACACTTAGAGAATTTTGTATATAAACAATATCTTTGGACAAAAAAGGGAGCTTTCTTTTGCCATTTAAAATAAAGCCATATTTATTTCAGTGCTAATGCACACTGATACATACATTTGTAAAGGATGAGTAAGCAAAACAAATGTCAGCATCCCTGTTACTGCTTTGGTGTTGGGAGTTTGTCATTGGTATTATGATAGAAGAGTTAAAAGGGATTTGAAGGATGATAAGGTCTTGCTTTTACCTTTATAAAATATATGTGTGTCATACATTTAAATGCAAATGAGAAAATTCTGCTGTGTGACAAAAGGAGAAAATTGTGTTGGTGCTTTCTGATTTGAAGAGGCATTTGATTTATCATATTTACTGCAGTATATTGTTCCAGCTAATACCATACCTATTTAAAAAGGTATAAAGTCCTTTCAAATTTCTTTACAATGCTTGTGGTCAGCCTTGCATGAAATAGCCATTTGTTCTTCTCATATTAAAGCTTGTGCTTTCATGTAGTTCTGAGAATTTCCTATTACTGTAAATTAATTTCACTTCATTAAGTGGCTGGGTCACAGGCAAGGGAATAATAGCAGTCAGAGACACAGGAGATTACTGGTTTGAATAATCATAAATTGGCACCCACCACTTTCTCTCTAATATTGGAAAGAATCTTCTGGCTGTCAAAGCCATTTGATTAATAAAAAAAGCCTATGGATGTGAACTTTAAAGTTAGACAAGATAAAATTATTATCTACACAAACAACATTTTACAGTGTGGAACAATGGATTCAGTCCCTGTGGGAGAGGATGGTAAAGATTTTGTTCTCTGTGTTACTTTGCTGTTATTTCAGGTCACATGTGATTACTCAAAGTCATCGACTCAGCAGTCTTATATTATGCAGAGAGGGCTCAGTTGTGAAGGGATTACTCCAAAGCATGGAGAGTTTATTATTTAGGTGTTAATTTGTCCTCTCATGTAAATGATTATTTCTTCTGCCAAAATGATCATGATAGGGTCTAATAAAAAGAGATAACTGTTGCTTTTTTCATGTTCTTTTCTCTAAGTCTGACCCCATGTTAGTTGGAAACAACTGAAGAGAGACCCACTAACTGCAGTAGATTTCTGATGAAAACACTAACATCTAAAGAAAGCTGAGGGGAGTAATTTTTCAAGTATCCAACTTCCCTTATACTGAATAGAAAGAAAGAAGATGCACTGAAAAGCATCCTCAGTGCAGGTGTTTCAGAAAAGGCTGTAAAACTGCTCCTTGAGGAGCAAACTGGAAACTACATGGTCAGAGATGCTGAATATAGGGTACAGCAGCTGCAGGGAGGTGCAGACAAGTTAGCCAGACCCCAGAGCTGTTGGAATTATGCTGGATATTGCTGCAGCATTTCCTCTGAAAGCTCACACAGGGCATGGAAGGGAATTCCTGCTGCTCTCTTCTCAGCCATCCCCACTGCTCTCTCTGTTTAAACATGGGTGCAAGTTTCAATTATTACTCTTTCTGCATCAAACACAGCTCCTGATATCGAGTCTGTCTCCTCATCCTGGAGTTGTATGTGGCACAAAGACTTTCAGCATTGCAGTCCTGTCTGGGAGAGAGAGGGAAGATGATGGTTCTTCTGAAAGCACTTTGGTGGTGGCAACACGTTGTCAGCTCTGTCAGAGGGCGGAGGGTGAGAGAAAGCTGGCAGGTCTTGCCTTGCTCTGAAAATACCACATGGTATTTATTCACTGTGTGCCTTTGACACACTCAGATGGAAGGAGTGGTGATGCTTTGTTCTGATTTTCTCCTTGTAGCCATGCTTGTCATAGGATTGCTCAAAAAGAAAAGCTTGTTGTAAAGATCGATCACTAATTTATCATTGTTTCTATCTTATCCAGACCGTATATGATGTATATCGTGTAACTAAGGGTGGCATAATTACTTGGATAATTCTGCAAACATTGACATATGTAAATTCAAAAGGGGAATTAGTATCAGCCTAATTAGTCATGCATTTTAAATACCATTGATTTTAAAAGTATGGTACTGAAAATTTATAGCCATTTTTGAGTTGCTGTCACTTCACTTAAAACATTGAAAGAACTTTGATTTTTGCTTTAGACAGATGCTTCTATCACCTCTTTTTTTCCCAAGACTCCTCATTTTCTTCAGTAGTAACTCAAGCAGTGGTAAAAACAAGGCATTTCAGTTTATTTCAGTTATTACCATGATTATTCATCTGAGACAAGTTTTGAGCCTTTCCTAGCAAATAGGATGGAATAGCAAAGCTCAAGATTGCGTGTAGTGCTTTCCCAAGCTGCACAGGCATGGAGCTCAAAAGCAGGACTTGAGAAGCATCAGTATATTGAGCAATTTGTAATAAGTTACTAAATGAAAGAGAAAGTTCAAGTTTTGTTAATTAAGAGTGCATGGTGGTCACAGAGAAGGATTTAGGCCCATGTGAAGGTTGTGAGAGCTGTATGATGTCCTAGTTGTTTTTAAATTACACGAATAAAAGAGTTTAAAATCCATCCTGAGATTGCTTTTTGGATGCTCTTAATCCACCACAGTGGAATTTCAAATGAGAATTTTGTAACAATGCTACAGAGTAGTTTTGGTTGTTGTTACTGTTTTGGATTTTTAACAATTAGGGATCTTCTGACAAATTTATGGCACTTGTCTTGGATTAAAGATGTGCCCTGTGGTAGAGAGAGGGTATTTGGAAGTATATCTATGCATGTGTGCATAGCTTTTACAGAAATGAGATTGTCTGTAGTTATTCTAAATGGGAATCGAGAATTGTGATGGCCTGTCAACCAAGGCCAAGAAAAACACTGTCCTCCCCATGTTTTAACTAGGTAGGTAGGTAGAGCAGAAAATAATTTTGCTTGGTTTTTGAAAGCTGGTGAAGAGCTGTTCTGCTTGTTCATTTCTCACAGCAGTTTCAGGTGGTGTGAGGTCACAGCTCTGAACAAAAGAGTGTGAGGACTGGGGAATCCTGTCATTGACTCCATCCCAAGAACCAGAGGCAGAGGTTTCTGAACAAGAATGCTTAAATATGAGAAGAATAGGTGCTGGAGTAACTAAGACTGAGTAAATGAAAGTTTGTGTTACTCATTACTCTTTTGAGTACACCTTACTGAGTCTGGTATACCTTATTTAGGCAAGACTCAGAGAATGAGAGACATGTGGCTCAACATTCCCGGTTGTCTTTCATTTTAAAAGGAGCAGGAGAAAGAGCCAGTGGTCTAGGGTTTTCACACAGCTGCAGTAAACTCTTCAATCTGTCTGGGGACACAAGGGGCCAGAGATGCTGTAGAGGGAGAGGAAGAGTTTGATGTTTGTAGGGGTTTATCTGCAGCTGGGGGTAAGCAGCTCCATCTGTCTCTGGGTTTGGAACTGAGTAAATAGCTGGTGAGCGTTTCAGAATGAAGACAGGCTATGTACTTTTAATTAATTTGGGAAATAAATCTTTCTCTGGAATAGGGAGTACAGAGTAGCTGAGGGAAAGCAAAATAATGGTATAGGAGAGTGCAGCACTCTTCTCACTTGACTGATAGTTTTTCTGTTTCAGCTGTGCAGCACAGACAGGTGAGTAATGTCTTTTGCTTGTTGAGAGGGACAGGAAGGAATCAGCTGACAGAGAGAGACAGCCAAGACACAGATTTTAGAGAGAATTGCTGAATAGACTTAATGAAAAGCAACAGGGAACAATGGGAGGTGAGGAAGGGTGATGTTTGAGCATGGTACAAGGCTGCTGTGAGAGGCAATTTGCACAGAGCTCAGCCATGTGGTGTCTCATCTGACACAGCTAACTGAAGTGCTGAAATGGGCTCTCAAAGGCAAGGCACCAGGAAATCTAGCAGGGGAAATGGCTCCTTGCCACTTGTCCCACAAGTGTCGCCCTGGATGGGAAAGGCATCTCTCTCCCAGAAGCCAACAAATGGTGACATAAAAATGTACTTATTCAAACTGTTCCAGAAGGACTGCCCTCCTCTGTTTTCCTTTCCTAAAGCCACAGAAAGGAATGAATGCATGGCATATAGGTAGAACAGAAACAAACTGCGTGCCCTAATAATTTACACTGGACTTCCAGGTAGGTGTATACCTTGACCAATAAATCCTATTTGGATATACCAAACCTAAACTCAATGGCCAAGACGTGTGCAAACATTTCTTACTTGTTAACATAGCTGCTAACACAATCTTGCTGGTCTCTCTGATGCAGATCCCTGAACAGTTGCAATAGTGAATTTCCTACTCATGTTGGTCCTAGATTTGCAACATTTTATGCATGAATATATGTGTATGCATCTATCAAAATGCACATGTATACTATCAAGGTACATCAAACTTGAGAAAATTAGCTTATATTTTCCTAGGAATTTTATGATAAATCCAGGAGTCAATTTTTGTGAGTCTCTATTCAGTGTGGTGAGAACTCAACTTTGTTGAAAATAGCCTTTATGCTTTGGGTGTCACTGCTGACCCCATTTTCCTTTTTTCTGTTTCATGTGCTTGTCCCCAGACAGATGTGTGGGTATGTATATATGTGGGAGTATATCCACACAAATGTGTACATACACAGACCTGTGTAGATTTACCCAGGAAGGGGGTAGATATGGATTATGGATTGACAGTTATGACCTTGAGCTTCAGATTTGTGAAGGAACAATCCTTCTGCCACCTTCCAGCATTCAATTAGTTAACAGTCAAGCCACAGATTTAGGAGTAGCTGCAGGAGTGATGCAGTAGGATAGAATTTGCAAGTGCAGATTTGCAGTGATATAAGGTAAGCTTTAGTTTTCAGTTTAGTTTCAGTTCTAGTTTGAATGTTGTGATGGAGAAAGTTGTAAAAGGCACAGATAAATGTGCATAGGCAGGAGAACACATCTCTAAAGCACTTTTCAAGCAGAGATACCAAATGAGCCAACAATTAGAATGTGTTTCTGGTCAGGTTCTCTGGGACATGGATAGTGTATCTCCGGGTGTGTGCTCTCTTTTCCCTCTTCTGGAGCAGAAACCAGCAGGTTCAGCACATCCTTTGCTGTGACGAGCCCTTCTGCTGAAGACAAGAAAGATTCCAGATTTTTAAAGCAAGGATACTGTTGAAGGTCTTGAACAAGGATGAGTGACTTGAGCTCCTTGCACTGTCTTGTGTTGTGGGTGATGTTTATCATGTTTATCACTTGATCTGTCTGCCCTCATTTCCAAATGCAAGAAAAGGTCTCATCATATTGTATTTATGGGTTTTTTTCAACTCCCGTTGAAAACTCTTTCTGTATCATCTTAGTTTTCTCCAGTGGGAGTGGTATCAGCATGATTTGAACACTGTGCTGGGTGGGGTTTCCCTCTCCCCAGAGCTGTCATACCTACTTTCATCAAGGAAATAGAGTCCCAGATCTCTTTACTTAGCTTTGGTAGGTATTTGTTTGTAATAGATAGTTTGTAATAGATAGTCTCTTTTAAGGACCTATTAACTGATTTACTTTACATCTGGGCAAACGGAGTCTTGATAATCTTCTAAATACATCAGTTCCATAGGATTTGAAGCAATATTTGAGAGGCAAAAGACTCCTGAGGAGAAAATCTTGTCCCCCTTGACTTGAATGGAGCTAATATTCATCCAATATTATTTTATTAATTCTTGAAACATATTTATTTTTTGAAAGTTCCTTAGGGCTGAAGTAATCAGTCTTCTTTTCTCAGCCTCAAATTCAGAGTATAGTAATTCAGCTACATAAATAAATGGACTTTGAAAAATGAGTTCCTCTTCTTTAGCAGTCAAGCTTTAGTAAATAATAAACATTATGGTAGACAATCCTTATCACAATGGTAAAGGATTACTGCTTTTGTACTTAATGCTTAAAAAAATTAGAACACCTTAATCTTTTAAAAACAATTTGGGTTTGGAAAAATAAATTACATTGAAGCTGACAAGATGCTTGCCAAGTTCCAGGAGATGCAATTTACAGCATCTGAGATATTAAGCCTTGAATGCCTGAGTTCCTAATAGAAATAGAGCCTCCGTATTAACTCTTTCAGCTCTGCTATAGTCTACGATATATAAAGTGCACATTTTTGTGTCTTTCTCATAAAACCCAGGAGGCTGCTGCTGGGTTTCTGTACTGTCCCAGTGGCACCAGATAAGTAGTTTCAGACTTAATCCCTCATGCCCAACACCAAAGTCTTTTCTGAAAGAGTCACCTAAGAAATGTTGGCTTCAATGAAAATACTTTTCAGTGGTTACATTTACTGACCATTTCTTTCTATCACAAGTCTTTTCTGTCTGTTCCTCTTCATTAGCTGAATCCTGCTTCAATTTGCACAGTACATCTATCTCACCTGTAGATAAATCTTACTTTATCCAGAAGTAACTTTACAGTGACACCTGAATAAGTGAAGAAAGACTTCTTTTTCTTTTCTGTATTATTTCTTTTCTGTCTCAAGTACATATTTCTGGTCCTAGCTGACCTCTTCCTTCTGTGCTGTCTGGTGACAGGCCTGTCAATTTGTCCCTCATGCAATTAAACAGTTCCTGGGATTGTGTGAATCTCCAATCTTCTCAAATTTATTTTTCCTTCAAGTGATTTGTAGTTATTGCTACATCCCCTGTCCTCTTTCCTCTCTTCTTCATTTATGGTTTTTAATCTTCCGTGTGTTATCCTCACCACCCATAGGTCTCAGCCCTTGGATTTTGTCTTCCTCTGTGCTTGCAGAGTTCTTCTGGTCTCTTTATTGGCTTGTCTGTTTGCTCTCTGCAGCTTCTCTGTTTCTGTTTGTAGAGAGGAGTGTCAGTCACAGCCATAGACACCTGTAACATGTGGTCAAATGCATGGCCTTGCTCAAAAGCCTTGTGTGCCTAAGTGAATTCTGCAAACAGGGACATTTGACCACAGCACAGCCCTTATGAATAAAGCTATCATCACCTAACAGACTTGAGTCTTGTTTCCATCTCCCAGAGATTTCCCCTCAAGGAGGATGGATTTCATGCCAAAATCCTTGTTCGGCACTGTTTGTTGTATTGTTACACAACAGGTTGCTGTCACTTCATCTTCAGAAAAAGAAATTAACACTTGATGGATGCTTTCATACATTAGCCTGAAATTTGAATCCATTTTAATGGGGTATACACTAGAACTATTAATTTGATGTTTTCTAGTCATAATTTGTCACAAACATAATTGTTAAATTAAAACTCTGTACTTTCCATATTATTTTGGGGACTGATTTTCTTCTCTAAGCAGATCATTAGAGCTTTAAAAGATAGACGGATAGTCCTCTACATAAATTATCCTGCATAAATGATGTACCATATAGTGGACTTGATTTTTTTGCCAGTGAGTTGTAGGCTACTTTAATTAAACATAATAGAAATTTCCCTTGCAGATCCTTTCATACCTGCATGGATGGAATGATAAAAAACAGTGCTAAGGGTAGTGTATCCCAAGTCAAACCAGCTCATATTTTAAAATTAAGATCTTATTCATTTCCATTTTTTGCTTTTCTGCATTTGTAGGGAAACTCAGGTGCATGGAAATGCTAAAAAAAAAAAGAAAAAGTATGTTTTGCCTAAATTCTGCCTCAGAAACAATGGATGTGGAGGAAATTGCAGCACTTAAAATGCTAAAAACTATTTTGTTTCAAGAGCAGAATCAAGACATAGTCTGTAATGTATGCAGGTGTCCCTTGAGTCAGAAGATAAACTGTTTCTGCAGACGGTGTGGAAAGGTTTGATCTCAAAAACCCATTTGTCTATAACTTTGCAAACATTGTGTGAGCTTGTGTTAGTTAGATGAAGCAGAAGTTTTTTCCAAGGATGAAATATGGGGTTTTTTAAAATAAGTAACTCTGCCATACTCTTCTGAGTAACTGTGTGCAAGCCTTTAGGAAAAGTAATTATGTTTTCCACTTGAATCTGCTCAGGCCCCATTACTGTAATGTATATTTTTAATATTATTCTTGCTGCCAAAGATAAAGCTGATGCAAACTGGCAGTTATGAGATCACCATGGGTATTCCAGTGTATCTCTGCAAGCTTTCAGAAAGTATAGGTGCAAAACATCACGGGATTGGACCCAAGTGGTGAATATTTGAACGTCTGCTTGAAAGAAAAATCGGCGAACAAAAAGTCAATTTATTTATTTCCTGCTTCCCCTTGGCATGAACTGTAAAGCACAACGTGCTGGGTGGCTGCTGCCTTTGAGTGCCCTTTATAAGCCTGTAAGGCTCTGCATAAAGTCCTTGACACTGTGGAGATACTGAGGGAGAGGTGGCCCTTCCATTGCCACCATTGCTGCTCCCCAAGGGTTTCCCTCTGCAGCATCCTGAGAGTTATCACCTGGCAAATGCACAGCAGGCCTGTCTCCCTAGGCAGTGTAAAGAACAGCAAATATTCGTTCCTCTTGGCAAGGCTGGTCAGGAAGAGCCTTGTGGTTTGAGATGGTTAAGGTGTTCTTTAATGTTCACACAGCCTGTGGCACAGTTTGTGCATGTAAAGTGCCCTCTGACTGATGAGAAGGTCCTCAGACCTGTAAGCACTTCACTTTATTTATGAATTTGTTTTGCAATTTAAAGCAGAAGAGTGCTGTAGGCAGAAAAGGACTGTTTTGAAAGGGATTATGTTTCAGGCTGACTATTGCCATCTTTCTTTTAAAACCAGACATGTTTTTAAAAAAATTTAAGAGAAGAGATAGAATGTATGTGAATGGATGAAAATATGGATACTGGACAGGGTAACCTTTGATGTTGGTATACCTTTCCAAGTTCATAGAGTTTAAAACCTCATAACATATGTAAAATAGCAGCCTTGCAGTGTGATTGGCAACTGTGCTAGAGGAAATGAATTAGTATTAAAACTGTGGGTTCCTGAAAATCAACATGGTCTCTTCACCCTATAGCTGGTTCTTCCATTTCAGAATTTGTGGTCCATGAGTCTCGGAGCTTCAGTTGTCATGCTGTCAGGACAAAGCTTGTGCCTTTTGAAAGGGGAAATTAGGAATGTGTAAATCGTGTTTTCACTGTTTGGTGGTGTGTGCACATTAGAGTGGTAAGAAGTTTGCTGCTTTCTTTAATGAAATAGTTACCATCTGCTGTTGATACCTGCAAAAAGATCAAACTGGAAACCTCTGTGCAAACTCTATGTAGTTACGTTGAACTTGCAGTGCAAGCTGGAGTTTAAACTGTTGTTCTGAGCAGAGCTGAGAAAGCCCAGTGAATGGGACTGGAGGTATGGACTGAAAATGTTATACCTTGACTGTGGAGGGGTGCTCCCTCCTTGAGGATGGAGGGCAATCATCCATGCTGAAAATAGGTTTCTTTGCCCAGGACCTATGCCTGAAAAAGCATTTTTAACGTTCAGACCAATGTCTAGTCAACGTCCTTATAGGCCTTCCAAACAGAAGACTTAAACTGCTATATTATTTCAATGGCAATTTCTTTTCCTAATGGAAGGTAGGAGGAGAATCAAATAAAAAATAACAACAACAACAACAGCAAAAAGAAAAAAAAGGGAAAAAAACCCCAGCCTCCAAGTGCTGGCCAGTTCTGATGAATTTCAGTTTATTCTGAAGTGGAGTTTGACTCTTTCAAGTGTAAAGTTCTCAACAAAAGTTTACAAAACTATTTTTAAAAAGTCTCTAAAAAGCTGAGGCTTTTTACTAGAATATAGATGTACAAACCTGTTATTGTCAAAAAAAAAAAAAAAATGCAGTGTTGAAGTGAGCAAAATTTATTTATTGTTTTAAAAGAATTTGTTGGGTCTTCAAATTCAACTCGGCATGTGGCTGTGGTAAAATTTGCTGTACCATATTTCTGGGAGGTTTTGTTCTTTAGTTAACATTAGATTCATGTCTTTACGGAAATGTTGCTTTCTGACAGCTGTGCAATTATCCAGTGTCACTACTGTGCCATGTAGTTAAATGGTCAATAGTTAGCATGTTTATAAACGCTGTGTGACATTTGGGCTTTGAAGAGTAACTTCTTACTGAATGCTTTTGGAAGAGTTCCATATACGGTATTTTTATGCATCGCTCAGTGGAATGTGCACTAAATGGAATGGCAACGGAGATTGACTATAATAAGCATTACGTATGAAATGGGAATCAGATTAAGCAGAAATCCCAGTGCATTACATCAAAATGATTAAGGCTAAAATGATAGGCAGTGCCACATATATTAAGTAGTTACTCAAGAACAATACAGCTGCATAGCCAGAGGAAGTTTCAGCAGTCTCCTCCCAATCTTCCTGTGGTTTTCTTCATTTCCAATATTTCTCTTGATTAACATTTACCTTTTATGTAGCTGTCCTTCAGTGGTTTTTTTTCTGATCACCTATGACCCAAGTAACAGGCAACTAGTGCAGTGCAAACTTTAAAATGTATATTTTGGTTTGAGCTGTTAGCAAGTTATATTGTGCAAAATATCAGGTACACCTTTTAATTAGCATTCATCAACTCCAGGGGTGTGTGCTAAAAGTGGATGAAGGTTTGGGTCATATTTGCTCCTCTTTATGTGAAATGCCTTGTTAGCACCCAAAAATGGAATTCAGTTGCGGATGGTATTAGGGAATTTGCTCAGGGATGTATTTTATTTTTTCCCCTTTTTCTTTCTTTTTTTTTTTTTTTTCTTTCTTCTTCCCACCCTTCTTTTTTATTTTTCTTCCCCATCCCCATTAGACTGAGTTATTTATCTTGGGAAGGAAGTGAGACAGAGGTCAAGAAAAAACCATCGCATATCATTTGGACAGAGATCATAAATGAAATGTTACAGAGTTTATGGAGAGCGAGAACTCTTGGATAGCTGACTCAGACTGATGAGAGTATAGAGATCTCCATGACCGACTTGGCCTCTCTTTTGTGGGAGATTCAGGCTGAACATGCCAGGTTTATAGGCTGGTAGTAATGGAGGATGGTTAAAATACAATCCAGTTTCATGATAGCTTTTCCTTGTGCTTCATCAGGACCATGGAGGGAAGAACAGTTTTTCTCAGCAGTGCAGTTCTGCAGAAGTATCAGGCTTTATGTTCTAATGTTCCAGTGCATAACTTGAAAAAACGTCCCTGCTGAGAGAGGGCCTTCAGTAATGTGTTTATAGAGTGTAGACCAAGATCTTACACATAGAGAAATGCCAAAAAATGTGGGTGCTAAATGCATGTTATCCTTATGGCCCATTAAGGACTTGTACAAAGCTCATAGGTACCAGGATTCAGAATTGACAGCTTCTGGTGTAACTGTAGGGAAATGAACTCCATCATTGACAGGAGATGTGGTGATCAGGGAGATAGGTGAGCTGGCTAGGTGTTTTTGCAAAAACATGTACATGCACCGTTCTAGGAATATGTTCAGAAAGAAGAAGAGTATAGAATTTCTGGCAACACTTTTTTAATAGAAGTTCAAATTCTTGGAAAATGAGGTTCAGTAAGGAAAGGACAGTTTCAGAAGATTTTCTGATCTGAAAAAATACATAATGGAAACTCTTTAAATTCCCATTTTACCATTTAGAGAAGGAAAAACTTCATATTTCACTTTTAAATGATATTTAGAAATTTTAGTTAGTCTATATGAAATAAGAAAAATAAACTTACAGGCCTGATCCAGTTTACTGCAAAAATCAGTTTACTGATTTTTTTCCTTTCAAGATTCTCAGTCTGAATTATCCTAGTTTTATGGCTTTTTATCTATAGTTGGGATGTTATACTGGAAAATTTTGGTTTAATCCATGTTCTAATGGTACCATTACCAATTAAGCTTTAGAAACAGTATCAGTTTGGAGTGTTCTTTCATACACTATAAGAATTATAATATTTATATAAATAATTTATTGGGGCTAGTAATGCTCACTTTATTTTTAATCTAATAATGCTTCTCTGGAGATACTGAGCCAAGAGGTATTTATTTAAAATACAAAGGAAGGAAGGTTCTAGGGAAGTACAAGCATTTCAGTTACTGCTATAGAGAAACTGTTTTTCTGTGAAGTTCTATTACATATGCAAGTCACACCTGGACAAGAACTGCACTATTTTAATTGAAGAAATTTCCAAATATAAACTTGGCTATCTAGGGGATATAGAATGAACACATCTGTTCTACCAAAATTGACTTTTTCATATCTGCTATCTAAACTTATTTGTATCCAAGACATACAAAAAGCTTCTCAGATAAACGGGTGCACTTTGCTATTGCCCAGTTAATTGCTGTCAATTGTATTGCATTGGAAATTTGGTCTGTAGCTCTTCTTTGGGATCAAAACCAGTTCTCTGATTCTTAGGATGCTTTCCTGGACATTTAAATCAAGAACTGAGCTATTTTTAAAAATACAAATCCATGTCCTGCAGTGAAACCCAGCAGCTGGACCTAAGTTTGACTCAGGTTACAAAATGCTATAGAGAAGATAGTGACTCCTTTTTTTCTCCTACTGCAGTTTTACTAGAGTAGATTTCAAAATGGTTCTAAAGAATTCTTCTTATCTTTAGGGGATGGAGGAAAGAAAACACAGTGGGTAAATAATTTCTCCAAAGATGTAAAGGGGAAAGAAAAAAAAAAAAGGCTGCTTTTGGAAGCAGGTGAGTGAAACCTTACTTAGGACGAGGGCTGGAAAGAGTTTTCTTTTGAAACCTGTTTGGGGCAAATGTAAATTGAGCAGGTAATGAATTAATGAGAGTGATCCCATGAGAAAGATTTGCAAAGAACTGAGATTTAGACATCATTACTTCCCCAAGCCCTCCTTTGCTTACACCTTCCTTATGAATAATTAATTAATTTTTTTTTTTAAGAAAAAATTAAAGAAAGTATAAAATGGGTTTATCTGTCATTGTCATGCTGGTCTGCAGGAAGAACTCAGCTCTTCTGCAGGGTGTTTCCTCTGATACTCCATGGGCAGCAGTTCTGTGCCTGGGCTCTGCTCTCAGTGCTGAGGGAGACATTGCTGATGACCCCGACGTGTTCCCTTCTTTACACTGTGAGGGGATAAAACTCAGGGGTTCCTTTGGTTTTGGTCTCTCCTCGGAGGCACCAGCTCAAGCTGTTGTTATGTAGTTACTGCACCAAGATTATATTGTTTTAAGGGTCGGGATGGCTGAGACACTGCTACAGGAAACCTGGGATGCAGTCAGGAAGGGAACCTGGTCTGTGTGAGGGGCAGGGTGCAGCTGGGAAGGAGCTTCTGTCCCTCAGCTGTCCCTCAGGTGTGTGACAGCCACGGCAGCTCCTGGATGCTTGGACAGGGAAATTTCCCTAACAAAGGCACCCTGGGGCTGGCCATGGTCTGTCTGGATGGCTGCTAGGGGTCTGCAGTGGGGTACACCTGTGTAGGAGGAGCTGTGTGACAGGGCCTGGGGCACAGGCCTGTGGTCTGGGGACAATCCAGTGACACGGAGCACTCACTGCAATGCAGGTGCATCTGCTCCCTCATGACAGCTGTAATTAGTCACGGCTTCGAGGCCTGCTTTCAGCTGGGACAGAGTTAATTTTTCTTCCTAGTAGCTGCTCAGTGCTGGGTTTTGCATTCAGTGTGAGAATAACACTGATAACACACTGATGTTGTGGTTGTTCCTAAGGAGTGCTCACTCCAAATCAAGGACTTTTCATTTCCCATGCTCTGCCCGTGAGGAGGTGCTCAAGGAGCAGGGAGGGAGCAATGCCAGGACACTAACCCAAAGCAGCCACCGGGTTCCATACCATTCCATACCATAGAGCATCATGCTCAGTATATGAACTGGGAGAGTTGGCTGGCAGCACCGATGGCTGCTCGGGAAGGGGCTGGGCATTGGTCAGCAGGTGGGGAGCAGCTGTATTGTGCATCATTGTCCTTCTGGGCTTTATTTTTCTCTATCTGTTTTCTCCCTTTCCATTACAGTTATTTCTTAAAGATTTTTAAAAATTATTATTAAACTGTTTGTTTATATCTCAACCCACAGGTTTTACCTTTTTTTTTCTGATTCTCCTCCTTGTCACACTGGGAGAGGTGAGAGTGGTAAACAAGTTGCTGCATGGTGCTTAGTTGCTGGCTGGGGTTAAACCATGGCAGCTGGCAAGAGATTTGGTTTTAAGTTCTTCCAGAGTCTCTTAAGACACACTTTTCCAATTATTTTTGGTGAATTCCCCAGTTTACCCTGTGCTTTGTTTTTTCATTGTGGAAAGCTATGATGCTCTTTATCCTCACCATTATGTTAAAGGATGTGCAAGTAATAACTTTTGCTACTTTGATATCCCTCCTAGCAAAACAGTCTGGTGGTTCTTTTATATCATGGATTTCAGGGTGGCAACCCTTGTTTCCAAAAATTGAGACACAACAGGAACATCTGTGTTTGCCATCTGCAAGACATTTCCTTCTAGGATCCCAGGGTTGGTTACAGGGCTTCCAGACATTCCTCCTGCCTGTTCCCCTGGGTGCACAGTGAGGAGACAACAGGTTTGTAACTATAACACTGATGCATGTAATTCTGAACTCTCCAGCACATCCTGCTGTCACTGGAACACAGCCTGCCCAGGTCTGTTTGAACACCCACAGCATCTCCTCTCAGCTGTGTCTGGCCGTTCATCCCTGCATCCCTTTTTATGCAGCCTGCTTTTTGCTGTTAACAGCAAGGTGCTGACCCTGGCAAAGCAGCCAGGTAGTGTGGGAAAGAGCCTTCCCTATTACTGGCCTGCCATTATATGCTTGGAGAGGTTTTCAGTTTCAGATTTTTTGAGAAGGGCAGGAAAAGATTGTTTCTGTTCCCTTTTTTTTTTTTTTTTCTCCTCCTCTGCAGAATTCATTTATTTCTGAACATAGCAGTATTTATTGCTTACTTTCCTAACTTCTTCGTTTAATCCTGTAACTGCTATTAGATAAAATAATGAACCGAGTTACTTATTCATAAAGGCAATGTAAATATTTGTTTTCCACTGTATTGCAATAAAATAATGTTGTCATGGATTATTGGCAGTAAATTATTTTAAGTTATATATTTAAAAGTAAGCAAAGCTATATACATGAAACTATCTTTGATTATTTTTATGAAGCTTCTTATTCTTTTCTTTTATCAGTGTTGCTATGGGATCTGAAATCTTAATGCTCATATTTTGATTTTCAGTGTCTTATTTAATTTCTATTGCAAATGCTTTCTACTGAAAAACTGTGAAGTTTTCTGCATTTACTGCTCCCTTTCCCATCTTCCAATTCTGGCCCAATTCTGATAGTATCATTTTTATGCTGTCATTTATAGTGGTCCACTGAGTGAATTATAACTCTCTTGTTTGGCTTCTGCATTTTACATTTGGCTCTTGAAAGGTAGTTGGGGAGGAAGAAGGGCAAAATCTCAAATCTCTTTTTTTCCAAAAAGAAAAAAAAAAATCTCTTTTTTTCCAAATTTGTAGAAGTTATTTGCTACTCTGAGATAAAACAAATGAAAGATGGATGCTCTTTAATTTCCAGTGTGCTGTTTATCTCAAAAGCAGATTTTCTATTTGATAGAACTATTGTGAAGCATTACTCCCAAGTGTCACCTAGACCCTATCTACATAGAAAGTATAAAATGAACTAGGACATTTTGCACTTATATTAATAATTTTTCCATAAAAAACTATAGCATATTTTAACCCATGAATCCTTCCCCAATAGATGGCAGTGCTTTTGCTCAGCCACAGTGATCTCACAAATTCATAGCCTACTTTCTTTATATAGGGTACATTTATCAAACTGGATGGAATAGGTCCTTCAAGGATGTTTCATTGACGATTTTTTTCATTTTGAATGGACGGACACAATCTCAAATAGCAAGATCCTGCATAGCTTGAATAATTAAAAATGGGTAACTATAATCTCCTAAGTGATGACAGCTTTTTCTTCTTTAAAGTGAAAAAACCTCAGTAAGTTACAAACATTAATTTCTTTCTTATTTTGAGAATTCTCAGTAAATTTCCTTATGATAACACAGGTCTCCAGGACCTTGCTTTTCGCACTGCTTAACTTTCATGAGCCTCCAGCAATATACTGGTGCTATCAGAAAGCAGGAACCTGAGAGCTGTTTTTCAATAGTTTGGTTTTTTTTTTTTTTTTAAGATTTTTGGATGGCAAGACTGTAAATATGGCACAAAATGCATGATGTTTCTGCTCCCTCTCAGCACATTTTAGTTTTGAGTAGTGGTTCATGTTATGTGTTGCAGTTCTGAACGGAAGATATTTAGAGCCATTTAGGCTTGCCTAACTACGGTGATGTTTCTAAATACATTTCAAGCTATTAGGATGCAGAGCCATTGGCTCTGTAGGAGGAGTGCTGAATGGTCTGGCACTCCGATGACTAAAGATAAACTCTTAGCAACCTAAATTTAGGCACCTCATTTAAAAAACTTTGGCCCAGATATGTGAACCCAGAAGAATGAGATACAATAATTCATTTCAAATTCCCTGGCTCTTCGTCTCCCCAGACTGAGCATTTATTCATACAAATTGCTCAGCGTTGCAGATGAATCACAAAATGTAGCCAGTGCAATAACTCTGCACCTGAGCATTATTTAATTCTGCTTGGCTAATGTTAGCAGAACTTTGTTTTTCTCTATATGTTACAGCACCTGGCTATTTTGGCTTTGCCTGAGTATGTTTGGGAGGTGAATAGGGCGAAAACGTACACATTTTTGCCCTCCTGTTCATCACTGCTATCTTTTGTAAGAGCTGCTGTTCCTCAGTTAGGTGGTCAGTTTAATGTTCCTCCCAGCTTAAAAGAAATGGAAGGGAGGCAGTTACCAAGAGGACAATTTTTCACTGCATGTTTAGGAGAGGATTATTTTGTCAGAAGTGTTCTCTCTAGTGGTTCTCATCTGATTTGACATGAGATTTCATTATTTTCCTATAATGCTCTTTACGATGATGAAGAGAAGTATTGTGTCCTACCTTTGTTGATTTTCCTTTTTCGATGAGTTTGCAGTTTCTCTTGGGATTTTTGTCTTTTTCAAGGAGTATTTCAGCCTGTGGACATGAGAAATAGATGGAGGTATGTGTGTTGCCCACAGTTTTCTCCTGTGTTTGTGTGGGCTACACAAATGAGCAAAATTGTAAAACACAGTTGCTTAGGCAAGTAAGTAACTTATACCTTTTTAAAAGACACAGTATAAGCTAAGATTAATGATTCTAATGCTGGTGTTGGCTACTTAGCAAAGCTTTACTGCATTTTTTTACTGGGTTCGGATATCCCTTAGCCTGTATTGAGGATGGATCTCTTGTCATTTCACTGCAGCCTCAGAAGTTGTGGGCGTTTATTCTAAGCCAGTCATCTGTAGTCAGTGTCATAAGAGAAGGTGATTCATCCCATCTGACACTAAATATCTGAGAGGCTTATTATGCAAATGTGTTCTGAAGAGGAAGGTGGTTGATGATGTTCCTGCTCAGCCCAGTGCTACAGTCTACAGAGCCTCTCCGTACCAGTGCAGTCATTTTTGAAATAGAGGGTGGAAATTATCCAGGTTAAAAACCAGTAGCTGGAAGTATTTTGTTCATCTGTATGTGTTTGGGTTTTTTTAATGTGGTTCATTGCAATGATTCATAGGGCTATTTATAACAGAGAGATAAGAATATCTGTTCAATAAATGGGGTCATACTGGCACAGAGGAAAGAAGTGGTTGAAGGCAGGAACGTTCAAACCCGTGTAATGAATTGCCTCCTGAAATCCATGTGTGCACTGTTTTATTAGGTGAGATGAACACACAGTAGTAATTGTTTAACCGTGTATTAAGCAGGACATTAACAATATCACTGGCAGTGTAGTGTACACCTCTCCATGCTTGCTATCCCTTTATTAGACTATTAAGTGTCTTTAAGTGAGCTTATCTATATCAAACAAAGGGGACAGCTAGGAACTTCTATGGATGTTGCCACATCCTTCCGCTGAGGTTCTCTCTCAGTACTAGTAGTGCAATCTTTCCCAGTTTTAGCTTCCCAGTGGGTTATATGTGTGTGGATAAATGTGCAAACTGCAGAGAGATGAGGTGTTTCTTTATAACATGTAGTGATTATCCAAGTTCATGCTGGGAAGACAAAAAAAGTGACCATGCAAAGCATAACTTTGTCTTGAGCCTTATGTAAACATGAAGAGAGGATGAACTCTCCTATAAACATCTGAACTTCATTTGAGCATCTCACTGTCATGTTTTTAATTAAATAGGTTAATTAGCAGATAAACTATCAGAGGTGTAATGAGCCAGAGACAATACATTTTGGGAGGCATATTGAAAAGAAACCCAGCCAAGCAGTATCACAGAGAAGTTAGATCTCCTGAACTGCATGCTTTGTGTGCAGTTATTCATCACAGGATCCCTTATGCTGATGTACCACCCTGCCCCTGTCTGCTTTTCTGGTACATACACATGGTCAGGGGGCTTCAGGAACTGAAGTCAGAGAAGGGTGGCTACCACCAGTTAAATACTGTTCCATGAAGCAGCAGAGGAAGAGATGAAAAGAACTACACTGAAACAATGTCAGTAGCAATGAAAACAACCAAAATGAGCTTTATAGTACATTTTTATATAAGTTCTTTCTGGAATATATTTCCCATGTTTTATTTATTTTTATTGTTATGTTTCTTTTTATTTTTGTAGGCTGTGGAAACCAACCTTGCATCAAAGGATAGTCACTGGGTCTATGTAAATGAGGTAAGAAAGTCAAAAGAGAAAACACAGCTTGCTACATTGACTCATCACCATCTTTTGTTTCATATATTTTGGCACACCAAACTGAGCATACATTGAGCATTTTTGCTTTTCCAATGGCACGAGGTTCAAACTCTGTGGTGTCATTGCTTGTCTGTCTTAGTTGAATTGGCATAGTTTGAACACCAGAGGTCAAGATAAAGCTTCCAACATACCTCAGAGCAGCTGGGAAACTTCATTTTTACCTTCCTGCTGACAGTATTTCATTAGCTATTTAGGAAGCAAGGAATATCTCAAAAGAAATCTCAAATACAGGCATCTCTCTGCCAGCAGCTCACCCTTCACTGTTGTAAAATCCTGCACAGAGATGCCAGGAGAGGAAAGAGTGCCGAGGCTGCTTGTGAGCTTAGTCCATTCAAATGTGTATTTCCATGATACGCAGGCTTTCTGTAGTGCAGAACTGAGTTGGTGTACTGGCCAAGATCCAGAATAGCTTAAAATCAAACTGTGATGTTTCCCCTCTGCAGCAAATGGTATCCTGTCCTGCTACAATGATTATTTATTTTACCTTAGTGCCATGATGCCCTAATGGGAATCTGTTCAGATTCACATTTAAGAAAACAATGAAATGTTGTACCATATATAGTAATCTATAAATCACTGATAAATGGCAGTATTTTACATATTTCTGGTTTTAATGATGATTCATTAAAAGATAGTGAAATATTTAATTTTAAAAGAATAGTGTTCACTGTCTTATTTTTATATTATAAATGCATAGGCTCTAATTTAATAGCCAATTCTTCTGTTAATTTCTCACTCCTTTCTTTGCACCTAGCTAATAATTTTGGATAGGCAACTTTTAATGGTAACTATAAATTGCGTTGTGTGGCATTAGACAGGCTCTGTAATTAAATAGGGGTTAGGGAAAGCGAGTGAAATCCCTGCTTGTAAAGGCTTCATAAATTCTTTCTAGTCCTTGTTTCATTTAAGTACCTCCTGGTTTGTCAGCTGCTGTAATGACCCACTACAAAACATCAGCAGGATGCCCAGAGAGTTAGTGTTTATATTCACATAAAGATAATACAGTGCATATTTCCCTAAACATTTATAGAGAGGGAGTGTTTGTGAATTTTTTATTGCTGCTGTTATTGTTCAGATGTTAAAACTCACTTAATGAAGACTCAATGTGTTACATGGTGACAAAAGCCTTCAGCACTCATGCACTAACATGTGCATACATGTACACACACAAACACATCTCACAGTGTTGGTTCTGCTTCTCTCTCAGAAGCTTTTGTTTCGTTCTCCTTTGTGGCTGAAGACTGGGTAGGGAAGCTGTGAGAGCAGCATGTAAATTTAGAGTATAACTTTCTAGTGAAAAATATTAGTGCACATAATTTATAATTATCTTAAAATGTAGTTAAATTCAAACAGACAATTACAGAAGCTTTTTAGACTCCTGAAACTTTGGAGAAGTCGTTGCAGGCAAAAAGAGGAGAAAATATCTTGCCTGTCCTTTCTTTAACAGAATAGTGCTGGTCTTTGTGTGTGTGCTTGAAGCTACTGTGGAAAGAAGGCACACTGAGCATCCCCATGGATGCACCTACAGAAAGATGGAGGGCTTGCTTCTTATTGAAGTGAGCATCCTCCCATGCTAGCAAGAGGACAGACTGATCGTGCTTTCCATGTACATGTTTCCAGTCAATGGTAGTGGGAACAGCATGAATATTTGATGGAAAAGATGATGCTGGCTCTTGCTGTGATTTGCAGAATGGAATTAACTTTTAATTCCCAGCAGTCAAATCAGCTCTTTTTGATGTATTTCCACAAGAGTAGAGGTCCATTATGCAAATGGACCAAAACCTCAGGCAATCCTTTTTTTTGTCCTGGGCAGATTGAGGACCCTACACTTCCCTGTTCACCCAGTGTTCTGTGTGACCTAATGATCCCATTGCGAGGAAAGAGAGGTGTAGGGCTGACTGCTGAAGGGGCAGTAGCAGGAAGAGAACACAGGGATGATTTTTTCTGTTGAGGTTCCTTGTATGAAGAGCACTGGATTGTAAACAGGCTTTTCAGGCCTTTTGTACTTCAGGGAACCACTTAAGGGCTTTGCAGAGCTTGGCTTGCTGAGATTTACTGACCCAGAGTACCTTCTCCCAATGTGCTCTGTCTCCCACCTCTCATCAAGCCAATGAGGATCTGAAACTTGGACTTAGCTTGCTATAGTAAGAATGGTATACAGAGTAGAGCATGGTATCATTTCAACTAGAGATTTTATTATCTTCTTACTTTAATTAATTCTTCTTTATTCTCTCTGTACTGATAATCCAATAAACATTTGTGTTTGGGTGTGTTTTTTTCCTTTGTGCACCTTCCTATATGGGAAGAGTTAAGTTTTAGAGCTAGAACATATTTTATCACTTTTGTTAGGTAAGCAAGGCTACCAAGCTTTGGTTGAGCTAACTTAAATCTGTAGGGCTGACAAACTTACTGCACAGCAAATGAACAAATATGGAATATGAGTTGGTCTCGAATTAAGCAGCCATACTGACAAAATCCTGTTTGCTAGTAACCCAGGTCTGTACTGATGTATTTGTTCAGTTTGGATGCCATTGCTGGTGAGAAAGGACTCAGTCATCTTTAGAAAAAGGCTGGTGAATTGGGAGTTGAATTTACTGTATGGAGTTGGAAGGCTGAAACATTACCTGTCAGGTTTTCTAGGACAAGAGAATACACAGGGATGGGTCTTTTCAGGCAGTACCATGCCCTCGTATGTCCTCTTTGGAGCCAAAGTCATAAAAACCTCACTGCTTTAAAAATATTTATTTGTGTGTCCACTTTTCTGGTTTCAAACATGTTATGTTTCAAAATTGCAGAGCTGTCAAAAGTAGTGGAGATTAGAGGGGGAAAAAAAGAAATTTATTTCTAACCACCCACCCCTGTTTTGATTTATATTTCATCATCTGCACTTTTATTTTTATTCATCTAGAAATACTAAATCATCCCTTACTTTCATTTAGGTAGCAATTCTACCTCAATTCTGGCTTAAGCATGTGAAGTAGCTTTTGAAAAGCAAGGATACTTGTGATTTCTGTATAAATGAGCAAACAACTCTCCCAAACAATGAATACTGCATGCTTAGCTGTGTCTGCAAAGCTATCATTGACTGTGTTGGGAGCTGTCCATGACTTGCAGTTTTGGCCCTATGGAAGATCTGTTAGAACATATCTGGTCTGCTTGAACCTTTGCTGTTCATACCTGGTGTGGTTGAAGTGACCCCCCAGCTTTGGTAGATGTGTGCTGCTTCTTCTTTTGGCGTGACTGGCACAGTTGCAGATGGCCCCTGGTTGGTTTTTTTTAATTATTATTTCCTGGGTTTTTCCTTGTTTTCTTTATTATTTTTATTTTTCTCTTTCTTTTCTTTGTCTTTCATACCTAGCATCAAGCAGCTCTGTTGGCTCCTCATGACATTTTTCATTCTCCCCTTCTCTTTTTCTGCCTTTTCTGAGAAAATGTTCTGCCTTGCCCAGGGCATGTATCTGTGGGAGAGGTACAAGAGCAGTACTTGAAACTGAATTTGGATGTGGTTGTACCAGGGGCAGTGCTCCAGGAGCCTGTGTCTGCTTCTTTATTAGCAACAGCAGTAGGTCTGGGGTATAAATAGAATTAGAAACCATATTTCCCTTTTTGTGGGACATTTCATGGTTTGGAAATCTTCTCCATTCCAAGGGTAGAGAAAAGATAAAATACATAATTCTGCAGAACTAGAATATGGAACAAAAAAATAATCAAATTAAACACAGTATTTTGTCCCCTCATATCAATATATTTAATTCTAATTTGAAGTTTCTAAACATTAACTATTTTTACATGTAATCAGTTTAAAAAGCAATGAACTACTCTTCCTGGAAATGAAATGGTACAGAATTTGACAGATAATTCAAATAAGTTGTTTCACTATTATGAGGTCCTTCTTTTAATTTCATTTTCAACAAACTTCTATCACTATTCAGAAGCTTAATTGAAACCTGTCAGACATGGTCAGGCAAAGCACCAGATGTCTTGTTGATATAGTAGAATACTTTTTGTGAAGGGCAGGGTAGGGATGAAGAAAAGGCCAATGTAGTGTTATATGTCAAAACCATCCATACCTGCTCTGGAGCTGAGGAGAGGTGAGGGACAAACCTTTGCCTGGAAATATGCAGAAGACACTGAGGAAGACTGTTTTTGAAAGTGCATTTTTTTTTTTTTTACAGAAATGCCTCAAAGACAAGAAATTAAAATAAAGGAAGATTTTAATTTCCCTGGCAGCTGAAAAAGTAGTGTTGGGGATACATACAGGGCTTCACCAATTTCCTTTGATTGATATCTGTACATACTTAAAAAGCTGAGGCAGCCATCAGTTCAGATTTCATTATGGCTAAGGAAGCCAGAAGATGACTGGTGTGAAAGTGATCTGCCATGGCAACACACACTTTGGAGAAGAGGGAGAGGTGGGAAAAGTGCAATAGGGATAATGGGCATCAACCTCACAGCTTTGGGAAACTAGTAATGCTTTTGGAAAGATAATACAATAAATAAGAGATGGCAAAAGAACTTCAGGATTCTGTGAAGATGAAGGCATAACAAGGTATTCTTATGCTTCTAGTGGGTCATCTTCACCGAACTTGAAATCAGAGATGAATTCTAAAGAAAAATTGATTAAAAAGGGCTAGGGCAGAGTGTAAAGGTGTAACAAAGTGGGTGATCATAAAATGAGTCTGTGTTGCAAAATGACTCACACTAGGAATCATGAAAAGTATAAGAAAAAGTTTAGATACAGCAGGAGAAAAGTGTGATGTGGTTATTTGAAAAATGAGGTTTTAACGTTTCTATTTAGTTCCTTGATTCTGACTTTATAGAAACTATTATGATCAGACTGTTTAAAACATATTGTTGGTAGTTCCAGTTTATTTAGATGAATCTGAGGCACTCCACCACATGAGACAATATAGAGAAGTGCTAAAAGTTTTGCTTGTGGCTACAAAATGAGATATAGGTGGTGAGCATCTGCAGGAGCAGCTTACAATCCTTGTGGATAAAAACCAGAATGACATCTGTGTGGTTGTGGTCCTGCTGAATTAGCAAATGTAGTCCTCAGAAACGTTCCCAGAAACAGCCTTTGTAAGATAAGGGAGGCAATTATTTCTCTCTGTTTGACATACATCAGTTTGGCTTTGTTGGAACAGTACTGCAAGTTTTGGGTAAGACACTTTAAAACAAAACAAGACATGCAAAGCAATGTTAAAAGTCTGGAGGAGAGCACTTAGTGTGATGAAAGCATGGGAAGATATGATCCAAATGGAAAGGCTGAAAAACTTGGCTATAGCAGTATAACTAAAACGAGAATGTGATCACATCATCACTCCAGAAATATAAAGGAAATACAATTTAATCTTCTTCAGTGGAAATTAGATCTAGTATTGGAAAATGACTTATGGTCTGCGAGTTTATAGAAACAACTTCCTTGGTTACCTTCTTCCATCTCATCATCTGTTTCTCTTCACACCTGGTTCTGCTCTTGTTTTTTTCTTCATTTTTCAGCATCCTACTCACATAAATCAGCTAAGTAATTTCAGTGTCAGTATGGAAAGACAAATCCAACTGTGTTTTGAATGCCACTGGGTATTTTCTGACCTGCACCTTCTGTTCTAGGCCTGTCCACATCTCGTTTTTCAATATGGTTATGACAGTGACAGTTTACACAGAGTCACTGCATATACTTCCTCTTGAACCATTTATTCAGTGCTTTTGGTGGTAAACAGGAATGTATGGGATCTGTGACTCATGGCTGATTTCCAGTCATCACACAACTCCATCCTTCTCTGTCTGCTACTGAATAAGCTGGAATGACTGTGTTTGATTAGATTCTGTCAGCCAAATCCACTCTTGGGTCCACCTCAGTGATTTGACGTAGCCAGGGATGAACTGAGCGTCGTGTTTCTTGATATCAGCCATTTGTCATGGGGGATTATATTGTAATTGCATGTGGTTTTGATAGAAAAATGCCTAGGAATGAATTATTTGCACTTTCAGTGTTTTAAAATTAGAGTTAATTGTAAGGTGTAAAAAATAAGTCTGAGAGCTAAAGATTAGAGCTTCTTCTCGACTACCGTTTTCATTTGCTGCTTTTGCATTACATTGATTCTCATTGATTCAGATTAATCCACATCAGAGCACATACAAAGGAGCATTTGTTATTAACACAAAATAACTTCTTTTTTTAGTTTTAGAATCACCACATTCTGTACCATATGGACTAACAAATGCTAAAATTCAATGTTCACTTCTAAATTCTCAAACTGCAACCACAGGAATAGTGGAGATAACTAGTAGAAATTTCATTACATTAGTTTTTTTACTGTTTAAAAGATCAGGTGCTCACTAGAGAGGAATGTACTATGGGGTAAAGAAGTCCTCCTCATAGGTTAAGTGCCAACCCCTGTGGGTATTTCTCATGGCACAATGGTTTAAAAAGTGAGGAGGTGTTCACAGGGACTGCCCAGGGCATAACTGGATTTCTGTGTTCCTGTATTTCAACATACAGTTTAATCTTTGCAAAATAACTTGCATCTAGGGTTGAAAATGGGCTCATTTCCTTATCTCTTACAAAAACCTGTGCTGTTATTTGTCCCATTCAAAAGCAAACAAACAAAAATCAAACAGCTTGTGCTGCAACATTGTGGGGTGGATAGCAGAAAGGTAAGTTGGGTTTTCAATGGCCCTTGCAAATTCAAATATGCTTTTTTTTATAGATAGAATGTGGTAAACCAGCTGATCTTCATTTATGAGCCTGAGCTTAATAACTGGAGCTTTTAAAAAACATCAATAGCTTTTACAGTGCTAAGCAAAAACACGCCTTAAAAAACAAAAAGTCAGGGACCAGTTTATTATTGGTGGAAATCTGTTTTCAGTAAGAAATCTGAAACAAATAGGGGTAGAAATAGAGCATTATACAAATTCCAAGCCCACAGGAAAGCAAAGTATTCAGTAATAAGAAGACAACTGAAATTCTTGTAAGCTTTAATTGAAAAATAAAAGTTAACTCTGATTAGCATCCACAAAAGGTTGCTGAGGAATATTTTCTCTTTTCAATCCACAGTAAAGATCCTGATTTGCAAGGAGTCAACTTGAAACTACTCAAGCAAATGCAGCTATAATGTATTTGGTTAAATTCTTCCCAGCTATGATACTTGTCAGAAAAGCCCTTTTAGCTGAAAAGGAGAAGAGAAGAATGAAGTAGGAGGAAAAGTTTTTGGAAGTTTTTTTGCAGGAAAAGCAATAAAAAAATCTGGAAATATAGCAAGAGCACACATTTCATCAGTGGTCAGAAGGCTTAGACAGGAAGTTAGAGTGCTAAGGGACTTGGGGAAATCTGAGCCATGTGGAGATGACATTGTCCTCATCACTTGAATACTAGTCAAAAATTTTAGACAGCAGTTGACCTTATTCTTGCATTTTGGACAGATGATGCTTTCCAAATGATGCTGGTGGTGCTGCCAGCAGATTAATTTATAGATCTTCAGTGGACAGATAAAACTTTCCCAAGCTCAGCCTAGGCGATCAGTCAGAGCATAGTGCTGAAAAATGGCTATTGATGTTTTTCATTTCCCCTCTCAGAACATTCACTCAAAGCTTGTTTCTGCTGATCCTTTTCTGGACTCAATCTCAATTCTTTTTTCTGCAGTTTCACTGTTTCACTGTCTATAGGAGGCAGTTTTCCATATGAGGGACAAGAAGGTGCCCCATCCACACCTGGTGTGACATATTTCTTACTTTCCATTTCAATCCTGCATCTCCATTGCTTCTGGCAATACTTGTTTTCTTTCCTTTCACCACGTCAGACATGCCCAGTATGTCTGTAGTTACTGGGCCTCTTGATTTGAGAATCAAATGGCTTCTCAGCTGTCATCTGGGCACTTCTTTATTATTTTACTTTATAAAAGCTTTTTTTTTTTTTTTAAAGTTGAGGAAAATGAGCAGAAAATAGAATAGTAATTATCAGATAAAGTCTATCTCAGCAAGCTACTTTTTCCCCAAGGGCAGCATGTAGGAAGGTGTTAGATAATGAATGATGAGCAGAGTTTTCCTAGCGCATGGCTGTAGAGCAATATTGGGAAAACTCACTTTGGAAGAAAAAAACCCTTTTGAATACAGTGGTTTTTCTAAACTTTTCTTGGAAATATTTTTCTGGAAATGTCTGTTATATGCATTTTGGGTGATCAACAGCTAGACCCTGGATAAATTGTTGTGGCCTAATTTTCACTTGGTTAGAGCTAGGATTCTCTGATAGACTGGGCTTCTGCTCACTTTTTCTCTTCTTATGGAAGTGCCTAAGATTATTTTCTTTGTTTCATTTTAAAATTTGTGTTGACTTTGATAACCAGAAGTTAGTAAATCTTTAACTAATCCCCATGTCTTTCTTTTTCTTGGAGAAAACCAGACCTTTTAGTGATTGTTTATGAATGCAAGCAGGGCAGGCATTCTAAGATATTTTCAAATTATACAAAAATACAGAGTAAAAAAGTTTAAAAATTGAATAGAAGTACAAGGAACGTGCTGTGGAAATGTCATAAGATTTAGGTAATGACACATTTCAGTGCAAACTGTAGCAATTTGCAATTACAATTTATTCTAATTGTATCCCAGGTACTCTATATTTATTACTTGCCTAAGGAAATTTCAGTTCTCTCCTTTTGGCCACTATCTTTAACAGCACAGTATTTATATTTATTTATTTATTTTCATTAAAATCTGTGGGTTTTCTTTTTCTTATAAATGCTTGGAAGTTATATACAGACATGAAACTGTACTGCATGTGTACCTGCATCCTACCCAAAGAAATTTGTAGGGTTTAGAATTGACCTAATTCTAATGCTGTGGAATTACAAAGAGAGAATCTCAGTCAGCTAGGAGCAAGGTCATTGCTGACCTTTCATGAGTTGTATTGCTAGTGAATTCCACACTAAAATCAGTGATGGGGTTTTTTTTTGTTTGTTTTGTCCAGCTTTTATTAATTATCATTTTGTGTGCTTTTTTTTTTTCCCCATGAGAATTACTTTTTAGTATGGAAAAATATTTTGTTAAATCAGAGGATCTTTTACTGTACAGGCACTCACTGTGATCTGAGAAAGACATCTGGACACCCACTGCAGAGTTCTTATATCTAGAAATAGAGCTGATTAAATTAAATTATGAATACATTCTTGTAGAGATTTTGTGGGAGCATTGGGTAAGAAGACACGAGGTGGTGCTGGATGTGTGGGAGGACAGTGAGGATGGGAGTTGGACAGGTGATTGGGCACACTTGTATTGGAATGTTTTCTGTGCCAAGAAAAGTGGATGTGTCCTTTCTTTAAAGGACTGTTCATGTATAGGTGTGTGTATGTGTGTGTCGGTTCATGGGGGATGCAGAGAAGCCAGCAGAATGTAAATGTTGACTAAATCTATCTACAGGGTAAGCTGTGGTGAACCTTCTAGAAGAATAGCTAATTGAATGATGTTTTCTGGATTTTCAGCAAGTGTTCATTTATAGATGTAAATTGTGCATTGAGGGAGTTAAAACAACCCAACAAACAGTACTGATACCAAGGAAAATATCCAAATAAATCTCTAGCTTGTCTCCATGAGCATCCTTGTTCTCATTGTTGTTCTGTTTAATACTCCAGTTTTCTCAGGGTTGCCTTTTCTGGAAATACATTTCGGTTTTTTTAAATTATTAATGTCATTAAAATTTATAATTTTCTGTCATTACCTCTAGGAAAATAGAGATTGTAATGTGAAACATAATTGTCTCATTTTGAGATTTGTGTTATGATAGTTGAGCACAAGTAAAGTGGATTTAAGTATTCCCCTGAGCAATATGATGGTATTGCAAACTAACAGAAGTTCTGTGTGTGCAGATAAAGAAACAGATAAACCAATTCCACAAATGAACATTTTTTTTGTTTCTGAGACATCTCTAAAAGTCTGTGTATCACTTAGAGGGGACATGAAACGTGTGTGGTGTGAGCAGAACTGAAGGTTTGGATGATTTGTGATTTTTTTTTTTTTTTTTTCTGTTTTCAGCCATTTGGTCTGAGTGTGCCTACCAAGGGCACACAGCCTAGGAGGTGATGAGTTAAAGCTATGTCATAAAATTGTCTCTCCCTCAGACTTCAGCTTAGACATAGTTTTAATACCCCTCAGTGTGTGGTTTTAACACCCCCCAGCTCCCCAGAGGGGAAATCTGGAGGGGTCTGTAGAACCTGTGGGTCTGCTACACTACCTCCTGACAAGGCTACACGTGCTGCCCAGCATTTTCTATTAAGTCTCAAAATGTTTGCTTTCTATAAGTATATATTTGTTTTCTGATTTACTGTTTTCATGCCACACCAGTTGGTCTGTCATTAATGCAATGAATTTCACCTTCTGCAAAGTTAAAAATTCATGTTCCTAAAAAAATTATGGGAAATTGGTAAAGAAACACTAAATTGAGCCAAGGTACAGTACTAGTCAACCATAACAAGTAATTATTATAACCCCATGGTCATTTCACTCACAGCTTGACAGAGAAGAAGGCAAGAAAACAATTTTTTTTTTTCTTGAATGTTAAATGTCCAGGGCCAGGCTCATTCTGCGGATGACACATCACAAGGTGTGGGCCCTGTTAACCAAGTAATTGCAGCCCTCTGACCCACAAGGGACTGAGAGAGCCCTGGGCAGGCTGGGCCAGCTGTGCTGGGGACAGGCTGATGTGACTTGCAGCTGCTGCTGGTGGCCGTGCTGAGGAGCTGGGATGTCCAGCAGGTGCCTGGGGGGTGAGTGCAGGCAGCAGTGCCTGCCTTTCCTCACAGTGAACTCCTGCCTGGGAGAAAACATCACGGGCTGCACCTTTGTTATGATTTCAGCAGCAGCTAAGCGTCTGATTTTCAAACTGGGGTAGAAGAAAAGGTTTTGGTTTTGTGTGTTTCTTTAGATACAAAATGCGTTAAGCATGCAGTTGAGCTGGCTTCAGTCTCCCCCCAAGAGCAGTAGATGCAGGCTCTGTCCCAGGATGGATTAGGAGGCTGGGGCATGTGAAGGTCTGCAAAGAAGCTTTAAAAAGTGCAAAGCCTGGAAAGAAGAGCAGCCTGTCCTTGAGGTCTCCTTATATCTTATCCCAAATTACTCTGTGTGCAGAAACTGATGTTCCTAAATGTGTCAAATCCCTCCATAAAGTTTCTCCTATTTTTTTATTTCCTAATACAGACAACCTCAAAAGACTTCCTTGAGTCATTATCAGGATTAGTCTGCAGAAATGATCTACTGTTCTTATGGGAAAAGTGCTTTCTTGCAATGTTGTTCACAGGTGAAAGAGCCATATTTCCTGAAGACTGCTATGTTTTTCAATTGTTATTTTGTCCTGAGGATATAGTGAGGTTCTACTCTGTCAAACAAAAATTCTTTCTATATAAATTTTGTTCCAAGGCTCTTTTTTTTTTTCCTTTAGAAATCTATTGAGACCATTTTGGTGCTTTTTGTTGAAGAACTACATCTGCAAAATTGTAGTATTGCCAAGATAGATTGTACCGTGTTAGGCCATTGTCTTTTGTTTCAGATGATGTATTAAAAAATAGCATTGTTGTTATTTAACATAAAATAACATTTGGCCTAGACTAAGAATGGACATCTGTAACATTTTTCTCCTATTGTCTTTTTAAAAACATCTAATAAAGAAAGAAATGCATAAAATGTCTGGACAAATACATGTTTTTAAATGACTGTGTCTCCATTCACAGGAAATCACTGATAATGAAATACTAGAGTTGGTGCACAGTGCTCTGGGGAGGATGACAGTTATCCGGCAAATTTTCCCTCTCTCACGGGACAACAACCAGAGGTGCATGAGGAACAACCACCGGATATCCTCCCTGCTGTGTGATCCCCAGGAAGGCTATCTTCAGATGCTGCAGGTCAGTAGCTGTGTGCAGCAGAAAAAAGTCCACCTCAGGAATTTGCCATGGGAGAGTTTTCTGTGGCTGTATTAACTCAGAGGAGGAATCAAATGGGTACAGATAAATCTGAGGATGTAGCCTTTGATCAACTTTTCTTGACTTTATGAATTTATTTCCCAGGGCTCAGTGCTTTAGGTGTGATGTTATGTCCTTGAAGTATCAGCAAGTGGTTGCACTAACTCAGAGCTGATTTTGCACTTTCATTCTCTTAAGAATATTTTTATATTTGAAAAGTGTTGTGCCACATAGTCTTGTGGTATTACTGTTTGCTTATTGTATTTATGCTTATTAGACATCTGTTGTGAAAGAGTTAATCTGGGAGGATAACAGAACTCTGATAGGTATTGGGCTGTGGAGCATTTCCTATTTAGGTAATGGACTGAATCAATGATGTATTCAGTCTGTCCCTTTTCAATAGTCTCAGAAGTCTCCAGCAGCTGATAATTGTCTGAGCGTGTGAAATATGCACTGCTAGTTCAAGTTTTGGATCTTGGTAACACATTTGACTTTGGTGTTAGCAACATCTTGACATTTGTTGGCAATTTATCCCGGATATCAGAATTTTTTTTTGCAGTAATTTAAATATTATTTCAAGTGCTATTTCAGTGATAGTGCAATAATTTAGAAACATGGGCTTTGGACTCTTGTGTTTTGATTTACTTGAGATACAGTTAAAAATTTACTTGAGATACAGTTAAAAATTTCATTTGTACCACTGTTGAAGGTGTTGGATATAACTATAAACTTTAGTGGGACTTAAAATATAAACTTGCTTAAAACCTTTTAATTGTGAATTTAGTCTTAAACTGAGACAGGTTGAGTGAGGCCACAGTGGTTGAGCCTGTGGGTTGTCCAGTGTGGGTGTGTGGTGGAGTGACCGAGAAGGGGCTCGGTTAGGCGGAGGGGAGCAGGCAGCAGATATGAACAGTTCCTCCTTGAAGAGAACCTCTGCTGGCTCAGGTTCTGTCCTAGCCGTGGCAAAGTTTGGGAAATACCAAGCACACTGTAGTTCTGAGCATGGCTGTATTCTTTCTGCACAGGAGAAAGTCTATGCCTGTCTTGGCTCAGAAAGAAAAGACACTTTTGATCTTTGTTAGTAACTCTGAGGTATGCTGTAATGAGAACAAAGGCCGCTCATTTCAGAGGATCAAAGCAATTTCCAGTATGATGAAAAAATTATCTATGCTGTACCAACAAATCACTCATTTGGGAATAATCTTCCATTACAGCAGGATTTTGAGTATTGCTGCCTATGCTGGTTTCTGCATAATCTAATTCAGGGACTCATCTGAAGGGCTCTGACAGGTCTCTGAGCAAGTTCTAATTTGCTAAAACTGTAACTGGTTTGCTAGCATCAACAGCCTCATGTCCTATTACTAAATTTCATTGATAAGAGCCTTTTGATAAGGACCCTCTCCTGCTGATTCCCAAATGTGGGTTTTGAGAAGCAAAACATTCTCAGTTTCTATCTTCCAGAAATACTATACCACCTTAGAAACTGTCTTTGGGAGAATGCTACGGTAATGTTATGCTTTGCCCATTAGTTTCTTTTCTATGAACTTAAAAACAAGAGAGATAAAGAAGTGCAGAAGTAAAATGTTCCCCTTTTGGCATCTGATTCCGTAATTTTCATGTCCAGTTGCATTGGCATGAAAGACAAAGGGCACATGTGAGAGCTCTACAAATTAGCTGCCCCCAGTATATTTTTAAGTGTCTACAGACTATGCTTTTATCATGTGCAGTTATACCTGAAACTTTCCATAGCTGCATTTATTTTTCATAGGTTTTGCCAAAATATCTTATGTAACACCTTGTGGACATACGGCTCATATTAATTTCTGAGTGTGACTGACACGTTATTAATGGTCCTGTAATGCAGGTACTTCCAATTTTCCGTTTATTTTTTCTTGCTTAAAAAAAACAGCTGTGACCTTTTGCTGTAGAGAAGTACATCACTGAATTACCCCAGTTGCCAGAGGCTGCAGGAGCTCCAAGCTCCATGTCAGGCTGCATGAATCCACCAGAGGCAGTGAGCGCCTGCCAGCACTGAGTCTTTGTGTTGCTTTGAAGTACTTTGATTAACACCACAGTTTGGAAATCCCTGCCTCATTCTCCCCTGGGCAGTCTCATATTAATAATTGTTTGTTGTCAAGGTAACTTACCAGCTATTGTTGGTTAATTATTTATTTAATGACTTTGAAGAAGAATAAGCTAATCTCTGTCAACCTCTAGCTGTAGTATTTTTCTAGGGGAGAATTTAGCATTTTTAACAAGCTAGTGAAGAAAGAAACATTTACGTCATGGATTATTAACTTTGTTCTGGCTAAATTAATGAAAATCTTTTTGGAACGATTTTGTTCTCTGTGTCTTTAGTACCATATCCTGGAAAGTTGTTTTTCAGTGGGTGATCATCCCGGTTTGGCATTCTGACAAGGCTTTTAAAGATCAGGCTGTTCTGCAAGCTCATCCAAAAACTCATCTGTTCTGAATGCTTTGTGGAAATCCAATCTTATTCCATCAACCCACTTGTCAAAATTTTGCTCATGCCCTTATTTCTTGCACGTATTATATACTCAGCTGGGTTTCTGCTTCAAGTGGAGAAAAAGCTTGATAAAGTTTCCTGTCTTGATAATTTTATTTGACTTCAGAGGACTGCATTTCTCTATTTCTTATTCTTCAGGTAGGATTTTTTGTGTTCATCTCATTTACTTTCTGTAAATGAAAAAGTCACAGTTTAGAGCTTGCTGTCTTCCATTGGCCATTGGTATCCTCTGGTTTGGACCATCAGTGTTGTCAGCGTTGCCTCATCTGGAGAGAAAACACTGAAGCACTTGAGGATTTATCGTTAAATCTAGTTAGTCTAGCTAGACTTAGTATATATCCCCACATGGCATTTGAATGGTATATAGTGGTATGATTACTATTAAACTGTTTAGATTATTTCAGAAATGTTCCTGAAGACTCCATTTGAAAAAATTTTGCTGTATAGCTTGCTTCTTTGCAAAATGTTTCCCTTTAAGTATTATTTTATAAAGCATTCTACAAACTTGATTTTTGATTAAGGTATTTTTTCTTTCATCAGGTTAGGCATGATGCATTCATAAATTCAAAATCAGATTTTTTTCTGTTTATGTTTTTTTAAAGAAAGATTTCTCTTTAGAAATGTAATTCCCATTAGTTGGTTTTTGTCCTTGTTTACCACTTATGCAGTTGATGAGTTCCATCTAGGTAAGATTCTAAAGATATTAAAATATTTTACAGGGACACAGTGTATCTGTAATCATTTAGCATGGTGCAAAATATATGGTAGGATTGAGAAGGCAAAAGGAAAACCCCAGCATACGGTGTCACAAAATTAATGGGGTTATTCCTGATTGAGAGTCCAGCCTCTCTACTGAAAAACTATTCCAGGCATTGCTTTGACATATTTGAGAAGATGTTGAGAAGTGTGGGAAGGTATTCATTGAAAGAGCTGATCTTCTCCTTGTGTAAAAATTCCATTCTTCAACGATGCGTCCATGAGATATCTGTGTAGGCATCTCTTAGCAGTTGCTCCTACAAAGCTGTGGTTTTATTTCTGATCTATTTTCTGTTCAGGAGTCACTGCAATTTAACTACTGTAAGTGATTTTTTTTAGGATGTGTTTGACAGCCTAAACTTAAGGGCCTGATTCTGCAATTTTGTCCAGCTAAATGTCCTTATTCTCATTTGACCTGTTAACTCTGCTGTTATTACACAACTGTAAAGTGCTACTGAGGGGCAGTAAATATTGATTAAACCCTATTAAAGCATTCGCTTTCTCCCATAAAGGATTGATGAGCCACATTTTTCCTTTTATTTCATTGCAAACCTATATTTGCTTGTCTCTTTAGCAAAGTTTAATTTGGATTTTTGGCCAGATGTTCAGTCACAGTGAAATTGTTTCTGAGTACCACATGAATGAAAAGTATCCTTGAACTGACTTTACTGCCCATTGCACAGCACAGTCTCTCCCTGAAGCCAAATGACGTGTGTTTTCTACAAGGTGTGTTAGCAGAAGAATTTGTTGAAAACCCCAAAGCACTGCAGGTGTCCCTTGGCTGTGGGGGATTTTGTGAGCACACTAGAGGCTAAAACCCCAGGTAGGCTCTGCAGTGATCTTTTCCTCTCTGCTAGAACTGGGTTTTGACTGCTGTGTTTCTCTATTTGCATAATTATTTCACTGAATTTTAGTGCACTGCTCAATCAGGGAGCAGACAACAGTGGCTAGAAGAAAGCATCAGTACCTCCATTTTTTCATTTGTTATTGCCTCTGAAACCTAATTTGTACCTATATTTATTTATAAATGACGTAGGATAAATTATAATCTCATACTCTGTTTTGCAATTCCAACATTACCTCTTGTCCTTCTGTATGACTCTTAGTTGTGTTCAGTTCTCTTTATCAAGGCACTCCTACTAGACTTTCCATGCATAGTTATTGTTCCTTGTGCCAAATTCCTGAGATGTTTAGTGAGTGAATCCAATGCCTCCAGCTAACAAACTTGAGCATTACAGGGTAATCCAGGCCTTGCATTGTTGTTGACGTGTTGTTACAAAACATACTGGCAAAGAAAACACTCATAATGATGTTAAATGCTCCTAAGAAATAGCTGAAGGACAGTGAGTGTTCAAAGAATAGAACCTGTAGGTAGGAGAAAGTGTTGTGATATGTGTAACTGTGTAAAAACAGGAGAAAGTTTAAAAGGAAGAAAGAGCTGCTTATCAATTAAAAAGAGGTTCTGAGAGTGCAGTCTTGCAAATAAATCTTTGGAAAGCTCATTGTTTGAGATATTTAAAATTAGAATGGGCAGAACACTAAATAATGCACTAGTTAGATTCCTTACTGTCAGAAGGCTTGAATAAACATACGACTGAGGCCTGTTTTGCTGTGGTTTTAGGAGAATTTTAGTCATTTTATTTCATTTGCCTCAGCCATAATAGATAAATAGCCCTTTGGAAGTTTGAAGCTGACATTTAATGAACGTTTGTTTTTCGACTGTGCTCCTCATGAATGCCGGGCTGCTGGCTGTGATTTCGCTCTCTGTGAGCAGCAAGTGTGTATTCAAAACAGAGGCACTGATGCACAGTCTCTGTGGGGTGTGGGCAGGGCAGGAGGATAAACAGCCAGCCCTGGTCAGTGGTGACAGGACATGGTGTGAGCAGGGCAGGAGGAACAGCAGGCAGCCCTGGTCAGTGGTGACAGGACATGGTGTGAGCAGGGCAGGAGACACAGCAGGCAGCCCTGGTCAGTGGTGACAGGACATGGTGTGAGCAGGGCAGGAGGAACAGCAGGCAGCCCTGGTCAGTGGTGACAGGACATGGTGTGAGCAGGGCAGGAGGAACAGCAGGCAGCCCTGGTCAGTGGTGACAGGACATGGTGTGGGCAGGGCAGGAGGAACAGCAGGCAGCCCTGGGTCAGTGGTGACCAGGACATGGTGTGAGCAGGGCAGGAGGAACAGCAGCCAGCCCTGGTCAGTGGTGACAGGACATGGTGTGGGCAGGGCAGGAGACACGGCAGGCAGCCCTGGTCAGTGGTGACAGGACATGGTGTGGGCAGGGCACCAGACACAGCAGGCAGCCCTGGTCAGGGGTGACAGGACATGGTGTGAGCAGGGCAGGAGACAGAGCAGGCAGCCCTGGTCAGTGGTGACAGGACATGGTGTGGGCAGGGCAGGAGGAACAGCAGGCAGGCCCGGTCAGTGGTGACAGGACATGGTGTGGGCAGGGCAGGAGGACACAGCAGGCAGGCCCTGGTCAGTGGTGACAGGACATGGTGTGGGCAGGGCAGGAGACACAGCAGGCAGCCCTGGTCAGTGGTGACAGGACATGGTGTGGGCAGGGCAGGAGACACAGCAGGCAGCCCTGGTCAGGGGTGACAGGACATGGTCACTCTGTGTGCCTCCACCCAGCTGGGGCTGCTGAGGGCAGAGGTGGCAGTGCAGGCCTTGAGCTCCAGGAGCTGCCAGGCCTATCTCCCGGGCAGGGCCTTTCTTCTGGAAGATGTGAGGCACCTGTTTGCTGGTTTGGCATTGTACCAGGGATGTGGCTGAGGCTGCCAAGCCTCACACAGTGCAGTGACCATTTTCTGCTGCTGTTGATCCATGTGGGCTCTGGTGATACAGCCAGGAGCGGTCTGAGGAGGACCCAGAAGGAAGAGGCCTGCATGGATGAACAAGTAGCTCCTGGACAAAGTCAAACACTGAAAGGAAGTCTGCAGAGGCTGGAATCTGGGACAGGAAACTGGTGAGAAATGCAGAGAAATTGTCTGAGCAGCCAAGGACCAGGTTTGGAAAACTAAAACCCTGATCAAATTAAGTCTGGCCATGAATGCTGAGGGAAAAAAACCGACGTTTTATGTTCTCAGTTTTATATGTACAGTGGGTGATAAAAAGGAAAATATGAACCCTATCGGAATGGAAATAGGAGACTTGGTTACTCCCTGGATAAGGAGAAGGCTGAGGTACTCAATGATTTATTCACCTCAGTTGTCACTGTCAATTGCTCCAGTCACAAGCTGTGTTTGCCCCGTCCCTGGCAGTGTCCCAGGCCAGCGTGGATGGGGCTTTGAGCAGCCTGGTCTAGGGGATGGTATCCCTGCCCATGACAGGGCTGCTGGAATTAGATGATCTTAAAGGTCCTTTCCAACCCCAGACATTCTACGGTTCTATGAAACTTTTTTAAAAAATAAAACAGGTCAAATTCTCAGTTCCTCTGCTCTAACAATGTCTTTGTTAGCACCCCATTATAGCACAAATAATCCACTGATCTTTGGTGCTTCTGGTAAGATGCACTCTGTCATTAGAGACACAAGTGGGCAACTGTACCTGGCAGTACTTAATCTTTAAAAGTTGACCCACAGTTTCAGGGCGTGCTGGGGTCAGCATAGCAGTCACCATGATATCCCTCTTCAGGCAGCAGGCATTTCTGGCAGGCTGCACTTGGTCTGAGCTCCTCTTCCATCTGCTTCACCCTTGGAGCTGACTGCTTTGGCCACTCACAGAGCGATTTTGGCAGTGGCAGGGTACAGATGCCCAGCTTGGGGATGAGTTTTTGAAGTAGTGGCATCTCAGTGTCAGTTTGCCTTCCAGCTGATCTCTTCAGCATTCTCTGGCTGAACTCCTGGCTCTGCTGGCCTCTCAGGAGTTGGGGTCAGTCTTTGTGGCTTCTCAGAAGAGCACTTGTCTATGATTAGTCCCTCTGAAGGAGCTAAGAGCTTTCTTCATACATAACTTTTAAAGTAAAATCATTCTGGAAAATCTCATGAAATGCACATAGAAACTTCTATGAAGAGATTTTTAATACTGTGATAGATTTCCATTCTTGAAAATTTCTGCTGTGCTCTACTAGTGTATGGTGGATTTATTTTCTCAGTGCAAAAAAGAGCTTCATAAAATCTAGAATAATTTCCAGAAGATGAAACAGAACATGCCTAAAATTTTTCATGTACAGAGCATATTCTTTAACATATTGGTTAAGCAGTAACCATCATTCTTACAGCAGATAGATCAAAAACCATTTCAGTACCTCCAGCTCTTACACTGTCAGCAGTAGAGTGAAGGAAGAACTAAAAATTACTGTCACTTCCTCCAAAGATGACCAAAATGAAATACTTTTGTTCTAGTCTGGGAATTTTTATTCTATTACGGGGAATCTCTTCAGGCAGATATATGTCCTTCCCTCCTCTGTTCCCCTGTGATTATCCAAATAGGGGAAATAAAAAATGCTCCAGAGCTTTGAAAACCCAACATAGCCAAGTATGTGGCCTTGTTTTCCTTCTCTCTTGCTTTGCTACTGATTCTGAATGCTACTTGAAAATGAATTTTTTAAAATTCACTATTTTCCCATGCCTCTGACAGTACTGGCGGAATCAGAGTACAGCTATATCAAAAATTCTCTTTCAGTGGTCAGGTCCATACTCATAGGGAATTTGACAGTTCACTGAAAATTAAAATATGTGTGCAGGTGCAGTAATAAGTGCATACAGGCCATGTCTGCTAAATGCTTTTTCTTTCCACAGCATTGCTATTCTGGAGGTTACAGCAAACTCACGTTGCAAATATGATCTAGGACATATGCAGAGATTTTGCAGTATTTAAATGTGATGAAGGAAATTATTATAGCCCTGAATTTACTGTGAGATCAGGCCAGAACTTGTCTTAATTTTTTTTCTTAATATTAGAGATCCAGCCTTAGTTGTGGAAATTTCAATGCTGTTTTTTTTCCTAGCTTGCATATTTTCTGTTCTAAAATAGAAGTGTTGATTGTGTGAATAAGATGCAACTTACTCTTCCATAGGATATTGACTCTTCAGTGAGTAATGAGTAAAAGGTAGTTATGCATGCATGTCATTTTTACTGAAGTAAATAGAGTATGATTACATGAAGGAAAGAATTTTGCTGATTAAAAAGCACTATGTACTCATGTTTGGGATGAGGCTTTCAGCAGAAGAGAACCAGAGTGGCAAAATACTAATGGATAAGTGTGTACAACAGGACATGCAGAATATTCTTTCCATGGCAAAAAGGAATTTGCTGTATTCTGTGCAACATGTTCTTCTGTCTTGGTACATACTCCAGATGTAGAATAAAGACAAATGTAGCAGTAGATTCCTCTTGTGCAAACCCTGTCTTGCTGTCTCTCAGTTTATATCCTTCTTTCAAAAGAAATTAATGGTACAGTAGTGATGCAAAGTCCATTAAAGGTCTAACTGAACGATGAGGATTAGGTTGGTAAACAGAGGATTGTTTTGTTTTGCTCTGCAGCGAGGTAATTTGAGTTGGGTGCAAGGTCATACAGACTGAGATTCTCAATGCACTTCTCCCAAGCTCTCAGTCAGTGCAGAACTGTGGTGTCTTCTCCAAGCACATAAAAAGCAGAAAACAAAAGAAACTGTGTACCCAAGTGCATTTTATATTTTGCCTTAGAGCTCTCTGCTAGGAATCTGAGCACTGATTTTGGGAATGAGGCTGCAGTTTTCCAGAACTGCAAAAGAACAGTGCCAAACGGAGAAAACACAAAGCGCTTCTGATCTGTGGCAGTTCCAAGGCAACAGACAATGAGTTGTCAGTTAAAAGTGAGTGTGTAAAATCAAATTCAGTTGGGAGCAAAGAGGATCATGAAGGCTTATAAGAAATGGCATCTTTCCTTATGTATGTAAAACCTATTTCTAAGAAAGTGGATTTTGTGGTGTGTGGTTTGGGGTGGCATATCTTGTGGGATCTGAGGTTTGTTTTGATTTTTTTCCCTGAAAAGTTGTTGAACCCAGAAGAAAATTGCCCTGTTGAATAATAAGGATCCGCTTGGTTGCTTTATTTGAAAGTTGTTTGGAAATATCTGCAGAATAGGGAAACAAATGCAATTGAGCAGAAGAAACTTGGTTGCTGGGACTCCTATTAACTCTTTAACTTCTTTTCTTAAAATGAGAGGAAGTATTAGAAATAGCTACTTTGGAAACTATTCTAAAATAAAAATGTTTAACTGGATATAATAGCAAATATAATCAATGTGGACTGCTTGTTCAGAAAGGCTGGAAAGAAAAGGGAAAAAAGATGGCATTGCCAGATGGGAGAGATTCTCCCTGATAGTATCTCATAGGTTTTGCATGTTTTCGTGTTAAGATCCCATTTTAGGTTGTCACTTAAATAAGTGTGTATTCACAACCTCTTTTTTCCCTTGTATTTTGATTCTTTCCAAATGAATTTTTGCTTATATATCTTTTGCTCAGATTTACTTATACTACAATATTTTTTAAAGTGCCTAGGTTTTCAGTTTAATCTGTCAAACTCCAGATTATGGAACATGAAACATTCTGATGTCTGTAAGATGTTAATCTTCAGAAACAAAAGTTTACTTGGAGCCAGTGATTCAACAATAATATATGTTTAAGCTTTCATAGAGTGACACTTTTATTGGGACACCTAAGGAGTCACATTTATGGGAAGTATGCAGCTGCATTAACTTCCACCTGTAACCTTTTCCTGGTCTCTAGGCAGTACATTCTAAGGTGAATTTAAAAAATCCAGGAGATAAATGGCAAATTCAGCAATGACCATGATTAAAGCCTACAGCTAGGAGAACATTATTATTACAATAATACTAATACTTCTACTACTGATAATAATAGAAAAACTGTATCTGGCCAATGATGTGAAGATTTGAGTTTAGTAAAGACTAAATTAAAACCCCTGTGCATTGTTTTGAAGAGTTCAGGTGAACTCTGAAAACACGTGAAGAGTATCTAATAATTTTTTTAAATCAGTTCTCTCAGCCAACTTCCACTGCTAAAGCTTTACCATTTGAGGTGGATACCACTGCATGTCAAAGATCTGATCATGTATTGCTGGATACGTCTTGGTTTGAAAAATGAAATACATAGCTTAGCATTACTAGTGTGGTGTTCTGTTCTCACTGGAGTCTTGTCATAAATTATTTCTTTCTGTATCTCTCATGTAAATTGAAGAATAAGGAGGCTAAAATCAGAAGCTCCAGAGAATGCAGCATGTAACCAGTCTCCTGTATATTTGATGGAGAGAGAGGTTAAGACCAAAATAATGCTGGTGTTTCTCCTGCTGCTCTAAACAGTTGCATGAGTATTAGGTTTTGCTGTGCCAGAAATTACCAATTGCTCACATGAATAACACCCCCAAGAACTGAATTCCATTCCATCTCTCCCTCCTTGCTGAAAGGACTGACAGTGTAGCAATCCTTGTCTTTCGCTGATCGATAGCTGTACTCCCTCTATAGCTTGAATTTCTCTGTGGAGTGTGACCTCTTTACAGCACTGCATTGCAGTAATGCTCAGGCAGTGCCAGTGTGCCAGAATCCCTTGGCCAGAGGGACCCAGGAGCACAGGCATTTGTCTCAAATGCCTTGACTGTTGAACATGTGAAACATACCCAGCTTTTAGTTCTTCCTTATGCCTCCTTTTGTTTTGTTTCTTTGCTGGTTTTTATCGTTGCTTTGAAAGGTGCTCAAATTAAAAAAGAGGCTCATTCTTATTATTGTTTGCAGGTTTCCAACCTGTACCTGTATGACAGTGTGCTCATGCTGGCCAATGCTTTCCACAGAAAACTGGAGGACAGGAAATGGCACAGCATGGCAAGTCTGAACTGCATGAGGAAATCCACCAAACCTTGGAATGGAGGAAGATCCATGCTAGAGACTATTAAGAAGGTGAGAAAAGACAAACCACAACTGTGTGAGCAATTGAAAGAACTGCTTCGTGTCTACTTGAGCATTTGAAGATTTCTATTCAACCTTTCTTTTCTATTCAACTTTTCTTTGATTTTTTTCTTGAGCAAGCAAGTGATCCTCAACAACCAGGGACAATCTACAGCTATTAAACAAGCAAATGATTTATGATAAACAAGTTACACACAGTTCAGTGTGGATCCAGTGGTTTTTCTCATACCTGCCTTCTGAGGAGGAAGTAGGATTAGGAGTAGTCATGGGAATTGATTCATGCATTTTGCAAGAGAGCAACTTAAGGAGCTTGGGGGGGGCAAACCAATGATAAGATTTAAGACTTGTGTTCCATTTTCTACAGCTCAGATAGCTTTGTAACTTAGCTGAGCATTGGTAAGTATCTATTTGTGTACTGTAGCCCAGAGCAGAGCAAAAAGGATCTGATTTGGCCAAGCTGTCACTAACAGTTACCCTGTCTTGCACCATGTTGAAATGCTCAAATATGGACAGTACTGTGGCTTTGCAGACTCACGGCAAATTCTCGTATAAAAGTTATTTGATCACAAGGACTTGTGGAAAAACCCCTCATTTTTTAAACTATACTAACTTTCACAATTATTCAGAAAAAAACCCCGTTCCCAAATATATATTGATGAAATAATTTTCTTCTACTAAAATGATGCAATTGGATCATTCTGATAAGTCCTAATGATGCCATCCCTTGTTGCTAAATTAATTTGAACTTTGGTGTCACTTCAAGCTTCTTTGCTACAAAGCCAGAATCAAACTGTGTAATACTTTCCCAGTATCTTTCTTTCCTTCATGCCTCTCTTGGGAGCACAGCAGGCATACCCTTTCTTTTGGACTGGGAGTTCATGCCTCAAGCCCAGAACTGAGCCTGCTGCCCTCAGTTACACTGAGGGCTGTTGTCTCACAGTCCACTGAGGCCCTTCTCCTTTTCTCTGGGGTCTATTTCTGAGGATAGTGATGACCTGATGGCCATAAACACTGGGTGTGTTAGAGCTGAAGTAATTTTAAAAATATAAATTAAAAACTAATGTCTTTTGTCTGGTACTGGATTTGACCTACTGAAGAACATGTAATTTCCCCATTTAAGTTCACTGTAAACATTATTAAAGCATATTTGGCACACATTTTATGCAGAGGAGTATTTATGAAGGCAAATTTCTTCTGTTCTAAAATGTCTGAAACTTATTTCCTTAGGGTCATATAACTGGGCTAACGGGTGTTATGGAGTTCAGAGAAGATGGAGCCAACCCCTATGTGCAATTTGAAATACTGGGCACCAGCTACAGCGAAACATTTGGCAAAGACGTGCGGAGGGTAAAGATATGCTACTTCCTTCTCTCTTTTGTTTTCCTCTGAATAATATACATCCTGCCTCACAGGAGAAAATGTTATTCTTTAAGAGTGAATTAGTGCTATGCTGCAGAAGACATTTACTATATGGGAAATATTTTATAATTTATTACACACTTAAATCTTGAGAACTAGTTTCATATTGGTAGACAGGAATTCTGCAAGTTATTTCCCATGTGCAGTAACAATGCAATGCCATAACCATCCTGTGAACATAATAGTGAAGACTGCACAATTTAGCTTATGTATTTTATTGTTAATTAAGATAGGATTGCGATATTATAAATATGGAAGATATAACACAATTGGCACTTGTCTTACTAAGGAAGCTAACTGAGAATATAAATTACATACGCATGCAAAGATGTTTTAAGTATAGCTGCTGCAAGAATTTGGGATAAATAAATTTTAAAAAATGTAGAGAAGATAATTCTCAAAATGAAAGATGCTTTGTCATAGAAAGTAAAGATTGACCTATCAGTGGTATATCAGCGGTAGCTGGCAGAACAAAGTTTTCCAGGGATTAGAAAGCGGGTAGAGTGGTTCCGTGGGATTTTTAACATAAATTAAGAAGGCTACCTTGAACACGCTCATGCAGAAGGGAAGCTCCAAAAAGATATGAAACTCTCAGTTGAACAGTGAGGTTCTGATTGGAAACCATGCTGTAAATAATTTCTAAACTGTTCATCTGGTTGATATACAGACATTACCATGGCATGATCAATGGGTCCTACATTAAACAGAGCTGAACAAAGAGGATTTCACAAATAATTAAAATATATGTCATACTCTATTTTCATTTGGCTATTGGTTTCTGTGATTTGTTTTGATTTGCCTGAATTACAGAAGTGTAAATGGAAAAGCAAGCAAAGAACTTGTGTTTACAGAATCGTCTTTATCAGCTAAACATGGGATTCTTTCAGAGTCTAATTTGGCACAAAGATTCTGGACATGGAGCCAAAGTTGTGCAGTATCTATTAGAAAGTCAGCAGAAGGGAGATAAGTATTTGAAATGCATAAAGTTCCAGGCGATATAATTGAAAATTGTCTGTTGCCAGAAATATGCCTCTGAACACTTCAGTTTGGCTAGGCAACCTCTTACATGGTGGTGATCAGAAAAGGCTATTTCTTGGTCCACTTTAATTTGTAGAAGATGGAAAGTGAGGAAGTCTTAAGTTGCAAACACTACGTGAATTATAAAACAGTACCTTGTCTTAATTTTGGAAAAAGTGTTGCCTATTTAATAAAACAAAGCTGTTTAGGAGGTGTAGGAATCAATCCTGGTTCTCAGACAGAAGTACGCTCCTCACTTAATGCACATGTATGCAAAAGAGAATTATCTGGTGCCATGTGAGATGCTGTGGACGATCCCACTGTGTTTTCAGCTGCCACTTCAGGAAAGCCTGAGTGTCCTGTCTCTGCTGTGCTGTCCCCAGAATGTGGATGCCATGGCACATTTAAGTTGGTTCCATTGTGAATTTCCAAGTGACTTTGTTTAAGTCACATAATTGCTTGATGCTTCGATATTTACCTTTCAGTAAAGTTAGCATGAACTCCACGGAGCACAGGTTTGAGCCTTACAGGCAAACGAGGATGTGTGAGCATACATTATTAGGAGTTTCTAATGTGCATTTTAAATATGGCACCACAGATACAAGTACTCTCACTTCAGTATGAGTAGCACAGTGATCAAATTGTCACATAATCCAGAGTTGTGAGGTGGAGATAGCTAAAATATCGCTCAAAAGGGACCGTGAGGCAAAGAAATAGGTAAAATGACTAAATGGGAAAATTACTAAAATGGCTAACCTGGAATACTACCAATTACTTTTGATCCCAAATGTGCTACTTTGGGATTAGGTGGCTAATATAGGAAGGTTTAACTCTTCGGGTGTTAAATGCAGAACACTATAGAGTTCCCAAAAATTTAAAGGGAGTATAATTCTAAATGGGTAAAAAGCTAATGGCTGTGGAATACTGCTCTGAGCTAAAATGAAGTTCTGGAAATTATCCTTTCAGTCTAATATATATAGAGAGTAAAACGTCAGCAATGTGCTACAGAGGTTTGTAGAAGAGCTTGGAAGAGATGATACCTTTTAGAGCAAAATTACCATGGAAATACTGGAATTCAATTATTTAGGCAGCCTGACTTTTTATTATTGCAGCAAAAATATGTTATGGCTTAGAAGTACTTTTAAAGGCTCAGAAAGTCATGTTTGTCTTATTTATGTTTCTTGAGTGAGAGACCAGTTCTGATTTATTGTCAGTTGTTTCCATGTCAGCCTTTGCTCAGGTTCAGCTGTGGAGGCATGTATTTTGGGTAGAAAACAGAGAGTTCTTTCTGCATGGTTTTATTTAACTCTGTATGGAGAGCATCTGTAGTTACTCATCCCTGTCCAGACCCTACAAAAATCTTTGCACTTAGGATCAGTGACAGGATAGGGCAAAAGACTGTAACGTTGAGTGTTGCACCTTAGATGGAATCGAGTCAAAAGCTCGTGGACTTCTAACACTCACCACCTCTTTCAAAGGTTCTTGGGCATCATTTCCACTAGGAAGACTCCCAGAAGGATGCCCAAGATAGTGACTCAAATCTGCAGAAATTTTCAGAGCTCTTTTACAGAAACATCTTGACTCTCCAGTTGTCCTGAGTTCTGGTCTTTCTGCTCACAATTTTTCCTACCACTAGGTGTGATTAACTTCTGAGTGCATGTAAATATATCTATTTGACTGCATATGTAGCTTCTTTATTCCACAAGTAACTTAGTCTGTCCTCCTTTCTTACACAAGTCTAACACCATGTGGTTTTGTAATGGCTCTTAGAGGCTTTTGTGTATTTAGTGTGTAATCATTTGTTTTTCCCTTGGGTGTACTTTGGTGAAATGGAAACTTCAGAAAATGCTCTAATTTCTTTGGTTTAAACATAAAAGAACAGGGTATGTCCCTTAAGGTATATCACTTTGGTTTACAAAAGGCTCAGGTAATTGCCTTCTGTTCACTGTGTGTACATGTGGAAGTTTAGAAAGCATCATGTATCCATGCTTAAAATAGACATTTGTGTGGTGGCTTATCAGGGCATTTGAAAGTTGAAGATTGTTGGAGAAACTGAAAACACTTAAATGTCTAGTGCTTGACAGTTACCACTGTGATTTGTGTTCCGAGTGTCTGTAAACATCTTCAGAAATAGCAACCAGAATATCTGTATATTTAAAAAAATAATAAAGATAATTGGATATGAAGTGACAAGGGAACAGAATAGATCAAAAAGGAAAAGGTAAGAATAAAGCTTATGTCCTACTTTTACAGTTCAATGGTCATAAAGTGGGAAAGGAAGTCAAAACTACATTAATTCACTCTTTAGTGACCATCTGTATTATTAGTTCTTATTAATGAAAGCCTTGATGTAACTTTCAGAACATCTGAGCTGGTTCATACTTCTTATGTTCCTGCACTTGGGTAGATTCTACACAGCATGAGAGCTGGATGATCCAGCTGTGAAAGCAAACCAAAGGGAATTGGAGCTCCAGGGTGGCAATCCTAGCAAGTCACCTCCTCACTGTGAGCTCTTGAGGTGCAAACCTATTTGTTCTTGTTTGACCACACGTTCAGAGAGCATCATAACAGCTAAAATCCCTTGCAGGGATGTGATTAGACTTACTTGGATGATGCCTGTAAAGAGCTTTATGATAATCTTCATCTTCATCTTTGGCAGGAAGATCTTCTGTAAGTGTGAAACGATGTGGGTATTTAGTTTATTTTATGACAGGGAACATATTTTTTCTAAAGCAATCTGCATTTCTTTCCCAAGCTGGCTGTAATGAAGGCAGAATTAATGGTTTGCACACATTTTGTATTTCATAAGAAGCATTCTGTTCTTAATGATAATGTTTATGATTGGTTATTCATTTCTGTCAGCTGGTATGTTTTAAATTTTTTTTAATTAGATTTTCTTGAAATATCATCAGCTTTTTAAACAGTTATAGTTGTTTCCTACAGCATTTCTGAGGCAGACTGCCGAAGTCACTGTAAGTAGTTTTTGTGGTGTGTTTCGCAGTTGTTGAAAGCACATTTTTGAATTCTGATAATGTGGTTTAGTTGGAATTGTTACTTTTAGCCAAGATCTCATTATTACCATGATGAGAAATCCTATGCTTCTTATTCATTGCAAAAAGGAATGGTATTTTTAGCCATCTGCAATATCAAGTGCTTTCACCTCCAAGAATATTGCCAAATCCCATCGTGTGCTGCTAAAAGTTATATATACACCAAAAGAACTATCTTATGTGGTTCCTGCTATAATTGAATCAGTTTTACTTACATAGAAAAATACATAACTTAATTGCCTGAGTTTAGCTGTAAAACAGATTTCTGCCTCCTGTTTGGAGTATTTCAGTTTAACTTGTTTTGCCAAGTCAACAAGTATTTCAGTTTAACTTGTTTGGCCAAGGTATCTTTCAGCAGAAATGTAGAACTGAAGTTGTGGCCACTGTTGATCACTAAAAACCCACTTCCTTTAAAAGGAAAGGGCTTATAGTCCTCTCCCTCTGAGTAGAATGCAATTTCCACATATTTTCATTTGGTTAAACTTTCTGCTTGAGTTGATTGTCACGGTGGAATAATTTAGAAAAAACATCATTGTGATTCACCCTATAAGCACATTGTGTCAAACTGAAAAAAGAACAGAAGTATTTTACTCAAAATAATTCACCTCCTTAAACTTTTAGTTGTGAATTTCTGTACAAGATATATGACGACAAAAGTAAATGCATTCCTTGCATATTCTGTAAGTTTAATTATTCATTGTGAAAAATACAGCTTAACATATAGGAAATGGCTATGATCAATTTTTGAATCATAGAAGAAACTAAAGAAGAAACATAATAACCTTGAGCATTTTGTTTTGTTTTTTCCCCTGAAATGAAGTGGGGTCACTGTTTGCCCAAGTTCTGCAAATGGAGCTTCTTTTTTTTTCTTCTAATTGAAATACTTTATGTCCTGTATGCTTTCATTGTAAAATTCTAGCTGGATTATTACACTAATGGAAAAGTAGGTTAACAGTTTTAAAAATGTATTTTCTGTTGCAGCTAAGTGATACATAGTTTTTTTTAAGTTTTTTTTTTAATTCTGTTTTGTACATTTTTGGAAAGCATTGCCAATAGGACTATGCTTGTGTAGAAACTGTTATTTGTATTTGAAAATTATGCCAGTGTCAACACTGAGCAAAGGGGATGTCTTGAAAGTTTGAGTTGGAATTTCTCCAAGGACAAGATCGTGCTGGTCTTTTCCTTTGGAATATTGTTTATATGACATTTTCACAGTGTGAGGCTTAAGGGTAGACTTTAAAAAGCAGCCATATTTGAGGTAAGTGTGGAGCCAGGACAGTTAGGACTCTGCAGAAGTTTCCACAGCCCACAAGCACCCCTACCTGTATGTTTAGAAATTCTCTTTAATTTCTAAGTCACATACTATATCATACCTTCCAGGTTTTAATGGATCTTGGGTATAAAATTCTCCTTTTGTCATACATATGCAATAGTGCATAAAATTGGGATGGTAAAAGCAGTTGCATCTTTGATTATGGAGTTTTCACCAAAGCTCCCTTAATTTATTGATGAATCCTAGCAGGGTATTCAGATCAGGATGACAAGAAAAGCCCCTTTCTGTAGGTCAGCTCATGAAGAATCTGTGCTAAAATGTGGACACTATGAAAAAACAAAAAGTATTTCCATACAGCAACAGGCCAAGTTTTACTGAGCTTAACAAAGAAAAAATAAATATTTAAGAAAAACCTACACAAATTCTTTTTACCATTTTGCAAATCCAAATACAGAGGTTATTTACTTTTTTCGTTTTCACAGCATCGATCTTGAACAAAGGCAATAAGCTCACTGCTCCAGAACTGAGGAACAGTCTGTCTTTTTTTAATTTCCTGCTCTGAGAAATATCTTTGATTCATGATTATTGTTTAAAATTCACACCTATTCCAGAACTTTCTATTGAATGTCAGAATAATTTTTTTAGCATCATGTCTGTTTAGCAAAATGGCTTTGAAAGAAAACAACAACAATAATAATAATGCCAAAATACAGTTATCTTGACTGTCAAATGGAATAGATGTCATCTTGGCTTTTATAAGGACACAAACAAGGAGATCTAACATCTCTTCATTTAGAGCATGATTTTGGTGTCAGGGACAGTTGCAAGGACTGTATGTTGAGGGACACCATGCACAATGTCTTCTCTGCAGTATTTGAAAAATGTATTTAATTCTTCTAATGGTTGCTGCCTTGTATCATTTGATAAACTGCAAATACATGTAGGCCAAGCATAATTTATGAAGTAATTTATTTCGGCAGTAATTTTAAAATCCAGGGTAACTCCGGTGCCTTCCTGTGTATATTGCGCTGATATATTCAATATGTCAAAAAGTGGATCTTTAAATATAGGTAGTTAATCTATTTTGTCATGCGTCCATCCTAGTTAGGAAAAATGGAAGAACTTTATGGTTTCTTTTTAGTCTTATTAAAATAACACAAATAGAAGTTATCTAAATTTCCCCTTCTATTTGTGTTTTTATTTCTGCCATTTCATGCCAGATTATATTACTGTATATGAGTAAATACTTCCCATGCAGGTTTTCAAAAGACAAATTTAATGGCAAGATTTCTTAATGTTCAGCCCAAATGTGGGACATGAGGAACTTATGTGTCACAAAGCGCCACAAACTATTTGGCTTGCTTTGGCTTGGTTCCTTAATTTCATTATGTTTAAAGAAAGAATAATCCTAATTCCTCAATTTACTTTTTTGGAAAGATACATTCAAAAGGACATCAGAGTTCTGATTAAGCTTCTTTGTCTGTATTGGCTAATTCAGTGCAATTACAGCACTTGGCAGAGATTGCCTGCTGCTGTTCCAGTTCCTGACAGAACTGCCTTTAAACTGAGGACTTTCTGTTTCAGACTACACAGGAAACACTCAGTTTTACCTTAAAATAGGTATAATCAGTGTGAGTCTGTGTCAAGGAAAGAACTCCAAAACATTCCTGGTGCAGTACCACAATCTCTCTTGCAGTAGGAGTGGATGAGTTTATGTGTTTGGGTAAAATACACAGATGACGTGTAATAAAAATCCTTTTGCATTTTGAGAGAACATCATTTTACTGGAATGAATAGATTAAATATCTGCTTTACTCACAACAGTATCTTTCCTATGAAGAGTAAATTGCAGTGTCCCACAGACTTTCCTGATGAGGCCTGAAGAACTTGTGAATACTGGGCTTTGTTGGAAAGAAGATATAGTGAGGAGTAAAGGAAAAACAACAGATAATCCAGGGATTCTCTGTTATAGTGAAGGAGTTAGGAAAATATCCTGCTGTTCAATACCGACCAAAGCAGGTAGCCAGATACAGGCTTTCTTTTAGGAAAAGAAATAGCATAAAAATAGTTAAATCTGACACCAGTTATTTGCTTTTAATTTACTTGCCAAGATCAGTTTCCCTGAATATGAGCAGAAAAAGAAGAAAGAGAGCTTGCTTGCCTGTGGCAGTAAATTTCTCTGAATTGGAGTGCCACCAAAAGGTCCCAAAAGGCTGTGCTTTAGGTAGGAACAACCCTTGCACTTGTTTCTGACATGTCTGAAATTTCTGTGCTGCCTTGTTTGGTCCTGCTCTTTCTCCCACCATCACAGAACTTTGAGGAAAAAGTGGGGAGTCAAATTCTTTCTCCCATGCCCTGTGTTCTGGGGTACTGTGTCAGTGGTGAAAGGGGCAGTGACACTTTGTGTTATGTGGCTGACTAAGGGACTGGTGATTCTACCAGCCTGTTGAAGAGATTGCTGGTTTCAGCAGGATGACCGCAATATCTCCCTGCGTTGTTCATTGTAAAGTCTCAAATTTTTCCAGTTTTTTCCATTGGTCGTATTTTGTTACAATGCTCTGAGAGAAGTGGGTTGTTTTTAAGTAAGGATTGTTATCTAAATATACATGAGGCTGGCAAAATGCAAAACCAGGCGTACTTTTATAAAGCAGTCAAAAGCTTTTCAAACAGTGTGGTTGGCCAGGGAGGTGACTGAAGGTGCTGATGCTTTTAGTGCTGGAGCCTTACCAGAAAGCAGTCCTAGACAAGTACAACAATCAACAATTGCTTACATGGAAGAAAAAAAGCTAATATTTAGTAACTAGGAGCGTGGGTGATATTTAATTGTATGAGAACATTTAATTTTGAGTAGTGCTACCACCATCTGTAATTTTCTTGAAGCTTTATGTGCAATTTATTCTGCCACAAGATTAATAATACAGTAAGGCACAAATTTGCTTTGCAAGATTGCTGTCTGAGCTGTATTGAATCTAAAGTGAGCCCATGGTCTCATTCAAGGTGCTATTCAATACCAAGCTACAAGGCCACTGTAGCTATTTACATTTCAGTAGCATCAGGAGGCTGTGGTTTTGTTATACTGAGAGATGTCCAGGTAATTAAATGTGTAATTGTTGTGTAATATATAAACCATGTGGTTGTGTGTTCAGGAATCTGCTATTGCAGTTTTGCCATTCTGACAGGAAAATGCCACCACAATCCACGTTTGGAGGACATTCAGTGTTGGGACTTCTCCAGGGTGTTTGCCAGGATCGGGATGAATATTTCTGTGGGTCAGGTGTAAGGTGCAATTTTCAGGGTAGGTGTAACAAACAGTGCTGCTCATGGCTCAAACTTGTGGAGAAAGCAGCTCTTTTCTGGAATAGAATCTGAAGCTATGTCTGCTTTTTACTTTCTCTTCTCCTAAATTTTAAAATAAAATAATGTGGAGTGAAGTATTTCATAGTAGGTTTTCCAAACTTTTGCAGTGATACTACAAGGTAATTTCACTAGAGGAACAAGTGTTATTACTCCATGGTTTTTGGGTTTTGTTTCTAGGGTAAGAGAGGGCAGAAGAGAGCACAAAACATTTACTTTATGAGCATAAGGGGAGTGCACTGAGATTTTGTTGTTATTTTTCATTAACTCTGATTGGTTTCTGAGTGTTCAGTGGAGGACTGTTCCTCGATAGACTCACTGAAAGACCATTCAGCATTCAGTGCTTTCTTCTTTTTTTGAACACAAATAGGAACACAGTAACCAGTGAAGCAAAAAACACAGATTTGCTGGCTGAGCTGGCTTAAAATGAAAAAACAAATCTGAATCTAGGGTACAGCCCACAGACTCTGCTACTCTGGTGTGGCTCTTATTACAGGACTTTTTAGTTCCTCTCTTAATTAAAGCAAAATGCCTAGTCTTGTCAGGATCTCAGGAAGAATCTCTTATGTCAGAGGCTTGCTCCCTGAGTTTGCTTCTCTTCCCCTCATGCATCCCCCAGTTTCAGACCCAGCTGATGGTTCTCACTTGTGTGTTGTGTCCTGTGCCCCATAATCTTCTCTCTGTTGAGGAGAGAAGCCACAATGCCCCCATTTCTGCAAGAAATCCAGGGTGATTCCATGCAGTCTTGGCTCTGAAAGATGTGTACCTTCCTCTGCTCCCAACCACAACTTTTTGACAGAGCTCAACATGTAGTGGTACTTGAACTGAGAGATTAAAGAGATTCCATCCATTCCACAAATCTATATTTGTTTCCTCCCTGTTTCTATTTTGAATGACAGATGAATTGTTCAAAGATCTATAGCTAACTATGGTTTGATTCATTAAAAAAGTAAAGGAAAAATGTAAAATGCCTAGTGTTAAATCTCAGAAGAAGAAAGGGAGAAGTTTTCATATACGTTTGCATTCTTTATGTAATGTACTTCTGTATATTTTTCCTGTAGGTGATATTACAAGGATTTTTTATCAAATCTGCTGTGTCAGACAGGACTTAAAACCATCATAATGCTTTATTTGTGATGACTCCTGTTGAATCTTTTTAATTGTCCATGTACCCTGATCTTTCTCTATTTCTTCCATTCCCAAGTTGCAGTTCAAAACAGTCATTTATGTTTTGGCTAGTAGAGAAGACCAAATGGGAAATACAGATTAGATAGCCTTTTGTTACTATATTCTTTTCTTTTTTTAGCGAGAGTCAGATTTCATAAGGAAAGGACCTCAGATTAGACTAGAGAGGCATTTTTCAGAACTAATCAAAATTTTAAGGCAGTAAGTAGTTTTGGTTTTAGAAGAATTATTGCAATTATGTTAGTTTTTTAGTATAATTTATTATGATTTTTCAACTTCACAGGAGAGATAATGTAGTGCTAGTGATCTGTTTTAATAAGCACACTGCAGGCAAAACATAGAATCATAGAATGGCTTGTATTGGAAGGGACCATTCCTCTTCGTCCTGTCATTCCATGAGGGTAAAAAGTCCCTTTTCAGCTTTCTTGTAGCCACCCTCAGGGACTGGAAGGTGCTATGAAGTCTCCCTAGAGTCTTCTCTTCTCTGTGCTGGATAACCTCAGCTGTCTTTGTAGGAGAGGTGCTTCAGCCCTCTGATCATCTTCTTGGCCTCCTCTGGACTTGCAACAGCAGGTCCACATCCTTCTTTCTTGCTGGGGACTCTAGAACTGCATCCTAATATTATCAGGAAACAAATTTTCTTGCTTAAAATACATCAGTTGCCAAGAACAGGGACAGTACATCCTGTTTCTTCATAATATACAACACTTCAGAGAAGATCTTCACCTGGCTGCTGCTCCTGCTGCCTGCCAGATTAGCCTTCTCTATTCTCACAGATTTTGAGCAAAATATACTTCGAGAACCTGCACTCATTTTGCTTGTGTCTCTGTACAGGAGGATTTATGGTAGGTCTTTTGAGTATTGATACTGGATTTTGAAGATAAGCTGCCCTTTTTTTTTGGCAAAGAAATTGAGTCAGCAGGATCTCCTGGAAGGATGAAAAGAATTGGAGCAGCAAGGATCTCTTCAGCTTCCTTCCCTCCCGTGTCTCCAAACTCAGTCTGCCCACATTGATAATCTTCATTGCTCCACGGCCATTAGTCAGCCTGCAGCAAAGATTAAATATCCTTTCCTGTTGCTGAATTAACTTTCTAGATGTAGGTGGTATAAAAGAGGTGCATCAATGTACTTACTGCCTCTCTGGCTTTAATTATTTCAGAAGTGCTGTCTTCTATCTTCAGTGTTCTGAATTCATAATAACTGTGGGTATTTCCAAGACTTAGATGTTTAGGAGTAGACTAGCAGCAAGGCTCTGCAGAGCCAGACTTTCTAGTTCAAGTGCGCTGTTTCAATTCTGATTTTGAAATGCCATTCTAGAATATCTCCCTTCTCTAGCGCAGGCTTTCTTCAGTACGGTATAGCATGGTCCGGTCCAGAAAGACAGTATGGATTAATGCTGCTCCAGATCAATGAGCAAAGGAAGGAATGTTTTTCTTTTCTTCTGCTTCTCCATTAGAAGTTAACACAGCTGAAACCCAAAGCCATTTGTGTGTTTGTGTGCAGCCATGATCCTGCCCCCGCCATTGCTTCAAATCCTTCCATGTTCCTCATGCTTCCTGTCACCAAAAATAAGCATTAACAATGTGTTCCAGGATGGAAATTGGGATGTCTGTTAGTCTTGTCTTTGTTCCAGAATTTCTTTACTTTTCTGTAGGCATCTTAGAATCTCAGAATAAGCTGAGTTGGAAAGGATCACAAAGTCCAACTCCTGGTCCTGCACAGCATCGCACCATGGGCCTGAGAGCATTGTCCAAACGCCTCTTGGTGCTGTGACCATTTCCCTGGGGAGTTTGTTCCAGTGCCCAGCCACCCTCTGGCTGAAGAACTTTTTCCTAATATCCAACCTCAACCTCCCCTGGCACAACTTGAAGCCATTGCCTTGGGTCCTGTCACTGTCACCACCTAGGTCAGTGTCTGCCCCCAGAGCCAGGCAGCAGCACAGTGCTCTGTGGGAAGTGCACCAGGAGCACAGGCAGCTAATTTGAGCAACCCCAGAAACCTAGGGATGCAGTGGTTCATGAGGAAGGGACCTCCAGCTGGCCTGCAACTTAAGCAAGCTGACAAAGTCTGTTGATTTAAATACTGGTTTGATAGACAGCATCTCTGCTGAAATCCACTTCAGGATTAGTTCTCTTGCCTTCCTGATGTATTTGTACTGAAGGATGTCTGGTCTTGGCCGTCTCAGACTTTTTTATGTCACAGTGTGCTCAATTGTAAATCCAAATGGTCTCCCTATTTGTTTTGCTGTTAGCCATTTGCATAAACATGCTGAACCTTTAAATTTTGGGAAAGACTATAAAACATGCAAACTCTGATGCATGTCTACTGCATCTATAGATTTCAGTGTCTCTTAATTCTCTCTGTGGGATATTAGAATCTGATTTGCTTTTCAGTTGCTTAAAAAAATACAAATCAACAAAAAGCAATTCTTCTGGGAGCATTCTGAAGGCTTTATATGGACACATTTAAAGATGGAAAAAGCACAGCAGTAAGAGTCATTATTTTACTTTGGTGTTCTGACTAATGCTGTCAAAAATACAATGTTCAGAAACAAGACATGCCCAGTGGAAATGCAGGGATATGAGAAAACCAGGAAGAATTTATGGATAATAGTCATCAATAAACCTGACAGACAATATCAGCACTTCCTTTAGCTGATTACAAGCTAGAAATACAGCTGTGCTTTCCAGACTGTTCATCAGAACTTAATACTGCTGTGAGGAAGAGCTTTTTTGTATTACCTCTGCACAATATTTTGCAGACAGTCCTGCAGTGTCCCTCCCAGTTCTCTAGGCTGGAGCACTGCCAGGGCTCAGCTCTTGCCCTTCCCCTCAGGAGAGGATTTGAGCTCCCATCAGGGTAACACACCTGGGGAACTCCTGGGCTGGACAGGGAGAGCAGCCTCACATCTGCTCAGGGGATGGGCAGACATGCCAAAAATGCTGCAAAGGTGAGCACATATGGGATGCTTCAGTTTCCTCCAGGATACAAAATTGTCACGTTCCTGTATCACCTATCAGCTGATAAGGATTTGATAGATATTTTTGGAAAATGGCAAAAAAAAAAATTGTAACAGGTTGTCAGGTAACAGTTTAGAAAGGAAAACAGAGCAAATTTGGATATAAAGAAAATACAGGCTAGCTTAGCACATGTGCAAATTTTCTTACTTAAATCAGAGGGTGTGTTTTTAAATAAAAGATTTTTTTTTCATAGACTTAAGAGACAGTTAATCTTCTAGGACAACTTTTTTCTTTATTTTCAGAAAGCTAAGAAATGTTTTGGCCATCAGTTTCATCTATGTGATTTTCAGTTTCAGGAACAAATTCCATATAGGGAATTTTTTTTGTATGTGTATATATACATACATTAGCTTCTTTCATGTAAATATAAGGCTTTTATGTAAAAACCTAACTAAATGTTCCCTTGGTTTCATCAGTAATAAGCAATAATTCCTTCCACTGTAACTGGCAGGCAGCAAGTACAACCAGTGCAAGTGGGGGTTCTGTTTTCAGAAGGGCAGCACATGTAAGGTCATCTAGATAAACACACAAAACATCCAGCAGTCCTTTATCCTGTTTTTCTCTGCCTGTTGCTTCTCTTTGCAGCCATTCTAAACACCTTTGCTTGGCTGTGCATTATTACCAGGCATATATATACCTCAGCTGAAAATTTATTAAAACCAGGTATTTTCTATTAATGAATGTGTCTCTGATTCTAATTTATAAAGTCTCATTTATTAAAACTTACTCTCACTTGGCATTTCTTTTAATTATCTGAGAGAAATTGCACAAACTCTTTTTTCCTTTTAATTCTTCTTTTGTAAAGACTAAAATACTGAATTGAGGCTAGCTGGATTTTGATGTCTTTCTTCCTTCTGCTGCCTTTTGTCTTCATAGAAATACAGTCTCCCTAAAGTTACCTTCATATGAAGACCTTTGTACATCTGCAGATCTTTATTTTCCTTAGTAGGAAATGAGGCTGCTTTGGAAATGGGTTTTGAATGGATTTTTAAATTCCCTCTGCCTCCATATGTAGCATTATTTCACTCTGTATCATTTAATCACTTATAAATAATTTCTCTTACTGTTTTGTTGTACTCTACTCAAAAGAACCCAAACCTGTTTATTTGCAATGACAGAAGATGTGTTCTACCTGAACATCTCCAAGCTAGATTATTTCTAATTCTCTTAATAGATATGTTTGGAAGATCGTGATTTACATTGAATCATAGACTATCTGGAGTTGTAAGGGACCCACTTACATAATCAAAATGATTAATAAAATATAGGGGACCAGGATACAAGTGTATAGAAACCACTTTATTTACCAAAGTTCTTCTAACTGCATCAGTAGTGTTGGGGTTTATGCATGTTTTAAGGGATATATCTGGAGAATATGGGGTGGGGGAGAAAGGACATCTTATAAGAGCAGCTTTCTGGTTTCTTGTGAAAATTATGTGCCTTTAAGGTGACCAAAGTCCAGTGAATGAAGTGGAAATTGATGGGGATCTGATCACAGTCTGGCTCTGTCCCTTTCCCAGCCTAGCTCATGTTTCCTTTACATGTATTATGTTGGCCATAACCTTTCTTGCTTGTATTGCGGTGCAAATTAGCCCATTTGTGCCTAGCTAGTTTCTTCTTGAAGTGTATTCTCAGTTGTGTTGTTTCTCTGAGTTTGAAGCAGATTCTTAGGTCTGTTAGTTAATATGTGATGCAAATTGACTTCTGTTGAGATAAATATAAGCTGCTTGTTCCCATCCTCCTGAAAACTCCCTTGACTTTCCCCTTCTCCAGCTGTTGTGTACTTTGAAATGATTTACCTGTCATGTCTCAAACTGTTGACATTGTGAAGTAGTTGTTACTTTCCACTGCAAAAATTACTGAATACGTGTGCAAAAAGATGAAGGGCCCTTTAGGATGAAAATCTCTTTTACTACAGTGATTATGCCGACTGATGAAACTCTCAACCACATGTGGTTCTTTTTTCTTCAAGACAAGAAGAAAATAAAAACATTAAAAATTTCAGATGTATTATAAACCTCTGATGTTGGTTTTTGAAATAAAATAGCAGACATCTACCTCAATAAGGTTTTAAACAATCTTTCAACTTTGGTACTTTGTTATGCCCTCAGGAATCTATTCTTATTATAATTATGACCCAGAGGAAATATTCTGGAACAGTAAGATTTTTCCATGCTAATAGCACAGTAGATGCAATACTGAACTGATGATTGTTTAAAAGCTTTCTGCCAGTATGAGGTAGAATGATCCAACATCTTTGAAACAAGATACTAACTTTGGGTTGAATCAAGAACTGTAATAAAGGAGAAATAAATTCTTAGGAAACATGTTGAAAATTAGTAGGTTGAAGATGAAAAGAGTGGTATTGTTAATAAGAGCATTTCTTTCATTACACAACAATATTACCCAGCTGCCATATGTGCTGCTGGAAGATTTGTGGTTAAAATCAAAGGATATGTGTTCTTTCACTGCTGTTCTCTTGTCACCTTTTACTTTCATGGCAGTGAAAGGATGTCATGGGGTCAGTTTCATAACCAGTTAGTGCAGTGTTTTGTTAATGCTCAGAGTAGTCTGATCAGTGTTATCAACACCACAGCCATAATCGAAATTCTGTATTCTAGAATTCAGATTGGACAAAGACTGCAGAACAGTGGCACTTCCAAATTGTTGTGTGTGTCTTTTTCTCTATTTTTAAAGAGGAGCAAAGTGCATGAGTTTCCTCTTCAGTTTTTCTACATGAGGATAATAAATGGCAGAATGACCTATTTATAGACGTGACATTTTCATGTTCGTTTATCAGGTCAAAGTCAGATGTCTCAGAGATATGCTATTATTTTAATAGGGACTATGGGCCCAAGTGTTTATCTTCAATCCTTGTAGTACAGGAATCCAAAATGGAGTTGTCATAGTGACCTCTTCTGGTCTCAAAATCAAATTTAACACCTCCAAAATCTGACAATGGAACTGTCTTTCACAGCTGGTCTCCATCATGGGGAAGAAACCCAGTGTACTGGTATCCAGCTGCTGCTGATTTACCTTTTTTGGGATTCCTATTTTTCATCTCAGAATCAGGTTCAAACCTAGAAGTAGAGGGAAATATCCCTGGGTCCCTATTCCCTCCAGGGCCTTATCTCATGGCATTTTACCAAGCAGATCCCTGATGGGGTCAAAGTCTGCTCCCCTGGAGTCCAAGGTAGTGAGCTTGCTGTGCACCCTTCTTACTGCCCTGAGGGTGTTGAACTCCACCATGTCATGGTCACTCCGGCCAAGGCTGCCCTGGAGCTTCACATTCCCCACCAGCCCTTTGTGGGTGAGAACAAGGTCCCCATAAACTGACCTGGGGAATAAGGAGACAGCAGTGTGGAGGAAGATGCAGAAGTGACTGAAAAGAGGACAGAGTTGGAAAAAATTAAAGTTAGAAAACAGAGAATATGTGGTGAATAATTGTGTTTTCACCTCACAATATAATTACATCTCATTGTTTGTAACCATAATGATAGTTAATTGAAGCACCATCTAAAAAAAATTTACCTGGAAAGGAAAAAAAGAAGATGACAAGCATAGGTGTAATAATTACTGGAATAGCCCTTTGATAGACAGGTCTAAAATTAAAGTTTGTCTTATTTATTTAGGTTGTAATAGAATGTTTGTCCCATGTCTGTTTTTAGAGATTAGAAGGCATTATTGACTGTTCTTCCACAAGAAAACTGATAGCAGCAATCTCCTGCAAGGGGAAGTCAGACTCCTTTAAACCAGATGATTAACCTTGTCATATTTCTGCTGCTGTAGTGGGTAACACTGTCAGATGTTTGGATGCTTTTCTATAGTCAACGTCTTTTAATGAATTGAGGAGAGAATTGAGGAGATCAGTGTAGAATAGAAAAGAAACAAGACCACTAATATTCTTATTTTCCTGTGAGCCTATGGTATGTCTTGAGCAATATACTGAGCTGAGTAAACATTACATTTAGGATTATATTTATAAAAATTCTTTTTCCTTCCATAGGGAAACCTTTGTAAAAGTGCTACTTCTTCAAAGTTAAATGCAGTTTTATTTTGTGCTATAGTTCCAAACTGTCCTTTTCCTATAAATGGAATGTCATGTTGACCACTTTCATTACATTAAAACAATTTAAGGCTTCTACTGTATTGTAGGAGGTATAAGGAGATTGGTTTGCTGTTCACTTGTATTAGTGGTAATTTAAGAATGACCAAATGAGGCCAATAAAAAGCTTTCAAAAAAGAAAGCTGTAAATAAGATAATTAATCTTTAAGATACCAGTTTCACAGAGATTTCACTATGATAGTTTGGTAATGTAATCTGTGACATGGATGTCCAGAATATTGCAGCAATAATTTAAGAACCAGTTCCTGAAATGTTCCTGTTAACACATAGAGAAAATCATTAGGAGTACTTAGCAAAAATATCACTGGTAAAGAGTGAGCTGGAACCTCAGTTTTAGTGTAGTTGTGGAAGAGCAGTCAAGTCAAAGGATATTGATCAGATTTTTGCCAATTAAGGATCTTGCCTAGAGTATTTTCCCAGTAGAATTATAGCTTCTATTCACTCTGCAGGCTGTGTAATAACAGTTCACCAAACCATATCTAACCTAGCTTTAAATTAGCTTAGGCATTGCTAGTTTTATTTCCACAGCACCATGAAATTCATACAAAGACTGCAAAACCCACTTATGCTCCTGCTAAAAACCTAGCGAGTACAGTTATGTGGATGCAGTAAATACAATGCAATTTTTGTAAACAGGACTGCTATGTTAACTGCTCATATTAATGACATTTTATGTTACTTTTGTCATTATGCTAATAAAAGGGAGTTAAGTAGGAGAATATCAGAGTTTACTAAAATACTTGTCTTAAGCACATTATGCTCCCTCTGAAAAACTTGTCTTTTACCTCATCATGGAGCAGTGGGATTTGTCTGTCTTACAACTCTTGTGGCAAACTCAAGACTGTGGGGGGTTTGAAGACTAGAATTCTGATCTGGCATTATTTCAGGCCTCTTGTGTTCGCATTTACTTCAGACATGCTTACAGTCAGAAAGCACAGAAAGAAGTAGCATACCACATTCAGAGTGGAGTTTGAGGATTTTTATCCAATTGATTTTATATTGCTTATAAGATTCTGACTACCCAAACCAAGGTTTATTTTGTGGGTTTTGTTCCTGTCAGATTTCTCTGAACACCAGAGGAATTATCCAGGCAGCTTATGAAAAAGGCTAATAATGATATTTATTTGTTACGATGTTTAATACTTCAAGGAAGAGGTCCTGATTCAGCAAGGCCTTTAACCCGAGTCTAACCTAAAAATTCAGACTGACTGTTGGCATGTTGAATTTCTTTGCTGAATTGGGATGGAAACTTGGCCATTGTTAACATCCCCAATTCTTGCTGACTCCAGTGGGAGCCTCATGCTTGTGTCCAAAGGCAGATGGCTGCTAATGCTTAAATTCCAGCCCATAAAGAAAATCTGGAGTGATGTGATGACTATGTCAATCTACAATGTAATTACCTTGCAAGCTCTCTTTACCATGTGTTAGTATTTCTTGATATCAAAAGATAATATTGTTTGTTTATGAACATGGGAGAATTCACTGAACTTGTTGTACCATGTATTAAATTGTAATAACAGTGCTACTGTTATAGTTCACAAGATAGACATTTTCAAAACTTCTAAACTCCAATTTCTAAGGAAAAAAAGAGAAAATGAACAGAAGTAGTATAATTGTGATGTGTATTCAAAGGTTTTCCTTTGAATATTTATTCTACAATAGTAAACTGATATTGTCTAATACAACATCTTGCAGATGTTAATGCTTGAAATTTTATATTTTGGAGTTTTGCTATAGAGACATTGCAGTGTTAAAATACAGCATCTTTACCAAGTAATTTGAAGTTTGTGACCTAATGGTATCTGCATAATAGTGGAAGAACCTTGAGGATGTCATTACTAGATCTCTCATCAGAGACACAACTAATAATATTTTGCTATGACATTGAGAGGGTGTTCTGGGAGGAACAAACAAATATTCCTCTTTTTCTAAGGGCTGCTATTTGGCTGCTAAGCTGGTCAGCCTATTCTATCTGTTTTTCTTGTAAAAGCTGTCATTTTCCATTGTTGCTTCTGCAGTAAATTAGTATTAAGTTTGTCAGTGTGCTTTTCAAAAACAGTGGTGTGTTTGTTTGTGTGTTTACTGGGATTTTTGTTGGGGGTTCTTTAAAATATGCATTTATTTTATTTTACTCCTCACCTGGGAAACTTGTCTTATAGCTCAATTCTCTCGATGAAGAATGCTTGATCCCTACTTCTGGGAAGTGACCCAAGTCAAGTGAACTGCACTGTCTTAGAAGAACGCCTCTGGTGTTATTTCATAGGTGAAAATATATTTGAAATTTTACACAGTGAATGATTTGATTATGAAGAATATTCAGAAAGAATATTTTAATACGAAACTTAAAAATTATCACAGAGAGTTGACGGGGAGCCTGCAGGAGGAAGGCACATAATTTGCAGCTGAGATTTAGCCTGCAGAGTTGAAGACTTTTGTTCCAGCTGAAGGTTCCACATTTTTTCATTCTCTGCATTTATGCTTATGTATATAGAGCTTTTTCTGATGTATGGATAGCAGTGGCCAGATCTTTATGGAGGGGAAGTTGATAATACTGTTTCAGTTCAGCAAAAAGTCAGATAGGACCCACAGATGCTGCCACTAAGTCAGTTACCACTGGTACTTCTGTTTCCTCCTAATGTGCTGCTTATGTCCCTCTCTTCATTATCTTAAGACTTTACCAAAGAGAAGAGGCTAAGCTGAACTCTGAGCAATCATGTTCTGAGTGCCAGTGCCTAAAACCTTCTGTCTCTCCCAGCAAATGCATTTGTATCACCTCTTATGTTTTCCAACAAGTATTTCCCCTCATAGCTCCATGCAGAAAGATAGACAGGAAGATAATTATAAGAGCTTTTTGATTTGTCTTTTTAAAATTAGAGATATGATGGCCTTATAATCATATTACTCTGGCATCTGGAGACTCCAAAGCTTTTACTCACACTTGCTGGTGACATTGCAGTTGATGTTCACAAGGTAACTCATAAAGCAGCCAACACGATGCATGAGCAGAATGACTGCCAGTGCTTCTCTTTTATTTTGCTAAATTACTTCAAGCCAATAAGAAAAGAATGTATATGCTTTCGGAACAAATTTTTGTTCTATCTTTAGAAGTGTGAAATATGCAGATTTTCTCAGACTTTGCCCAAAATGTGTTCTGCCATGACTTTTGATTCTGTTTCAATATCAAATATTATTGAGTGCTGATAATCCTAGCAGTGACATTTTCCTGGAGTCTCACCTCCAGAAGATCTGTGGCCAGCATCCTTAATTGCACAAACAAACCTTGCTGACAGTAAAAAGGACTGAGCCTTGATTGCTGAGAAAACTTAATTAGTCAAGTAAGCTGAAAGACAGCTTTTTAACATGGTGTTGAGAAAAATCACATCAATAAATTCAGCTGTAGTGATAGCTGGTTGGCAGTTTTTCATTGAAATGATATTCTGGTGGATAAAGTTGCACAAGAAAAGCATTTATTTTGGTAAAAAGATATTAAATTGATATTTAGTATTTTTTAACTGGCCTGAAGGTTTTAATTTTGACAAGATAATTAAGAAACCACCACAATATTGATCTGTTTTAATATTTTCTGCCTTGTATTGTGGGTCATGTTCTCTCATATATTTCCTGTGCATGGTGGTCCTGAGGGACTGGAGTGCAACTGCAGGAATTTATTCAGTAGGATATGCAATATGCTTAACAACTGGTCCATAGAAAGAAATTGAGAACTAGGATTGCAGTGAATACAAAACAGGGAAATAGTTTTCAGTAGTGGAATGGATGAGATCCACAAAGGATTTTTCCAAGAATTCCACTAAAATGTCAAAACATTTTACTTGAATTAAAAATGTCTAAACAAAATGTTTTGACACTGCACAACTTAGATTCCTCTCTGTGGAAAAGCATCTCATTTCAGGAGGAAATAAAATTTCCTGGTTTCTCATATGGTAACAGTTCCAGTTTTTTCTCAAGTCTAATCATCACACCTTTAAATATATACATGAATTAGTGTGATGTTTCAGATGAGAGGATTTCTTCTGGGTTGCTTCTGGAAAGGCAAGCATTCTCCTAGGGGAAGGATTCTATTTTGGTAGTGGAATTGGTTCTGGAAGGGTTCTAGAGCATCGCTATTTTGGGGAGGAGGCACAAAGAGAAGGCATGAAGTGACCAGTTAAGCATTCCTGTCTGCTGTCTTCGTTATTTGAGTGGTCCTGTGCAGTGTAGGTAAATCATTGCACCAGGAGTGTTCTAACTCAGAAGTTTTTTACTAGTGAGCTGCTGTAACAAAGGAAGGCTATATTAAAGTATGCATTTGGGATTTTGGTTATTATAAATTGCATTCTTTGAAATCTCATTTAGAACCAGGAACTAAAATGATGTTGGAAGGCTCAAAGGATTAATTCTTCCTGAACAATAGACTGTCACTGATCACTCTGTAAAGTAATTATACTAAATTTAATTATAATACAAGTGCATTGTATGATAGTCATAGTGTGCCCAGAAGAGGGTTTGAAAAGGTGCCTCACAAGCATATGGACTAGCTCTGGGAGCACAGTGGCAAATTACAGATGTTGTAATTGAGTACGACTTAATATCAGGCTTTCTTAATTAAAGGTTTGGGGTTGTGTGGGGTGGGTTCTGGCTGGCACACTTTGCTTTTTAACATCATCAACATGCTGGAACACATGAGCTCTTCCCTCCCCATTTCATAGATTCTGCCAAAAGCCCTTATGATTTCCATTGGCATTAATGTACTTAATTCCAGTATCACTGTAGTGGTGAAACCAGGAGTAATCAAATTGTGACAGTAGTGGAAGAACAACTGTTCCTCATTCTGATATTTCATCTGCAGGAACTGCACATATCATATCAGTATATCATATGCTGATTATATTTCATAATAATCTTCTCATGAAAACCGAAGGCTCCTACTTCACCATTTCAGTCTCCTCACTTCACCATTTCAGTTTCCTCTCCTCACTTTTCCATCCGTCTTCATCTTGGATTTTGACTAGTTATGGAAATACCATTGCCGCTTGAGCTATAAAATTAAGCACTGCTCCTGTTTTCCAATTCCACCCTGGTGGCAGGCTGGAGCATAAGGCACTCCCTAAACTCAAGGAGTCAGCTGGATCACAGCCTTAACAGAACCATCCAAATTTAGAGTGGTGTTAAGATGCTTAGCCAGAATCTTTTCTTGGGAATGACAAAAGTTGTGTAAGTCATTGATAAACAAATGAAATGAGTGCCAATGCTCAGGAAGCAGTTCCACAGCTGAAATGGCACCGTGTGCAGTAAGCCTGAGAAGTTTCATGCTCGTGTTATGTTAGGGAGAGTATCTTGGGAGAAAGCTAATGGGATCTAGAGCATAGATGTCAGGAATTATGAAGCAGGAACAGTGGCAGTGAGTGGTAGACGGCTTTGGTTTGTGTTGCAGTATAAGGTGTTTATTATGAAGCAACAAAAAGGGTTAGGACCACAGGTCAGCACAAACAAAATGAGTGCAGATCTCTTGAAGTTCTTGCATGTAGTCCCAGCAGGCTTCAATTTAGTTTTGTATTTCAATGGAAAAAGTTAAAAATAGAAAATCTGTGAAGAGCAAGAAAGCCAGTGTAATCTGCCTTCTTCTTTTCCTTTTTACCTTATTTCTTTCATATGCAACTACTTTATTATGTAGGAAGTCTGGTCAAAATACGAGTCTGGTGTCAGTCTTCTTACATCTATATGGTTTAACAGTGTGATAGCCTGGAACACATTAATAGCAAGTCTGCTGTAGTAATTTACACCATCATTGAAATGATTATCTGATCCTAAGCCATATCTGCCAGAGATGGGAAGAGCATCAGTTTATTTTATTGAAGAATATTGAATGTGAAATCTTGCGTGAGCTGTAGTGTCAGCACTTTGTCCAGCATCCCCTAAGTGACCTTTAACGTGCCTGTGAAGAAATCTGTGTTGATGTGGTGGGCTGTTAGGATGGGAGTGATGTGCTGGTGGCTGTCATTGTTTGATGTGATTACTGGTCTCTCAGTCTTGTGAGACTCCGTAACCAAAAGTTTCTGGCATATTGGTATGCAGCCCATTAGACAAATAAGCCTTGGTTATCTTTGATTTTCTGTGTGCACATGCAGCCTCTGTAATGTTGCCAGGCCAACACAGACTGAAGTCCTGATGAAAGTCATTAACATCAGGTTGCATTAACAGCCAATTCCTGCATTTGAGAGGCCTGATATTCTTTCTCCTAACTGATGCAGTACCAATTCAAGACCAGGAGATTTGGCATAAGGAGACAGAAGCATCCCAAAAGAACAAGTAACTAGGTTAAAAACTGATGAAAACCGGTTAGGAGTATTGAGAAAAATATTTTCAGTTCTATAAGTTTTTTTTTAAATTGTAGCTCTCTAGAGTGACTGTGACATTCAGTAGTGAAAGGCAATTTAAACTCAGCCAGATTCTTACTAGGGATAACTGCAGAAGCTTCTTTATGCATACATATATACATATATATCTGTCTACATATATCATGCATATCATATATCTATATATTTAATGACAGCTGTGTGTTTCCTAAAGGAGAGATGAAGAAATGCCATTTTTATGACAGCCCTAGGTGAATGTGGGAAGGGGTATATTTTTACAGGATCACATTTTAGCTAATTCAGTTATGATCTTAGATTTAGCCTGTGTTGTTCAGCAGGGGGAAAGAAAAGTCACCCACTGGGAGAGCTGTCTCTAATCTGCCTTTTGAAGGACCTCCTGAAGAGTTGAATCTTGTCTCTCTTGGGATACAGGGTCTGTGGCCTGGCTGCCCAACCATGTTTCTAGCCAGGCTTTTCAGTATGGTTTGGATGAGAAACAGTCAAATCTTTTTTCCTTCCTGGAGTTCTAAAAGTGAGTGTATACTTGTACTGGTACCAGACTGAGAGCCCTCAGTGTAGGAGGCTTCTTCTGCTTCTGGGCAATGAACAAGTGTAGTTTCTGTGGTCTGAGCTGCCAGTTCTGGAAGGGCCTCAGCTACTGGAGTTTCTTCCCAATCCTTGACTGTGCCAATTTTATAGGTTCATCAGTGAAGGGATTCTCAGCTGTCACCCTGGCAGTGCTAATTAGCAGCATTTTGGTAGCATCTCCTGGGCCGATGTGATGATTGTGCTTGTCACCTATTCATTCATCCCTCCCTGTAGCTGCTACAGTTTGAAGCCTGGGGTGAAGCTCATTGTCAGTCCCTAATGCAGGCCCTAAGAGTTCAGGAATGGGCAAGTTTTCACTCAAGGATCATGAGCTACTAAGCTGATGGACAGCCTGCAGGTTGGAGGGCCTTTCAGCCATCACTGCTTGTCCCAAGCCTGCTCCAAAGCAGCTGGGAATATATTGCCGTTGGAGATGTGGACAAACCCACATAATTATTAACACACTGTTAATTTTGTTTCCTTTAATTAATTTTATTTCTGAGCAAAGTCTGTAGCCTTCAGACATTCTGGGATCTATGAGGCAATTCTGTGAGTTACAAAAAAATCCACATTGGCTGGACCACTCACAGAGGCCTGATGTACTTTGTGGAAAAAGAAATACTGGAAGCTCAGCAATTGCTGCCAATTCCTCTTAACTTTTTGAAAAGTTGCAGGCAGTTATTACCAACAAATTATTTTACTGTAGATCTAGTGAGAGGAGGAAGATTATTGCAGGCTCATAGCTTTCTACTTTGTATGTACCATCTTCTCCTTATGCAAAGGAAGGGATTTAGGGAGTTCCTAACAAATACAATGGAGGGTGTTACCATTTATTTCTAATAAACGAAAGTGCTTTTTTTCCCCAAAAACACTACATAATTCTACATCTTACTGTGCATATAGTAGGTAAGAATTTATTTTCCATTTTCTAAGTATATATTATCTAAATATATTCAATTTCTATTGGTGACATTTGCTTTCTACTTTCCTTGTTCAGCTGTTTCTGCATTTTAATGCTGAAATGCAGTGTTGAAGATTTTTAAGGCAACTCTTCTAAGATAATTTTAAAACAAATGCTTAATAATTGCACCCAAAAGTTGGCTTTCCTATGTCAGTTTTCCAGTTTTCTGTGGGCTGATTTTTGGCCATTCTCTATGATTTGCATTGGGTTTTTTTGTGATTTTTTTTTCTTCTCCCCTTTCAAAAAATATATGGAAGAACTAGAGGAAAAAGAGTGACTAGAGATATCAGATTTTTTTCTATATGAACAGACATATAGGCACACATTTTTCGGCTCAGTAAGCAGACAAAAGGAAGGAAGTGTGTCTAGGTGGTTAGGAAATAAAGAGATTGAAAGACAAAATGGGAACAATTATTCATTTTTTCTCATAATGGAAATCTAGATGATACTTAATAAAATGAACTGGTAGGCAGCTTACAACCTATAAGGGTAAGTACATTTTCAGAGACTGCCTGGTTATATTTTGAAATTCATTGCCACACAATGTGTGGAAGAGAGAAATTTAAATGGACTCAGAAGACCTTAGGAAAATGAATGCTTGATGGGTCCACTGAGGAAATAGTCTTTATATTGCATTAAGGAGATATTTCTCACACTTTGAATTTCATGAGAGGGAATACTGATTTTTTTTCTTTAAATGTATAAATGGCTGGATAACAATCACCATAGCAACGGAAAGAATATCAGGTTAAGGCAGTAAGAAAGGGATTTAATGACTGTAATGTGTGTGGTTTTTTCTCCTCAGATATGTTTGTGGTAATTCTTTGCCATATTTCTGCATCCATATTTCTCTGAGGGCATTGCCTATTTTACCTGTATTTCTGCCTACAAATGCTCTGCTGTTCATTGTTGCAAAACCACCTGCCCTGCAGTGACCAAGAGCCATTTAGAGTGTAGAAATAAATCTTGTAATGTTATAAGCTAGGATGGTCTTCAAATGAGGTCTGACCGCTGGGTCATTCCCAGAGAACTGTTGCCTCTCGCTTAGCAGAGATTCTGCTGCTTTTCTGCAGCCCCCCACGGGCCCAAAGTGTTTCTCTCCCTCCACAGAGAAGTATGGACTTTGCATAAATCATGTCTTGTTTTCTAATTTGATCAGCTTTGACCTTTGTAGAAGCTTTTCCCTAGACTTGGAAAACAACAACGCATCAGGTGCAATATTAAATAAGCTCTGTAGTAATTACATAAACCTACTAAATTATTGAATCCTCCCAAACAAATGATGTAGGGCACTCTAATAAAGCTTCCTGGAGATTGGTGTTTATTTTTAAAGCTGCAATAAGGAATCTGAAAGGAGAGCCTTTAAGCATTACATACAGTACAAGCTGTATTTCTTACCTGCTTCTATTTCTTGCCTTTGACTACTTCTCTGAAATTACCACATCCTTTCTAGTGATGGAGTTTTGCTGGTACGTGGCAGTTTGTGGAGCTAGGGAAAAGTATTTATTACTGTAATCTTTCTTATATACCCTATGTGCACTGTCTGTCACTGTGCAAAATTGCTCAGAGGTTCTGTTTGTCCAGTATTTTCTTAAAAGCTAAAGACTCTCCTGAATGTTGATTTGAAGAAGGGAAAAATGAAGTAGGGCAATAGATTGTAAGCAAAAGGTTTGTAAACAGTAACATGGGAAAATATTTTTCATGCTTACCACAGTTTCTCTATGAAGACTCTGCAAAGATTAGCTAAGTGTATTGTTATATTACTTGTGAATACTTAGAAACTGGTACACAGTTTATATAAACTATATTATCTATGCATATGGTGTTTGTATATTCTCTGCTAATTGGCTTTGTGAGCAAGCTGATTTTATTTGCCTTACAAAACCTGTTCTATGTATGTAACAAAGCCCAAGGGATAAATATATTTTTGAAAGCTGCCTCAGTATAGCTTGTTGTTAATTAAAACCATTAAATGCCTATCATTACAGAGAAGAAAATTCATGTTTTCCGTAATACTATCTACAGTTCTTCTGTTTTCAGAGAGGCAATTATGCATTACCAAACACCAAGTTACATTTTTTTTACTCAGTGGCTTTTATTGTAGAGGAAAGAAATATCTGCAAATTGTTGAAGCCATTTTGTGTCACTGTCTGTGAGAAACAAGGATAAAGATGAAGTCAGATTGTAAAGATCAAAATGAGGGAAAGTTCAGTAAAAATGGAACTTCTAAATTTATTACAAAAATTTTCAGTGTTCCGTAGATGTGGATGTAGATTCCAGTGCTGATACACAGAGCTGGTCAAAATTTACTTAAAATCTTGAGCAGGGAAGCTTTGGCACTTAAGAGTTGTTACTGATGTCAAGAGAAAGTATTAACTTGTCATATAGCAATTCTGAGAAAATGTTATTGGGGTTTTTTAATTGCCATTTTTAAGTATCAACATTTCATTTAAGACTTTGAGCTCTTTGTGTTAAAGTTTTGAATTTGGTTTATAAGTTACATTTTTGAATCCACAACTTTTGAACTAAAATGCAAAGAGGCTTTTTCTCTAGAACATTGTCTTTGTTATATCAAGCCCACCAAAGTACCATGAGGTAATTAGACAAGACCAATACTTATTTTAAAAATAAGTTTCTACAAAAAATTACTCTTGATGTTGTGGAGCTTTTCAAAAGGGTTTGGATTTGAGAGAAGAGCAGTTTTCAATACAGGATTGAGACCTAGCTTGATAGGTGACACCAAAGAGTCAGGAAGGAGAAGGACCAGTGAAGGGCTGAACTTTGCTGTCATTCTGAGATGGCTCAGGGCCTTCAACCAGAATCAGAAAGTGAATTCATGCTGGCCAAGCTTCAGATGGTGAAAATCACAGCTGGTGAAATCACATCATGGTCTGTGCCTCAGGGGTCAGGCTAGGGAGAGTTCTGTTGGTAGAACTGCAGAAATATGCATGGGTTTCTTGAATGTGAGACATCAAAAGCATTCAGCTCAGATAATATCCAAGAAGTGCAGTAAGGAATTGCAAAAAAAAAGAGCAGTTTTGACATAGCCCATTGTAGCGTGCCAGTTAATTCAGAAGTGCAGAGCTCTCGCATAGAAGGACTGGAAAAAATAGGTCCTGACAGCTGTCCAGCTGCACAAGCCTCTCTTGCTCTCCCTCCCCAGTAAAATTCTTAGAACAGCACAGCAGGGAGTTATTTGGTTACTATATTCCATAGAGCAGGACAAGAACCTATAGGAAATCAACATGAATTTGTATTTGTTGTTAGATCCAACTTTTCGATGATGATTTTATTTTGTTTACAAACAGTCTGCTGAGTTCACTATTGCATAAATAACAAGGACAGTTCTGCTCTCAAAAGCTAGTAATTTGCCACCAAAAAGCATTTGGAAGCTTTGAAAACAATCTGTTCTCTGTGTGAAACGGGTTTGTTTCCATTTTACCTACACATAATGAGTAGTGGTAAAGGGAATTGGTTCTGTTTTGTCCACAAGCAGCTACTCTTGGACTACCTGAGTTTCAGTAATTTGCGGTAGCATTCAGAGTGTCCTTGGAGTCCAGGACATGTTGGATCTCACTGGGCAATTACTTGGTCTTTTAAACTGCAGAAAAAAGAAGAGGGGCTTGTTTGTCTTACAAATAGGTAACGCAGTGGCAATGTTTTTTTTAGCCAGTAACTTGTGACATCTGTTGAGGACTTTATACCTGGATTGGTCTAACTTTTATGATTACTTACCAGTTTTAATTTTATGCTTAGAGACCTGGTTGTTCATATCAAAGGGTAATTTACAATGCCCCTGGGAAGTAGCTGATTCAGCAATATCTTGGGTACTCAGAGCTAATTTATTTGACCCTTAAAAGGGCTGTGGTGCTGCACACACAGTGTTTAAGTCTTTTGCAATAGCAATGCTGCCATCTGATTCAACAGTAGCATTTCTACAATATAACACATTGTTTGTGTCTTAAAGCCTTGAAAAGTGGCAAAACTGCAGATGGGCAGGGGTGCAACTTTCCTGCCTGCTTTTAAAGAAAGAAGCCTGAAAGAGAGTCTAGTAGAAAATACCTCCCATTTATTTTCAACACCTTCTTCACCACATTTTGATTTTATGTCAGGGAAATGAAACACAAAAATTTGGGGACTGAGTAATACTTCCCCGCACTTCATAAAGAAGCCATCAGAGGATAAGATTCTTGTTCATATTGTTTTCATCACTCTCATGATTGCTTCATTTAGTACTACATCTTTCTTACTGCCTGTGTTGCTGCACTAATAACATCAGCATGTTGCAGTCACTGCTCCTTCAAAGACTAGTATTAATTGAAGCAATTTATTCTAGCAGAGCTGAAGATGGCCTATTTATACTTTTATATAATGAATTACAGAATACATTTATCTTGTCACGTCCTTTCAGCTCCTTTTTCCCACAAGTGTCATTTGCTGCTCCAGCCATGCATTGCCCAGGCTCAGCACAGTAGAACACAGGTGTTTTTCTCTGTTGCATAAGAGGTCAGAGATGTTCACCAGCTATCGCAATATGGAAAGAGGAAAAACCCTGAATTGCTATCAATGTTCCTTCATTACCTGCTGGTAAAATAATATCTCCTTCTACCACATAATGGAGCAGTATCTTATTTCAGCAAAAATGCAGTGTTCAAAACTTGTGTCCTTCAACATAATATTAAATGTGATGTATACGCAATATAAAGTATACGGTGCTGATCCATTCCTAAGGGGTATAAGAAGGTCTTACATTGTGTTAATAAAACCTGTAGGGTTACAGAAAACTATGCCTTCGAGTCTGCAGAAAGCAGTACATGAGAATACCTTGACTTCCTTAATATTAGTAGTATAAGGCATAATGTATCTAATCTTCATTTATGTTTTAGAGCTCCATTATATGTAAAATAGTTGGCTTTTAATAGTATGGTCATTACATTTAATTGAATTGATCTTTGGCTAATGAAAAACATAAGGGAAAACATTTCCTCTCACATCAAAATATTTTATATTCTCTGCAATGAAGGACCATAAAAATAGTGGAGCAAGACACTGCTGAGTTATGATAGGTAGGGTCAAAATTGTTAACTGCAGTGAATGGCAGAATATGTAGAGCAAGAGCTGAATAAATACACAAGCTTCTAGAGAATAAGAATATTAATGCTGAAATACCTCTACCAAAGCTTCTGCTGGTAGTCTTCTGTCCTCCTAAACTAGCCCCCCAGTTTTGGCTTAGCTAATGTAGTTTTTACCCCTCTAGGTTTTCCCTATTTATTATGTAGGAATTAATGTAAATGACATGGAGAGAGAGCCTCTGTATCCTAAACTCTAGTTACTCTCTGGATAATAGCAGTTAAATAGTGTAATTGATCTTACATGACAAAAATATGCTTCTGAAACTAATTTGCACTTTGTTTCATTGTAATGTAATTTTTTAGCATTTTTCATTGGTTTTGGGCTGTTTGAATTAATTTCAAGATTTTTTTCCAATTTGTGCAAATTTTCTGCTTGTTACTATGCAGCTTATTGCCAAAGTACATTTTATTGGCGCAGTTGGAGATTTGTTTTCTTAAATTTTAAATCAGAGTTTCATGGGACTATCTACATCTTAGTGACTCTGTTCGTGCTGTGTTTCTCTGTTAATTGTGAGCTCGTTCCCTCACATGGGTTGAAGGACATTATGCTGCTTCAAGGGCAGACTTCATGTGGCATCTGAGTCCTAGACATTTGCCATTTGTCTCGCTGGCTGCTCAGGCAAGCAGTGGTGTATAGCTGCTTCCTTAGATATGTCAGTTCAGGTCAGTTGCTCTTTCCTACTCAAATCCCTCCTTCAGCGTTCTTGAACTTTCCCTATTTTCTATTCTAGGTCTATGCTCAATTAACTTAACAGAAGCGTAGCTCTTGGGACTCAGTGGTGTTACGTAGGGTTGCGAAGTTAACGGTTGTAGGCTGGAACCTCAAATTGCTCCTGTGCACTTTTGACGGACTTTCTTCCTGATAGAGTTCTAGGAATGGCTTTGTTTCAGCAATGGGGAATGGAGTTTTCTGTTGGACATGAAAATAGTTGAGGTTTTCTAGTATTCAGGAGTTATGACATTCTTCAAAAAGAGTATGCCAATACCTTTTAACTTTCTGGATAATATGCCCCTATACCAGCCTTAATGATGGCAATCAATCCACTCACCTGGGAAATGGCAAACTGAGGAGATCACAGGTTAAACCTTGCACTCTGGGACTTGAATGAAGTTGCTCCACATAGGGCAAAAGCATCCTTATCACCTTTAGCTGGGATCCAGCATTATGTGAAACAATTGTTTGGATCTGCTATCTCTGGTGAATTCAAGAACCACCAATGTTCTTTGATTTCTTTTATATATGTGCTTCCTCATATCCTGGATATGCCAAGCCTTTCTGTGAAAAATTGTTTTGCTTAGAAATACTGAAAAATCCCTGCCCTTTTATCTATTCCTCATTTAAAAGTCTGCATTGAGAATGAACAAATGTTTCCAGGAACCAATTTGTATTTCATGTGAAAGGGTCTCTGTAGAATATTAGAAGTTTGCAGCAGTAGTTCTGTTGCCTTATATCTAGTTTTGTTTCTTATTTTCCCATTTCTTTGTTATCATTATCTTAAATATTCACAATTGTATCTTTTTTTTTTTTTTTTGTATGAACTGAATCCTCCATCACAGTAGCAGTTGTCCTGTTCTCCCTTGATGTTCTTCCAACATGCTTAAGTCTTGTTCAGACAGATGCTAAACACAGTGTTAAGATTGCATTCTTCTCAGCTGTGTTGTGGCTGTTCTGTTCAGCCTGTGCCATGAGATGTGGAGTCCAGGACCACACTGGTACTTTTGTAGCAGTACTGTTTTACAAGCTCGTAATTTGCAGCTCGCTATCACCCTGCCCAATTTATTCATTAATTTCTGAATTTGTTCCTTCAGTTGAACTATCTCTATTTCCCATTTTCAATTCCGTAACTGTTCACTTCTACTTATGCAACATGCATATTATTGTTTCATGTCGGAGTTCTTACCACTCCCATTTCTTTTTCTCACTGTACTAGTTGTGGTATATTTTCAGCACTTTCCAGTTTTGAGATACCTTTGCATCTTGGATATTTTAATATTAGTAATTTCCTATCTCCTCTTCCAAAACAGTAAAAAAGCTATGAAGAAGATCTTAATACTGACTTTCTCTAAGCTATTCAGAATTTTTCTCGTCATCTTGATACATCTTTCTTCATTGTTCCATAGGAGCTAACCTGTAAATCTTGTGATACTGTCCTTACTCAGGGAACAAAATCAAGTTGCCTCAGGTGAGGATTCATAAGACCTTGTATGAAATAATACTAAAATTCAGATACAAGCATATTGTCCTCTTCATTTCAGCTACCTATTAACTCTGCAGTACTACTGAAAAAGCAGTCAAGGTTTTCTGGAATGACTTGTTAATTTTTAGGTCTTACTGCCTCATGCTTATCTTCCTGTGATTCTCTGGAAAAATTTTATTATCATCAATATAGCACCATAAATTTGCAAAAAAAAAAAAAATTGCACTAAAATTGGGAAAAATTGCTTTCTTCTCCTTGAAGATCTTTTATTCTTAAAGGCTCATTAAAGCATCAACAGCTATATCTATGTCCTCCACTGCCCTGCACGCAAAACCAGGGTCTTCTTGTAGAAGCAGCAATGATGAGGCAGCCCTTCCCTCTCCTCCATTTTTGTAACTATTCAGCTTTCCATCATCTCCCTGCCTTTCTCTGACCTTTTATCATATAGATGTAATCCTTATTTGGCCTCTTAATGGCAAACTGAGCATCTTGAGCATTGAACAGGATGAAATAAAAGTTTCACCCAAAAGACTGGGAGTTTATATACCATTTGAGCCTTGGTTCACAATTCTCTGCTTCAGTTTTAACATGTTTTGGAGTTCTCAGTGGCTCTGTGGCTATGGGTGCATGGGTATTGCAGTCCCACTGCAAATGTTTGGAAGCAAGATACATCTTTAATACAAACAAATGCAAAATATCAGCGTAGAATATCTGGATGTAGATGACTTGCTGGTATTTTGCTGCAAACAGGGTTGTGTTATGCCGGACCACAGAATACATCTTAAACCAGTTCATCTGGTGATCTTATCCAGTGCCTTATCCTTATATTGACTATAAGCTTATATTTTAGAGTAGAAATGTTAGAATATTCCTAATAATTACGTAGGACAGTAACTACTGCATCATAAACTAAAATAGTGTACATATTCGCATTTAGTACTGCGATAGAAACATTAAACACTTTATTTGCTAATGTCTGTTTTCAACTGAATTTACTAGTAGTTTGGGATAATTTGCATCTCCGTTTGTTTGAGCCTGTGACAGACATTTGTTTTGCTTGTGTTTTGAGTAAGTGTCTTTGTTTCATCCTGCATTGCTTGTGGAGGGTGAAAACAGTGTTAAAATTGTGACTTTCTCCAAGCCTTTCCTTGCAGTTCTGGTTGAAAATGCAGTAAATATTGATAAAGATTGGAAGCATGTTTTGAGTCAGAATTTTCCAACGAATTACCTTTTTGAATTCCACATTTGTTTCCTCTGCTTAGTCTTTACTGGATGATTTAGCTTCTGCTGTATGACTAGAACTAGAGGATTCCCAGCAACAGGGCTGTTTCAGAAAGAGAAGCTAGGAACCTTTAAGTTGAAAATCTTTCATAAAGTAGCTGATTTCAAAACTTGAACTCACAAAACTAGGTAACTGCAGAATCAAAAAAATTGCACCCAGACTGCCATTAAATACATGTTCCAGAGACCACTGATTTTTTTAAACACATCCTGCAAGTACTGATTCTGCAAGCACTTGTTTCTCATAATCAGATCTAAAAGCTCTTTATCTCCTATAAGCTGTGCTATAACCTTTGGCTCCAGACTTCTGGTAGGAAACTTGTACATATTTTTACAAAGAATGAAACTCTAATGGCCTTAACAGCAGTACTCATGGTGTGTAACCGTGCTGGAAATTAATTTCTCAGGCACTGATCTTGACAGGTCAGCTGTCACAAATGGATATACATATCTGTAAATACATCAGTCCTATAAACAAAATTCTGTCTGCGAGAGGTGGAAGATAAAATTGGCACAGTTCTAAACAAATGAAGTGTTCCAAAGCACAAGGATGCACAGGAAAAATCCCTTCTGGAAACGGTTTGCCTTATGTTCCATTTATGAATTTTATCTGTATAGTTTGCTCTTAAGAGACTGAAAGCTTTGTGCCTTCATAGAGCACGCTCTGGAGTACTACTCTGAAGCAAAATATGCTCCTTCTCCTTGCACTTACCCTGCTACTTAAAAGAAGAATCTTTGTCTACTCCTTTTGAAAAACAAGAATAAATTCATGGGTTTGCACTGTCTTGTCTCCAGTATTTTTTGGAAGTCTTCAAGGTAGTTCAGAATGTGAAGCATAGGGTATTCAAGAAGTCTAAGGCCCTTATATGAAATCAGATTTTGAAGGGTGCATGTGTAGGAGAAGGAATTGATATGTCAGTCCACCAGTGCTGAAGTAATAACTTGAATGTGTTCCCGTTTTTTAATGACTGTTTAATCATCACCTGCAGATTTTGCAAGCCATTTTAGCAAAAATCTTGATCATATACTTACTGCCCAGGGCAAGGGAAGAAGGCTTAAAGAATAAGCCTTTACAGATTTGAGACACAACAGATACCACACACCCCTACACTGACCTTTGAAGTCTGTCGAATCATGTTGATTTATGTCAAAGGAAAGATCCATTTGGTTTGGCAGTAGCAAGGGCTAAGGAACATCTGAAATATTTCAGAGCAAGCATCTAAATTCAAATTCAAAAGATACCATGGCTACAGATGTTTATCTGCCTGTATTGGTGCAGACACTTGATGTGCAGACGCTCATCTGTCACTCCAAGCTGGCATCACAGGAGGAGAGTTTTCAACCTGAGATATTTTAGCTTACAGGAGTGTTATTTGAAAGCTGAATATTATTCATTCATTCTCCTCCTCCATCCTCCAGGTCATCTGGATAAAAGGAGGTGTACCTTAAGTCTTTTCTCTCCTGCATCTCAGCTTTCAACATTTAGTGACTATGGAATAATTTTCACCAGTTCCGATAATTGCTGAACATTCACTGAATGTCTTACTCTTTTCTAGTTCCCTGTTTACCACTTTAGTGCAACAAAACAAAAATAAAACTATACAGATCACTTCCATCACATTTTATTTGTTGATTTGATTTGTGAGGCTTTAGGATAAAACTGAAGTCATAGAAATAAATCATGTAAGACATCTAGCCATCGGCATTTTCAGTGAAATAAGTTCTTTCCAAGAAGATTTTGACTTGTTACATGAAAATTAGCTTCTGGCAGGAGGAATCCATATTTCACAGATCTTGGACTGTGTTTAATTTCTACAGGGCATGCCTTCAGCTAACAACACTGCTTCCAAATATGCAAGCATAGTATTGGCTTTTAAGAGCAGAGCTGAAAAAAAAGAAGAAAACAGTTTCTACTTGATACTATTTATGACTCTTCTGAACAAAATGACACTGTGGATTCTGTTTGAAGGCAAAAAGAGTGTCTGACTGCTGCTGCTACTGCTGCTGCTCAGGAGCATATTTAGTTTGAATAATCCAAAGGTCACTTAAGATTGACTTTTCTGTTGAACCTGTTCTATTGAATTGGACTGTATTTCTCTTCAGAAAATGCAGTAAAATTGATTTTTAAAATGATACACTTAATTGAAAAATAAAATATTTAGATGCAATGTTCCAGGGAGATATCCTGAAAACATGCATATAGGAACATCTGGCAGATGCATGAAGTAGTGATAGATATGAGATACTTGTTCATCAGGAACCTGGGAGCTCAAAGAGGCTGTTGCTGTTTCAGAGATGAGGTAGAAGCAGGGCAAGAACACAGAAAATAGGACTTAAGACAGGAACTGAAGAAAATGAGAGTTGAGACAGTTTGACACAATGGAACTTATGTCAAGGATTTATGACTGTAGCTGAGCAAAAACATTGTGCAGCAGGAAGAAAGGTTGGTCTTTGATAAACATAGGGAATGATTTGAAAATAGACAGGGATCTGGGCAGAGAGGGAAATCTGGGATAGTGCAACCACAGGTAATCCTGAGGACTCACAGGAAATATTAGCTTACTGAAGAGAAATACAATGTCAGAATGAACTAAGAGAAATGGTATGACAAATACTACAGATAAATGAGCATTTACATCGAACACATCAATGAAAATGTGTTCAGGCAAAGTACTTGTTTGTGTCTGTCCTCTGAACCTCAGTAATTCTGATTCTACATTTAAAAAAGCCACACACCTCTCAACCTTTCTTTGTCAGTTCTGGATTCAGTCAAGCTCCCGTTAAACATTTTGTAAAAGCTGAGAGGTTCCACCCTGGCAGTGCTTCAGACTCTCTGTACTTTGTGTTGCAGTTGGCGACGTGGGACTCTGAGAAAGGACTGAACGGCAGCCTCCAAGAGCGACGTCTGGGCAATGACTTACAAGGAGTGACACTCAAAGTGGTGACTGTCTTGGTATGATCCTTTCTGAGTTCAGGAAACAAAATGCTCAAAATAAAAAGGATCTGACTGAGTATTTTGGGCACTTCCCGCAGTGTTTTCCCCTATCATTTCCAGTTCTGTATTTTTGGATGATCAGTTACATAAGCCAGGAAGATAGATGATGGCCTTTTATTATTTTATGTGAAGCTGTGCACTGTCAGTGATACAGAGCATTTGTTTGTTTGCTTATGCTGTTTTTCTGCATTGTAATTCCTACCAGGCATAGAACCAGCACAGGGTCTGAGTGCACAGGGGTGCATTCCAGATACCATACTCCAGCTTGGATAGGCAGTTTTCAGCATTTCATGGATTTTAAGATCAGATGGGCCAATTACGATAATCTAATCTTGGCTCTTGTACACTGCAGGCTGTAAAATTTAATCAAGTGTTTCCTGCATCAAGCTCATAAATTCCCATTGAGATAAACTATATCTTTTGGAAAGGTGTCATCTTTCAAAAAAAATCATTATGCTTTTGGGACTACTGTCTGTCAGACTCTGGAGTGGTAAAGGGCTCCTGTCAGCCAAGTGCTGCGTTAGGGGCAAATTAGGGCTTGAATGCATTCCTGGCTAAGACATTGTAGTGTGCAGATTGCAGAATATGATGTCTTTTTTTGTTGTTTTTAATTCTCATTTTCTGAATCATGGTACAAATAGGGAGTACTTAAGAGTGTATATGTACATGAAGGCACTCCCTCCAGTCCCCAGTTTTGTTTCCTCAATTTATTCTGTAGCTGGTGTGAGAGGTGAGCAGATCCCTTCTGTGACAGTACCAGAGTAAAAAGGCAGCCAACTGCAGTGGCCATGCCACCAGGATCCTGGGATTCCCCTGCAGTAGAGCAGGACACCCATCCCCAGCAGAAAACATACCACTAAATGCTGCATTTCCTTGGTCCCAAAACACACTTTTGAAATTAAAATACTCAAAAACCAGTACCTATGAAGGTTATGCTTTGAATATTCAAAATTATAAATGTTCACAGAATGCAGTGGTTTCAGCTCGTGTTTCAATATGTCTCCTGGATGAAAGATTAGGCCTTGTATGTAAAAGATGGCTTTCTAAATCTGGAGTTGAATTTCATCTAGAGTCTCTGCCTCTTCTCAAGAACTATGGGGGAAAAAAAGGGCCATGGATGGGGCTCAAGTGCTGAGGCAGTGGTGTCTGGTTGGGAAGCTTCACAGTATCCCATATGACCTACAGTTTTTGCCTCAGAAGGTTGAGTGTCTCAAAATCTGTGCTAAATTGCCCAGAATTAACTTAGAAACCACCTTTTTGTTCAGAGAAGCTAACTAAAAATCTTATTTCAAGTGTCAGTTAAGGTACTGTTTTGTTCTCAGGAAGAACCTTTTGTGATGGTGGCAGAGAACATACTTGGGCAGCCAAAACGATATAAAGGATTTTCCATTGACGTCCTGGATGCACTGGCCAAGAATCTGGGCTTCAAGTATGAGATCTATCAAGCTCCTGATGGCAAGTATGGACACCAGCTCCAAAACAGCTCCTGGAATGGCATGATTGGAGAACTCATTAACAAGGTACACAGAGTAGAAGCTGCATTTCATAAAATTACAAGAGAATGAATTAGAACCCGTGCAGAATGCTTGTGAGCTATGGATGGCTTGCGTGGGACAAAAACTGCAATTTAAGACCCTGTATACAGGATAGGAACTAGAGAGTCTCCTGTTTTATTTGCTTCCAGCTGCTCTCAAGATAAATTATAGTGGTGTAAATCTATGTGTTTACTTTGCTATAAGAGTAGAGGTCATGCATGTGTGTGTGAAGGAATGACTATAGAAAATAGAGGAAAAATAAGGTATTCTCCTAAAAATATTAGCTACTATTATTTTGGTTTTTTGTCATTGTGTCTTTGAAACATGTTTGTAGATGGGACTTTATTTCTGTCATTCTGTGACAATGTCTTGGATAATGATCAATTGTTTGACTCCCAAACAGGAAAGGTGGCCACAGTAAGAGGGGATCAGAATTAAAACTGGTCTCAAGTTTATTCATTCATTTTAAAAAGGACCAAATGTCTTTTCTTAATTACAGTACTGCAAATCCAGGAGTAAGTTAATTGAACTCCATTTAAGTAAATGGGTAGAGTTTGTAGGTTAGAATCTCCCAGAGAATGAAATGAGTGTATTTTGTTCATGTTCTTGCAGTCTGACGTGGGACAAGCGTTAATCAAGAAGAACCAAAGGAATTAATATTCCATGTTGCTGCTTTTTGTAGAAAAGGTTACTCTTCTGCAGTGGAGTTATTACTGAAAGTGAAAGCTTTCTCATTATCCAGTAAGCAGGCAGCCCAGTATCTGTAAGGAGATGTTTAGGAAGAAATAGAAGCAATTAAAGCAATAGCAAATGTGTGTGATAATGGGATGTTCTTGCTTGGTGCTGGGAAACATAAAGAATTTTAACTTATTTTGCATTGACATAAACTGTTTGAATTTCATTGATTTAAAAATAAGGTAAGAAATCCTGTTAAATTTCTTTGGAAATTGCTTTCTTTGAAGCAATAAAGTATCTATTATGGTATTTTTAAAATGGTATTTCTGCTACCATTTGTTCCACAGACTCCAAAGGATTTCAAAGCAAACCTCCCTCGTCTAATATTTGCTTTACATTCCCAACACAATTAGAGATAGGAAATGGAATGTATATTCTGGTTTTTTTGAAAAGAACTCTTTTATTAAGACAGATAATATTGAAAATCTAATTGAAGCTCTTCAAAAGCTTTGGGAATCTTATTTATTAACTCCTATCTTACCCTTCATCAAGTGTGCATACTCTTTAAGGATTATCTACGTGCAAAACCTACTCGTTTTAAACATTGAACTTGGAGAAGTTTCAGGAACAAAGTTGCCTTTGTGCATTCTTCCTGTTACGAGCTTTTTCCATTACTTTATTCATTTTAAAAAATAAACAAAATCTTCTCCCCAGTTGTCATATGAAATTTCTTCATGAATATGGAAAGTTGGCAATTCTGCAGGGAGAAAAACAAACATTAGCTCTTCCCACCCTGCTATCAAATGCACAAGCTAAATAAATGGTGTTTCTTTCTTTATTGCTTACAGTGCACTAGGTTAATATGGTTTGGAGTTTTAGGCCTCCTTCAGAAAACAAGTGAGGGATAGAGGTTAAATAAGCTGCCCTTCTTCCAGAAAGGAGTCAGGGTCATGCTTTCTGTTCAAGAATACCTTGACAGGTTATGTTTCATTACTCTTCTTTATAACAATACAATTAGCTAATGTTTAAATGGTGAAAGTGATTCTGGTTTTATTTTTAGACAATTTATATAAATGCATCTAAATGTTTTAAGTTATAGAAAGAAATGCATGGAGTCACTCGGTTCTTAAAAAGTTTCTTCTTGAGGCTCATGCTGGCCAAACTGCTGGTGGAAGGGAGCGATGTGATGTGTGGCCTTTGCCTTGCAGAGAGCAGACCTGGCCATCTCAGCCATCACCATAACACCCGAACGGGAGAGCGTCGTGGACTTCAGCAAGCGCTACATGGACTATTCCGTGGGGATCCTGATTAAAAAGCCCGAGGAGAAAATCAACATCTTCTCTCTGTTCGCTCCTTTCGACTTCGCGGTGTGGGCCTGCATTGCCGCCGCCATCCCGATCGTGGGGGTGCTGATCTTTGTGCTGAACCGGATCCAGGCGGTGAGGGCGCAGAACGCGGCCCAGCCCAGCCCGTCCGTGTCCTCCACCCTGCACAGTGCCATCTGGGTCGTGTACGGAGCCTTCGTGCAGCAAGGTACTCACCACTGACAGCCCCCAGGGAGCTCTGCCTCGGGTGGAGCAGCTCAGGACAGGTCAGTCCTGCCCAGAATGGGCTAAACGTGAAGAGAAGCCCATTTGGGAGCTCATGTAGTTTGTTAGCCCAGCTGATCAAAAGTGGGAAGAGGTAGGCAAGTTTGGGGGCTTATGCATGTTTTTATGCCTTTTCTGTCTCTCAGCAAGTCCAGAAAAAGCACTAGCAGGCTTTTCCTCTTTGGAAAAATTGTTGCACTGAAAATAAACTACAGAGCTGCTTGGTGCAGAATTGCAACACTGCTCCAGTTCTGAAACAAGCACCTTTTTAATTGTTTAAATTTAATTTAGAATTTTTTTTTTTTTTTTTTTTTTTAAAAACTCATGTGAGACAGTTAATCTCTTGGTTGTTTGAACTGAATATGTAACTAACCTTACACTCAGGAATCTCCAGACATAGGACTAACCCTACTGAGTTCAGTATGACTGCTGCCATTAACAAAGTTAGTTTTGTAACTAATTGTTTACAAAATCTGCCCACACAATTTTCATGGCATATCTATAATGTTAGTTTACTGAATGCTGACATATGGGTAAGTTGTTAACTTTTTTCTACATTTTTTTTCATTGTGATTGCAAGCTTATAAATCTTCAGCTGGAAAATCCATCCTGTTGCTACGAAACTTGGTCCCTCCTCTCATTAAGGTGGCAGCCCTGATGGGTTTAAGTGCAGTAAGATGTAATCAGCACAAACTTATGCTGAAGTAACTAGCACCAGCTCTGTGGTAAGGTTTAGTCTCCAATGATGCTCAAGCATAACTATGTTGAAGACTGCTGGAAAGAAATCTTCACATGATTTGAGATCTTGTAAAGAATAACAAGTAATGACACTAATGCTTCAGTCTTTGCAGATTTAAATACAGCAAAGATAGCACACAAACCATCAGGCAGTTCTGTGGGGCTTTTTTAAAAATTCTAAAAGGGTAATTGAAAACAGAATATTACTATATTCTGAACACTGTAATGATTTAATTCCTGCATATTAGTTGTGCTTCGCCATTCATCATTCTTTATTTGGAACATTTTTTATGTTCTTTAGATTTGATTCTGAATAATTCTCAAGGGAAATATTTTGAAAGATGGTTTACTAGAACACTGTCTAGGGCAAGAGGTTGACTGCAGAAAATACTTGTGAATTATCCGTCTTAACAGAAGCAGTGCTTTTCCCACAGTGAAAGGGCATATTGGAGGGGAAGGAGAGAGGAATTCCAACAAAGTTTGACATAACAGGGCACACAGAGGGTGATTGTTAATGGAAGCTGCTGAGAGACCCTTCTTTCTCTGTTTATTTCTAGGGGGTGAATCCACTGTCAATTCTGTGGCGATGCGCATTGTAATGGGAAGCTGGTGGCTCTTCACCCTTATCGTGTGCTCTTCCTACACAGCGAATTTAGCAGCATTTCTCACAGTATCAAGGATGGATAATCCCATAAGGTAAGAGGCTCTTCTTAACACAAAGCTGGAAACCTGGATTTCACAGGAAGGTATTATCCATTTGAGCACTCATTCTTGCAAGAAGGAGATAACTCTCTAATAAAACACTCTGCTTATTTGCAGTGGCTGTTTTTCTCTCCTCTCCCCGTCTTCACCTTCACTCCAACAGCCCCCAAGCAGTTTTGATGGAGGGGACAATGGCACTTTGATTTTGTATTTTTCCAGAAGAGAGGTCTTCCATGTCCTGCTGGTTGTTTGGTGGAAATTTGTGTGTGTAACTTGGGGTTTTTTCAGCAAATTTAAAGGCTAAAGGTTTTAATTTGTTTCTCACAAAATGCAGACAAACCTGTGACCTTCACACTGCTGTGGAGTACTGGGAGGACCATTGGCCTTTCACACTCAGTGCTGACAAGTTTAGAGCTTTATATTTCATGTTTGATCTGGTGGTGATGGAGTGAAGCGGTGGCAGTGCAACACAGGCTCTTCTAGAACGTGCTGAGCCAAGGATTTCAGGTGTTAGAGGGGGACACAGTTAAGCTGCTGCTCTCATTTGGGATTGCATTGGGAAGTCTGGCACTGAATGTTTGTGCTCACTTCCTGAAACAGAAGAATTGTCATTGAGGTGAGGCTGGCGCTTAAAAAACTGCTTTTGCCTTCTCTGTGCTTTCTGCACAGGACATAAGTCCATTTCTTCTAAACATGAGTTCAACAGATTTTCCAGTTTTTAGTTTGCCAATGTGTACTTGCAGATAATGTAACACTTCATATGGATATAGCGTCATCACCATAGTAATAAAGCCAGGCCAAAACCGTAACAGACTACGTTTTTAAATTCACCTTCTGTTAGTTTGGCCATAATAAGTGGGTCTTACCAGTAACAGAAATAAGTACTCCAAGTAATTTCTGGAAATAACATGAGAAACTATGTAGAATAAAACTATCTATGTGTGAGGCCTGGATGTACTGGGAATAAGGTTAAGCTCAGTGAATAAATGGCTCTTGAAAACCAGGATACAAATAGCTATCCAGAAAGCTTGAATAATGATATTCTTTAAAATTTCTTAAGGTTCTATTTCTTTCATTGCAGAAGAAATGTTCTGTTTGGTCTAATCAGCACTTTCCAAAACTCAGCAAAGTTCAGAGGAGGACAAAAGTTGGAGTGTAATTACATCAGGAATCTCAAAAAAAAAGAGGTTTAAGAGCAGAACAATGAATTTTTAGAGGAGGCCTTTGAGTCTGAGCTGTTACAACATTTACAAGGGGTTTTAATTCCCCTTCTAATTAAAATGAAAGGACATTGCTACGAATCTTGAGGAGGAGAAAAGTTACTTGGGTAAAGAACTGCTCAGGATTGTTTCACAAGTAGAGAACTCAGGCACCCTTCTACTGTTAGAGATGGCAGCTGCAGAATGGTAATTACATGCTTTTCTATACCTAATGGGAGCTACCACTTTCCAGATTCTTTTATCACATCTCCTTATACAAGATGAGGATATAGAAGTAAGAAGGAGCTCTACTGTGATTTGGAAACACTGAGTAATTCGGGTGCCAAAAGGTAAATGCCAAAAGAAATTTAAGGTGCCAGAAGTTTCTCTGCTTGTGTTCCACCTACTTAGGTCTAAGGGCAGGGGTCTCTAGTAGGTGTTGTCAGCCACAATATGGATTGTTCATATGGCCTGAGATGTCAAAAGTGGTGCTAGATGATGTGGCTTAGGCAGCCAAATCATTCCTGAGGTGCCTTTGGAGAGAGGAGATAGGGTAAAGAAACAGGTTCTCTGGAAACTCTGTTGAACTTTCATCTCCCTCTGAGCTATGATGGATATATTTTCATGTCCCCACTCTTTAGGAGGAACAGCTTATAAAGTGATTTGTCAGATTTAGAACAATTTTTTTTTTTTCTGAGAAAGTAAATTACTGCCTTACATGAATTAATCGTGGTCTTGTGCCTCGGCTCCCAGTTCTAACTGGCTTCACATCATATGATGTACAGTGGCTCTTTTTGCCTAACTCTGCCCCTCAGCTTGCCTGCAGTCTCTCTTTCATGAACACAGAAAGGAATACTTATGTGAAATCCGTTTTTCCCATCCAAAGAGACACAATGAGCTAGAGTTGAATATTTGCTCACCAGCTGAGAACCACCAAATCCATCTGTGTATACTTCCATTGTTAAGAGCAAACAACCCCCATCCTTTCAGTAAATGTGTGCTGTTATCTCTCCCTCCATAGAGAAGTCCTCTGGTGTTCAGTGCTGCTGCCTCCAAATTGCCAGCAGGAGAGAAATAAGTATTATGGTGCTGCAGTAGCTGCAACATAGTTAAGATTTTCATTACAAGACTGATTTTCTTCCCAAGCCCTATCCAAAATGCCTAATAGAAGTTGTTTCAGTATCAAATTTGGCATGTGTGGTCTGTGACTAGTGAAATAGAAGTATGTTTGATTGAATAACTAGGTGTCAATCAACCCAGTGATCACTGCCTCCACAATTTCACTGCAAAACAAGTGTGTCATAGAAATCATAAACAATATTTATTAGAAGGGGCTTGGTGAGACATTCACTGAAGTGAAGCTGAACTGTTGGAAGGCAGATTTTTAGAATTATCATGTCAGATGAAAGCCTGCTGATAAGGGGATACTTTTTTTGGTTTTTTTTTTAAATCTGGCATTGGCAAGTCTCACAAGGCTATTCCACCCTGCTGTGAGTTTCAGAGGCTGCCTGTGGCTCATGGAAAGGTGAAATACCCAGAGTAGGAAGCATGACAGAAAGCAGCTTTGATCTGCCACCTGTATTTGTCTCCTGACAGATATTTCATAAATCCCAAACAGGATTTTTTGTCCAGGTGCCTACATCCCAACTAAGAAACATGCTTAACTTGAAAACTATTCTTCTCCTTGGATTGTCCCAAAACCACAAAGGGCTTCATCTCAAGTGTGCTAACAAGAAGAGGCACTGGCTTTCTGATCTGGCATGGCAGCGTGTGCTTCCTTGCTCCTTGTGTGTCCTGCGTAACCATCACTCATCCTGGTGTGACACGGTGGTGGGAAGGGTCCAAACGTGGAGTTTGAGACCCACATCAAAACCTCTATCCCCTCAGGAGATCAAAGCTAACAAGAAATATGCTGTACCTTCCTTGGCTGCCTTCAGTTTTCTCAGTGGCCAGCGGTTGGTACTTCTGCTCCCCATTGATCTTTGAATGCTGCTTCTCTAATCCCTTTGTCCAAATTACCTCCTGCACTTCTCATCTGCTCTCTGCCACACCTCCCAACCATGGGACAAAGGCAACGTCGTCCTTATCTCAGGATTTGTGCGTTTGTGGAGGTTCACAGGCAGGGCAGTGAAACATCAAGCAGATTTCCTGGCCACCTTTGGGCAGAAGAGCAAGATGTTATTAAGTTCAGTAAAGACAAAGGGAAGGAGAATGTGCTGGTGGCAACTACTTTGGAGCTCAGGTTAGGAAGCTGTGATCCATGTTCTAACTTTGTAAATGATCAATTCTCAATTTGGTAATGTTTAGAGTAATATTTAGGTAATGTTTAGAGCCTGGGCTAATCCTTGACAAACTCGTTTAAACCCAAATGATTTGCAGTTATTATTCTAATATTTGCCTTCAGCACTGTATGCAGCTGAGGAGTCTTCTAATGGGTCAGTCTGCCAAGTAAGGCAGAATTATTACATGTGAGTTTGTTCTTTCTTTTGTCTTACTACACTTTCAAACAGCTCTTGGATCTGCTGTCTGACCTTCCATTTGTAATTATGAGTTTAATTAGCAGTGACTTGCATTCCAGCTTCATTTCTTGTTAACAAGCAGACTACACACAGTTCAATAGCTGCACAGATATTCTGAAACTCAGGTTTAGGTGAGCTTGTCTGACAAGAGGTTAAGAATCAGGCAAGAAAAATAGGACATGAAAAAAGGATTCTATTTGCAAATTCAAAAGAGTTTAGGTTTAAATTTTATCAAATTGATCCTTAACATTTTCACATGCTATGGATGCCTTGAGAGACATCTGTATTATACACATTCAGGCACTGCATAAAAATGCATGATATATCTGCTTTTAAGATCACAGCTTTTGTTTCACGATTTGGGATTTCCTTATTTGCATTTTAATCCCCAAATTTTTTGTGTTTTGGTGACGGCTGAAGATTTAGTGCAGCTTAGTTGAGCTGATATACTGGCACTTGACTTGGGTGCAAATTCTTTTTCTAACGCAAGCTTTGTTTGATCTTGGCAAGCTTAGCCTCCTCTCTGTCTTGTGTCTTTCTGTATAACACAGTAATAATATTTTCTTATATGGCATGTTTTCAGTTTAGCTGCTTTAAAGATGATGGCCATAAATGACCATATTATAGTAGCACTGCAGGTATCAAAAAAAGATAGATTTTCTGGGTTGCATACAAAACAGAAGCAATCTCAAAAAAATTTAAAATAAAATGAGGGAAGTACTTGGACAATGCCAGCCAGAGGGAAATGAGCAAACATTTCATCTGCTGTATTTAAGTGGATTTGATAGGGTTGGTGGCAAGAACCTCGCTGGAATCCTTCTGTATTCGCAGCAATTTTGTCTTGAAATTCCTTGTGGTTGAAAACAGCCTTTCTTTTGTTAATACCATATGTGACTTTTTAAATATATCATTGGATTTTCTTTTGTTATGTTTAATTTTTACTATGTTTTTCAGTGTCTGTGCAGCACCTCAGGCACGTTGGCAGGAGGCATGTATGAATGAGCATGATAAAAAATAATTATTGTGATTATTATTAAAGGCCTGTGAGCAGAAGCTTCAATCACTAAATAACTAGATTAAGTCTGTCCATAAAAATGAAGGCTAAAAAAGGCTGTAAGAAAGATGCAAGTGAGTGGGCAAGGACTAAAACCTTTTTTTCCTTTCCAGAAAATTCGCTGTCTAGAGCACAGGGGTGAAGTTTCCTGGGCAATGCTCAGTGCACCAGGGGCAAAGCTTGCCAGCATTTGCCTCTGGGCACTGTTTAGGACAAGGCACTGGGCTGCTGCCAGTGCTCCAACTCCCATTGTTTGTCTTTTCATTTCACTCCTATTGATGGTGCTGCCCAGTGGGTGCTGCCGGGAAAGCCGCAGAGTCTGGAGCCTTTTGAAAAGCTTTCTGAATGTTGGCATATGCCGTTCAACCATGGCTTTAAACGGATCCTAATTACTCCTGTAATTGAACAAGCAGGCAAGCATCTAAGCGCAAATATTTCCCAGGGACATTTTTCTGAGAAAAATGAGAATGCAAAGCTGAAAAATCAAGCTTGCTTTCCACCTCTTTGGTTGCCATTAAAAATGTGGCATAGATTGGAAATCACTGGTAAACCAAGAGATTTGTGGTTCTACACCTCTCCAACTTGACTTTTATGACACCTATATCATAGCATCTCTTCATTTGTTCTGGTTACTGAGAAGTTCTGTGACTGGGGTGGGCTAAGGTATTAAAATTCAGATGCATGCACAGTTTAGAGAAGAAAATGATTTGGGTATAACATTAGCAAAATCTACCATCTGTGCAGGTAATAAAATCTTTTTTTATTATATATCTTTTTTCTTTTGCTTTGAAAGAACAAAAATCTAGCAAGAGTAGCAGCCCTCAGGACAGCCCATCAAAATGTACAAGAATTGGTTTAAATCTGATATTTGATATGCAGTCTCTCCTCAGCTCGGATGGAGTCGCCTTTTGGGTCAGATTGGCTCATATTAATACAGGTTATTCCCTGGCTGTCCATAGAGCAGCTGTATGCTTTCTGCATGCATGAAATCCCACTGGCCCCTGACTTACACCTTCCTTATTGTAGGATGAGGTTTCTTTTCATTACAGGGATAATACCTATGACTTATTTTGTCAGATTATATTTTCTGTTTGACTCCTAAGGGATAAACAATACATAACACTGTAATAGAAGATTTTTTGCTCAATAGGATACTTAGATTTCTATTATTTTTCTCTAAAGAAGCTGATTTAATGTCTTCTATGAACTGATAATATGATCTTATATAGCAGGATATTAAAAAAGCAAAATAATTACTACTATAGCAAATCAAACAGAAATGGCCTTAAAGCTTCAGACATCTCCTAACTGCTCAATCCATCATGTCTAAAGAAAAAAAAACAGGAGTAAAAGGAAAAACTTCACAGTGAATTCTTTTTGGAAATGATTCTGTGTCTGAACAACCATTAAGGTGGCAGTGGGGATTTTTTTTCCGCTTTTTCAGGCAGATATCTTAATGACATTGTGAAGTGAAGCAGCTGCCTGGAAACCAAACCAAATCAAACCAAACTCCCTGTAAAATAACTTGTATTTTATATTATTTATCTGTACTCATCAGAGTCATTAGTGTAACAGTGGGCCCTATTAGAAAAGTCATGCAGGTTGTTCTGTTACAGGGTAATATAGTAAATATTACTGCATAGGTTTCCAAATTGCCAAAAAGTCTCTCTGAGAGCCATTCCTAAAGCCAGAACAAGTAAATTGTATTCACAAAACTGCCAGTAGTTTATAAATCCTTAATCACAGTAAGTTCATTCTGGCAAAACCATGAGATGAAGTTGAAAGTCACTGTGCAAGCTTGTAAGAAGGGTAAGTTGTACCTGTTTTTTTTTAATTACTGTCAGCTCAGACAGGACATACATAGGCTTCCAACTCTGCTAATCTCTTGAAATATTTTGGGAAATGCTTCATTTGTTCACGTAAAAAGCCTGTCTTCTCACCTTGCACAATTCCTCACCAACATCCCCACATGAGCAGTGCTTCTGTCATTCTTGTGCCATGATTGTTTAGCATCAGATTTTCTCACCCCCCTGACAGCAATGGAAATTTCCATCTTCTGCTCTGGACGCTGGAACTTCAGTCAAGGGACAACACAAATTGCTTTCTGCAGTGACAAGTCATGCAAACTAAATTTATTGTTGTTGTGAGGAAGATTTATTTTTGCTTCTTGATTCTTTTTCTCTCAGGTATTTGCACAATTTCTGTGCATTTATAGTATGTATGCTTAGATAGTCAAATGGTTGCACTACTCTTCAAAATTTAAAGAGAATGCTTTTGGTTTGCTAGGTCCTGAAAGAGCTCTTGCAGAAGGTCTTGCAGCTTCTTATAATTTCTTTTATTAGTTCCTCATGTTAAGATAGTTTGCATCTATCATTTGATATGGTATCTTTCAGGAATTGCCAGCCCTTCTGCATTCTTTATCCTTTAAAGCAACACCCCAAGAGACTTTCTCCTCTAGTTATTGATGTTTGTTGAGTCTGGTCTTTTGAAATGTATTCTTTTTATGTTGTTAATCTTGTTTGGGTTTTTCTTCTGCCTCAGGATATTGAGCTCCAACATCTTGCAAACACTTTCAAACTGGATAGTTTTCTCTTTGACATTTCCATTCAAATCTATCAGATCTAAAATAGCCACTCCCCTTACAAATGTCTCCATGATAGAAGATCATTTATTCTCACACCTGACAGTCTTCACACCTTAACTGATACATAGGATGGTATTTCATCTACTGAAATAAAAGTTGTTCCAAGACATTCTAAAATATTTATAGACATCTTGCCATGAAGTAGAAATCTGTAAACTTGCCATTTAAAGAAAAGGCTTTAAAAATTGAATATCTTTATAAAGAGATTTAGAAACTATTCCTGATGATGTAAAAAAAAACCCCAAAACCAATCAAACCTACAAACCAAATTAAAAAAAAGCCCAGCAAAACATTTTTAATTGATGCAGGTTATGGAGGTTTAGGGGAGAAAGGAACTGGAAGTTCTTATTTTCCTTGGGAACTAAGATACTACTGTTTATTGCCACAGGTGCTTTCCTTGCAGTTCTTATGTTGCAAAATATATTCTGAAGAGAAAGAAAGCTTTTCTGGAAATAGTACTGTGTTGCTAAGAGAAGGTTTGCATGTATTCTTTCCATTTCCTGGGCTCATCTGCCATACTGAGCAATGTTCTCTTCTTCTGCATGTGTGCCCCCTTTATAAAATAACACAGCAGTGTTTCCAGACTCATCTGGAGATGAGGGAGAGAACAGTATTGTCTCAGAAAAGCTGTTTTGACACAGCTGGCAAAGTTTGTTCCATTAAAAGAAATGTAATCACATATATTGAAGTTTTTTGCCTTCTAAACCATTAAAACCAGATCGAGAGAATATGCCACTGATTTAATTTAATTGATTTATGGATAGTCATGTCTATCCAGAAAAGAATAGAAAACCATCAGTCAGAATAGGGTGGATGTTAAGTACTATGCTTCTTACACATGGCAATAATGCAATTTCCAAGCTCATATTTCAAGGTATGTAATTAGGCTACCCAGTAAACGAATTAATCTCAATATAATGAACAACCAGTTGTTTTTGATGTGCTTTTTGGCTCTTTCTAGTATGAGGTTCGGTATTCAGGGAGACTTGTGTTCAGGGTGAGGAGAACCAGAGAAAAGGGAAAGGTCTCTTCCTGTTTACCTTTCTGTACATCAGGATGAGATGGGAAGGGCACCATACACCATGTTCTCAGTCTGGGCCCTCTGAGAAACAGGCAAGTGGGCCTCCAGACTTTATGCATATGTGATGCATGCACTTTAGACATCAATAATAACTGATGAATGCTATATGTGCTTTCAGTATTAATGAAGAGCCATATATTTTGATTTCCCAGGAGTAAGCAGCACATGCTCTAGCAATCAAGGTGCCTCTTCAGAGCCCTTCTGTTTTCCTCTCTTCTTTCTGTCAACAGTGATAGTTTCTGCTTTACTCCCTGTGGTTAGGGAAGGGTGTGAAGTTGTTTTCCAGCCTCATACTGTCCCTTTGACAGATCTGCATTCATCGAGCCCCTCCACCCCAGCTATGAGCCTGCTGACATGCAGAAGCTCCTGATAAATCAAAACTTAATAAAGAGTTGTGTAGGACCTTATTCCACACTGGGATTTCATGGACTTTAATGATATCCTAACAGTCATTGTATAAAGTATCACTAACCCCCAATGAAGACTATATAAGCCAGCACCAAGATGCCAAGCTTATCTGTTCCCCACTCTATTTAATTAAAAAGCTACTCTTTGTCATCTGAGCGCAAAACAAGAACTGCAGTGTTATCAGTACTTAGAACAGCAGTGGAAAAGGAAGAAAGCAATTTCTTCCCTCTTGATCTTAATCATTAATCTTCATTAGGATTTTTAGCTTCTGAATGTGAGTGGTAGAAGACATCAGCGTAGCAAACAATTTAAAGTGCATCTGCATATATAATAGGTAGTTTGTTATTTTCATTATAGGTAAAAGCATGTGTCAGTTGCCAGATGTGTTTGATTCAGACAATATGATTTTCATGCCAGCTTTATGATATGTTTGATTTAGGTGAAGTGACTAAAACCTGCTGTTGGGACTGAGTTGCTGTTAAACACCAGCTGCAGTTTTTATTTTAATTAATAATTTAAGGAGTAGAATACCTTGCTTTAATTAACATGTTAACCCTTTAATCTACTGAGAGAAAGGCCACAATGGTGGTACATAAGTGGTTTAAAAGTAAAGCAAGAAAATACTCAAAGGTAGTCCAAACAGGAGTATTTTTTCCTCCAAACATGCTCTTGAGATGTTTTCACCTTTTTTTGCATTTTAATTTCCTCCTCACTGTTGAATGGAATATGGAGTGTGGATAAAGCACACAGGATTACCCAGATATTTAAGCAGAACTGATTATTCTGGATTTCTGGGACAAACAGCAACTGCCATAGCTGCTCTGAATCCCTTTCCAGACTGAACTGAATCTGCCAATGGTGTACAGATGTGCTGTTGCGCCAAATCTTTCCTTGAGCTCTTCTGAAAATCTGCTCAATCATGTAGCAGTTTAAGTGTGGATCTGAGCATACAAATTAAAGCTCCAGATTTTGAAAACCTGGGTCTGCATCTTAAAAAAGACTCTAATGTGTTAGACACTCTGAGTGTCCCTTTGTCAGTCTGATACTTTTCATTGTTAAATTGCAAACAAAGTGGGCAAATTGGGTAATATCTCAAGGTTATTAAATTTTCAGAAATATGGAAGAATGGGGTTGTGAAGAGGGGTGCTTGTAAATGGCCCTTGTAAATAAAAAGAAAAGGCTGCCCTCTGACTTCGCTCCCTTAATTAGACATCAGATGAATTCATATGCAATCATAAATGCTCAGCCATGAGAGAAACTTCATCCAGGGATCACAAACGTCATCCCCGTGGATCTAGCTTAGAGATGCAAATGCTCAGAATCTAGTTTACATTGCTAGCACTATTAATGGAATTGTTTATTATGGAATTTTTTGTTTTTGAAGACGTTTCGACCAAAACAATCAAAACTTCTACTGTAAGGACCATCATGGTTTCTTTACAATGTAATACCAATTCAGAAAACATGGGACATCCAGAAAGAAAAGAAAAATTACAAATAAGCACAAAAATATAAAAGAATGCTAGTTAATGGAAAAAAATCAGCCATCTAAATGACTTATGCTTTTATTGCCTGGAGGAGGTTTGGAGAAGAGAAGGGTTGAAAGTATAGTTAGAAACACTGGACTGGCAATCAGGAGATGTTTAGCTTATTTCTAGCTGTTTAACAGATTTCTTTATATGCAGTGCTGGAGCAGAGCCAGCATCAGCTCTAGGCAAAATGAACTTTTAGGATCCAGTGACAAGTCAAGTCACTCTCACACAGATCACTGCAGATGATTGGAGTTGCTGAGGTGGTCCTGAGGGCATAATTTAGAAATAGCAATGGATAGGAATACCCAGAGGTCTAATTTTGTTTACAGAAGAACCTGTTTTACTGATTATGATGAGAATCCAGTTAGATTTTGGATCCAAATTTTAGTCTCACAGCCAGAAATAATGTGAAGTCCTTTTTTGAAAATGGGCATGTTTCCTAAATAAACTGCTGGAAGATATTAAGAAGTTCTGTGAGCAATGGGACACAGCCTACTTGTATGGGGCTCTGTCCTACATCCTCCACACTTTGACTTCAGCAAAAGTGCTGCAGATTATTCTGAGATCAGTAAAGCAGAAGTGAAATTCCAAGTGCTGGTAATAGAATGTATTTCTGCTGCATCTCAGAGTCTTAGAAAGTATACAAAACCTCCAAATATTTTGCCAATACAGTGTGTATAGCTAGTAATTAATTACTACTAAAATCATAAACATGACAGTGTATAATTTATTAATGGATTGACTGTCTTTGCATTTCAGTGGGTTTCCATTCCATTTGTTCCCTTCTTTTAAAACTTCATCATGCAGTAGCTCTGCAGGAACAGAATTCCAGTGAAAGCACTCAATCTGCAGGGAAGTCAGTGCTGTATCAGGAGTTAAGAAAACAGTTTAGTTTAGTTCACTTGTCTTTCCCCTTGCATGTAGGAACAGAGGCTACTGGAAGTCATTTGAAAGAAATGAAATAATTTTGGAGGCTGTATAAGTTCAGTACTTCTAGTTCTTTGTGTATGTATTGTTTGGCTATTTTGGTCTTCATTTTTCTTACTGTTTGTATTTTTATCTCCAACCCTGGAAACCTTGAGCACGTGCTTTTGTGTGCATGACAGGTTTCACTGATCTGAGCAGTACTGGTGACCTGTTAAGTCTGCTAGGTAGCCTACAAAGAAATTTCTTTGGGGCAGGAGAGAGACAGTCCTGATCAGACACCGGGTGGGTGCCAGGACTTGCCATCACACATGGCATGCAGGATGTGTAGCAAACCCCTTCCTCCTGGGGCACAAAAAAAGGTGGCTTTTGCTTCCTCTCCCTACAACTTCTATTTATGTTACGTTTTACTTTTAGCTGCACCTAATACAGGGCAGTAAGTCCCAATCCAATCAGAGTCTCAGAGATGTCACCACACTGGCAGCAGAGACCATTATGATCATGAAAAAAGCTGCTGCAGTGCCATTACCTGCTGAGGAGTTCAATCACTATTTGTTTTAACTATAGTAAGAGTAGGTGGTTGACATGGCAACGTGTTCTGTGACACATGTCAGTTGATTGGTTTTGCCACTAGAGGAAAGTCCCTGCTTCTTTGAAATCCTGTGTAGCAGCTGTTCCTGCCCCACTGATGAGGACAAGAGCAGACACAGCCCTAACTGTCTGCACGGTTTGTCTCCTCCTGTGATTTGGAAAGGTTCCGTCCTGGTGTGAGGGGCTGCAACTCCACTGATTCACTGTCGTTTAATCTGTCAATACTTACAGCTTCCCTTGTAGAAACTCCCATGAGGCTTTTTCTGTTAAGGTTTTTGTTTAAAGTGGATGGTATTTTTCATGGGGAGTAGATAAAATGGGTTTTATATGAACTATAAAGCAGTATATATTTGCTGGTGAAGGACTTGAAACAGAAAAGTGTATACTAAGCATGCAAGTACTGCTGCTGATCTCTACTGGACCACTTCTAATGTTAAAGTTGAAACTTTGCTTAGAGTATTTGCTGAAGAAACCTGTTGCTCTGCACATCACTGCACTGAGACAGAATTAAGAGCATTTAAAGTGACTTGCAGTGAAATGGAACAATGCAGAATTTGATCACATCACTATAGAGAAGTTGGCAATTTAAGGATTGATTTAAGAACTCATCTTGATTATGTATAATTTCAAAGAAAGTCAGAGATGTCCAAATTAAAATAATGGCCCCAATTCTTCTGACATCTAAGGTTATGAGATAAACTTGTTTTCATTTTCATGTTCTCTAAACTAAGGCTACTGACATTCTAACAATACCTTGCACAGTCCTATTGGCCCCACTAAGAATAATTGTTAAAGATAGATGAATTCTAATGTTACCTTATTGTTCAGCTAATATATTCCCCTTTCTTGTACAATTGAAGGTTCATGAAATATCAGTTGCAGTAATGTTTAGAGACAGACTGCTATTCTCTTCCATGTTTAAGTTGGCTTGTGCTTTTTTAACTTTCATTTAGCAAGACAGTGAAACTGCATCTAAGTCTCTGAGTCAATGAGACTATCATCCCCTAGTGGTACTTCATATCCATAACAGAGGGATTTTTTTTTCCAGCTCCTCAACCAGTTAAACTATTTAACTTGGGTAGACTACCTCTAGAGAATGTCTTTATGTGAAAGTTTGAATTCAGTTTTGGGTGTCTGAAGACAAGCTTTACCCTACTCACTCATAAATTTTACTTAAAACTGGAGTTCCAAAGATTGTTCATTTGTGAACAATGTACCGAGGCTCAAATCCTTTGCCTTGAGGATTCATAAGTGGATATAAAAATGAATCAGGACTCAGATCAGGACTGAGGTTCTGAATGGGAAGATCTGCTCATGTAGACATTATCTGTACCCCCACAGTACCACTTCAGCCTTGATTCAGCTTTGCAGACTCTTTTCCCGCCAGGGACATCTACAAACAAGAATCTGATCTGGCAAGGCTTGCTTGGCTTCCAAGTTCATCTCTCAGTGGGTGGATTGACATAGTTGACAACAACGAACGTTTTCTTATTTGTCCTAATTGTCATGGAAAATTCTTCCTTGGAGAGAGAAGTTCTGAGCAATTTTATGTCTCAAAATTCTTTTCTGCAGCTCACAGTAGGCAGAATTCTCTTTCAGCTCATTGCTTTTCACTGGCTATAGCTTTATCCAATACATCTCCTTTCAGATAAGATTTTATATTGTAAGTTTCAGCTCATAGGTATTACTTAGGTTTACAATGGTGGTAGAAGCTTGTCAAATCATTTCAGATACTTCTATTTTTACTTTGAAGTTTACTGGATTTACTGTTTTGCCAGTGCATAAAGCCTATATTTCCCTCTCATGTAACTGTGTGGAGAAAACAGTTCCTTTTAGGAACTGCACTTATATTTAATTCTATAGGTGTAATGAATTCCTAACTTTTGGATTAAAAAAAGTTTAAAAGAAAATGAATTAGCCTCAAGGCATTTAAAAATAGAAATTTAGGACTTGTACCATACGTTTTATGTATGCATTTTTAAGGCTTCATTTAGGAAGAGCATTTTTAAAAGTCTCATCATCTCTGGGAAACTATCTTGATGGCAGCCATCACCTAAGATACTATGCTGCACTGAGCAAAAATCTCAGGGATTTTAAAAAAACCTCATTTTTTTTAAAATGACAGGAACCTGTTTTTCTTTTGAAAAATACTTTTATCACATCTAATGATCTAGGTGCCTCCAGTTGAGTTAATTGATCAGCAGTTACGTCAAAGCACCTGGTGTCAAGTTTAGTCTGTCACTTATTATTTATCCAGACGTCTTGGGCATGTAGCAGTAGCAAAGTGAAATAAACCTATACTGGCACCATATCTTTAGTCTATGTATCTACAGCTACATGAGGCTTTTACACATAAGGAAGCATCTCCAGAAAGTGTGTGACCAGTATTGTTATTTTGGCAATTACTTCTAGTGGTCTAATTATATATGCTAATACAGCTATTGCCTGTCTGTGTCTTCTGCAGCATTTGTTTTATGTCAATAAGTTTCTAACACACAAAACAAGCAGAGAGCCCAGTTTTCAGTTGACTCTGCATGAAGTCATTGCAATTCCACTGGGAATATGTATCAATTGTTGCATTCATCTACCAGGGATAAATATGGGCATGATATATTTGGGATGGTAATACAGGTTTAAAAGACAACATTTTTCTTTAGAATGACTGCAGATACATTACTTAAATCAATTGGTTTACATGTACTTGTCAATTATAGCAATCACACAGTGGATGTATTTATCTACAAATTGAAGTTGTCCTCCTGTAACTCTAAGTGAGGAACATTGGCTTTTTCTGCTTTACTAGCTTTATCTTTAATCACACTTACAAAGAGCCTTTAATGGCTTGTGAGATCCAGTAACTGAGGTGGTAAGGTTAATGGGGCATCTTGTTATGCTGCACATTTTTGTTGCAAATAATTTTGTCTATTAAATGCATGAAATCTTTGCCATAAGAAAGTGAGACAAGAATTTGAATGGCTAAAGGAAATGGGTCCAGCTAACAGCTGGTTGCAGAAATAAAGCGTATGAACAATGACAGCAGCTGCCTTTAGAGAATGACAGAATTGTAAGATACAGCCAGTATCTGAAATGTAGCAGTGAATGATTTTGTCTGGCAAAGGCAAATCTGAGGGAGTTAAAACAACAATGTTTAAGACCTGCCCTTGTGATTATTTTACTCCACTCTGTAAAAGCAGGAGATACGCATCTCCATTAAGTATCATTTATGTATGCGCCAATACCCACCATGCCAAATTTTTTGACCAGTTCTCTAGCCATGGAGGTGCTGAGCATCACCTCCACTTTCAGTGCAGAAATACAGCACAGAGATATTTTTTAATATAGAGTAAGAACTTTGGTTGAGACCACTCCCAGTCAGGATAATTTCTGGGACAGGTTTTTGGCTACATGGTCCATTTGGTAAATGTATAAGGTTATTTTCTCTCTCAAACAGTCCACATCTTTCTGAATTTATTCTGAATTTATTTAGGAACTACTTGTGAGCTTGGTTACCTCCTGTGCCCCTTACTGTATCCTCTGGTGACTGTCTGTGTCTCTCACAGGATATTTCTAGTGGTGGTGCAGCATGGAGAATTTCCTGTGTCAGTGCTGTTCTTACAATACATCAAAGATGCCTTATAGTGCCCTGCAACAAATCCTTAGGACACACAATACTCCTCATTTTCCATTCCAAGGAAATGCTGCCAGCTGAAGTAGTAGTTACCTTACTCCCCACAACCAGACAAAGGCTGTGCTTCGCTCCCTGCCACCTGTACACGTCTGTTTATTGCAAACACTTGATTTAAAGCCCAGATTTGCTTACTCTGCCCTGTGATGCTTAGAGAATTGAACAAACTGTGCTGCTCGTAAAGCAACATGTACTGTGCTTTTGTGCAGTACTGATTGTCAATAAAGTGTAATTTAGCTAAAATAAAAATACTGATTGTCAATAAAGTGCAATTTAGCTAAAACAAAATGCACATTTCTGACTAAAAGCTTCCATAGCAATAGAGGAAAACAGAAAATACTGATAATATTAAAATTGCAGGTTTAATTTTTTTTTAGCTATCCAAACTCTCGTGTTCAAACTTTCAAATAGAATAGCACTACAAGCAGTAGACATTTGTAAAGTTGTTACCACCTGAAAGCTGTGTTAAAGTATATTTGTTAAACATATTACTGCTACTGTGCTTGTACCAAACACATTTTCCTAAACACGCCAAAATCTCTACACTAAACCTGGTGTGAAAGGGTTGCCATAGAAAACCCTCCTCTGTATATTGAGTATGTTTCTTTGCCCTATAGGTAGAAGTGTGTCTTTTAACAGCCAAATTGTCCATTCCTGGGATGTAAGCAATTCCCTGGGATATGATGAAACTTAGTTTAAAAAATAAAGAACGAAATGCAGCATGTAATCTTGTACATCGATACTGGAGAAAAACCAGTTCCATAGAATGTACAGGAAACATTCAGGGGTGCAGAATAGACCTTTCAGGACTGTTAAAGAAAAAAATAGAATCTGAACAAAATCTCCCATTTTTCATTAGCATTTTGTATTTCCAGCAGCCTCCAGGATGTTTGTTTTGTACTTCATCAATTGCCATATACAGAACTAGCAAAATAACGTGAGGTTTGGGGGTTGATGGAACTCCTAGAGTTAGCCCAAATCCACAAATGTGCAATGTACATAGAGAGAAACTGTTCACACAGTCTTACTTAAAGCTGCTTAACAGCTTAAAATGATAAAAAGTCCTTAACACAATTTAAGAACTTAAACCACTTAAACTGTTTGAAGCAGCCCGTGAGTTGGAAGGGTTTGGGGTGGGGGGTGTGCTGAGAGTCAGCCCTGTGGAGCTGCAGCCTGGGGACCGGGTCACCACACCAGGAGCCCCACAAAAGGACCTTTTGCAGCCAAACTTGGGAGGCCTGGGGGTGTTGTGAGGGAGAAGAGGGAAGAGCTTATTTTTATATGGTATTGTGTATTTCAGATTGCTGTGCTTTAAATAGCGTAGCAGGGAATCTTACAGGCATGTGAGGTGTCAGCAGTGGCATCTCCCCAGTGGAACAGGGAAGAGGGTGGCAGAACAATATTGTCTGTGACAAGTCTTCAGCTGTGGAAAACAGCTTTGGCTCATGGGCCAAGGGAAGGCTCCTCAGGAGCATTGTGAAGAAATCTGCACAAGCTGCAAGGCAAAATGTTCTGCTTTTGTGGCTCCAAGAACTGGAGGTGTGGGGGAGGTGGTGAGAGCAGGCCTTTCAGATCTATTGATCAGGAAATTTTTGTTTATGGAAGATTGTTTCTGGGGGGAAAGAAATGGGCCAGGGGGTAGAGGAGAGGCAGGGAGAGCTTCTGTTTTGAGACCACTCAAAGCTTTTGTTTAACTGATGTCAAGCAGTTTTTGTTGGTCATATTCGAAGCATGCTATTAATATGTGAAGTCACACATTTATAAAACAGAAAATGAGGCATTATTTATGAGATCCAGTTTGGTCCCTGCTGCTGTGTGTGGTGATCAATGGTCGAATGTGTATTTGTATATCTGTATGCTCAGATGGAAAAATTGTGGCATCACACAGAAGTGATCCTTAAGGGCAAGGGAAGAAGGCACAGGAATGGGAATGAACCTCTGAGAGGGGAAAACAGCCAGGATGCTGCTTCTGATGGCAGTGATGCCACCTTAAATGTTTTAAAGCTTGGGCTGGTTTTCATTGATGCAGGCAGTGATTTACACCTTTCGGTGCAGAAAAGGCTGTAAAACAGGAGTGAATTACATTCTGTACAATTTGAAAATAAATTGTGCATTCACAGCCACTCAGGGTGAGGCCCATTTACACTTCCAGAGTGGTATATGATGAGTAAATGAAAGTTAGGCCTCTGTGTGAATGAAAAATGCCTGTTTTACCAGAGGCTGTGAAAAGAGAGCGCAAGAGAGACTTAGTGGAAATTGGAAGCAAGATTTTATTTGTTTGTTTAAAACAGTCATATTGATTTGGAGTCAGATGGAGCACTGGTATAACTGCAAACTAATTCCACTGAATTCTGCAAGGTATTTCTGGTGAAATTGATGGGGCTGGAAGTTTACGTTTATAATCTGATCTTTTCCCGTGTTCAGGTAAGTCTTTATCACATTATATTCTTGTGCAATCTTGGTGGCATATTTAGCATGAACATTATCTGTCCAAAAAAAAATCTTCACTGGGATGAAACAGAGCTTGAATGTACCTAAAATTATATGATCTCAGTACAATTAAGTAACTCCTTGGTTTTCTTTGATGATGAGGAATGAAATACGGAAATGTTACTTGGTGAGGGTAAGTGCTTTCTGACTAATGACAGACATAGAAAGAAACCACTTAATTAATGAAGTATTGCTAATGTACTACATAATACTAATTTCTCAATATTGCTTGAATTTCAGAACGTTTCAGGATCTGTCCAAACAAATGGATATATCTTATGGTACAGTCAGGGACTCAGCAGTGTATGAATACTTTAAAGCAAAAGGGACCAACCCTTTGGAGCAGGATAACACATTTGCTGAACTTTGGAGGACTATCAGTAAGAATAATGGGGCAGATAATTGCGTATCAAACCCTTCTGAAGGCATCAGGAAGGTAAGACTGGATCACGGGTTTTCATTTAATTTCTGTATCAATGTTGTTTCTATGGAATTAATATTAAGTCACAGGAAAGAAATTACAGTCATTGTAAAACCCCCTAAATTCCTATCTAAAGTTCCTTTTAGTACCTTGATGGCAGATACGAGTCATATTTTGGTGTCATGGTTCTGAATGTACTTCAGCTCTGCCTAAGTCTTCAGTATGTAAGTCCTTCTTTGGATCTGGTCATAAGGTTTCTCAGTTTCTTGGGAGCTGTGATAATGCCTTTTTGAACATAATTCTTTACATTATCTGGTACTGACTCTTGTTCTTTGCTCATCTGAGTTTGTTTTCTTTTTCTTTTTTTTTTTTTTTGAGTTTGTGACTGGAAATATGAGCAAGAATCAAGGGATTCACAGAATGTATACTCATTTCTCTTAAAACAGAAATTTAGTGCAGATTTTTCCTTTGTTTATTCCAAACTTTGAAAATGCATTCACATGACACTGTGGTTTACCAAAATTTTATTTCTCTCAGATAAAAATACACCTTTTTTATTTTGTGGAACAGAGCATTGATGTGGGATTCAAGGACTGATGTATAACAGCTTGGGATGCTGTATCTTTGCTCTGAGTCCTGTGCTGAAGAGTATTGGCCATTACAAATGCCCACAACTCCCTCTCTCTCATAGCTGCCTCTCCTCTCTGCTCCGCATCTTGAATCTCAGCAAAACCAGACAGTCCCTTACATCAAACGGATGTCCAGGAGTACATTACAGCAGAAGTGATGCAGACATGCTGAAAGCCTTGATGTGCTGCTCCTTTAGCGAAAAGTGTCCTCTTCATCTGTCAATTGATTTTTTTTCATAAAACAGGCTAACAGCTGTTATTAACACAGGGAATGTTTGATCAGAGACACTCTTGTCAGTGAAACACTGATTTACTAGTTCTTTATGCTTTTGTACTTGGGAAATAATAAAATGGTTTTGGCTTGAGTTTCTTTTTTCCACTTCGGATTTTTGAAACCATTTCTGAACAGCCAGAGGGAAAGTATCCAAAATCTACTGTTTTTCACAATGTCATGAAGAGGGTAAACACATTAACACAAGTCATCCCATTTCCCAATTCAAACTCCTTTAGCGAAAGATTCCCAACTCTTTGCTCGACATTTGGATAAAATCTTTATAGACACTCTCTTGTCTTAGTATAGGAATACTCAGTAAAAACTTTGGGTTCACCCTGCCTTTTTGCCCATCCCTAACCACGTCTCAGCTGAGCTTCCCCAAAGCCCTCTGCCCTCAGCTCCAAAATCCTCTCTTCCTTGGGAAAAAGCAGAGCTCTGGCAATAGCAAAATCTGCAATGGTTGGCTTTTTTTTTTTTTTTTTTTTTTTAAAATCTGCTCAGCACTTTATGAAAATGACACCTCTATTTTGAGATGTTTTGGTAGCATTTAGAGGAGAAATAGAGATGTTAAGTACTTTTCCAGGTACCCTAGCATTTAAGCCAATAATAAAACAATTTACCTTAGAAAAATGTACAGTATTTTACTTTTCTTTTTTCTTTTATAACATTCTTATGGCAGTGGATGCTCTTTATCCATGAAATTGTAAATACTCTTATTCTGTAAGCCTAGTGCATGCTGCCATTTATGATAACTACATTTGCTAAGCCAGAAATGTAACTGTAGATTGGCAGGCAGTTGAGAATACCAATTATATTGTCTGTATGGAGCTGGCAGCTCCATCCTATCTATGTGATAATAACTTTTCATACTAAGTTTGATTTTACTGTTGTAGGGTGATTTTTATATAACTAGATCAGCTCATTCAATTAATGTCAACAACTAAATTTTACTTCAGTCCCCAAAGATGACCGAGGCCACATTTGTTTAGACACCTACATAAATGGGGATTAATATTTAATAACATTGTCAACTAAACTATTGTGTTTAAGTGTCACTCTTGCTAGCTCATTGAGTTCTCTGAATAAACAGACAAGTTTTCCATGTCAAGTATTATGGGTAGAAATTCTAGGTTTTTTTCTAAAGGAGAATTGATGTCAGCCAAGGAAATGAGAGTTTCCATCCATAAACACATACTCCTGCATGAAAGAGATGTAAATGTGCCTTACAAATGTGTTTCATAGAAAATGGGAACTCTAAATCTCTCTAGCATAAAAAGATCCATAAAACATTTTTCTGAATGAGGACTTGCCTGACACAATGCAAAAAAAGAAAAAAGTCACTACTATTCTTTCTTCCCTCCTTCTCCTTTCCGTTTTCTTCAGACAGTATCACAGTTCAGCCACAGTTACAAACAAAGCAATGCCACTTCAGTGCAAAACAGGGAGTGCTGGTTATTTATGCCACAGACAGGTATTTCTGGTGTTTCTCCCTATTCCATTTATCTTTCTCCATTTCACAGAGATTTTCCTACTCTCTTGGACTGTCTAAAAACAAAAGGATGGCAGTGAAAGGAAGTCCTGTGAACTTTCACGGCGTTTGGTTGCTATGGCAGAGGTCTCTCTTCAGACACAGTAGGATCCCTGTAGCCACAGTGACCGTCTCCCATGGGCAGGGCACAGCTTTTGCAGCACTGGGAGAGCCACGGAAAAGGCAGGAATGCACTTCAGTGTCACATAAGTGACAGGGAGGACATTTAAGAACCAAGGGTGGTGGGGGGAGAGTTGCTTTTGCAGTATTCCCAAGATAGTTGAATGTGGTCATTGAAGATGGAAAACCTCCTTTATTCACCAGTGTCTCTGCATAGCTCAGGAGCAGAAACCACACAAACCACCAGTCCACACAGAACGCTGTTTTGCCACTTTGAGCTGCCTGGGATTGTCACAGATGAGGATTGACTAACACTGCCACTGGAAAGTTTCTTCCTGGGTCAAGCTACAGCCAGGATCTCAGTGAACTGTTTACATAACATCTAGTGGCAATCAGTTATTCAGGGTAAATATTGATTACATCAACACACAGAATAACCTGTGGGTTTTATTGCCTATGGGAGCAGCCATTTTTGCTTTGAAAGAATGAAGTAATATGACCCCATGTAATCCTACATCTGCTATACATACAGATAGGAGAATTAAACTCTAATTGTTGCATTTTATAATGCCCTGCCCTGCTTTGGTTGAGATTGTTTGTTCCCCTGTCCAATCAATTCGGTGCCAAAATTTCTCAGAATCCTTTCTTTCTTCCTCTGCGTCAATTTTGATCAAAAGCAATCAAAACCAAGTAGAGCACAAAATGAGAATGCATCATTGATTTAGGCAATGGCACAGTAAGAGTTTATTCCTTCTCTTTTTTGCTTCCTTAATGATCACAAGCATTAAATCAGAGCGATCTTCTTGGTTACCTCTGTTCATTCTTACTTTGAGAGTAGAAGTAATTTAAAAGTTCATTTATTATGATTTTTTTAAAAACTCTTTTTTCCAATAATGTATTGTCCACAATGAATTTTATATTGTGAATTGTGGTTGCTCATCCAGATGCTTTCATGGAGCTTCAGAAATGTCTCCATTTCTTGAACCGTGAGCCTTTGAAGCAAAAGCAAACGCTTCCTTAAACCTGAATCTATTGCATCCTATAGTGGTTCCTTAATTATTTTCATGTTTGAAACATTTCAACAGGATTAAATGGCATATTTTTCTTTTTATTAGAACTGTGTTGCTTCTCTTAAAGCACTTTTTTATAGATAATAAATGTTATCCAAGCATGTTTTTGAACTACTCCACTAATGCCAAAGTAAAGGTCACTTTTTGATATTTCTGTGGTACCAGCCATATAATGGGATCAGCTACAGTGACACTCTGTTCTGGCAGTAAATTAATGATGAATTTTGCATTATTCTGGCACTTCTGTCTTTAGTGTGATAGCTTCTTCATAAGTTTCAGATAAATCACAGATATATCCATGATTAATCTGGAATCAATCTGTTTTTCATATTATTACTATTTCTTATAATGCTTTCTTTGAAGCAACGTCATTCAACCATCAGTAAGCCAGGCCCTTTTGAACAATATTCTTCAATCTCCCTCCACACGGAAGAGTGACATTATGGGGTTGTTTACTGCATTCCTGGGGTATTATTTTCTTTGTGGTCTTTCTCTTGTCTAGGAAGCAATCTTCTTTGGCCTTTTAAATTTTAGGATTGTGAAGAAGAAATATTTTTTTAATACAAGTTTTGCCCAGAGGGTTCTTTTTTCTTAAATCTGTTTTCTTAAATCTCTTAAACCACAGATAAATCTGGTGTCCTTGGTGTAAGCCAAAGTAGTTGTTCTACCTGGGTGGAATAAATGAGTGCTGCTTTGGCTGACTTTCTGATAAAGAGGTTTTTGAAAGTTTAACCAAGTGATTTTTGTTTTGTTCTGCAGCATGCAGAGAGTCACAGTAAGGCCATAGCAAAGGAGCAAGATACGAAATACAGTTTGAAAACTAAAGTATAAATTTGAGCTCATTATTCTGTGTTTAATTTCAGTCATTTTTTATTCTCGGCTGGCATTCGCCCTTTTGCCAGTCTTCCTACCCTGATGGTCTGGAAGTTAAGGGGCAGTCACATGCACACATGCAGTCTTCCATTAAAAAAAACCAACAAAACAAACAGTTTAAACTACATTTAAAATTTGGGGTTGATTTTTCATTGAAAACAAATGTCCATTTGATTTTGTTTGGCTTTTACTGCTTGCCTAGTGAAGGTATATGAAAAGTCAGCATACTTGAAGCACACATGTATGTGTTCAGTTATGTGTCTTGTACATATGTTTTTCAAAATTTGACAGCTTTTCCTTAAATTGAAAAAATGATACTGTTTAGCTGTCACAACAGATACTAACAGGGAAGTGAAGGATGCTGAATTTAGACAGCAACTAAACATTTTGTTATAAGAAAACTTTCCACACAATGAACACACCAATAGTATGAGGTCTCCACTCTTCAGAGAAGAAAATTTCACAAGTTGAAGAAGTCTGGAAAGGAATAAGTCTTGCCTTAGGAAAAAGGGATCTTTGGAGATTGTGGTTTTGGCCATCAGATAGGGGATGCAGTCTTGCAGCCAGGATTTCTGGGAGTTGAGATGTATGCACAACCAAGGGTTTAAAAGTCAGATTCCTATTTATGTTAAAATGATCAGACTGTCAGAGAAATAATGCCCTACAGTTGATAACATTGGATAGAATTATTTATGTAATTAAGAAAATGTAAAATAGATATGAGGAGATCTGGCAGATTTGGTTTATTGACCATTTACTGTAGCAGGATGTAATTTAGGATAGCAACACTATAAACACAAGAGAAGTAGACCTTTACAAAACATCTGCTCTCTAGCATTGAAAGTTAGTGTTTGCTCAACAAAGCTCTTCTATATAAAATAACATACAGGAAAGTGAGGCTTGAAATGTAGAATCAATAATGTGATTTTTCTCTTTAGCCCAGTGCATTATAAAGGAAGTTGAACATTTGAGGAACACTGTGTTCCTCAAGTATTACTAAGAGATAGAAAAGGAATGTGTTGTATTGTCAGTGTTCTTTTCTAAATTATAAACTTGAAAAGATGATTTACTGACCAGTTCTGAAAGAGCAAAAGATAGATACAGCTCTTTTAAAAAAATACCCAGAGAAATGTAAGACACATTTTACCACAGTGACTTAGGCAAAATTTTTCCTGGGGGTCCGATTTCTGTATATCCATCAGGCGGGATTTTTGTTCTCTAATAGCATGGATTTTGAATAAATTCTGTGTACAGTAACAAGGTTTTGGTCCCATGAGGACATATTTTTAATGCTGACAGTTTCCTGTCACAGGTAGCAACATCCTATGTATTATTTACTGTGGAACACAATATGCCTGATGATGTGCCTCTGGTCCCTAACCAGGGAGGAGGTGGGAAATGGGAATTGTTGAAACCCATCACAGGAAGAGCAGACTTCTTACCCTGAACTGGCCAGGGAGATAGCAAAGGAGAAAGTGGGCATAAACTGACAATAGGGGCATGGCCTTAACAAAAAAAAATATTCTCCAGGGTTCAATATACAGATTCATTCAAATCTTATCAAAGAAGAAGGATAGAACATTTCTACTGTTTTAACCCAGAGGCAAATGAATTTGTGGATCTTTGCCTTGATGCAGATTAAAGGGAAGTGCTGAAAACAGGTGGATTGTAGCAAGTAGCTTACAGCAAGTCCAGGAAACATAATTTTAATCTTTTTTTTCCTGAATTCTGCCTACTAGAAGACACCTCTACCATTTGATTTATTGTCATGTGTAAGCAACTGTGAGGAACTTCAGAAAGGTACAGTTTATATCAAACTATGGGGAAGTAAATTATCTTATTTGCTCAACTGAGAAATCCAGTGTAATGAAATAACTGATGGAGTCTTACAAACTTACAGGTGAATTCAAAACTGAGCTTACACAAAAATTGAAAGTGTGCAGAAGGATGAACTAATTCTGTACCAGAGCTGTAGCCATTTACTAGGGGAGCTTTGTGAATCAGTTCCCATAAAGAAATATATATAGGACTTCAGCTACTTAAATATTTTAGGCAACAATGGTTACTTTGACCCACAAAATGATATTTTATTTTATCTTACTCAGTTCCTATCCACATATGTTCCTTACATCTTGTGTTAAGTAAGGTGATTTACATTCATTATATACACTGTGTGCAGGCATTGTCTTCAGTCCTAATTAAGGCTGATGTTTAAGGATATCTGCATGGGTGTGAGTTAAAATAAAACAATATTTACCCCAAAACTGAGATAATAGTAGGTGCTTGTGGATCTTCTTAGCTGTGAAGAAAAGAGGGAACTCTTTAATCTCAGTGCATGCCATGTGTTACAGGACAAACATAGCTCTCAGAAGGGCTGTGTTTATTTGGAAGGGAAATTTATTTAAATGTTTATATGAGCAAAGCTGCAAAGTTACAATTTTGGGGACTGTGATGACTAGGCAATAGCACTTAATGCTCATACTGTGCCAGTCTTGTTATATGAATGCATGGAACCAGGCACATTCCATGTCTCCTACAAAACATGCATCATATTTCATCATCTAAAGCAATAGCTTTCATTTATAATTAATAACCTGTTACATAAGCCTCACCTACACTTATAGTTGGCTGTGTTATCCCATGTATTCCGAGTAAAAAAAGGAAGATATTTTAGCAAGGTCTGAAGTAGGTGAGGTCCTGCTGGGAGGGAAGAGTGTTAGAAATGTATTATTAAGATGTTGAAGGTTTACAGATAAACTGTGACCTAATGAAATACCACCAAGGAATAATGACAAGATCTGGATTTGTTTGCTGGCTTGGGTTTTGTCCTACCTGGAAATGCAGTTTAGTTTAGACTGTGTTGTGTTCATGTTGTATTTACAGGCAAAGAAAGGAAATTATGCTTTCCTGTGGGATGTGACAGTGGTGGAATATGCTGCGCTGACAGATGATGAATGCTCTGTGACAGTCATTGGAAACAGCATCAGCAGCAAAGGATATGGGATAGCACTGCAGCATGGAAGTCCCTACAGAGATCTTTTCTCCCAGAGGTAAACTGAAACAAAGCTTGTTTTGTAGGATTTCTCTCTATAGCCATCAGCCATTTGCAGTTCACATTAATTTTGGCATTTAATTAATAAAGAATGATGAATACATGACAGCAGAGAGGTTATGAGTTCAGGCTCCCAACAAAGCTGCTACTTCTGCTCCTTGTGCATCCAGTTTGGGAGGCTTGTGGCTTCACACCTTCAGACAGCACTGCCACTGGCAGAGAGGACTGATGTCCTCAGAGCTTTGTGTGAGGTAGAGACTGAAGAGAGATCTTGGATTCATGCTACATTCTGCAAGCTCTGAAGCAGTGTGTTGCTCCCTGTGGTAAGCAAGCAGTAATGCCTTAGTTTGTTCTTTAGGGTGGAGGGACAGGTCAAACTCTCACAATGGTACAGGGAAACAAGAACTGCTGAGTATTGCATGGGACTGCCAGAACCTGGAGACTGTAAAACTATGCCATTTAGTGATCTCTGAGCTATCAGCTGGGAATATCTTGTCCATGTGAATGTGTATCCTGAAATGAAGACAGTCAGTTGTGCAGGCATGTGTGGCCTTAGCAGAAGGTGAGCCAGTGCTCTGCTCCAGGCAGGGAACTGAAGCAAGATTTCCTCATCTTGCTCCCTCTCTATAAAAAGGAGCAAAACTCCAGCTGCATAACTAGAGACAAAGCTGCCTCAAGAGAAAAGATTGTTGGTAAACAGCTAAAACAGTTATCAAACCAAATCCAAAATGAATCATTCATGCAGAGAAGGGACACTTCACAAGAGACAAAACAATGATTAATTAGCAACTGTTAACACAGTAATTCAGGCATTAAGTAACAGCATTGAAGTAAAATCCTTTTGAATAAATTGCATTTGCTGAAGTAAATGAGTTGGTCGCTGCTTAAACAGATTTGTACTAAGTGGTGCACAAACAGTAGCATGTTTAGCCTCGCATATTTTTGAAATTATTGTAGGAGAGCAGCAGTGGAGTGGGTAGAGCATTTCACTAGTGGGACCAGCTGCTGCAGCTGAATGTAGCCAGACCAGGCATGACTAACTGGAATGTGGTGATTTCCCTTGGAAATTATGTTTGCATTGCAGTGGAATTTTTGTCAGTCTCTTTCTTTTTCTGAAGTTACCCAGTGGAGTTTACCTGCTGCTCTGAATAGAAAGGAATCTGGTATAAGTTTCAGATTAAGAATACAGCACTGGTGGTGGTGGAGTTTTGAATTATTTACTATTGTGGGATAGTAAAGAGTTTTGCAGCATAAGGAAAAGACAAAAAATTGTAAACACGGATCATTGCAAATAATCTTTGTCTTTTGAAATTCCTGCAGGATCCTAGAGTTGCAAGAAAGTGGAGATTTGGATGTTCTTAAACAGAAGTGGTGGCCACGGATGGGACGTTGTGACCTGAATAGCCATACCAATGCACAGACAGATGGGAAGGCACTCAAGCTGCACAGTTTTGCAGGAGTTTTCTGCATTTTAGCAATAGGCCTTCTTCTTGCTTGCTTGGTGGCAGCATTGGAGTTGTGGTGGAACAGCAACCGTTGTCATCAAGAAACACCGAAAGAGGTCCATAACTTTTATTCTTATCACAATTAAAAGTAGAAAACACGAAAGAGAGAGCAAGTGGAAGTTGTGGGATTTTAGGTGCTCTCATACAATAAATTTGATTTATTTTGATTCGCCATACTAAGCTTTGCATATAACTTTTTGGGTGGTTGTTTCTAAGAAAATAAAAGCAAACAAACAAAAGTGTCTTTTGTGCACATGGAAGGTGCCAAACTGACAGCCCTGGAGACTAAAGTCCTCTATTTATTTGTAGAGCAGATACAGCATGGGCAGCAGCAGTGCAAACTTCCCCTCATTGCCCCACCAATGTGCCTCAACCCTGACCTGGAGAGACCACCTTTAGGGGTAAGAGAGTGGTTCAGAAACATGCCCTCGGCCACTCTGCTGTGAGTGCCGGGGAGGCCAGTCACGGGCACCCCAGTGTGCCATCTGTGCTGATGTTTGCTCTGATCTGAGCCCCCATCCATTGGCTGGGAGATCCATGTCCATCCTGCACAGGCTCTGCAGCTGCCAGACGTCTGGTAGCTGCTCTCCTTCATGGCTGACCTAGGCTGAGTTTGAAGAGGTACATGAGCAATTAAAAATAAATCAGCTAGTTAATAATTGAATAAGCCATATTGCCATGACGCTGTTTAAATGCTTCCCTCCTTTTGAAGTCAGTTTTATTTCTAAAAGTAGGAGCTCTGAGGAAGCTGACCTTCATATAATATGTTTTATCTAGGAAAATATGTCTGAGAATTTCTTGGGTTTGAAGTTTCCATGCACAGCAGCCAGTAATAGTTAGCAATGCTAAGATAGAATAATCAGTCTATACTCAGATCTGTCTTGCATGAAGCTTATATTTGTTTGCGTAGATTAAACGTTTAACAAACTAACCTCTTGTAATTTTGAAGACACTGAGGCATTTGTAGGTGCTTTCATCTTGGAACAGATGTTTGTTACAAGCAAATAATAGCAGTGAGCTGCACTACAGCTGGAAAACAGTATGTAGCCCATCAGTTCTAATCTGTGTTTCTCAAGTTGCAGGAGTACAGGACTAATTGACATACCTGTCACCTGTAAGCAGTTTTGGCAAATTGGCAACCTGGTCTAGTGGATGGTGTCCCTGCCCATGGCAGAGGGGTTGAAACTGGGCATCTTTAGGGTCCCTTCCAACCCAGATGGTTCCTAATCCTAAATCCTAAGATTTTGCCCTGCCACCTTGTAGGAGTTGCTCCTTTGTAACCCCAGAGGTGCCCCTTTAGGTGAAGGCCTAAAGCCCAGCAGTAGGTGATTCACTGCACACCATGAAATCCTGCAGGGCAAGGGCAGGGATGCTTCCCAAGGTGTCCTCATGCTGTGTGCACAAGCACTTATCTGGCCATACTGTGTGGTGTGTTCCCCTCTCTATGCTCAGGGACTTGCCTTTGTGTATCTTTGTAGAGTGAGATGAGAATATGACCTAAAGGCAGTTTCATATAGCTAAGGTGAAATAATTCATTCTTTTGTTGCAAGGAGTTTTGAATACTCAGTTTCCATTGGTGAAAAAGAATGTGTCTTCCTGAGTTTAAGTATTTTCTTTTTCGCCCATCCCCTTAATTTCCTTTTTAATAACTATAAGGATTATTGCATATTTGTGCCTACCCCATCCCATCTTTTTTTTCCTTTCCCGTCCTTCTCCTTCTCCCCTTTTCCTCCAATATGTTCTTGATCAAGGTTGGTCTTGTACGTCTGTAGTGCTCTCTGTAGTGCTCTTTTGCAGTTTCTTTGACAAACATAGAATACTTTTAACCTTCTGTGTTTTAAAGCAAACTGAAGTTACCCCCATGGTAGAGCTGTTCTTGGGGAGATGGCTGTGTGGGGGGCTAGACCTGCCCTTGGAGCACAGCTAGGCTGGGTTGGAGGTAAATTAAACTAGGGTGCAGAGCATGGACAGGTTCCAGGCAGATCAGTGATGGGGGTGCTGCCAGGAGAGAGGGAGCAGAGTGAGTGGGAGCCCTGGCACAAGCAGGTGTAAAGGCTGAACGAGGAGGTGCATGTTCCCCATGCGAGGGCACAGGGCTGGACTGAGCTGGCGGGAGGAAGATGCATGGAGGGCAGGATGGGATGGAAGGAGGGGTTCTCTGAAAGGGACAGCTGGGTGCAGTGACAGGCAGGCAGCTAGAGGCACCTTTGGGTGGCTCAGAGCAGCCAGAGGGAAGGGTGACTGCTGCCCAGAGCCACAGACAGACAGGAGCCTCAGGAACCCTTTGCCTAGGCCAATGGCCACATTGCTCTGGCCCTGCTGCAGATCAGGGGCTGGGGGCTCTGGTCACAGGGACCACAGCATCTGCTCAACTTAATTAGCAAATGAATGTAGAAGATACTTCCTGGCAGATTAGTGGCCATATTTTATTTATGTGCTACCGGTGAGGAGGGATTGAAATTGGATGTCTGATGGCTACTGCAGTTAGGGTAGGAAACCAAGTTTCAGAAGAGATGGGTGAATATAGGTTGAAGGTTTTTGATGTGTTTAGAATAACCAGGTTTCAAAACTGTGGGAAGGACAGGATCTGGGGCTGAGGGGAGTGTGGAGTCCTGGGTGCTTCTCTACTTGAGCCAGGAGCAGTGGCTGAGCCTGGTGTAGGGGGCCGAAAGCACAAGGAGGATTTGATCTCCAGGAGGCATATGTTCAGGATTTCTAGCACTGTGTGGTATCCAGCATTTCTAGAGCAAGAGCCACAATGGCAGAGCTACAGCACGAGTAGCGTACATAGAACATTAAAATATGCCTCTTAGCTGAATCTGGTACTCCAGCCAAGTCACTAGTTCAGTAACAGCTGCAAACTCAAGTTATGCTGCTGATTTTCTTCTGCTTTTGGGAAGGCTTTGGCAAAACACGAATGTTGTGATATCACCTAAAAATTGTGGGAACTGGGATGTCTCCCAACCCTTTTCTGCTGTGAAGCAGAGCTTGTGGAGGGTCATAGCAAGGGCTGATTTTCTTGCAGTCTAAAATGAACCCTTGGTGTTGCCAGTGAGGCAAGGAGAAGGTGGCAACATTTAGCTTCTGTGACCCTCACCTTGTTAGGCGCTTTATAAATCCCTTATGAGACATTACAGTGGAACCAGAATTGAATGAGGAGTTGTCTTGACTTGTGTAGCATTCTCTGTTGGGCATGACCCACTTGATTAGCTGTATCATATCAACAAATGCCAACTCAAAAAAAAAAGGTAAATGTTGGGAATATGAATGTGCAACTGTTATGGCAGATTTATGACAGGGTTGGGTGGCATTCAGCTTGCTGGAGAGACAGAAAAAGCATTTTTTAGGGACTCTTATTTTTTATGTCAAGGGTCTCTGTAGTCTGTGGCCAGAATAATATGCACTGCCTTCATTGGCATTAGAGAAATATTTTCAGCTGACATTAAGGTGTTGTTTTTTGCCAGTTTGTTGCCTTTTCTTTTTCCACTTTGTGTTCCTTCGGTTTGTGTGGAGGTTAGGCTGAGCCAGTACACGGATGTCCAATGGTTCAGATGTCTGCATGGTGTGAATCACAGCTCTTAATTACAATGAGTGTGAGGAATGTAGTGTTAACTATGTACCTGGGAGGAGCAGGAAGCCTGTCTTGTGAAACCTGACAACATAACCTGGACTTTGATATTTCGTTTGATCTACATTTGTAGAAACTATACAGGAAGAGTTATGGCAGGGGCAGACTGCTTCCAATTAGAATTTTTTTACATTTTTGGCATAGGAAGAAACTCTACCCCACAAAAATGTAAAAAAGTAGTATTGTTCGTACACACTAAGTCAATTCTTTAGGATAAACCTCCAGGAAAGATGAATTCCCTCTGTTTTTCCAAAGACATAGTTGCCATTGGTTCACAATTGTATCATTCAGGGAATAGTGACATTTCTTGCTAGAAGAGGGAAGGCTGGGTTGATTTTTTTCGGGATGTTGATACAAGATATTTTTATTCTATTTGAAGCAGATTTGTAAAAATGTTTCTAATGAGTTCTGCTGTACAAATCTTAATGTTATCCCTATTAATTCTTCATTTAATCCTTATCAGACCAGATTAACAAAAGAAAGATTAGCTCCAGCATCAGGAAAAAATGTACTGCTGCAACACCATGCCACATTCTTCTAATAGGGCTCAAGTTTGCAGTCTCTTCAAGCTGGAAAATATCTGGTAATGTTAAAATTGCCTTATTACTTTCTAATTCAGAAAAACTTGCACTACGTCATCTTTTTAAAAAAAAGATATTCTGGAATTTATAATCTCTCTCCTCAGTGTTAGTACCCAGCCATCCAATACCCACAGTGAAATTTAGCCAGCTCATGCATCTATCTCTGTGTGTTAAAATCTTGAATTTACACAGCCGCTATTCAGCCTGCAATACTGATACCTAATCGTTTGACTTTGATAAGCTTCAGAGAATTAAGGAGTTGTGAAAAATTAATATTTATTCTGGAGTCTTTGTTCAGTCACTGCATGTCCCTTTTAAATGACTGAGCAATCAGATAAAGTTACTAAAATCTGGTATCATATAAATGTTGAACTTTTGACAACTGTCTCTGGATTTCTATAACTTTTTGTATGATTCCTATGCATTTATTTCACAATATCGGTAAGCCATAATGTAATTTGGATCATTTAACAGCCAAGGGCTTTGCCACATCATCAGATTGTTGGTCTCTTTTATCCCATTTGAAAGAATGAAAGGCAGTTTTCCCATCTTCATTGTCATTATGACCCAGTGTGGCTGTTTCCTGCAGTGGGCTCCCCAGCATCCTCTGTGCTTTATCAGCTGTGTCTTTGTGTGATGTGCTAGTCCTCTGAAGAGTATTACTTCTGAGATCTCTTCAGAACTATTAAAAAAGCATTTCTAGTTCATCCCCATATTACAAAACAATGGAAACTTACAAGCAAAGATAAAATATCCTAGTATTCATGGAAAGAAAGTTAAATTCTCATATTCACTGTGCATGAGATTATTCACTAAAAAAATAACAGGTAACCCCATGTTACACAAAATTAGTCACTTATACAGGATGATTTTTGTTTTCTGGAAACTTATATCAGTTACATCTCTCATAAGAGGTGATATTGATTCACTTATATTTGATATAGCTCTTGAAAGACAATGTTAGAATGACCCCAAGAAAGTCTTGCTTTGATTCTTTCTTTGCAGATAATATATATGATTAATCAAAAATCTACTTTTCCAAATCAGCTGTAGTATTCTTAGCAATGTGAGTGTTTCAGAAACTGGACCAAGTGTGTTTGGGATTCTGTAGTGCAAAAAGATTTGGGGGTTTTATGGGTTAAGGGATAGCATAGTTTTCCACTTCCTGAGTTGCTACTAGTCATTGTCTCCTAACTTGTGTCTAATCTATAATTCATTAACAATCACAGTCTTCACGGCTTTGTTTGTGATTTCTTTGTTTTCTCATGCTTCTGCAAAACCATTTTATTCATTAGACTCTTTTCACTTTTCTGTCCTTTTTATTTTAATGTTATTTAAAGGGGGCAGCATTTCAGGTATTGTCCAGAGTGGGAACAGACTTGTGTACTAGTAAAAGCGCCTTATAATTCCTATTTCCTCCTACTCCAAGCTTAATAGTGTCTTAAATGTATTGAATCTCAAAAAGCCTAGACTCTGCGAGCTCTATGAGATAGTGAGAGGTAGCAAAATTACTCAAAAAGTTGTCACAAGTACCCTGGCAGTATGCAGGATGAAAGAAGGACACCCTGTATATCTATGCCCATGGCAGCCTTTTGTGACCTGCCTTAAACTCCCCTGTTTCCATGTCCACTGAAGTGCAAATTCTAGCCTACCTCAAAAATCCATTCTTCCAGCTTTAGCAGTCATGAAAGTTGCCCACTAAGACTCTCCTCTGGTACTGGAAGAGCATAAAACCCAGTGTACCTTACAAATGGAAATATGAGCAGGCAGACATGAGTCCAGTGGATCCACATTTGTCACTGCTAAGAACTGCAGTTTGCACTGTGTGCATCTCACTTTAGTTCTCCAGCCAGATACTATTCCATGGCAATCGAGGCTTCTGTACCCTCAGCATGGTGTCAGCACTGTTGGTTTTGATTATTGAAGAGTCTTTTGCTTTCACCATTATTTTCACTTTCCTTGTCTTTTTCCTTGTCACTTCATTTCCCTTGTCTCCTTTGTGGTGTTACCTTTTTATCTGACAATTTGATTTGCCCCGGGATGGTTCCTTTTGAGAGTGAAAGGAAACATGAGATCATCAAACCGATATTTTATTTTCCCTTCATTGCATGTTCTCTATATTTTATCTTGTTTTTATTTTAAATTATTTTTTTCTGTATTTTAATGACATGTCTGAAATCTTTGTACATTTTTTGCTCAGTTGCATATAAATTATCATTTGTTTGTACCACTGTATTGTATTCTACTTTTCTAAGAATAAATAAAGGTTTTTTGGGGAAAATAAATCATGCAAACATTGGCAAAATAATGCATTTTAATGCCATCTAGAAATTCAGTTTCAAACCAGCTTTGAATATAATAAGCTGAGAAACTTCATTTAACTAGCATTTTTAAATCAGTAAAGTGGTGTTAGGAATCAGTCATCCCAGAATGCAAAGTTTAATGTTATTTGATGATAAAGTATAAGCTGGAAGAATCAGTCAAAAGAAAAAAAAACTAAAAAGAGGACTATGTAATATATAAATTACTTTGTAGAGAGGCTGATAATAATCTGGAAGGGCATCTTAACTATAACTTGGTGTTGGCTTTTTATGTGAGTGAAGAAACAAGATTTTCTCTTTGGAGGTGCCTATAGTGAAGCAGATATTCTGTAATTCCTGGTCCCAGGCAGGGTGCACATCCCGAATCCAATGAAATCAGTCACCTCTTGCTATTGATCACCATAGATTTTGGTCAAGGCTGTAATGGATTTAAAAGTGACATCTCATCCCTGTGATTTATGGCACTGGGCCCAGACTTCTGCTACCCAAAGCAGTGCTGAAGCAATTGAGGTTTTTACCAGCACATTTCCCTAACTGCAAGGAAGGGATTTTTGTGTTTGGTTTAATTTTTCTCTGTCATACAAGAAAACTCTGCTAATGGGATCCTTAGGGATATAATCTGGATTTACTTGGTGTAAACCTTAGGGGGGAAGAAAATTATTCAACAGAAATAAGCTTAAAAAATGAATGTTGCCATGCAGGGAAATCAAAAAGAAATAACCTGTTTAAAGTTTCAGTTTGGTGATGAGTGTAAGTTCTTGCTTAATTTGCATTACATTGCCTATCCCAGAGAACTTCTGTGGCTACTCATGAGCTTAGCATGAGCTTATGTATTTTACTGAATTGGAGCCTTAATGTGTCAGATTCTTTTAGATTCTTCACAAAATGTTTACAGAGCTAATTTTTGTATGTCTTATCTCAGCCTACGGCGGTATTTCAAAGTTGACTTTTTGAAGGGGGTGTAAAATAACAAAATCAGTAAAAGTTTAAAATAAAAAAAAAGCATAAAATGTGACTTTTTCTCAAATTTCTTTTGCATTTTTGTGGTTTGTAAAATGCCTTAGGTGTTGATCTGACTAAGTATTTAAACATGTACCTAAAATTAAATAAGAATTGTATTCTGATCTCACCCAGAGCACTAAACATTTCCATTCCTTTTAGTAGCATAGGATCAAACTTCAATTGCTTTGAAACCAACATGTATGAAGCAGAAACTGGGAGTTACATGTGCATTGAAGTTATTTGCTGAAGATTGACCTTACTATGCAATAATATTAACATGCAATTTATAAACCTATTTATCAACTGAATTTAAATAATTTTATAGTACCTGAAATAACCTGTGGTCAATATTAGCAAAATATTAAGGAATCACAGATACCAATACTGTGGAAAATATATTTTTTTAATAATGAATGGCTTGGTTGTGATTTTCCATAAGTTCAGACCCATATTTATAAGCACATATGTAGAAAAGAGCTACTCAAACTCACTCAACATAACAAATATTATTTCTTCAGAATTACTCAATATGCAAGAGTTATCTTGCAGGAAAAACTGGTGTCCAGATTTTTACTACGCTGAGCTGCTTTAATGATTTGGCTGGTCATGTCTTTTCTTTTGTCAAAATAGGAACTTGGGCAGTTTCCAAGATAAAGCCCTGAATGGGGGTGCAGAAGCCTTTTCAAAATTTGTTTCAAAATTGAAAAAAACTGTGGCTAATAGTCAGGAATAAGAGTTTTGTGAGGCTTTCAAATAGCTAGAGTGGAGATGAGAGGCTCTGTAAGTCAGCTAACACTGGGCATCTAACAGGTTGTAGAAGCAATTCTTTGTCTCCCGTGCTCTCTTCTACTCCTGGCATAATAGGAAAAAAAAGGGAACTTTTGAGATTTGGATGTGACTAGACAGGAATGGTGAAGGACGGTGTGGAGCAATCTGTTATGCCTGATGCTCCAGCAGAGTAAATCAGAGTGGTAAAGGATAGCATTGCTTTGATTTGGGCTCACTAGAGTGAAAAATTACATCCCTTATGGACTAGATTATAATTTAGGATTAAAAAGCTGTGTAAAGCAATGTAAAAAAACCGTTACGTTTTAGTGAGTTTTGGAATGGAACCTTCATGAATGTAATTTTTTCTTCATAAAGGAGTAATCTGTCACCTCCCAGTGTAATTTTAGATGTTGTCAAATTCTGAAAACACCACCCTCTTGAGGGCCATCCTCTTCTGTTGCTATGCTATTTCAGACCAGAAGTATAAGAAATAATAAGTATATGTTTGCTGTAAAGAGTGAAATATTAATTACATTATTAGCCTCACTATCTTGATCCTTTTTTTTTTCTCCCCACATCTTTCTTTCCCTTTCCATCTGGAGATGGCCAATGATGTGAGGTTGGGCCTCAGAAGCATGGTGAGAATTTACAATAAACATATAGATGATTGGTTTCTTGTTGAAAATGCCTGCACAGATGAATCCCTGAGTTTTCTCCTCATCTTTACCTTGCCCTGGAACCCGCCTTGATCCTCACCTGTGTGTTGTTGGAGATGCCTGTAACTGCAGTCTGTGTACACAATCGAGGTTCCTCTGATTGCAAGTTCTCCTTTCTCCCGAGTTCCTTTGCAGAGACATTGGCATGCTCATCAACCAGCACTCATCCTGTACTGCATTTTGCTGCTTGCATTGGAAAATGTTTCTTTGCATTCTCTTACTGTCCTGTTTATTTTTAACCTTATGAAAACTGTGGAAACATCTGTATAATGTGAACCACTCGCTCATTCTCTTTGTGGTTGGGTTACCAGCTGGTGAATCAAGGTTGGTAAGGATTTTAAAGCTTGAATATCTCAGCATGAGGCTGAATGTCCCCTTTGAGTGACAAATGAAAACGCTATCACAGCCTCTTCCCTGGCAGGTTTGGGTGTGCTGTGAGGACTAGACTGTGCTCTCTGTGAGGGCCCTTAGTTAATGGATTGTGGTGAATGTGGGAGCAGATCACTGCCAGCCACTCTGAGGTGACCTGCTGTCACCTCGTGTGCGATGCTGTCCCTGCCAGTACCGTGTCTGTGTATTTATTCACATGGTGCCAGAGCATGGCGATGCAATTGAAGAGGATAAATACGACAGAGGTTTAGCTGATTTAAATTGGTGTGCATTGTCAGCTTCAATGGCCTGCTGGGGAGATCTCTGTCTGGAGCATTCCTGGCACGGCTCACAGGCAGGACCCTTGGGACACTTCAGAATTAGACCCCTGGTTAGATGTGATTTCAGGTTAGATAAATCCAACCAGGGTAAGGTGTGCAACAAGTGTGGGAAGATGTGAACTGCTTCATGAAGGCTCTTGCTACTTGCCCCAGTTCTGTAGCCGGTCATAGTTACTTGTTTCGTCTCTAGGCTTTAGGTAATAATTGATTTTCACCTATTTCCTGGCTGTGGGTAGGTGGGAATAAACTTTGGCAGTGTATTTGAAACAATTTTCTATCACATCAATATCAACTTTGCACTATTCTATATCATCTCACTTTTTTTTCAGGTTTACTTAAGAGGGAAAAGAGTGTTACTTTCTCTTCATAAAGGAATTTCTGCTCTCTGGTGAAGGAGAGCATCACCTAGTGAATAAGGTGGCCTCTTGAACATAATTTTTATGAAGTTTTGGTTCTTTGCAGATGATTCCACATTGAATGAAACTAACATATTGCAAAACTTTAATTTCTTTTATTCTTTCAATTGGGTAACAGCCAACTGGACCTCACTTGATGTCAGTCTCAGTGCATTCTTCTAACAGCTGTTTTATGGGCAATAATTTAGCTAATTGCTAATTTAAAGTACATGGTAGAGCTTTCACTTATAAGAGCAGAAGCTTGATTACAGGATTGGGCCTATTTCTAAAAGCAGAGTTTCAAGTAGACTCTTGAGGTGCATCTCTGCATATTTCTAATAAGATTCTGTTATGGTCAAACCAGCTTCGAGCAGAGCACACTCAGAAACCACTCAGCAAATTTTATGTAACATTAAGTGCTATTTGACTAGGTCAGTTGCCTGTGTTAAATTAGTGACAGCAGACATACATCATCAGTGTATCTGTTTACACATCTCTCTGCATTTCAGTGCATTGTCGGCTGCAGAATCTCAAGAGTAATGAGTGTCACACACTGAGTCGCATTAAAAAGGGGTTATTTGTATTAATATAACACCATATTGTATTGTCATTGTTTTGTAGCACATTTATTACATATATCATCACTGCTTTTTCTTCTCGAGCAAGCCAATTATGGCTGGTTTTGCCAGTCTGTCAGAGCCTCCTGGAATAAATTAAAATTACAGCTCTGTATATGCAGTAGCTGTAACTGAAAGTAATGATAATGACCCTGGGTGAATACAGGATTTCAAAATAATCTGAAACAATTGTACACATGCAGAGCTGCTGCTGCTTTATTTCTCCTTAACAAGCTCAGTGTTTGAGACCATGATGTCTGAAACCCCAGAGAGTGAAGTTGGTAGCTGGGTGGAGCTGTGAGTTTTGACACTTAGAAAGAAGACAGTACTTGGTGGGTACCTGACATGGAAACTTTGCTGTTTCCACTTTATTTCTCTGCCTTCTTTCTCAGTTTTGCAGTATGTCTGTGCATGGAAGTGCCTCACAGTGTTCCTTTCTGCCTAGCTGGGTACAGGTGTGCCTTCCATCACCTGTGTCTCATGATCTCTGATACCTGCATTTTTAGCACACATGTATGAGTCAAGAGGATTTTTATATGGGTGGGAGAGAGACCAGCATGTTTCCTGGTCAAGGGCAGAAGAGGAAGCATCTGTCTGACACTGGGGTTTGTCTCAAATTTTGAATCCCAGTCCTAATCACAAAATTGCCTCATTTTTTAAAAAATAATTCTTGCACAGAATGAAAATCTAATATTAGCATTTGTGTCTTGGTTTCTTTGTTTCATTCTCTCCCCAAAAGATAATCCTTCATTTTGTCACCCAAGAAAGAAACAAACAAACAAACAAACCAGGGATGTGCCCTGATTGATGATGAAGGCTATATTGCCTTAAAAGCATTGTTTTCTGCATATCTCCTGAGTCTTATTAAGAACTACTTTAACAGGATTTTAATTCTTGGCACAGTTGCCAGGACCTGACTGGGAGGTATTGACATACTCAAGATATTCCCTCCCTGTATGAGCCTGTCTGCCTATATTGGCTATGTTTCTGAAATTTTAGTCCTTTTGGGGTCAGGGCCATCAATCTTTTTTTCTCTAGTGTAGTGTGCTTTGATTTGCATGTGTTGGATGCAGATGCAACTTATCACAGTTTTGGCTTAGTTCTAGTATTGCATTTCTGCAGATATTAGACTTTCCTGTTTGGGCATTTGTCTTCCTTTTTTTGCCTTACTGGAACTGCTTCATCATCTTGTAACATTTTTATGTCTTCAAGTGGCTTCTCTTGAACTCTGTGATAAGCTCAGAGAAATCACAAGTAAAAAACCAGATGCCACAATGCTGTCTTTAAGAAAAATACTCTCTTCAAAAAATCCTCCCCTTGGAAAATCCTGTTGCAAGCCTGTCAGCTGAGCAGTATTACCTTTTAATTAATTGTGTTTAGAGTGATGTAGGCAATTTCTTGAAGACATCAGCCAGTAGCTCCTTTCCAGCAACCTTGAATTTGATCATGTTAAGTGACTCCAAACCTCCCAATTAGTTCCATATTCTTTCAACATGATTCCCCATAGGCTTTTATTAGAGCCCACTGTCAAGGGTCATAGGAAATAAGCTAGAAAAACAATACTGATGACTCTGTAAACTATCCTGTCAGCATTTATATCTTGCCATCATTTCGCTCTGTGTGATAAAGCCAAATCTGGTTAGTCCTGAAAGGGAGTCATAGCTTCTTGCAAGTGTGGCCATGCAGATTTCATCATTCCCAGATAATTCTGGTGAGCATCCTTCAAATCCACTGCAAGCCAGGGTGTGCTCCTGCTGCCAGTCATAGGCCATTGAACCTGTTGCTCACAATCAAGAGCTTGGGACATAGCAGAAACCTGCTCTTCAAACACCCTTCCACAACTGAAAGTCATTGTGGGAGAGTGACGTTTCACTTGGTATTTCTGAATAAGATCATTTCCTAACCAGGTGCAGCGTTTGGTTAGCTGTTTTCCTTAAGCCTGCAGAGGATAAGCCTGGGTGTATAATTCATTTTCCTTACACGTTTCTTTCCTTAGCTGATTAATTTCTTCAACTGATCTATTTGGAGTACAACATTAATATTGAAAATAGAATTATGAAGCCAGCAAAGGAAAAATATTTTATCTTCTTCTGGCAACACAAGCATGTTCTTGTGTCCAACACAGCCATAGATGAGAAGTGAAGTTGAATTGGCATGAAATGTCTGAGATGTGATGTATTTATAATATTAACTAAATTTTGGATGTTAAGTGAAAAAAAAAAAAAAAAAAAAGAATTACAGAACTAAAAGGAAAACATGGAGCTGACAATGAAGCAAAACATCATAACTTTTAAGATTTCTTTTTCTGGCTTTATTACCATATAAACCTTTTTCCATTTAGCTTGTTAGTTTTCAGTAACATATGCTATGGTATTGAATTTCCCAGAACAACAATAAAGGAAAAAAAGACTAGGTTTACAGAATATACAAATTCTGAAAGGTTGACTTGTCACATAAAGCTATCCCAAAGCCTTCATGTCTGGAAATCGTGGGATTCAAAGCAGTTTTACAGTGTGCAATGACAAACTAATCTTTCCAAGAGTTTCTGAATTTTATCTAAGTTTTTTTTTAAGCATTTGAAAAATCAGTCATTCACCATTAAGATAGTCTCATACAAACCTTGACATTTAGTTATTTAGCTGCTCTTTGTCTAATAAGACAAAGAAAAAGGGAAGAACCTTTAAAAATGTGATTTTGTAATTCCTCAGAGACAAGTTGTTTTCCATAACCTTTGCAAACATTTTATTTTGACTATGAAAAGAAGGAATAATGTGAATTTCTGGTCTGTTGAAAGCCTTTTAAAAGTTTTCTCTGATCTTAATAAGGCCAGAAAGTTGTCCTTAATGCTGAAGAAAGAGAAGTAGGCAAATGAAATCTTCACCCCTACCTCTTAAAGGGATCCCAAGCATTTACTTCTCTACTTACTTTATAAAGTGTTCTGATGTAGACAGAATGGGATGTCTGTGTGCAGGAACTGGTTTTATTTTTCATTGAGAATGAAGATTTTAGCACAGTGAAACATAAGTTTATATTGCGAAACAATAAGCAACTGCAAATCCCCCATTTTCTGAGGAATGCTGTCCTGGGGTGGACTGTGCATAGCAGAAGAAAAGGCCTGTGAGGGCAGCAGAGGGGAACATTCCAAAGGATGTGGTCCTGAATAATCCCTGTGCTCTGGACCAGGAGATTCGTATTAAGAGTATCCCATCTGTGGCTCTTCATGTTTACATCTTAAAAAGGCTTATCTAAAGATGTGACCAGGATTAATTTATGGTTTGAATTTTAAGACCTTTTGTGCACAGATGCTCCAAATGAAGATCCTCTTTCATTCACAAATTTATTTTCACTCTGAAAACAATTAATGACTGCTTGTTCAATTACTGAAACCTTACCTTTCCTGCTGGCTTGGCTTAATCCAAATCACATTTCATTTGTTCCCATTGCAAAGCAGGATGAATGCACTAAGGATGTAGTTGCAATCAAAAAATTGAAATACAAATAAAATGTTGATATATATGTTTTCACTTGAAATATCTGAAGAAGGCATTAGTATTTGGCAAAAGCTCAGAAAAATGTAAATGAGTCATGGACATTTCTAGTCCCATTTAGGAATATTTGCTCTAATGTTTGCTCAGTTCTAACCTGAGTTCTTTTTTTTCTTATTTTTTAGTGAAGGCTTGACAAGAATATGAGTCCCAGATAACTAGAATGGCAGTCCACACCACAGCTAGCAGCATTGGGTAGTAAAGAAATAGTGCAGGGTACCTAAAGAGGCATTACATCATATGTGATGGTAGCTGAAGTTAGTGGACAAGCAGAACTTTGCAGCAAGCTTTTATTGGCAAACAGGTGAGGAAAATGCAGCAGTGAGTGGCTGGACATCTGTTCAAAAGGAACCCACCCAGAGAGGTTGAGCCATTGGGGAATGAAGTAAGAACTTTTCTCTCATTTGCCCCCAGTCTACAGTTTTACTTCAAGGAAAAGGAATTGAAGAACTTATTAATTAAATCCATGTAATCCTCTGGCTACTGTACTACAAATCCTTAATTTTCCTAGCTGTGGTATTTAGGAAAGAGCCCCTGAGTTATTGTCAGCTTAATGCGTTGACTAATGTATTGAATGAAGAGCCTGACCAGTCAGGTGTGGTTGTTGTCACGAAGGACTTAATATAGTTACAGGGGTTATCTGATCAAGTATTGTGTGATCCCTTCATGTCAAAAAAGTTTATTTTTTATTGTATTATCCATTGATTTTTCTCTAACTCAAAATTGTCTGATTAGAGGATTTGTCTGAAAAAGCAGGATTTTTTTTAAAAATTGTTTCTTTCTTTGGTGAGGACTATTACATCCCCCAGGTTTCTGGGAGCTTCATTGGGATTTTGGTGGATTTATAACATAAATTACATAGGAATTCATTTTCCACTGATTAGCAAAGAATTTGCAACATGCAGCTCAGCCCTGTAATTGTGGAGCAGTTGTATTCCAGTTGAAATCAATATGGATTTAGCCTAAGCTAAGGACACAGGTTTGGACTGTACATCATGTAACACTAATTCATTTCCAAACCCATGCAGGGATCAGCAAATTCAACGGTTCTTGAGTAATGTAGAAGGGGTGTTAAATCACAAGGTTAGAACTGAATTTGTAGTTGACGTTGACTGGAATCAAGGACTTCGGAGTTGACTCGTCAATTTACAGGGGAAAGCAAAATTGCATAGCAGAGGATACCACTTGTAAATCTGTGTGCTCCACCTGAACACCAGTGGCAAAAGATTAAGAGTGAGTGGCAGTGACACTTTGTACTTCTTCATTCCCTGAGCCTAGATTTTGGTATGAATCAGTGCTGGTTGGGCTAAACCAACATTTAAAAATGCACACATTGGCCTTGGGCACTCTGGGATTGCTGGAACACAAAAGTTTGGGGTAGTCCTGCTCCCTAGGATGGAATCTTGCTGCCTGACTAATGTAATCACAGGTTTCTGTCACACCAGGCAATTTCTCCAGTTCCAGGGTTGTTGGGCTTTTATGCTTTGCTGCTATTCTGCTGTGTGTTACACTTGCATCAAATAACTACAACTGCAATCACAGCTGTGCTTTATGAAATGTAGAGAAGTGATATAATATAATACCTTTTTATTGGCAATACAATGCTAGCTGTTAAAATTCAGTCATACAGCATCCCAGGTGGTTGACTTTACCCCGCTAGTTTTGTTGCTTCCCAATTTGAGCATCTTGAATACTGTGCTGAGGTGATAAACAGCCCACTGTAGGTCTTTGCTACTTCAGGATTTAAAGACAACTTCATTTGCTGTATTTCCTCATGGAAGCTAAAATGTGTTGAGTGAGTGGTTCTGACACTCAATTGAAGAGACCCCTCTGGGAACCTTAGGAAATGCATTCTTAGAAGATGGTGATGCCTTTTCTAAAGACCAGCTTTGTTTTCCCAAGCTCTGATCACAGACAGACTTTTTCCAGATGACGTGTGAAGGTAACAGACAGCTTATGGTTATGCAAGTGCTGCAAATACAAATGTGTGGTCCCTCCCTAGGGCTCCCGGAGTGGGTCTCTCTCTGTGCTGTTCCAGTAGCTCTGTGTTCTGTGCCACATAGGTGACCCACGGATTCCTGATGGAAAGGCAAGAATTCATGACCACAGCAACCCCTGTGGGTGAAGAAGATTTTGACACAACTGCTCTGAAGTCAGGGTTTTTTTAGTGATGTGATCTTTAGAAAACGCTCTGCAGATAGATGGAACAGTGGTGAGCTGTCATGGGGTTACAAGGGGCTGAGCTGCCCACTGGAATTTGGAATCCTGGCTCATTTGTTTGCCCACCCTGTGCTTTGTTCTGGGTTTGTGCAAGGTGAGCCAAGGGTGTCAGGGATGTGCTGGTCCCTGATGCCAAACCCTATTAGCTGAAGCACAGCCATCAGTTTACCTCCCAGGAGGATGGGATTGACAAGTCAGGGGCTCCAGCAGGCTGAGATTGAGCTGGTGTTCTCTTCAGCATTTTCTTCAGCAGGTTTTTCAGCCGGAGGTGTCGGCGGATGTCGAGGTTTTACACAGGCACAGTTGAAACCCAAGTGATGTAATGAGTGATGAGCAACTCTGATCACACAGAGGAAATGAATGGGGGGCCAGATGGGGTTGGAGATTGTGGTTGGACTGATCGTTGTGGTTTCTTCCTTACTAGGACAAAGAAGTGAACCTGGAGCAGGTGCACAGGCGCATGAACAGTTTAATTGATGAAGACATAGCCCACAAGCAAATCTCTCCAGCGTCCATCGAGATCTCGGCGCTGGAGATCGGTGGCATGCAGCCAGCTCAGACCCTGGAGCCGGTGCGCGAGTACCAGAACACGCAACTGTCTGTCACCACCTTTTTACCCGAACAGACAACTCATGGTGCCAGCAGGACACTCACAGCTGCCTCGGGCAGCAACCTGCCGCTGCCCCTGAGCAGCTCAGCCACCATGCCCTCCATACAGTGCAAACACAGGTCGCCCAACGGAGGACTATTCCGGCAGAGCCCCGTGAAAACCCCGATCCCAATGTCATTCCAGTCCGTGCCGGGGGAGTCATTCCAGAAGCGATGGAGCCCTCGCACGGAACATCCATATGATGAGAACAAACAGTAAAACAACCAGCAGAGATTTTTAATACAAAATTTAAAAGAAACAAAAAAAGAAAAAAAAGGAAAAAAAAAGAAAATAAACTCCTACGTTTTTCTTGTATATACTTGTAAATAACGAAAGAATGAAGTGGGGTAAAAGTGTATTTTGAATATTCCCAATTTTCGAAGTAAGTAAAAAACAAAACAAAAAACAAACAAAAATGTATGAATGACTTTGTAAATTTTGTTCTATATGAATAAAAAGGCAAACTACTTGTGGTCGTTCTCAAGTGCCAAAGAAGACCTGTTACTGGGACTGAGGGCCATACTTTTCTTTTTTTTCCATGGATTTCAACACTTATTCCCTTACAGGTATGGTTTTTTTAAGAGCAAACAATTTATCTGTTTCTTGCTAGAAAAATTCACCATGCTTAGATCTCTCCTGTCCTCAAAACCCTATTTTATAGCCAAGATGACAATTCACTCAGAGAACTTAACAGGTGGTATTAGGGTATTAGCATAGCAGTAAAAAATGCTTTAAAGGTGAATTATAACTAAAATCCAACAGACAATAAACAGAAAAAGAAAGAGAACATTTTCATTCTAACAAGGATTTAAACTTCCACACAGTTTCTAAATTTAAGCACAGGATTATTGGATTGTGTTTTTATATGTCTGCTGTGCTGTGTGGCTCTTTTTATTTAATTTCTGTGTTTTGTTATACATATATATATAATATATATTATATATATTATGACGTATATATTATATATATAAATGCTTTGATGAACAACAGGTTTTAGGTTAAGGGGAAAGCTTTTAAGAAAAACTGCTCAGCTCTTTTTTTGTTTCTTCTGTACATGGCTGAAAATGGGGAGGAACCAATGGAGTGAGGCTTGGAAGAACTCTAAGGGCAGGAGATAATGGCACTGCAGTGCCTGTGCCCTCTGGTGCCATCTCTTTCTTTAAGATTTCACTGAGTTTATTGCATGATGGAGGCAATGCTCCCTGTTGAAGTCATATCCCTGAATGACAAGACTATAAGCACAGCTCTGCTTTTTTTCTATTGAATTTGTAAAGAGAAACATTTAAATGGCCATGTCTATAATCATGGTAGAAATGGCTGTACAAAACCTTCTATGTTTTGTCTGTGAAACACAAAGGACAAAGATAAAGCAACATATATAGCTAATTTAACGTCTTGTCATGCAAATATTACCAGTGCAATTTCATATGACAGAAAAAAATCCCAAAACAAAATCTAACACATTGTTTCCTTCCCAAACAGAAGTTCGAACGACAAACGTAATGGATCCCTGTCCCAACCCCCCCCCGGCCCACTCTTCGTGGACCATCACTCTCAAAATTGGAATAATTTAGTTTCTTCCCAAATGTATCTCTAATGCTAGGTTGTAATTTCCCTTTGTAGCTGGATTTCCTCACTTTATTAGAACACTGCTATTTGGAAAAGGCTGTAGATCCTGGCGCAGCAAAATCAGAGTCTACATTAAGGTGAAAAATCTGTTTGAACAGAGGTAAAAATGCATTCACATCCCAGGAAAATCAGCAGGCAATCTGGGTCAGGTTTTTGGATAAATAAACATTCCACTCACTGCTCCTAATTTGATTTGCATAATTACAGAACACGTATATTTATGGGGTGATTAAAGTCCCCACATTTTTACATTTCTACTTTAAGCAGTAGGGAGGAAAAGTCAAACTGTGACATAAAACCAACCTTATGGAAGAGCATACTCAGCCTACTACTTTTTAAATGAGGAATATTGATGGTGAGCTTACAGAAGGAGTACTCTTACAGGGATTAATTTGTCTCTGTTGTCAAGCTGGTTCCTCATGAAGACAGTGCAATTTTGTAGCTTGGCACAAATTGCACTATTTGCTTCAAACTAATTAAAAATGAATAATAAAGCTGACTAGATTTATGCTATTTAGAGACTTGGCCCACAAAAACTTCTGATTTTTTTCTTTTTGTTGAATTTTTTCTTTTTGTTGTCTTAACAAACCTATGGCCACAGGAAAAAAAATCTTCCATAAATACACTAATTAGTTATGGCAGAAATAGCTGCACTAGAAGACTATGCACAGACAGGAATCTGTAAAGATGCTTTGGAGAAAGAGTGCAAGAATTTGCATTGGCAAAATCTCTTGTTTTATGACCAATTTAGGATTTTAGCAGCAGCAGAGGAACATGCTATGGAAGAGGTGCTTGAGTGACTCCAAGGGTGCAATCTGTTGTGGCACACAAACCTGTTGGAGCTTTCCTGAGCTGCTGCCCTGCTGTTCCTCACAAAAGAAAACATGCTGCTGATTTGCTGCAGCAAAACCCAGAGCAGGAGCTTGAAGCCCTCTTTTACTGAGGCATCTTTGCTTTCACATTAGATCTTTCTCATATTATAGATGAAAACACTATATGAGTAATTTTAACTGACATGCATTTGTGGAATAAATAGTGAATATAATATATTTTGGGGATAAACGTTAACAGTCTCCATATTCAGTGTTCTCCTCCTGGCTTAATCTTGCTATGTGCTGTAAAGTTTGGAGGTGGGGTTTAACTTACAAGCAACATTAGATCTCCCTTATTCTCATGCATAAAATATGACTCTCCTGTTTGAATGCTCTGCAGGACTACATCTAAGGTGATCAGGATCTTGAAGAATCAAACCGAGCACCTGCTTTATGCACAGGTGAAGTGCATTGCTGATTGATGGTGGAGTTAAAATGCTCTCAGATTAAATATGTGCCTAATTTTGAGCAGGTGAGTGAGCTCTCCAAACCCCCTGGGACTACTCAGCTGCTTTAAGTTAACCTTAAGTCTTGCGTGCTTTGCTGCACCAGGCTCTACGCTGCAAAAGTAGGAAACTGCAATGGATCTCTCACTGTCTAGTAATTATTTGTTAATATAAAAGTTGGCAAGTCATAGCTTGAGCCTGTCAGCCCTGACAGGGAGCTGTTAAATCCTTCATGTGCTAGTGGTTTGGTTTTAGATTATTTAAGCAAATCACCAGGTTCTCCTTGAACATAAACAGTGTCTCTTTCCCCGTAACTTTCAGTTTTCAAAGTAAATGCAGAATGTATGATTTTCATATCCTGTCTCCTGTTTTATATTTGTATCTTCCTTTTGACAGATCAAAGCATTCACTTTCTATATAATATGTATTCACCACACACATGCATATATATATATATATATACACATGTGCAATTACTCACAGAAGAAGTGAGAAATATAATTTCCATGTGATGTAAATGAGCATAAGGTGAAAGCTCTCACAGAGCTGTGCTTATTTACACCACCTGCAGATTTGACCCTTCACCTTTAATATCTGGCAAGTTGAAACAGAAAAACTGCAGAAGTTTCTGAAAACTTTGAAGACCAAACTGTGCCCTTGATTTTCAAATGGAACTTCCCCCGACTGTATTTAAAATAGGGAATAATGTATGATCCCAAATATTCCAGCTCCTCCAGGATGTTTACATTGCAAAGGTGATTGTACATGAAATGTACCTTCCTTTTATTGTGCTCTTTTGATGATGAACTTTCACAAAACTGACATCTGTGGCACAGCACTTCTAGTGTGTCTTGTTCTATCAACCCATTAGTTTAGAAATTACTTTATTTTCTTACAAAAATGTTACTCAGTTTCTTCTATTTGCTTGCAATCCATGAGCAATCTGCTTTCAATCTGAAGAATGCATTGCTCCTATTTCTTAGTATGTCATGTTTTCCTATTGCAATGGAAAAAAAAAGTAATTGTGCTTTTTAATTTCAGAGTTGAAACTTGATAGAATGTTTTTATGCTGAGTTACAACTACATGTGTGCAATACTTGTCTTGCAAAGTGAAGTTTCCAGTATCTGCCTTGCTTTGATAACCATTGCTGCACTGTAGGTGAAGTCTCAGCAAAACAACTCACTTTTTCTTAGTCTGTCGATAGAATAAACCACTTAAACCTGGGTTCTCACCTGTGTAAATCAGCTTCCCTCCAGGGAATGGGTCAAGCATACCGAGTTTCAGCAGGTGAAGGTTTAGCTCTTAATATTGGGCTCAAGAGCACTGCTTTCTGTAAATTGGAATTCAGTGATAGCTCTGAAAAGGATAATGTCTCAAAAATTAACCAGAAAGAGGAACTTTATTAAAATTTTGAGCATGTAACATGGATTACAGTTTAAACTTTATGCTGGGATTGCTTGAAAAAAAAAAAAATCTTCCTAAAATCTGTTCAAATTTAGGAATAGCTCTCCTCTGAGACAGGTTTAAAACTCTTGGGATGGTGACAAGTGGGGCATTGAGAGGAAATCATGTTAGTGGGGCAGTACAGCCACCACAGTGTTCAGATCTTGTTATTTTCTTTTATTTTGCTTTACTGACTTGAACTTACATTGTGAGCAGCTACAGAGTGACATAAATCTAAACAAAACACATTTGGGGACCCTGTTGGTAATTTTTCAAAGAAACCATATCCTTTGGCAGCCCTGGGAAAGGCAAGGAGAAAGAAGAAAACTCTGAAGGAAAGCAAAATTAAAGGTAAAAACCAACATATGGTGAAGGGAAAGGGAGAAAAGGGGGTTACAACTCATGTTTAGCAAAGCTGTATTACTTGTATGAGAAGCCTCAATTCCATCATACAAGCAGTTGCCTCAGCTAATTATTATTTTTCTTAATTTTTAGGAAACAAATAAAAACAGCATTTGTTCTACCAGAAACAGTTGTTATATTATTTAAGAGTTGAAATTATCTGTTTGGTGGTGCCTGGTTTTTGGCTTGACTGTTGCTCAGCTGGGGAGAATCAGCTTTAATGAGTGATTCGCACCCAAAGCAGCTGCGGGCTGTTTGCTGGGAGAAGCTCGCGAGGGCTGCAGCTGGGACAAATCAGCCTCAGTCAGCTCCAGTCACTCCCCAGAAACCCTCACTGGTCGGGGGTGAGAGAGAGGTCGGAGAGCACAGAGCCCCAGCTCAGAGCTGGGGCTCTGTGCTCTCAGCAGCACGTTTCCTCCTTCCTGGGTGCAAAGGGTGCTTTTTCTGCTGGTCGGAGTGGCGGGAAGCAGGACAGAAACGTGGGTTCTTCGAGCTTGCGAGGTAACCAATAAGAGAAGCAAGTCATGTATAAAGATTCAGCTTTTTATTGAGGTTTTTTCCAAAATTTAATGTCGGTCTTATTAGGGGCATTTTCAGTGTTTTTTAAATCTAACTGTACGCTTTCATTGGTGCCACCTAAATTACACTATTTTATCCCCATTTAAATTGATAGCTTTATTTGAAATCAGTTAATGCTGGTAGAAAATTTACGTTTTGTTGTAGTAGAGCGCAGCCATGAGAGAGTTGTTTTGCCTTTTTTTTTTTTCCTTTGCTTTCTATAAGTCTCTTTGAAAAGTGTTTTATCTTTCAGTAACTAGTTCTGTTGTTGCAGTTATAAAGCTCTGGAGTTTTGAGGAGGTCTGTTTTGGCCTCTGTATCACATAAGAAGGGGGATAAGTCCTCAGAATCATTCATACACTTAGAAATAGAAACTAGCAAAGCAAGGCAAAAGCTTGAAGAAAATCTCTGCCCATCTTGCCCAAGTTTCAAATGCTTGGATGAGTGGCTGGGACAGAATATGATTTCTGAACAAAATGCTTCATGTGAATGTACTGTAGATATCACCTGAAACTTTTCTAGGTGGAAACCACAAATCACAGCTCAATATGCCCCCAAGTTGCTTTCAAGATAAAGACTTTTGTTTTAATTTTTAACCATTTTGTTCTAATGTCATAACTGAAACTGCATGGGAGGGGACATCGAACATGAGGGTTTAAAACAGCTGTAGGTAATTATCAGTCTGTTAATTACCTGGTTTAGACTCTGATTCTACTCAGTCATGAAAGGAAGCATCCTGCAGATTGTTCTACATTTCAATATTTTTCTAAAATTCTTTTTATCTTGTAAAATGTATTTGTTTCCTGATGGGATTATTTCCAAAATGGTTAAGTAGAGCACAACAGAGCTCTACACTTCAGGTGAGAATTGCAGCTAAAAAAGCAAAAGGGATTGAGGGTGGAGTTAAAGTGCACGTCTCAAGTTAATTAGGTGCCTAATTTTAAGCAGGTGAGTGAACTTGCCAAACTCCCTGGGACTACTCAGCTGCTTTAATTTAACTTTAAATCTTGAGTGCTTTGCTGCACTAGGGTCTGCACTGAACTACAGGTTTACACACCATGACAAAGAACTGTGAAAAAGAGATCACAGATTTATGGAGCTTTTTCTATATATCAGCAGAAAAAAAAAGGACATTTGTTTAATGTGTTTTATACAATTTATATTGAAGCAGCTCTGCTACATACCAGAAGCAAAATATTCCAGCCCACTGAAGTGCTGAAATGAATATTTGCAAGACTAAGCAGACTGAAATGTTTCCACATTCAGCCTTCTAAAGTAGGTGTAGTTACAGGTTATGTGCAGTTGCAGACCCTTTTCCATCCTGGGGCATTGCTAAGGATTCTAGAGCAGTGGGCTTGGTTCTGGTTGCTGCCCATTGCCCCAGCAGAGGGGACAGGAGTGTCCTGCTCGAGGTGAGGCACTGGAATGTGTCCCTGTGGGCTGTGGGCTTTGCCTATCCATAAGGATGCTGCTTTGCAGTGTTGGCTCTTTGCTGCTGCTGAGCACATAATGTGACAGGAGAAACTCCTGGTGAGTGCCAGCTGTGGGCAGGTAGAGCATTTACAAGCTGTGGAAATTCAGTAGTTCCTGCATTTCAGCTGCCATTTAAAAGTTGGCCAGGAAAATACATTGCAATGTTTTTCTTGATTCTAAAGCCAGCTTGAATCATGGTGAGAACCAATTTTCTGGGAGGGTGCTTTGGGCATGGAAGCTTTCAGCTTCCAGTCTGGCAGACACTACCATGGCAGAGGAGCTCACAGCAGTGAGGTGACATTTGGCTGTGGCCTTCCCAGAGAGCTCCTGGCAGCTGCTGTGGGGGCAGAGGAGGGCAGGGAGCCCTGGAGCAGCACTGGGATTGGGAGCTGCTGGGGCAGGGCAACTGGGGACGGCCCTGGAGAGCAGGGGGGAAGAGCTGGGGGGGCTGCAGGTCTCCAGAGAGCAGTGCTGAGGGTTCAGGCCTCTCACCAAGGCTTGGTGAGGCCTGGGAATAACATGGTGATAATGCTGTCTGGGAGTAGGGATGCACCCTCATGTATGGACTGGGGAACACTCAAGCTGCTGGCTGCTGCTGTCATTATTTACACAGAGGTTCCCCAAAATTCATTTGTTTTTAAATAGTGGAACATGCTGTCAGACTGGTCCTGGCACTTGGAGAGAACAAATTGTGTTTGCACTGGGCTGTGCAGATCCTATAGTGCTGTTTTGAGTCCATGCAGTTTGATTTCCCCTCCTGTTCTGTGTCTAGAGGTCGGCTCACACATCTCTCTGGGCTGTGATTAGTTGTGCAACATTTACCCAACTCTTTGACAGGGGGAATGTGCTTTTACAACACAAGAACAGTTTCTTCTTGTGCATTTGCATTCCTAGCTTTGTCTTGTCATTCATGTCAAAATGTCAAGCAGAGAAACGTATGCTTTCAAATGGAGTTTCTGCAAACCATTTGGATCAATAAGGACTGTCTGTCTGCATATTTGTAACATCTGCCACAGAGGAATATGAAGCTCTATCAATTCAGTGGCTTAGTAAACCATATTTTACTCCAGACTGTAGCTTGTTTACGTTCAGTGACAGAAAAATATCACTGCTCTGGGCAATGCAGAGGTCTATTGTAAAGCAAATCCAGCTTTTTGGAAAGTAGATGTTTCATCTTCTGCACCCAGCAAATACATGCCATCCTGACAGGCTGGGGCATTAATCCATGGACGTGTCATTTCTGGCTCCTGACAGCTCAATGCAGCATCCCTGGGCTGCTCTGAAGGCTGGTGCAGTCAATAACTTCAGTTATTCTGAGACAATACCTGAAAAACTTCCAGGGTTTCAGACAGAGACCACCTGCCTGTGGACAGAAAGAGGGATTTGGACTGGAAGGATTGTCTGGACACAATCTGTAGGGAGACCAAAGGTGAAGGCTCCTCTGTGCCCTGCCTGGTGGGATTTGGACATTGAGGCACACCTCTAAGGGCTGGAATATCACATCCAGAAAATGGTGGTGGAAGGCAGTGATAGGAGAAAGATCTCAAAAATAGGGAGAGCCAGTAGCAGAGTGTGGGGCAGGTAAACAGCTTGCTTGGCCCCAGAGCAAAACTGCCACCAGGGCATAGGTATTTTGCCATGAAAAGCCATGAGGCTGCAAAAGAAGCATCCTAAAGTGCCAGCCTGGATATTAAACAGTTGGGCAAGTCCCAGACCTTTAGTTATAAAGCTGCTTAGTTCCACAGTATTAAGTGCCATGAAAAGTGTATTAAACCTTTTATTGAGAACTCAAACAGCACGCAGCAAAAGCACGCAAAATGGAATGTGTTAAATTAGACTGTCAATTTAATTGCTCTTTATCATGTAATCCCTTCACCTGTGTGGATTGTTCAAGGCAAACCCTTCTCTACTTTTCAGGGAAGAATTGCAGAGGTCCTCGGGGGAGAGGGAAGGAGGGGAATTGGGAATGCTGTCACACAGGGGTGGAGGCAGACTGGAGCAGGACTAATTCTTGGGCAGGGAGGGAGAGATGTGGCTGTGGTGGAGGAGACAAACGTGGCCAGCAGCGAGCCTGGCTCTCCCTGTCCATGGGGCAGGGGGCACAGTGCCAGCAGGCAGGAATTCCTCTCTTCAACTGGGATCTTGGGGTTTAGTTCTGCTGAGGGTGGGGAATGGGAATGGTTCTGCTCTGACACGCTGTGCCAGCAGTGCCTGTCAGGGTACTGTGGTGAGGCAGGAGCAGCTCAACAGCAGCTACTCTGGGACTGGCAGTGGGTTCACTTCAGTGCCTGGGACTTAGCTTTTCTGGCTTGACCTCAGACTGTTACAGGAACAAGCATTAAGATAAACTTTATGAATTATTTTTCTTTTAATCTAAGGGAAAATTCTAGTGTTTTCCTCACCAATGAAGTGCTTATTTTCTCAAAGACAAAGGCTTCTGTATATGTGGGATTTGATGAACAGATAAGATAACAATGTATAAAGAAAAAAAACCTCTGCTCTGGAGCTTCTGTGTTTCTGGATTTTTTTTTTTTTTTTTTTTTTTTTTGGCATTGGAATATATTATTTAAGATTTTCTAAAGTTCAGATGTGATCAAAGCTTATGTTGGAACTGAGGATCTGTGATTCATCTAGTTGGGAGTTGGACAGGAATTTGTTGTTAAATTAGCTGGTCAGTATTATATAAATACCAGAAAAAGTCAGAGTGATCACTCTGTGAGTTGCAAATTAGAAGTATTCATAGTTAATAAAGAAACATTAAAATTTCACTTTGCTTTTGTTTTTAAAAGAAGCAGTTAATTGGAAATAATTAGCATTAAATTACTCACCTGGCTTTAGTTATTATGGGTTTATTAAGTCATTATTGAGAGATTGAATGCTGGCACATGTTGATTATGTTTAGATGTCACTTGCCTTTGTTTTTTCAAGCACTAAAAAGAAATAGCTCCAGTCTTCTGACAGCCAAGAAATAAAAGGGTAAAAGTTAGTGCTGTAATGGAGTCTTAAGACATTTAAAATTCCCCAACTATTAAATTTCAACAGGACTAATAAACGTAACTCTACAGAGCCCCTTTGATAGTCCCTGATCAAAGCAGAAGTCAGCTCTCCATTATCCTGTGCATGTTATGTCAGATGCATGGATTGAGATTTCCAAGCGGTTTTGCTATTTTGGATGAGGAATTCAAACCCTTACCCTAATACTTGTGGAGGGTGGGGTGTTTTGTTTTGGGGTTTGCTTTTGGGATTTTTTGGTGGGTTTGTTTTTTTTTTTTTTTTTATACTTTGATAAGTTTAGTTATTTTGAATATTTTCTCATTTTAATAATTGGAAAACTTCAGATAAATTTTGCATCCTTCTGCCAGGAAAAAAAAATACTGAAAAGAGGGCTTTAAACTACACTTATTACCCAAAACACCCAAAGTACTTGCCACTCTGTTCTGTCTCTGGGCAGAGCATCATACTGTGGATGCTTTTGTCTCTTGTGGTGCAACACATAATGCAAAGAGATGCACATTTGTGAATTCTGATAATGTGAAATATTCCAATTGATCGAATCTTCAAATACTTAATGTCTACTTATGTCTTCTATTAGATATCCTGTTCGGGGGCCATAGAGACCTTAAGTCCTGTGGGAAAATCCAACTGTTCAAAAATCAAAGCAATACAGAAGGTTTTCAGCACTGTAAACAGCTATTACTCCACTCCTAATGCTGTGTATGGAGAGAGAAAGTGCGTTTCAAGGACTATTAATGCAGAGGCCATTAAATAAACGGCAGTAAATATTGCTTATATTCTGCTAATGCTAATGTTGTTTGTGCATTTCAGTCCTCTTTAGCTAATTTAGTTCAATAATTTCTGCAGCTTCTGATAGAATAGATTTAAAAAATATTATATTAGTGTATAAACATAAAGGTGATGTTACCTCTTTCAGTGGGATTAGGAAGGAATATTTATTTTTATCTGTGTTTGCTGTATTGCAGCTATTATTCAAAGTGCACTAATTTTAAAAGCACAAAGAATTATCTTGGATAAGTGAATCAATCGGGCTGAAAAAGCAGAAGCACTTTTGAGTAATGGGGCACATAATACGGTCCTTCTGGCTGTTGAAAAACCTAGAAATTAAAATGTTTTGTTATTCTGTTTAGGTAGATTTTTCGTTTTTCTGTCAAGTGTTTGAAATGCCTTTTATAAAATATTGGACAGGAATAGACAAAATGTGATACATATGGCATATGAAGATCTTGGGGGATTATAAGGTTGGGATTCTTGTTGTTTGTCTGTGGGTTGTGTAGGTGTTCTGTTGTTGTGGTGAAGAATAATGTCCCAAAGAAAATGGCCAGCAGGTCTCAGCCTTTACAGCAGGGAATTCTCTTCTGTCTAGCAGGATCTGTCCTCTCTGTGACTCAGTCATCATCAGTTCTTACTCACCTTCCTCAAGAACTAAAAGCTTTGCTGTATTGCTGCTGCTGGTGTAAATGAGGATCATTTTCTATGCAATGTGATCCAGCACGCCATGCCTAATTATGTCACCTTCAGGCTTGACCCCTCTGCACTGTCACAGGCACAGTTAGTGATTTTCTCAGCTGTTCCAACCAGAATAAAACCCCCATTTGGTTATAAGTGAAGGACAAGCAAAGCAGTGGGAAAGAGAAGCATTCCACTGCTCCCGATGGTGCTACTGCTGCTATCCAGTGTGACTTCTCACTGGGACTGCAGGTGGATGATGACTTATTTGTAAGCAAGATTTGCTGGAGCTAGAGGTCTGCCTTGTTGCCCCAGGAAGTTGAGATTTCTGACTGGGCTTTTTCTTTTGACCTTCCCACGTACTTCAGCAATCCCAGCTGTGGTTATCCAGGAGACCTTATCTATGCTTTCTTACTCCTTGCTTGTCTTTTTGGGATTTGCCTGCATGAAAATTCTTTTCCTTCCTGAAGGAGTGATCTGCTCTACATTTGACATGGCTCACATAAACAGTATTTCTTCCACTGAAGTCACTTATTCTTTTCACAGAGTAACTTGGGAATTTAGGAGTATCTATATTCTTGTTAGCTGATATACTTGTGCAGCTGAGGAAGTGGAAAAATGATGAGGGATGTGTGCAGGGAAATTCTGCAGAAAATGAATAGTAAAATCATTTCAAAATGTGTTGTCCCCCACTGCTCCAGGCCACATCTCTCCTTCCCACCCCTGGGCGGGAGAAGCATTTGGGGTCTGATTTCTGCCAAGCCTTCGTGTCTCGTGTTCCTTGGAGCATCTCTCCCTTATGCACTGTGAGCTTGTCTGTGCTCCTGCAGACCCAGAAGGGATCACACCTGAGTTGAGGCGTCCAGAACTGATCCCAGCTGTGAATGCTTCAGTGTTCAGTCCATTCCAGAGGACAGACAATCAGCTTCTAGGGAGAGAAGGCTGGCTTGAATCTTCATCTACCATTCAGAGCTTTTAATCTTACTGTATAATTTTTTTCCATTTTATGTTGTATTGTATTGTAGGCAGTTACCAGACGCTGATGAAATCACTGGCTGGGTATGCGTCCCTGTGGCTCTTTTCTGTACTTACATGAGCAATGTAGCTCACTCTTGTTTGCCTGTGTGGATTTGTTTTCTACTAGGTAGTTCAATTTGCATGTGAAATGCCGAAGTTTTAGCTGTGTGACCTTTTTAATTGTTTGGCTTTTACATGTAAATTGGTTCTATGTCAGCCAAATACTACCTTAATTAGAAAACAAAATATGCAGCCTGACACCTAATGTTTCCATTAGCTTGTTTAAATAGTCTGGAGGTTTGGATTTGGGCCAGACTGTTTATTCAGAGTGCATTTTTAATTGGATTATTGGTACGTAATAATTGATATCTCACTGATACATTATTAAAATATAGATGTGTTTGGAATTGTTTTGACACATCCCAATGGAGTTTAATTGAAATATTTACTCTTATACAGCAGTATAGGCCTTTCTTCTTTCAATGCTAAATAATAAAACACCAAATGATTTTATGGTATTTTAAATAAATACCTCCCTTTGTCAAAAATGGATTCATCTTTTACTGCTATTTGGGATGTATTTTTGACCATTTTATATGTAAACAAAGCTACTGTTTTCCTCTAGACCTTGAGAATTGACATTCATATTTTTGAAGTACGAAGCTGGAATTGAGGACTATTTTTGGCCAGAAAGCTAGGAAATATCTTTTCTTCGAGTGCACTTCCTTTGAAAACTGACCACTCGCTTATCCTTCTTTTTTTTTATTTTTTAGTCGTGTAAAGAGATAAGGTGCTAAAAGATTAATCCATTCTTAATCCGAGAAAAGATCTTTTACTATCTCTTAACAACGGAGTTACACTAAGAAGCACTTTCGAGAAACAGCTTCAAATGCTTTTTCTTGAAAATGCACCTTTGTTATGTCAACTGGCTCATCCTTTGTGACCCTTTCAAAAGGACACGAGGTTTAAGAAGTGTGGCTTTTTCCTCCTGAAAAGCCGCGTGGTGCGTGTGGGGTTTTTGTCCCGCCTTACCCGCTTGTTCTGCACAGACCCTGCTGCATGGGCCGTGCTGCTAATTTGAGAGGATGGCAACTGGAGAAAGAGCCAGCCCCGAGTGTTTCCCTGCTCGAGGATGGTTTCCCTGCCAGCTGCCTCCGAGAGCCTGCTGAGCTGTGGGGCTGAGGGTGTGCAGAGCTCTGCAGGCTCCTGGCTCTGCTCCTGCCCAGCTCCTCTTCCCCTCTGCCATGGTGCTGTGCTCCCCTGGGCTGCCTGTGTCTGTCTGGGTCAGTAAAACACAACTGGTGGGCCTGAAGTCGATGTGGAAATTTTCTGGTGAGGGATAAATGAGTAGCAAACAGTACTGTATGTGATCCTCATTACTTGATCCAGCTGTACATCTTTTATGTACTTTAATGTCTGCTTTCCCTGGCTGTAGACATCTCCCACCCCATAAAGCTTCTGCTCAGGGTCAGTTCCTATCCTCTGAACCTTGTTAGTGTTTCCTTTGGAGATTTTTGGTCCAAAATACTTGTTTGCTCAGAGCTGAGCCAGTTTCTCTGTGAGAGATTTCATAAAGAAGCTGCCTGTCTTTGTGTATTTGTCTGGAAGGATGTAATAATTCCCTGTCACTCAGACCTGCTCTGTATTTTGGAGAGAGTAATGATATTTCACTACCCTTCTTGAGTGATGCACTGAATATTATTTTTTTAAGTAAAGTTCACGATAAAGCTAAAACTGTTTTAAGCATACTTTGGTTTCCAGTAACTGTTACTTGTCCAGCCAGAATCAGATGGATTTGTGGTGGTGTCAGTGTTCTTATTTCAAACAACTGTATAAAAGTGCCAGCATAATTAAAGCCCCTACAGTAGGCTTTGGAAGTTGTTCTCCCCCGGGGAATAATGTATGCTGAGGATGGAGCCCAAGGGATCACCAGTTGTGTGCTCTCCCCAGTGCAGTATTTAAAGCCCAAAGTTTGAAACCTGGGGTTGCACAATTTTGAGCTATGAGCAACCTATACAGTGGGGAGAAAATGGATTTGTTTCACATTACTCTAGTGGCTGTTGTGTTGATGGTTTTCTGTATGCTTTCAGAAAGAAAGTGGGGGGCAGTGGTGAGGAGCTTGCTGTTTTACTGCTCCGTGGAGGTTCCCCTCAGGAGTGTGCAAGGGTAAGGATCTTTCTGTGTCCCTGGGAGTGTCCAGCTGCAATCTGACCTACAGCTCACCCTGTGCTGCTGAGTCAAGAGTGACCAAGGGTACTGAGGCAGGGAAAATGGCAAGAAACTCACTGTCTGTCTCTGGTCATCTTGTGGAAAGCTTCTTTGTCAGATGCTGTTGAAAATCTGAGAAGGCTAGAAAGTGGTTTTGTTGTCCTGTTAGTCTGCTTGGATTTGAAGCTGCTTCCCCTTCCTACCTTGTATACCTTGCTGTCTTCTTAGCTGTTATCACCAACTATATGTCTACATCCTTTCAATGCTTTCTTTGTTAAAATGAAATCTTATGATTTGTGGGTTTAGGGTAAATCCTCTGTTTCCAGTTTCTAAGCAGTGTATTTTTATTTGTACCTGTAGCTAATTGGGGGAATGAAGCCTCTTTAATGATGCCTTTTGGTGAAGACTCACTGAAATATTTTTAGTCAAATGTAATTACAAGTTCATTCCAGCATATCAGAATTTGATACTCTGCAGTATTTCTTGCCGACCAAAGTCACCAGATTGTTTTAGTGTGAGGCATGTCTAAAAGGCCTGCCCTGCTGTAAATGTTCATTATGGAGGAGATGGCCTGGGGACCATCTCCTGCACAGGATGAGAAACCAAAATGCCACTTCTGTAGCTTGTTAACTGCTGTAATCTCCCTGTCCTGGCCAGGATAGAGAGTCATTGCCCCACCTGTCACTTGGCTTAGCTCAGGTTTCCTTCAGCTAGAAAGTTTCTATCTGTTGCCTTCTGTATGCCAGGGCAGCTCTCTAAAATCTGAGGCTGTCTGTATGCAGAGCACCCCCATGGGTACAAACTACTTGGCAGCATCTCAAAGCAGGAAACCCTTTCCCTGTTTGAGATGAGAGGTCACTTACTTTCACTGTGGTTTTTGCAATCCCAATAGTCATTCTGGGTGTTGCAATTAGTCTGGCAAAGGTGACTCCTGGTCACTGCTAACTCACTGTGGGAGCTGATTGTCAATGGAGAGATAGAGAGATGTATATTAATAGAAATGCATTTTCAGAGTGATCTTGCTGAAAGGATTTCCATGCTGGTGATGAAACCTGAGCTTCTGTAGGATTCAGAGCACCAGTCAGGGTACTTCCACAGGCTAGGAATGGTAAGAAAATACAGCCATTCCGCATACAGAGATCTAGTATTAGAGGTTATTATGGTTCTTAAGCATGAAAAAAACCCCAGCAATTTCTGTGTAAAATGAGGGAAAATGCCCTGGAGGATTACACAAATAGAGGTTTCAGCTTTTGCCTCAGAAGGTGAAAGAGTGAAAATATACCAGAGGCACCTTCTGTTCACATGTGGCACAGATTCACTTATTCTTCTATCTGCAGTAAGGCCAGTGATCAATTGAATCCAAGGCCTTTTAAAGTAGGGAAAGCTTTGGCACCAACATCTCTAACTCAGCTTGGTATTTCTGGAAGGCACTATCTCTTTGCAAGAAGCCTTTTTCCTGGAGAAAGGAGCAATTAATACCTAATACTCTGCCTATACTCCCAGGTACTATTTGCTATTATTACAATATTGTCTGAGCAATTTGGGCTTAAAAAGCCTAGGGTTGAGCTGGTGAGGAAAACTGCTGGCACCGTGTGAGCTCACCTGGCATCCTGGGGTTAAAATTCCCTGGGCAAATTCTGGATTTGAGTCTCCGTTGGTGTAACATTTTCTGTCTGCCTTTATCAATCACTTACTGCCTCTGGAAGACTCCCAGCAATCTCTCTGGAAGTCCCTGTGCCTGTTCTTCAGCCAGGATTTACAGTCCGTGCTAGATTCCCAGCACCAGTGTGCTGTTTCTTAAATGAATCTTAAAGGGCTCATTTCCTTAGTTATATTCCCAATTTTATTTAATTACACTTCCTGAAGAGAAGCCATTCTATTTTATGTTTAATACTGCTGTCTGCATGGGAAGTGAGAGGTAGATGGAGCTGGGGAAAGTCTATTACAATTAAGCTTTTTTTGACAGTAATGAAGCTGCAACCATACCACCATGATATCTGGAAAATAAATTTCTGTAAAGTTATTTTATTTGGTTTTGTTCTTTGAAAGCATTTTATGTAAAGTATTTATTTAAATACTTTCAGAAAGCAACGCTTTTTATATTTCCCAAGGTCTTACTTGCTGCAAAATTTCCTTTGGTTATAACTCCTTTGTCTGAAAAGCTTGAAATTGCTTAGCTGAAATAAGTCTTTCTGTGAATCCAAAGGGGAATTGAGTGTTTGTTCCAAGAGAGACTGTTTAACCACTTCATTGCAAGTAAGAAGGGTGGCTAAAGGAAAAGGAACTGATCTTTGAGATGTATCAGCTGCAGATTCCCAAGACACAGTCTCCTCTCTGTGAATGGGTGATGGAAACAGTAGGTTTTCTGGTATTTCTGAAATGCCCACTATGATTTCTGCAGCTGTTCTGTCTCCATGTCTCTAAGGGGGTAGTTCAGCCTGCTCTATGCAAGGTAAGAGTGTTGCTGCTTACACCTGGTTTAAGATTGGCTTAGCTGGGACAAGATTAGTACAGTGAACCTGTTAGACTTCCATCTTTTTTTAAACAGGTAAACAGTATTGATATTTGCAAGTGGTTGGAAACTGCTTTCCAAGGGGAAAGATGAAAGAAATTACAAAATCCTGGTCTTCACCAGCTGAGAGCATCTGCAGCCTTCCCACCAGCACTTGCTCTCGGTTAATCTAAGCCCTGCCAGATAGTGATCAGCAAAATTGCTTTTCAAGGTCATGGCTCTGGGCAGGGTCTTGCACCAGAGATAAGCTGCACCTGCCTGGCAGCAGAGTGATGCCCACGATATCCTGGGAGAGGAACACCTCCAGCAGCCACGGGGCTGGGACCTGCCTTGGACAACTTTGACTTTTCTTCCTTTTTTTAGTGAGTTTGGAGGTTCTTTTTTGTTTTTATTTTAAAGTGAGATTATATGGGTGGTTTGGTTTCCTTGGGTTGGTTGATTTGCTTCTACTCTACATGAACTACTTGATATTTCAATCAAGGGTTAAAAATTGTTCTATTTAAAGTCTTGCAAGTTCAGTGAAGAATATTTAAAATAAATGGTGCCTCTGTGGAGTTTATCTGGGGATAAGCTGAGTGAGTTTTATCACTACTGGAAGACTTCCCTCCAGTTAACATGGGGAGCAAATCCAATTTTCTTAGAATGCAAAGTATTGGGAAAGTTTTACAAATAATATTACTTTATTCCTATAGTGAGAGTTGACAATAGAACTGAAATAAAAGAAACTTTGCTGGAATATTTTCTGCAGCAAAACCTTTGCTTTTAACAAATACTCCTCCTGAATGACAAAAACTCTTCATCACTGAGGACAGGTGGACTGCACGGGAAAAGACAGTGGAGTCATTTTTGACTGCAATAGATTGAATAGCTGCTTCCTAGTAAATGGAACAGATATTTGAATTATGCTAGGAAACACTTCAGAATTTAGTTACTACAACTTTTATGGTTTGGGAATCACCTAAGCGCACACTCTTTTGGGACGTTGTAAAACTTGGAGCCTAAATTATTTTCTGGTTATCCTGGAAACCCACAGTGATGTCACCAACCTTCGCACAGAAAACCTTTTTAAGTGAGTCTAGGCTTCTTTAGTTCTTCTCTGTTGGGTGAGATGGATGCATAGTGAAAATCTCTGGTTAATTATTAAAAAGGAAAAGAACTCGAGTCACTTGATTGACAACATTTTGTTGTAAACTCTGACTGCTTTGCTGTGTAGTGAAATGAACTGCCCAATAAATAGCAAGGAGGTCCTTCTGTGTTAACCATATTTGCTGGAAAAGGATGGCAAAAAGTAAAGGTATACCAAGCTCTGCCTCATTCAGAAAGTGTCTTATTAGGACTTAAAACACAAGTAGCATGTTAAAATGTTTGTCAGCCCTAACTCTGGACAGTAATCTGCTTTCTGGGGCAAGCTGGTGAAGCTCCAGTGATGCTGTAATTTGTTTTCACCTGTGCTGAGTATTAGTGTCTGCAGTAGCAAATGGAGTTCCTGAGGCCTCCTTGGCATGCCCAAGCCAACTTATCTTCCTTCTGAATGCCTGCCCTGTGAACATCAGGGCTAGAGCTGGCAGGCTTGAGTAGTTTTTATAAGCACACCTCCACTTAGGTGTGACAGAAAATCAGCTGACACATTACCAATTTATTTCTCTGGTGCAAAGAAATAATAGGTTGCAACTGGTTACCATTTTCTAATGATCTCTGTGCATTGAAAGAGTCATCAGCTTTGTTCCGTGTAATTGCATTCTTTAAAAGTGGCTATTTGTGGTAGATTACAGCTTGGAAGTACAAGAGCATTTGAGTAGGGTGCTGATGAACTCCATTGGTTCTCCTTTTAGCCTTACCCAAGCAGCTTTTGTGGGTTTTAGTGTGGTGACAGCTGGCTTAACTCCATGAGAGAGGAAAACAATGTCTGAGGTGCTCTTCAGTTCCACAAAAATATCCCATTGTCTTGGCCTGGTTCTACTACTTTTCTGCAGTTACATAACTACAAAAACTTTAGTCTCTGCTGTTGTGAAATAGTCCTTAGAAAACTGCAGAATTAGCAAGGAACTCGATGCAAAATATCCAAGCATTCTTTCATTATACACTGCATATTTTATGCAACACTTAAAATACAGAAAAAAAATGTCAGAGTTCCTGTATTAGTATAGTTGGGAAAGGTCTTCTCTGTCTTTGCTGTAGGCTGTATCATGTTAAAGTCAACGCTGATCCTATTTTCAGTGCATCAGGTAACTTGTGAGCCCAAAGAACAGAAGCTGCCATTTTTAACCTTTAGTTCTTATGCAATAATATAGGCTAGTTAGCTATTCTTTCCAATTTATTATAAGACTTGAGTGGTAATTCAGTCTTCATGCTAGCTTAATCTTCAGCTCAGTGACTGCCAATTACCAACAGCAACACGGTGATGCTGCTTTAGCAATTATGATCCCAAGGTTAAACAGCAATGAGAAGTGACCACTCTTGTTTCAAGGTGCCCAGGCCTGAGATCCATACAAGTCCCTTCCAAATGCTAATACTACTTCACTAAGAAGCCTGCTCTTCAGAGTTTCTCAAAATCTTGAAGTCTCTCCACATCTTCTGCTCTACTTTTCCAGTGCTTATTAATATTAGGTGGATGTCTGTGTATGGGAAGCATAGGACTGTTTCCTATTGAGTTAATGGGGAAACTCTTCCCCCAAAGTAATGAGCAAGGTCTGTCTTTGCCCTGTTATGTGTCTGTCTGGGTGCACACGTGGTTTATTTATTTCACACATGGTTTATTTAAAACATGGGAACACAGTATAAATGCTGAGCAGGGGATGCTTCCCCCATGGTCTGGAATTAACCAGCAGTTACATTTCCTGACCCAGTGACAGTGCTGGGGAAATGGGGGCTCCAGAATACATCCCTACTTGCATCCTTGTCCAGCAAGACACCTCTCTTGGAACTGTCTTGAATAGAGGAAAAAGGTATTGGGTATCTACTGCCTTTTACAGAAAAAGGATTTCTTTTTCTTCTCACTAAAAAGTGGAGGAGATGTCAAATGAAATCCCCATTTGTTTATTTTCACATGCCAAGGGGTGTTGACTCCCTGGAAAGTAGGCACCTCTCCAAATGTTCTGTGTCTCATTCTTTGATGAGCGATGACCTTGGCTCACAGCCAGGAGACTTGTCTTTCCTCTGAAAGAGAGGCTAATTTTCTACATGTCTAAAACCCCTCTGAAAATCATCCCTATTTTTTTGTGCAGGAGCATTGTATCTCTGAAGGGCAAGCTGCTTGAGAATCCAGAGGAAGCTGCTGTCCTCAAAAAGAAGGAGCTGAAGGACAGTGCTTTATCCAGGCAGGGGGAAAAAAACCAAAGAACGTGTTCCTCGGAGGCCATGCTCAGCAGTACACCATGCACAGTCCTAGCTCTTGTATACCACAAATCCTGTCTCTTAAATCCACAAGCCTTCACATCTTAGCTTCAGTTTGCTGCCAACACATGCGAGCTTAGATAGCAAGCACAGTTTGGTTTTTAGGAGATTGTGCTAATAGTTGCATGGAGAAGATACCACTCACAGCACTTAGAGGCAATTTAGGAACTCTTACACTGGAATTCCATTAGCAGATGGCAGAGGAGTATTAGGAGTTACACAAAGTCCAGGTGTAGTAGCTAAGCAATGCCTTGCCCTTTGCAGAGAGGACTCATGCTGGGGGAAGAACAACATCTTGCATTAGTGTCAAAGCTAATTTGACCTCTCCATCCAGCTCCTTCCTTTCTTTTACACAGTTGGAGGTACCTTTGTTTTACCTTTTCCCAGTTGTCATGGGTGTTCAGAAGTGCTCCCTCCACGTGCAGGTGCTGTTTGGGGGAACACCCTGTGGCCCTGGCTGGAGCTGTGCAGCCCTGTGCCAGCGTGGGCAGCTGAGGTGCTCATGGCTGTCCCCTGTCTGCCACCCCTCCCCGTGCAGTGACATTGGTGCTTGTGCGAGAGAACTTGTCTCAGTAGCTCCTGTTCTCTAACATTTGGTCTTGGCTGAAGTTAGAGCATGAAAAAAGCTAATGAAATAATTTCTCTTTCTGCCTTTTGATTTCTTAATCCACCCTAAACCCCATAGTGCTGAAATGCCTGGATTTGTATTTCCAGTTTGCTCAGAGGGACTTTTGAGGAGCTTTAGCATGCTGTTTACAAGCATTCAGTGACAAGTGACACTGAGTGCTCTGTCTGTGCCCTGTCCATTAGCCAGCCCTACCACCACGAGTGCTGCTGTCCTTCTCTAGAGTCGCTGTGTTTCCCTTGGGCATTCCTTTAGTTGGTGGTTTGTCTGGTCAGGAACAAAGGCCTTGATATCAGACTGGATGGTGCCAGTTACACAGCTGCAATGCTGGAAATCACTTGTTAGAAGGAGTATCTACTCCAGAAGCTTCCCAAAACACCATGAATATTGTGTGACCTGCTGGTTTTGAATGGGGAGCTGTATCAGGAGCTTCGTGTTTCCTCATGCATTGTTTGTTGGCCGTACTCTTGCAATAGTGAAGTGTGGAAGAGGTTTGGTGACTCAGAAAAATGTTTTGGTTTTCATAGTAAAAAAAAAAAGGCAATAAACTTCTATAATTTCCTTGAGAAAACAAAAACATATATTGACAGGCAGCATCTTGGAAAATGCACAGCAAACCCCACACAGGGAATTTAGTGAAGTATTTTCTTTGAAGATATTCTTGGTGAATCATGTTACGTGTCTATCAAATTTGATGTTATTTATAGCAAGTGGATGAAGACATAAAATTAACCTAGAGTATAAACTCCAAAATTGCTAGGAGAAAAAAAAAATCCTCAAAAATTTGGCCTCAAAAGGTAACATACAGCAGAAGTAAATTTCAAAAAAATAGGCCATATGTTTCCATGCAAGTTATCCTGCAATTCTGCAGTATTAAATAGTTGATGAAAACCTTGTACTCATCCTTAGTGTAGGAAACAAAGACTGGAGATAGTTCATGTTAAGCATCGCTATTTCTTTACGTACTGTTGAATGCTGACCGTAAATACTGCATATTAGTTCTAATTTTCCATATTGCACATCAGTTTTGAAGTCAGTGAAACTGTCCACATATATAATTAAGGAAGAAGGGCTGTATTGTCCTAGGAAAGTTCCTCCCTGTACTGCTGCCTGCATTGTCCAGCAAAAGCATGAATGAGGCAGCAGCCCCTGACAGACAGGAGTGTATCAAGATAGATTACCAAACATTTACCAAATAGATCAAGCAGAACAAGAACTTTGTTTGAGAAATGTTATATTAAAGCTTCACTAGACAAGCCTAACTACTGTAGAATATTAATAAATGGGGCATTATTTGTTAAATAAATGGTGGGGGTGTGTGGATATGTGTGGCCATGCCTATATATTATGGGAGAGCATTTATTTTGTTTTATAGAAGATAAACAGAGGGGTTTACTTTTCAGGAACGGGGTTCTTTCTAAATGACCTCAGTCATTTGTTACAGAAATACCCAAAGGCACCCCAAATGCTATGAGATGCTTAATGGAGTTATGTATTAACATTGTAATGGATTGGAACAAAACTTGGCAAGTTCTCCACGTCAAAAAAACCCAACCAAACAAAGAAACAACCCCTTTGCAAAAAGAAAACAAACCACCCTCAAAACCAATGCAAAAAATCCTAAACAAAAAAATCCCCAAAATCCATTTCGTTGGAAACTAACCTCCAGTGCTGGTAGCAGCCTCTGGTGTTTCCTCTCCATCCTAGAGAGAGATGCTCCTGTGGTTTGGGGCATGAAGCATCAACTGCTAAATGGGCGCCCAGGGCTCTCCAGCCCTCAGTGTCCTACAGACAGCAAAAACTGGATGTAATAAAAACTAGATGCTTCTGTAAGCTTTTCCAAAGTGAGTGGGCCTCCAGTGCTTTGGAGGGCTAACAGGAATAACTTAACATTAATGTTCAAGGCTTCACTTGAAAGAGATTCACATTGAAATTGGTTTTTCAGCTCCAGTATAGAACTGGGTCCAGCAGTGGCTGACCTTGTGATGCTGTTTCTAGTATTTTCTTTTGGGCAAGCAGGGGGAAGGAGCAGAATCAAAACCTTTTTTACATCTATCTGACATGTCACAGTGAGTGCATTGGTTCATCAAGGGGATGTGGTTTGCAGGTACAGTGCATTTGTGATGTGCTGCCCTCGCTGCATGCGAGGGATTGCCTGAAACATTGGCAGCAGCAGAGGAGACTGTGGCTAATCCTGGTAATCCCTCCGACTTGTTTGTGCTGTACATATTTATCCATTGTAAATGTATGTTTGATGGGCCAGGGGTTCAGTAAGAGAGAATTTGTGTCTAACCTTGTAACACCACGGCTGCTGCCAAATCATTTCTCGGGCACGGAGGTCTCTGCAGCCTGGAATGCTGCTGGGAGTGCTGCTCACCAGCCCTGCTAATGTTCAAAGGAGCCTCTCCTCGCAACAGGGGCTCTGTGCTGAATGCAGGGTAAACAATTTGTGGTTACACGTTGACAGTAAAGCTTAGGGGGCAATGTGCACCTCGGGACGGTGGCTTGGTGTTACATCCAGCTTCAGCTCAGCCTGTCTCCCAGGCTGCCGGCAAACTCTATTACCTGAGCTGGCTCAGGCCACCTTTATACCTATTACAGAGATTTACAGCAAGCCTGTTCCTCACAGAGTGAAGCAGGGTTTTATCAGAGACTTTGGGAGTTCCTGCTCCCCACAGTAAGGGCATTATTACTGCCAGTCCTGTTACCATCTGATGAATTCCTAACACATCATTCCCCACGCTGCAGGGACAGGTCTGTTGGAGGTGCCTGAAAGCCTCGGAGGGAGGTGGACAAATGGCAGAAATATAGAGCTGGACTTGGCCTGAAAACAAACTCCCACTGAACCAAAAGAAATATATGGACTTTTCAGCCCTTTTTGTTTGACTTCTCTGGAGTTGAAGCTAGGCACATGAGCATGCAAAGTTCTGAGGGATGTCTCCAGAAACAGTGCTGGAATTTAGAGTATTCCAGGGATAGGAGTGCCATGTTACTAGCAGGTAACTTTTTGCCAAACAGGTTGTGGTTTGTTATGTTCTACTCAGCTGTACATCCTGACTTTTTTTCCAGGAGGTGAGCACTGGTCTCCATTTAAAATGCTGTCCTGAAAAATACTTTATTCTCCAACTGATGTTTTCTCATAGAAAGCTTCTGCTTTAATAAATCCTCAGATTGAAAAGGGAAAGAACAGCAACTCCTTTTCGAGTTTTTTGTGGAAGGTTTCTGACCTGCTGTATTTCAGAGGATGTACTACTACGAAGGCTTGGATACCACAGAAGTAAAGCTCCTGCTATTACTTCTCAATGGAGATCCTAAATCCTTTAACACTTGAGGGGTGAATCAAAGCTCAATTGTAGTGAGAGTCTGAGGCTTTTGCTGCTGTGGGCTGTCATGTTTCCAAGGCACCTCTCTGTGTGTAGGGAAGCCACATGTAGGCTGTGATGGCTGGAGTTAAAGGCCTTCTCCAAAGCCCAGTGACTTCAGCAGGTCCCTGATTAGCCCTCATGGTGTGCTTTTCTCTTGGTGGGGAGTTGGAGAGAAGGTCATAGATACCTTGGCTTGGCCTTAGGAAGCTGCTTTGGAGTTGGTTCATACGTGGTTGAGTGCTCTTGCTCCTGCAGAATGGTTTCTCCTCCGACAATCCACCTAGGATGATGAAAATCTGGGTGCCACGTGTATGAAAGGGTGGTGATGAAGATCTCCTGCTCTGTTCAGAGTGGGAGTTGATAGGGGATTGAGCACTTTGGTAGGTTCATGCTGAAGGTGTTGAGGGTCTAAAATCTCCCCTTGACCTGGAGCCACTCAGCACCTCCAGGGTTGGACTGCAGCACATGCTTGGTTTATCTGCATGATCAGCACCAGTGTGACTCTGCTGCTTTGTTATTTACCTGTGAAGTGCAGTGATGCAGCCTAAGCTTTAAGGTTCCCAAAATTCCCTGTGCTCTCAAAGGAGGCACAAAAATTGTGAAGGTGCAATTTGTGTGCACACAGGATTGCTATTGGGTAAAAACCCCACTTGCAAAATAAGTGTCAGAATGATATTTGGTTTTTCAGGCTTTTGGCTAATGCTTCTTTACTCTTCAGTAATAATAGAAAAATGGCGCTTTGGGGCTGGAGTAGGTGTTCACCTTTGCCATCAGGGGTGAAAAAGTAAAATAAAATCCTCATGCATTGGTAGCTGGCTCAGGTGAGGAAATAGTCAACGTGGAAGTAATTTGCCCCTGGAGCAGAAATGTCAGGAAGGATTGTGAAAAAGCACTGATGGTAGCAATTATATTGATAACCTACCATTCCCAGAAGTACAGAAATCAATCTTGCACTGACAGGATTCTGACAAATTTCTATGAAAATCAGAAAGCAATCAATATTAATTGTGGGATAGAAATAGTGCTGAGGACTTTCTTGTTTTGCATGGTGTTCCCCTTTTCAATTCTTTTTCATCTTCCTCCAAACAGCATGGTTGAAAAAACTGTGAATTAGAGAAATGAAAGAAACATTGAAAGACAAGTGTCCTTAGACTCACAGAGTGGCTGCCTCACTAACCTGGCTTTCTTTATACTTAGCTGTGCGTAGTATTTTAATAGCTTTGACATTTAGGAGTGCTCTCTGTGAGTCCCTTGTTCTCTCCTGAGGAATGTGGGGGGCCACAGTACCGATATTGACTGTCACACCTTTTTTCCCCCTCTCTACATCAGAGATTAGAAACAATTTACCTTTTGTCCTGCTGTCAGTTAACTAGATTAGTTCATTGCTTGGTTGAAGGGGTATCCTCCTACAACTGCACCTGATGCTTTACTTGCAGCTGTGTGCCAGCTGATGATTTTATTTGGTAGTAAATGAAAAGTTTTGATGCTCCACAAACTTGTCTTGCCTCCCCTTCTTTTCAGCACTGCCAAAAAAACTTCTCAAACGCTGGTTTCCAGCCCTTTGGTGTGTCACCAGCCGTACACTTTGCACTGCATTTCATTTTCCTTTTCACACTGTAGTGGATTTTATTTTAGTCCTAACACATACGGAGAGGAAGCTTTTGGACCTCAAGAGAGCTTTCCAATTTGAAATATAAGTGAATTTATGATTGGGAAGCTGAAATAAAAACAAATTGTTTTGAACGCTCTGAACGTGTAGGTTTTATTCTTCAGTTTTTTAGTTGGCTCCTCTGAGAGATTTCTTTTTTAACCCAGTTTGGAGTGGCAAGAACTGCAGAATTGCTCTGTGGATCTGTGAGCTGAAGTGGGTCACGCAGGCTTACAGCGATGGAAATGAGGGAATGACGTTCCCTGTCCCATCTGCCTTCTGCTGCTCCCTTGTTACTCACTGTGCTGAGAGCAAGGAGTATTTGGCAAAAATAGGTAAAGTGAACATGAAGCCATCTGAATTCTGCCAGATTAGAAATGATTGCAAAAGATATGAAGAAGATGGTTAAAAGTCTCTGAGCTGAAACCAAATCACACACCATTAATTGAGAACTTGCACTTTTCAGCACTGTGGGCAAGAAAACCAGAGGCTTTGGAGTATATTAGATTGGGAGCATTAACTAGAAATTGCAAAATGAAATGTTTAATAAAATCTCAGAAAAGAAAGGATGCTTTGTTCCTCAAAGCTGTATCTCCTAGGAAATGTCCATGCACCTAGCTGTCCAGGCAGAGCACAGACGCTGTATTGCAAACTTTTGTGATGGAGATGCATGACTTTGAACTGCTGGAGATGTCCAGGAAATACCAGTTTATTCTTGCCATGAATAATAATACAAGGGCCAGGAGGAATTCTGGGGCTGGGCTAGAGCAGGAGGGTGTGGGTAGGAGGAAAATATTCTGTGATCCCAGGAGCATCTGGGGTTCAGGGGGTGCTTGCAACAGGTGCAGTAGCTTGATGCATGGTTGCAAGAATGCTTTTTCCAGGAGCAGGGTTAGTTAAAATAACTCTGATATTCAATATCTGCTGCCCTCTCCAATTCATCCTCCTTTGTCTGTCTAATGGTCGGAATTTAAAAATAATCCTGACACAGGGAAGCGATAGCATACTGCTGTGAGTGTAGTGCCAAGAAATGTGGATCCCAAACCCCACTTTGTTCTACAGTAAATGGATTTAAAGGACGTGTAGCTGCTGTAATTAGAATATTGCAACAGTCTTTGGAAGCCTTAATTAGCACCACCAGATCAGCAACTGAAAGAAAACTGTAATGCCAGCACCTAACGAGCTTCTTGAGTCAAAGAAAGTTAATCCTGAGTTACTCACAAGTGACTTGGCATGAACATGGAGCAGGGGAAGTGACTCCTAAAAATCCCAAGTAATTCTTCCTTTGGAAATGGGATGAAATGAGTTTAGTTTGCCATGCAGAATCTTGTGCATGAGAGTTGCTCCTCAGGTTAACAAACTGGCCTGGTTCTGAAGTGTTTTGAACGGAACTGGTTACTGTTTTTTTGAAAGGAGAAGGTTTTAGTTCTGGATCTCAGATTAGCGTGAACAGCCTGTCTCAGAAACTTTCAGGAATTCAAGATGCCCAACAGACATGTAAATCAAATTCATTTACAGCATTTAGTTTCTAATTTAACCTGTCTGCTGAAAAAAAACAAGTTCCCTTTCATCAAAAGGAGCTGTGTTTAGCAGGATCCTAATATGCCACTATTTCAACTTAAATATTTTAATAAAACCCTAGCAAACAAAATTTGCTGTAAGTGACTCTATTTCCACAAGTAGCCGAGCTTTAACAAAATGTTATTTTCTGGTGCAGAAATGTCTCTGTAAAAGCAGCATATGATGTTCCATAGGAACTGATGCATTATGGTTTGGCATCCCAGTGCTTTTTTAATACTTTCAGTGAAGCAAAATCTGTGTAGAACCAGTCATGCCTGGAATATTCCATGTCATGTGGACGTTCCTGTCGTGTAGAACCATCATGTTTGTGTTTTTCTTGTTGTAGTATTTTAACATGCTTTGGCACTTTCTTTCTTGAGTGCGTGACAAAGCTTAATTCTTCATAGCTTGAAGTTCAGAAGTGGAGGTTTTTCTGCCTTCCAAGGCAGGTCAGTGTTTCTGCCTGTAGCTGTGAAGATTATCTGGCAGCTGATGGTGTTGGGTGTAGCACTGCAAACCCAAGAGCAGCACAGTCAGTTGATTTGTTAGAAAGGATATCAACAGCTGAGCTCTAAACTCAAGGACTACTGACTGGCAAGCAGGTTGCAAACTCTGTGAAACTTTATAGAAGTCTTTGTATGTGGCAAAAAAATGACAAATATACTCTCTGTGTCCTGATGAAATGTGCCATTTCAGAATATCTTTACATGGAGAAATGGGGCTCTGAATTCCTCTGAGCAGTGGGGTTCTCTGCATTGTTTCAGGCTTTGTTCTTCTATGCACCTCTCTAGTTTGGATGTTATTGCTCCTCTTTTATTACCCAGGGCTGTTTAATTCTGGGAGGGTAGCCCTTGTGTTTGGCAGCACCAACTGCTGCCACAGGCAGTCACAGCTGAGTGTAGCATGTCTGAAGAACATCTATTATTCTGTGTCTATATAAAAACCTAGCACTGGATTTTTTTGAGACTAATGACTTACTCTACTAACAAAAAAAATTCACTGGTTCCCCTGCTCATCAAATTGTTAAATGAGTTTGTCCATTAAATATACTGAGTTTTATTTTCAAACACACATGTTGCATTTTACTATTTAAGTCCATTGTATTCTTTTTAAGACAAGTTTGGCCTTCCTTGACTTCTGAAGCTGAGTTAAATAATCAAAATAGTGCTGAAAAAACAAAAAGGTTTTTTTTTTTTACTGTTTTTTCCCTAAACTTGGCTTACTTACCTTGTTCTTGTGCATAGAAGCTCTGACATTTTTTACTGACTCTGGAAGATTGTCAAATGCAGAGGTACCACTCTGGTTTGAGGCTTAGGATATGGTATCTTTTATCCTCCTTTGCTAACTCTTTTGCTATTTGGCAATAAATGGTGTTTGGCTTTGATTAAATTTCTATCAAAGATATTCTTTTGGTTCGTGCCTTTGCCAAAGCACTGCTTTTGCCAAAGCATTTCATAGACAGTATATGATCTCTGATAAAGAAAAAAAAACCTGAAAATTCAGAACCCACTGTCTAATCCAACCTCCTGCAGATTCAAATCTGAGCTAGAAACTTCATTCAAACTGAAATTTCTCCAGGCTTTTGAGTTAGACCTTGATCCCCTCTTAAATAAGGGACCCCCTATAATTCTGCTAGACCATCTCCATTTAACTGTTGGAGCAGAGGTATGAAAGCCACTTGACAAACACTTGCCATCTGTTAACACTGACCTTTCGGTGCTTGTGCAGTATGGGTGGAGTGGTAGCATCCCTTGAGAACCACAGCATGTGATCTGTCAAGTGTTAATTTTCCATATTTTGTGCATTTTTGCATAGCCTTATGATGAAATCTTCCTGCCCAAATCTGGACTAAAGGTTCTTAAATAGCTCTTGTTTCCGTTTCAAGAAATGGCCATTTACCTTTCTTTCTGAAATGGCCTTTGGAAAAGTCAACCATATGCCTCATTGCTTATAAGAATAATAAATACCTTTGGGCTTTGGCAAATCCTTAGCTAAATGACTCCAAGGTCAATTTTCTCTAATAGACTTAGTCACTTGGTGCATGATAATTTCTGAAGGAAAAAGAACAAAGGAAATTTCTGAAGGGAAAACCACAGTGAAGAGCAACTGTACAGTGGTTTTCATGAGAGTGAAAGATGTCACTGTGAATGCAGAGAAGGGGCTCTGGCCCTGTTTGACCTGCCTTCAGCTGCCCCTTCATAGAACCTGTTCCTGGGCAGGGCAGTCGGTGTGGAATTGAATGGAAATTTGCACTGCCTGTACTTCTCTCTTTGGGTGAGCAGGAGCCAAGTGCCACCAAAAGCTGGCACTGCTTCTGGCAGGTTTGAAACCTGGGTGAGGAGGCAAATGAGACCAAGCTCAGCACAGGTGCCTCAGCTGTAGCTGAGAGCAGGGTCTGAGCTCAGTGTTACCCTTCCCTGTCACCCTTCTGCTTTAGGGGGAAACTAAGCCTTGCTCTTACCCTTTGGCCAGCAAATAAACGTGCCATTTCTGCTGTATCTTGGTTGGTCCTGCTTTTCCTGACTTGATTAACCCAGTTAAACCTCACACTTTCACTTTTGCTTGCGACTTCTCTTTGAAAGGGAAGAACAAAAGCAAAGTGCTCGCTGCTTTGGCCAATGGCTGATTGGAGGGAGAGCAGTGACAAATGGCTGTGTTTACTGGGAAAGCTTTCATAAGTTGTGTTTGATGGTGCTCTCAGGGGTTTTGTCAAGAGCAACTTGGAGTTTCAAAGGTGCTTGTGGCACTGATGGTCAGCAGTTGTCAAACGGAGTGGAATGGCAGAGAGTGAGGCAGTGCTTCAAAGGGGTCTGTCTTGGGCAAGGAGAAATGAGAGCAGCTCCATTGAGGTGCTGCAGAGGTCCTTCCACTCTGACCTTGTGAGCTAATTAGTTATAAAGATTCAGGAGCTTTCCTCTGTGTTCAAAGCTTTGTTTCTCTGTCTAAAGTAATCCTGATTGTGAAACCTAAACCAAGCAGAAGCATTGGCACTGGAAGGAAGGTTTCTGAATGCCTATGCAGGGACTGGAAATGTTTCCTTGATGTTTTTCTGTTTGAAGAAGCACTCCGGAGGTAGCAGCTTCTGCAGAACTCAGTGACAGTGGGTCAGTGCTTTTGATACCTGAGTGTCATTAGACGCGGAGAAAACCCCCCTGTGCAGCAGAGGTTTGTCAGTGCGTGCAGATTCTTTGGGATATAATTGTCCCAGGGCAACCATTTTGATTGCTTAGAGACTGTCTGAGTCCTCTCTGGCCTCTTACCCGTTTACTTTGCTGTGTAAGACCCTAAGATTATGATCTCCTTGAAGGTAGCAGCTCCAAGACTTCCAGGTCAGCTGTCTGTCTGGGTGTTGAGGGGGAGATAAAAATCCAAAAACTCTGAAAAACGGTGTGTCTGGTGCTCTGGGCTCCTGAACCATTGAAGGTTCCCAATATTACCAAACTGAAATAAAGCAAAATACTAAACCTCCCCAGCTCTCTGGGAATTATCATTCTCTGCACAGCTCCTAGATATATTTAGAAAATTAATTTCAGGCTCTTTTGGTTTCAGCTTTTTCCTCTTTCTTCTTTAGAAGCCCCCAGAGCTGAATTCACTTGCAGCATCTTCAGTGAGAATTCAGCTTCTAGCAGTGCTGTAGCCACGAGCTGAGCACTGTGTGAAATGAACCCCTGGTCTCACAGGGGTCCTCTCCTGGCAGTAGTCATTGTCTCACCTGGTGCACATTGGCTGCTTCAGCTGGAGTCTCATTAGAGATCTATGAATAATGAATGAGCCCGGGAGATGAATTGTCCTTTCCTCCCTATTGCAGGATAAGGCCAGGTAGGAACTGAATGTCTTCAACAGAGCAGAAAGGCCTGCTCTCTAGATAGATAAATTATTTCAGCTTAGAGGTTTGTCAAACCAGACCTTGGGGCCAGTGCAGAATTCAAACAGCCCCTTGGCACAGGTGCAGGTGTAAAATAAACTGAGGGGGAATGGTGCCCTGCAGAAAGCACACAGAAGCTGCCAAGTTCTCATCCTGTGCTCTGTGCTGGGCAAAGCACATCTTCCTCTTCCTCCCTTCTCTGACCCAGGGCCAGCAGTGTTGTATCTCATAATGATACTGTAAGGGAGGATTTGCTCATGGAATAACATGGGAGAATTCCATATATAAGAAATTTTAACACCAGAAAGTCTGAGAACATGTTTGTTTTAATAAAGGGCAGTATCTTATTTCCACAATGAATTTTCATTATGTTTCTGGCAGGGTCAGTTGCATTAGAATCAGGAGATCTATTCCATTGCTTTGCAGTAATATGTCCCATGTAAGCCCTATCTTGAGGGCTTTTTGGAGAGCAGGCACTGACATGATGACTTCAGCTGGCATCGAAAAATGTGTGGGTTTATTTTTGTCAGCACTGGACTGTGGTGCCCTGAATAGCCTGTGTGTTTCCTACTAGACTCCCCTGGCTACACAGGAAATGTAGGTAGCTGCTTTTGAAACTGTGCAGTGGATGTTGGCTCTGACAAAGTGAAGGAAGCCTGAGCTACACTATAAAAGTATTGGTGTGATATGAGATGGACTGATTTTGGTCACTCCCTTTTCTATTAAGGTGCTGCTGTCAAAGAGAGCTAGAATGGAAATGTGGTTATTTCCTGTTATTAATGATGGATCATGTGCTACTTTATTTGTATCTCAGACATCCCTAGTTGTGGATGGGAGAAGCAAAGAACTGCAGTGTCTGGGGAGAGAGAGCAGTTGACATTGGTGAACCTCTCACCCAGGGAGAACTTTTTCTTCTCTCTGTCTCTCTTTTTCTGTTTTTTTTTTTCTTTTATTATGCTGTTGTGTAGCCTATTTGAGTTTTGACTCATAAGTCCTTCACCAATCTTAAAAATTATGGAGAAGGCTAAGGAGATAAGGAAAATGTTTAAACAGGACTTTGAACTGCAAGTGGAAGTTTTGGGGAGTGGGGTAAGGAAAAATGGAGAAAAACATCCTGACAGCAGTTACCCAGTCTGTGTAGAAATAATCCAAATCTAAATAAAAGTGTAGAAATGGTAATGTGTTTCTTCAACTATTCTAACAGATGTAGAGAAACCAGTACAATTCAAAGATTAAAGCTAAACTACAAAAATGTCTCAAATTAAAGGCTGAGTCTTTTATAGTCAAGAAGAACACTGTATACTCAAGACATGCTCATAAAAGGATGCAAAATAAACACTAAAGCATCACTGACTGTAGCAATAATTGCAGCGGTGTGGTTCAAAGGAAGCAAAAAGCTGGGGAAGTCAAAGCTCGGCTGGAACTGCTAAAATATAGGGGGAAAATCAATGTATGGTAAAGTACAAAGCAAAACAAGGACAAATACATTTGCTGAATTTGCTGAACTTGTCAAAGTGCATGTTAGTAATTGTCCTGGTGCCATGTGATGCCATGGCAGAGCTCCTGGAGAGCCAGCACCCTGGCACTGACCAGTGCAGGAATGGTAGCTCAGGGCTGGGTGGTGCTGCCAGGGCAAAGCAGAGTCCCTCTGCATGGGCTGCATCCAACACAGATGTGGTTCATTAACTTAAAAATGACCTAAATGTTAGGCAGGAATATTTCTGTGAGAATGGCAGCTGGTGAGTTTCATCCCACGGTAGATACAATTTTGCTGTAACTGTGAGATGTGGGGAAAATCCATCAACTGACCCAGGAAGCTGCTTGTATTTGGTGTGACCCAATTCTTCCACTCTTGACCAAGGTGGAACCTGTTAGAGTTACCACTCCTTCAGGATCTAGGCAAATAAATAAATATTTGCCTTCAGAGTTGAAAAATCTCCTCTTCCTTCCTAACTCTGCTCCAAAATTACAGGGGCAAATGGCTCCAGCTGTTGTCTGCACTGGAAAGAGCTTTGATGTTCCTCAATGCATTTTAGGGGGAAGCACGGCCTCACATTCACAGGTAATATCAACAATAAAGCTTCTCAGCCTCTCAGGCGACATCTTATGGATGTTACTCATGTCTTGGCTAATAGAGAAGTGTTTCTCAGACATCATAATGCTGGGGGGCAGCTGCAGCAGAGGAGCAAAATTTTTCCTCATTACTGTGCATATGGCAAGGCACAGGCAGGGTGGCCTGTGCAGAGGTGTAGAGGGAGATTGCTTGCTTTCTTTCTTGTTTGAACAGGCTGTTATTTCCTGATTGCATTTAATTTTTATAAGGTTTTTCAAACTCGTTGTGGGCTGTATTTCCTTTCTCTTGACAAAGAGCCCGAGGCTGTGTTATTCCTTTTGATAAGTGCATTGCTCACTGAGGCTGGAGCAGTTTTGTTCTCCCCGTTCTGCCGTCATCCCTTGCCCAAGCGTCAGGATGAGCTGTGTGTGGGGGAGCTCCTCACCCCAGCCATCCAGCAATCTCCCAGGCCTGCATGGGGGCACAGCAGTCCGTGGGGATGGGAAGACCATGGTGCTGAGCTGGGTGGCTTAACTTCTACTGGAGATCATTTCAGTGAGGAGGAGAGGGCAGCCAGGACATTGGCTGCAGGGGTGACAGCAGAATTTTATTAGGGTCCAAAGTGCACTGCACTGTGTCTAGTGATTCAGAAAGTTATTGAGCAAATAAAACCATGTAATGAATCTGCCTGAAAAGACAAAGCAGGTGGGAGGACAGCTGGTCAAGGTTTTAGTGGGTTTTTTCTTCCTCTCTTCTATGATCTACCTTGCTCTGAGTTGTATGTGTGTCACAAGTTAATAATTTTAGCTTTTTTTTTTTTTTTTTGCAAAGCTCAACAAAAGATGTTTATAATCCTATACATTTCATATTTTCAGCCAGCTCAGGCCTGTGGTAAACACATGCATTACTAAAAGTAGTCACTCTTTCCAGATGCCTTAAAAGTTTATTTGGAGCTAAATGTGATTATGTAGCTATGACAATGCTCAGTAGTGCTCAACTACTAGAAATGTAGAGTATAGTGGGGATGAGGGATGAAAGGAGAAACATGCCAAGCAGAAATACCAAGCAGAACAATATGTGAAGAAATCAATATTTCCCACTTGTGCAGCTCCCACAAAGGGAATGAATAGCAGTGATTTTCTCAGTTATTGTGAAAAGCCTAAAAAATAATTGTTGCTACAGTAAGGAATGTGTTTAAAAGAAGTCATGGGGAAATTTGCAGTGATGAAAAAAAAACCAAAAACCAAACCAGGCTTCAGGTTGCCCATTTCAGCCCTGCAGGTGATCTGTAGCTGGAATACATTGGAAAAGAGGTTGCCATGTGCTACTTGTTCATCTTGCAGGTCCCTAGCTTGGTTCCCAGCTGAGTCCAAGCTCATTTGTTTCTTATGATCAACACATAAACCACTTCAGTAAGTTCAGTGTAGTGGTAAGAGAACATTTACCACCACACAGAGTAGCTGTGCTGCATTCCCAGCCAGTGTCAGAGACCACCCAACAGTTAAAATCGAGGGGGTTTGGAGCTTTGCTGAATTATATATGTTTCCTCCTGGATTTCAGTCATAAATTCATAGACTATGGAATCTGTGTAGTGAAAAACTAATAAGAAAGCATCCAGCACACAAAGTATTCCTGTAAAAGGAAAATGCAGCAGCCCTGCAGCGGTCACTGGAAGGGTTTTGGTACAATGGGTGGCCAAAGACTGCAGGTAAGCTGCAGTTAGAAGGTGGCAAATAATGCAGGAGTCTTTGCAAGCAGGTACAGCTTAGAACACCCATGCAGGACAGATGGTAATGTGCATTTCCATGATGTCTGGCTCAGATCCTTTACATTACGCAAAGCTGGAAGAAGGATGGGCATTTAGCATTGCGGGTTGCCTTTGCAAATCTCTGCTTTTGTTAAAATACAGCAGGAGGGTGAGCAGGCAGAACAAGTCCCCTCATTCACAGGTTGTTGATCACACAGTGGAAAATATTTGCTGATAGATGTGTGAATGCAACCTGGGGGCAAAGGAAGAATTGCCCTAGAGAAATGCTGCAAGAGCAAATATTAAACTGCCGTAGCTTGTTCTCTTTTGCATTTCTGTCTGAGACACATGTTCAAATAGTTTGAAATTTGTCTAGTCAGACCTTCCTTTAATTCCACAAATTCTGGAAGGTGCTCACTGGGTCATAGAAATTGTGAGGGGAGAAAAAATGCCCAGGTGAAGATTTCCTAAAGTTTGCTCAGAGAATGTGGGAAACAGGGACATGAGAGCTGTTAGAAAGCTTTTGCTGCTTTTGGCTTTTTCGGATTTCAGAGCATACAGGGACTACCTGCAAGGACTATTATAAGCCATTTTTGCAGTATAAGATGTTTCTTGTTGGATTATTAAGTAAGTTATCCAACATCCTGCCTTAGTCACCTTTGCAATATGAAAGGCATTGCAAACATGTCTACCTTCTTAGAAGAACTGAACAAACTATTTAGACTGCATTTCGAGTTAAAAAAAAAATGGAAAGAACTTGTAATGGAAATTAGTTTATTTTTTTCCTCCTCTGTTTCAGGAAGAGCTATTTGAAGGCGCAGGAATATTGCACCAGTGCTCTTAGCAGACATAGGGGTGGTTAAAGAAATATCATTCGTGTGTCCCTAACTATTACTGAAGTAGCACTTTGAATTAATGGTTCTTCTAAAAGTCCTATTAACAAAAAAGAGTAGAAAAGGTGCTTGACTGTATTTGCATAAGACCTTACTGCTTTCATGTCAAACAGGAGTGTGGGAAAGGGCTGCTGTGAGCAGGACAAAGGAGAGCAGGAATCCTACTGCACTTGAGGACAGCTGTGTGCCCAGCCTTGCAGGCATCCCTTGCCATGTGCTGCCAAAGGGCCTGGCTAGGAGCAGAGCTGCTGCACACAGCACTGCCATCTGCTCTTCAAGGAACCACACAACTGGTGGCAGGGATAAAGGTGCCATTAATTTTCCTCCAAACAGGGCTGTGTCTTTCTGTGCATGCCTTTTGCAAGGAAGCAAAGTGTGCACTCCTGCTGTCTCTGTCGAGTACAGAAGTGCAGTGTTGGTCTCAGGCTCTTGCCCAGGGTTGTTCAGGCACAGTGACAGGCTCCAGCAATCCCAGAGCCGGGCTGATTTCTGCCAAAATTAAGGCAGTCTGATCATGCACAAAATGAAGCCAAATTAGGTCTACTGTGCTTTTCTGCATCCAGTTGTGGATGTAACTCAGAGTAATAGTTTTGAGTGTGTTTGTTTGTTTTTTTGTTTGTTTGTCACCAATGTGCAAGTATCGAATTTCTGGAAAAGAGCTATTAGCATAAAACCAACCACATTCATGTAATTGCAGAAGATGCACAGGTTACCAGTGTACCCTCCACAGTAATAAATGGGATAATTAATGAGTGCAGCCATGGGAAGCTGAAGGGAAGGACTTGTCTCTGGGAATGTGTCTCTGAGGTGCTTTGCAAGCTTGGAAGACTTTGGCTGGCAGCCATTTCCCTCTCTGCTGTTTGGTTAAATGCTGACACCACCCAAGAGTGTATTTGACCTGTGTCTGCAAAGCTTGGGCTCCTCAGGCACGGGGGAAGGGTGGTGCTGAGACCTGGCCCCAGCCTGAGCAGGGGAGGTGCTGCTGCTAGAGTTCCTGGTGGATGCACCCTTGCCTGGGTCTGGCTCTCAATGCTGCAGTGTCACAGTTGTGTTATCTGACATCATCCAGAGATTAGAGATGAATTCTGCCAAGGCTTGCAAAAATATGTGGTAAGAAAAAGCCTCCTGAAAAACTTGTTCCTAAATAAGAAAAGCTTGTGAAGAGTCAGGACATGGGGAAAGAAAGCTTTACAAAAGGTCTCACAGCAGGGTCGGTGGCAGAGCTGGCAATAAGAGCCGGTCAGAAAAGTCAATCTCTTTCCCACTGAATGTTCTCCTGGAAAACAAATGAAATTACAAGAGCTTTCAAGGAGCTTGTTGGAAGCTAAACAGCCTGACCCTTTGCTTTCTCAGCTCTCTGTGGTCTCTCAGCTGTTGGAGAGGTATCCAAGCCATGTTTTGGAACAAAACATCCCAGTCTGTTGCTTGAAATTGTATAGAAAAGCCCATGGCAGGAGCACTTAGTGCATCACTGTTAATCAGCAAATCTCTTCACAGATGTGAAGTGTGCTCACTGGATACTTGCTGTATTGGCTGCTGTGTTTGGGAAATCATGTATGTTAGCTGGCTAAATGCATGTTATAGATGAGAGGCATTGTCTGTCAGCTTGCTGGGAGCTGACTGGGTGTGACATGAGTGAGATTCCATTTCTAGGGATTTCTGTTGTTGATTGTCAACACAACAGCAAGTTATCACCAGCCAGAAATATGACTGAGGTAGAAGAATACAGTGACACCACAGCCAAGGACTTCTCTGCTCCACATTCATTAATTGAAGAGTTGGAAGAAGAAAAGCAGAGTGGCAAAGAAAGAAATGCAGTGGAATCCAGGAAATGTGCCTCCATTTGCTCCTTTTGTCCCTCCTCCCTGCCTGGTGGAGACCTTAGTGGGACCTTACTGCTCTCTAGAATTGCCTGAGGTTGATGTCAGTGTCTTCTCCCAGGTAACAAGTGTCAGGAGGAGAGGAAATGGCCTCAAGTTGTGCCAGGGGATGTTTAGATTTGAAATTAGGGAAAAATTCTCTGAAAAGGTGGTGAAGCATTGGAACTGGCTGCCCAGGAAGTGGTGAAATCACAGTCCCTGTTCATAGGGCAGGTGGATGTGGCACCTGGGGACGTGGTGTAATGGTTGTCATGTCTGTGTGGGGTTAACAGTTGGACTTGAAGACCTGAGAGTTCTTTTCCAACCTAAATGATTCTGTGATTCTATTTTAGGTGAGTAGATTTCATCCACCCAAGCCACACCAGCCTGGCACTTTGGCCTGGGATTCTTCCCACAGCTGTGTCTGCCCAAGGAGCTCACTAATTGTGCTAATTGCATAATTCCTGAGGCTGGGACAACCCCACTGCTGTGCTGACTCCTCTCCTGCTCTAAGCAAGCCATTATTTCCAGCATTTCTGCCCCCCTACCCCAGCTGAGATGCTGAGAGCTGCAGGAAGGTTTGTGAGTGTTCTTGCCTCAGCTCTCCCTTTGGCAGACCCTGTCCAGCTGCCCCAGGAGCCTTTGCTAGTCCATTGCTGCCATTCCTGCCTCGCAGCCCTGCCTGCTGCTGTGCTTCAGTGGGGCTGGGAATCACCTGAAATCCCCACTGCACACAGAACCTGCTCCTGGATGGAGTCTCTTGCTTCTGCTTGGGTTTCCAAAGCTGCCGCCAGGGAGTCCCTTCTGCACAGGGATTCCAACCTTTGGAGTTTTCAGGAGGCACCATTCCCTTTGTGTCACCAAAAACATGAAATCACCCAGCCAGGCTGGCCTAGGCAAGCGTCTGCCCATGTAAAGCATTGATTTAACTTTGTATTTTTCTCAGGCTATAGAAACATAACCCTGAAAAAAAATACAGTACTTCCATCAAAGGCATGTTTTAGCTTTTTCTGTTCTCCTTTCATCTTTCTTTTTGTCTTTTGAGAAGGTGATTCAAAATCAATAGTTCTGCTTTAAATTTTATCTTGTAAATGTGTCTAGTTTTGTTGATACAATGTTTGATAAAAGATATTTCTGCAGTCAGTGAAAAAATTCTTCAGGGTAATGTTTCAGGCACATCTTTCAAGCCTTATGTCTTCTTGTACTGGACTGTAAGCCAGTTTTGAATTGAAATAATATTCTGAGTGGAATAGAAGCTCTGGTTTTAAATTTTGTTGTTGTTGTTGTTTGCATTTTCTCTTGAATACACTTTGCAAAGTTTGTTCACCATTTGTGAAGCTTTGTAACACTGACCACTTTTCAAGAAGCTTCTGTTGGAGAGCAGAAGGGTTTATCTGCTCGCTGGTTCTTGGAAGATCAAGCAGCAAGGTAGCCTTTTGCTGAGGAAGAAGTCCCTGGGAATCGCTATTTCCTTCTGGTGCTCGTTCACAGTTCTCAGAGTGTTTCGTGGACAGCTGTTCTCAGCCATCTGTTGCGCAGTCTGGGAGGCTGCTCGAGCACATATGGATGAGGATCTGGTGGTTGGGATTGAGGGCTGTGAGTGCCAGCCTGGTGCTGAGCTCAGGAGCCTTCAGCAGAGCCGTCAGGGGCCGGCTGGCCGGGGTGAGGGATCAATGCACGCAGCTCTGGGGGCAGCAGGCCTGTGTCTGCTCTCCATAAGCTATGGGAGATAATGTGCTTTATCTGGAATAACTCCATGGCCTTTCCAGACTGGAGGCAAAGCCTCGACTTCGCTGAGATTAGGTTGTGCTGTGTGTTGGTCGATGTGCTCTGTCACAAACGAGCAGCCCTGGGGGCTGTGGCCGAGTGCTGCTCCGTCTGGTTTTCTGGGGAGAGATTTGCATTCAGTTGGGAGGAATGAATAAAGTGCCCCAGATTTAGAGCAGGAGCAAGCAGAGGCTGGTTGCTTGTCTGAAGAAACATCAGGCAGAATTGCTGCCTACCATGCCTGTCTCAGCCCCAGGGGCTGGAAAAACCTTTGTGCAGTCTAAAACTGCTGCCCTACATAGGGAATGTATCATGGGTATTTTCAGTACTGTCTCCTTGCAGTCTCCTATGAGAATGATTGGTGTTTTCCTGAGTTGCTCATATTCTGACAAGAAATGCTGAGATCCCTGAAGGATTGCTCCCTAAAACACATTGCTGAAGACTGACCACAGACTGATCACAAGCTGGATCAGGTTAATCTGTCCGATATTGATTCTCTTTTCTTGTAACAACTTTTACTTCTGTTACTTAAATCTTGGTCCCTGAGTATCTTTTCCTTTCAAGCAAAGTAGTGACTGCCACTGCTGACAGGCAGGACTTTCTTGGAGTTTAGAAAAGTTCAGGGAAGTGTTAAACTATGAAGAATTACCTTAAAAATCAACGAGTCAGTCAGAATAATTGGTGTAAATATAGCCAGTGTTTACAGCCACATCTATATGCAGACGTTATTTTGGGTCACCATGGTATAAATAAAAATGGCATAACTGAAATGTTAACATTCTCTCTGCGTCCTCCAACTCATTTTCCATCTTTGTGGCTATACGTCAGATCAGTGCAAGTAAAACTGTGAGGGAAAAACAGAGAACAGCATTTTATTTAGGACTGAGAAACACAGTGGTAATGCCTGGGGTGCAGGTTATGATGGAGTTTGGCTTTGAACTTTGAGCCCAGGGTGAGTTAGGTGGTGCTGAGCTTCCAGCTTTGGTGTCTGGATTAGAGTTTGGCGTTGCTCTGGATCTGCAAAGCCTCTGGGTGAGGCTGGGCTTTGCTAAACTGTGCTGCAGGTATGACCACACCTGAACAGAACAAAAAACAGCAGCCATGGATGTGGCTGCAGAACACATGAAGCAACAAAGTTGTCTGTCTTGCATGTCATTCTTTCTGTGTTATTGAAATGAGAGGGCTCAGGACTGAGAGAAAGCCATACCATCCCAAATATCAGTCAGGTTTTGGAAATAATGCCTAATATTTACGATGTCCAGATATTCCTAAGTCACACCATTATGGTTCTAAAGACTATTTTTTCTAGCTTTGTTTTGTAGCTTTTTGAGGGGTGTTTTTGTTTGTGGGGTTTTTTTGTTGTTGATTTCTTTCTTCTTTTTTTTTTTTCTTTTTGGTTGTTGCTGTTGGTTTTGTGATTTTGGTTTGTTTCAGTTTTTTGGGGTTTTTTTACTTTTGGTGGTGGTTTTCATTTTAAAAACAAGCTTTTTTGATTTCTTTCCCAGCTAGTGTATATGTTCTTTTCTACTGTTCTTCCCTTTCCACTAACAATTTTTTTACCTCCTACTTTAGCTTCTGCTAAAGCCCTGTAACTCAGATATGTTTCATGTTGCTTTCCTTCCCCTCCTTTGCCAAGCTTAGATGTAAGTACCTAAGTCGTAGATGAGAAGAGCTTGCTGTGACAGATGCTTGAAGGAACCCTCTTCACAAGTGCTTCCAGCTTGTGCAGTTCAGCACCATCGGTGCTCTGCTCTGTTCCCTTGTTGTGCAGTGCCCTGTCGTTTCACTTTAACTGGAAATAAAAGGAAATTCTTAAAGCAGTCAACCAACTGGCTTGTGGGGTGAAGCGAGGCCATCTCTGCTGACATGTGATGGAGATCAGGAGGCAAAGCTGGGGCTGCAAGATCGAGGGCTGGAAGAAAAAGAAACAGGATTAGAGCTCACATTTTCAGAAGAGTCTGGTGGGAACAGCCATTATGAAAATAATCTAAATCAGTTCTTCACAGCAGACTAAATCCTGCTGTAAAATGTCCCCTCCTCATGTGTCCCTGCTGTCCCATGCTGTGAAATGAGTATTTCCCATGGGTTTGAGGGAGGATGTCACTGCTGGCTCTTTAGTCAGCAGCCCAGTTTTGCCAGGGCTGCATTGCCTTGGCTGCCTGGGCACAGGGAGTGTTTTATCAGGGCTTTTATCCATTCAGCTGTTGGATGCACTGTGCCATTCCTTTATTAGCTGTCACATCTTGCCCTGTCCTGCCTTGAGGATCCCCCTTCTGCAGCAGGACCCTGGGATGTCTGGCAGGAGGATGGAGGTTTTGCTCCATGCAGCAGTCAGGAGAACAGGAGGAGCATGGCACATGTCTGGCATTTCTTCCCTTCCCCCCACTGGCTGCATATAATACATCTTGAAAATTGCTGGGCAAGAGCACAAGAGTCCAGCTGACATCTCAGAGTTTGAAAGGTGGGAAGACAAAACATGAGTACCAATAGCTTAAGTAAATTGGGCCTGTAAACTTCCTGGGAAGAATTACACTGGGGACACGGAACTAGCAGTCATCAAGGACTGCTGATGTCTGCACTCTTGCTCTTTGATATGTTGGTATTTTGACAGCAGTGGCAAATCACTTCTGAAATCAACACAGGCAAGCAAAGGGTATTACAGTCTTGTGACTGATAACTGGAAAAAAAATTCCCAGGAAATATCTTTACATATCTAGCAAGTATGTCAAAATGAGCTCCGTGCTGCAGATCCAGCATCAGCAGAAGCCCTGTCACTGAATCAGTGCCACTCTTGCTAGAAAGAAAATCACAGGCAAATTAACTGCTGACGTGTACTCTGCACTCACAGACCTGGCAGGACCTGAATTAATCATGTTTCTGAGTTTAAAAGGTCTTTGGTGGCTGGTTTTACATGTGTGTAAATGATGGTGTGTGGAGCAAACTGGTGGAGAGGTTGGCAGCCAGCATTAGACTCTGGGCTGCATTAACCTCTGCCTGCCTGCAAGTGCCAAAAAGGGGTGGAGAGACGGAAAGAGCCTCTGCTGCTGTGGGAAAGAAAGCACTTTCAGAGCTTACACTGTTTACTTCAGACTGGTCTGTCTTGGGTGCTGGTAAAGTTCTTACTTTTATTCCTTACTGAAGAAAAAAAATTGTAGATAACCCATTCAGATGGAAAAACCTATATTTATCTATGTTTATGTTTAATTGCACCCTGTGTGCCCACAGCATCCCTGAAAACAATGCCAATTATCAGCTCCTGGGGATTTGAGCCTTTGTCTGACATTTCAGTGAGGAAAAAAATACCTGCAAGCATTTAACTCTGAGAAGAATGCTGAACAGGTTCATGTATCAAGAAATATAATTTCTATCACAACTTGGTTGACTAAAAGTGGACTGGTTTGTAAATCTTAAAAAAAAAGAAAAAAGCATGTACACACAATTATCCTTCTTGCTCTTCTTCCCCTCTTGTCCCATAGTTGTGGGGTAAATGACAATGGGGTGTGGATGGATAGATATCCTCATTGATGCTCTCCTGATTCATCGCTGTAGGATTTTTTTTTCCTTTTTTGAAGTATGATTAGAAAGTTGGTATTTTTGTGGTAAAGCTAGCTTAACCATGACATGTCCCTCTTTTCCTTTTGGAATTTTTCCTCCATTAGAAAACTGTAATGATTACTGTTCAGAATATACCATATGGATTTTTGAAAAACGTAAGGTTTCTACCTTATGACCAACTACCTGACCATCCAGAATGGTACCTAGAAGCTTTTCATCTTTGGGAAAGGGAAAAACTATGATTTTCCAGTATGGCAGCACTTCCTTCAGATTCTGGTGGGCTGTGAGTTCTGAGAAAGTAAAAGCTGACAGCAGTAAGTCTGAGAGATGTTTTAAATTTTCTGTACCTCTGAGCACAGTACAGCATGGCTTATTTTAATTAAAGCCTGGTTTGCAGTTGCAAGGATAGAAGAAATGGTCCCTATAAAATTTTTTAAGACTCTCTAAAAAGTGTCTTATACAGAGTTTTTCCTGTCCTGTAAAATAAGTTGCATATGTAGAATATATGGCAATCCCATATAAAAAAGGTTTTATTGGCACTTGTAGTAATGACTTTCATAACTTATTCATGAGTTCACTGCTCATGAGTAATTTGGTCAGCCAAAATACAGGCCAATAAAACTTTTATACCGTACTGTCATGTCTTCTGCTCTTGGGGTGGGACATAAACAGGGGCATAGCAGAAACACTTTGTAGATCCTCTAAGGGAAGAACTAAAATAGAAACTAAGTTCAGCTGTGATTAAAAGAAAAGGGATTAGCTGAAGAGGAGCTGGTAAAAAGACCCAGAGCAAGTGTGTTCTGTTTTTGACCTGATAAAATTAATATCACTTTTAAAATGTCTAGGGTTACATGTAGTTTTGGATTAGAAAGTAGTGCTCATGACATTTGCTGCATATTCTTGCAGATCTGCTCTCATTCTCCCTTTGGGTTTTATATTTAGAATGTTTTTGGTTTTTGTTTGTTAGATTGTTCTTTTTCTTTTTTAATCCTCATGGGTGGCAGTGGGACAGTTCTATAACCACAGTTGTATTACACGGGTCTTTTTTATGGCCTCTGAAGGTGTTCAGGAGGGAACACTTTTACGCAGTTGGAGCAACTAAATAAATCCCAAATCAGGCTGTTTGCACACAGAGAAAGTGATCGCCTATAAATCTAGTTTGACACAATTCCCTATTTTTAGCTCTGTGGTGCAGTAGCACATGACAAAGTGCCCCAAGCACATCCACTGCTCCCACAAAGAGGAGGGCTCCACCTCCAGAAGGCAGCCTCACATTTGCTGCTCAGGAGATGAGATGAACTCCTGACTAACCTCACATTTTACAACCAAGAAAACTTGTTAAATACCTGAGCTTGGATGGAACGAATTGATTACCACTTACTTCATTTCCCTACCACTTTAAACCAGATGTTTATCATGCCTGAGCTTGCTTCTCTAACTTTTTTTTTTAAAGACCATTTCCTGTGCGTATTCTCCAGACCAGAGCAGGGTGGGTGTCTCCTCTGCCTGCCACTCCTAGCATTTCTCAGGCAGAGGCTCTTCTGTGACATGGAGAGCACAGTCATGCACCAGGTGCATTTGTAAAGAGAATATTGTCCCTTAGCCCCTTGGCAAGACAGCACAGTTCAGGGGAGTGTGGTACTGCTGACTCCATAAAACTGGGAAAGGGTGTGAAGAGGAAGGAAGGGATCCTTTGGCAGAACAGGCAGAAGGAGGGCTTGCAGCACATATACTGTTGCACAGTACAAAAGGCCTTCCTTCTCCAGTAAATAAAAGAAACTTTTCAGCCTGGGTAAATGGAAGAAGAGGATTTTTGCTTAATGAGCTGAATGGCACTGTGTCTTTTATTGGCTATTGAGCAAAACCTGACCCGAAGCTGTTCTCTTGGAGTGCCTGGTATTCACCATGCTGGCTGCAAGGCCAGGCTGTAGAGGGGATGAAAAGGAGTGGGGTGAGGGTATGGAAATGGGCAGCTGTAAGGACCTAATGCACTAAAGTGAGGCTGGTTCATGGAATTTCTGGTAATTTTGTGGGGTCACCTGGCCTGACAAGACTACAGTTTTTGATTGAAGACAAATGTTGAGGTGAATATGCCCTGCATTAACAAAAACACTAAGGACATTTGCCAACTAAAATGCTTTAATGCTACTTCAGTGACCCAGGAGGGTCACCAAAAATGTCTGGCTCAATAAAACAGGAGCCTTTGTAAGGCTCTCCCACTCTTCAGACTGGCAGTTCCAACTCATAACAGTGTTGTCCATAGAGCCCTGAGTGCACTTGTGATGAGAGTTGGAGAGATTTGTAAGTTTAAGGCTGTTTTCTGGGTATTCTAGGTGTTGAAAATGGTGTCTGGTATTTACAATCTTGTTAAAGTGGGCTCATTTTATTTGAGCAATTTTTCAGCAAAGGAGACCTTGTCACCCATGGTTCCTTGAATTATTATACAAATATACACACACAGTTACTGTTCCTAGTATTTTTTTTCCTCACAGAACTATCATTAACCTTTGTAATTTACAGTGGTTCTAGCAGAAACTGTGTACATCATGTCCCAGTTTTACTGCAATCTGAAGCAGATAAAATTGTGCACCAGGCAGTTTGTGTATGCAGACACACCACCACATCCTGTGAGTTAGAACAGAGACATGCAAGTATTATGTTAACTCTTCCTTAAGGTAGTATTTTAAAGGACCGTTTAATTTATTTTCTTTTGATTCTCTCTGCTAAAGAAACGTGTGTATCCCTCATGCCTCGTGTGTGGTTACAGCTACTGCACTTAACAAGGTAGGAGGTCCCATCAATTATATTTCTCAATGCATCCACACGAATGCTGCAACACTCAGACTTCTGCACCCTGCTGCCAGCATGGGAAGTTGATTGTCAGTCCTCCAACTGTACAAGTGTCATTTGCAGGTTAAAATGACTGTAAATTAATTATGTCTTGCTGGAAGGTGGGGGGAGTGGGTAAAAATTCTTAGGTTGTATAACTCACGGCATCTTTCTGCTGTCTGCAGGAAGGGTTATTAATTTTCACCTCCTTGCCTTTCCTCCCTGCATCTTCTGAAGGTCAGTAATGAGGATACTATTTGCAGCAGCAAAGTGGTTGTCCCATTAATTTTGTTGTATATGTGGGGTTTTTTCTTTACTCTTCTGAATATTTACATTTTTTATAAACGGTGGAGGGAAATATCATTTGAGTGATACAGCTTTGTAATTTGTGGCTCTCTGGGAATGGAGGATGGGGGAGGTGAATTTCCCTGGAATCTTCTGCTGGTGTCCTGGGCAGAGATCATACACAGGTTTACCTCCAAGCAAACCTCATCATTTCCCACTGCTTTTCCCTCCTTACTGACAACAAAACACTTCTCTAAATAGCAGAAAGATTGGATCCAAAGGGAGAAAATGTCTTCTCTCTAATGGCTTCCTATGTGACAGAGCCTAAGACATAAATGAACCACAGTTTGTTCATCTGCATCTCATTAAGACACTGGAAAAAAAATAACAAATTCATTTTTATTGTCGCTCTCAGTTAGTTATTAAGGATACTTCAGTGGTGTAAGGAGAGCAGTTCTTTCAGTGTTTGATGTAGACCATGTTTACTTATTAGCAGTCACATCTGGGAAGAGAACTGTCCCCTTACCCACATGGCTCTGTTCAGCTGTCATCTGCATACCATGAATCATAAAGTTTGTTATTAACAACTTCTTATGGAATTGAAGTTTCTCTTCCAGAAATACTGCAAGTTTGTGCATATTCTTCAGCTGTTACAAATGCTTCTCAGCTGGTGTTTATATCATCGACAGAAGAGACTACTGGAAAATGTAAAACTATTGTGAAAACTTCAGCTGAAAATATTTGTTGTTTTCAGCTGCAAATCAAAACCTGATATATTCCAGTGGCAAATGAAAAAATATTTTAATTCTGAATTATCACTGTGTTTCCTCTGGGGAGATGATTTAAGTACCTTGTGTTTGTCTGTGCCATCCTCAGATTATATATTCAATAACGCATCATGATTTTTCTCTTGTGATGGGACTTAGTGGAGTGTGGTGCTAGATGTGTGAATGTAATTTAATGGCAGATAAAGAAGAGAAAGGGGGAAAGACACATTCATTTTCTGTGAAGTATTGGTGGTTTTTTTCCCCATGGAGATATTTTGCTGTTTGTAATTTTGATAAGAAAGTACTATTTTATCATTATTAAGAGAAAAAAAAAGTGCTCTGTTAAAAACTCCGTATGAAAAAATGTTGACCTATCTCAGCACCCGAGAACACTGAGCTGCACAGCTACTGTCAGTATGCAGAACACATCTTTTGGTCTCAGTGCATATGCATGAGAAAATTATCTTGTGAGAGGCATACAGCGAAGAAATCTTGATTGCTTTCTGGTGTTATTTATATATTTAAATTAGAATTTTAAAATTAGTATGTGCAGAAAACAAAGGGGTTATTTAGGGCTTACCAAAACGTTACGATAATACTCTTATTACTAATAATTAGCGTGCTGCAAATCTGACACAAATTGATAAAAGTCATTTAATTCAAACCAGTATGAAAAAGTGGAATAAGAGCCACTTAAAAAAAAATTTTAGCACTTTTGGTATAATGAAGAGACTGTCTCTTAAGTTGCACTGTCTTGGACAGGAATGCTTTTACAGTAGGCTGAGCAGAAGATGTTTGATCCAGCGTCAGTCTGTATCTGGGTCCGATGTGGTGGACAGGAAGAAGCTGTTCAGTGCTGACAACCTTTGTAATTAATGGCAAGAAAACCTATGAGTGCCATGGGGGTTAGATGGGCATCCAAAATGTGCCCCGTGGCTCCAGGCCAAGAGTCCTGCTCTGACAAGCAAGTTGTGCAAAAGCAGATAGGAATGGAGAAAACATCTGCTTTGTCAGACTCCAGCAGGAAATCCTTGATTGTCCCTGTTTATTACAGAGCAGTAGCTGCACTGATGTGATCTTTTTTGCTGCTATTTTAACTCTTTCTTCTGCTGCACTTTCTCCTCTCACTTAGATGGATTTAGTCACTTCAGGAGGGTTTCATTTGAAACCTTTAATCATAATTAAGCAAATTGATTTATACATAGCACTTGTAATCATATTCAAGTGGATGCAAGAAGGGCTTGGAAAGGACATTCAGAAGTGCCAGTTCACTGCGGGCTATGGGCACTGAATGATGACTTATGCACTGCTGAATAAATCAGTCTCTGACACTACAAAATCAATTTTCCTTCTTGTTTTTCATCAAACAATTATTATAAAGAATCTGATTTTAGAACTATAAAATCAATTTTGGCTCGTGTTGTTTCGTAAGGTGATTAACGCAAACGATGTGACTTCAGACTTCTCCTGTCACGTGAGGCACTGCATCACCAGCCTTAAAAACACCAACAAGCCTCAGATGGTTTGAGTTCAGCTGCCAGGCGAGGTGGCACAAGGAGGGGTGGTGTTTTAGCTACTGATGAGGCTAAAGAAAGGATGTAGCAAAAATGAGGGTGGCAATCAAAATGAGCTTTGCTGCTTCTATTCCCCCTCGGAGGGGAAGTTTTGCCCAACAGACTCTGCCATGGGCTCCGTAGCTCGAGGCCCTCCTTGGAGATTTAGCTCATAATTTCTTGTTTCTGTACAACCTAGACACTGTTCAAATAGTTTCCTTAGGACGTGTTAGCAGAGGTAATATTTGAGCAAAGACAGTATCCTTGCCTTAGGAGAGTGGAAGGGGTACAAATCAGGAAAAGGAATTCAGAAGAGTTTGTGCATACAGGACAGAAATGCTTACATAAGGCTGATGGAGGTAAACAAAAAGAATGAAATACTTAATTTTGAGACAGATCTAATTTTGTCTTTCTCAGCCATAGTGGTGACCCATTAACAGACACTTTCTGTGGGAGGGTAACATGAAGGATATACATCTAACAGGATGTAAAGGGAAAATTCATGGAGGCAGAGGGCTGAGTGAAAGTTTTTTCATCAAACTTTTCTGCGAAATATCTAAATTTCACAACAATAAGATGTTTTGCTAATACTTTCTGATATCAGTCATTTAATTTTTATATTTCTGAAAGATTCAAAACTAGTTTCAGCACTTAACAGATTGTATTGACTTATGGGGTTTATTTGACTTTATAGTAGAAAATATTTTAGTAATATTCTTAAATATGTGAAGTAAAAGAATAATATAGAAAAATATGATAAAATGTTTTATTTTGTGCAATTATAAATTTGGCACAAAGACCATTTTGTTTTCTTTCACTGTGTATAGTTGGTTTCAGGTTTTGTTAGGTGCCTACAGCCTCTGCCAGATTACATTTGTTGCTCTAGGAACCAATATAATAGTAACAAGTGATCATGCAAATGGAAAAATACAGTTTCCATGGGAAATGCTGAAAGGAGAGCAGTAGGACACCTGAGGCTGGGCAGTGCATGTAGACACATCACAAGAACCTCACCGAGGGTTCAGGTTGATGTTAAGCCGGTGTGTGTCCCAGTCGGTCCTTGAGTGCTGCAGCTGCCACGGCTGGCTCTGAGCTCAGCAGAGCAGTGGGGATGGTGCAGGGTGGCAGCAGCAGTTAGCAAGTGTTGGGGCTGCTGGCTTCACCCACAGCAATCCCATTAATGTTGATTTCCTAAGCATTTTGCATGGTGTCAATATGTCTGCCCTCTCTGCCTCGCAGCTGATCGGGGTACCCAGGAGCCGCCGTCTTTCTAACAGCTTCTTAATTCCTTCATTTTCCCTGGAGAGGAAAAAAAAGGAAAAAGCGATAAAGTGGATCTGCCACTGAAAGCACAGAGCACGCTCCAAAGGCTCTTTAGGCATGATGACAGATGTGGCAATGTGTTCTCACAGCCCATGGAAAATCCTTGGACACTGCTGTGGGCTTGCTGAGGCTGCTTTCACTGCTAACAGCTCTTAGTGAGGATACAGGGAGGACACCAGCTGGAAAGCTGGGAGAAAAGGGAGAAAAACTCCCCAAATGAGAGAATGCTCTGCCAGGTGGAGCTGACACAGTGGGCAGGTCAGAACTGCTCCTGCCAAAGGACTGGACTGTAAATCAGAATTTTAGTGAAATGTGTCTTTTCGTGTGCATCAGGCTCAGCATCTCCAGTGGGGCAGGGGAGGGGATTGTCCTGCTCTGCTCTGCACTGAGGTGGCCCCACATCGAGTCCTGTGTGCAGCTTTGGGTACCACAATGTAAGAAGGATATAAAACTAATAGAGAGTGTCCTGAGGCATCAAAGATGGTGAAGGGCCTTGAGGGGAAACCATTTGAGCAGTGGCTGAGGGCACTGGATCTGTTCAGCCTGGAGAGGAGGAGGCTGAGGGGAAACCTCATTGCAGTCACAACTTCCTTGTGAGGGGAAGAGGAGGGGCAGCACTGATCTCTGCTCTGTGGTGACAGTGACAGGACTGAGGGAATGGCCTGAAGTTGTGCCAGGGGAGGTTTAGGCTGGATAGCAGGAGAAGTTCTTCCCCCAGAGGTGGTTAGGCACTGAACAGGCTCCCCAGGGCAGTGGTCACAGCAGCAAGGCTGGCTGAGTTCAAGAAATGTTTGGAAAATGCTCTTGGACACAGGGTGTGATCCTTGGTGTTCTCCTCTGCAGCGCCAGGAGTTGGACTTGATGATCCTTGTGGGTTCCTTCCAGCTCAGTTGGTTCTGTGATTCTCCAGCAGCTTTTAGGGACCTGTTCCCTATGCAGGTGGAACATGGGGTTTCAGGCCATTCTGAGCAGGGCTGCTAGAACTGCTGGCTGGGGAGTTGGTGTGGGAGCCCTGAGAGCTGGGCGAGCCCTGTTCTGCACAAACCCCATTCCCACTGCCTCAGCAGGGAGCTCTGCACAGGGAGCTCCATCTTCTGGAGATGTAGGTCAGTGTGTTGGCCAATTAAAACTAAGGCAACACAGATTTGCTGCTTTCTTGTTTTCAGAGAAATGCATATATTTCTACTTATGTTAGCTGATCTGCATCTGGTTTGGGGATTCTTAGCATGATCTCCCATTGACTGCTGTTCTGGATATATTTATAGTAAAAATTTCCCAGTAAAATATAAATTAATTATCATTTATATTGCAATATTATCTTTGATCCCCCAAGGCTGCTAGTTCTGCACAAATTTATACTGTAAAAAGTGCTTCATTCTCAAAGAGGTTACTCATATTATATGTAATTCTGTAAGATGAAGAATTTCTAAAGAGGCATTACCTCCATTATTTTCTCACTCTTGTTTCAGATAGGAAACCTGAAATAGAATAATTTTTTTTTTCCCATGGGTCTCAAAGAATTTCATACAGGAGACTGGGAATTCAGCCAAAACTACCTCAGATTGTAGACCATTTCCATAAATAATCAGCTATCTTAACAGTCCACATAGGTATCGATACTGATTATCTGTAAATATATACATAAGTAACAATAAAATGGTGCAGTAGCTGGAGTAAAGAGATTTCAGTGTTTTAATCTGCAAGTCTAGGATCTAAAATGTGCTTTCTTGTGCACATTTTTTTGTGCATTTCACAATTAATAAAGTTCAAGTTATCTTTCCTGGGTGGAGATCTATACTCATGAATATGTTCTACCTGAAGCTAAAACCTGAGCCCTGCAGAAATAGATTACATTTCTTACTTTAGCAGTCTTTAAAACTCCTGATATGTATGCACAGTACATAGACTATCCTGAATGCATTTGAGAAGGTAACAGCTGGTGATGTGGAAAATTTTGTCGTGAGATGCTGCTGTTGTTTTTACTAATTATCGTCAAATGCACTGGAGATGCTGGCTTCAGAGTACCACTCTGTTTTGATGAGGGGCTGCAGGGGAGCAGGGCAGTCCCTGTTCTGAGCATTTCCCCCATTCAGCAGTGAGGGGGAGTCCCAGAGGTTGTCCTCTGCTTCCAGCAGGCTTTGGGCTGTGGCATCCCTGCACCACTCATGTCATGGCTGGTCTAGGAAGCTGCACAGGATGGGGATGCGAAGCTCTGCTTATCTGAGGATTCCAGTTGAAGAATACTTTTCCTGCCTGCTTCCAGCAGCCACAGGAAAGCTTAAAGCCCTAGGTTTCAGCCTAATCAGAGCAACATCTGTAATGAAGGATGGGGACAGCCTGTGCTATAGAAAACTTGGAAGTCTCTCTGTTTTGTACACCACAAATCTTGCTAATAGCTGTGCTGATTAAACAATACCCATCCATTTTAATAGATCCTCAGTTTCAGTGAAATGAGGATGAGTAATACATGCCAGGTATGACTCAGGTGGAGATGTGCGTGTTTCTGTGGGAAGAGGCAAGCAAACTTCTGGCTTAAAATTCTTCTTCAGGGGATTTCAAATGTGAACTGTTTATTTTGTTGGCAGGGCAAGGCTGTTAAAGACATGCTCCAGGTTACAGTTAATGAATTCCTAATTGAAGAGAATCTTGGCGTGATGCAAAATGAGAGATGCAGTAAAGCCCTCTGCTGAAGTTTCTAGCATCCTGGCAGTACTTATTTTCAAATTATACAACTTATTTCATGCTTATACAGTAGTTACCCTTTTACTTTGGGGTTTTCCCCAAATAACATATTAAGGAAATTATTATTACAATTGCGGTATCTGTCAAGAGAAGTTAGGATTTGCAGAAAGATAATTTATATTAATCAATCATCACATTCCAGTGGTCTGAAAGAAAACTCTCAAGTCCATAATACTGAGTAGAAAATAGCTGAGGTAATATATCCTACAGACCTGCTGAACAGCAACTCTTGTTTCAGCTAATTTTCCCAAATAAAGCTCTAAATCTGGAGGGCTTTAATATAATCCATCAGAGTAGCAAGTCGATTTCTAAGTTTGAAAAATTATTAATGAGGAAAAGGGAAACCACCAGGAATGCAAGTGATGGTGTTAAAAGTTACACTTTTTGAAAACTGAGTCCCCAGAACCTCCCTGCCTCTGACCTGCCAGGGAATTGGTGTGGTGGATGTGCTGGAATTCAAGCACAGCCCCTCCCTCTGTGCTGGACTGCGGCCAGCCAGCAGCTGCTGGACAGGAGGGCTCTTGTGCCTTCCAGCCCTGTAGGAAGAGCTGCCATCCTTGGTGTTAGAGACTTGGTTAGGGCTAATTTTAGGAGTTTGATGAACCATGGTTTTCCTTTCATTTGCTCGTAGGAGTTGTAAATTGCTAATGATCTGCAGCAGAAATTAATTACTGCTAATTATTCCCTTTCAGCCAGAGCTCAAATCTTCTTTTAGCACAGTGTGTGGATGCAGGTTAAATGAAGTCCAAATCCCATTCCCTTTTCTGTCCTTGAAATTAAGCAGCAATTCCTGCTTGTTCTCCACATCCAGGCTGGCTCATGCAGCAATGCACAGGAAGGATGTTCCTCCTGTTTTCAGAGGAAGAGAGGATGTCTGTACTTAAAGCCTAAAATGGGATTAAGGCCTTTCTTTTATTGCAGGTTCCCTCTCTGTTCTTGGGCTTTGAGCAGAACAGGGTGAGACTGATATCTCTTCCAAATACATGTACTGAGGGAGATTCTATTTCTGAGGAGAGCAGTGCATCTGACTTCATTGTCACTGAAGGTCATGATAATGCTCCACATGTCCTATGCAAAATGGTGGTATTTTCTATGCAGTCTGTGTGGAAACAGCTGAAAAATGTAACTTTCAAAATGTAAAAGGTGGAAATTATATAAATAAAGTGAACTTCAGGATAACTGGTGTTGAACTAGAAAGGCCAGCTGAATGAAATGTCAACCATCTGTGGTTACCTTGCCTAAATGGACTCGTGGCTTCTGTGTAACCAACACAGAGAGTGCACTGCAGCCTTGTGTTACCATTGCATCTCTCATCTGGAGGTGAATAAGGAAGTACAAAAACACTCCACAGCACACCACAGAATTTTCAGTGTACAAAGAGCAGTCAGAGTATGAGGTTTTCTTCCCCACCCTGTCACCAAGTTCCTGTCTCTTGGTGTTGCAGTGAGCCCCTTCACTGAGGCTGGCCCGTGCTTGAGGGTGGTGCTCTCCTGTGCCTCCCTAGCAAACACATGAGCTTTAAAGGCACTCAGGAAAGTTTGCTGGCAGGAGAGCAAGTGCCTCCATTTCTGTGTTTGATCACACACACACAGTTGCCTGAGTCCTGAGCTGCACCCTGGTGTGAATGGCAGAGCCCTCTCAGCAGTGAACGTGGCATTTTCTGGGGCAGGCCAGCACAGTGAGCTCTTGTCTCACACTGCAGCCCTGAGCTGCTCTCCTTTCACTTAATAGTCCAGAGCTTAAAGGACTCCTGGAATCTGCAAAGGAGATTGGAATCTCATCTCATCTCTGACTCAGAGCTGTTATTTCAGCTAAAATAAGGCAATGATCTTTGAGACGGGAAGAGTTCAGGTGGTTTTCTCTTAGTTTGTGGTTTAGCTGAGTTTCTTAGCAGCATGTGATTCAGTGAGTATTTCTGCAGAGGAAAGCTAGGGACACCAAAAGCCCCAGTTTTAGGTGTTGTTATTTTAAAACAGTCCCCCTGTTGAATGTAGCCTCCTGTTGACTTTAAACCATCAGATGAAAAGCTGCTTCTGCTTCTTTCACCTGTAGCTGACCTGTCCTCACACAACTCCTGTGATGTCATTCGCTGACTGGTGGGAATTGTGATAATTTTGTCTGCATTGCATTTGAAGTTGCAGGTTAAAAATCATTTCTCCAGCAAATCTCATCCTTTTGACACAAACTACATAACTAGAATATTCATTTTCAGAAAGGGACAGCATTATTATCTGAACAGTGACAGCGAGTGCTGTTAATTCCCACATGCTGCTTAATGACACAAATCTGTTCTAAAGAATGGTGGTTTCTGTGGAGCCAACTTTTCTTCCCCTCACCATATATCTCTATTATAAAGCACACAGAAAATGGAGCATGCACTGCTCCTCAGTTTCATCTCTGGCAGTTTGGGAAGTACAAGAACTGATCTCTAAATCAGAGGGTTGCTGGGTAGAGTAGTGGGCTGTCCCCTGCCCTGTGTCACAGGAGGGATGATGGCTTAGGCTGGTGACAATTGGTGTATGTTGGACACCTCCTCTGCTCCGTCCAGCACCTGCCACTCCTCTAGGAGGACCCCAAGTGATGTCCCTGCTCTGAGCTGAGCTGGAGAGAGATGCTCTACGTAACCACGTACTGTGAGAGCTCATCTGCAGACTTTATTACAACAATTACTAAGGATCATTTGACTGTAAATGCTGGCTCCCTGTTGCTATGAATCAATGTCATTAACCTTAGCAGTATCGACGTGTTCTCCCTATGCATTTCAAGCAGTTTAATAAACAAGTGAAGAGTTAAGAGCCTGTTCTGCATGCTGTGATATATTCCTGCCTTACTGGTTCTGGATAAACACAGCGACACTTCATTGTACTCTGAGATTTATGATGGAACTGCAGTGTGGGAGAGAAGGGGAAAGAGAGGCTTTTGCTGAGATGTGCAGATAAAAAAGCAGAGCTTGACAGAGAAATGGGAGTAACGTGCTCAGCTGAAGAGCAGGTAGCTGACAGTGACCTGACACATGCTAGGTAGGAATCACTTTCAATTCCTTTTGCCACGTCACTGCGATTCTCAATGACTTTGAATAATTTTTAGAACAACAGACATTAGTGTATTCAAGGGAAAAGAAAGAACAGAAAAAAAAAGATGCGTGAAAGTTGCTCTTTTCAATGTGTATTTGTACGTGATCATAGTTAAGAGCGCATGCTTGAGTCATGCCAAAGTATAGTTCTGTGTATTCTGAGGTCCTTGACCATTCTATCACACTTTTTAATGATTAAAAAGACCCCAAACGAATGGAAACAGTGGAGTCATCCAGAAATCCAGTACCTGACAGTGTATAAAATGACTTGGAGGTCTCCTTTTCTTCCCTTACCAAGATCTTGAACATCCTTTGTTTCAATTATTTCTTGGCCAGCAGTCCCCATCCAGTGGTGCTGGCCAAAGTGATTCCCATTGGGCTCTTACAGATTTTCTGGAACAGTATCCCTGTGAGCAGTCCAAGCTGCGGAAATGATGTTACAAGCAGAGCTGTCACTGCTCAAGCTTTCTGCTTGCAGCAGGAAGGGTTGGACATCTCTGCCTGGGGGCATTGCAGCCCAGCTGGCAGGTGTGCTGAGGGGAACCTGCAGCCCCTGGGAGCAGGGACTGGACATGGTGGGTCAGTGCCGCTCGCCAGCTGACTGTCACAGCAATGCCAGGGCCTCTGGCAGGCAGCAGAGTCCTGTGATGTCAGCCAGAAATCCGTGAGGACTGAACATAACCTGTTCTGCATTACCTGGCGACTCCTGGGTGAATCGGGAAACAGATGTGACAAGCACAGCAGAGGACATTGGGCTCCTCCACCCCACAGCTGGCCCTGGGTGCAGCCAGACTTTCCAGCTCTGATGGGCAGACAACAGGCACAGCTCTGGAGCTGTCTAAAATGGGGTGTGGAAAATGAGGTCCTTCGTAGGAAACATGAAGCACTCCACTGAGCCTCTGTCTGGGCAGTAGGATCTGAGTCTGCAGGTCCCCAGAGCAGAGCAGCCTTTGTGAATGGACTCCCTGCACTGAGTAGCCAGCAAGAGGGTGCCCAGATGCCATCTGGAAAACCTGCCTGTTTCAGTGCCCGTGCACCGAGCATCCTGGAGCTTGACAAGCCACCAAAGGGCTTGGCAGCGTCACGTTTCCTAATTCCTAACATATGTAGAACTTCAGCTATGCCACAATCAATTTAAGCCATTAAGTGAGAGTTGGATCTGGGCCTTTGCAGAGCTGAATGGCCTATATTATGTGTTTTAGGAATGCAATATATTCTGCTGCTTCTCAACAGAGGTTGCAAGGGAATAATCTGCCTTTGGGTGTAGCAGTGTGAATAATGTGCTGGGTGAAATACCCCACATTCTCATGGTTCTGAGTGCACATGGGGACACTCAGGAGTCAAAACTGTGCAGGCACGAGCCCTCTGAGAAATTTCAGATAGGGAGGTTTTTCCAAGCAGACTGGGCTGAAGCACATTCTTTTGTCTCCTTTATCTTTATTCACCTTTTTAAGGATGTTCACTCAGGTCCCATGCAGACCTTATGAGTGACCTCCTGTTAACTTCTCTTTCATGAATGCAAATGCATTTGCACAAAGTTTTGCACATACATCTTCATAAAATCATGGCCTTTAAAATCAGCCACTGGCATCTGGAGCTTTAACCAATCTTCATGTATGCTAAAGAATTTCAGTTCAATTTAAGTTTCTGAGTAATATTTTATATTCCTAATTAACAGATGTAAATAATTTTTGAAGTATATACTCCTGAGTTTTAGACTTTTTTGCCAGTTTTATTTTACTGTCTTAGTCTATATAAATGTATATACATTAGATGTATTTATAGAATAATTAGCTCTTCTACCTGAGTATTTAAATCAAAATGAGTAATTTATACAGATTTTCTACTTTAGACTTAATTAGAAAATCATACTTTCCTTTACTAATTTGGTGTCCCATTCTACTTTTATGTAACTATACAAATTGAGTTGGGAGAGAAAAGAAAACAACAAAACCCCTCTGTGAGTATCTTAATTTCTAGTCAATCTATACTGATTAGTTGTGTTTGGTCAGATGTGTAATATGACATTGTTCTTCTGCTGTGACTGGATGAATGCACAGATAATCATGATATGAGTCATTACATTTGCAAAGCAAAATCCATTTGCTAGCATAATGCTCCCTTGAGCATATTTTATAGAGATGAATTGCTGAAAGATACTATTTTTGAATATATTGGCCATTTTTAAGTGTCTCCCTTGAACAGCTTTAGAAATTATTTGCACCTGATTTCCAACGGAGCAAAGGGGCTGGGGCTGGGAATAGGTGTTGCTTGTCTGAGCTGATGGAATGGAAGGTGACCAGGTGGGAGGAGGGGACCTGAACTGCCCCGTGCCATCCCCTCCTGCAGCCTGGGCACTGACCTGCTCCAGAGGGGCTCCCACAGGGTGTGGGGAAGGCTGTTTTTTAGCAATACTTATTCTTCTACAAGCAGAGACACAGCTCAGGGAGTGCTTTCCTACTTCCTCATGGAGGGGGATGCTGGGACCAAATATTCCTATTTCCTCAGTGCTTTCTGCCTGAATTATCTTCAGTTTAGAGGCTCTCTGTCATATATTTTTGGGGATAAGTTTATCCTGGTGAACAGCCAAGCTGATGGCCTGAGCAAGCTAACCTTGAGCAAGTTTGCACACGGATGAGGAGATGCAGGAATCAGAGGGGTAGATGGACTTGCAGTTGTTGGAGCTCATGAGGGTGAGGCCTCTTTGAGATGCTGTCTCTGGCTTCTTGTGTGACACGCTGGGGATTAGAGCTGTCCTCCTCTCAGCCTGCCTGGTATGTCTGTCTGTCTGTCTGTCTGCGTAGTCAGAGGAGCACTGTAACAGAAATTATTGAGGTAGAGCATCTGGTGTGACTGCAACCCCATGTAACAAGGTGTCATTAGTCCCTATAGCCATGCATGAATGGCAGAAACAAAGCATAAGTAATGTAGGGACACAGACATGCATAAAATTATAGTGCTGATAGTCCTGTGCTGGTGAAGATTAATATCTCATAGACCTCCTTGAAAGCAGAGAGAAATTCTAGCTCTCGTAAATTATTTGTGATTACAACAGCAGCTTATTGCTGTATTAAAAAAAAAAAGAGATGATAATTAGTTGATATATAATGTCATGTATAATAGATGATGAGTTTGAGGGTTTATGGTGCCTGGAGGAAAGAGATGAGGAAGTGTTTGTCTGTGATTACACATGGTGGTGAAGCTGTGACCTCATGGTTCAGCCCAAAGAACAGCATCAGGAAACCAAGCACTTGAATTAAAACCACAGAAGTGGATTAAGGCTTTTGGAGATCTCAGAGAGAGTCAGATGCCTTAGCCACCTGTGGATTTAATGCCAAGTAAAGAACTTGTTTAAAAAAAGAATCTTTCTCTGATCGGGGAGCTGGAGAGAGAGTGCACAGTGAGAACTTTCCTCTCAGCACCCCAAGCTCTGCAGAAACCTAATGGTGAGCACAGCAGGAGAGTTTCTCTGGATGGAGAATGTCCTGGCTGAGAGCAGACCAGCACAAAGGAGCTCCAGGCGCTGATTAGAAGGCTCTTCCTCTGTTTTTCATAAAGAGCAAAGCAAAAGGAAAAAATAATTTAAAAACCTCAAGAACTAGAGGTAGCAAATTAAATTACTGTTGGAAAAGAATAGTTGCTGGTAGAAGTGTGAAGTGTTGATCTTATGTATTTTTTGCACATTGTAGAGATCCTTAAAGGCTGTCAGCATTTTAATTAAATATGACAGCTTGACAAAAGGAGCAGCTAGGTGTGAAATGCATATACTGCTGGAGGGGAGCTTTCTGCGCAACACTGACCTGGAATCGGGAAGTCGCTGACTGTGACCTTCGCCGTGCTTTGAGGAGCAGCCAGAGCTGCAGGCAGGGCTGTCAGCTGTGCAGTCCCCAAAAGTGACACACCACATTTATTACTGCGTGAGTCAGGCATGGGCAGAGCGCTGCTGCTGCTGCTCCTGCTCCTGCTTGCTGGCTTGAGCAGAGAAAAGAGCTGACCCTTCCCCTTGACATGCCAGCTTGGTTTCCTCTTGGTGCAATGGACCAACCGGAAAAAGTGATGAGAAATTGCATTTTTCCACCTTCTTTCTGTTGGGGGAAAAATAAAATCAATCTTGGTTTTAAGATTCTGACACTTAATCTTATTATCATCAGAGACCAGCCATGACTGTAGCCTGTAACTAAGTTCTTTCTACCATTACATGGATTTTCCATTAACTGCTCCCTCCAGTGAGAGGCTCCCCAGCTCAGTAACACTTTGCTGCATTTCAGGCATCTCTATTATTAATTAATTTGCTATTCACTGTAATAAATCCCATCACAATTAATTTATTTAGCACAATATGGATATTTCATGTCTTCTGATTATGCGTCCTTGACAGTCTCAAGGATTTCCCTGCTGTTAGGACACAGCACCCTCTGACATCCTGATGCAGCAGATCCTGACCTGTATTTTGTCAGCAGCAGGAGTGAGCTTTAAAGGCCCCTTGCAACATGACTTATTCTATGATTTTGTGTGACTTTTGGGAAGCTGCAAAAGCCACAGCCAGGCAGACCTTGTTAGAGCAGAGCATTCTCTGCCTCGTGAAACTGCTGTGCTCCAATGTTCAGACCCTTATAATAGCCACTGCCGTAAGTTTTGTGAGCAGTACGTTAAACCTGCTACAGTGATGTTACACTGTAGAAATGTTATCTTTCATGTAATTTATGAAGCAAAATTGGTTTTAAGTTCAGAGAAAAATCTGCATTGTTCAAGAATAGCAGGTTGTACATTAACTTGTAGCTCAGCTTGGTCACTACTGTGAAAACTATTTGAGGTAAGAACATCTATTCAGAGAGGAGTGCTCGTTCATTAGCATCCTGAAAAGGAAGGAGAGGGAGATTCTGCACAGGAAAATTTAATAGTTGTACTTAGGTGAATGTAAATTGGAGGTCTGCTTCATGGTGCATGCCTTGGAATAGTTGAAGAGTTCAACAAATTCCTCACAACCACATAGTAATTGATCATTCATTATTATCCCAGTGGATTTCTAGAACTCATTCTGCCATAATTTGTCACTCTCATATCCTTAAGCATAAACAGTCATCAGTGTACAAAGAGTTGAAACAAACAGCCTTTGAAAGGACCGAATTAAACATTATGTATCAGTAACATTATGATTGTGATGCTTATTACTGAGCAATAAGTATGTTGTTTTGTTCCCCTACATCAGCATATCAACAGGGTGATTAATGATAAAATCAAATGTTTCCATTCTATTCATGCACTAACAGTCATACCTACAGCAGTTTATGATTTGTTGCTAAAACTCAAGAAGCTGTGCAACAGAGACAACTCCTGCTGTGATGTTGGTGCTGTGCAGATGAGGTGGACGGGAATGGGAAATGCACTGGGAGCTTTGCCAGTGGAGTTCAAGGTAAACTGTGAACTCCACCGGAGTGGAGACCCTGGAGAGGCTGGGCCAGTGCCTCTGAAATCAGCAGGAATACTCATGCAAAGCCTCACAGCTCTCAGTTCGGCCCACAAAGCCCCACAGTCATTTCAGAAACTTGTACAGAAGTGAGTAATGCTGTCAACTCAGCATGGGCAAAATCAAAACAAAATGTGAGTGCAGCAGGATGATCAATAAATGTGCTGCAACAGCTTAGCTAGTCATTTTCTGACTTCCTACTGTTTGAGAGAATTTTTTTGGAAAAAACCCACAAAATACCCCCTTTCCCAAACTGAAAGATTCAACCTGTTAGTAAAAAAATGTGCTATTTCAACCATGTCAGCTTTCAAACAGCTTCAAGTTATGAATTTACCAGGTTCATTGCATTTTATACTATTTCCTGTGGCTGATTTTGTTGCATACTTCATGCTAAAGCATTTATTTAATGTGGCTGTGCAATTGAACAGCCAACCATTATTGAGTAGTGTAAAATAAATGCTAGTTCTACCTAGCTCAACAGTTGTCATGAGCACAGGTAGGGTGAGAGTTACAATTGCTGTTCCCTTTGGTAAAAGGACCCCAGAAATCAATCACAGGCTGTCACGAGCCTGACATGAACTCCAAAAGCCATAAGCCCACCCCCATTTCTGCTTTACTCTTCTGCATCCTCTATTTGCCAGGTTAAACACACTTCACCATGCTCTGTGGGGTGACTTCCTCTCGGGGGGAGAGAGGAGAAATGAGAGTGGTGGTATCCTCTGACTGAAACTTGGCACATTCCCTTCAACTTTCAACTTCTAAAGATCATTTCTGTTTATTCCTGCTGTGAAAGCACAGTTGAGCCTTTTAGAAACACTGTTCTATAATAAAGCATTGTTATTGGAACGTTAATACTTGAAAATAAAATCTATCCACTCTATCAGAAATGGAAAGAACTTCTCAAAGGTTGACATGGATGTGTAGACATCTCAAAATACTGTGCTGCTGTTTTCTGATGTCTTCTTAGATAAAGTTAAATGGTGGAAAGAACCCAATATGCTGTTTACAAAAGGAGAAGAAAATTATATTTCTTCTGATATAATTAAAAGCTGCTGTGCTGGTGGGTTTTTTGAGTGTTGCTTCTGATCCAGAACACAACATACACAGCCCACGGGAGAGCTGTAACACCTGCCAGTCTTTACCCCAGAATTATTTGCAATAAACCATTCTTCACCTCCCAGATTCCTCCCATAGAGGTTGCAGGAGAGAAAAGAAGTCTTATGGAATAAGTAATTTACTTTCCCAAGCCACCCATCTTCCATTACTCTGAAGTTAAATCATTAAATAAAGATCATAAAGAATAAAAGTAACTCCCTTGATTCCCTGATTAAAAGTGTCCTCTGGCTCCCCCAAATCACTCAGTGAGGCAGGAGGGAGGCAGCACTACAGCTCCCTCTTTCCCCAAGCCCTGGCTCTGTCTATGGGGAAGGCATCTCAAACTTGGCATCTCCATCCAAGCTGTGGTTTGGACCTTCACCTCGGAGCTCAGCAGGGACGATGGATACACATGTGGAAAACCAAAATGGGTTTGGCAGCAGCTCAAGGGTGATCACTGTCCTCTGCACACTGAGTCCTTGGTGAGCACAGCAGCAACTTCCTTGCTTCTGCTGCTCTGGGCCCTGGAATTCAGACAGGAGAACATCCTCTGGAAGTGATGTGCAAAGCCTGGTGAAGAGCTACTTAGGAACTGCTGGCTTCAATCCTGATCTTGCATGAAGCCTTTGTATGTAGTATGGTATGAGCAAGGTATTTTCAGGAGGCTGAGCAGAGTCAGATTTATTTTCAAGGCCAAAGAGGGAAAAATGTCAGACCTGTATGCCCTTGATGGGTGAACCCAACTGTGTGATTTGAATTTGAGTTCTTGCCAGGTGCGGGCAGAAGTTACTTTCTTTTAAAATCTCAGCTAGAGATCACACAAAAATTCCCAGAGAATGATGGGTTAGAGCCCACCTCCATCCTTGGCCCCTGAGCTCCAGGGAGTGTGCCTGGTGTGCAGCACACCTCCTCCTGACCCTGAGCTCCTGAGCTGCACTGCAAGCCCTGAACACCCTTTTTAGGGGAATTCCAGCAGGGCACAGCTCCTGGTTGGTCCCTTGGTCATGGCCTTCTAGGAAAAGTGGGGTGACAAACGTGTGCACCCCTGCAAACGTGCTCCCCAGCAGCCCAGCCTGGCTGCAGCAGCTTCTCCATGCACTCAGGAAAGCAGCAGGATTGATCTGTGTGGTTTCTCCGTGTCCCATTGTTCTTCCCACACACAATGCAATAATTACAACCTCGCACAAAAACTGAACAGACCAGAGCTTTTGTCCTTATCTCTTCCTGCCTCCCTGTTGTTTCTCTTCCTATTCAGTTGTGTTTGAAAAAGAGTCTTCCTTTAAACATTTCAAAAGCCTACCCATCTTCTCCTGTCCCATTTTTTTATTTCCTTTTGTTAAACAATATTTTAAAAGAATCACCACAAATTAATTTTTTTTCTACCCCCAGAAAGACACTCAGATTCAAAAGAGAGGTCCATTCTGAAAAAAGAGGCAGAAAGAAACTCTCAAGTGTTTGAAATTTCTGTTCAGATCTGCTTTTGGTGCCTGCAGTGCTCTCCCAAGTCAGGACAACATTTACCCCTGAGGTAGCAATTAAAGATGGAAACTTTAAGTGGAATTAAACTTAGTTCCCAGGGAAAGTCTGACTCTGAGTAATTCACCATACTATTGGACAAGTGATTTCACAAACTCCATTATTCTGGATTGTTTTTCACAGTGGTTGTATGGCTTTTTGCTAAAGTCACCACAGTGTTGCTCATTCAACATTCATTAGGATGTTTTTTTCTCTCTAAGAATCACTCCTCTCTGTCAAACATCCATCCAGTCATTGCAGTGAGGGAGGTGGGGAATGTTTTACTGAGTGCTGTGCAAAGCAGGACCCAAGCCCACCTCCAAAAAGCACTTTTCCAGCAGATGATCTGAAAACTTCTGAAAAACTGAATACTTCTGGTATCTCTGTCATTTTACAAACAGAAAAAGAAGAGCCCACTATAGTTGTGGTTTAACCCCAGGCAGCAGCTAAGTACCAAGCAGCCTTTTTTCTCACATCCTCCCACCAAATGTGTCATCAAATGCTGGGCACTGCACACTGCAGGGCAGAGGCATCCTGGGCACCCAGTGTGCATTTGTTTGGCTCTCAGAGAAGCCCCACGGTGTTTGAGATTCAATGCCCACAGATGTCAGAGGGAGGCAAAAAGAGGAAAAGAAAGTCCCTCTGCCATAGATGGTGAGATCCTGCTAAGGACTCTGTGGTGGCACTAACTCAGTGTGTGCATTCACACCCAGCCAGGCAGGGACTGGTGGGGACAGGTTGCAGAGCTCAGAGACTGCACAGTGCTTGGCAGCTCCCTTATTTCAGCCACTGTCCAGCCAAGAACACTGATTCACCCTGCCAGACTTCAGAATAATTTTTGATCTATCATTCCTCCTCAATGCTTAATGTACTCCTTCTTAAATCTTAGTCTAAAATGATAAGGACAGAGTTTTTACAAAGAACACTGCAATTCTAAGTTTTGTTTTGTTCCTTTTCATCACTGTATTTCTTTAAATTGTATATGCACTAAATAGAAATTCATCTTCCAGTATGCTTGAAGCAGAGACAAAGCCTTAGTGCAGAATATTTGGGCTTGCTTTCAGTTGAGTGGGTTAAATAAAAAGCAATCAGCATTTATATCTGACCACTGCTCCTAACCAAAAGCAAACCTTTCAGCAGTTTCAGAGTTGTTAGGTAAAAGCCAAGAGGTGTTCTGTGCTCTCTGGTTCTGCAAACATCTGAGTTTTCTGAAACAGAAATATCAAAATTTCTTCTGTGACTTCTGACCTGTTTAAAATCAGCAGGCTGAGATTCAGCAGCTGGACAGCCTGTGACACAGTTTGTGTTTCACACACAGCTCTCTGCTTCCCAGAGAAAAGGAGGCTCAGTGAGCTCAGTAACCATCCAGAGTTTTAGATGTTTACTCAGAAAGAAACCTTTGAAATTCATCAGCTGCTGTTTGGGATAGGAGAGAGACTGCTGCTCTGGAAACTGTGATGCCACACATTCAGACTTAAAAGCTTTCTTAAAAATCAAATGCCGGAAACTTAGAAACTCCATGAGGGAAAAAGGAAACCTGGGTGGAAGTATCTTTCACATCTTTAATTGCATCCCCTGCAAGAATTTGTTCCCATAATTAAAGGGCACATGATAATTAGCATGAAGAGGCAAACTACAAGTGAAAAGTCAATGGAGTTGTGCTAAAGAGGCATATAAGGTTTTTTCATATGCAGTTGGAAGGTCCTTTTTTTAAGCATTTATTACATAGTTGTAAAAAATAATCTATAAAAGAAAGCAATTTTTCCAGGGAAATGATGTCTTAAAAGCTGTTTTCCACTTTACAGTTCAATGCTTTTCTTTTGTCATGATAAAAATGTTCAGCATGTTTTGGGGTCCATACTTATTTATCCCTTGCAATAGTTAGGAAATGTCAATAGTGCTCAGAAGGAGATGGAAATGTCAGCAGTGCCATTCTTAGCAGGGATTGCACATTTCAATAAATAATAATTTTTCATATCTCATCAAAGAGACAAACTGGTGTGTGAGCCCCTGCAAACAACCTGGGGGAGATTTTTACAGTCACCAATACCAAAATTCACACACACATAAAACTTCTCAATTTTTGACCACTAAATTTAATTATATTAAATTAAAAGAGTCAGCCTTTTCCTTTTTTTCCAAACAGATGGGGAAATACCAAAATGTTAAGTACCTTCATTTTCACCACAGGGTTCTTTCAAAGGCTTTAAACTTTTGGATGGCAGCCAGATTTTCAGCTGGGTTTTTCTCCTGTGTTTAGTCCTTGCAGCTCTGAAAGCACGAGAAAGGAGTTACATGCACCTCCCTTTAGCATGCCCTGCTTGCTTTCTCTGCTCCTTGGTTAGCAAACTTTTTTCAAAGTAGGTTAATGTTCTGATGCACAGCAGGCTCCAAAACCAAAGCTTGATTTTGACTTTTTTTTTTTTTTTTAAATTTTATGGCTGTCAGCATTCATTCATCCAAGGACCTATTCATCTCTCTGTTTACCTACCGCAGGACATTTTAAAATCAAAGTCCTGGGCAATATTTTTAGAATTCAGAAGGGTTACTTTGATCAACCATTTTGTTTTCCTGCAGTGACAATTGGGATTTATCTTATTCCTAAATAAGGTTTTGCTCGTGCAAATTTGCATGGGGAGTCATCCAAGAAAAACAGGAAGGCAGTGGGACTTGCATCAGAAGGCAGGTGTATTTTTGGGTAGTTCTCCTTTAGCATCTCGCCCTCACCATTGCACTTGTCTAAACTTTTCAGGCTCTGAAGGCTTTGGACTGGGCCCTGGATCAAGTCTCTTGGGATGGAAATGAAGGAAGGCAGGGGTCTGTTTGTGGCAAAGAGAGAGGGGAGCACAGTGTGGAGGAGGCTGTTAGTGTGTGTATACAGGATGGATATATATATATGTGTGTGTGTGTATATATATGTATATATAAGGGTGTGTACACACCCTTCTTGCCTTTGAAGTCAGAGATATTAATCCTTTCCTTTCCTTTCCCTGTGTAAATGTGACTGAATGCAGGCAGGTTCCCTGGTGCTGAGGTGCACTGTCTCTAAATGGAATCATGAAATCATAGAATGCCTTGGGTTGGAAGGGACCTCGAAGATCCCAACCCCCAAATCTGTGTACATTTTGTTGCATGTGCTTTCTCGTCACTTGCCAAAGCCACCTGTGTCCCCAGCAGGTGTTTGGGGTGTTTAGTATTCGTTAAGAAATATGTGCAGAAACTTAAAACTGGATTTTTGGAAGATAGGACTGTGTCTCAAACTTAGCTTTAAGAGGTGAGCTCATTTGTCAAGAAAGGGAGGAAATAACTGGTGCAAAGTGCTCTCCACAGTGTGTCAGGAGTTAGAAATGGAAAACTATTAACACGAGTGTGTGGCCTGGAGGAATAAATATATTATATGAGCTCCTAAAGTATGATTTAAACTTTAACTTCCAACTTGGAAGGGGAAGAAGGGAGTTTATATTGCTTATTTTGCTTCAAGGTATTCCTCTGATAATGATAAGTATTTCTCTTTCTGTGTCATTGTAGTGAAGAATCACAGGAAGTTTTTTCATCTGGGATAAGAAGATCCTTCACATTTTAATATCTCTGCACTTATGAAATATGTTACAACTTGGGTGCTGCTCCTGCGAAGCTCAAGGAAGCAGCAGGATTGGTTTGCAGCAGGATTGCAAAGGCAGGAGGAGAGTCCAAAGTAGCAGTGTTAAAACAGCAATCTGTGTAAGCTGTTTTACAGTGTCAGAGCTATGCAAAACCGTAACTTCCCTTGGCCTCCTGCCCCTGCCTGTCCGTAAAGCACTGCCACCCTGCCTTGACACATTTTATAGGATGCTTCAGCTTGGAGGGGAGTGAAGCAGCTGTTAAAATGCTCCTGCAGTCCTGTGTCTGTCCCTGTGTCTGTCCCTGTGCCTGTGGACAAGCAGAGGGATCGGACTGTCCTGTGTGTGCACTGAGAAGTCCTGCGGTGTTGGCAGGGTTTGCACCGTGAGTGAGGGGTGCTCCTGTTCCCAGTTATGGTGTGTAGGGTACAGCAAACACGTGCTCCCACTGCCTGGGATGGGGCTGCCCAGGGAATTGCACATTACACAGCTTTCTGGAGCTGCTGCACTGCCAGGTGCATCTTCTAATCATCACCAGCAATACTTGCATCATAACTACAGCACCTTCAGCTTAGAAGGGGTGCTCTTTAAGATAAGATTGTTGGTTTTAGAAGGCAAAAATGGGCTCTAAATCCTAGTTCTTGTGAATAACAATGAATAGCTGATGCTCCACATGCTGTGTAGTTTGCAGTGTCTTAATTTTGAGCCTAAATCAGGACTCATTCACACATCTGTAGTTTTATGCATACCAAAACCTCCGAGGAAAATCCAACGGGTGCAGAACCCTGAAGCTGTGCAGGAGACAGGCAGCAAACCATGCTGAGTGTGATCATGTGCAGGCACTTCCCCAAAACTCCCTGCAGACACCTTGTCCTGCCCACTGTCCTCAGGGGTCTGCAGGTGGGAACCTCCCACAGCACTTCTGTGCTTTCATGTCTGATCCCAGATGGATCCCACATTACACGAGGAGGAGGGAAAATGGAAAGCTAATGAGCAGAGAATCTCAAAAGCAAACTGCTTTTTATCTATAAAGGGCTTGATCTGCATTGCACTGACGTGTTTCTTGCAATGCTAAGGAGGAGCTGATGTGTGAATTAGAGCAATTTATGCACATTTAAAGAACTTTATGATTCTGTAATTAGATGGGCATCTCTACAGAAACTACATGTCAGCAGCCTAAATAGAAGAGATGAGAAAACTGTTGTATTTTATGGTGTTCTCTCTGTGTCTCTTTTAGGTCCAGTGCACTGTCCAGCTAAATGTTTCTTTAGATTTTTTCTCTGTAAGAGGTTCTTAATGCAACATCATCCTATGAAGATGGCCTTTTTATTATTATTTTGAGGTGTTTGTGTGCACTGGGATAATGCCACTCTATATATAGAATGCTTTTTGCTTTGATTTTAAAATCATTTTATGCTTTTAATGAAATAGTTTTAAAATAGTTTCTTGCTTTCAAAAGAGCAAAATACAGCTGCTACTAGAATCTGATTAATGCTTGTTATTTCATGATAACTGTAATTAAATTCAGCTAATTACCGCAATATTTATGGAAAACAAGGAACAAAAGCTGTAGTTCAACACTTTTGCTGCAGAGTGTAGGGGCACAGGAGTGATCTAAGAAAAGCTGCAGGGCAGGGTGGTGACTCTGGGGAGACCTCAGGGAGCCCAGCCTCTGCCTTTGCATCCTGCTGGGCGCTGTGGGGCCAGCACAGGCACACCCTCTCCCATAACATCTTCTTCTTGCTGCCATTTCTCTGCTGTGCTCTGAAGGATGTGGCAGCAGAGCACATCAGTCTTGGGGCAGTGTCACAGGAAGGATTGCTTCCACTGTGCCTCAGCCTTCAGCTCTGTGGAGATGTCCCTCTGACTGGACAGCACCAGGGCGATTTACAGCCACCTTTGTCCGCCTTCAGTTGAAGATTTAAGGGAAGAACAGAGAAACATAATTTCCCTGGAAACTCCTCTCTGGTGACAGCTTCTGCAACACTGAGCTCTGACAGATGGATGTGATGGCAGTTCATGGATGGATATGTTAGTGGTTGCAGCAGGGCCATTGCTCTCAGCTTATCACACAGACCTGAAGCAATGACAAAAATGTCTCCAAAATGGGCTTTGTTTTTGTTTGGTTGGGGTTTTTTTCCCCATGTAGCCGTGCCTGTCCAAACTGATTATACGAATTGCCCCAACCAGCTTTCCAAATCATTACCTAAAGCCACCTGTTTTATTCCTCATGGACAACAGCTCTGCTAAAACCAAGTTTTCCCTTTATATACCCCCCAAATGGTGGCATGGTCTGCGCAATGGCAGGTACGTAGTCCACAGCTAACGTGGCTGGAGGAGCACAGCCTGGGAGGGGCTGACTGCAGGCAGATGGCCAAAAGTGCTTGGACATCACCACTGACTCACCCTGGTTCTTCTGGCAAAGTTTGGTGGGCTGAGCACCAATACAGGGAGCAAAACTGCCTCTCTTGAGTACAAAGTCTGCTGCTCAGAGGACAAATACTGTAATAGAGTATTAGGGCAGGAAAACAGAGCACTAACTTTGCAATTTGGATAAATTTAAACAGTGCTCTCTCCCCCTCCATAAGCTGCTGTGCTTAAACACTACTGATACATTCCCAAAGCTCAGAGCTCCAGGGTGTGATTGGGAGAAAGCCTTTGACCTGGTCTTATCCAAAATACAAGTTTTGTCTGTTCCATGAATGATGGATGCACGCTTGGGTTTGAAGGGGGAGAGCACATACAGCTTGAGGTACAAGCCAGAGAGCTGCTTATCCTAAAATCAGAAGTGCTCTTAGGCACACAGAGGAACAACACATCTTGCTGGTTATGTACTAGGGGAATGTCTTGTCCTGCAGCAGGAAACATGCCAGGGAGTGTGGTGCTTGTGTTTCAGTAAAAGGGGGTAGAGCACACACGGCGTGAAAAATCTGGAGGATCCTGGATTGTCACTGTCTGCCAACCATCAATTCTTTCTCAGAGCTTCAGTGAAGATGGTTCAGTGGTTCAAATTCAGCTTCAGCCTTGGGACATCTTGGATAACTTTCAGTCTTGCAGTAGATTTGTGGTACCAGCTGTCCTGGTTGGTGTAGCAGTTGGTGTAGTGTGGGGATTAAATATTAAGAACATTTCACTAGGCTATTTCCTCATTGACAGAAACATCCTTTCTAGAGGAATAAAAAATAACCCTACCACCAAATATTTTTGATAAATGTGACAGGATTAGAATAGAATACTTCAATTTTTAGTTTCAGTACAAGATGCTTTTTTTTCAGTGCCCTACTTTCTCAGCCTTTTTTCTAATGTTATTTTGTGTGGCTAAGAGAGAAGAGCTTTCTTGTCTTCCTCAAGTTATTTAGAGCTTTTCATTGACTAATGCCTTTTGTCACAAGTAACAGTGGAGGACCTGTTTGGTAATAGAGATCAATGGAGATGAAGGTGACATTTCAGAGCAGAGTTTTAAAACTAATGCATTGCTATTTATCTGACCAGGGCACCTAGGAACACTGGCTCTCAGTCTAAGAGCATCACAACACTCACTGCAACTTCTGTCCCTGCCCTCCTCCTAAAAATGCACATTTCCTGTTTCTGTCACTCTTCTCCAACCCAGTGCTTTTCAAATTTCTTGCCTGTTTTAGTAAACTCTTTGTCAGTCTCTGGTCTCATGAAATTTTTATCAGCAGACTTCTCACTCTCTGGGTACCTGTTGGCTGGGGTGAGGCTTTGTCAGCAAGTGCTGGGGACCTGCTTCCCCTGGGTCACTGCACCCCGTGGTGCTTGCAGGGACAGAGCTTTAGTGCTGGGGAGGGCCATGGGCATGGAGGGTGTTATGTCCTTCCTATTCCCTGCTGAGAAAAGTGTGGTGTTGGCACTGAGCAAGTTAAGCAAGTGTGATTTCATTGCAGAGAGCTGTCTCTGCAATTCCAAATGCACTAAAGATACTTGTGAAAAGTGCTAAAGTGATAGACAGTGAGGAACTTAAAGCCCCTTTTTGCTTGGAGAAGAGGTGCAGTAGGAGCTAATGGTCATCCTGCATTCTATACTGGAGCGATCAGCTCTGAGCGTACAGTTCAATTCCCAAACACATTTAGGATTTAATCCACACCTTCTCTGCTAAGAAATCCAGGAAGGGTAGCAGCTTTCAATCCTGCAGTGATCTGAGACCACCATACACTCGAGCAAGTTTCAAAGCAGTGGTCAAATTAAAGTCCCACCAATGTTGACTGGCTTTGAGTAAATATTTACTACTTAGATTCCAATTACTCCTTTCTCCCTTCCCTACCTGTAAACTCTGCCATCTGTTTCCAGAAGTACTGCCTTTTGTGGCCTGTTTGCTTGACATCCTCCCCACTTAAGTCTAGAATAAGAAGGTCAATTTAGATAAAGCCTAATGCAATTATGTCTCGAACACAATCTCAGTGAGTTCTGTACATAAATGAAATGAAAACATATTAATAACCTCACATACATCCTGCCTGGCTGTCTCACCCAGTGTCACAGCAATGCATTTAGTACAGACCAAGCAAAAGGAAGACAGATTGCTTTCCCAGAATTCACTCAGTTAATGGAGAAAAATCCACCCTGATCTAAGCTGGCTCCAGCAGTTTCTCAGAAATATTAATGTCTCAAGCTCTCATGGCTTTAATAAAGTAAAATATAATGCATTTCAATGGAAAACAAATTCCCCATCTCTTTTCTCCTGGCGCTTGGTGCAGCTGATAGGTACCGTATTGGTTTCAAGCAGAGCATGCTGAGCTAATTATATTTCTTCTAAACATTGTTGATTTCTTGATTGCTAATGTGGTATTTGAGAGTCAGTGATCCTTAAATGTCAGCTTAAGTATCCATCTTTACCAGTCTGAAACCCCTAAATGCAGATCTTGTTTTACCAATATTCCCAGTAAAGAATTACTCTACTGCTTGTCTGGCAAGTGGTGAGACAAATAAAAATTTCCATAGGCTGTGGGTTTTTCTGTACCACATTTAATTGGTGGGAGCATGGAGACATAGAAACATTTTCATTAATGCTTCATTATTAATCAGTAAAAGATGGATGCAACACTTGAGGGAAGCACTGAATGGTGAATTCCCTAATCAATTTACTGTAGCTTTCTTTGCCCTATTAGTGTGAATGTTGCAACAGCACACTGTGAATGTGCTCCTCCTTTAATGTGCTCTTTATGAAAAAATCCCTGCAACTGGATAAAGCTAAACTGTTTGGTAAGCAAACACAAATGATATTATTTTTCTTGATTTTTCTAGGGTTCTGATGGGCACGGCATTCATACTTTTGGGATGATGAGTTGCACAAACATTGCCTCCATATTTTTGGTAAGTTCCTCTTTTTCTTTATTTTGCTTGTATAATATTTTATATGTCAATTCTTTTTCTTATTTTGTTTTTTTTTTTATTTTTTTCACATGTTACAATATTGCCACATACCAGTAACTACACCTGGGTTTTGATTGGAATACAGACACACTCAGATGTCCTGCAGTGAGGGTCTCCCATCACAAATCCTCCTGGGAGGAAGAGAGCCTTCCTGACTGCTGTTCAGCAACACAGTGGTTCTCATTCCTAAACTTGCACCAGGCAGGCAGCTGAGCAGCATGCAAGGTCTCAAGCACAATAGCTGGGACTGTGAGGTGCAAAGCCAGATTAGTGTGGGAAAGGGGGAGGGGGTGAAAACCAGTCCCTGATTGTTGGTATGAAAATATATTAAAAATGTTGATGTCCAGCTCTGCAAATTCTTATCCAGTCCTTGCTAGAAATCTGCCTCCCTGGGAGTCTGTAAAGATTGGCCATGGGAACAATGTGTGAATTCAGGTGCTCTTGTAAGCAGAACTCTTGATTTTTAGGAACTTTTCAGAAAATATGTTGATTATGTAAAGAAATCTTTTCCATTTGCACTACTACCAGGAACACAGTTAAATTCAAGGTATGGCACAGTACAGTCTCATCCAACATGGAATAACATTGACTGAACAAAAAGAAAGTAGTACATCCTTTTGCCTAGTTTTCTCTCTCAGGATTTGCTTTCTCAGCAATGCAAATCAAATCAGATAATCCACAAGACTGTTTACTGCTTCCAACTCAAATTGGCTGGGCAACAGGTAAGAACTGGAATATTTATTTTCTGTTCAACTCTCAGGAGCATGTCACAAACCTGGGACTTAGCATGACTGAAAAAGCAAGTGAATAGATAATGACATGGAAACCCCTTTTATTAAAACATCTGTGATAAAATGTGCATGCTAAATAGAATTCTAATAGACCATGAGTCTGACTCCCTAAGCTTTAATTGGGTTGCAGAGAAACTTCAAGCATTTTCAGCATTATTTCCAAAATACTATGAACAGACCCCATTATAGGGCAAGAGCTTTTGGACAGAGATGATATTTTGCTTTGGCATCAAAGGAAAAGTTTGATAAAACACTATGACGTAAAACACAAGCACAGTTTCAAGCTGCAATGTCTGAGTTCTTTTATGTTCCAGCCTTCCCCTCCCTCTTCCTCCTCACCTTCATGCCAGGTCAGCAGCTCTTTCCTTTCACTCCAGTTCCTCTACTACATTTTATTCCTTTCCACAGGCTGAAGAGGGATTGAGCCTTTGTGTTGTTGTTTTGATGCTTCACCAGACATTACCCTTCCAGGTTTCTTAGTCAGCAAAGTCCCAGACTGTCGACCTTGGGCATCCTCCCATTCCTGAATCCCAAGAAGTGCTGGTCTCTGGGACTGTGCTGATGTTAGCAGATGAGTGCAGCCCAAAGGGGCAGATCTGAAGAGGATAGGAGCTGGCATGCAGCTGGTGGTTGAAATCCACCCTGTGCATATTTCAGGAGATTTTGCTTTGGGCAACTTCCAGCCTGGTCCTGTGGGGAGCAACCAGAGCACATCTCTCACTTTAGCTTCATCTGAAAGGGCCCAGCTTGCAGCTCCTGCTCTCAGCTGGAAACCAGAACACAAGGCCAGTATGAGCTGGAATGTTAACACAGGCTCTCTCTTTCCTGGCTTTGCATTTCGTTCTCTGGACTCTCCATTAAGCCTTTGTCTGGTTAAGGAGAGTTTTTTCCATTTCCCAGAACCCATTTGAATTTAATGAGTGTCTCTCTTCCTGACATGAAGTTTCCTGGCTTACCCTTCCTTCTTCTCACTGCTGGAATTCCAGCAGGAAGAGAAGATGCTCTTCCAGCTTGGCACCAGCCAGGAAATCCCATAGATGCAACTCTGGAGCACTTGCTAGTATATGGGCAATATCTTCCCAGGCAGAAGTCTAGGCCCAGGACTGTATTTCTATTCCATCTTCAAAATCATGAAATGCACCACATTTCTTGATAGTTACTAAAAAAGCTAGTTGTAAGAAATAAATTTCTCTCCTTAAATTTAGCCTGCTTTTTAAATATTTTTTGTCAATTTAGCCAAAATAAGGAAAAGTTCATCTTTGTCTCTAGGAGTTCAGCCATAGAATGAGCCCTTAATGTGCAATCTTGTGATAGAAATAGCAAATGTCCCTACAATTAGGTGTCAGTAGTCTTTTCTTTGTGGTATTTCACCCTAGGAATTTTCTATGTGTCATAGCTCTAGAGTTGATCATCTTTTTATGAATATTTATGCAGCAATATAAATATATGGGTTTGTTTGGTTGGGGCTTTTTTTTTTTTTTTTTCCCCAGCAAGTCAACACATACAACTTTTCTCTGTTGTAAATCTGTCAAAAGCCCCCAGGAGGCCTGGGCTCATGAGGCTCTGAATCAAAGGTGCTTGCAGGAAAAGCTTCTTCATGAACATAACTTGAGTGACTAAATCCAATGATGTCTGTGAAATTACTTGTACAAAGGGGAATATGGGAATGGTTTCACACATTGTAGGTCTCTGTATGAAGCACCTTTTCTATTAGCTTCCTTTCCTTGTAGGCTCCTGTAAGGACATTCTTCTAGCATGGATCCAAATAGATCTTTCACGTTTATAAAATCTCAGGTTCCCATTTTAAATGTAAACAGCAAGAGATGAAGAGTGTAATAGCAACATGAAAACACAGCAAATGTATAAAACATTTACATGTGACAAGAAGAGTAAAGGGTCTTTGGGAATTGCATCTTATATGAAAGTTACAGCATCATCATCCTTTGTGGGTGATAGTCATATTCAGTTATTTTGCTTTTTGGAACAGCTGTTGACATCTTTTGATGTACACCCTGTAACAATTCTCTCTATATTTCTTTGACTGTTGTTTCCTGGCCACATACTGAACATGTGTACTGTACTGTGAAACAGAGCTCTCAAACCTTGAAAAGAAATACCTTTTTCTTTCTATTCTGCTTGTGGGAATGGAAGATTTATATGCATTGAACATTGTTTGAACAGCCATTGAATAAAATTCAGAAAATGGCATCACTACGTAAAACCTGTAAGTATTCAATTAGCTCGGCCATATCCAAAGAAAATGGAGGGACAAATAAAAAGCAAAAACTTCAGGTGGAACCTACATCTAAATAATGATATTGTCAAGAAAAAGAATTTTCTGAATCATCCCTTTCAAACAGAGATGCAGCCATGAGACAAGGGTACAAACCTTTGAGTTAAATAGACTTTAACTCTCTGTGTAAACCAGAAACCAATTAGAAATATTACAATAATCAGGCCTGTGTTAGCCATGAGACAATGACAGTCAAGGTAGTCCTAGCCAGTAAAAATCAAACACATCTTACTAATAGGATTATATGCCACCTTCATCCCCTTTGAATGGACAAAAAATGTGCCTTTATACTTCAGTGAAAAACTATTAGGAATATGTGAAATGAGTATGGAAAGTTGCAGGGGTCCAAGCTGCCCATTCCTACGGTATCCCTGCAAGGCCCAGGCTCTCTGCCTGTCCTCTGATGTTTTCCTCATGCAGTATAAAATCAGCCAGAATTTGGGTCTAAAGTACCTTTATTAGTGTTAAATTGGATTATTTAAACTGTTAGCCTAATGTACTTAATTTGGCATTTGTGTTTTCCTAAGAGCATGGGTTTGGTTTAATTTGTTTCATTTCCTCCTGTACCCAGCTGTCTGTAATTTTACTATCAATTTCTGTACTTTTATGGTGACTTAGATAAATATTGCTAAATTATGGAGATTTTATAAAAGCCAAACAGGTAATGCCATTAACCTCAGCCAGTCAAAAATAATCCTATTAAATTTCCAGTCAAATTGCCTCATAATGAATGTGCAGTGAAACTCACAAAAATTAACCATTTCACTGCACATTAGTAAACCATGCACTGAATATTTTTCTTCATCCGTTGCTGTAGCAGCCAGTGGACAGTGATACAGGGATCTTCTGCTCTGAGGGCCACCTTGAGCACACTGATGATTTTTAACACCAGAACCTGTGTGAATACACAGTCACACTTGCACTGCTTGTCTCTGGCCACAGGAATGGCTTTTCCAAAAGCCTTGAAGGCTAACTAAAAACTAATTCTTTTTGGCTCTTTTATTAGCCTCAATGGACGAATGTTTTCCTATACTTTGCATCTTTTCCATTCTGGAAAATACAGGATTTTGATCAAGACATACCTGCTCTTCTCAAGACTCTGTAAAGCTATTGGATAAGGGTATCGAATCAGTACAAAGAATTTCCGTGTGGAGATTTCTATTAATAGCTTTGCATTTTTATTAAAGTAGGATAACTCTTAAAGCCTCAGAGATACTGATGAGCTGAAGGGCTGAAAGAGATAGTGGTTGGCAAATTCTGCTTTGCAGGGGTTTTCAGGGGCTGAGCTCAGGCTGATTAATCCTGGATCATGGGAGCTTCAGTGCATGATGGCTGATTAGGCTGGTGCCCCTCAGAGCCTCTCAGTGATACAATCCCCCACAAACCTGGCAAGTTTTGTTTCCTCAGGTCTCTCTTGGGGCTTAACATCTCTTAACGTAATTGGGAAGAGTCACAGCTGATGTTCATAATGGGCAATTGTCACTCCACAGCCTCCAAGCCCCAGGATGATAGCTCAGTGTATCAAATGACCTTCATCTCTGGCTGAAAAATATGAAATAATTAGCCTGAAGAGCAGCATGTCTGAAAAAATGTTCCAAAGGCTCCAAATTCCCAAACCTGGCAACTACTGCCTCCTTTTCTCTTCAGCCTTTTCTCAGCCTGTTCCTAGCAATGAGCAGCTAAGCCCTGAGCTTTAGCAGCACTGTCTACATCTCCAGCACGTCTGAAAAAAACCAAGGAGAGGGGAAAATACCTGGAAAAACGAATATATTGGGAAAGGGAGTAAGAAAACTGCCAACAAGAAAATAAATGTACATGGGAGGAGATGGAGAAAGAGGACTGAAAGCATGAGAGAGGATAAAAACAGATATAAAGAATAAAGGAAGAAATTAGGTAGCGAAAAAACCCAAACCAACCAAAAAACAACAACAAAAAAGAATAAATGGAAACATATGCTGAGGAGGGGTATGAGCCACGCAGGAATTTTTTATTACACTACTAAGAGAATATAGCAGAGAAATAAACATGGGAAATACTGTTTCAGGACTCTTTCCTCCTTGAAGCTGTTTATGATGTGGATAATCAATGCCCAGATTGTTTCTTACAATCTTTTCTAGCAAATATATTTTTTCTTTTGTCTGAATTATACCTCCATTTAACATTATTATTATTATTATTATTATTATTATAGTAAGTACTGTTAGCTGAAGATAGTGCTGTGCTTTCTGTGAGTGTGATTTTTGTCTCTCTGTGATTCCTATTCAATATGCCAAACTGTAGCTGCTATTGCTACTGGAGAAATGTGGCATTTGGTTAACTGTTGGAGGGAAAGCAGCAAAACCTGCTGACAGTTGTGTGTGCAGAATGAAATGTCTCTGTAGGATGGGAGCTACAAGGCAGAGAGCATAGTGTCAATCTGTGTAAGTACACAAGGATAGTACTCTCAAGGTACAATACTATTCATTTAAAGTACACCAACCAGCCTATTAAATAAATCCCTTTTTTTTAGTACACAGACCTAAAGGTACAAAACTCAGCAAAAGTTTCTTTTCACAACCTACAAAGGATGCTCAATGCCTCTGCATTCTACAGCTTCCATCATGCCCACAGTGTTACTGGAGCCCAGCCCCTGTGTGATCATTATCCAGCATCCACCTAACCTTTCACCGGGCTGGAAACAAACCCACTCAATGACATTCAGAATTTATTTTATCCATAGAGAAATGAGCAGCTCCAAGAAATGTCACTGTTCCCAGAAATCTTCGTGTACTTAACAGGCACAGTTCTTTCCTTTTTTTGAGGGGTGTATAAAAATGACTGGATGAGGAACTGATGAATCTCTGCAACTAAGAAATACATTTGTTCATAACATGCAAAGGAAATGGAGAGGAGACACAAATGAGTTCTCAAAGTGCTAAACAGTCCCCATCTTTTCACTGCCTTCTGATTTTCATGGAAGTTCATAGTAAGTTTCATAATAGTACATAGGCTTCATGAAAGAATCTTATCTTTGGGTTTCAAAGATATTTCAAGAATAACATAAGCATTTTGGTTTAATTATTCTTCTGTTTCAGTTAATTTAGCCTTAACAAACCTATTGGCATTCCTCACTGAATATACAGAATATGTGTACTTACTGCTCACAGATTTATGGGTATTTTGAATCCCACATATTTAAACAAGAAAATAAAATCTGCCTGTTATCTCTCTAATGCCACAGGAACTGTCAGTGCCTTAATTAAATCTTAATTCTGATACAGCTCTGACAAAGCACAAGGGCCTGGTTTCTTGTAGGAGCTCTCTGGAGATGAGAGCTGACCCAGGGCAGTGCTCAGCACCAGAAAGGGACAGCGTAACACTGTCTCCACTGGAGCTGGGCTGAGCTCAGGGATTGCCTGCTTTATGTGCTGTTGGTTTTGCTTTCACTAAAGCTTCCATGGTCCCTGCCTGGCTTGAGGCTTCCCCTTGCTCTGAGCAAACCTCCAGGCGTGTGTGCCTAATCTAAAGAGACAGGGCTGGGAAGAATTGCTGCTACACACGGCAAAATACAAGGCAGGGGAAAGTAAATCTGCTGTTTAAGGTATTATTTGACTCTTTGTTTTACCTGAGGTGATATATGAAGTCTAGGGCAGAGGAGAGAGATGAACCTTAACCTTCTATCCGAGTGCATTTAACCATAAAACTGTCATTTGTCATGGCATGCATGATGAATGCACAAATACAACTGCTTTCCACATTGTTCCTCGTGGAGGATTTTACAGCCATGACAGTGCACAGGGATCAACTGGCTTGATTTAGTTCCCTACATCTGCTGTGCAGCCTCCTCAACACTGGAGGAACCAGCCCTGCAGGCTGACATGCCTCTTCTGAGACATCATCAAAATGCACGTGTTTGTGTTTGGAAAGCTTTGTGGTGGGAGGATGCCAGGGCCACTGAGATAGAGAGAGACCTTTAAACAGCTTTCTGAGAGCTGCTTCTGCAAAGTCTTTCTTTGCAGTATTCAAAAGCTCTCTTAAGAAGAGAGCATCAACACTGGCTGAAATTAAAAAATTAACTTAAAGCATGTGCAGTAGTTAAAAAGGAAAATCCCAAAACAAGACAGATGTCCCAAAAGGGAGCTGTGCCTCTAAGCTTTGTGTGTTTTAGATGGAGTGGGTACAACTCATACTAAAGGTCTCAAAATACTTGGTGCCTCAAGGGATTAGTAGACTTTTGTCAGTAATTATGTCATATAATTCCTGCAACACCTACAACCTTCCTGCCTTTTTCCCAATACTAATGTGAACTTCTGAGCTTCCTGGAGACAGTTAAAAAATGTTCACTCCCTTCACTGGGCCAGTAGCTGAATCCCTGATGCCTATCCTCACTTGTCTACCATGTATACTGTTTAAAGGGAGGGTGCTCTGGAATGGGTTCCTTCCAGGATCCTGCCCATCCCGTGAGAGCATCCCTTCAGCATCCCTCCTGGCTGCTTACTTCACTTGGCAAATGAGGGAGACACATCACCATCCTGTGCCTGGGCCAGTCTGGCCCCATGCTGGGCCATCAGTGAGGGGAAGGGACCTGGTGGCTGAGGAGCATGGCCAGGAGAAAGCAGGTCTTGGTTTAGCAGCTCTGGAAGGGTTTGTTTTTCCCCCGCCAGAGCATAAAGATAAGAACCAGGAGCACTGCATTAAAATGTTAAAACCTTTCAAGAAACCATAATTGAAAGAGCAAGCATCAGTCCACTCCTCCCTTTAGACTGGTAGCACTGGTCATTTTGGACTTTATTCTGCTAGTCTCTTTTGCTCTAGTGCCTTACCTCTTTTACATCTGACAGCATTTCCTTTCAGATGGTGCAGTTTAACACCTTACCACTTCACATTATGTGGTATTCAAAGCTTTTTACATTATCTTACTGTAACTTCAAAAAAGGCAAATTATTCAGTATGTCAAAGGAAACAGCTTCCATCCACTGCTGGGGCTGAAAGCAAAGGTTTGTAATCTGTCCCCAACTTTATTAAAAAACATAAGGCATCAGCCTTCATGTAGCTCAAATACATTTCCTTACGTGGTGACACACCATGTCTGATAGCGCAGAATGAACTCGATATGAATTTCTATTCAGTGCACTCAGCCTCCTGAATGCGATTTAATTCTCCAGTGCTGTGTGATTGAACACACTGATCATGGAAACAGAATGCTTGCTCAGCCTTGCACTGCTTTCCTTTGCTCTCCCTTGGGGTTTTTTGTCGTGATGTTTTTCCCTCCCCACGTCTGAGGATTGAACACTACCTTCCATGACTGAAGAATTTAACTCTCAGACCTGCCCTTGTTCCCAGGATTGTCCAGCCGTGCCTTGCTAATAGCTCAGCAAATGTCTCAGCAGCCACCCCATGCTCTCTTTACACACATCAGTAGAAATGTAGAAAAACTGGAAGCCTTAATGCGTGTGAGATTTGTGGTTTAGACTGTCCCCAGGGGACTTCTGTGGTGCTAGCATGAGAGCTCCTGTGTCGCTGCTTAGTCCAGGGTCTCAGTGGCACCCGTGACTCTGTGACATCCAAGTTCCATCTCTTGGCTCTCAGGGGTATATCCCTTGCTACTCTTGAAATCATTAAGTTTTTGATATGAAATACTTAGGGCCAGAGGCTTGGGACATGTGCCTTGAGATTTAGGGCAGATATTAAAAAATTAAGAAGACCAAATGATTTTATGTAATTGGGGCAGAAGCTGGAGAAGTATGGAGGTTAATAAGGGAAAGAGGTTTTCTGTTCAAGCACAAAGTTCTTACTTCTCAAATGAATCTAAGCTATCAGCTTTTCTGTAGAAAATCTCCAGCTATGTGCATCTATTTCTGAGCTACATGTGCCTGGTGGGTTTGGTTTTAGCAGTTACAGCTGGCCTGGAGGAGTGTGGGACATGGACAATTTACAGGGTATCAGTGCCCATCTCTTTCAGGTGCTGGGATTGGAGAATTATTTTATGTTACAGAGGGTAAAACTTCTGCATTCTCTGTCGTGTCTTGTGCAGATTAAAGGAAAGATAACCTGTCCAGTCATCATTATATGCTCAAAAGCATAGCTGGAAAAATCCATGCGTGTCGGTTCTGTAAGTCTCAAGGAGATTTGCAGAGGAAACAAATGACCCACAGTAAAAATGGGTAATACTCCACAAAATTGGAACCTGGGAGCCATGTGGCTAAACTAGCAGTAAAAATGACCCATTCTTTTCAACATGAAATTAGTTCTCTGTGGAAGTATAGGAAAGAGATTTTGAAGCTGTTTTACCACCTGCTCCTCATCCCTGGGATCTGTATATTCAGTTTTGATTTATGAGAGAAAGTGGGGGGAATCAGATGAACTTTAAATGGCATATATCAAGATCATGGTGGTTTTGGTTTTTCTTTTTTCTCCCAGGCTATATATTTTTTGAATCTATTTTTGTAAAAAGGCACAATTTTTACTCCTTGTAAAGCCAGAGAATTTTTGGTTACTTCTCTTCCAATATTTTATCATTGCTCCTCTGTCAAGCATCACTTTTGCTGAAGAGTAAAAGCAAGTTATTTGATATACGGTGGGACTCTCCAGCAGATAATTTGATCATATGTCAGCTGAACTATTACAATAATTTCTTTCTTATTTATGTTAATAACTTGTACGAATGTGTACAACTGTGCCCATGGGTGTATTTAATACTCTGAAAAAATGTTAATCTAACTGCTCTGGCATCAGACCTGCTGTGCAGCAGGGGAGTAATTTTGCCATTGCTCTTCCATATGGGAAACAGAGTGTGCTGGACCCATTATAAGGTCATTAAAAAATAGAAATAATATTTTGGCAGATTTTAAAAAAGTAAAAATAAATAGTCTCGCTTTTATAGAAAGCCAGGAGCCTCAGTGTGCAATTTGCCCTCATAACTTAGGTCAGTGAGCTGCACACTTCAGGCACTGTGGAGCAATGGCATCAAAGGCTATTTGTCAGTGCCCACCAGGAGAAAAAAGAAAAAGGGGCTTGGGGTGTTGCAAAAAGTGTTGCAAATGGGGTCCACACTCTCTGTACAGAGGGGAAAGAAATGCAGTTATGTGTACTGTGAGTATATTTTCCTGTTTAGAGCTCAGAAATAACAATGTGCAGTTTTTAGAGAGAGTCCTTACTCTTTCTGGACCCAAACTGGTGGTTAAGAGGGGTAAAAATGGAGCTAAAAAAGGCAAAAGAAATAAATAGATGTAATTAGATTAGCTGACATTTAGTTTAATGACTGATATTTTTAGACAATCTGGGAAATTTAGATATAATTGATATAAGGACTCCATTAGTGATTAACACTTCTGGTCTTCAGAGATAAAATTAGATGCAGGTTTTTTACAGAAAACTGTGAAAAATGCTGTTGAAAATTCTGCTGAAATACTTTATTTCTTCTATAACTTTTGTTATAAAGACTTTTTGTTATAAACTCTCTGTTTATTATGAAAACTTTCCTGTACTGTGGTCTTAATTTAAAACTTATATTTTCAATTTTCAACTCAAATGGTATGTCAGGGGTAATTATCATTCTTTAGGACTTGTGAGTAGAGATGCCTAATGAATTGGAAGAACAGAGTCTTTATAAAGACTTGGTTTTAAATATGGTATCACTGTGTATCTTTCCAAAACCCCTATTTTTTCTCATAGTAATGTTTTTTTTAATGTTTCTCATTAAAAACATCCTGATGGCTAGAAATTGCTCTCCCAAACAAGAGGTCAGGAAACCAAAAGAGAAAAAATGAAGAGCTCCTGTCCTCTGAAGATACTAAAAATACAGCAGTCCTCTGGGGTATTTTGTGCCAAATATCTGATTTTGAACCTTATTATTGAAAGTCTTGTCTAACTCTAACCCAAATTTTATTTTAAACCGTAACAAAGAAAGTACTTTTAAGAAATGTTGTTTTGCCTTCTGTCTTTCCATATCAAGAGAATGTTGACTTCAGGACAGAAATGGAAGTCCAGGGTGGAGAATACATAACATTATAGAAGTGTCTTTTCTGGGGAATAGTGCCTTTTGTGACACTTTGTGTGTGTGTGTGTGTGTGTGTGTGGGGGGTGTGTGTGTGTGTGTGTGTGTGTATGAAATCTGTGATACAGACAGAGTGTTTGAAAAACTACCTTTGCTGGAGAGTATTTATATCATGGACTTCTACCTTTAAAAAGAGAAAAGCCTTAAAATCATTCAATTCCAAAATTCTGTCTTTGAACAAGCTTAGAATTCTACCTTTCCTAGTCTTCCCCTTTTTTTACTTTATTTTAATATATGTGACACCTGTATATAAGCTATTCTTTCAAACTCTCTACAGTAAATGTATGATACTTTTCACATTAATCATAAATCAAAGTCATTATGGAGACTGACCTTTGCACTATTCCTCACATACACCTGAAATTAATGTTATTTAATTATTGTAGAGAGAGAGATAGTTGACTTGAAAAATGGTGAACTACAAGAGCACTAAATGATAATAAAAAATAATAAATTCTATTTAGGCTGTTTATTTAGACAGTTATGCTTCTGAATGATTCCTTAGCATGGGTAGGAGACTTCCCAAGGCATGAATTATGACCCAGGAGGTGTGGATTTTGATCCACAGTTCTGGATGAGCTCCAAATGTTACTGTTTGATCAGAGCAATGAGCTATTATTTATAAGGGAGAATTGAGTGTAGAGAAGTTTCAGGATGAATGAAATATACTTACCTATTTCAGGGGTGTATAGTTCCTGAATAACACCTGAAAGAAAAAAAGAGGAGTTTATATGATAAAACAGAGCAGTTTGCATTTTCACAGTTATAGCTTTGAACAAGCAGTTGGGTTTAGTCCTGACACTGCCCTGGTGCAAGTCCTGGCTTGCAAAGGTCTTGTCCTTGGGGGATTCATTCCACAATTCAGCATTTCCTCCAGGTGGTTCCCATAGTCTGTGGGGTTCACCTGGATTTCTGCTTTTCCAGAAGATCCAGTGTGCACTTTTTCCACTTTTTGGTTTAAAGAACAGGGCAGAACATGCAGCTGGTGCCCTTGGTTTGACCTGAAGATTCTCGTTCACACAAACCCCTGTTCCAGCTTCCTTAGGCTGGCATGGAATTACCTAAATAACACCAAAGTCCCCCAGATTCATTGCAGGATCTAATTCAAGTCTAATTTACTCCTTTATTGATCTGTATCTGGTGTAGTTATCTTTAGAAGTCAGGTCCCTACTTTGGATATAAAAACCTCATCCTTCATAGTTTCTCTATCTTTGCTCCTGCTTCTTTGTCACCATTTATCTTTATCAGTTTCTGTGGCATTATGTCCAGAGCAGTGCACAAAAGAGAAACAAATCTAGTCCATGATGAGTGAGGGAATATGATCATTCACACATGCAAAAATTTATAAAATCATTTGTAAACTCTCAGCATTTCTCACTTCTAATGTTTTATTTTTTTAAGATATTGTGTTAAGTCTCTAGCTTTCAGGAATGTAGTGTTTTCCCTATTTTTTTCTTTTTTTTCCCTTTTTTTTTTTAACAAGATACAATGCACAAGATGCATACTATTTATGTGAGAAGAATGGCAATCCACACAGGAGCAGTTATTCTAAATGCAGGATATCTGCTTGTTCTGTCCAATTACCATTAACATTGTGCTGTTTTAGGTGATAATGAATGAGAACTGAAATTTCTAATTGTGATGAGACTTTCTATAACAGGATAGGTAAATAGTGAATATTAAAGGAAAAAATGACTGAAAGGCAATGCTACATTGCCCCTGAAGTCTCTTCCAAAGGCAGACTGGTTACTGTTGTTATTAGACATGTTATTAGTCATCATCATCATCTATCCAGCCACACATTTTCTTTTTCTCAAATGAGAGAAAACTACCTCCTTCAATATATGAAGAAAAGACTTGTAGGGCACCTGGTCCTGTCCTAATGTTCCTGGTGTGAGCTAAAACCAGCTAAATGCAGCTCCTGTGCTGCCCTGTGCTTCAGGGTCTCAGCTAGCTGTGACCAAGGGCAGAGTAAAACCCTTACAACAGCTGACAGGATTGGAGATTAATTGCAGTCCTTAAAGGAAAATTGTGTCTCCTAAGTGTCCAGTACTGGAATCCTGCAAAAGAGCCATCAGGACTTCTCACTTTTGACTCTCTCTTCTGCTTTTTTTATCTCAGGAGATTGTTGTGAGGTTTGGTGTTTTTATTTTGGTGGAGTGACATTCTCCTCAATAGGACAGTTTCCTGCAGAATCCAGATTATCTATTGAACAAATAAACACCAAACTTGATATTGTCAGGATAAAGAAACACAGCTTAGCAGAAATTTATGCATGATAATTTTCAATAGAAATCCAGGACTGTCAGACAGACTTGAAATTGAATTTTAGAGTACCCAGAAATTAGGTGCCTTGACTCTTTACTATTAATAGATCTATCAGACTTTGAAACATTCAGATGAAGCACCAGTGCTAATTGATAGCTGTGTTCTAAAGGAGTAAGTATTTGTTCCAGCTCCTCCACTGGAGACGTTGGCAGTATTTCAGGGAAACAGGAAAAGTTCTATTTTTAAGGGCAGGATTGGGATGGAAGGTGGTGCATGTCCAACACAGAGGGATCAGGGCTGGCTATGGCTGATGGTACACTGGGACAAAAGCTCAAGCAAGAAGCTTGGAGACAGCTCAGGGTGCATTTGGGGGAGTGAGACTACAGCCAAAGGTCCCAAAAGACAAATAACATCACTGTAGTGTACATCAGCTGGCAGATTCCCTCAATAACCTTCTTCACCACGGCTGAGAGGATAGGAGAATGGATTTTGAGAGTGTTTGTTGGACATATTCATACTTCCTTCTCCTAGGGTAGCAATACCTGTAGAAAAATTCAGCTGACAGTATTTACACACTGAAAGGGCTTTTTGATCCAAAGCAGTTGTGGTAGTAGGAACTAAGCATTCACCATTTTTTCCTGGCAGTTAAAGCTAAAGGTCAAATATTTAAGGCATAGAATGTTGTGTTTGTAATTCTGCAGCCCAGCTAGATGTTTCTACCAGCATAATACACTGGCTAACAAAGCCTCATGTGAGGAGACATACAGACATCAAAGTGAATTACCACCTGTGTTCACTGAGCTGATTCCTGCCAGAAATGCTGCTGTCTGTAAAGGTATTGGTTGCCATTTGGGGCAAATAAGTCTCAAGAGCAGAAGCTCAAAGCTCATCTGGTGATGGTATCTGCCTGTTGAAGGGTATTGAAATAAAAGGGGGGAAAAATCTCTTCTTATTCATGAGGGATCCAAGCTACTGTCCTTGGAATTTCTGGAGCAACTCCTTGTTGGTCCAGCTGAGCAGGAGTCAGGTCCTGTGTCACTCCTGCAAGATCCTGAATGGGCCCAGTATTGCCTACAACTGATTCTTGCACTGCTTGTTCCCCTTTGCTCTTGGGGTAAAGGGCTGGTTCATTTCTGACTAAATTGCCCTAATTCAAATCCTGCTCTCCACCATCCCTGGAAGCCCTGCTTCCCTTGCTTTGCTGCTATGTGCTGCAAATCTAATGATTTACAACATTAAAAATTACAACCTCCATGATTCACGTTGCTGACGCTCTTATATTAGTATAATCACTGATACATATTTTACAGAAAGTTGACAAATATGTCAGGTTATTGAGGTTCATTTTAGCTTTGGCTGTGGATGATTTAATACAGAAGGAAATCAGGTTAGGGAAGGCTCTGAATATGTATTTTCCAGGGGGAACAACCAAAAAAAAAAGCTTTTTCTCGCCTCCTCTCACTGCTTCTCAGTCATCGAGAGAGAAAGAAATGACGAAAATGACACATGAGCTGCTGCAAAGCCTAAAAATAAGATAGCTTTTATTTTATATTTGGAAAGGGAGATTAGTTTGTTCTGTGGCTATTTTTCCTATCTTTTTTTTTTTTTTTTAATCTTTAAACAAGGTGGCATTTAAAGTAGATACTCACCACATCAAGAGGCAAACAAATTTATTGCATTTTATTGCTGGTGAGGTGGATAATGGGAAAAGATGTGAAAAGTGAGGGAGAGTGTGGGAAGTGGGGGCACTTAGAGGGAAATGCATTTGTGTGGGTTGGATTTAGCAGTTTGAGACAGAGAAGTACTTAGACAAATCGCTTTGCATTTACACTCAGAAATGAAGAATAGCCTTTCTCTCAAAAGGAATTACATATGAGCCATTCTTGAAACTGGTATTAGGTAGGCAGGACTGAGGATGCTGCTGGCAGGAGACTCAATGTGGAAGTGCTAATTACAGCCAGACCAAATGGGTAACCTTCCAGTTCAGTCAAAGTAAAGGTCCTGAGGTTACAAAAAAAAAGACAACTGACTGCTAAGGGACTTTATTTTTTTTCTAAACTAAAAAAAATAAGTCCTGCTCCTGACAAAGAGTTTTGACATTGGCCTCAGACACAAACTGCAGAAATAAAAAAATAAAAGCCACCAAGTTCATGCTTTGAAGTTCACTAGGATTAGCCACACAAGAGCAAATTCCAGGAAGGGAAGGTAATCAAAATGCAGGCAAGCAATTAGATCTGCATATTAAGTATGAAAATACACAGTGCTGGGTTGCATATTAAGTAAGTGCAGTAACCTTGTGCTTCTGGAGCTGCTCAATGAAGTTACTGTGCAAAGGAGCTCAGAGGACTCACCTCCTGAGGGGAAAATTGCTTTTCTTTGGCTATAACCACGGACATGGTGCTGAAAATGCCCTTTGTGTTTGATCCTATCAGCAAGGGGGCTGGGGACAGTGGGCAGCAGTGAGCCCTGCCTGGCCTGGGGACACCCAGCCAGGGGTCACAGCTCCAGGGGTACCTTGGGCAGGACTGTGGGACACACAGGGTGAGGGGCTGCCCTTGGGGCACTGCCAGCCAGCCAGGGTGGGTGAGAGAATCCTGAGCAAGGGGCTGGCAGAGTTTGCAGGGCAGGAGCTCACACCATGCTTGACTCACAGCTCTGCTCTGAGCAGCAGACAGGGAATGTTTTAATTTTATTAGTGTAGTGGGCTTTTACTGCAGTAGAAGGAGTCTATTCTAATTTTGGAAACCAGTGCTTCCCGAACAAACTACATTTTATCTGTAATTATTATTAGTTTTTTCCCTTCTCTCTAAGACTGAGGACTGAGATTTTCAAGAGCCTGTGTGTTGCACTGGGCCCTCCCTGCTCTCTGCTGCTCCTCACTGGCACTGACCCCAGAGCTGGGAAAAGCTGTGACCATCCAGGCACCCACCCAGGGGTTTGCTGTTCAGCATTGCCAGCACAGTTCATGGCTGTGTAAGGTTAGAGCTAATTAACTGTAAGGTTTCAGCATGGAGCTGCTACCCTGTGCCCATCTCCTGCCCCTGACATCTGTCCATGCACACTCAGGAAAAGCCAGATGGGGATATCCCCACATTAGAGGCTTGGACACATTGTCTGAGGTTCCTAAATGTTCTCTTGGTTAGGACTCAAAGGTGAGCCTTGAGCTCCTGGCTTTTGCTGGCTAATTGCTTTCTAAAATCCTGTGTGCTTCCAAGGGAGATTTCTGCTCATTCTCAAGCAAGATCATTGGTCTGTAGAGAGACTCAGGAGCACAGCACAAGTTTGAGATCATCTGACAGTTCATGTGACATGGCACTTAGAAATAAAGGCCTCTCCTCCTGTCCTTCCTGTCCTTAATTTCTCTGTGTACCTCTGATCCTTCCATTTATAAAAGTCTCTTGAAGATGAGGTAACTCACTCATTTAAAGTGGTGGTTTTTGTTGTTATTTTTTTCTTTAAAGGAGCTTGATACTGTGGGAGGGAAAGAAAGTAATAAGCAAAGGGTGGGAAGAAAGATCACCTCTGAGGCAAGCAGCTTACTATTTCAGGAGCCAGGCAAAATCATTTTGGATGAGCATCAAACATACAGCACAGCCAAAATGTTTTATTGTTCTCTTTCTCCACCTCTAAAATGGCATGTTTGAGAAACTGTCCCTTTAAACCTACTCTTAACTGTCCCACTTCCCCAGGCTGGAATTTGCTGTGTTTATCAGCCCTGTGTGTCGGTGTGGGTGTCAGAAATATGCAGGTGATGTCATTTTTCATTCCCTCACCCGGCTTTAATTGACAATATCATTCCACACCCCTCCTCCCACCCTTCTTCCACCTCTTCAGTTGAAACCTTGTTCTCCCAGGCCTTTTGGGCCAACACACTTCAAAAATGTGTTACCTTCATCATTTTAAGTTTTCTCTAAGGCAGGGAATTTTCATGTCTCTGTTTTTACAGCATTCTTGGTATGAAGATGGAAGATATGTCCAATGTGAATTTACTGTAGTAATCCTATCTAGCAATAGTTCCTTTGGCACACAAAATGAAGAGAGAGCTCACTATTGATCACAGATACTGGCCAATAGTATACTTTGAATTATGAAGATTTGTTGCCCGCATTTTGTTATCTTTTTAATTAAAATAAAAAAATTAAAATTAAAACATATGCCTTCTGAATGATCTCTTTTGTATAGAATTTGGTGTTGGAATATCTATTTTTATATAGCCATATTAAATAAAGCATGTCAGTAAGTCCTTGGGTAAAGTATTTTATCATACCTTTAATCAATTCAGCAAAGCTCCCAAGGTAAATGGAAAAAGTTTTCCCTTTTTTACCCCCAGTGGGATACTTTGTTACTAGAGGAAATGCAAGTTTAGAAAATAAGTGGTTGGAAGACATAAGAAAGAAAAAGGCAAGAACTTTCTAGCTTCCTCTGACTCATAAATAGAGACACAAACAAAACCACCTCCACATTTCAATGGAGCTGTGACTGGGAGCTAACAGGTAATATCTAAGGCACTGGAGTAACTCAGGACCATAAGCCAGCCCTTTCAAAAGCCAGGCTTTCAGCCTTCTGCAGTTAGCAGGCAAAGCCCCAGCCTAGCCTTTGGTCCTGCAGCTTAGCATCTCCCTCATTATGGTTACAGGACAGATAGTTGTCTGGGATTACTTACTGAGTCAATTAATGAGATAAAGTAAAAGTGTGAGTAGGAGCATATTGGGTGATTCAGAGGTTGAAAGGCTATATTGAAACACATCTGGTTGTAATTAAGTTTAAGTGTACCATTTTATCTGGCCAAACATAATTACTTGCACCTAAATGTACGTCAGTGCAGCTGATTGACACATACACTGTATAACCATGGCAAGTAAAGGACAGGGCTTAGGTCAGTTGCAGGAAAAAGTGGGGAGGTGTCCTTACAGGGATGGAACAGGACCAGAAAGAAAAAAAACCCCACATTCCCCCCCCAAAAGGTATTATTGGCAATTAACTTCACACGGAATTTAAGACCCGTTGTTTTTTTAAAAAAAAAGGTATGTTCCAACCTCGAGTAAGATTTTCTTTTCTTTTGTTCTGGACTGTCTCTTCACTCAGGTTAAATGCAGGTGTAACACACAGCTATAGTGATTACAGTTTAGTCCTTTATTGTGATCAGCTAATGCAATGAATGTGAAGAGTTACTGTAAAGAGGCAGCAAAGTGCTGGGTTTAGTGTGTGGGCATGACAGGAATCATGAGAGTCTGATGGAAGCCACAGGAGTTGGTGATTTGCCAGCATTAAACAAATGCTGGAGCTGGTTAGCTTTTGTCTAGAAGTGGTACCTGTGTGTCCTGCTACACAAGACAAGTCTCCAAACAACAACAAAAAATCTCCTTGAAATGTGATTTGAATTGACCCTGAGATTAGCTCAGCTAGTTTGAGCCTGGTGCTAATAATGCCAAAGTTGTGGATTCAATCCCTGTGTGGGCCATGTACTTCAGAGCTGGACTTGAAGATCCTTATGGGTGCCTTCCAGCTCAGAGTATTCTGTGATTGAGAAAAACGTTTGTAACCACTACTCTTTTCATTGTCTTACCTGTCCCTGTACTGCTGCACTGACCTATTGCTGAAGGGCTGCAGCTGTGCAGCCCTGTGTTTGTGGGTGTCAGGCACAAAGGAACCTGGAGATTTGTTCCAGAATTCATCAGGCATTGAAGAAAGGAAATTCTTAACTGAAAATTGCTTTCAGTTAATTTTTCCTTGCCAGGAAAGGCTGCCTTCCCACAGGCGCCATAATTCAGCGCGGGCTCTACAAGGATGCCAGTTTTACTGAAAATTCAATCTCTTTACTACAATAGAAGGCCAGCTGAGCTGCCATCCACAGCAGCACTCAACTAACCCAGTGCCAATAGTGTGTGATTCATTGATTATTATCAAATGAACTTTCACTTCTAACTTCAGAAAAGAATTAGACAGAGATGAAACTCGCTGTAAGGGCAGCTGAGCAGACTTAGTGGTAACGATGAAAAGGAATGACTACAACTCTCAGTTGTACTGAGAAACACAGGGGGCCTCTGCTGCTTTTACTTCAGTATTATTTAGATGTCTGCAGTTTTGTTTACAGCATATCTCAACATAAGGTGCCATATGGCAGTAGAGGAGCGGGTGCTAATAAGAGCCCATGTGTCTCTGTGTGCCCCATTCCCAGCCATCCCAGGAGCACTCCACGTTGAGGCTTCAGCCTGGAGGCAACTGAAGTTCGCTACTGGTTTCAACTCAGGTGTTTGGGCAGCCATCTGACACATTAATAAATTAACAAACATTAAGATTATTCCCAGCCTGTGTTTTTGGGAAGATGTATCAGCAGGATGCTTTGTGATACTGTTTATCACTGCAGAGTAGTTGGAGGCTTTGGCTCTGGGATTGTCCCTGCAGGTAACAGTGCAAGTCTCATCCATGGTGAGGTCACACATGGCTTGAAACCATGGTTTAATAATGTTGATCCTGTTGGAGGCTCTACTGAGGTACTCCACATACACACACACACACGCACAAATAATGAAAATATTAAATCATTTTTCAAGGAAGGAAGAGTTTAAAATGCAGATAAATCAACATCCAGTGGAATGGATATTGATTCATTTCCTCACCTTTGGAATGAATACCTCCTCCCCAACAAGAAGCTATGAAGGAAGTCATTGTTCATCTCAAACAAACAAGGGTCAATAAATCTTAATCCTGCTAAAAGATAGTTCTGAGAGGAGCCCAGATGAACACAGTTCAGCATTCCTACCACCAAACATGACACTCCCTTTTTCTTTTACTGTTGGATCTACTACTCAGGCTGTGTTTTTAATGGAAAAATATTTAAATGTGGAACAAAATTCTCATTTTAATAGCAAAATTGTATTCATATTCTTCCATTTGTTCTATTTATTCAGGGGAATTCACATTTCTCTCATTGAATATCTAGCTTTGACCTAGAGCAGTTAGGGCAGTACCACAGGTCAGAGTGTAAGAGCTTCCAGCAGAATATTTCTGGTCCAAGCAATCTGGAGCAGTTATAATCCAAAGTCCTGAGCAAGCCTTTGGGTACTTGTTCTGCTGCAGACATAGGCCTGGCTCAGGAACCTGAGGAGCTGCAAATCAGGCACCTAGTGCTGGGGGAATGTGTCAGTAACTCCCACATTTGGGCCTCTAGTTCATGCTGGACATATTTCCTGTGAATATTTTACAACCCTTTTAAAATGTATTCATTTTGCACAAATACCTCTTGTACTTGCTTCCAATGAATATTAATGCAGCTGGCATTGCTGCTGTGCAAAATCTGCATGGAAGGTATTTTAAATCACTCTCTGGGCCAGTCACACTGGCACTGCCTTCCCACACTCCCAAATGGCATGGGAAACCTTGTGGGATCAGCCACAGCTCACTAGAAGTTTTCTTCTGCAACTGCTTTAAGACAGTGGCAGTGTAAAACTCTCTGTTGTGTCCCAGACTGACACAGAAAAATCTGGGTCCAGTAATACTCAGTAATTTTTTTCTTGCTTGCTGCTACTCAGTCTTTTGTTATTTAGGCAACCTCCCTCCTAATGGGCAATTATGGAGTGACCTGTGTGGAAAAAATTGCTTTTTATATCAATTAATGTATCCATAGAGCATGATGGCATCTCTTCTGTATATGTCATATATATGTGTGCATGTATGATTTGTGTTTTTTATAAATACAAGGATAATTAATAGCATGCTTTATTTATGTATATATATTTTGAAATGTGCATTTTAGACATACAGTTCAACACAACACCTGCAGTCTATAAAAATATACATGCTCATAATTTAAAATCATATAGAGATTACCTAATTTTATCTAATATACCTGGGAAGTTTCTTCTCATCCACCTTGAGTTTCTTTTATTTCTCTCCTATATCTTGGTTACCTGTGACCAAAAAGAAATTTGGCGTTAATACATTAAGTCTGCATTTAATTAGATTTTAAATTTTGTCTTATATGTACATGTACATACATATGTGCAAACATTGCAAATATCATACATAATGTATTGTAATTTGGATATACACATACATAATGTATCACAATGTAATACTACAATAACAGTTAATGTGGTCTAATATAATACATTAGAATATTTTATGCAATATGCCATATAACATATATGATAGATAACATTCTATAAATTGTGTTATGTTGTAATGTGCAACATGTGACATGTAACATGCATCATATAATAATGTGTAACATGTATTATAATACATATCATGTATAATCAGTGCAAGCTTCAGGATTGCTGTTACCCACCATAATTAAATCATGTTTATTTTTTAAAATCTCATTAAAGAAGACCTTTGTGAGAACAAGTATGCCATTAATTACTTTGTCGAACAGGAGCTTGTTCTGTCGGATTTATCTCATCCATGATAAACAGGTACTGTCATTTCATGTTCTCACCCTATGAGAGTTTTCCTACGAAACCAACCATTTTATCTCTGTAGACATGTTTCATATTTTTGAGATGCAGCCAGCAGAACACACTATCGAGGGTGAAGGACCACTGATTTCTGAAATGACATTCTGAACTTTTTCTATTAATCTGTATTCCCTTTTTAGCTGTGTTATTGCTCTGGTTGCCATCCCACCACCCTCGTAGACTGAGTAAAATTGTTTATGACTGCAGGTCCCCTTCCTCAGTGATCAGAGTTAATTGAGATCCAAACAGGAGATGGCTGCAGAAGTGTTTCCTGGCTGGTGTTGCTCAGGATGAAGCACTGAATATCTGATTGCCCACCACACAGGGGTTGTATTTTTTTTTTTTTTTAAACTGTTCATTTCAATCTGCTTAAGTGGTCATTGATTTGAAATAAAGATTTTTTTTAAAGCTGCATATTTCTTGTTTTCAAACTTGATCTGGCACACTTGTCTCTGGCACAGAGGTACTGAGAGGTTTGGTACCAAGAGGTACCACAGCACTTGGATTTCCTGTTAATGGCACACTGAGGGCAAAGGAAGCAATGGCAACAGCTCCAAAGCTGTATTTGCAAACCACGATGGCAAAATTAAACAAATGCCTCCAGTGAGGGTAGTACTGCAATAACAATATTGTCTTGCTTCAAGAAATGGACCTCAGTGTTTATCCCCCCAGCAAGGGGTGCCAGACTTGGCTGCCTGACTGGCAGACCCATCCCTCTGTGTAGGGGGGATATTTCTCTGCAAATGGAGTGTTATGTACACCTAAGGCTGTCGTCTGCAAAATTAGACAAAATTCAAGTAGTGGTTAAAAGGCAAAAGCAAGGAAAAAGGCCCTCAAGCAAGGAAGTTCTAGACTCATTTACATACCTCAGTGATGCATGGAGGGAAGACGCCTGTGGTTTGAAGCTAAGAGCTCTTTCACAAAGTCAGACACATTTTAAGGCCTTGATTCCAACCCCATTCTTAGTTTCCATAGTTTTTTTGCAAAACAAGTGTTTTGCTATTCAGTGCTGAAGAGAAGCTAAGGTATGCCTTCCAGGCAGGGTGAGCATCCTAAATGACCCACCACTTCCCCCCACAGCTCCAGCCCAGGTTCACACTCCCTGCTGGGGGAACACAGGTGGCAAAAAATAAACTTCATTTTCTGCACTTCAGGCTGGCAGGCTTTTTGTTATTGTACATTTTAGAAAGGCCTTTTTTTTTTTTGGTGGGATTTTTCTTTTGGTTTTTCTTTTTGCAGAGCTTACATTACTGTCAGTTGGAATACTAATGGACATCAACATAAACATCATCTCCAGGGCTGTTCAGTGAAACTAAGGTGGATTGTCTTGAAATTAGCTTGACTCATATCTGAAAATTGCCAGTGATTAGCTGATTATGGTTTGAATTGAAGTCAGAAAGCTACAAAAAGTCATCCACAGATATATTCTAGTAAATGATGCCTTAGATGCCTCAAGTTGCTGCCAGCGCTTGCATTAGGGATGAAGGTCTATTACCACATCACATTGATGGTAGTAATTTTAAAATATGTATTGTGCCTGGGGAAAATTCTGTCTTTTTACTTTTTAACCTACTCACTATGAATTAAAAAAAAAAAAAAAAAAGAAAAATGAAAGAAAAAGAAAAAAAAAAGCCATCACGAACAGTAGAACAAATTAAAATATTCTCCCTATGAGAGAAGCTTGTTCCTCCTCTGTAAATACAATTATAATTACAGAGTGATTCAATCCTGGTGTCTTACTAGAAATCCTTCCTTCTGTACTGATGTGACATTTAAAATAATTTTGAATAAATCGAAGGCCAAGTGCTAACAATTCTGATAGATGTCAGGTTTCTTAAGGAAAAAAGAAGGTATTATTTTGTCATAATTATAAAGTTCGGTGAACACTTCTGGTTTGATTAAACTCTGTGGATTTTAGGACTTTGATGCAAACAAGATAGGACCTTATCAGTTTCCCTGTCTAAAACTACTTAGACATTCATTTGTCACATGTGTGTCTGCATTTCTCAGAGTTGAAATAAATACAGTCCAGCTTCACAAATATAAGCAAGTCCTTTATTTCAAAGCTTTTGAGCTGTGTCTCTGCATGGTTTATAAACAGGCTACTCTGCTCCCCAATGCCTATTTTTTTTTCTTTCACATAGACAATTCCCTAACAGCATATTGCATAGAGAAATACTCAAATAGTATCTACAAGCCAGGAGTCACATTTAATTCCCATAAAAGTGGGCAACAGGATATTGTCATGCAATTTCCAGCAGGTTTTTGATTTAAAGTACTCACACTTGGTTCTTGTTTCTTTTTAGTGCATATTTGACTTCCCACCAAAAAAATTAATTCTTACTTGTTACCTCTGGTGATGTGAGAGGATGCTAATGAGAGTCCTGAGCTGGAAACACTTACCTGGGGTGGGGACTGGGGAAATATCAAAGACCCTGTCACACCTGTTAGTTCTCCAAGGAGAGGAGCACATGTTCAGGACCACAGAAGGAACCACTGAGAGCTGGTGATACTTAAAATGATTAAAAGACTATTTTCAGACATTTAAAAAACGGCAGAGGAAATTCAGTGACAGAAATGAATGTGGGAGACCTTTACCCTCACAGCTCCCACCCCTCAGACAGCTTTTCAGATGAAAAGATTGCCTCTGTATCCTCCCTAATGACCAAGAAAAGCAATACCTCCAAGTTAGGGCTGCTCCAGCACAGTGCTAACAATAAAAAACCATCAGAATAAAGGAAAACTGATGTGAGCAATCCTATGCCAGGCACAGAGCCCATGGAAAGGGCATCATTAGGCGATACATAAATCTCTGCTTTGCCTACATCATGATTACTGCTTGCTGGGCTGCTTTCCTCCCTCTTCACCATCTCATCAAAGGGGGAGAGAAACAAAAGGTGGTACAAAGGATGATCAGATATCAACCTTCTCCTTGATGGACAAAGTTAACAAGACCTCTCCAAAGCCTGATGTGGCTGAACAGGACTTGGAAGAGGGTGACAAAGTCTGGTCCTTGGGCAAGGGGGTGTGTCAGTAATGGTCAGAGCTATCTCTAAAGCAATGATTAGGAACAACAGAAGGTTATAAAGCAAATGTTGCTGGTTTCAAAACAAACAAAAGGAAGTGTTTCTTCTCTCAGTGTGAATTTACACTGAGAAAAAGCTCTGCTTTTCAATGGCTGCAGTAAATCGAAAGCAAACAAGACACAGCCATGGAGAAAACCAAAAATCACTGAGGACATACAAGTCAAAAGATGGCACATGTGGCTCAGAAATTACCTGCCCTATAAATCCTTTATGGATGGCAGAGTACTCCAGGGACATCAGTGTGCCCTTGCCTTGTTCCTCAGGTGTCTCCTGGAGATCCAATGAGGGACACGTGGAGCCAGCACAGCCTGGCCACTCTCATGTTCTCCTACAAACCCTGAAGGAATTTGGTGGCACAGCCAGCAAAGTGAAAGGGCTTAAAAATGTTCAGGTTGCTTTATTAAATTCTGCTAGCATAGAATCTGTGCTTGTTGATATAAGATTTGAGAAGTAATATGTGATGTCTGTGCTGTTAAAAGCACATGGTGGGCCTCTTAAAATATACATTTTATAAATGTGTTAATGCTACTTAACATCTAAAACAGAACTCTAACCTTAGGTATGAATTATATTCAAGTATATATTGCTTGTCTGCCTGCTTGCAAACTCCAGTGACTAATTATTTAGGCTGTATGAATAATTTAAATTGTCATTAGAATCTCTCATGTTACATTCAAGAAAACGTGCCTGTCCCCTAGTCTTCATTTTTAAGAAATTATTTTAAGAATCATTGCTTTTTTCTACATGCCCTCAAAAGTTTTAAGGTGCATGCAAAAGACATCCAAAAAACCCAAAATCAGAAAACATGTAGAGAGAATTTAAACATCTGCCTTTGAAAAAACTAAAGGCTTGCAACAAAGATGAATCTGACATTCCCGTCCCTTTCTGTTCAGCACCATGGTGGGAATAAACTTCACTTTGAATTTAAGTTTGTGCATACAGGTTACCCTTAGTGCCTCAGGACTTTGAAATTATCCATGCAACACCCCCTATAATTAGAATAATAGAGAGATGTATAAAATTCACACCTAGCTCCATACAAATCAAAGAAAGAATGCATTACCGAGTTGACTCTCTTCCCCTAGTGACTTTCCTTCATTATCTCATTAAACATTAGAGAGGCAAAAGACACAGACTGAGAAATCTCAGGTAATCTAGAAAGCACATTCATTTTATGATATTGCAGAGGTGGTAGCTGGCTCCAGAAACTCCTCTGCCCAGCCAGAGCACTGCAGTCAAATCTCCATGGGAGTTCCTTGCCTGTGCAGCACTGGGGTGCTGAGCTGACTCTCTCACAGGGCGGGCAACACCAAGAAAACAGTGATGGGTTGAGATCCCCCCAGTAGCAGCATCCAACCCAGTCCTTCTGTCAGTACCAATCACCTTACCTTAACAACTAAACCAGGATGGCAGCCATTTAGAAAGCTTAAATATTTAATTTAGGAGCAATAGTAGGTTATTGAAATAATTAAATTCAGAGGAACACTGAGACAGCCCACACTACCGGAACGGTTTCATTGTCTAACATCACTGTGCACATTCACTGCAGGAGCACCTGCAGGTGTTAGCTAAAGTCACTTCTCCCCACACCTACACACATAAAAATACACTCAGTCTAAAATAATTAGCAATCAACAAATGAGTTTGATATGAATATTGTTGATGTCAGCTTAAAGGTACTACATTAACATAAACTGCTTATATATGTTAACTATTTCAATGTGCCTAATTACTATTTCTTAAATAACTACTTGGTCATAGGTAAATAATATTTAGGAACATGATCCCGTAGCTGTGAAATGAAACACCCCAGGTTACATTGGCTGTGCAGAATTTGGAACCTCTGGTGTGAAGCTTGGCCATGGACACAGAGCTGTCACATCAGTTACCTGCAGGCCTGAAGGAGAGCTTTTGTGTCCTCATTTGAAACATTGGCTTTTGGATCAAATGTCACAACAAAGCCCAACAGTGAGGCAAAGCACTGATCTCCAGAGCTGTTACCTAATGCATAAAGAGATACTGCACTTTTGATGAAAATCCTACATTAAATCTGACACACTTGCATAAACTTCATTTTATATGCTAACTATATTAATTTTCAATAGTCAAAACAGTGTTGTTGACAGTCCTAATCCTGTTTACCTCACTTGCACCTGTTTGATTAAGGAAATAGACCTCTTGCATCTCTGCTGGTTTTTATATCCCTTACCTTGACGCAACACAGTCAGAATCCCCAGGTGGCCTCTCAGGGACTCCACGTTCCTCAGATGTCACCCAAGCACAGCAGTTTTGCTGCCCAGTGGAGGCTGTGGAGCTGGTGTCCCTCCTGGCACCAGCCTGGTGCTCTCTCTTCCAGCCAGGGCAATCTGATTTCCCATTCTTGGATAGCTGCTGACTGCCAGTCAATGGGAAAGGGAAGGAGATTCCTTATTTCCCTGCTGCTGTGGATAGCTCACAAGCACTGCAGCCCAAGCAGCAGCCCTGTCCCCAGAACCTTGGCAAAGCTGCCTTTAGAATTATTTCTGTTCTCTTAGGAAAAAACCCTTTGTTCTATCAACCTATCAGTAACTGGATATTTCACTTTATGCTCAATTATGTTCTCAGAGAAAGAACCTTTTGGAAGAACATCAAATGCATTTCTTGATGAATTGCAAACTGGTAAACTACTTGGAAGCTTTTGAAATGTAAAAACTATTAAGCCTGTCAATAAAGTAATTCTGTAACGTACTGTGCTTTTTTTCTCTCCAAAGATGGCAGATGTAAAAGATCACCTGCTAGCTTGTACTTGTGTTTGCGTTTTCAATTCCATTTTTTAGAGGATCTCAAACCACCAATTAAACACAGCTCACCAAACCCTTCAGTGCACATCTGAGTAACTGATAACAAACTTATCTCTCTAAGCTGAGCACATGGACCCATTTTGCTGGGATGCCTCAAAAAAGGCCTCTCATCTTGCAGTCCATTCCTTATTGCAGGTGAGCTCACAACTTCCAGGAACCAGGCACAGCCCTGGTGTAAAGTGCAGTGCAGAGCTTGGACTATCAATACTTGTTAAAATATTGTTTGCTATCAGCCTTAAGTACAGAGAAATAAGTATGTCTAAGCCTAGTTTAGCTAGAAGATGTGACCTTATCAAGGCTAAATGGCTATCAAAAATTATGAGCAATTTTCTGCAGTAGATGGAGAAATTACACTTTGTCAGTTTTCAGCTTCTGTTGTGAATAAAATTCAACCTGATACAGAGAGAAACCAGGCAGGAGATTAGAACCTCAGCTTTAACAACTCCTCCCTAGAGGATAATGGCAAATGATCTTAACCTTACTCAACAAGGTCTTTACACAGAATTAGAAGATCTTTTCCAAAGTGCCTACAAAATTAACCATATCCTAATGTTGGCTTCTCCAGCATGAAGTGAAAAACTCCCCCAAAACATAATTTCTGACATTCCCTGCACTGCCTGTGACTTTACCAGAAGATACTGCAATAGCTAGGAAAGAACTGAAAAATGGGAAAAAATGTCCAACTCCTTGCAGCATTTTTCTAAAACTGCTTCCCTAAAAGACCTGATTTTTTTAATCATGCAAGAACACAGTAACACATTTTAAATCTCTTTTCTCATTTACTGTGTTCTGAGATTGCTTGGGAGGAGGTGTTTTAAAACATTCTTTTTTTAAGCCCATTGAATTAAAACTGACTAAAGACACAAACTGATAAGCTGTTCCTGGTAGGGGCATTACCCACTGAATTGTAGAGCTCACCTGTACTCTCCAGGGACTGCATTATGGAGGTTAGTCTGCCCTTCAGAGAAACTTGAGACAAACTTCAGTTCATGATCTCTCCCAGACTTGGCTGCTTCGGGATTGTGTGCCAAGGATTAATCTTTCCAGGTAGCATTCCCATTTTCCCCAAACATATGGCTGGACTGCATACCGGCAGTGAAGAACACTTCAAGTGTGTCCCTAAACTTGCTGGTTTTGAAGAAGGTGAGATTTCCACGTGCATTGGGTTTATAAACCTACAGCAATAATCATCCTTTATGCGTTGGAAGCTACAGGAGGAATTTGCTGTGTGGTTAGTCAAAACTTTCTCCTGACCAGGTTAAATTCTTTCCATTCCCATTTGAAACACCCTGTCCAGTGGTTCCAAACTGCAGTGGCCATAATTTACAAAAAAAGCATAATGTAGGCAGGCTTATAGGTCCCTGGAGAAGTTCCCCCAAGACATTATTGCCCAAAGGGGAAAAAAAATTTTAAAAAACCCCATCGTAGATTATATACATTTGGGTAAGCCTCAAACAATAAAAAGGTCATAACAAAATCAAACCATTTTGCAAATAATTATGCAAAAAGTATTCCCCACAAGAATGGTGTTCTGAAAGCAGTTGCTTTGTGGTCAACATTAATGTCATCTAACAGCATTTTAATTTCTATTCTGCATGTATACTAAAACAGTCAAGTAAAAATGGTAGAAAAATCAAAGTACCTGTAATGTTGTTGGGGGAGTTTTGTCTGTGAGTGTGCATAATCATAGATTTTTCTCCTCAAAGTACTGTGAATTATTTACCATGAGCCAGGGAAGATACACATCTATCTGTAGAGCCTAAGTAGAATCCAGAGAGTAAATCACTAAAAGATCCTCTCTTTGAAGTGGGCTGGAGTTGTGATTCCCTGGAGCCTCCAGAGAGGTGGTTTTTAGCTCAAAGAGGTGCAGAAAACTGAGTTTTGCAACACTCAGTCTAAAACGTCCTAGATCAACCAGATAGTTATGGGAGGATTGGGCAAACAACCAACCAAAACCTGCAAAAATACTACAAGTCATATGCTATACCAAGACAAACCAATTAAGAGCTTTTGAAAGCAATTCTAGTTTACACCACTAAACCCTGCAGAGTTCACAAAATCCCATAACACAAGAGAACCCTTAGAAGAGGACACAGTTCTCACTTTTGATGACCAGGGAGAAAAAGGGGAAGAATATTCTGCCAAGGTGTGCTAGGAAAGAGATGAAAGCACAAATACAGAGTTCATTTACATAAACTTTCTACTCAGTCTTTCAAATGATGCTCTGAATTTCCTCCAGAGCTCCAAGTCTAAAGTAATGTTCAAAGAGAAGGGCAAGGTCCTTGAAAAGATGGAGCTGCAAAGCAATAGACACCTTTTCACCTGTTGCTGTTTATTTGTTTTCTTCAAAAGGATATTTTTTACAAAGAAAAACCTACTTGGTGAAATTCTGCTGTTTACTGAAACCTCAAGGCAACAAAGAGCCAGTACAAATAAACTCTGGAGAGAATTTCCTACTTAACATGTAAGAAGCAGAGATCAATACACTAGGCTAGATAGCAGAGCCTCTGAATCTCTCTGTCAAGTGGGAAAGAAAAGCCTTTCTGACTGCACTTCTGTGCTCAGGCCATTGTATTACTGGTTTTTTGGGTCCATTAATAAGAAACTGTGTATAACCCCACAGACGGTGTGGGAGATGGGAAGGAAGGAAGTGGCAGGTAAAAGCATCTTCTCTGAAGTTAATAGAAGTGGATAGAGAGCTGGCATTAAAGGCTATTTCATTGTTACAGTAGCTTCTTTTATTTATAAATATTGATTTTTTTTCCCTGTATATACTGATGTTGATGCTCTGTTCTCTCATGCACTGTTTTCTCCTGTTTTCATTAGGAAGAAATACATCCAGATGAACACACCCTGATTAGGTTTTGCTAAACATCTAAAACAGAGCTTCATCTGATTTCGTTTGAAATTAAGCAGAGCCACACCAACCAGGGGCTGCTTGTGCATAAACACTTGTTTTACTTAAACACTTGTTCAGGAGGTCTGTGCATATTATACTCAAGACCAAGACATAATTTAACTCTGAGTTAAAATAATTTTACCCAGGAACACAATCATGTCAATAACTACTTTAATATTTCCATCATACAGTCATACATTATATTATAGTTATTTAGCCATTGATGGAATAATACTGATGACACATACTGACTAGAGTGGGTATAAGTTCATATGCACGATGTGTGCAATAAAATATCTCCAAAAGTGACAGAAATCAGAATGACAGGAGAAACCTCTCCCAGAGATCCCCAGGTTTTCTTCCTAGCAAGGAAAAAAAACCAGAATGAACATCCAGCAGATCCCCTCCCCTCATGTTTGGCATCATGACACAGAGATATTTTCTAGGGAAAAATATTTCCAGTTTAAAGCTATTTTGATATACCATATTATTTGAAAGATACTGATCACTTTGTGTAAAAAAATGTAGGAGCACCCAGCATATCCCCAAGTTTACAGCTTCTGCAAGCATACTTGAAAAGCCCTGGTTTAAATCAAACATCCCATTTTGTTGGATGCAAACTCACATTGTCAATGTTGAGGCTTAAATCAATATGAATAATAGAAAGTCATTATTATCATAACACTGAAGGAGTGATGTGGAAGTTTTATGCAAGAATTTTACATCAGCTCTTAATTACCAGTTTTGTCAATACAGACATGAACTTCTCTTACAGTTAAGTATTTTTGAGAAGTGTATGTGAAATACTAAAAAAATACAAGCCAGCTGTTTCCAGCTAGCTCTAGCTGTACTGTAAGAACACTTCACTGAATAAATTTTAAGAGATTTTACGGAAAGACAAAACTAAAAAAAAAAAAAGTATGTTCTCCTTGTTTTATCTGCTGCCTCTTGATGAACAAATTTGCAAAGGGGGGAAGGAAGAAACATTGGTCTCTGGAGTCACAGAACACACTAGGGCTCAGGGAGCCTCCTCCATTGTGGGTGATTCCACCTGGAAAACACTTGGAAGGAGGAGAGGAGCTTCCCAGCATTGGGATTACACAGGCAGCTTCAGAGGCACGGTGGAAAAGCAGAAACTTCAAAAGGCTTTACACTAGGTGTATGCTGGCAAGTCCCTCAAACGTGCTGCAGTCTAACAAACAATGGAAGAGGATCTCTTGGCTGTGCAGTTGGAATTCTTCACATGGTGGTCAGAAGAGAGCTGGTTTTCAGGCATTCTGTTTCACTCATCTCAACCATGAACCCAATTTAGAGAGTGCTGTTATTCTAATTGTTCCATGATCTCACCAAAACCATAACTCTAAAGATGAGAAAGTGCTGGCTGAAGGGCCCATCACAGTCCCAGTCTTCAAATGAGCTTGAATTTCTGTAGTGTGAACCTCTGACAATTACAAATTATTTTATAGGAACTGATCATTAAAAGAGAACACTTAAAAAAACCCAATTTATTTTAGAGGTTAAAGTGTGGCTGATTGTTTTAATTTCATTGGTAATGTTCAAAGAGGCAACATTTTAATTTAAGGGTCAACTTACTCTGAAAGGCTAACCAATCATGTAATCTAGATAAGTCTCAGTCTAAAGAGGGTAAAGATGGCTATGCATGATTAAAGTACTCAAAGGCACCTCTGTTGGTTCACTGCAAGCTTTTGGGATGCCTTGAACCATACTGAAGGAACACTCATTCAAGCAAAGAGTTTGAGAGGTCTATCATATTAGTATGGGTAGGGAATCCTACTTTGTACTAAGAAGCAATTTTAATATAATCATCCTTACGTGATGAGAATTTGTGAAATAGATGAGCAAGGTTTGATTATCTCTACTTCAGAAAACTTGAAATGTTCCATGTTAAAATTGCAAGTAACTCTATTAGCTTCTTACAACTTCTTTGCTTGTACTTCCTGTAGTTCCTTCTCTACTAATGTCACTTAATAAAGCATAACAGTTCACACAGTCCTGCCTTAAACTAAACACCACAAAATCTCATATGCTAGTGAAGAATGTTTTATAAGTTATCTTCCATTTGCTATTCATAACAAAGTCTTAGGTACTTTGCACATAAGTATCCTACTGTAATGCAAATCCTTTTTTCTTGTTATTTTTTACTCAGAAAGCAAGAAGCGTCTTGGGGGAAAAAAAAAAAAAGCATAGAAATTAGTAGGTCCCAAAAATAGAACTTGATTTAGCTTTTCACACCTATAAGCTATAGCTGGCAGCACACCTATCAACTGATACCTAAGGGATCCCATACTTTGTGATCATCTATAAGCACCTTATGTGTCTACTGCCCTGTTTCATGTGCAATTTGCCTCATTTCTGTGGGAAGTGATGGAACAACAGTTTCTTCCTATTTTCAGAAACTAATTAAGAAAGTTGATCTCAGCCCTCTGGCTGGAAGTAGATAAGAATAAACACGTGTGGTGGATGCTTGGTGGCTGCACAATTACAGCAGTTCAAATCAGACCTCTTGACCAATTAATCTAAGTCCTGGAGCCTCAGAAACCAATTCCAAATCTGCCTCTGTCTCATGAACACAGCAGCAAAGGTGTTTGCCAACCCGGGAACAACTGCCTGCTGTGACACCCAGGGCAGGATCTGTCTGATGGCATGACAGACTGGTGACCTAAGAGGGAAGGAAGGTTTATCTCCGAACAGAAAACACAAGTAAAATACCAGAAGGAAGGCACAGCTAGCAAGGCAATAGCCTGCACATTACCTGAAGTGTTCCCGGTAATTCCCTAATTTTTGTTTTCAGGAAAAGAAGAGATGAATAATTTTTGGAGATATGCTGTATATTAGTGGTTAGTTGCAGCAAGCTCATTTTGGAGGCCTGCTAAGGCCAAATACCAACTCTCAGCCTCTGATCCCCCAGGGCGGTTCTCAGGTTTCTTCCATGCAAGCAGAAAACTCAGCTCTTTCACAAGCCAGAGCAGAAATAAAGCAAGCTTTCCATAAATCAGAATAATGTTCTACATTTGCACATTGTGCTGCCAAACAACCTTGTGCAACAGACACTTAAATTCAAACTAAACATTGACCACGTCTTTTCTTTGCTACCCTCTTCCTGACAGTCTGTGGCTTCAGGAGAGAGAGGCTGTCATGTTTGACCTGAAAATTCTGGTAGTGCAGCAGAATAAACATGGCCCATATGAAGGACTGAGCAGGGAGGTGCTCAAGCTTAATCTTACACTTAAGTAATGAATTTAACATGTATGAGCATGATCTATGCAAGCCAGGTCCATAGTGGGACTCACACCATCTGAAAGCATAGAAAAACTTTGAGGGATCCTTCATGTCCAAAACCTCTCTGAAATCCAAACCAGGCTGTGACTTCAAACTGATTGTGTTTTACATGGCTCCTTGCCAATGCTGTGTTTGATGCTCAACCTAATTACTGGTCCATCTGATGTGGTTCATTTTAAGTTAAAGGAACATTTAGATTTTAAGCTACCAGACCCAAATTAAATACTGCAATAATACAAACTCCTTTCCCTAGTGGTCATTTTGGGGACCTCCACGCTTAGTTGACAGAGCAAGATGTGAACAGTTCATATTAATTAAGGTCATTGATGTAAAAATAACTACAGTTGTGTAACTGAGCTCTTTATGTGAGCAAGATTTATTGTGAGAATTATTAACTCTAACAGGTATTTTATCTAAAGCAATGTCCATGAAATAAGATGACCTTTTATCTATTACCTGTTGGGTTTGCAGCACCTGTGAGTTCTAGATTGATGAGTTTCCTACTCAGACCAATTTTAATACATGTTCTATTTATATCATCTTTTTTTTTCCCCCTTGACTGACAGGAGAAAAAAAGACCCAAACACACCAAAAAAAAGGCCACCCAAACCTGACATGCTCGTGGCACACAGATATGATCAGCTAACTATGGTGATTATCAGATGATTATACAGTGACTCTGGGCCCTTGGACAGAGGAGACAAAGCTCTGAACCTCCCAACCCAGCAGGTTAAGAGTGTTAAATATTGCATTATTTGTCATAACACATTCATTTAATGCATGAGAAGATAAGGCTCCAGTGGTCAAAAGTAAAGACATCACAGGGATGTGTGCAGGCTTTGAAAAGACTGACAGTAATAGAAAACTTTATAAGATTACAGCCAGGGAAAATGGCCTAAGCAAGCACTGACACCCTTCAAAATTCCCCCTGACTTTCCAGGATATCACAGCCTAGGCTGCCACAAGGATTGGCACTGTGGAGACTTCATCAAAACAAAGACCACCTCTTATTCTGAGCCCTAAAGAAACAGCAACACCAGAGTGTCAAAATGCTCTGCACCAGGTAGATCCAAAAGGTACCACAATCCCAGGGTAACCTGACTGAAGGATGCTGAGCCAGAGAAACAGCAAATAATGAGAAATGGCAAATAATGAGAAAGGGTTACTTTAAATTACATGTAGCTGCTAGAGCATACAGAGAAACTGCATCCACTTTGCCATGCTCTCCCCTCAGAATATTGCTCAAGTGCTTTCAAAGCTGGGCTCACAACACCTCTGAAAGTCCAAATAAATTATAGAATACAGCAGTCATACTGTGGTGGAATCGTTTCAAATAAAATCAACTATTAAAATTATCCGGTCTCCTAGAATATCTTTATTTCCCCCCTGAGATTTACAAATCACACCTCTCTCTGCTTTCCTCTCAGGCTTTCTACTGAAGTACAGAAATCTTTAACTGGAGTATTATTTGATCCTTTATAGCCCCAAAATTAACTTCTGTTGACTGGCCTCTTAAAAGGCTTCAAATCACAGAAACATTTCTAGACATCTCTGTGAAATAATTATTAGTGCTGAAATTTGCACCATTATCATTAAACCTTGGGATTAACAGCCATCTGAAATAACAGAGCATTTTTGTAATTTTTGTAGATGAATGACTTAACACTTTCTGTGGGGAAGACACATCAGGCTCAGTCACTCTGCAGGTGGAGAAGTAACCACATGATAAACACAACTGGAATTTCCTTTCCTCCTTCCTAATGTTTTGCTAAACAGTGAAAAATTATGAAAAAAGCCCACCCAACTAAACAGAGAAAAATGCTCAAGAAAAAAGAAGTATTTATTGAGAATTAGAGCAGAAGACATACAGTGGCATATGGGGAAAGCTGAGGTACTCAATGACTTTTTTGCCTCAGTCTTCACCAGAATGTGCTCCAGCCACAGAGAAGTCTTGGATGCATCATCCCTGGAAGTGTTCAAGGCCAGGCTGGATGGAGCTTTGAGCATTCCAGCCTAGAGGAAGGTGTCCCTGCCCATGGCAGGGGGGCTGGATTTATCTGGTCTTTAAGGTTCCTTCCAACCCAAACCATTCTAAGAATCTCTGAAGCAACTTGGGGATTACTAGATCATCCCTGTTCGGCCACCTGCTCCAAATAAAGCACTGACTTCTTTTTTATAATACTCATTTTATGCTTATTGTATAAGCTGCAACAAAAGCTTCTGCAATTCTAACCCTAACAATTGGCATTAATCTTAGTATTATTTTCAGGTACAACACTCCCATGGGGATAAAGCCTGGTGTTTCACACACACCCCTGTATTTAGTCTGGTGTGTCTTTATTTAAGTACTTAAATAAATGGCTTCGTATTCAAAAGTTCTTATTACCTAGCAGTAGCTCATGCTGGATTATAACTCACTTTAACTTTGTGAAGGCCTTCATTTCCACAATATGTCTTTTCTTTCCTAGCAGCAAATATTGATTTTTACCATCCACACTGGTAGTTATGATTTTATGCATTGATGAGAGCCTGCTTTGTTTTAAACCATACCACTGCTCTGTGAGTATAAAACCATGGAACTTTTGGGATAACTGATTACTTCTCCTAAAGGGCATCACAGCTTCAAAGATTTTTCTCTTCCTAGGAGATGAGTAGAATCTGCATAATTTGTACTTCATGACAAAACAACAGCTCACACTCTGAATTAGTAGTGTTATACTCTGATGCGTGTCAGCAATGGCAGTGAAGTGCTGGCTGGTTATTTAACAAAGATAAATTAATTTGTAGCTGTCAGTCATGTTTTCCAGATTTGCTTAGATTCTGAAATTTATTGACAAGCTATAATAACTGACATTTAAAATGTCTGTTCTTGTAGAAGCAAACATGAAGCATGGACCTAAAATATGACATTTAGTTCTAATCCCAGTTGAAAATAGAGAAGATGTATCATTTGCTGCTTCTGTAATTCTTCTCTTTAAAATGAGTATTCTCAAATGGTCCAGCATCCTTTTAAAGTAGCATTTGAAGATCTTAAATTTGCTTCTTCCTGAAATATTTATATCTATTTCTCCAATTCCTTGAATGCAGTTGATTTTATTCTTTCAGACAAGTGCAAAAGGGTACATTCATCCCTCTCTGTTCCTGTGCTACTGTTCCTCCAAATCCTAATTAGCAGGCAGGCTGACGGTGATGGAGGGAACCTGGCTGCATCCTGTTTGTTGCTGCCACATGGGAAGAGGACTTCCAGCTCCTCGTGTGTCACTTTCCCTCTCTGCATCACTGCCCTGGTGCTCACACCCCCACAGTGATGGGGAGGAAAGGGACAGAACCTCCCACTCCCTGCACTCCTGCAGCAAGGTGCCTCGGGACAGCTTTGTGCCACAGTGCAGCCCAGCATAACTCAGCCCTGGGATACATCAGGGCAGCTGGGCTAGTAAACAGCTACAGTGATGCTGGAAGAATATTCTACAGCAAATCTGTAATAGGAAAAAAAAAAACAAAAACAACAAAAAAACCCCAAACAAACCAGCAGACCGAACCCCACAAATTACAAACCTTTTTTCTTCCTCTTGATGCCAATCACTGCCCTTAAGAGGGACAGCTTGATGAGCTGTCCACTGTCTTGTGTGCAGACCTCAGGCCACTGCCTGCCTTCAGAAATGTCACAGCCAAAAGGGAAAAGTATGTTTCTTTGCTATTTTAAAATAAATGCTTCGCTGCTAACTAGACCAATAATCCATGTTAGAAGGCCATCCTTCCATACTGAATCTGCTACAAATCATCAGACTTGAACGTCTACAACAAGTGGTGTTACCAGTCTGAAGGGTTTGGGCCAGACAGACTCAAGTTCATTTGCACTATAGGACTTGAAACCCTGAACAAAGTACTCTGACAAGGCTGTGAAAGCAAATGGGAAAAAAAAAAAAAAAAAAAAAAAAAAAAATCACAGGAATGGAAGGTTCTTCCTGGATTTTGAACATCTGGATTTCATCGCAACCTCAGACTGTACACACAAAACCAAGGGGGAAAAAGTCAGACTAAATTGTACAAGAAAAAAAGTCTGAAATTAGAACTGAGAGAAGGGGAAAGGCTGATGCCTGACCTGCACAATGCCACCCCCTCCACCTGTCTGAAAAGCCTTTTTGATGGCTCACCCTTTCAATCCCTCTGATTGCAGCTGCCAGCACCTGAAATCAGCCACTTGTGTAAATCACTTTTAGCTGATTATTTTAAAGAGGCTCCACTTCAAATAAGGGGTTAAATCCTCTTTCTGTTGCATGATAACGTTTTTCTTCAAGGGGTTTGATTGGCCTGGTGCTCACACATTCATTCTGTGGAGAAGGACTAGGGCAGTGATTGAAATGCAGAAATGACACCCAGAGCAGCCCCAGTAAATCTGCTATTGTGGCAGAACGCAAAGAACAAAACTAGCTCCTGGTTGCCTTAAAACCCACAAGTAATATTTTCTTTCTTTTATTAGTGGACATATTTTTGAAAAGCAACACCAGCTGATGCTTTAAGTCCTTCACTGGTCCCCTAACGATGACCGACCGGAACAGCAGAGCATCCTTGGCTTCCCTTCAGGCCTGTCAAGTGCTCCAGCTGGCCACTGGCTGCTCTGAGCAGAGCTCTGTGTGACACATTTGTACACAATATGGATCCTGCAGGGCTCCCAGCCCCACAGCACCAGCTAGGCAAGCATCCCCTTCATTTATTGCCTATGTCCTGCCCTACAGGCATGGATCTATAGATTTTTTCCTTTTTGCCAGCTCCTCTGAATTCTATTTTTAATATTCAGTTAACTTTGTAGAAAGTAATTATATTCTGCTCATTCTACACCAGCTGGTATTTACTTCATCCTCCATCAGGCATCAACAGAGCATGGGGCTGCAAGACAGAAACATTACTCTGGCAAGCATAAATATTTCATTTTTCACACCACAAATGCGTTGATGATTTATTAATTAGCCTAAAGGCCTGCTGCTTCTGCATAGCTGAGTAGCAAAATAACTCAGCTATGACGACTGAGAAAGTCTGTGGCTCACACCCCATTGGAAAGCTTTGACCAGCAGCATGTCTGAAGGCTAAAAACATTTCCAATGGGCCAGCACTAAAATTACCAAGATAAATCTTGGACATCACAACCTTTGGACTGGCTTTGGAGAGATGCCTTGTCGAATTGGGAGCAGTAGCAGCTCTGATGCTGGCCTCGTGCTGGCTCTGCAGAGGGAACCTGTCTGGCTGCTGTCAAACACATTCTCAGCAGAACTGATACTCTAGAGCAGCCAGAACACTCAGGCAAGCCAATAAAAAGCAGGAAACTGAGCAACAGTGTATTATTATTCCTCTGTGTTTGTAATTTCAGATCCAGGCCGGCAACCATATCTGTCTTTTCCCTCTAGCAAAAAAACCGTCAACATCTTCCCCCCTCAAAAAAAAAACCCCAAACAAACAAAACCAAAAAAGCCACCAAAAACCACAACCCCCCAAAAACCAACCCACTCAAAAAAAAACCTAATGCCAAAAAAAAATTTCCATCCTGAAATTCTCCTTTAAAAATTTAAAGGATCCTTCCTGTGTCTTAATTTTACTTTCAGAACAGCCAAGACAGTGCCTACTTAATTTTGTTTAAAAATTCAATAATTCAGAAGTTGATTCTAGCAATCTCTGAATTTTAAATGAAAAGCAGAGAAAGGAAAGATGACTATATCAAAATAACTTACACCAGTTTTAAAGCATGCCGAAAACACCATTTCAGTTCTGGAAAACATGCCAGTGTTCCCATTTCCATTGTTTGCCTTCACTTCTAATTAAATTAGAAAGAATAATTATTACAATCACTCTAATGATTAATTGTCTCTGGCCATGGGTAAAAATCTGAATGGGAGTGATGTGCTTGGGTGGGCAGTGGTTCAAACTAGTGGCTGGTGAGGAGTGGCAGACTTGGGAATCAATCCAGGGGTCTCCATCAGTGACCAAATAACTGGGAAAAAAACCAGGAGAGCCTCAAGGAGCTCAGCAAAGGCAAATGCAAGCCCTGCACACTCACCCTGGGCAGCTTTAGCAAGAGGGCAGCCAGCAGGTTGGGAATTAATTATTTCCTAGCACTGGGCATCTGGAAGGTTCAATCACATGTACCAAAACACTGTCCCTCCCTAGGAGAGGGATGTCAATACCCCCAGGGAGGAGGATGGAGCACACAGCTCAGGAGGGCCCAGGGAGCTGTGCTTGCCCAGCCTCCAGAGGAGGAGGACAAAGGGTGACCTGCCAGCCTTCAGCCACCTGGAGAGGGACCCAGAGAACATGGAGCTGACCTTTCTCACCAGCAGGCAGTGAAAGATTGAAGAAATGTTCATCGATCACAGCTGGGAATAAGGTGAGAAGGGGAAAAAAGCCAAACAGAACACCATGAAAAGGTTAAGCACTACAGAGGTTGTCCAAAATGTCTGTGGAGTCTCCATCACAAAGGTGCTTGGCATGGGGCTGAGTGATGCCCTCAGCAGGCTGACTGCTCAACCCCTTCTAACCTAAATTATTCACTGATTTAATGAGTCAAAGAATTTCGTGGCAATTGTTATTTATACAGCCTGCTTAATAATGGATGCTATTTGATGGTTATATCAAAGTTTTGACCCAAAACTATTCCAACTGTCTATTCCAAAAAGATTTCTGTTTTGTTTCCCTGCAAGGAATTATCTTGTGTACTCTGAAAAAATGATCTGACATACCAAAAACTAGAAGCATTTCAGTTCTAAGGTTCTCAGAATGCAGCCTTTGTCCATTTTGGGTTGAAAACACATTTCAAGATATCAGAAATTTTCATGGAGTTAAGTTCTGCCTGGCAGCTGCTGTGCATGCACTCACATCACTTTGACTCTTGGTAAAATAAAGTCTGTGCTTTTCCCCATCTACCCCTCTTGCCCTTTATTGAGGCTTTCTGGTAGGATATTTTGAAAAAAGAAATACTGAGATTGGTCTTATTAGCAATTTCCCTTTAGTTTTGTTATTTATCTTTTGCATTAGAGACTTAGTAGGTGGTGTAGAATTGTGCAGCAAAGAGAAAAAAAATGGTGCCCAAGGGGGTGGTGTATGACAAGCCAGATACACAGTGAAAGGTTTGGAAAGGGATAAAGAGAGGTACCAGAAACATCAGAGCTGGGAATACAGTCTGTGTCTCTGGGTCTCAGTACAGTGCTTTCTGGTAGAAAATAGCTGGTATGAGGGGAAAAAAAAAATTTCAAAGACTCTTGCTGACACAGTCTGCCTGAGGTTAAAGACAGAACAAAGCTAGAGTTAGACTTCTTCCCAAGAGTTATTTTTAAGGTTATTCCAGCTCGCTAGATAAACATCACAAGCTGACACGAGGGAAAAGTCCAGGAGACAGCGATGTGTGCTTCATGCTGTGCTGGCAGCAGGAGAGTGCCCGTGGCCAGGACAGGGGAGCAGCAGCACTGTCCCTGCTGGGCCATCGGGGTGCCACCACCTGGGACAGGGGCAGTCACAGCAGCACCTGCCTGGCAGTGGGGCTGGCAGAGCTGAGAACCAGAAAGGGCTGGGCAGTTCAACCTCGAAAAACAGCGATGAGGGGACTTCACAAATGTGACAACATCAGACACAAACCCCTCCTTCTGGAGGATTTCCTAAGGGGGTTATGCCCTCCAGGGACCCAGCCTTGACAGAAAATTCAATGTCCACCAAGGCTGGACACTCAACACTTTCTCTAAAGTGTGTCTTGGCCAGCTCTGCCCATGTGGTTCCCAGTGCTGTCCATCACAGAGCATGCCCTGCTGAGCATCAGCAGAATTGGGGGCTTAGGTTTCTTTAATTTGTGGGAACAACATCATTAGGATCATGCTAATTTCCCACTTTTATAGTCCACACTTTGAAGGAAAAAAAAATTGGGCAATATATTTTGCTTCAGCATGGTTTTAGCATTAATACTCATTTAGAAAGACCCCTCACAGCTGTTTTAAAATAGCAAGAATTTATTTATACCTGGACCCATTTCTCTTTGACACTTTCTAGCACTTCCTGTCAAATACTACTTTATATGTTTATATTATTGCACTTTATTGTGCATTAATAATGTATGCTTTGCTATTATCAACCTTAATATTCGGTGAATAAATGCACCTTTACAAAGTTTTTCATTAGCACTAAAATGAATGTACATGTTCATATACTTGTGATTGAAAATGCTTTTGAGATGGACAGCAGCTAATGCTTCTGAAAGAAGGATAGCACCATCTCATTAACTAACCCAGAACAACACAAAAGATTCAATTTCCAAGACCAAAGTTTTGCTTTGCTTTTCTTTTTTTCTTTTTAAAATAATCCTGGCAGTTCTATGCACAATAAGGTGCAAAATAGAAGTTGTTATTGTGAGAAAAGAGGTAATGGAAAGTTGCTTGGGCTTTTTTTCCTATCTGAAAAAATCCAGACTTTTCATTTCAAGTTGTTGCACAAAAACATCTGAGATCTCACACACATTTAGGACATCATCACTCTTCCTGCCAGTATTGACTTATAAGACAGAAGGAACCCAGCATAGCACATAGGTTAGTTTATTTACTTCTAACTTAAAAAAACCCAATAAAATATAATAATCTGAGAAAACTGTCTTTTACTCACTTCTAGACAAACCCCTCACCCCATAATGCATTTTCAAGAGGAAGGTAGCATGGGAATTATCTCCTGAGCACCTTTGCCATTACTGTCAATCCTTTGCTTGCCTTACACCCGCAAATGTTTTTAAGTAAAGAATTCAAAGTTATTAATTGGCAGCATGCTGACTTTTTTAGGCTGCCTTGAGCTTGTGTCAGTCAGAACAATATCTGAGGCACTGTAGGTGTGAACTGGAGCCCCATGGCAACAAGGGCATGGAGGAGAGGCTGTTAAACCTCAGGAGTAGGTGTGACAGAAGGCCTGGGGTTTGTCAATAATTCGTACTTTATGGCAAAAGGAAATTGATAAAAGGCATTTAAAAAGAGTTAAATCTGTTCTATTTCTGCGATCACATAATACATCCTTCATCAAGATGTGAACTAACACCTCTAATAAAAGGTAAAGGACACACATTGCAGTGGCTGATCACTTCAATCCCATTTCCAGGCTGTTCCACACAAATCAAAATTAAATGCTCTCCTTGAAGGAAAGACACTCTAAGTAGCTTCCCAGAAAAAGAAGGGACAACAGCCAACAAGAAAGGGACAATAACGTTCAGGAGTCCTGCTCTGACTCTGCCTGCTGGTTTCAATGCCACCCTCATAATTCATGCAAACATTTGGTGTCTCTGAAGGGAGGCTGAGGGGCCTGGGAGTGCAACAGTGTCAACAGTCCTTAAAACCTTTGCCTCTGACATGGCAGGGCCTCAGGTCATACTGCTCTGAAGTTGGATGAGGGACAATTAAAAAAGTAAAAAAAAAGTTTTACAGAAGATGGAAAGGCCACTTTTAATACAAGGCTTGCAACATAAACCCAAAAATATGAACTGGTATAAACCAAAGGAATCTTACTCAAATGTAGCACTAACTCTGTTAGCTACAACTCCCTTTTGCTTTGATGTTTGTTCTGCTTTAAAATCTTTGGCACACCCTCTTAATATTTCCACAAGTAATAAAAGCCTATACTTTTATAATAAATCACTATTAAAAGACAAAATTATTCTAATCTACTGTTCCAATCTAGAATAAAAATAATTTATGTCTTTATTATAACCTGCATGGTCAAACAGCTCAAAATTTTTTAATCTCAGCACTATCTCCTGGCTGACATTAGAGCAGCACAACTATGACCATGTGCTGACAAGAGCACCAAAACCCATCCTGAAGTTCAATCAGATAGGAGAAATACTTCTTTATCCTCAGATTCCGTTGTGAGAACTCTCACCCTCCAAAATTAATATTATTACACATAAAAGACCCTAAATCAAGCATGGATTGTCCCCTCACATAGGGGTTAAATATAGAGGTGTATTATTTCCAGGTATCAAAGCCTCTAAAAAGCAGTTCTTGAAGCATCCTATAATTACAAGTAATTAATGATTTCAAACAGTATTTCAAAGTTGAAAAACAGTCACTGTAAGGTCTGCAAGAGAAAAAGGCATGTGCTTTTGCATAGTGCTAACCTGGCTCTAAGGCCCTTGAGGTACAGACAGGCTCTGCACAGGTTCCCTGAGTTTATTCCTGAGATGCAGCTCACCTGGCACACAGGACATTCAAGGATACACCCAATTACAAATCCTCAAGTGACTACTGAACCCACTTGGTATCCATGCTGGAGTAGGAAAAAGTAAGGGATTTTGATGGTACAGGAACCACACAATAATGCTACTTGAACCATATTTCCTGCCTCTCAAAGGTCAGGAATGTCCTGGGAGTGTTGCAGAAATAGGAATTTAGAGAATGAAGGCTGGCACTGTACAAAACCCAGGTGATGGCCAATGCAGCTGTTTTCTGCAGGGGAATCCTGTCAAATACTCCGTGTGGGGAAAAGGAGAAAGGCTTCAAGGGGAAAAAGCAGAGACATCGTTTTGGTGTATGCAGAGTCAGCAAAACACTCCATCTACAACTGAGTTTGAAAATGAATTGACCCAAGTGACAAAAGTTGAGAAGAAAGCAGTTTCACTCGTTGTGCTTGCTCAGTAGCTCCCTGTGGGACCAAGGGAGACCTGTTCCTCTGCAATCACTCAGGGTTTGACCACATGAAGGTGAGCAGACAGTGCATCACCCTGCAGCACCACCCATTGGAAAAGCACAGTGAGGGACACAGCTTTAACACAGAAAGCTGTTGTGGGGCTCCTTTTACATTTCTGAATGAAATTACATTTAGGTTAAGTCACTGGGCTGCACACCAGAGTCAGGCAGACTTTGAGAAGCAGCCTGCTAGAATGCTCTGTGTTCCTGAAAAACTACCTGGGTGTTTCAAATATATTCTTAAAGCCTTGCTTTGCTCTTCTGAAGATGATCTTAACAGCAAACACTTTTTCCTAACATAATGGCCAAGAAGTTCTACTGGTAAGGGTTTTGAGAAAGCCTAAAGTTGCAGACACTCCAGAGAGGAGTGATCCATGTTTCATTCTTAGTTTATTGTTTACTGTTTCAAAAGCTACAGAAAATTACCTTGAAAGACTTTTCTGATGAATCAAGAGAGCTTATTATATTATGTTCTGAGAGAATGGAGTACAATTGTCTCCTCCTTTACAATTTTCCCCCAAATAAATGTGTTTTCTTCCATCTCTCTTTCTGTATGCATTTATATTTTTCCATAGTATTTCATGTTCAGCAAGACTGATAACTTTCTAGCTATTTTTTGTGGCCCCCTTTTATTCACTGACAAATTTACATTTAGATTATGTATTTGTACCTTTTTATTGGAACAAATGGCAATAAAAGTGCATTTGATATAGTGTATACATAAATATACAAATATAAAGAAGCATCAGTAACTGGTCATGAATTTCTCAAGCCCTAGAGCAAGAAATGAAAATGCTGCACGGTTTCACCTGGCCAGGTTGGTGTGTAGTGGGGAGCAGATGGAGACTCAAGTACAAGCCAGTATGCTGGGGTGGTGGGATGTAAAATCCTAGGGTGTTATGAGCTTCACTTCATCCCACAGCACTGCCCTGCCTTTTACCATTCCTTAGCAACCTCACCAATTCCTACAAAGCCAAACATCTCCAGTTTCACCAGGAAAAGCCTTCCTTGTCAGAGTTCTTGGGAGAGCTGAAATGCTCTGTTCCTGAAGAGTAACGTGTGGTGGACACAAATAACTCGGACCTTCAGCTTCTGAAGGACTCAGCAAACAGTAAAATGTCTCTTATCCAACACCATGAGAAATTAACACCTGCACAAAGTAAAAAGCCAACTCTGGAAAGCAAGAACCCCACTCTTCTGATTGTACCTGATTCTTAATATCCTTAGACCTCCACCTACACTCATGCAATCTACTGAACAGGAACAGAGTGGAATAACTTCCAGAAGCAGCTATCATTACTAGCCAAATTCTGCCTGATCATCTTGATGTTATTCACAAGAATACTCAAACCATTTCCTCATTAATCACCCAAGTACTGTGCTGGGGAACACTGAATTCTCAGTTATGTCTTTAACAGCAAATGCTCATTTCTTAAATAGTTTTTTCAATACACTACACACCCCCACTCCCCTCACCAGAAAATCCCACAGCATAGAGTTTAAAAACCTACACTTCAATGTTTTCACTGCATGTAATAGAACCATTCATGCTTTTTTCTTTTTTTTTTTTTTACCTTTAGCAATCTCACTTTTGAAAAGGACAACCAAAAAAAAAGTTAACTTCCCAAAAGCTGAAAAAGATCTCTTCATCTGAGTGTCCTTTATGCTACAGAAAGGGAGAAGGGTTAGGAAAGCTGCAATGTAGCAACAGAGGATGAAAATCGGTAAGTGGATAAAAATAAGCAAAGAGGAAGCTTAGATATCACTGCACACAACATTAAAATAGAAAATGTGTATATTTGTGCCTATGCCTTGCCAAGGTTTGCTGTGAGGAAAGCATTCAATATTGAAACACCTCAAGATATAATTTCAAATATCACGTTGAGAAAGCCACACCAGAAAAAAAAAAAAAAAAAAAAAGGGAGAAAACCCAAATAATAAACACAAGAATTGTCTAATTCAAATATCTCAAAATGGTAACAGCCTCAAGCACCTGGGGGGGGAGGTGAGAGTTATCACTTCTTGGTTAGAAGGTGTTATCCTTCTTGGCAGGAGCTTGGGGTGGGGCAGTGGTTTGCAGCTGCCTTGCCTTCTCTCCCAGTCAGGGCAGGCCATGGGCACAGCTCTGCTGGGCTCGAGTCCATTCCAGCAGCACCACTCCCTCTGCTTCGTGTGCCACCTGGCCAATAACCAAACACCGGTCCCACAGGCCCTCTGGCCTGCACTGCAGGGCTGTGAAAGCACAGCTGTGGCAGAGGGGGCTGGCAGCCCCAAGGCAGGACCAGGGGAGGGTCAGCCTGTTGGACCACAGCACACAGCAGGCACAGCTTGTGCCCTGCAGAGCCAACCCACACTGTCCTCATCGGGAGACAGGGAAGCAGCCCCGACACAGGCAACGCCAAATACTCCACAGATCCTGCCTAAAACAGCAGCAGAGGAAAAGGAGACTCCCCGAGGATGCCCAGAGGGAGCAAGCAGAGAACACGAAACTCCCTGTACAGCCACGTTTATTGCACAGCTCATTTTGAGGTTCAGCCCTTGCTGAGTGCAGAGCTACCAGAAATACAGATGATACAGAGCCATCTGAGCTCTGGACTGTGCCCTGATGGGCTCTGAGGGCTCTGCCAACAGCTGGCTGGAGACACAGCTCACTGCCATTGAGCCATCAGCACCGAGAGCTGAGCAAATCCTAATTCTGACAACCTTCAAGGTTCTCCATTTCCCTATTCCCCCAGCTATCACTGCTCTGCGAGGAGCATTAATTCGAAAGGAGAAAAGAATAACATTGTCTAGCACTAGCAGAGTGAAGAAACCACCTTTTCACTGAAGTTGATCCTTCCCAGGGCTATTAACTTTACAGAAGACACAGCTGTTTAAAATAACAGCACAGCAGCTTTTCTGTCTGTTGTGCTCCAACAGCAGTGGGAATTCCCCTCCATGCCTCACCTTGCAGAGCTCTGGCTGTGAGACGCTCCTAGAGTAATGAGTTGTAGCTTGGGCATTTGGAAATAATACTCTACTCTTTGAAGCTTGGGGAAAAAAGTGGAATACCATAAGGAGAGAGAAAAATAGTGGCAGGCTGACATGAGGGAATAGGCCATTTTCACAAAGTTTATCTGCAGCAGATAATTTTCAAATGTAAACCCCATTCAGTGAGAGAAGAAATCAAATATAAATATACCGCAGAACATATTCCCTGGTCTCTCCTCAAGAGAGGGAAAGAAAGTATATTAGATCCAGCTGAACAATCTGTAAAAAAATAACATAGCTCACATACCTGTGCTCTGTGTGTATGGCCAATGCACATTTCAACTTCATTATTCAGTTGAAAATTCATTTGTTCATTATTCAGAAAACATTTGCCAAAGCACTCGTGCACATCATCCAGCTCTCAAATAGGAAATGTGCTCTCAATATGACTGCATGCTTACAATTTAGCAAAAATACTTGGACAATGCAGGTGTCTTTCATAACATGTGCAAGTTCCTCAAACAAAGCTCTTACAGAAAATTACCATGGTTTGTCCCAAGCTGTCATTCAGTGACTAGGGTGGCTGAGTGCTGCCTGCTGAGAAGGGAAAATGAAGCAGGACAGTGTGGAGGGAGCCTGGCACCAGCCAGCCAGGCCCTGAGCTCTCAAGCCACTGCTCATGAGTGCAGAGTGACTTCACACAGCTTTGCAGTTAACCCCACAGTTTAAAAAAAAAAAAAAATCTACTGTTTTGAACTCAACATATCCACAGCTCTGCAGGGCTTTTCTCTAAGAATATCAGATGAAGTACCTCCTCTGTAGCCAGCACTCTGCTATTTTTCACTATTTGCTCCTCCTTTCTGACCTTCAGTGAGTAAATTGGAGTTATTTTTCTCCCCACACTGCATTTTAAGCCCAAGCATGCTATGGAGCCAACACATTTACTTTGGGACACTTCCTGAGCTGGAATCTCTCCATTCTTATACTGACTCCAGTCAGGCTGTGAGTAACTCTCAGCACACAACACATTAGTGCTCAGACCCCAATGCACTGGGCACCACCCCCATTCCTTCAGCCAAGGCCCATGGAACAGGGGTTAGGTGCAAGGGTGCCCAATTCAAGGACTCAGATGTGGCTGCAGGCTGTGAGAGGAGATAGAGTCCAAGCAGGCTGCATTTCCTAACATGAGTAAGCATCTTCGCCAAGCAACTGCAGTTTGGTCACCAACCACCCAATTTTTATCATTTTGTTCAGCCATTTGCCACTCACTATATCAGGCTGCTCAAATCCCTGTCCAACCTGGCCCTGAACACTTCCAGGGATGGGGCATCCACAGTTTCTCTGGGCAAAGGGCAGCACAAAGGTGCCACAATAGCAGAGGAGAGCCTCATTCTGTTCCCTATCCAAGCCTGCATCCAGCTTCATGGGTGTTTAATAAGCTACTTATGTTCCAGACCAACTAGATTTGCTAGAGAAAAATTTTGAAGCTGAGTGACTTAATTCAGTTTGCAAAGGAAAAAAAATATTTTGTATTTAGAAGGCAAAGCTTTCTTGGATGAAAGAGATAGATGCCAACACCAAACTGTTTTAGTAAAGCTGCTGGGATGCATGGGAAAATTGGTTCAAATGCATGTTTCATTCAGTCCCTGATTTATTGCTGTTTGTCTTCATTTCTTCAGCAACACAAAATACACTTAAGTAGGAAAATGTTTAGGAAGAGTTGCTCTCCTCTTTACTACAGCAGGCTTTCACAAGACATGGGCATTACTCTCAGTCAATTATTTTTTGCTTCATTGTCTTTGACTGGGCTGGATTTCTCTGCTCAGTCAATGAAAGCTGTTACAGAGCTGACAAGAAATTTCCCAGCTGAAAAATACACTGAGTGCCAGTGGAAACTTGCTGAGCAAGTTCCTTATTTCATCAGGAAGCTGCTGTGCCTCTTTCCAGTAGCGATGACAGAATGAGGCACGAGGTCTCCGAGAGGTCCATGGTTGCCTTGGCCTCAAACCACGTTTGCCTGCTTTTAATGCAACTTGCCCGAAGTGCCAACTCTAATTCAAGAGGATTGTCAAATGAACTCTCTCTTCTGGCTTGTTGAAGTGTGCTCTCAATTTTTTGTGACTGAAATGAGAGCACCTGCCTTGTTTACTACAGTAAGAAAGCACAAGGCATCACCAGCAATCCTGCTGTAAACTGAGATTTGAAGCATGAAGCAGCCAGCAGTGACCCATTCAAGGTGCACATGGAGGAACAGTAAAGCTGGACAGCCATTGGCCACAAGAGAGGCTCTAAAAAGCCCCTCTGAGGAAATTAAATACCTCAGAGCTCTTCACTTTCCATCATTTTCCTTGGGGATATAACCTGCCAAGCAAGTTGCAGAGTAGAGCCACTTTGATGAGACTTCTGCATTCAGAAACTGTTTACATGAGACATATGCAACTTCCCAGGGAAGGTTCAGGGCAAACAAACAGATCCAAGCTGGATATGCCATAGGATTGTTCCCAGTTCTTAGAGTCCACTTGGTCTGTTCTTCCTTGTGACCTCAGTCCTTCACATGTAAATGCCCCCTGTGCCCTGCTGATTGAAATAAATAAATTCCTTCCAGCTTTATGGCTGATCTGTAGAGTTTAATGAATTATGCCACTTGCACAACTGATAGGTTTTGTCTACACTTCCAGGAACTGGAGTCACATTTCCCACTCTCCATTTGTCCAAATTTGGTTTGGACAGAACTATTTCTCTGCACAAGTTAAAAAAAGTGGAGTTTCTATGCCCTGAGGTCAGAATTCTGTCAAAGTACAGATTTTTGACATAACTTTTTAAGGCTATAAAACATTCAAGAGACTGACAGCTCCAGACTACATTTGTTTCAGGAGAATAACTCACAGAAAAGTTACAAAGGTTGCTTTTAGGCATCTAGTTTATATTCTAAACTTGATTTACCCCTGAATGGTCCTTTGTAAGCCATTTATGTTTCCCATTTAAAGTAGAGCAGCTACAAATTCTTCTGTTATCTAAGCATGTCAGAAATGAAAATTAGATTGTTTTTTGCATTCCTTTTATCACACCAGCTCGATTCCACGCCACACATGAAAGCTTGGTCTCTGCTTTCTTCTAGCCAGAAGCATTTAATCCTCTTAATGGGTGACTCACCCAACTTACTTAGTCTGGTCAGATAGGAAATCATCTGCACAGCCAAAGAATTACAAGTATGGAACAACACTGCATGAAATTACCTCAAGGATTTCCATATGGATCTTGCTGTCTACAAGACTATCCTACCTAATAAGCCCAGGGGATTCAGATAATATATTTACAAACCCTACTTTCATTGATTTTTTTTTTTTTTTTTTGACTCTTTTCCTCTCCTCATTAAACAAGACAGATACCTAATTTGAAGTCACTGGTTAACAGCTAAAAGCAACTTTTGTAGGCTTTGTAGCAAGTAGGAGTGACAAAAACACCTCTTCTATCACTTCCTGTAGGTCAATAAAATATAACATGATGAGCCATCTGCTGCTTGTGTAATGGGTAAAGGCTGGAATAACACATCAGAACTAATCTAGTCTTTTCAGGGTTATCTCCATGAGTTTTAAATGTAACCTCCCACTGGCTACATGAAAGAGCTGACTTAGCTCTGGAATAGCTGAAGTCACTCTCTGAGCTAAAAATCTCATCTGCTTCCATTCTCACCATAACCAACTCATCAGCCAGTGAAAACACAAATTAAATTGCCAAAATTAAGACACTTCTCACAAGTACCCAAAACAGACTAGTATTTTAACAACACATCCAACGAGGTAAAAGCAGGGAAGATGTAACATTGAGGGGATTGCTCACATCTGGGAGCAAATCTCTGAGAACAAGTCAGGGAGCTGCTCTGCTGCAGAGGCAGATGGGGTGCATGTGGGATGCTGTGAGGAACCAGGAGGGCTGAAGGTCCCTTGGCTGTGCTGTAGGAAGCTGCAAGGCATTGGCAGGGGCACCTGTGCAGTGGGGAACATTGTGGAGCAGGTAAGGGACATCCCAGCATTCTGTTTGGCTCCTAGAGGGGTGGCTGGACACAGGAGCTAACACAGAGCCTAACCCATCCCAGCCATCCCTCTGCCTGGTAAACCCGGCACAGCCCAGCAGCCTGCTGTGCAAACAACCACCTTTGGAGAGCCTGTCCCTGCCCAGCTCAGGGGAAGCTCCCACAAGCTGCTATATATGATTATGTCTTGCCTCTCCTCATGCCATGAGGCTCTGCAGAGAATACAAAGTCTGTAAGGAGGACTGATGGGATTTTCCATGATGCTTTGTAACACTGATCTGTGCCTTTCAGCTGGTGCAAAAGCACAGACACAGGAGATTAAACTCCTACTGTTTAAATCTTATGAAGGAGAAGGGAGAGGGTTAAAAAAACAGAGCTGTAAAGCAAAAGGATGTATTCAGATGTTCTAGATTACTCAGTAGTAGAAATTACATTTAATTAAGAAAACAATACCACATTCAAATAGCATTAACTTTAAACCAACTAAATCCATGAAATATCTTCAGCCTGATTTCTAAATACTATTATTTAATTACTGTATCTCTTGTGATATCAATTTAAGCAGAAAATTTAGTCTCTTGAGGCATGTTGAACAAAGGCTCAAACATTAGCATCAATATCTCCTTGTTATTTGCACAATTATCTTTCTTAATAGTAATCACTAAATACAGTTTAAAAGTGGTACTTTCTTTAAGTCTTAGCTTGCTTTGATTTTTTCACTTCAGCTGAAATTAAAAAAAACCACAAGGAGCATTATTCTAACAAGACAAAGCTGACACAACTTCTCCCATCAATTTCCAAACCAACTGCACTGAAAGTGAAAACCCTGCACATAAATGCTGTAAATCAAAGGGGATTTTTTTTCCTGTATTTCATCCCCTGTACAACAGCAGTGGCACACTTCATATGGAAGCAGCCTGGTAAACACTCAAACTGTGACTTGCTGAAAGGAGAAATACTCAGACCGCTCTTTCAGAGACATTTCTTCTGGTAATTCTTAATTTTCTTCCTCATATTGGTAGCTAAACCTAAAGATTAAATATTCTGTGTTTGGGGTTTTAGCATAAAATGGAAGGATTACTAATTTCGCAGTGTTTCCATTAAAAGCTATTGTCTGAGGTCTTCTAAGGCTGCTTGGAACTGAAACTGAGGAACACTTTTAGATGTTTCAGAGCTTTATGAACTGTCAAAAATACTAAGTGACAAATGCAACTTTTTTAACTCTTCATTTTTCAGAACTCACATGTCCCAGAAAACAGGTATTAACAGGAAAGCTTGTCCAATAAATCACGGCTTAGATTGATAAATACAAAATAATTCAAAACTCATCAGTGAGCGCTTCAAAGCACTGATGCCAATATGATACATTTGAGTTGCTGAATGGCATTTGCCTAAGCTCAGCTAGGGTGATCTCACGTGCTCATAAATTACCAAACTCATGGCAGTGACATGCCTGTTCTAGGGGAAGTCCTTCACAGCTCTAAAGTGCCACACACACGTGGCAGCAGCCCCACTGCAGGGAAAAAAACCAAACAAATGTTTCTACCTCAACAAAAGATTATGGCACTTACAAAAAGCAGACCTGACCTATCAAGAAGAATCAAGACAATGATACAAATCAAAAGCACTGGCAACCTGGTGTCCCTGTGTCCCCTTGCTGTGGCCAGGTGGCTGCTGTCACCAGAACTGACGTGATCCTTGTGCTTAGAGCAGGCTCTGAGAGTGGCTGGGACTTTGGACTGTGTTCTGCATGCCAAGGGAAGGATGGCTTCTTCCTCGCTGTCACTTTCATGTTAGACCCTGTCTTTAAGCTATTTAAGCCACCCAGCTAAGGGACATTGATCTGGTGTCTCCTGCTGACCTCCACATTTTCTCAGTATCCTCTGTGCTTGCCTGCAACCAGATATTTCCCATTCCTTTGCAATCCAGAACATCCTTCTCCCTTATCTGTCACACATTTCTCATGAGCCTGCAGTGCCCCATGGCATTATCCCACCTGTCCATCCCAGGGAGCTGGAGGGTTCTGCCCTCAAAACAGGATGCATTTTTCAACAGACCCTCACTATTCCAGTCACTAAAGACATTTAAATATTCTTCAAGAGAGTGATATGTTGTCCACAAATCATGGCATGTTTTCCCTTGTAGTATATAGAAAGAGTGGTTCAGAGAACACTTAAGTGCCATTGTGTACTAAGGCCTAAAATACCCAAATCCCAACAGCATTGTCCTGACTACCCACACTGACATTAGAAGCTTCTTCCCAGCTCACAGTTGGGGTTTTAGATAAGTGTCTTTAGTATTAAGGAATATTATATATCCTCATAGTGGAGGTCTGTGGTTGTAAATCAGGAACAATGTGGGATCCAAAGATTTCTGTAACTGAAGTGAAATATCCAGCAATTTACCATCTCAGGGCATCCCAGGCTCAGCATATGCATCAGTCTCAGCAGAGCCTGAAGTTTGCTAAAGCTCAGTCAATCCTCCATATACATGGAAATGTGCACTGACCTCATCTGCAACAACTGGGCTGAGACCCCATGCACAACAGCCTACCTTCACCAGACAGGGCAGGAACTAAATATATTTGATTCAAAGTTTAAAAAAAACTCAGGGAAGGCCATCATCACATAGTTCTTCCCATGGCTGGTTTTGCAGAATCCTCTTCTGCTTTCCTGTTTGTTCCCAATATGCTGCTTTACCCCACTTGTCCAAAGTACCCCCTCACTGTATAACCTACTGCTTCTCCTGGGCAGTTTAGACCAGGTTAGTTTTCCTTCTCTCACTCAGTTGAAACACTGATCATGTATAGCCATGCCCAAGCCACATAATTCAGGATTAATCATTCCACTCTGATAAATGCCATTGACTTCTGCTCATTTCTTCAACATTTTTTTTTTTTACTTGAGGGCTAAGCAAATGGCAATGGCCAAGGGTAGCTTTATCTGGCAGGCAAAGGGCACTTTGGAACTCCAAGGACATTACACAAAAGTGTTCCAATGGAATTGAAGAAAACATACCAATTAGCATCCATTTTTTTCTGACTTCAAGAGTTGCTCTCCACCCTGCATTAAGGCTTCATACTGGTCTCAATACTGCACTTTCCCAGAAAACTTAAGCAGCACAGTAAACCTGGCTTTGCTGTCTGCAGCCTTAGTGCTGAGCCAGGCTGGGGAATGTGAGCAACAACCACACAGGTGAGGGAGATAAGCAATCTGTGCTCAGGGAAAGGAGCTGCTCTGAAAACAAGGAGTCTGAGTGATATGGGGATGGTTGACCTGGTACTCAGCCCTAAGGGGAATTATGTGAGACTCTTCATGGTTTTCTATCACATTTAAAGTAAATTAAACAGGAGTTTTCTCTTTCTAGCAAAGTCTGAATGGCCACATCTCAAAAGATACCCAGATTTTGCCAGGAAATACTTGGGTGAGGATAGCACATAACTACTCACACAAGGCCAGACTGAAATGCCTCTTCACAGCATCTTTAAGAAATACTTATATATTTTCACCATTTTCCTTGAGCTGCTGATCCCTAAACCAAACCACAATGCTATTTGACACAAAAAGAAGCACTGCTTACAGATATTGCAATACAAAACCAGACAATTTGCTCACACACATGAAAGCAGCACACTTTTGAGTGGGACAGACATTTCAGAGGCACACAGTTATGGGAGCAGCTAAAATGCTTACAAGGGTTTCAGCAGGAGCTAGCAACCCAACCCTGGGAAATACTACGTGTTCTCAGAACATTATCTCCTGGCTTCAATGGAAACTGGACACTCAGACCTCTTCAGAGCCTCTTATCCACTCAAAGATCAAACTAAGAATTTTTATATACGTGCTTTGAAGAAGAAAGAGGAAAATATTACAGGAGACTACTTTCTTTGCATTAAAAAGACCTCTTATACGCATTTGCCTAAATCAATATGTGAGTCTACAATAACTAGTCAATCAATTCCAACAGATCAAAACAGCAAGGAAACAAAACCAATCAAGGCAACAGCTTCAAAATAAAGTCTCTCCTTTTCTCTTATGGGAATAAGATTTTCTTGTTATGGGATTCATACAAGTTGATTTTCTAACACAATCCCCTGCTCTACACAGAAAGTAAAATGCTTATTTAGGGATTATATTAAACTGGCTAGCTACTTACAGTGGCTATCTTTCTCCTTTCTCTCCATCCCCACAAAAAATTAAACAAAGAGAATTTTCATTCCTATTTAACTTGAACCGTGTTTCTATTCTGAGCAAATTACATGAAAACCTGACACAAACAGCCCAACCCCACCACCATCACATGCCTATTTCCAGCCATATATTTCATAAACCAAATAAGAAAATACCTTTGCTGACTTGATCTAGGGAAACAGAAGCTCCTGCCCCAGAAAGAGGAATCCCAAAGCAGCAGAGCAGAGTGCCTGCTGGCTCAGGCATTTCTAGCCCTCCTGCCCTCACCCTTGTTCCTCGTTAGGGTTGATTGGGGTTTGCAGCTGAGCCCAATAAAGGCTCACAAGGCCCAGGTGCTGAGGGCACTGCTTGCTCTGTCCCCTGACCCTTGGCAGCTGTTGCCATCCCACAGTGGATGCTGGGTTATGGACCTTGCCATCCCTGAGCAAGGCCAGCAGTGCCGAGCTTTATGCTCCTTTTCAGTCTGACCTGCCTTCCTGCTCTCACCCATGGACAGGGCTGGCCTCCTGAAAATGAGGCACAAGAGCATAGAAATGTAGATCAGCTCGGCACTCACTGCAACATGGAGTTACACTCACACCTCAGTCTGTGATTTCAAAAGCAATGCAATTACTTTTCCTTGGGAAGTACAAAACCTGGAGACAACCAGGACTCTTAAAAAATTAATGTCATTTTTGTGCCTTTTTCCTTTTCCCGTAATTAGTAATTATCTTAACATGTGGCTCTGCGCAGAGTCTGACACTCCTGTAAAGTTGATGGGTCTGCATTGAAAACACCAAAAGAAAAGCAACCTTCAAGGAAAATGATGAAACCTCATATTACTTTGCTTCCCCACCTGCAGTGCTGTGTGGCTATGAATCCACTGATGTTTTACCCTTTTCTATTCAATATGCAACTTCTACATTTCAGATAGCACACCAAAAAAAAGGAATTTATTTTGTTTGAGGTCTTTTTATATATGCTTCTGATTTTCTTTAACTGGAGGAGAATATGACTTACATTTCTGAACATATGAAGAGTGGAAATGCCTCAACATTAAAAACACAATGGGAACAATGGGAGCTTATAATTTCCATAAAACATTTAGATACATTTCAAATCTAAATGAGCTGCTGATGAGAGAGCTGTTTTTTGTGTTATGTGACAGCAGAATCCTGAGATCCTTGTTCAACCATGACTGTCACTGAAATTTAGGGAGAAATTATCTGAGCCAAGACAGCAGGATTCAGTCCCAGAGATTTCTCTGCAGGCCCTAGGGCCAAATTCATTTTTGATTTAAATCAGACCAGCAGAACTGAAGTCAATAAAATGCCACTGATTTATATCAGCTCTTATTTATTGCTATAGCACCCATGCTTGCTTCCATGCCCCTCTGTAATCATTTTCCACCATTCATTAGGTGCATATATAAAAGCTGACAGAAAGCACAAGCCAACAGGCTGCTCTTTGCAGAGCTTCAAATGTCAGATTTCCCTCATTTGCAAACAAGGTCTTGATCTTACTAATGCTGGTGGAAATAAAGATTTCTACAACTCAGCCCCACGCTGCCCCATTGGGATAAATGAGATAAAAATCAAGAACTGGAACAAAGAGCTACTGTGAGCATTACTGGTTGCATTGCTTTGAGGTGTGACATGCAGGGAATTTTAGGGCTGGCTCTTTCTGTGTTATCTCACTGGTAACTTCAGTTCTATTGAATAATGTGAAACCTCTTAGTGACATTTCTAGACAGATTCCCTGTTATTTGCTACTCAGTTGCTTTATTTTTTTTTTTTCCTTTTATCATTGTTCTGCAGAGATGCTCAAAACTAATTTGCATCAAAATACCCTATTATGCAATTATTTATGGAAAATTACAAATCCCTACAGTGTAAGACGACAGCATGGGGGGATGCCTGGCTGTGTTCAAACAAGTGGTTTGCTGAGGACCAGTGGGGCAGCTGTGCAGTGAAACCCCTGACAGCCTTTGGCTCAGTTCAGAGTGCCTTGGTGCTCCCAGGGTGGATTCCTTGTGGGAGAAACCCCCATGATGGCTCCATGCCACAAGCCAGGCAGCCCAGGAGGCCCTGGTGCCTCACCAAGGCTCTCTCAGTACATCCCCAATGTTTCTTTCTTGCACAAAGCTTCAAACCACAAACCCTCGAGGCTTTTATCCTCAAGGACCAGATTATCTCTCATCTGGTGGAACCCCACCCAAGACATGCAAAATATCAGTAGGTAACAACTCTGCATGGGTTGTTTTGGTCAACCAACCTACTCCTCTGAAACTGAATTCCTGCTGGCACAGATGGAACCACTCTCCTGTGAGCTTCTAGGTTCCTTCTCCAGAATCGCCACAAAAACTCAGAATTAATTCGTTATGCCCCTGGTAATGTCGTAAACAACAGCAAAAAAAACCCCACTTTCAGTCTACAAAGCCAGTAGGCTGCTTTCTTTCTTTATCCTAGTGGCTTGTACCAGTTCAAAGACATAATTTTAACATGTTGATAATTTATCTTTCACTCTGGCTTCTGCGGATTTTGAAGGAACAAGAAATTGCAAAAGTGTAGGGTTATGATTCTAATCTTGCCTCACTTTTTTTGTTTTCTTTGTTTTCCTTTCAGAGATACTACTGGAGCTTCATTTAAAATAGGGAGATCTTGTCTTGTATCTCAGTGCTGCACAAAGAAGTGCTCTCAACCATGCACGATACACTGTACAATTTAATTTCTTAGGCATTTACTACTCTAAATATGTGGAACAAAGTTCCAAAAAGCCATCTGCAACACTTTCCACCTGAAAGTAATCTTACCTGATGGAGTCATCTTTCATGTGGGCTGAAGCACACCACCTTTGGTCTAAGTTCATGAAGTATAATTAATCTTCTGAAAATGTCTTTTGTTCCATGCTAGCCTGTTTTTACATGAGCATATCCCATTGAAAGATGGAGAGATTGTTTGTAAATGAATGAGTCAATACGACTGTCAGAGAGATGATCATTTGGGTGACTAAGTGTGGTAAAACATGGGAGGTCAAGGGAAGCCTGAGCTTAGAAAAGTCTTCCTCCTGCTTTTAGTCCAAGTAGTTCAGACTGAATCCAAACTGCAGCCCATACAGGTGCATTTCAGTAAGTGGGGCTTGATTCTAAAGAAGTAAATCAGTATAAAAACGATATAATCCAGCAGTTTGCACAGGAGCAACTACCTGCCAGAATTTTGGACCTGTCTGAATTTCTGCTGGAGTTACACTGACTTCATTGACTTTATCATTGATTTCAACTTGACTTGAATCAAGGCATTCATTACTGCCTTGAGATATTACTAAGTTACTGCGTATGGAAACTTTAAAAGTTAAGAAACTTAAAGAATGTCATCTGAGCACAACAGAGCAGGGCGGCTCTTTGTTCTTATTCAGATATGTATCTAGTGTTTTTAAAAAAACTTCACTGCTTGCCTTATTAATGTCTTGAGGCAAGGAATATAATGTATTAAGATGGGTTGAGTTAAATTTGTTGATTTGTTTGAATGTCCATATCAGTACTACACTAGGGTAAAAAACCCATGCATACAGCTGTGTGCTCCAACATCTATATTAAACTGCACTTTCTTATTATTAGTCAGTACGTCCTATGAATGTCAAAACTTGAAAGCTTGTCACAGTCAACTTACATGCAGAATCTTCTGGCTGAAATCTCGTAGTTCAGTATTCTTTGCCCGAAATGGAAAGAAATATATGTAATCTTAATTTAAAGATCAAATCCCTGAACACCCTGTACCAATTTGTAGGTTGTGAGACAGTGTCTATTAAAGCTTTTCCCCAATAAGTGCTCTTGATAAAGAACGTAAAATTAAAATGCAGAAGCTTAAATACGAATACTCATCCAGCTGTCCAAATAGGCATCATATTTTCAATAGTCATAAATCCACGTTTACCAACCTATACAACTGTTTTCTAAAACACTCCACATTCATAGTTCTCACTAAAGCAAACAGAACTTGTTCTGAGACACTTCAGAGACAACGCCAAATGAATTTCTCTCTACAAGTTCCTGTCCTAATCCAGTAATCATTCGTAAGGCTTTCTAGCTCTGCTGCCATATGGTTTTCTGTGGGGAGAACATGAGAGTTGAATTTGTTTTGCTCACAGGAGCATCCTTCACAGGGACAGACAAGCATATATTGTCAATAATCATGATGGTACTTCTCCATTCCCCTCACTGCACGGAGCTGACACCTCTGCTGAGTCACTCACTGTGACAGAGCTTCCTTCATAGAAATCATTTATCTCCAGTTTGCATTGCGTTTTTATTCTTTCCAATTGACGTCTGCATCATCAGCTCCTCTAATCACCTTGGCTCTGTGAGGCCCCCTTGAATTCCCTAAAATTCCTCTTAGAATTCATAAAGCCAATCGGTATGTATGACTGGGAGATGACTCTGCCACTCTCCCCCTTGCAGCACATGGCAGCAGTTCTGTCATCCTGAACAGCCTGGGTAATCTTGAATCCTTAATGCACAAAGTCCTGAAAAGGCATGTGGACAATGGCTTGCATTGGAACAGAAGGAATTAAAAGGAGCAAAACTATTCCAGAAGGGAGTCAGCCCATGGGAAAGGAGACAGATGTATCAAAGGAAGGGAGTCATCAATGTATTTATGAGAATTTGTCTGGGATGAGGAACTTCAGCTGTGAAAAAAGGGACTGCTCTGGAAAAGCAGCAACAGGTGGGCTGCCTACCCAGCTGAAACTCACTGAAAACAGGGGGAACTCACTGGATGTCACTTCTCTGCAGAAATACAGCTGCGGGAGTTCGGGGCTCCATCTGGCAGACAAGGAGTCAGAGCTGCAGAGGGGAAATTTTAACTGTGGCTGAAGGATACATCTACACATAAAAAGCCTTTCATGAGAAAGATGAAATTTAATTTCTCCTTTCTCTTTTCACTTTCTCATTTATTTTGTTCTTTATTTTTTCTCATGGGAGTGATTTTCTTCATCATTACTGGCTGGTCTGGAAACAGTGAAATATCTAGAGCATTTCAGTTTTATCCCTAAGGGTCAAGTCATTGCAAAAGGCATTTTATTACTATGATTGTAACTTTATTTTGTCATTTTTTTAGCTCTAATTGTGATGTGGATCATATTTAATTTTAAAATTTTCTCTTTTCAAATTTTTTTGCACATGCTTGAGGTGAACTAAATGCTCCCCATTTGTCATTTCTTTATTTCTCCTCTGCAGTAGAATAAGAATTGGAGGACATCACATCCTCTCTAGGATGTCTTGATCACCATTTTTTCTCTTTGATGTATTCTGAGTGTGCCCTTTCTTTTGTCATATGCAGTGCTTTCTTGCAGCAACTTTTAACAATTGTGATTGATTTCTTGGCTTTCCTTTTAACCACAGTCTAAAACTTCTTGAGTTTTCCAACTGCTGCCATCCTTCAGCTTCTCTATCTTGACATTTTGTCTAAAGATTTTTTAAATGATTCTCAAGAATCCATGGTTTGATAATTCTTCTCAATGTATCTTTATATACTGTGCTTTAGCTGTATGTAATAATAAAGCACTGAGACAGAAAGCAAAAACTTAATTCAGACTTCTTCATAAATATTAATTTAAATACTTCTGCCTTTCATATTGCCAGAGACAGTTGCAATTGCCATAAGCAGAGAAAGCACATGCTTGGCTTCACCTGAAATAATGCTGCCATGTTTCTTATGTCTTCATTCAGCTCTTTTTCTGAAAGGAAAACCTAGGGAAGGTGGAGGCATTGATCACCAAACTTTTTTTTTTTTTTTTTTAATGGGACTCTGATAAAAATAAGGTGTTGTTATAACCTGAGGGTTTATCTCATCTTAATTCTCCTCCTGAATCCTTTCCCTGCAGTTTATTTGCATTTTGTGATAGTTCCTCTGAAACAGGATATTGATTTATTTTAATGCACAACTGAAAAAGGCATGGCAAGGAGATGGAGACAAAGAGAAGAAATTAAATATGTGAGATAACCCAACCATGCTTTGCAGATGTGTGATGTTAAGTGCAATGCACAAGTGCTGGTGATATATTGGATTATGAAACTCCAGAGTTCAATGAAGATTTTGGATAACAGAGGAGATATTGCTTCCTGGCAGTAAGAATGGACTGAGGGAACAGAGTCTCTTCAGTGAAAAGCATCAGTTCCAGAAGAGATAATGGAATGTGGTATTAGCTGGCTGAAGGAATACAACTGGAACTTTGCCTGGTGCTCAGTTTGATTGAAACCAATGGAGGTGGGTGCATTTAACCAGGTGAGAACTGCCATGAATGAGGTTAAGGCTTTAAAAAATAGAGTGAAGGAGTTAACTGCAGTTGGCAGGGGTGTCTGATGCATATACAAATGGATCAATGTTTCTTCCTGTCTCTCCCCAGTACCATATAAATCTCAATAGCTGTTGGATGAATCAGCAGAGGAGAAGACCTGAAAAATCAGTTTCTCATTGACTCAGGATCGCCAGGACTTAGTTCCTCTTTTTGCCTTTAGTGCTACTCAATATAGACTATCTGAAAATTAATTGTCAGTAAAATTCAATCCTTTTAGAAGTCTGAGCTTGGTTTCAAAGAAAAAATGCTCATTTAAAATGAGTATTTGCACATTCATTTTTCAGCAATCAGTTGAATCTAAATGTGAATAAACCCAGCACCCAAAAACTGACCTGAAACTTCCATCAGGTGTACACATGCAAGGACATTTCTCACTGAAGACACTACAATATGGAAAGGTAATAATTTCTTAACACATTGTTTTCTATAACATTTTCCTATCTGGGGTGCTATTTCTGTTTATAAATGTGATGTATCAAGACAACAAAAAGCAGCAATGAAGGATCAGTCACCCACGTGGTGAACCCAACATCACAGAAGTATGAAAAAAGCCCTGGACTGTTTACCAGCACTTTAATAAACATCTGTAGTTATAAAACTGTGCTGCCACTTTCCTTGCATGGTAAAAAGATGTCTAAAACCACTGGTTATCTTGTAGGTGGTGCAGTTATAGATAAAAGGCAATGGAAAGAGTTGTCAAATTCTTTTGAGACTGATCTGTTCTTAATATCTATGTGGGGCAAACCCACTGGCAGACAAGTGAACAGAAAGTTTATGACACATTCCTTTCCCATAAATGTGTGAGCAATTAAAACACACATGCCTGTTCAAGCTATTACTCTTCAGCTTCCTCTGTGTTATGAACTTAGATATCAATTTAAACTGGGTTTTTTCAATGTTTTGCCTTTGGATACACTTTATCTGATGAAATTTACACCCCTAAATCCTTAAAAGTTCTAGAGAATCCCTTCCACAATTTCTCTCCATTTTCCAGCAGAAACAGTAAGATGGGCTTTTCTCTCTTTTTTCTGCCACCCAACATCTCTGATCTCTGTGAGCAGAGTTGCAGTTCCTCACAAAAAAAGGTGACCACTGCACCCTTGTCCACCCCCTGCTGCTCCAGCTCTGAGAAGAAGGTGCTCTCTGCTGATAAAATGGCCTGTTCTTTCATCTCCTCAGATGGGAAAAAGGCATAAAGTCTTTCTGGAGAGGAAAAAGAAAACTGATTCTGCTGGGGAGAAGCTGCAAAAATGTGAGCCCTAAACAAGAATTCTTAGAAAAAGGCTAAAATCCAAATTTGGTTTTCTAATTGTAGGGGTCATTGGACAAATCTGGATTTAAGGCAATCAGGGGAAGTTAGAGGCTCCAGGTGACTCTGTCACCAGAGCTGTCAATAAATGATGACTTTCTCAGGTTCAGGACACAGAGACAAGGAGGCGCCTGCTGCTCATCTGCGCTCTGCTGAGAGCAAAGCATATTTGCACAGACCTTCTTTGGCACTTAGGAAGGGGAAAAATTGGGCTTCTGCTGAAAAATGAAATGCTTTCTTTCCAGATCAGCTGCTGATAGCACTCTGTTCCTAGCAATAAGAAAACGAGGCTTTAAATATTGACAGTATTTCTTATGTTCTGAATGAGGAGTAAGCAGACACATTCCTTATTCCCCCTTTATCCTTTCCTATTTGAATTTCACTTTTCTTCACTATGCTTCTGTCCATTTAAGAAGGGAGGAAAATTAATGTTTCCTCAGTTGAAGCAATACACATTTGCAAATTGTCTATTTGGTTTTATCTCCTTGCTTTCATAATTCTCCATTTTGTTTGATCTGCAGTACACAGGAGGCTGGGAGGATTACAGGAAGAAAATGAGCTGCGTAATGCAACCTGAGGAGGGTGTGGCCAAGGGGGACTTACTGGCAAATTGATCCGAGGGGATTATTTTAAAGTCATCTTTTCTAAAGCTCTATTTTAATGGGATTAGACAGATGTCTGATACATATTTGATTTCAGCAACCTTTTAGAGACCCTTGCCTGCCTGTGATATCTCTGTGCTGTAAAGGAGGCTGCAGCTATGATATTTGTTTTATTTCAGGGTAAATTCCATCAGAAAGTAGGATATTTTAAAGCTGTGAAAAGATGTCAAGAAATCAGAAAATACTGATCATAAGGCTTTATAAATATCCTCTTTCTTTCTTTTTTCTTTTTATTCATCATTGCAGCCTACAGTTGCAATAGCTAAGGAAGTGCTCAACTTTCTCTCATACACGAAACTCACGTATTTCATCAGATTTTATATTTCTTGAAAATTTACAGTAATCTCATTGATATAATTTATATTTTAATATAATTATTTTATATTCACTATAGACTATAGTTACATTTAAATTACTTAGATATCAAGGTTGAGATCTTGACTCTGGTGAAGACAGGCAAAATTACAATCCCTTCATTCCCCATCTTTCTAAGTAATACTTTAACAGTCTCAGAACTTACTCAGGCATTTTTTCTCAGCTTTCCTCATGCTCTGCATACAGCCAAAAGACACAATGCCATGTGCTGCTGGATAACTCTCCCTGAAGGGCTTGTCTTGCTGGATAGCTCCCCATGCCTGCACTTTGTGGGGTCACACAAGGCAAAGCTTCTGACAAGGCAATTGGCAAGGTCCCAGCGTTGTTGTTACCGTCGTTAATTTTGTCACTTCTTTGTTTCTGTGACATAAAAGTTATCCTAAACTTGCCATTGACTTACATTAAAATCCAAGGAAAACTGTGTTAAGAGGATTTGAAGGCTGCCTAACTCCACCCACTCCAACATGAGGGTGACACATCCATGCCAATCCAGCTGAGCTCAGCCCTGGTGCCTTTCTAGACAGAAGCTGAGTGCCAGTAAGGGTTTTCCAAAGGGCTTCCCACTAGGAATGCCTGGCTCCACGGGCTGCAGCTACCCAACAGGCATTCAGACTGGAATTAATTCTGTGCTAAATGTTGATGGGTGGATTTGGCCCCAGGGTTTGCAACCAGATAAGGGTCTTGCATCAATTCCACACGAAGAAAAGGATCCAGAGGAATACTTTTGTTGCTCTCCTTTCTCTTCTCCAAATGTACTTTATGCTGTTTGGCTAAGCAGTACAAGACTGTGGGGATAGGAGAAGTGTTTCACAGAGAATTACAATATTATTATACAAAACGAGAGACAAAATAACCCCATCTATTTGTTTAAATTTTAGTCTTCTGTGTTTTTACACAAGACTGAGCTCAAGAGGTGGAACAAGTGGCTCATCCAGAACAATGGCCTTCATTTCCTTCACAAATGAGACACAAGAGCCCCAGCAGCAGAGACACAACAGGAGATAGGCTGAGGGGAGGTTTCAGTGTAATTAGTTATGCTTAATGTACTTCCAAATTCAGTGTGGGGTTCAGCTCTTCCAGTTCACCCTAAAAAGGTAATGGGGCCCTGCTAAGCTGCCAGAAAAGATTTGGCTCTGGCACTGAGGGGCCTCCAGTGCAGATTTGCTTGTATCATTAGGAAAGCCATTTCCTTTTACGTGTGAGCCTAATGAAAGTACACTTAATTTGTAATTTTGTATAATTATAGATCTTGATGAGACAGATGAATGTGAATTCAGTATCAGCTTGTGAGTTCATCATTCCTTGTATCATCCATTTCTCAATTATCTCTAATGGTTGTCTTCAAGAGATTTATATCTTGTCATTTCCCTCCTAACCCATGTAACATATCCTTGCAGAGCTGTACCAGTGATTTGTCCCAAGGAGAGCAATTTGCAACCCACACCAAGTTTCTGAAGGTTAGGCTTCTAAAATGCTTCCAGACTATCTCAAATGTGGAGAAGGTTTCCTTCCAGCTCATTGTATTCCCACTGTTTGCTTTCCACTTCCAGAACAACAGCCAGGTGATCCAGCACTGAAGCCTTCTCACCTCCAATTTCCATCCCCTTCCCTTCTCTGAAACCTTGCTCAAGACCAGGTTAGACCTCAATAAGACAGACAATTCACACACTTATTTTTTTTATATACATTACTACAATTTTCTGTATGTCCTGTGGGGTTTTCTAGGTCTCAGCTTTCTTTTTTTAACTTTTCTCTTCTGTCCTCACAGGCAGTTCAGTGACAAAGTGACCTCCACCCTGGGCTCTGGGCTCTGTATCACAGCAGCCTTCTGTGTTTCTCCTTGCTCCTCTTATTCATAGTAATCTTTTCCTCAGAGTCACTTTTTAATTTTTTTTTAACTGCTTCACTTACTCCCAGAGGTGATACTTACAAGAGAACTATAGGGCCTAGCAGCAAAAACAAACACGAAGCATCCCAGGGTGATTCTCTATGCTTTTCAGAGTTTGGTGCTGAGTTTGTTCAGAATTTGTTCTTCAGGAAACTACATGTATATGAAACACATACTTTCAGGACAAAGACCTGCAGCTCCTCTCCTACAACTCTCCCATTAGGAAAGCAGCTATCTGAACAATTCAGATATACATAAAATTTTCAAAAATCCCACATTTCTAACCTCTGTTTCACCCTTTACATGGTCATCTCCCAATACTCAGGGCAGGGATTAATTTCCATTTTGGGGTATGGAAAAAGCAAGCCCACATATTATGGTGATTTTTCTGTGCTCATTCATCTTGCTGACTTTCATCTTGAAAGCCTTCAGGATTAACTGGGAACATTTCTTTTTATTTTTTCCTCCTAAGGTGATGGAGGCGGCAGCCTTAGTAGAAACAAATTCTTTTCCATCAGAAGGAGAAAGGTTCGTAACACAGCTCTGTTTATCATCCTCCAAAAGAAGAAATACTGCAGCTGCTTGGTCTGCCACTTGGAAATGTTCAGAACCAGTTATGCTTTGTCATTACAACACCCACCATTCTTTGCTATACCAGGAAAGTTTTTCAGCGCTCTTATGATAAATATTTTGGCTATGAGTACTGTTCATTTTGCCCTGTATGATGTAATTGAGTTTCCTTAAACATCCATAAATTGTCAGGTACTCCAGATATCTATCAGCATCCTACCTGTTTAGAGAAATGCTGGAGAATCGTTTCCCTAAATTTAATAAACATAGTTTTATGAAACACCTGAATAAGCACTGTTTAGAGATGTGCAGATTTAAACAGGTGAAAAGATAGAAAATAAATGTAAGGCAGATTCTGTCTTACAGTGCAAGAAAAGATAGAGGTGACTTTCCATCACCCACTGATCAATCCTTATTGTATTGCAAATGCTGGAGGAGTTTTGTTCAGTTTTATGAGCAATGAGCTGGTTAGCCAACACTACAAAAGGCTGAGCAAACTTAAGGAGGGAGCAGTGCCTTTGCCAGGCAGAACTACTTGACAGGACCAGCCTTGCCCTGATGCAGAGAAACTGTGACTGATGTGAGAATAACCACACACCAAAAGCCTCAGCTTCACTCTACACTTCCAGCAGCTCCTAGGAAATAAGGTTTCCCCTTCTACTTGAGAATGAGGCAGAAATGATAGTTCTCAGGCTCACAGGACAAAAAGAGTCCCCAAGGGCTCTCATAACTTAACCTTCCTGCTAAATGTGTTCATGTGAGGATGGTATTTAGAGGAAGCTCTTGAGAGAAGAGATTGTGAGCTCTTGGGTGCCTGACTGTCACACATTGACCTGGGTGAGATCTTGCCCTTGCCAATGAATATGAACTTACAAGTGGGCAAAGGCCTCTCATCACACTCTCACTTGCCACAGAAGCCTGGTGTAGATGATTTCTAGATGTCTTAATTTAAAAATACCTGAATAGAAATGAGGCAAAGTTCAGAGCGGTACAAATGTCAAGAGAAACAGTACTGCTTATAAGTGTGGCTACAGAAATGAGAAAGTACCAGAACAAAAAAAAAAATTAAAGAGTATGAATTTTGAATGACGTTTTCATTATGAGGAAGAATATAAATATCAATATAGTTTTTGTTAAAACGTATTTACTGCAGTGTTTCTTAGCTTAGTAGTAACTCCAGGATAACCTGGCTGAAAACTTACCATGGAAACCATTTTCAAAAAGAAAAACTTGAGGTTGGGTCCATGGCTACTACATTTCCACAATTCTTCTTTGGGCAACCCAGTCCAACTCCTTCCCTCCAGAACATCATCTGCTCCTCTTCTCTCCTGCAACCTTGATGATTAAATAGAAGTAGATAAGGAAAAATAAAAATCTCAAATAATTGCAAAAAGGGGTGGTATAGTTCTTAAGAATTGCTCAGACACTAACAGCTGTACACAAGACTAGATTTAGGAGCTGGGTAAATCTCCAGCTTCTAAGTGATGTCTCACTCCTGCAGTAAAATAGCTGCATTTTTGAAGAAATGGAATGAGAAGTGATTTTTTTCCCTTGAACTGAGAGAAGAACTACTCAAGGAATAAGAAGATCAGCAGAACAAAGAGATTCCATGAATCACAATTTCCTCTGCTTTATTTTCCTTTTTCCATTTATAGAGTGAAATTATCAAGCATGCAGATAGCTTACCTATGTAATGTTTCATTTCATAGGTTTTTTGAGAGAAGGCAAGAGAGGAAAAATACAATAATCGCATCTTGCCTGTCATATCATAACCACACTGTAACCTGGATGATTTACAAAGAGGAGCAAAAACTGAAATGTTTAGAAGATTGCAATGCATGGATGTGTGTGTATAAAAGAAATCCTTGGCTAAGAAGTGATCTTGTTCACTTTTCTTTGTTAAAATGTGGTGCAGACAAGGGGATTTCTAAAGTAGCAGCAATAATCCTAACCCCCCAGCTGCCATAAGTTTTTCCAGCCATTTGCATAGTAGGAATTTCTTCTGGATTTTCTGACCTCCCCACAGAGCTCATCGTATGGATTTCCCTCATTTTACATAGCTTTGTTTTAGCCTTACATGCTGTGCTCTTGTCAGTCCTGGCACACAGTAGCAGCTTAGACTGTAATAAGGTGTTCATTTCTGTTTGTTTCCATCCCTGCTGCAGTCACTGGTGGGGATAATTCCTGAGTTCCTTTCCCTGTTCCCCTTTCCTTTTGCAGCTCACTGTTCCAGCTCCTGGCAATGAAGGGAACACTCAGGATGCCAGCATCACCTCCATTTTGGTGTTCTCCTGCTCTGTTTCCAGGAGCTTCTTATTCCAGCTCTCAGCTGCCCAGGGAAGATGTTGGGGAGCTGAGGGAGGGACAGAGAACCACAGGAACTCCCTCTGAAAGGCAGAACTTGTTGGGTCATTTACCCCCTTTTGTGGGGAAGTACCACTGCTTCCAGTGACTTGGGTTTCACACTGTTCTGTAACTTTACACCTCAAACTGTACACCATCCTCAGGTAAAGGCTGGGAAGATCTGCCTTTAACTTAATTTCTTAAGGAAGAGAAAACCACCAATGCTTGTTTGCATCAGCTGACTCAGTTAATAAATCCCGTTTTGACACGATAGCCCTCTTTGCTTTGGATCATAGACCTACTCCTTACTTCTTCCCTTCCTTATTTATATAGTGCTTGGGTTTTTCTCTTTCAGCATGTTACCAGAAGGTGAAAAAAAAACCCCAACCCAATTTAAAAGCATGGTATAAAAAAGATCAGATACAAAAGTCACATCTGGCATGAGATATGACATCATCACTATCCTGAAGTCAGCTAAAACCTCTTGAAACAGTCGGCTCTGGAAAAAGCCCTCAAGCCCAATATTACTTTTAACTTTTTTAATCCCCACTTGCTTTAGCACTGATCTGACAAAATGTTCTGCTAGTGCTGAACTCACTATTATTGAATGATTGATTGGCAGATTTCTCCTGTCTGAGATAGTGTGGCTGCTGCTCAGCCTGTGCTCCTTCGACTGAAAAAGGACCAATGAATTTAAAGATGCTTTGCTCTCCAAAGAGCCTCTTTATTATCCTGTAACTCTTCTGACACTTCAGAAATACAAAGCTGAGTTTCCCCTCTGCCTTTTCACTCCTTGGAATGATTGTTTTGCTGCATTTTGGCTGCACAAAGGATTGTAGTTCAAAAGTAGTACCGACCCTGTTGAGTGACAGATAGCTGTTAATCCCCATCCCTGGGCACTGGTGTCCCAGAGCACAAAAGTGGGGAAGGTTGGGATGGGAATGGGAGTGAAGTTGGCGTGAAGATAGATATTTTACACCTCAAATCCTCACCAAAGCCTTGGCAGTGGAACAAAAGGAATGTGTGGTTTATCCCAACCTCAAAAAAAAAGGCTTCATTTATGGCAACTGGATCTGAATTGAACTTTGCCATGGGTTTGGGCTAAAATCTTGTTCTGCTTTCATCTCTTTTCTTCCACATTGCTATTGCCATAAACTGTAATGACCCCAAAGACGTGAGATAGGAAGATCACCTATGGCACTTCAGAAGATCTACTCCCTTTCTTCTGGAAGAGCTAATGAAATGGATGCTTGAGATCCATGGAGACTTTTTTCAAGTCCCATTTCCATGGAGAGCCATCCCAAACACCAGCTGCTGCATTTGTGCCAGAATGTTTAATAGATTTAGCAGTACAACACACATGAAGAGGTGGCAACTGAGCTTTTCTGAATCCAATCTAATGCAGACCCTTCTTTATAAACTAGATCCTTTAGCTCTGTGTACCAGCTCCAGAAGCAAAGTATGCTAAAAGAATTTTCTTTTGTGCTGAGAATATCAATTTCTGACTAGCACCTCTCATTTTGTAAGCTATCAGCTACTATTTAAAAGTTCTTTAAGCAAATATATATTCCACTCATATGTATTCAAACTTTGCTAATGCAGAGCTACTGTCACAGTGGTTAGTTCATCCATTATTTACATTAATAACAAAAAATATTATTCTTCAGCTTCAGCATAGCATGCATTGAAGTATTTTTTACAGTTTGGCAAATATTAACCCATACACAACTCTAAGTCTGGAAAATGTTATCACAGCTGTGAAGAATGCCAAATATAGTAATTTCTTCTGAAGTTTCTCACTGAGACATCTGATACTTTCTAGCTTATTGTTCTTCCTGATAACCATTATATTTTATTGACTTTCAAGAAGCAACTAAAAACTGGATGTAGACAATACAAACCAAGATTGTTTATGTGTTGTAGAATAAAAAGAAAATCTAAGTGAGGCAAACTGCAGCTAAACTGGAGCTTGGCAAGGAGCAGAGGATTGGTGCTCTTCTGTCCCATGACAATAGTTTTATTTTCAAATTTCTTTATCAGATACAGCACTGAGAAACAACACAGTGTGCGTAGGCAGGCTAATTAGTTCATTAGTGAGATCCATCATTACATCAGCACAGTACCCAAGCCTCTGCTGTTGTCCACCCAAGAAAACTAACTCAGTTAGATGGGGATTTTTTTTTCTGTACTAAGATACAGCTTTCACCTCTGACCTCATACTTGATAAGTCATATTTTGGAGACCATTGGTGAAGGAGGGAAAAGAATATACAATATTGATTTATGTATTTAGCAACACTAATAATCTTTTCTGGAATTGGGAAGAGAGATCAGAAATGAAAGAAAAATTCAAAAGAATGGCTTATGCTGCCATGTTTTTCATAACTGGAAAAACTCCATCATTTTTCATTTAATTTTTTTCCTGAAACAACATGGCTGGACATCTCATTTTGCACTAACTCCAGCTGCAGTTTATTGCTCTCTGCTCACTGTCTGATAACATTTTTGGATGCAAGCTGTCAAGCTAGGCCTTTTTTACTTCTTTCCTCACATTTAATGGAAATACACAATTCTGTGCTGTTTTATTCTCCTCTGGCTTTAGTTCTCTGCCATCTTCGCACAGGTACTTCACCCCCTGACACCCCAAACAGACCTACAACAGGCTGAAAGAATTGCAGTCCCCTGCAATGAAGATCATCAGTGTTATCAGACTCTAAATCTATTTTTTTTCTTTTGTTATAAAATCTTTTTCAAAAGAATGACTGGATTCCCAACTAGCCCATTTCAACGTTAAGCTCTGAGGTCCTACACACCTTTAAAGCCTGCTCAGAAAAAAAGCACACAGGCCAAAGAAATGTGATTAGAATGTTCAACCACACAAAAGGTTTTGATAGAAAACTGCAAAAGACCAGAGCTAGAAGACTGAAAGAGAACAGGATATAAAAGGAAAGCCCTAACTTTAAAACTATGTTTCAGTAAAATAAAACTCCGGTTGAACACCATGTTGGAATGCAGAGGTACTGTGGTAAATGGAGGACTCAACTTTGTTTCACCTGCAGGAAAGGGAAACAAACTCTTTGTAATGCACTTTATTAAAATGCTGATTTTGGCTTTTTGTCTATGATGGAGCAACCTGTAAGAGAAAGTACAACAGCAATAAAGCTTTCAATTTTAATATCGCTCTTCCTCCTCTTCCTTCCCTTCATGCTCTTCTCCCCTCCCTTGGCTAACATAGAATTGGATGACTATGACTCAAGCACATACAAAATTAAATGGCTTGTACAAAATTAAAAGGCTTCTTTATTTACCTGCGTAACTCTATACATAAAAACCTCAACAGTCCCAAGAATAGGTTCTCTGAGAGTACCAATGGTGTGGCTAAGTGAGTCCTCCAGACAACTGACTTGAATTGATGATCTTGAATCATTGTATAGAAAAAACAATTTGAAATAGATTTCGAATTAAACTCATTACCCTTGCTGTAATTTCCTGATGTCTATTTCTTCTTGGCGGCTCATGCTTTGTATTATAGGTATAATGTCCCACAGAAGTGGCCTCTAGTGGATTTAGAACAAAATGAAGTGAGAAATAACTTCCAAATTGTGTATTCAGCAGGATATTTAAATTGAAGGAATTGATTTCTTCCAGTCAAGTGTCACACTAAAAGCATGTCTAGGAAGACAAGTGCTGTAGAACAACCAACCAAATAAACCAACAAAAAAGCCACCCTGAAGACTCTGGGCAGGAAAAAACTTCATTGATATTAATAATATTCAAATTTGAGATCACTTTCTTGGGACTTCAGCACAGGAATGGTGTGTTGTGGCAGAAGCAAACAAAACAACAGCATGTGAAAGAGGAGCATCCCAAGATCTTAAGAGTCTTGGCTTAGCCAAGGACTTGGTGCACAACTTTGGATAAATCACTTGTCTGACTACATCTCAGGAAATCAGCTGGAAAACGAGCAGAAAGCCTGGCCTCTGACAAGCTGCTTGGAACAAACTGAATGGTGCTCCTGTGACAGCCCTAATTGACATGTGTTTCTTTAGATGGAGGATTGCCTAATGGGTACCTGGTGGGGGAAGGGGAAGAATAACCCAACATGACAGATGTAAAATACACCTGTATTCATTTACTGCAGAAAAGGTTACAGTTCCTGCACATTTAAATTAAATAGTACAGAGGATAAGACAGCAAAAGGTGGTTTTCTAACTTATTTTCTTCAAATCTTGAAAAATAATAATTAGATTTAATTGGCTGGTAAAAAGTTCAAAATGAAATTGGATTTTATCCCAGCATGTTCCTCCATGCTAAATATCATAGTCTGTATGTGGATCAAAATGTGTATCAGATGGACACAACTTGTGAATATCAACCATCTGGCACACAAAGCCTTGCTGCTGTTTTACCCAGTTCAGCTCAATCCTAACCCATTCCACACACATCACTGACCTTGTAGTCTCCATCGCTCTTATCATGAATGAAATATTATTTTTTGAGAATAGTTGGGAAGCTGAAAGAAGAGGAAAGGACAAAATTGATGCTATGGCTGACTAGTTGCTAAAAGGTTTTGAAGATGGTTTTTTTTTAGAAAATTTGTAAAAAAAGAATGCACCACTTATGTAGGTGAGCATAAATGAGAATTAAAAACTCCAGAATAGCACTGTGTTCCTGGTGACTCCTTAAACACTGATACTTTACTTTGTTAAGCTCTGCTTCTTGGAGCAAGTGTGTGTATGCAACTTGGCAGTTGCTAAGGTAACAATCATTTGGGGGAAACAGGAGAGAAACATAGACTTATAAAACCTACATAAAATTGACATGAAATGGCAATGGCTTCCCTAGGCTTACAGCAACTTCCCATATGTTCATGAGTACACATATCTAACACAAATGTTTCCATTTCCCAGGAATTACCTGGTTATGTTTTTGTTTAGAAGAAGAAGGGCTGTGCCACTTGTTTAAGAAAGAAAAATATGGGTTTATGAGGGAAATGTACTTTTCACTAAAACCATCCCTACTTAACACACAGAATATTTACACCCATTTCCTGCCACTGTTTCTCCTCCAAAGCTCCCCAGCACAGCTTCAGGGGCTGCTGAGGGAGCTATCCCTGCTCTTCCCACCCCTAAGCCTGTCTGTGCAGCCTTCCCTTCCTCCCCTAGCTCTTTTCATCACACCCAAAACATACCCCTTTCATAACTAGCTTGGATTTTCTTATGCTGTCTACTTTTTGTAATGTTGACTACTTTTTTTTTTTGTAATGTTTTTTCCCTAGACTAAGACAATTTGAGTGTAGTGCATAGTGACATCCATATTTGAGATGGACTCACACTGCACCTCATGTTGTCTTCCCATGAAAAAAATATAGGCTGATTTAACTAATGAAGATATTCTGCAGCTGCTTCAGCTAGAAATAGGCTATAAAGGATGCTCCTTCTAGTATAAGTAAAATTTTGACTGGAGGATGCTTCCTTCATGTCAAGAAATCATTCCTTCACCTAGGAAATATTTTCTTTATATAAGGTATCTGCATCACTTTCTTGGTAAGTGTGAGACACAGTATTCTTAGATGATGATAACTGGGAGCTGAACATCTCCTTAAACTATGAGTGAAACATCAAATGTTTTTAAAAAAAATAAAGAAGAGAGGAAACTCCACTGCAGGAGTTGCTAACACTTTCTAACAGGCAACAGCTCATCACAGAGAGAGCATTTGGGGTTACTGTTCAGCATAGGCTTCTTAAAGGCTCAGTCATCATTCTCTGATAGGAGAGCAGAAAACAAGGGTGGTCACAGCCATGTAAAAAACTCAAATCAGACAGAAGCACAGATGTTGGCAGCATACAAACTAGGAAAACAACAGAACACTCCAAAACAGCACAAATCTCTATCCCCCATTTAAATGCAGAGATGTAAAAAGGCCTAGATTTCTCTAAGAAGAATCACCCAGGCATTCAGGTTTGAGCCAAGAGTCAAGGAAAAGTTAGGAATAGAAACAGAGTGATTCCTCTAGCAAAGATCCACCACCAAGAGAAGGAATTCAAGGTATCAAGAGAACTCCACAAGATGCCTTAAGATAGGCATGATAAATTCCAGTAAAAAGGTTCATTGAGTGCTTTCAGCAGCTCTCAGACTTTATGCTGAAATTGAATCAGAATTTTCACGCTGGTGAAAGATCACTTGCATTGCTGCATATGTTTCAATTTTAGGAAAAGCAGAGGGAAAATGCAAGTCTTCAGGCTAAATGCTTCCCAGATGTAAGATTGTGCTTGTCCATAATAATAAGCATTACACTAGTTCAGATCTGTTTTGTAAATGTCTTTGAACCTGTGTCTATCTGCAGGGTAGGAAAAAAAAAAAGAAAGGAACAAGAACTAGGCAACTTTCAGCATAGAAAGATGGTCATAGCTAAAAAAAGCCTCTGTGAATCCAAATTGTACCCTGAATATCCTGGGGGAATCAAGTTGTGTCTAATGTTGTCTATCTTGATTCCCTGCCTGCCTGTCTGTGCTCTCAAACAGTGATTTCTAAAATGTTAGCCCCACTGGCAGGCTCTGGCCAGGGAGCCAAGTGAGCAGCTCTGCTGTTTGCAGCAGGGACTTGTGCCCTGTGGCTTGCGCCAGTGCATGGGAGGAGGTCACAGCGGGCAGGCAAGGGTGGTGCCCACTCTGTCCAGGGAAGGAGGCAGCAAAACTCCATTTTCTGTAGTGTTGCCTCCCTCTGGCACTCAGAGCACCAGTGGTGTGCTTTCTGGAGAGAGGCATTAGCAGTCCCAGTTTTCAGGCACCCAGCAGCTTGCCAGAGGGAAGCAGTTTGGTGCAGCTGGGAAAGACCCACCCTGCTCTTTTTGTCCAAGTTCATGTTTTTGTCCTTACAAACTAAAAAGGCTGGGCTTTTCCTGGTGTTTATATGAGTGTGAATGAGGCATCTGCCTCATGAAAACGCAAGAACCACGGGCACAAAGAAACCTGTCTTCTTATATTGGCATCTCCTCTGCTGAGAGAGTGTTTGTGTTCACTAGTTGCTGTGCTCAGTGTCCTCTGCAAGGCTTTTCCTACGTAGGAGAGAAAGTCCAGGGTACTACATTAAACCCCTGATTTCACACCTCACAGTGTCTCTCCCTCCCTGGGAATTTACAGCTCCTCCTCATGACAGGCAAAAAAAATTGCATGTCTGTGTGTACACGGGGCAGAATACTCATCTGTGATACACTGATGAGTTTATAACCACACAGTAAATCTCACAGCAGACAAAAGCTGTCATTCATTACTCCTCCTTTGTCTATAATTTTCTACATTTTGTTTTAATACCATTCCTGTCCACGGGAAGAAAAATTATGGGGACCATTGAAGTACTTTCTTATCATCAGCAGAGGGGGAAATCTAGGACAGGAGCCAGTGCTCCAGAAGGATTTCACTGTATGAATTCACAGGTGTGCAAGAGAATAAAAACCACCTAGTGAAATGTAGGTGATGTGAAACCTAAGTCAACTGACTAAAATCTACGAGACAGATCAGTATTACAAGACTGATTCAGCAGCCCAAGAAAGCTGACGGCAGCAGACAGACGTCACAGCAAGCCTGGGACACACAGTGCTCATGTCACCTCAGTTTTGGTCCAGGATATGGCCTGGCAGCTCCTCACCCTCCTAATGATCTCTGAGTCACCATAATCAAATCCAAGTAGCTCATTAAAACACCACTTGGAAAAGGCTGTTGTGTCCAAACCCACCTTCAAATGGGAATTTCTTGGGGCTAAATCAATGTGTTTCAGTGAAGTGTGTGCTGGCAGTCTCAGGGGAGACTTTCAAAACTTGCCTACCTCAGATAATTTTTGCAAACCTGGAGCTACTACTTTGGTATGAGCAATAAAAAAATCAAGAGTGATTTCATCATAATCTAAACATGTGCCAAATTTTGGGTTTGGGACAAATGAGTGAATGGCAAGAAGAAAGAGTCACGTAGCACAACAGTAGTGTAGTATTACGTACATAACTAACAAAGCTTTTCTTGAGGTTTTGCAGTGGCATCTTACAGCAAAGATCCACTAGCTGTATTCTGTTTTACTTGAAATCTCTCCGTTGACTTAAATGGTATTTCTTTTCCTTGAGACAGGCAGAAATGGGTGTCCTTCTGAAGAAAAAGATTAGTTTGTCTCTAAGCCAGAAACAAGTAAATCAACATCTAGTGTGGGGGAAACAAAGGGTTAGCTGGGCTGAAGTGCCTCAGTGTTGCTGGGCATCCTTTCAGCAGGACTTGTTTTTACACCCACATTTGGCAGCTTGCACTCTATTTGATGGTGAAAAAACGGACATTTATGGTACCTCTGGTAGGAGCCTAGTGCATGGAAAGAAATGAATCCTATGCTAAATTCGACCTGAGCCTCTGGCAAGCAAGCCTGACCCTCTTGAAATTATTGAATTCACTAATGGGATCCCTCTCTGCGAGGAAGGAGATAAATATCCAGACCATTTATCACAATCAGATTATTAAACATTCAGAAGTGGCATTAAAGGGAACGATGCACAGACTAATGCCCTATCAGAGCTGGCAGCCCCAAAGCCTGTCAGCAGCCCAAATTGCTCAAGCCTCAGTCTGGAGGTGCTAATCACAGAGTGCTGGGCTGGGTGTCTGCTGAACACGAACATCCATCGCCTCGGGCTTGGGGCTGCAGTTTGACTGTTCAACACTACAGTCAGGCAGTCAAACAGAGAAAGCAAACCCATATTCAGGAGAGCTCTGCACAAAAGCTCAGATCCTTGACACAATCACTTTGTTGTGCTGCCATCCTTATTTTTAGCATATTTTGATAGGAGAGACTTTTCCTTTTTGTCTCAGCCTGGTGACAGTTAATTAAATAAACGTTTCTGGATCCTGATTCATATTTTATGTGAGGAGCTGATTCAAAGGAAAAACCTGTTTGAACTGCAGAAGGTAGATGGGTGTGGGGGGTGGAAGCCCTTACATAAATAATCACATCATTTTGTGTATCATCACTTAGTGTTTTTCATCATCTCTTCAGGTCCCTCTGATATTTCTTCTCTAGATGTCCATTCTGTTTGTTTTGTTAAGTTGACACATGAACAAATCAATCTGTCTGCTACTCTGAGCAGCTAAGCCCTATGCATCTCTGCTCCTGAAAGCTGAGGAAAAAAAAGGAGGAAAGAAAATAAATTCCTCATAGAGTGCAGGAAGAAGATTTGTTCCTTTTTTTCTGGCAATTCAGTTAAACCCTGAAGGGCCATTCATTAGGTTTTGAAATTGGATTTTGGACCAGAAAGACTACTAATTGGAAGCACCAAATGTTCTACGATCACTTATGTGCCTTGACCTCAACAGGGAAATCAAATATACCCTGAGAAATACATACAAGACACATTCATTGCACCTCTGAGGATAACCACCCACATATTCTGGGGAGCTCTGCAGAGTGACTGAAAGGACAACGGGAGGCTGAAGGAGAACTGGAGTTTTTCTCAAGCCTTCGTGACCCAAACCCTAACAAAAGGAGTGAGTGTGACAGCCTGTGCAGCAGGAGTGGGCAGGAAGATGTTCTCACTAATTGTCTTCCCATTTTTTCTCTTCACGAAGGACCAGAACAGATCCTGTCTAATTGGCTACCTCTAACCCTGTGGCTGCTATGTACAAAAAGCAGGAAAGAAAACATTATTCCAAGTGATGACCCAGTTGCAGTAGTGTGACTTTTATGCTACATCCCAGAGACACCTGAGTTTTAACATTTTATGTGGCTGGCGATAGGAAACACAGCAGGGAATCCCTGATGGGGATAGCAGCTAGTGAGAGTGGATTTGCCTTTCCTGGACACCAGTGGCTTCTTTTCTGTGCACAAAATTTTGATTCCTGTTTATCATTAGAAATAATTTAAATGTGTTTTAATTATCAATAATGTGGCAGGTAGCAGAGGAAAATTTGAGTGGCAAAAATGGCAAAAATGCAATGGATTTCAGTGAGGAGGTAAAGGATACTTTCAAAGACTCAAAGATTTTAAGCACAGGATGAACTTCAGTCAGTTTGTTCTGGAAAATTTAGGCCACCAAACTTTATACAGTTGCTTCTGTAATGAGCCTAATAACTTAAAGATAAACTAAAGCATTTATTTTACAGAAAGGCCAATCTTACAGCTGAGAGGAAATTTACTGTATGACTTGGAAAGTTCTGCAATTACAATTATCCTCATTATAAAAATGTGTTCCTCCTCATTATTTAGGTGCTGTTGTTGAAAGCTTAATGGTTCACACTCATTTATATGGGAACAAAATAAACAGTTTACTATGAAGTATGGAACTACAGCATAATGTTCTCAAAAATTAGTTCAATTTTAATGAGGCTGCAGAAAAAGTAAGTTATGTGTTGATTTTTGTTCTGGCTAGGTGCTGAAATGCAGCTGTAAGGGTTGTTCCAACCCAAGCAGACAGGCTGAATTCTCACACAAAACCCTGCTCTCTCCAGAGACAATGATCAAATTTTCATTAAGACCTTTGCATCGTTCTGTTGAAATCCTTGGACTACAGGCAGATCCAAACCAACACACTTTTAAACCAAAAATTTAACCTTGGGGGGCTTATTTGATATGAAACACAGCTGCTTTTCAATTTCTAAGTTGACCAAAAACTATGCATTTGAAATCTACCTTGGGCTTTTGAGTTCACATGCAGAAGCACTTGAAAATGCAAGTGTAGCTCCACATTATTTTCCTAGAGGATTGTGGCAGGAAAAGTTTATAAATTCAGGACAGCCCCTGAATTTCCACACAATTTCCATTCAGTTTTCACATGAGCCTTTATAAATTGTCAATATTTACCTGGCGAGAAGAATTTTCCACAATGTCAAAAATAAAAATGGAAATGTAACTTACAATTGCAGCAAAACACAATGGTTTTCATGACACCGGATTGAAAAACAAAAAACCAGAAAAAAATAAATAAAAAACAGATTGAGGCTAAGCCAACATTTTGTTTCAGTGCTTCACTTCATATAAATAAATCTGTGCCAGAGGAATAAGATTGCTTAGCATCACTGGAAGCTGAACAGATGCTCATTTCTTTGTGATTCTCAGTCCATCTCTGTGGAACCTAAATTTCAAGTTGATACTAAAACCTGCTGCTGCTAACTCCTTCTTGCCACTATCCACTTCCCAAGGCTGTTTTGTACTTGAAGGAAAGTTTCTCTGATTAATGCATGGAAATGCATTCTTCTAGTTTTCTCAGATTATTTGCAATTTCTGCTTTGTGACTTTACTCCCAGCTGAGATTTTCGCAGGGACAGTTAAACTTCAGCATCATCCCCACGGTTTTAAGTTGCTGAAATTATCATCTATTCAAGATTTGCAGTAAAAGGAAAATGTCACAAATACTTTTGAGCTCAGAGCAGAGCAGGGCCTAGAGATGCATTTCTGTGCTCCTGGACCTTTTTAAAGAGTTCCTTGTAGTCGGGGAGCAAAACTGGGACAGATGTTTGAGAATAGCAAAGAACCTGCAACTCCTGCAATTTTTGTTTCTAAAACAAATAGGTCATATGTGTAAGGCTTAATCTGAATGAATTCTTGCAGCTGAACCTGGCTATGTTTTCCTTACAATCCCAGTATAATACAAGATACTGATCAAGGTAAGTCAAGAGTCAACATTTACTCAGATTTCAAACCAAAAAGGGCAAAGCAACAAATTGCCCTGAACAGGTAGCACTTGGGACACATAACATGCTGCCCTGAGTATTCTAATGACTAAAAACCACCCCCAAATCTAAAACCAGACACAATTGTATCAAAGTCAGCTTTTCGATCATTTCCACCAGTATTTTTCCCCATTTTAATTTGCTATATAAAATAAAATCCAACCATGAGCCTGCAATAGACTGGGTTCAGTCTTCAAAAACCATGGGTGTCAGTTACGGATTTTCTTCTTTCCCTGTTCTGGGACACACAGAGATTCTTCTCAGCTTTCCATTTCCTCCCAAAATGCCAAGGCAAGAAATTAGATCATACTCAAGATTAATTCTTCATAGACAGAAGTGAAAACTATATGCTCCAAATTAAAATCTACTGCATAGTATATCAAACATACAAGGCAAAAAACCAGGTTCACAGTTTGGAATTTTTTGTTACAGTGAAAACTGAGACTCCATTTAAACGTTCTGTTTCAGGATGCAAAGAAAATTATTAGAAGTTTTTGTGTTGTATTTTGACAAAAGTTCTGTGTGTAATAAATAGGGTTCCTAATTTCAAGACAGCAGCTCATTGCAGAGCCATCCGTAAGTTCTAAAGATTTCCTTAAAGCATTTGACATAAGTTATACGTCAGCAAAGGTCAGCTCTCCCTTTAAGACTATTGAGAAGGTTAATTTGACCAGATGAATCCAGACTTCACCCTGAAACTCGGTTGACATTTTTAGATGAAAAGTGAGTGATGGTAGTAAGGGAAAAAAATCAGTCTCAGCTGCTTCTGTTCAGTCACCAAGGAAAGCAGAACAGCCAGCGTTAAAACCCCAAACCCTCAATTACTATGTCCATATGAAAGTTGGATTCTGGAGCTCAACAGCTTGAAAGAATTTGTTTTTCACACTGCAGCCATAACACTGTATAGATTTCAGTAGCAAGCTGGGAGAAAGAGGGAAGGAGAGAGAGTCATTCCCAGCTAGGGCAGGAGCCTGGCTAACTGTGGGGTGGAACTGCTGGGCTCCAGCACAGAGAACAGGGCTGGAAGGATGGGAACAGTCCTGACTCTGCACTGACCTACATGTGAAGGGCAGAGAAACAGGGATCTCAAATTTTAAGGACATAAATGTTGGAAATAATCTCTGTTTGGAGGAAAAAAGAGATGTATCTCTGTGTGCTCACACACATATATATGTATAACATAAATATACACACACATACAGACATGGAAAGATACTCAGCTGAAAATTCCTGAGAAACACCTGTTTGTCACAAGACAAACAGGAATGTTTCAGTTGCCATTTTCACCTACAGTGCACAATCCACTTTTGCAACACTGAGTAATTTTTAAGCAGGCACTCTGCCACTTCAGCAGATGGGTAAGAGCACAGCCATGCCAGCCAACCAGCCTGTCCCTCAAGTTTGGGACTCCCTTGCCAGCTTCCTATCCCAAAATGCTTGAGCAGCATGCATTGTTTCACCTTTGGCTACTGGGGATGTGTCACTGCCTGAATATGGAGCATGGGTAAACTTTTAAAATTCCTCAATCAGCAGGATAAAATATCTATTCTGGGAGCTAAATCCACTAGGGTTTGGATCTTCTGTGAAAGCAAAACAGGAGAACAAGCTACATGCAGTGTTACGTGCTACCCATGATCTGCCAGAGCGTTCACACCCTTGTGAGGAGGCAGCAGGAATTCTGGGGTTAGGGCAAGGGGCACAATGTGAGACTGGCACAACTGCTGCTTCTCCAGCCACAGTGTCCCAAAGCCTCTGGCATCTCATCCAGGATTCAGCAACCTCGGGAGCAGCAGGGTGAGGACAGGATTTGCTATCCCTGCCTTGAGGGTGTCAGGCCTCTGCTCCACCACCATGACCCAGCAGTGTGTCTCTGGCCACAGACATTTATCCCTGGGAAGCTCCTGAAGAGTTCCATGGCTTTTTCTACAGAGAAGCAGTAGGAATTTTCATTACATGCATTTTTCTCAGCACTGCCTTACTATCAGAATATTCAGGTAAGTTCTGCTTCACTTAAGAACAAGTCAGAAAACATGTCTTTAAATTCATTACTACTTAATGCTTTCCAAACAGCCACAAGCAATACAAAAAGCTGCAGGTGCAAAGACTGAAATTCTAGGTATCACACAACCACAAGAGAGGGTTTTTTGTGTCTTTCAGATGATGCTGTATCAAAGCACAATAGTTAAAAGGATCTGTTATAAATTAGTCACACTGCTTTCCCTTCTATTTAGGGCAGAGTTTTCTGCTGGGTAAATCCTTGCCTGCAAGGGGTAACCAAGCCACAGGTAACCTGTGGGAACTGAAAACCAGAGGTATTTGCAAAGTGCTGATGTATGTAGCTTTGGAAGTGTTTACCTTAACAACAGTGAAAAGAAAACAGTCAGAACAGTTTTTCACTATCAAGGATGCATGTGCTGCAAAATGTTCAGATAAATGTGTATGCACGCATAGCCAAATATACATAAAAATATATATTTTCGTTATTGTAATAACCTGCTAATAAATTTAGAAGAACGATCTGGAAATGTCATCATTTACCCATAAGCGTGCTTGCTGTACAAGAGCAGCTAACAATTTTCCTTCAATCATGGCTGTAATTAAGTAGGAGGAAAACTGCAGTGGCTGAAGGTTCATGCTAGAAGACTGACATGATGTCAGGTTTCATAAGTAATAAGATGTGGAAAATGTCAAATTATTGCTGAGGGAGAAAATGTCAAGGATGCACTTAAAATTAGATTTCCCATGCAAGAGTCCCAGTGAACAAGAGGATAGAAGGATGATTATGACCAATGTCCAGATGCTGCCCTTCCAGACACAGTGATGTCTCAGACTCAGGTGCACAGATCTATTTCAGTTCTTCATTGACACCTGAAAATTGTCTTCATTGACACTGCAGCAGTAGGACACAACTTCCTCAAAATACTTCCCTGCAGCTTCTCAGCTGTTGTGCTTTAGTCTGAATTAGCATAGATCTAATTTCTCCCTTTTGTGGGTTTTTTTCCATTTTTTTTTCAGCTTTTCAGAAGCACTCTTGAATATGAAAGTGCATCATTTACTAAACCAACACTTTCTGAAATTACACGTCATGCATAAAAACACTTAATGCTTCACAGGACTGGCATGGCCCAGTTTAGAGAAGTCTTCAATAAGGTGGGACATGCTGCAGTCAACTCCCCCAATTCTCTGTGATCAAAGTACTTGAAAGTGAGTAGGCAGCTTTTATCAGTAAATGCTTGGTTTTAACTCATAACAGCTATTCAGGTTTCCTTGTCCTTGTTTGTAAATTGCCTACTTTTTTTTTCCCCCAAATGCTCCAGACATCTACCAAGGGAAAAACTCTAAAACTTTATGGTGCATCTGAGAGGATGATTAATCAATCTTTGAACTTCTAACTTGAGTGCTGCACGGCCACAGAAGGTAGCAGTTAGGAAACATTAAAAGTATGCAGTTCCCCATCATTCAGTACACATTTCTTCTTCCCCGCTTCCCCAGCCCCTGTTAGAACTTCTGTTGCCATATTGCTAGTAAATTCCTTACATAAAATAATGCTGTTTTTATGGTTTAAAGCTATATAAGTTATTGAATGGTCTTTAAAAAAAAATCAAAAACATAGGCAGTTGTTTTCAAAACTGTTTTTTCAACTTTTTTTGCAATGCTGTATCTAGCTGAATTTCTAAAGGGGAAGCCACAATTTTCTGACCAAAAGCTAACATCACTAAAGAGAGAACTAGGATTTCCCTGAACTGCAGGGGGACAGTCACAACACAAGGCAGAGTAAAATGTGAAGTATTATGTTTGTGTCACTGGTACTGCAGCTTTTCCAGTAGAGTAGAAGAGAAGGAAGGACTTCAGTGATGTTGCAGAAATCCCACCAGAGGTGAGATCTGGGTGTCTCACATCTGGCAGTCTCTGCACAGGTACTGTGTGCATCCTGAATTTCAAGAACCACAAACCTACTCTACAAATTGCAGCCTTCATTTGAATTTGGTGATGTTTACTGTTCTCAAGGCTGGATATATCAGCACTCCCTCTGAACATGAAGTGACACTGGGGATCCCACAGAATTGTAGGAATATTTGGGCTGGCAGGACATGAAAGATCCTGCAGTTCCAACCCCCTGCCATGGGCAGGGACACCTTGCACTGTCCCAGGCTGCTCAGAGCCACGTCCAGCCTGGCCTTGCACACTGCCAGGGCTGGAGCAGCCACAGCTTCTCTGGGCCACCAGAGGAGGAATGTTGTTTGAGGAATTTGGAATTACATTTTGGGTGGCTTCATAAGAGAAGGAATAGAAAGAATAACTGGGTTTAGAGCAAAGGCTATATAATGAAAACCAAGGCACTCCTCATTTTGGTGCAAGTAAAATGTGCCTCTGTTACAGTTAAATCTTCAGTGTCCTCAGAGAGAGGAAAAATACCTTAGATTCTCCTCTGTAATCTCTGAATATTCTATTTTAGACAATATTAACACCAGTTGGGAATTAAATATTAATATCTCTGCATTGAAATTACTGGTATTTGCACTTAAAATCCAAGTTTTATTATGATTTCAATATTCTATGATAATTTTCTTAATGTAGATTTCAATGTTTCAAATTTCAGTGCAGCCTCATCTATTTTTCATTTGGGATAAAAGAGTTTATAACTACAACTTCCTCTTTCCTACCTATTATAATTTGAAAAAGATAGTTATCAGTAGTTGAAAATATTATTTCATTTTTTACATCAAGTCAAGATAGAATTATCTATATTAATGTAAATTTTCCTAGAGAAAGCAGGTGTATTGGTGTGATACTCAGTAGGAGATAATTTGGTTCTTATTAGAAAATGTCTGGCTAAGAGAGGGTCACTTGTACTTTAAAATGCATTTTATTACCTAATTGACTTTCCAAAGGCTTAAAAAAGAAAAAGCTAAGGCGGGGGGGAACCAACAAAAAAATCCCAACAAAATCAACCACCTGGTAACAGTAAAAATTATATATATAATGCAATTATTTTTTCTCTACCATGAAAAACAGAAGATTCTGCTGCTGCCTGGGGAATACACCTTCTCTATATGTAGCTGAACTGTCTGACCTTTTCTTAGGCCTTTAGGTATCAAGTTGAACAAGTAATGTTTTGCAGCCTACACTTTGACCTTCCAGTCAGAGGATTTTGGTTAGAAAGTCATCTTCCTGCAGTCTCCAGCTTACATCCTGTGCAGAATACATCATCATCTGAAACAGCCATTTCACACACACCAGAGCTGAAGAAAATTCACGTTCATCAGAGGCAGTGATGATATGAGAGATGTTTCACTGGACACCTTGGTGTCATGGGTGAAACAGCACATCATGGCATGGAGGCTTTGTCTTGCTCTACCATTAGTGTTTCTTTTGTCCCAGTTTATGGACCAGAGAGTCAATCTAATAACTTTTCTAAGACAAAGTAGGAAGGCTACTTTATATTTTATAGGATTCTGAATGGTATTTATTTTTTGGACCAAAAAGCCTAAAAATGCACACATCCTGATCAACACACATAATTAGAGTCCAGCTATCTTTTATCTTAAAACTGGGTGTTTGCATTCAATTTCTAACTTTTGATTTATTAATCTTAGATTGTCTCTTTGTCTTACTGCAGTCAATTCTTTGCTGCTTTGGAGCATATGATGGATCTGTGTGGGATTGTTTTCCTTTCTCTGGAATTATTGCCTTCATTTATCCCTATCATGTCCACTGCCTCTCTCGTTATGAGGTCTGACATTAGGAGATCACAGTAGCTGAAAAAATATAGCAGGAAGACAAAGAGAAAGAAAGAAAAAATTCTGCTTTCAGTGCAGTTTCACTTAGAATTTTCACTAAGGTGAGGTAAAAAGCCCAGATATTTCTGTGTATAACCAGCAATCCTTGTGCTGTGGTGTTACAGTGACAACCTGAACTGCTGCTGTTTTCCTCTCAGGTTTCTGGGGCTTTAATCCACATTAAGATGATGAAACACTAATCCAAGAAGATACACCAAATACCAGTGAGCACCTTTGACTATCTGACCTTCTGCAGACCACAACTACTTCCTTATCTCATCACAGATTCTTTCTGATCAGCACTCTCCTTAACTCTCCGTGTTTCACATGCTCATAGTGCTATGGATTTTGAAAAAATCACAAGATCCTGCAATTTAGTGATGAAATTATTTACATGGCAAGGATGCCAGCCAAACTGCTGGAAAGAACACCACTCACTGCCCACTCAATCCTGTTGAGAGGATGTGAGAAAAATACAGGTTGTGAATAGAGCTTTGCTGGAGTTCTCTGTAGGGATTAATTTCACTAGGAAAAGATTACAGCAGCTGTTAGCATTGCTTTCTAACAAGAGTCCTTTCTGCTGCTGGATTTGAGGATGTTATTTCTCCCCTCACTCAGATGAAAATGCTGAGGAATGATGTTCTTAGGCTGTGTGCCAGCCCTTGCATACCTGAAGGAGGGCTAATCTCACCTACTGGAAATATGAATGTCTGGTCTGAAGTGCATGCCTGCTGTCACACTCCCTGAGGGTGAGAAACTCACTCCTGGGCATCTCCCTTCTGCCACTGACCACAGGAACTGCTGAGGAAGAGGGTAGCACTTGCATTTGTTTTGGGTGAGGTGACCTAGACTTCCATACAGCTAAAGGTGGGCATGCATTTCCTCACTCCTGACCACGCTGGTCCATGGATAACCCAGCAAGAGCACCCAGAATTGGTATTTTTGGTGCTTTTATTTTATATGCAAAATAAATAACTAGTATTCAAAATTAACAAATATGATCAATCAAATATAGCCAAAGCACAATGCTGGCATGGAAAATAGAGCACAAGATGTCCTTGGAAAAATTAAGTCTTGTTGCTACAACCAACAATTGGGATTATTTCCTCCTCTTGTACTTTCACTGGCCAGAACATTTTCCTAGGCTCTCTTTGGAAAATTCATTATCATGGGATTCTTTACTCTTTTTAAAAAATTTCCTAAACGTTCCAGTTGGCAAGAGCAGAGTGCAGAACATGAGCTGCTGCATCGCTGATCAAAGTAAGCCAAAATACCTTAGATCAGAATTGGATCCACAGGTGTAGGTAGGGAAAATATGGAGTGGTGTCAGCAGCTTAAAAGGAATGATAATTAGAAAGCGTTTGAACCTTCAAGTAGCAATGATATGTGTTAACTTATTTATTTTCAGCATGGCACTTTTGTCTAACAAGAAGAAAGAGTTACGAGGCCCAATATCTAGAGAGAAATGGGGTTGTCAAGGTAAGAAAAAAAGAGTAGCAGGGATCTTTTGGTAACAGTGTATCTAAAAACACCATTTTGATTTCAACTTTCCTTGGGCTTCATGAGTACTGCAGAAACAGCACTCATGGAGATGTAAAGTCCTGAAATTATAAATCCATCTTTATGGCAAGATGTTGACTGAGATTCAGTGGGGCTTTTCCCAAGACATTGTTTTCATCTCCAGAGTTCCCTGATTGATGTGCATTTTGGAAGTCCACCTCTTCTCAAACAGCTTCCCAGTAATTGTACCCTTCTGATTTCCTACAGACCCTTCCCTGCCAGATGCTCCTGCTCAAACCCTTCCTGGATCTGTTACAGGCAGGTGGAATTGTTCCTTGTGCTAATCTTACATTATTGTCAACAACAGATCCATCATCAGTTGGGTTGGTAGAATATTATTCAGAAAATATGTTTCCTGATTAATTTCTCTACTTTGCATTTCACTAATGCAAATTCTCTTCTGCTGTGCTTAAGAAAAGAACACTTATACAGATCCAGGACTGGATCAAATCTTAGCATGTTCATCTCCTTCAGATTGCAATGCAGTTCTTTATTTTTAACTCACTCTGAATATACGTTACTGTTCAGTAAATATTTATTAAATGGACTACTTGGATGCAGAAGTGAAATTTGTCAAGTAATAAAATACTTCTAAAAAGTTTTTGTTCCTAAATAATTAGCTTTTATATCACAAATGTCCCATGCAGAAAAAGAACTATGTGAAGGCTAGCAGAGACTTTTTTTCTGTTCTGTGAGCCCTAAATGTTCTTCCACATCCTAGACCATGGAAAGAACGCAGCATGATGATGCTTATGGATATGAAATGTCTAACAGGAGTGAAACATAAACAGACCCCATCAAAATTTTCCTAAGATTTTCTTCCACTATATGAAATCTACTTCATATTGCAAGATTGAAGTTTAATAGAAGCAGAAATCTCATGTAGACAGAACTATTTATTTCTAGGCTAAGTATACTGGTCCAGTGGCTCTTAGTTCCTACTACCTTAAAATTCAGTCGAGCCCCAATTTACAACAGTACCTTAACCTGAATAAGCATCCTTTCCAGTGAGAAAGTGCTAAAGGGATTATTTTCATTTGTTCACAGAAAACTAGTTTTCATCCAGAAATAATTTAGTTTGGCTTGCCACCTTGCTGCTCAGCTTTCCTCCCTGCATTGCACAGGTCCAGTCATACGAAAAAAATAGATTCAGATATATTGATTTGCCTTTCTGATGGCTGCCTGTCATCAGGCAGGTGTGAGAATCTCCTACAGAGGCAAATGATTGAGTTTGCACACAACTTCATGCTGTAGTTTTATTTTCTGCTTTTATTTTTATTTTTTTTATAAGCCATGCCAGCTTAACCTGAAGGTGAGCAGAAAAGCTGGCGAAAGGTGAAATATGAAGGTAATTAATTTGGTCTCTGACCAGGCACGTAACCTTTGCCATCTCTATGCTAATTTGTGTTGCACCACCTATTTGTACCTTCCACTCCCAGAAATCCCCTTGAAACTGAAAGGGACACTAATATAAAAAAGCCACTCTCCAGCATGAGGAAGAGAACAACTCGTCTTTGCAGAAGAAAAGGGTTATTAAGAGTTGGGTTGTTATTCTATCTGCATCCTTTTGGAAGGGGTAGAAAGGAAATTATACATTCAACACGCATCTAAGCCAGGGACATACTGCCAGTAGCTTTTCCAAAAAGTGTTACTGCTCAAATAAAGCTGATCTATGAGCCTCACAGCTCAGGGAGTTTTACAATGCAGTCAGCATTTTCTCCTTTGTTCCCTTGATTGAGCAGTCATAGATTTAAAACTGAGAGATTTACCAGACAGCATAAGAAGGAACACAAAACATGTGATTTAGGTGTCCAGAGCAGAGCTCTACATGCCAGCCCAAAGCACAGGTGTCAAAAGGCAATGACTTTCAGGGTCACACCCCATGTAACCCACGAGGAGACAGTGATGGCTGGAACTGGATGTTCCCAGGCAGAGGGTCTGGGGAGCACAGTCAAAGCCTGCCCACCCCCGGAGCCACAGAGAGCCCAGGCAGCTGCACTGCTGCTTTGGCCGTGCTCAGCAGATGATAGCTGGTCAAACATTGACACATTCATTAACCACAATGCAAAAGCATCGATCTAACCCAGCTGTTAGTCAGAAATCACCTGAGGTGGAGTAAATTTGTGGCACTGATGGTAAACGTTGGCCCAGAGGTTTTAGAGTGATAATTCCATGCCCTGGTGGTGCTCAGAAAGGCAAGTTCTGACACAGATGCTAACAATAAAACAGTAATTTCTTTTCTCCTTAGTAGGAATTAATCTAATTTCAAGTGCCTATAGCTGTAGTCTCTTGCTAAGACTGACAGATTAGAATGGATTGAAACCAGCCAGGGAGGTTCTTTGTCATTCATAACAGGGCAGACACAGTGATGTGGATTTAAAAATAAAAATCAATCTGAACCCTTGCTTGGAAATGAAAGGGAAACCATTCTGAGTACTGAATCAATTACTGACAGCTTTTAACTGCCAGATTTTAAGATTTAAATTGAATATTCCTACTTGAGTCACATGTAGAAATGAGTGCAGGCACTTTAATCACTAACTGTACTCCTCACCAAAAGTATGATCAATGCAAGAGAGGACCCAGGGCTTTGGCCTTCTTTGGCATTTCACATCAGCACTGAAGCGTTCTGGTGGACACCTGGGGAGCCATGAAAGAGAAGTTCAAGGCAAGGTGATCAAATATGGACAGCATATCTCAAACACACAGCCACAGTACTGTTCCACTGCTAGGTTGATAGAAATCTTTCTTTTTTTCTTTTTTTTTTTTTAATTATATCCAGTTTCATGTTAGTTAGTTTGATTGGTGCTTGTTTTGTTGTTTGTGGGGTTTTTTTTTCTTTTTAGCTGTCTTTTATTTTGATGAGAACTCAATCCCTCAAACTAAGAGGAGGGGGAAAAAGGTATCCTGTGAAGATATTAGAGTTGTCTCCCGCAACCCAGATCAATAGAGAAAGCTAACTGTTGCTTTTTTATCATTTCTGTGTATGTAGTTGCAAGCTGTCATATGTTACAGCCTGTGTGTTAGTCCCTGCACATGCCCTTTCCTGCCACACTGCTCATCCCTGCCCCTCTCTGCTCCTGAATGTCATTAGATGCCAAACACATGCAGGGTGGATCACTGGCAGTTCCCTTGAGAAACACAAATCAGAGAGCTCCCTGTGCCTTAGCAGCTCGATGCCTTTGTGTCCAGCACTTGGAAATAGATGACAGCTGGGGAAAAATTCCTGTCCACTGGAGCAATAGTGCTGAGAGGATGCCCAGCCCAGGAGCTCCGTGCAGGAGAGGATTGCTCTGCATCTTCCTGTGGAGCAACAACTTTGGGGTCATGTTTGCCTCCACAGAGTCCCTTCCAAGGTGGAATTTGAATGCAGATTTACAACAGTTTGGCTGTGCAGTGGCTGCCTAGGAAGCTGGTGCAACTCTGTTGCTCCTGGTAGATGGATTCTCACACAGGCCTGTCAGTCTGGCTTCAAAAGCAGCAATTATGGTCCCATGTTTATGGTGGGCTAGAAGTGTGAGGAATGCTGTTGTGTGTTAGTATCACACCTTCCTTTGGAACAGATTAAAAAAAACCTCAGAAAAAGCAAAGTTGGCATTTTATAAGGTGCACCTACCCCTTTGAAGACTCTGTGGCTTAGAGGGACAAGATTGATTTCTGGAGACCTATGGAGAGAATGAACTTCACTTGCCAAGCTGCCCTGAGAAAGCCCAGCATGGCTGAAGGATCTGCTGCCCTGGGAGGGTGGAAGGGAGGGTGGGTCACTGCTGTCAGAGGCTGCAGCTCTGAGATGGACAAGCTGGCACACTGACCAGGAAAAGGCAAGAGCCAGAGGTACACTGCAAAGGCCAGAAACCAGGAATCAGACTTTGCTGCTCACAAGGCAGTTCCCTCTGCTGTTATGAAGAAACAGTGGCTTTAATAATGAAGTAATTGATATTCTTGTCATTCAGCTAATTAGCCACAATGCTTCTTCCACATCCTGTGCCTTCCATGGAAGTCTCCTGCCTGAGGACTGTGATATCTGATGAGATTGTGATTAATATAGAGAGCAACAGGCACTAAGCTACACCTTCAATCAGTTCAGGATCCTGGGGCTGAAAAATATTTATGCAACAGTTGGAGACTAGGAGCACTACTTCCCCTCACTGCGCAGGAAATTTAAGAGACATCGATTACTAAAAAATCTTTGAAGACAAATATTTACCACAGAGCTGTTACCTCTTGTATAACCTTACAGCCAGCATTAAAAAAATAAAATCTTTCAATTGTTCAGGCTTACTGCAATGTCTGTTTACATGCCTAGCTGAGATGGTGATCTCACCAGGGTAAGGAACAGTTCTCCTAAATGAGGAAGGGCTAAGCAGATTAAGACTTTTCAATTTGGAGTACAGATAAGTGAGGAAGAAATGACAGAGATCTATAAAATCAATGGAGCAATGGAAAAGTGCACAGAAGACAATTATTCACTTTTCTTCTAATGCAAGGATTAAGGGGAGTTAAATGAATAGATCACAGATTTTAGAAAGCATATAAAGAAGCTCACACAAAATGCAATTAAAGCTGTGGAGCTCATTACCACAGGATGCTGGAGATGCTAAAAGTTTATGTGAGTTTTGGGAGTAGCACACTGGAAAAACAAAAACCCACTGAGATTCCTCTCCATGCAGGCACTCTACACATCTCAAGATTTAAGCTGCAACTCAGAGGAGTTTTGGAGAACATACCTAGGAAATGTGACTCTTAGATATCTACTGCTTTTCCCCCTCATTGTTTTTTTGACCATTTTATTTTTCCCTTCTTTTAACACAGGAGGCAAAAAGAAGCAAAATTGCTGTAAGCCTGCAGAGAGAGTGCTTATCCATGTGTTTGGAGTGATCTCCAGAGTGGCTGTGGCAGCATGTACAACAGCATGGTGATCTTCCTGCCACCTCTGTGGAACAGAAATCTGCTGCTAGGCTTAACTGGATGTGCCCAGTGCCTCTTAGTAAGCCACAAAAGATATTTAGCTGCTTGTTTTATTTTGATCGACACAACTTTCAGGAAGTTCGTGTAAAAACATTCATGGCAGCAATTTTAGCCATCAGCTTGGTATCCCAGCAAACACCCAGCATTCAATTTAAAATAAAAAAAAGAGGGGGGTGGGGGTAGATAAATACCTGGATTATTAATGAGTAATTAAATACAGATTAAAGATGTAGTAACCTAGAGTCCAGTCATGGAAATGTGGCTGTCAGATGATGTGAAAGCTGGCTGTTTTGAGGGAATCTGATGAATGCAGGCTCATGGGAAGCTGTCACAATGATGAAACAAGCCCAGTCCAGGCTAATAGATTTATCTATTTCTACCTGGCAGATTATAATAGGATTTGGAGCTATCCTGCTGATCAGTGGGCATCTGCAGAAAGCTCATCACACAGAGAGTGTCATATGAAGTGGATCGAAGTGGAATATTTTTTGGAGCTAGATATCTGGGGACATCATCACTTGAAGAAAAGCAGAGAGGGAAAGCTGCATTTTGGGGTATAACTTGCAACAGATTGTCAAACCATCTGCAGAGAAGGAGCTAAAATAGCTGATATGCTGCTGTTGTCTGTTCATGAAGAATTCCCACGGGAAATTCTTTCTCTTCCCATTTCTCTGGAGACTTAACAGTGTTGTAGATCCTAGTGCTGCATATTTTTTGACTGAATGTATAGGTATTTTGATAAAGGTGAGGCTGAAATAATCAGTACTTCTAAAGCCTCCAAATCCTCCAGCATTTCAGCTGGAGTCAGTCAACTTTCCCAATTTGCTAAAGATTGGTGCTAGGAGAACGCTCTTGGAAAGCTGAAAAAGGTATTATTAAGCAGATTTTGCATGTATAAAAGAGTCAAATGATGAAAAGGTCAGTTTTGCTAAAAAAGAGAAATGTTTTTGAATCAATGCTTTAGTGTAGAAAATGAACAATCGTAACACTATTAGGAAGAAAATCACCAGAAATAGCAATTCCCCATTCCAAGAAATTTCAGCCTGAGTAAGCAAAATATAAAGTATACAATGAAATAATATCAATCTTATTTTCAAACCAGAAAGTTCAAACTGAAGTACAGATAAAGGGAGATTGTTATGTACACATAATACCAAAGAAGTCCATGACAGAACAAATTTCATGCATAATCCCTAAACAAGGGATTTCCTTCCTGTGATATACTTATGGTCATGCTGTCCAATCAAGAAATAAAATGTGCAAACAACAAAAGGAAGGTATTTGATTCACATATCAACAGCACCAGGGGTCAAGGACAAGATTTTCAGAAGGTTCTAAGCAAACAGAGCTGACATTTCTGTGGCCAAAAGAATATACAAGTAATTTGTTAACTCCAATTTACCTGCAGTGGCCACTGGATTTGCTTTAACGTCAGAAGGCAGAGCTGTGGTCTATGAGCCTTTCATGCAGTGAAAAAGGTGAGAGTCCTAAAAAAAAAAAAAAGTAAAGCTGGATCCATGGGATTGTATACACCGATGGCACCTGGTGTCAAGATGAGCAGCTGCTGCCCTCCATGGGAAAAGATGTTTGAAAAAGAGAGGCAAATTTAAAAAAAAAAAAAAAAAAAAAAAAAAAAAAAATCAATTGTGGCATCAAGAACAACCCCTCATTCAGCTCTTGATCTCTGTCACAGAGGGTCTTCAAAGCCAATGAGACTACAGATACTTCTGCAAGTACTTCAGACAAGTACTTGGGCAGATCAACTTCTTGTCCTCAGATCTGCTTCTCATTTAGAGTGCAAAATACCAGTGATTTATTAAGTGGACAAACAATAAATGGTTTTAGAAACAATACTCTGTTTCCATCTTTCTCTTCTGAACACAGAACAATACATGTTCTTCCCCATGCTTTTCTGTGCCTGCAACACACCTTCACTTAGAAAAGTGGCTTGTAGTGGATGGGACATTAAATGAAATCTCCTTTGCTAGTGTCCTTCAGAGAAAAATTTAGGGTCTTATTGCTCACATGGGACCTGAGCCAAAACCTCTTATTAAATTCTGTGGGTGTTGGATCACAAGACTCTAAAAAGTAATAGGAATAAATGGGTTCTCCTGGCTAACCTTTCATTTTTCTTTAAAATAGCATTTCATATGCTGTGCCATTTTATGTACACACCTTTGGCTTTGGACCAAATCCTAACTGGTGTAAATCAGCGTCACACCACAGGCAGTGGAGCTACACAAGCTAAAAACAAGCCTGGAACTGGCCCACTGCAAATAAGTTATAGATTTACCTGCTTTGGTATCACACTACTAGTTCCTGTTATTGCTTTGTAAAGTGCTTGGGGAAATTAAGGGAGTAGTAGGAGTTACATTAAATTAGATCCCAGTCTAATACAATCTGACCTGTATTTCACAAGGAAAGAACTTATACTTCTGAAATGCTGAGCAATGATTTTTAGAAAGTATCCAAAGTAAGGTAGTTCAGATGGCTCTATGCTACCCTGTTCAGAATCACATGGGAAAATCTATTGCTGGCAATTTTTTTCCCCTCTTCTTCTAATTACCATTAATGCTAATTGACAAGTATATGTTAGTTCAATCTCACTGTTACTCCATAATGTTTAGTTGAAAATTACAATAATGAATTCCAGCTTCTTCAGACAAATGTAATAAAATGGTGATTAATACTCCCCAGGGCTATACTAGAACATGATTCAGGATAATCTACAATGGTTATTAGGTGAAAAGTCTGATATCCATCAGGTCCTGAAGCTGACACAGTAAATGCAAGGTGTGATTAGCAGTGTGATGAAACAAGGAGGTCACTGCCCTCTACTCAAACCCAGGTGCTGTGGCCACCACAGTATGGCCAGAGTTGCTTGGATGAGTATGGACTGGTGGTGTCCTTGCTTCCCCTTGTTCAATTCTTGTGCCTCTATTACTCTCAAAACTGCCCACGCATTGAAATCTGCCCACGGCTACTTCTGTAGGGAATGAAAAAAGCAAACCTCCCACTTTGTTAAATAAAAACTCTTTTTTCCATGGGTTTATGTAGGCTGTGCATAGTTCACAAAATAGAATGGAAATTTGGCATAACTCAGAGACATCCAGCGTCCTGCCCATGCACTTACAGCCAAAAATGTTGGGTCCTATCCCAGATGTGAGTGCTTGCCATAGGTGCCATCCCCTCTCTCATGACAGTGTCACCGAGAAGGCTCATTTGGAATGACACATGGAATGACCTTGGCAAGGAGCCAGCAGGCAGGTGTCCAGTGAGGCTGTGACAGTCACTTTTCCTGAGGAGCTGTGACAAATGGGCCAAGAGCACACTGCTGAGCCCTCTTCCAGCAACAGAACAAATCTGAAACAAATCTGTTTGTCAGGGCCAAGCAACAGGCTGAAGCCACAAGAATGTACAGTACTTTTATAAAAATACACATTTTCTGTTATCCTATACATCCAGTACTGCCAAAATTACACTTTCTATAAGAACAGAGGGAGGTACAGAAGTGGGAGTTCTTGATCTCACTCTGGCAATATTCCATACAAATTCATGCCCCAGAATTCTTACTTTACATAATGCAATTTATACAAACATGTTCCTGTGGTCACATGCTGCCAGGACTGCTGCAATCAAAGGAGTTACATAGCTGGAGAAATGTAGGATGAATTCCACCCTGACCAGATATCCTCTCACACTGCATTGTACACCTCCACCTCCCTCCAGGTTCCATAAACTGAGAAATTCAATTTTGGAAAGGAGTAACATAAGAGATGCACCACCCTTTATTGCAGAATTAGTTTTACAGATACAGATAGATCTTTAAAGTGCAAATGTACACAGAGCTTAATCTCCCAATTTCAAACACTAAAAATTAAATTCCTCTCCATGATTTAAAAAAATGCCAAACAAAAAAGCCAACATCTACCTCCCCTTAAGCCCAAGAAATTGCTGCTAGAACCAAAGTACATGAAGATAGGGTAACAAGATTGTCTTAATACTACAGGAGATCTGACTGTGGCCCTCAATATTTCCATCTCTTATTTCCCCGAGTAAATGAGAAAAACCTCTTTAACAACCTTATGGTAATAAAAAGTATTTTATAGGTGTCAAGGTGATGCAGGGTTGTGTCACAAAGAAGTGTAAAGCATGAAATATCTTGTGCAGGTACATGTCTGTGTGTATATGTGAAAATTTCACCAAGCTGAGAAACACTGCCCTATGCCTTATTTCTTTGAAAATAAAATTTCTTTTCCCTTCCTCCATACCTGTATGTACAAAGTGGAAAAAAAAAATTACAGCTGCCTTTTGTTCTGCAGTGTTGCACATCTGGACAATAAAGAGGTGAATTTAGTCAGGGGGCAGCTCTTAAACCCACACTTTTGGTATTTTGCAGCACCCCCTGAAGCAGCTGAACAAAGGCAGCACAGATTTCACCCACCCTGTCCCATTGCAATGTGGAGGGAAACTATGGGAAGAAAACACAAGGCTCCATTCCAAGAGAGTGTTACATCTATGTATTCTCTTTTTTTTTCTTTTCAGCCTTAACCACTGAACATTTACAGAACTTCCTTATTTACAAGACACTCAGAGGCATCACACAAAAAGTGCTTGTGTGCTGCAGTGCACAAACATTGGCTTTGCTGCAGGAATTGCATTGCTCCCTGAGGCCTATTTTCATGTGGATTTTACTCCTGTGTCACCTTCCTTCTAGCTCTGCCACCTCCTAGACTTCATCCAGAACGGAACAAGTGACACATGCCAACTCACTGCCCAAACCCCATGTGCTCTGAGGTCGACCAAGTGGCAAACAAAACCATATCTTTCTTGTCTCTGACAGGGCATGGAAAGGGGTCTGCCTTCTGACCTGAGGAAAGAGGCCACTACTTTTGCATTATCCACCTTCTAGAAGAAGCAAACAAATGACAAATGCAAACCAGGTTGTTGTTGTTTCTAACTGGCAGGGTTATACACAGGACGTATACATAGAACACTTGGCTTTGTGCAAAAGCAAACAAACTAACCCCCTGTGCTCTCATTTTTGCAGTGGTGGGTATTTGCAGTGACCTGGAAAGCTGTTGGAGGAGAGGTGTTACTTATTTGAATTCTGGAGCACTGTATTTGCTAACTAAGTAAAAAAAGTAGGAGAAGTTTCGCATGTTGTCTGAGAACATGTGAAAATAAATCGATGCAAATATGGGGAAGAGGGCTATCACTTTGTGCAGTCATAAGACAAACTCCACAATGACAACTGAAGGGAAAAGTTTATGAAAAAAATCATGGTTTTCTAGCACAGGATTTATGATTTATTTATAATAAAAAAATGCAGAGTAGAGAGGTTTGGGCTTCCCCCCCCCCCCTTTTCTTTCCTAAAAAAATCATTCAATTGTTTTGGCAAATTCCCTTCTGTTGATTTTAAAAACTGTATAGAATATATTTTTCCCCCTTCACTCACAGAAAAAATTCCTTCCTATTCATTGTGTCTTGTATTGCAAAGGAATGGAAAACTTACAAGGGTGAGAGGTGTTTATCCAAAGTACTTGTTTCAAAAAGCAAACTGTCGAGCCTCTAAATTGTATTAACAAAAGACCTGTAAGGCACTATAAAAATGTGTAACCATGCAGAATGAGTGGTTTTCCTGCCTTAGGCCTGCACAGGCTTCCAGAAACTAAAAAGCACTGAAGTATCCTGTGTGAGCAGCCTTCCCAGAGCCCACAGACATACTCTCAAAGCTGTTACACCACAATACCACAGCAAGGAGAGGAAACCACCTGTGACATTTATCTTCATATTTAAATATGCGTGTGTGTATATATATATTTGTAAAAGAACAGCAGAGACTTTAGTTTGTTTTTAAAGAATATCTCAGTTGAGTTTAACACAATGCAAGCTAATAGTGTGAAAGAAAACAGAAATGTGATTAGGAAAAAATCCCAGAAGTAATATCCACAGTGCACCCTGCAGCCAAGGGGAGTCTGCTTTATCAATCTAATAGCACAAGGACAATAGAGATTTTATCTGTGTTAGAATGATTGTACAGAGTACTCAACAGAAGGTCAGGAGAAATTTCAACAATAAATATTTGTAATCACTCACTATATCTTTCTAAGGTGGCACACAGTAACAAAGTCTGTATTATTTTATCTGGTGATCTTGCTCAAAACTTGGTTTCTTGAGCATAAGAATAGTGGGAAGATGCAATCCAGAGTTGTCACAGAGTAACTGGGAAGAGATTTTGCAAGAGAAAGTTCCAGCTTTGCTGACACTGATCTTCTAGCGCTAAAAATTGACCATATAAGTTCACTACCATGTGTTAATTATATTTAGGAGGCAATGATTCAGTAACCCACTCAAATAATTTACTTCCTGCCTTCAAGGCTTAATTCTCAAAAGCATAAATAAAGAAAATCTGAGTTACATTCTCACTTGAATATTTTGACTTGCACTTTGATGTGTGGGAAGATTTTAACCAAGCAGTTGCTAATGTAGTAAATAATGAAAACAGAAGCAAAATTATAAATATGGCTTGGCAGCTAAATAAATACAATATTTAAAAAAAAAAAAAGTAACAGATAGGAAGGGAAAGGCTTTCAAGAGGGAAGAATTACCTTAAAAACACATGAAAGATACTAGAAGTCTGTGCTAGAATACAGGTCCAAAGTTTTAAAGTTTATGCAGGTCTGAAAGGAGGGACTGTTTACACAGGAATTGGGTGCTGCTCAATAGAATATGCCTGTTCATTAGTTTTATACCAGACACATTTCTATGCTCTTTATAAGATGCATTTATTTAATTAGCAAGTTACTGGTTAAAAATTATAGAGTAATGTACTATAAAACATACTACAGTTGGATATCTAGTCAAAGATTTTTAAAGCAATAGAGTTTAGGATGCTGAGGACAAAAGGAAACCATTAGGAACAGGAATAATCTAAAGTAGTAAAGAAACTATTTTGTCAACCTTTTGAATCCCTTCACATCTAGTGGAAGTTATAGAAATATTAAACACTTTTTCCCCAGAATAACTTTCAGCAAAGTTTCAGTTCAACATGTGATGGATAACCAAGGGGGGGGGGGGGGAAGGAAAAATACAGAACTTCAATAGAGTATGAATTAAGTCTTACTCATTATAGCTTCATCAGGAGGCAATGAAGGAAAGGACCAGCTTCAATAGAGATTCCTGCCATAACTTGAGATAAATTTAGCCTTATTGCATATCCTTGAGCTTTGCTTGTAGTGTAAGAAAGAGGAACAACAAGTTCCTTAAATAAAAACCTTCCAGTGGGGTAGGGACAGAAGCACTTTTTACACTGCTGCAATATCCATGCATTTCATGTACAGCTAAGATGAGTGCACATAAGGTTAAGGCTGTCGAGGGAGAACTCATTCTGACTTACTGATGTGCCCCAAGTGACAGCCAACAGTTTTTATCCAATTTTCCAGCAGAAGATGAGCAGACAGGCAGCATCCACATGGGTTTATGTGCTCCTTCAGAGGTTTGCCTGCACAGGGGTGAGACACACTGCTGGCTGCCCAGGTATCCAAGCCACATTACAGTATTCACCTCTTGTTCCTCAAAAACACAAATCTGAGGGAAATGAGAGGCTGCTCCTGTGCTGATGCCTGCAGGAAGGTGGTGAAGAGTTCATTGAAACTCCTGCTGGGAGGCAGGTGGGATGGAAGGCAGCACCACTGGGTAGGTAGCAATAGAAAGCCAGGCCAACACAGCTTTGAATGAGAGTTTTGGCTGTGCCACAGTTTGATCAGCACAGGCTTGATGCAGCAGTTTGATGGCTTCAGCTGGAGCAAGGCAATCAGGGGAAGGTGCTTTGAGAAGCTTTTTTAATTAATCTAGTTTGCAGAGAAATATTTAAACTAAATGCCTCCCTGTCTTGTTAGCCATGCTCCTGACACAGCAGAGGCAAGGTGGCAAAGGCTCTGCACTCAGCTCCTGAGGAAACACAGTACAGCATTTGGAGCTATATTTTCAAGCATTGTTTACAAAATTCCTGGGGGAATTTGGACTCTGCTGAGTCAATGAAGGCTCACTTGACAAATTAGGGTTCCCTGGCCTTACACACTGCGGCACTGGTTGGTCAATTCTTGGTGCACTCCCTTCCTCCCTGGGCAGTGAAGCGTGGGGAAGGTCCCTCACCCACGGCAGCAGGGTTGGGACCAGATGATCTTTAAGGTCCCTTCCAACCCAAACCATTCTATTTTTCTATTATTCAGCAGCAAGCATTGTTGTACAGATAAAAGGTTTATAGACTTGAGATTAGGCTGGGTCACGCTGTCCTTGAAAATGAACATCAGTCTAAGAGGCAGCACAGTTTCCTCCCAGAGTGAGCAGAATGGCCTCTAATCAGCCAAAGCATTTCCTCCTCTCTTGTTCAGAAACCTTTAAGAGAGAGCATTGCTGCCTCCTCCTTTGTGCATAGACTCTGAAGAAAAACGCCCCTACAGCTGAAATTGCTTCTCCTTTGGATTCTGTTTCAGCTTTCAGCCCCTGAAATTTAAAACACTGGTTTCACCACTAATGTGTGTTAGTAAATTTAAAATACAATTACTGTTCTTGGTCATAAAAGCCTCTATGTTGAGGCTTCATGTCAATAAAGCATGCCAACCACACTGATCTGTCATTGGACTTCTGGGACTTCCACTGGTGCAAACTCAGTCCTGAAGAAGTTGCTGCAGTATGTGTATACAAACAAGCCTTCAATCCACCTTCTCTGTTTCTGTCTCTGGTGCTGGCAGGGGCTTGGTGCCCTATGGGAAAAGCAAGGAAACAAATACCTCTTGGAAGCTTCCATGTCCCTTCTGTACTAAAGGCAGCATCTGCTTCAAGGACAGACACACTACACCTTCAGTGCTGCGTTTCCCCAAAGTCTGCTAAACAGCGATGCATTTTTATTGTAACTCAAAGTTGTGTCCTACAGAAGGCACTGAAAGTTTGGGAATGAGGGGGGAGGGCCTAGGATAACAGTTTGAAGGCTGAGAAGTTACTCAGTGAATTGCATCGTGCCTGTCTCCAGACCTCTGGTGACAAAAAATAGATGGATATCGAGCTTTGGATTGTAAAAGATTTGAAAACTGCCCAGTGCTGAGGAGACTTGGCAAAACTTTCACAGTGCCTGATAATCTCCAGGCAACACCCTGAGGAAACTTGCCCACTTTACCACTTCTGTGGAACCCAAGTGAAACTATAATTTGCTCGGTTTATCCTGACACTTGGGCAGGCACACTGCCTCAGCCTTGTTCTTACTGATTTATTTTACTGCCTACATGCAAAAATAAGGCAGTGAGCCATGCAAAGATCAACCTTTTTCCACTGTTCAAAACCAACTTCCATACGAGCCTGGCCATCCCCTTTCTGAAAAGCACACCAAGTAACATCACAGGAGTCTGCTGTCTGGTTTTCTTTTCCTGGTTTAATGGGACCATGATGAGCAAGCACTAAATGTTGGCCAACAGCAAGTGGAATGACTACAGGCCTGAAGTGTAATCACACCCAGTAATTTCCAGGGAAGGCAATTTATTAACTTGTAACTAGTCATTCTTTTCAATTACAGGGTACTTTTCCTGGGAAGCTGCTTTCTCACTGATCTTTCAGCTGCAATATGCCCTCCATTGCCCTGACACATTCAGATACTCTAGTAAGCTGAACTTTGTGAGAATGGTAATTACTGTGTTAGGGCTGAAGAAAGCCTCAGACATGAGAAGAGATGAAGGCCTCCAGAGCAGTAAACATTTACTTAATATACTATGCCATCTTCCATCAGTCTGTCATGGGACCTTTAAAGTTGATAATTTACAGTAATGTACTATAAAAGATAATTTCTAATTTGTGTTATCATACTGTTGCTGAATTACTGCTTGCTTTCAGTGATGCACACATTTTTGCCAGCAAGTTAGAAAATATCTTTTTGAGAGTTTACTGAAACTCTGAAAAATAAAAAGGGTGTTCCACTTCTGAAGAGTTTTGTGATTACTCCAACTGCATGCACCTGTTCCTTGAATAATTCATATGTCTTCTCAGCACTAAGATCTGAAACGGAAATATTTCAATATAGAGGGCAGGATAGGGGCAGAGTCTAAAGTCAATATACAACGAAGGGAAACTGATCCTGGGGTGAATATGTTGTCATTTTGTGACATGTCTGAGCTGGGCACAGATTGGATGGAGAAATAGAAACAGGGCTCAAATAAAGCTGCACAGAACATCAGGTCAGGATTTCTTACAGATGGATTTTAGACTGCCATCAAGCATGATAACCACACTGTAATTGCATTCTGAGAGGAAGCAGATACACTCTGAGCTGTGCTACTTTAAAAGGAACAGCCATCAGGCCCTATTCTCTGCATGGGTCAGTGTAGGAAAGATGCACTTGAATATCAGGGTAAATTTTGAAGTTTTACTCATTTTTCATAGCCCTCTGTGTCCAGAACATAACTGTGGAACAGGGGAAGGAAACAGCACAGGATGCTGTAAGTAGCCATGATCTGAACCACTTGTGCAAATTGGAGAAAAAGGACCCTGGATTTTGAGATGGGCACCATAACCACATCAAAAAGTGCAACTGCAGCAGTGAGGAGAGAAATGTGCAAAACAGATAATTTCCCCTCAAAGTTACAAGAAAGGGAGGCCTAGGCAACCTCCTAGAATGCCTCTTGGATGCCATCCTGCAGCACATTGAATTGGATTCTAAAATTGCTATGTGACTGCCAGAGATATTCTAAAATTGCTATGTGACTGCCAGAGATTTGATAAAGCTAACACTATCACTGCATTGACTGATGAGCAGCTCACTTCACTTGCTGAACTTGGACTGTGTTCACAAATCTCACAGGCAAGAAGTTGCCACAGCACTTGCATAAATTATGACTGACTCATGATATTAGTAATCACTCTACTGTATGGTAAATTCATTCTTTTTCTCTACTCTCCCCCATCTACCACAGTAGCTTTACAAAAAGCTCTAAGCCTTTCCTAGCCATTTTAATATTTGGGAGTTTTAACTCTTTTTTGTCAAGTCCAAAATTTTACAAACAAAACCAAAAGCCATGCCACAATATTTGTTACAGCTGCAAGTTTGTTATCAGGGTGCTGGGATACTTAAAGCAACTTAAGGTTTTAAGAATTGCCCAAGATAATATTTATCATGTCATCAGGAAATGAAGACTAAATCCTCTTAAGCAATCTTGGAAAGTATGTTCTCCTTCCTCCTCTCACTCCTATCTTCCTAAAGTCCCACAGCATGGCTCTTGGCAGGGCTGGGGCATACTGATGGACAGAAGGAAATTATGTTTCTGGATTTCTCTTGTGCAGTACAGATGCTGTCTCTTCAGCATGGGGATCCCTTTCAGAATGCCTAGAAAAGAAGTTTTCACTATATTTTCCCTCTCATTTCTTTGATAGGTATCACCACCATTCCAGATCTGGTAATCTTTTTTATTGAGAACAGGTTCATTCCCAAATGTTATTTAATCCTCAAAACTGTGGATCATTTTTACAAGAGTGAGTTAGAAATCCCATAGGTTCTGAAACCTGTTAAAGATTATAGAGACATAGAAGGCTGGGTTGGAATGTGATCTTCAGGAACCTGTCTGTTTTATTGCTTCCAAGGGGCTTGTCAGCTTCCCATTTGGCAATTACATAGTGAATATAAATGGGAAGCTAGCTTTTTATTAGCACTAAATGATCAGGTTGATTGACATTAGGGATCTTCTCTATGCAATTTCATTGACAAAAGCATATGCTGAAAGGCATCTCTATTTTCCAATAACACATTACTACATGTAGTAAAACAACTCACTACCCACTATTAAGCTGTAATGTTACTGATAATTTGGAATATGCCTCTACTGTATTATATCTACTATATATTTCTAGTATCCCCACCAAAAAAGTATTAACCTATTTTAAAAATTTGCTTAAACTTAATAAGAGCAAAAATTACTTTTAATAATTTAATCTATGGTTCTAAGAGTCTCTGAAAAAAACATTTCATAGTGGAGCATACCAAGAGGAACTTTCATGGGTTTTTAGACAAACATTTCAATAATTTTCATTAGATCCTTTCCCACTGCTTATGGAAGCCACAGTAATCCCTTCCCCTCTCCTAATGATGTGCTCTATTTGCACCACACTTCTGAGAACCAAGCACAGCCCAGCCAGAGATGCAGCACCTGATGCAATGATGAAGGAAAGGAATTGCTATCATGAGATAAAGGGGTCCATAACACACTGAATTGTAGGACTGTCATTTCAAAACCTTGGTGCTGACCTAACCCTCCCTAAGAGGATTTTCAGTGACAAAATTTCTACCATTTTCTTCAGACAACAATTTCCAGAAGATAACTCTTCTCTCCATAGATTATTTTCCCCCCTACATAGAGAAGCCTTTTATATATTTGTAACATGTCTTCCCTTCCCCACACCTTCAACCTTCTTCGTGGTCTTCTCTGATCCTTCGCTATCCTATTTTTATTCTCTTCACTTGTTTGGATATAGTTTTTTAAATCCTGACATTTTCCATCGGTGTCCCTGGTATCTCTGCAATGTTTATTTGTTCTATATCAAGTACCATATCATTCACATATGACTGAAAGGACTGAGTCCAGAGATAATAGATGCTTTGCAATGTATTTCTTTGTATGTTTTAACAAAGTCTGGACTTCTAGAAATATTTGTCTGAGGCTTTTTGGGAAAATATTCAAAAAGGAAAGCCAGGAGCCATCTGACCTCTCATTGAGAACTAAATTAAGGAAAACATATCTTCAAAGCTTGGTCTGAATTAGCATGATCTTAATTATGCTCTGATGGTTCAAATTTCAGCTGCCCTGGTCAGTCATACAGACAGGTGGCCACTTGAAATGAATACCTGCAGTTCCCAAGATCAAAATGAAACAAAAGGATCGATTAGGAGCACCCTAGAGAAACTCCACAGGCAAGTACCAAATCCTTCAGCAGAACCTCATTTACAGCAGACTCCAGTAACTCAGCATGGAGCCACTTCCTTCCTTGCCTTTGGCCAGAGATTAACCTCAAGATAAACTAATACAAGATATCCCACTGAAAGGCAATGTCCTGCTTTGCATAAAGCTACATTATATCATGGGAACTACCAGAGAATTAATAAGAGTTGCACAAAGGCAAAAGATTTATTTAAGCAAAAAAAGGCTGAAGCCAGAAGTAGTCTGTAGGTCACAGAACTTTTCTTATGCTCCCTCACAGAGTAACAACTTGGATTACAAAAAAGGAAACCATTGGTATCAATGGTCTGGAATGCATACCAATTGCAAATTAATTTCTAAGATGTGTCTTTTTAATTTATTAAATGTTTCGTTTCCAGGATTAAAAAGAAATTGATTGAGAAACAGTATTTCTTCTCATAATATACTCAAAAAAACCAAAACAAAAACCCACAAAAAAAACCTGGAACCAAACAATCCCCACCCAAACTCAGTGCTTAGGAATGCATTAAGGGTTATGGGATTTGGGGATTTTAAATCTCTGAAAACAGGGAGGTCGTGAAAAGTGCAACTGAGATTCATCTATTTGGATTTTACAAAGAATGCAATAGATTTGCATGAAAATTACTCCAGAAAGTGTTACATTTAATTTTTTATAACATGGGTGGGAGTTGAAAATGAACATTGCCATTGCATTTAAATGCTCTCTTCGGGATTTCTTTGACTGTGTCTCTTCCAAAAAAACAGCCTAAAAAGATATGAATAAGTAGGAGTTGTAGGAATATTAGCACTCCTGGCAGGCAACCTTCCCAAAGCTGAATTTAGACTGAGCTTTTGATTCAAAAGAAAAGCTGTCAGCCCTCTTGCTCACCTCATGTTTAAACACAGCACTACTCATGGGGGATAGGTTAGCATCTAAGGCTCTTTGCTGATTTGCAAAGTGGACATGGGAAATAATTTACAGCCTAAGCCCAGACACTCTTCTTCATTCTTCTAACTACTATTATCTCAGAAATAGTTGTCCAATTGCTCAAAAAGTGGCAGAATTACAGGAAAATCTGTGAAATGTGGAGGCTGAGATATAAGCAACTGCTACAGTATTTCTATCAGTTCTATCATTTGGCAGTATAATTACTTCTCTTTTGACTTGTAAAAATTAAGAGGAGAAAAAAAGGAGAGTATAACAGAAAAAAAAAGAAGCTAAAAATAAGAAAAATAAGGAAAAAAGAAAAAAGTAAGAGAGCAGAAAGCAAACATTGGTAGTCAAGGAGGGATTAAAGTGATACCAAAGATTACTAGTTGATACTCTTCTGGGGAAAGAGGACTTACTTAAACTTTATGAAAGCTTTACTCTCTGCTATTTAATCACTAGTGCAGTGCAACTGTGGTGATCACAAGGGCCATAGTTAAAGATAAAAGACAGATTTCTTGGAAGTCCCTTTGATTTCCTGTGACTTTCTTTCATTTCCAAGTAAATCATGAGTCACTAATGGAAATATTTTTGTGAAAAGATACGTTTTTGCCCTTTTCCCAAAGATCACTGTAAGAATTACCATAGGTTTACTCAAAAGAGCCTTAATCCACAGTCACTCACAGAAATAAAACCCATCAGTGCAAAAAGACCAGAAAGGACAGGTTGTGACAGCTGGACTCAAAACCACAAGTATGAATTTTCTAACACACTGGAAAATCACTTCTCTTTGTTACTCCTCCTGTCCTGGCAAAGCCCAGGCTGATCCATGATTTCTATCCCTTACATAGCAAATGCATCATTCTCACTCATGCGCTTATGAATACGTTATAAGTTGTGACTAAATGTAATTATGTAAATGATAGTCATTTGTTTGCTGTACAGATTAATGTCCTGCTTCATTGGGGTCCCAATATGGAGCAGCAGAAGTTTGAGCTTTGCAGCTGTGCCTCGGTGTGGTGCTGCCTCTCATGTAAAAATTAAAATGAAGATGAAATTTGTCTTTTGCTGAGGGGGAACAAAACAAACCATCTCTGTGTTACTTAATACATTATCTATTACTTTCTCCAGGTAGGAGAATCAATCACCTTTCCCAGTGGTGGTAAACTCCCAGGGAATAATTTCATACACCTCCAGCTCTATAACACAACGTCAACGCGTTAATTGGAATCCCAAAAAAAAAAATGGATTTGCTTTTTTTAGTCAAGCTAAGCTTCCTTTGTCAAACTGGGACCTGTCAAGAGGCAGGAAAAGTAAGGTTCTGCTACACTGAGAAGATATGCCTAACAAGGATTTATGTAAAATGGGTTTTCTATCCTGTGAAGGGTTTTTTTGGCAATTAATAGGTTTTCTTATTTTGCATCAGGATTAATCTGTGAGCTTTAAAGGGTGGAAAGAGTGCCTAACAAAGAAAACCTCTTCCAAGAAAAGCAAATACCTGTCTGCTTCACTTGCATGCACAAGTTTCCTTTTAAGACAAATCACAGTAGCAATTCTGTGTATTTTGACTTTTTCTCCTCCCTCTTTAGAAAGTTACCTGGAAAGGTTTGCCAGAAGTGGGCTGCAACACTGTTCTCAGGGTGATGCCATGTGGAGTCCCAGATCAAGCTAGTTTTCAAAGTTAGGCAGCTCATTTCTCTTGTTTACACCAGTGACATTATAAAGCAGACTGAACACAGCTTCATGTTGTTACAATAACAGCCCCAGCATTCATAATGCAGTTATCACAAAGTGCTTATATTCAATTTTCTGTCTTTTGAATGATGTACGTCTCTACCTAATATAGAGGATGCAATGTAAGTAACTCTAGGGAGGAAGGGTGGAAAAAAAAAAAAAAATCTGCCAGACTTCAAGAGACTTACTAAGACAGCAGCTATTTTATTAAAAGTGAGACCAAAAGATACACAATTCTCTCACCGAAGTTCCTTTTACTGACAACATCAGTCCTGAAGCTTGCTGTAATTTCAACACAGCATAGCAATGGAGACAGGAATAGGCTGCCTAAACACTCTTAATACTTTATTAGTAAAAATCCAATGTTCAGAAAAAGGAAAATTGTCTTTCAGGGCCCTTGCATCTAGTAAGAATGAAAGAAGCTGTTCTGCATTTTATGTTCATGCTGCCATCCAAGCCCCTTTGCACAGGATTTTAGCCCTTCATTGCTCAATCAGCTTTCTACTGATTGCCCTTTTATCCCTAGAACTTGACACTGACTCCTTACACTGACTTGCTCAGGCCATCTCTCATTCTAAAGCCGAAAATTTATCTACACAATAAAAACAAACAAACAAACAGGTAGATGGTGACTACTGTGCCTTGCTGGTTCCTCATTTAGTTCTAGGTGATGTAGTAACACTTTCACACCTCAGAAAGAGGCTGTTTGTAAACTACCCAGAGCTTCTTAGGTGAAATACACTGTTGAGTTCACAGCTATTGCCCTTTCAAGTCTCACCCCTTGGAAGGAATATGTCCAGGCTATTTGGAATCTTTCAAAATGCCACCCACAAGGGGAAGAAATGAGTTAAAGTTTTCTAACGTATTCCTGTTTGGTTCACGAGGATTAACATGCATTATCTCATTACATACATACACAGTGAAAATTACAGGCGGGCAATTCATACAGCGTGTTCTTCTTTTATAATTCAACAGAAAATATCCTTTATCCTCATTTTAATCTTCCCCCACATCATGCTCAGATGTTAATCAGTGTACAGAGAGTCTGCCTCCAGTCAGCCCAGATCCATTTCTCACAGTACTTGCACATCACAGAGAAGCACATTTGCAAAGCCACAGCAGAGCTGACCCACTAGGATGCTCCAGGAGCACAACCAACTCAAATATTCATAATGCTGCTAATTTATGGCAAGTGCTTGTCTCCCATCAGGGTTTTCCCTCTGACTGCATGCAGATTCCAAGTGCAATATGACTTCTTGCAAACCAGAACTGGAAGAATTTAGTATTTCAGGAAATAGAAATAGGAAGAGGGAACAACGCCACAGCTTTCCATACTTTTCCTAAGGAAATATTTTTCTAAGTTATTATTAATCATATGTGCAACCAATGATGTTTGAATACCTATTTGGTTAAATAACAATATATGGCTGTTTTGCTTTGCACCAAACGTGAAAGTAATGATGCTCTTCAAAAATTTGTAGTTGAGAACATTGTTAAATGTCAAATATTTTAAGATGATATACAACAACGTAATTTTTTATGTTTGTCATTTCTCATTTCCTTACAAAGAAAACACACATTTCCTTTTTTCCATCAGAGCAAAACACAACAATGCAAAGAGAATAAAACTTTTAGCACTAACTAAACAATCTTGTGCCAATAAAAGCATTTTTTTTTGTCAGAAGAGTCCAGCTAAAACTTTATTACTAAACAATTGTACTGTAAGGGTTGGCCTGAGGACACTGGTTCTAAGCCTCTCCAGGTTATGAATTAGGAAAGGTGCAACAGATTCTGTCAACAAGAGGCAATCTGCAGAGTGATCAACTAATATTCAGGCTACAAATCCAAATACATAAACTCATAACAGCCTTAATTAAAAGAAAGTAAAGGACAATATCTAATAGCAGCATTTGGCAGATGAGAGGATGCTAAAAGCAAAGTGGCCATGCACTACAAGCATTGCACAAGCCAAGCTGTGAGCCTGCAAGCCAGGTCTCTTCATGCTCTCTTGCCAGTATGTCTCAGCCCTTCTATGGAAGGCAAATCATACTGATGCTAATTCAACCCCTGGCTCTTTGGCTAAAACTACTGATATTTTTTACTCCCCATCATAAAGCAAATAGTTTCCAGTACTTTGGGTCTTGGTCTGTACTCAAGATCAAGAGATAAAGGCACCTTTGGAGGAAGCACCTAAGTAGTTCTGGTGAACTGAGATATAATTGACTGCTTTGGCTTTACATAGGGCTTGGGACCCTGGCTCTCAGAAACTCAGGACTCAGTTTGGAAAATAAGGCCCTCCTGACAGGGAGGGAAAAGTGCCTTTTTAAATTCTGCTAGGCTGCAAGTATCAGATAATTGCGACAGTGACACTGGCTAATTTTAGTTATCAAGCTAAATCACTCTCAGCTTGAAAAGACTGCAAAGAAATGCCAAGCTGAGAAATTATTTCAGATCACCAAAAAAGTGACAAGTCTGTATGGCCACTAACTTCTGCTGGGCCCACAAGCTTGCCATAGAGTCTATCAGCTCCACAGCTTTCCAAGCAAAACTGCTGCTTCTCTGTGTAAAATCTCCCAGATCCCTGAATTCCCTCAAGGCTTGGCTTTGTTTCTTTACCAGACTCTCCATGGCAGCTGCAGAGAGCTGTGCTTTCAACAGCTCTGGCAAAAGGCAGCTGGGAATGCTGCTCTGCTGCAGAGGCATTGCTGAGCAGGCACTGAATGAAGCAGACCCGTTAGGCACTTTGGCTCTAGCGCTGGGAGTGTGACAGAAGAAAGCACTCCAAATGCAAACAAACACAGAAAATCCTCCAGAACAGCCAACAGCTCTGCTAAAGCTGGGGGAAAGGAGAGGGGGAAGGAACACACACACACCCCCCAAAAAAATAAAGACATCAAACCCCAAGACTTTCCTCAGTTAGAACCATGACTAGAGAAGGTTAAAGCCCTCTAACAAGGCATGAAGTGCAGACTAGGTGGCAGCAAAAAGGAAGATGTGCATTAAAGGATTTGACTTCTTACAGTGTTTAGGAGCCTAACAAACCATACTGGCATACTCTGGGGGCTGTTGACTGTGCATACAAAGGAGACAAGGTGGGGGGTGGCAGGTTTTGTTGGGGAGTAGGGGGAAGAGGGCGAAGTGTTTTTTATTTTGGGGTTTTTTAACATATAGTTGATTTAGAGTTCAGAAAACCATCTATATGCATAGGCTCCCAAATTCAAATTCCTAAGAAACTTGTCTGTACTTAGAATGAGACAGAACATTTCTTTCAGCCATGAACACAGGACTCAATTAAGTCTTCACAAAGAGCTTGCAGTTTGCCAGAAAGTCATCTACAAAGCTCAAAGATGTGCAGAATTGGGAGCAGCCTGTGTAGCAAATATCACCACCAGGCAAGAGACTCAGGGAGAGGATTCCATGGTGGGTGCTAAGGGGAAACAATGGTTGAAAGTCCTTGTGACATCAGATGAGAGCTCTGCCACTGCTACCTCACACAACATGGTTCAAAAGGAGGGATGTGCAGGTCATGAGCTGGAAAAGACTAGCGAGGAAAAAAAACCAAAGCCAAACAACAAAAACAGACAAGCAAAAAAAAAAGATAAAACCGCAAGCAAACAAAAACCCCAAACCTCACAAAACTAAGACAACTGAGCCCTGAGAAATCACGGACTTGAAAACAAGATAATTTTCTGAAAATAACATTGCTGCCTAAAGACTCTCCTGTCCCCATCTCTGAGCACATGTACCTGGACATTGCTAAAAACTGTTCCTGATAGGGTACATACTGATATTTGATACTCCAGGTATTATTTCTCAGGTTGGTTGTCTCTAATATCATACTTAACTCAAGGATAAAGTATTAGAGCTTAAATAAAATGACACAAAGCAGTTAATACAGCTGCTGTGCCATTCGATAGCTCAGATACTCAACCTGGGCTGGATAGAAGTGTGCACTGAAGGAAGCAAATTTCTGTGGCTTTGAGGAATTACAGAGCTGCAACTGAGACAACAGATTATTTTCTAGCAGGAAAATGGAGAAGGTGAAACAAACATGAATATGAAATAAATACATTAGGTACAGAAAAAAGCCAAAATCAACTTAAAACACTCCAAGTCAGAATTGCAATCCATTCCTGTGTGTAATAGAGATTCCTTCATTTCCATGCCCAAATCACCTTGCTGTTTACAGAGCACAGAGTCTGGAAAATTTTATAGGCACTTGCTTGAAAATAGGGACTTCTCTGTCCAGAGGTGTTTTAGTAGGTGATGAGGGCTCTCTTCAAAGGCAGGCAAGGGAAAGGACAGAGTGAGTCTGACGTGTCTCAGCAGGGCTACTCATTAGGAACAAAGAGGGAAGCCCTTGATCACAGTGTAGAGAGACACTGAGTCTGCAGGCTCAGCACCTAGGCTGATCGCTCTCATGTGGGTCCAGCTGTCACCTCGCAGCAACTCTAAGCCACTTTCCCACTAAGTTCAACATTTCCCTTCTTTCAACCTTGTTTTTGAGCTTCCTAGCCTGAGCTGGCCGAACACAAGGGAAGGAGCACTCAGAATTCCTTCTCTCCCTGCAGCCAGACTTGGAGAAAGAGGCTTTTTTCTCTAAAGTGTCCCTTCCCCTTCACACACAGGTACATCTGCCAACATCCCCCTCTGTTTATGTGGAAATTCCTGTTATTTCTTGCTTATTTAAGGGGTGGGCAAGTAGCTTTCAGTATATGTAAATGAAAGCCTGCAGGAGAGAAGGAGGTGGATCTTTCAAATTAGATTTGCCCATAGCATAGCAGCTAAATGTCGATTTTATCTATTAGGTTATGAACAAATATTCATAAGCCTATTAATTTAATCCCTAAGGTCCTCAAAAATTCTAAATTTTCATAATTTAATGTTTTTATCTACTCTTCAAACCTTACCTCTTAAAGGTATCCCTAAAGACAGGATTTGCTTTCCTGGCCATCGCTACTGAAAAGCTACTTTATGTATCATAGTTCACAGGACAAACATAGATATATGCAACCACCTTTTGAATGAAATGTCTTCTCCTTCAAAAAAAAAAAAAAAAATAATATTTTCTTATTCTTTTCAATAGTAGCATTTTCACTACTCTGATTGGAATATCTCTTCATCATCATTTTCATTTTCTTCCCATTTTACCAAATTTGCCCTGCAAATTTTTACTGACTTGAAAGCATTGCAGAAATTCTTTCCAGGAGTTTACAAGTGTGTGGGAAGGACACTCAATGCCCAGTGCCTGCTAGCAATGAGGTGCAGATGTTTTAGTCATTGCCTGGGCCATGAATTGCCTCTCTCCCATGGAATCCTCCATTGCTGTCTGCAGGTAAGGATTAGTTTGTTTGTTTGGTTTTTTTTTTTTAATAGCTGGGTGGGAACTCATAGGATTCTTAGGCATGGTTAGGGAGCTGACGTCAGAGTACTGATTGTAATATGGCTGATCTAAAGCTGAGACATTAAAACAAAGACCCGATTGCATTAATTTGAAGTTACCACAGTGGGCACAAGTACAGTATATCCACTTCAGGCACCCAGGCAGGGAGGAGGTGTCATTACTAACAAGGCTGCCTATTAATCTTCTGTAGAAGTATCACCTCGTTCTCTTGCTTTACTGGGCCATGGGATTATTTTTCTGCCTGCCCATAGCAGGATGAACTGAAAACCACTTAAAATTTTCAGCAGCTTATACAGATCCACTAATCACAATGAAAATGGTATCAGATGAATATTACCTTGGCCTGGACTCATTGCAGAAAGTCTTGCCTGCGTTGCTGCTTTCAGGACAATTACATAAACACTCACCCACTTCTTTTGTTATTGCTGACAACATCTTGATACAGAACAGCTATTGTATTTCATTCACTTGTTCCTCTGAGCCTTCCACATTTTATCTTTTGTTCTTGTTGGTTGTATTTCAATCTCTCTGATTCTCAGGCCAGAACTGATTGGTCACTGAAAATTCTTTCCAGGACAATATTGCACCTTAGGCTTCACCTTTGTGGGCTCAAGATCAAACACAGCAATCTCAGCAGTGCAAAAGCTGCTGCTATGCTGAGAACATTTTTTTTCTATTTTGTTATATACTTTAGCCATGCAGCCACACAATGCCCACTCCTCCTGCAGCACCCTGACACATTTCTTACATCCACTGACAAGAGCTATGGACAGCAGAGCTGACATCTGCACTCGTGAGCCAAATCCCACCAAAAAAAGGAATTTTTGCAACAATTACTTCTCCAGCTTCTACACCTGATTTTCAGCATTCTGTTTCATAAACTTAGTTACCTTCAGAAAGTGTTTTCTATGTCGCAGTTACTCCTTAAAGATACACCCACATCCTCATCCCTGTTGTGTTACAGGAGTGCTTTGTTTTCTACTTATCTGGAGTAGCATCAGTGGTGTCCAATCACTCCTAACCTGATTTCCAAAGGTCAGAAAGAAAAGGTAGAAAGAACTCTTGCTTCTAATTGCTTTTAACGTTCAAGTTCCCTTCACTTGTCGCCATGCAAGTGGTTTTATCCTGTGCTTCTCTCAGATTCTGCCATATGCAAAATCTACATGGTATCATCTCTGGAATATCTCTTTTGCTGAACAGACAGCCCTTGAAATGTCAGCTACTAAATGGAGTTTAGTAAGCGATAAATTCTCTTCATTTTTTGCCCAGCTGAACCAAAAAAAATAGTAGACTCCCAGTTACCTAACTAAGCCTGAAATATACATATTTTTACACTTTTGTACAGATGTCATGGTTTAATCCAAGCCAGCAACTGAGCATGCCCCAGCCACTCATTCACTCACCCCTGGGTGGGATGAGGAAGAGAATCAGAAGGGTAAAAGGGAGAAAACACATGGGTTGAGTTAAAGGCAGTTTAACAGGGCAAGCAAAAGCCATGCATGCAAGCAAAGGCAAACAAGGAATTCATTCCCCACTTCCCATGGGCAGGCAGGAGTTCAGCCATCCCCAGGAAAGCAGGGCTCCATTGTGCACAATAGTTACAAAATGACAAATACCGTCACTCCAAATATCCCCTTCCACATTCCTCCTTCTTCCTCCAGCTTTACATGCTGGGCACAAGGCCATAGGGAACACAAGATATCCTTTGGGTCACTTGGGGTCAGCTGTCCTGGCTGGGTCCCCTCCCAACTCCTTGTGCACCCCCAGCCCCTCACTGGTGGGGTGGGGTGAGGAGCAGAAAAGGCCTTGGCTCTCTGTAAGTGCTGATCAGAACTAATGGAAACAGCTCTGTGTTATCAACACTGTTTCCAGCACAAATCCAAAACACAGCTGTGGACAGGCTACTGTGAAGGAATAGCTCTATCCCACCCAAAGCCAGGGCAAAAGTTTCCATTTGTTTGGATAAATTGGGTAATTTCAGTATCTTCCTTCAGATGATTTTCACATGTCTGGATCATATCTATCATTTCTCAAAATAGCCACAAATCACCTCAGAAAAATTCCTTCATTTCATTATCGTTCATCACTTTTGGCATTACTCCTAATGAGAGACAGTTTTGTGCTTGAAGTTTTTGCAGTGGCCAAGCAGACTACCCTAAGTAAACACACATTCAGAAAAATCCTGGTTTTTTTCCCCTCACTGCCTGTTTTTGTGATGCATGTGTCACACAGCACCTAGCTGGCAGCATTTTCTCTTGTGCATCTCAGTGCTGTTCCCTGCTGTGCAGAGGAAACAGCTTCTCCACCACATCTCAAACAGACATTTGTGCTACAAGTTGAATTTTTCCTCTATTTCACCTCTGCCACAGAGTTTACTTTTGTCTTGACATTAGCTGAGGATTTCATAGACCAGCCAGAAATTTATTTTTATTTTTCATCTCTCTGAGCTTGCCTGAACAACACACCTGGCTCTTCCTGCACCCAGCAGCAGTGGGGTGCACTGAGTTTGGCTGGTTTCCTATTTGCAGGTCTTTGGGATTACCACATCTGTCCAAACTGCTTCTTATGAGAACTTGTTTATATCGGTTTTCTTCACATACTTTCTTCAGCTGTTCTGATGACTTTTTCCTAATATTAGATTTCCCATTAACACCCCATCCCACACTATATTAATTCTACCTGCAAAAGTCATTTTTTTATGGCTGTACACTTATTTGTTGTCTTGGATATCCCTTAGCTGCTTCCTTGGGAAAATTGATTTTCTGTGAAGCTATTATTCTTTGAAAAAAAAAGAAATAAGCTCAAGTAATCAACACCTTATCTGGGTTTCTCCTGTTCACATGGCACAAAGCACCCATGCTCTGTATCTGCCCTTCTCCTCCCTTCCAATTAGTTTAGAAACTGAGCAGATTTCTTCAGGAGCTTACCCACCTGCCTCAGGATGAGGTCTTCTGCACAGCTCTGTTCTCTGCTGTGCTTCTGGTTAAACCCCCACAGCCTGCACTGCTCTGCCTAATTTACATGAATGCCACAGTCTCCTTTTCCTTCTCATGCCTCACTTTTGATTTAGATACCTTCCAGTAACAGATCATCCTACCTTCTGTTAATTTCTAAGCTGACTTTTATTACAACCTTCCTAAAGACTGCTGTGTCATCCATGCTGCTCACTGCCCACCTAGAGAGTGACCAAGCTGAGAAACCTTTTTATCTGTTAAAGAAGCAAAATACCTGTGCAGGGGCTGAGACACACCTGGGTAATACAATATTGAATTTATGTCATTGGATGGTTTATTAGATTGCCTGCAGTCCCAACCCTTGGGCACCTTCAGATGGCAACTTCTGCAGAGAAATAAGCTTGGGGCTGAAGAGAGATGGTCTTTGCTAAGTTACAGATAGAGCACTACTGCTCCATATAGAAAATAAAAACTAGGTGTGCTTACACATGCAAATGAAATAGAGACATGAAGAATGATCCTGAACAACTGCTTTACACCTCTCAGGCATCACAGGAGGTGAATATTCCCACATGTGCTAATTGCTCTCAGTGTTTAATGGGTGCACAAGGTCACAGAACACAATGCCTTGACAAGATATTAAAGGATTAAAAATGAAAAGGTTGAGACCTGTGATTTGGAAAAAGAATTTGAATTTATGGGGAACAACCATGCAAAATATTAATAAAGTTAGAAATATCTCCTAAAATTGATGAGCACCTACTGGGGTATTTCTATGACAACAAATCACTTTACCTGAAAAATCTCTCACATAAAACCATCCAAATATTTTATTGCTGAAAAAACTCAAGGAGCACTTGCTGGGCTGTTGCTGTTCAACTTATGCACCTAAACTACCAGTCTACATTCTGTGTTGTCAGGGATGTTTGCCAAGAGGCAATTCAGAGCACCTCAGATAAAAGCTGAGTCTTTTTCACCAACTAACCAGAAAGTTTGAGTTTTTTACTCTGGAAAAGCTCCTCATTAACCACCTTCATGACAATAGATACTATTCAATTACCAGTGGATTTATCACTGACATGTCTAACAGACCTTATTTCTCACCTTTTCCCTCTCCAAGAGGGCACACCAGCCTATAAAAATCAGTTACAGCTAATCACATGAAGATATTTTGTTTTCAACATCTTAATAAAAGTGCCAAAACAGAAATATGATCTCAGTTTAAAACTCTGAATTTATGATTTTCCTAGTTTTAATGGGATATTTAGAAAAGGGTTTCAAATCTCTTTGTTCCTCCTTATTGCTTTAGGTTTTTTAGAGCCCCCCTCCTACCTGGGCCAACTAAGAATTTTCCTCATAAATGGTATACCATGGCTGAGCTTTCAAAGTGGGAAGAATGCAGCCAGCTTGTTTGCTACTAAAGAAAAGTCATTTCACTTGGAGGTAGATTGTTTTTTAAAGCTAAATGATCAAACCAAATACTAAACGTCCAATATCTAGAGATCTGACCAGAAAAATACAGTTCAACTGCCTAAAGTGTCCTTGCCAGGACTCTAGGAACCACCTAACAGTTCAAATGCAGAATGTTTCATCCAGTTCTGTGACTAGCAAAAAGAGCTTTGTCTTGTTCCTTCCAAATCTACTCTGGATTACTCATTTTTTGTCATAAAGCCAAGCAGTCATAGGGCTACTAAATCAGTCAGGACACAGAAGCTATTGCAGCAATTTTACTTTGCTTAAAGGACAGCTTGAGCAGATATTGGCCATAATGCTGCAGCCCAAGCTTTCTCTGGTCATCTCATTACATGGGAGAGAGCAAAGTTAAGAGAGTAGAAATCTATCCTAGTATCAAATCACCATTAGTATCTTCACTCAAGAGGGGATTTCTTCACCTCATGGACCAATCTGCTGGAGGAGATGTTCCTGGGAGCCTCTTTGGAGCAGCAATGGGGAATGCTGACTCCTTAGAGGGAGAAAAGGCAGACAGACCCAAAATTTATATTTCCAGATCTGATCAGCTGCCTCACAGTGTTTTATATCTGGCTATATTAACTTCATAGCACCACAAAGCTGCCAAGCAAAATTTCTCATTACAGCTGACTTCAAAGCTTTTTCAGTGAAATTACAGTTTTTGTGAAGCGTAAGTTGGTATGACACGCTGAATCAAGACCCTTCTAATGCACCAGTGTTGCTGACTATGGGCTGGCCCTGCTTGTTTGCAGGAGGAGAGGCTGCTTGTGCTGTGCTGTGCCTTGGGCCCCTGGTGCACAGTTGTCTTTGCTCCTAGTGTCATCTGCACCAGTCAAGCATACAGTGCCACAGCCCCCTGTGCAGGTGAGGTGAAAGCATTTTGTGCTGTACAAGTGCTTTACAGCAGGCTGCCCTCTGGGCTGGCTGGATTTCCATCAACCCCACCCTCCTGAGAGCACAGCATGGCCTCTCAGCCACAGCACAGCTGAGCCTGCCATGAGAGCCTTCCAGCCAGCCAAAGGGAGCACGGGAAGAGCTGAAACAGCTCTTGAAATATTAAACAGATCTTGCCTAACTTAAAGGGAGTGCCTAGCTTAAATATGAACTGTTAGATCCATCTCCCTGCCCACCCCTCAAGCAGCCAGGTGTAAGGGAAACCAATCCATCCGTGCTATGCTAGGCAGAAAAAGTGTCTAGGAGGAAGAAAGAACAGGTGTACATTCAGTATTTTTAGTTTTGCATCAAAACATGGCTCAGTCACTGCCTTTAAAAAGTGATTGTTTGGCAAAAAGTCTGATTTTTCTACAAAATTTTGCTTGGACATCAGTGGGTATCTGCATGCTTGCTTACCTGCGTTTGCATATTGCCTCCTCCCAGCCCCACCACAGCACACAACTCTCTTAAAGCTCCATCATTAAGCATTTCAGCAACCAACCCTTTCACCAAAGCGCATAAACCCACCCATGCTTGTTGCTATTGTCATAGGAGTCATTATTTTAAACATAAAATATTGAACAGGCCACATTCAGCTCTATATGGGACAAAAAACCCAAAACAGCAGGAGCACAGCCTAGCCAGGTAACCAGAAGTGTGTTTGTTTCTAGGGTTGTGCTTAAGCAGGGCAAAGCTCCAGAACAGGAGAACATTATAACGGAGAAACTGAAAAACTTTCACTTGTAGACAGTTATTTTATTATTTCATAACTGGCGATATATAGCATGTAACTATTGCCATATGTAAAATACTGCATTAAACATTAATTTATTTCTCTGTAGACTGTGTGAAGAACTACTTTATGTGCCTTGAAAGAGTACACAAGAAAACATAGTTAACGATCTCACTTTTTAGAGCTGAATAAAAATTGGGAAAACCTAGTCCCCATGAATTACTGCATCACTATCAGCCAGAAAAGCCAGGGGCAAAACCAGATGGACTTTGATTAGGTCCAGATCCAGTGAAGTATATACATATTTCTAAGCCAGCAAGAGAGCCTATGGACAGCAAACAAGTTGAAATGACTGTGTTGAAAGAGAGCGGAAAGCATATGGCATGGATTTCAGTTTTTACAAATGATATCTCATAGGTTCAGGATTATCTGCAAGTTCAAGCATTTTGCACAATCATTGCTTTGCCTCTTGTCAGAGAATTGACTGAAATTGTAAGTTCTAGAAAACTGTCTCAAAGCTGATTAACACCCTATTTCATGCCTCCTCATTTCTCACTCGCTTTTATAGAAAAAAAGTTTCCCTGTAAAGGAATAAGACAGCTATTGGCATTGCAGACTTTAGGAAACCACATATATGAAATTACAGATTTAGGAACATTTAAAAATCTGACTAAATTATGATTCAAAGTATTCACATTATAGCTCAAAAACACTGGGCAAGGAAAAAGCTGCTTTCCACCAGGCAAAGCAGAAACAAGGTATGTTATCAAGTTGTGGATGACACATGGTGTTTAGAGATATTTCCTATCTGCACAGCAAGACATTCCTTTTTCCATCTTTTCTTGAGATAAGACACCCATCTGTCAGATCATTACAGCAATGATAGATAAGATCTCTGCCAGTGCCTATTATTTGACATATTGTATATAAAAAGCAATTCTTGGCCAGAGGGAATTCCCCAAAAGTGGTAAAGCAGGATTCAGCTGAGCTAAGGGCCAAAGTGCCCTAAGCTGTGAGGAAACACTCCAGAAATGAGTCATGCACAGAGCCAGGGCCACGAGAGAGAGGGACACAGCAGCAGGCTCACTGGACAGACACACAGGCTGATTGACACTGGTGACATAAATTATACTTGACTGGCAATAAAATAATCATTAACTTCCAACTTTCAGTCCAATCTAAAGACCACAATTTTACCTAAGCAAACTGTTTCATCTAAATTGTCCAATAATGCGATGTAAAAACTAATGCTAGAGTGAAAGACTGATATTATAAGATGAGCAGTATAAATAAAGAGCTAAGCAATACCATGTATTTGTCATGGCTTAAGCCAAATTTAGAAGGTTAATGTTTTGCGATATGTCTAAACCTTGGGTACCTCCTGAGTCCAGAAACAGAAATGTTATTTTGCTCCTAGAAGCAAAAGGTTTGAGGCCATAATGTTTTTAGGACCTTGTGTTAACAAGTGAGACTGAGGGGACATAGCCATGCTGAATTTTGACCCTTTTGAAGTTTGCAACTCTTTTGCACTACAGTGTACTTTAACATTCATCAAACTATTTTCTGGGTTGTGGCCTGAGGAACAAAAGCCTCCTAGCTGATAAAGGTTGAATATCCCTGATCCAAACAATAAATCATGATAAAATTATGGCTGCACAAAGGACAGCTTTGATTTTTTCTCTCCAGGTATTTGCTCAGTTACTTCAATTTTCTTAAAAAGGTGAACATGTCTTTAAAGAAAAAGTGAACAAACTAAGCCAGCCTTATGCTGCAGTAGCTATGACAACAGACTTTGAAATAAGTGTGGAAAAAGCTAGACCTGAATCTTAATTTAATTTAATTATTTTTTTTCAGTCTACTCTTCACGCTGACTACTTTGCATTTTACTCTGAAGTTCTACAGAAACTGAGATTTCTTACTAACATCAGATGCATAGTGTTTTACGTAGCCAATTCTACAACTCTCATTTAAGTTAGAAATGAAATTACTCAGAGAATTAGTAGACATTTTATCTTAACATCTTCAGATGAAAGCCAGACTGCCTCCTGGAGAATGCTTTACCCAAAGATGCTGTGTCGAGTGCAGACTGGCATATGGGAGCCTTCATGAAGGAACAATCCCATTGGATCAACCATTAGCAAACTGGAGCAATATTGCCTGTCAGAAGTGAGGCTTTCAAAATAAAGAGAGAGTAGAGGAGGTAGAGCTGAAAGATTTTCAGTGGATTCAGTTACTGGGCTAGAGTAAGAAAGGACTTCAGTTCTAACATCTCTTCCTTTTTTCTGTCAGTCCTTCCCTTCTTCCTTGGACAGTGCTTTATAGATGGTATCCACCATCACAAATACTACCACCTTCACTAGTCAGATTTGGCTCCCTGCTCCTGTCTCCTCTCCCATGCCTCTATATTCTTTCTAGCAGAAGGAGCAGAAAGCAAATTCCATCCTCTCCATCAAGCACAGCAGTTTAGCAATCAAGAACACTTGTGGGAAAAATAAAGGAAAAGGAAAGAAAGGAAAGACACTCAGACCATTACCACTAACATCTATTCCTACTCCACAAGTGTTCCACCACCCTCTCTATTTTCTTTAAACAAGACCAGGGCTTGCTAGAGAAGCCAAATCACTTTACAGCTGTGACTATACAGAAGAGGAGTCACCTGAAGCTCTTTTGGAGGAAACCACATTCACCTGTGCTCCCAAAGGCAGTTATTGAACTACAGACACCCAGGAGCTCCCACACCTGACCAGGGCAGGGACATCAGCAGCACCTTTCCCCACTGACCCCACTCAGCTTCTCCAGAGGCAGCCACCCCAAATTTACTGCTGTGGATTGTAGGGCACCCCTGCAGAGGCTGGCAAGGCATAAAATACAGAAACAGATGGGCATCATGCTATTAATTGCTTATAAATTCCCTTATGAACTGATTGTTGAGTAATCAACCCTCATAATTCTCTCAGGAAGCCAAAACCACATAAGAAATCACAAAATACAAGCTATTCTTTTTCTTCAAGTCTGATACCCTCAATTTTTTTTCACTTAATTCTCTCAGCTTTCTCAGTAAGGTGCCTCCTGCTGCAATGAATGAAGACAGACTGGCAGAACAAGGACTGGAAGTAAGCAGCCTTAATCTGCATTATCCTTTTCACCAGTGCATTGACTTGTAGACTTAGAAATTTGTACAGAGACCATCTCATATGTAAGCAACTACAGATATATTCACAAGAGGAGCTGCTTGGTCATCAGACATCTCCACCTGTTGAGGAGTATGAGCTGCCCCACAGACAAACACATTACTCTTATTCCCTGATCTATCCTCTTTTCAAACTGCAGCACTCTCTCACACTTTTGGAGATTTCCCCCCCCATTTCCAGTATCTTGGGTGCAAATGAAGTGATGCAGTGTCCCATCTATGACTTGCAGAGTTATGAACAGTTAAGAGGTACTTACAGAATTCACCTGCAGCTTCCAAGCAGCTGAAGACCATCACCACAACAAGTCCTAAGTGAGAAGCAGAGATCCAGGGTTTACTGTCCGCAACGAAGGACAAAGATATTTGTGTAACCCCTAAGGAAGAAAAGCTGTGACAAGCACAAAACAAACATAGCCCTAGCTCACCAAGGCACCGTTTGCATTTCATACAGGACTGGAGGCAGTTAAAAAGGACCTGCCCGAGTCACAGCTGCAACTTTTTATTCTAATTTCCCACCCTGGGAGGGGAGAAGCGGCATTAACTCTTCAGTGGCCGGCTCAGGGAGGGTGGGGCAGGGTGTGATGCTCAGAGCCCTCCTTGTTTCTGAGAACTTTTTACCAATACATTTGGAAATGCTCCTGGTGTATTGTTCAATCTGCACTCTCCTTGAAGCAATGATCTTTCTCTTCCACTCTCAACAGAATCAGGGTGAAAGAGTCTTGCCATACATTTTGGCCTTTCCTTATGTATTACAAAAACCACCTCTTAACAGCATCTTTGCTTCTGCATCCACTACGCTCAATGCACCAAGAGTTCATTTGCTTTCTGATGGTCAGCCTTGTGAAGTGCATGCACAGCAACTTTTAAATTCCTCCTCTTTAAATCAGACAGGATTTTTTAAAAACCTTTTTCCATTGGCTCCAGTGGGCACTGCATGCTAGGGAAGTAAAAGAGCCACATTTCGTACTACAGTTGATATGGTCTTTCCATTTTTGCTCTCTCCAGCAGGCAACAGCATTGAGAACATTGTTTCAGTCTCTCAAGTAGCAAATTTGAAAGTTATTCTGCTTTTTGTAATCATGGAATGAGTCATGGGCACTTGAAGTTTAAATCCCCAGAGGCAGCCAGCTTGGTCTATTTTCAGCTCTGATGACCCGTAGAAGGAATTTTTTTTTTTTTTTTGAGGCATGGAAATTGGATTTTTTCCTTTATTATATATAAACAATCCTCCTAACACGAGAAGGAAAAAGTTCATATTAGAAGGCAATGTTTATTAAAATATCAGCTTCTCCCTGCTGCAGGAGGATTATGAGCATCACTGACTTCCTTCTCTGTTCCAACAATCCCTTGCCAGGTTTCTCAGAGAAGCACTTGTGTGGTTGCTGCTCCTTGACAGAGAGTGTCTGGGAAGTTCATCCTTTGTGTGAGAACAGTGCTGCAAAGAGGGAAAAAGAGGTGCTGAGTTTCCTGAGGAGGTGGGTGACAGAGGAACCCCCCTTTCCACATGGGGCCACTGAGGTTGTCTGTAGAAGCGTGAGATGAATTATTTCCTTTCTAAGAGTCAGTCTGATACAGCCTGGAGAATTCTCTTCTCCGAAGGAAAGGCACATTTACTGCTGCATTCCATACCTTGTGCTACAGTGTACAAACAGAGACAGAGGCATGGCACCACTAAAGGAGAAAAGTGAGGATGATGTGATGGTCATATGCAGTGACATCTAGCAATGAAGTGACCCAGAAATGACACACTCAAATAGTGCAGAATGAGTATAAATTGGCTGATATTATGTTTTAAGTATTGCAAAAGGCTCCATGTAATGGCTCACTGGAAAAGGTATTTAGTTTATTTAAGTCTTAAGGATCTATTTTTTTCTTTATTTATTTCTTGAATTCATAAACACCGAAACAAATCGGGATTTTCAGTGCAGAGATTTAGAACTCAGGCTACAGAAGCCAATTTATCACTTAAGATGCAAAAATAGTTCTGTCTAAAAAGGGAGACTTTCTTATTTAAGAAGGAGAATCTGAAAAAGAATACCTAATTAAAGTGTTTTCTTTGGGTTTTTTAGGAGAAAAATGTATGAGAGATGACATGTATTTAAATCTTTAAAAACCTAGTCTCTTCCATGGGTTTAATTTCATTTCTGTAGTATGAAAACATATCCTTCTCTTGTTTCTCCCAGTTTGTTCTAGGGCAGACACTTAAGTAAAAATGCCTTTTTATAAAGCTGTCTCTCTATTTGCTCAACCTGTTTTTTTAATCTGTGTTTCTTTACAACATTTGATGAAAAACTACTGACTGTTTTCCGGAGAGAAAATTGCTCAGTCAAAGTTCCATTTTTAGTTGCTGAATATTAGCAGCACTTCTGTGCACTCTGGCCATTAAGGATGGCTTCCTTATTTTCAATTCCCATTCTGCTTCTACCCATTATCATTCTGGTTGCCATGCAAGTGTGATTTTAAACCTCCTGGTGTGACAAAAGCAAAGACAATAAAAGATCTGTTGACTGTCTAAGAGTCATTTAAGGCTATACAGGTACTTTGAACAATTCCTTTCCAGGAATGTCGGCTTTCCTTGGATACCCCCTTGCATGACCAGTTTGTGATAACAAGGTCTACACACAGATCCACATTCCTTCCATCAGTCAGCAGATGACTGCCATTTTCTGGAGATTTTAGTTTTGTTTGGTTGTTTTTTGTTTGGTTGGTTTTTAATAGAATCCCTCAACTACTGTTAACATGTAATCTTGTTTACCTGTTCCTTAGTAATTTAGAAGAGCTGTCAAAACCCCTTCAGTATAGAATACAGTTTGCAGGGATATTCTTTCCTTTCCCTGAATATTTACAAAGCACATAGCATCAACCTTTTTGGGTTCAATACTTTAAATGGTGTGAACTGTAGAATAATTGTGAGGTTATGAAGGAAATTGTGATTTATACTACTGCAGCTCAGGCCTCTGACCCACCTGTGCTCTTCTGTAAAAGGGAGAGAACACCTCATGTGGGATAGTCAAAGTTTTCTCATCTCAGAAGTGTTTTATTTCCTGAAAATCAACACACTAACTGTTCTAAATGGCTCTAGAGAGTTCTACCAGCCCTGACTTGCACTTTTCAGACACAAGCCTTAGGTGACTGATAGTGAGTAAAGAAGCTTCATACACAAGGAAGGGAAAGAAAGATGTCTTTGAGAGCACATGGCTGCTTTGTGTTGGCTTTCCGCTGCACCCTATGCCCAAGGAGTACTAAACATAACAGCAACATTGAAAGCCTTGGCACAAAAACCTGCCGTGTCTTCCTAAGAGCAGTTGGGCCATTAGTGCCGTTCAGTCAGACAGAGCACGGCTGTCTCAGAGCTATTAGCTAGATGGGGAGAGGCTGGGAGTGAGAAAATGTACTGGAGGATCACCCTGAGCAATTGCTTGGCTCAGCTGTGTGAGAGAGGCAGCCTTGCTGCAGGGCTGAGGGATGGTGGGAGCCAAAATGGAAATCAGCACTTCATGAAAGTTAATGACCAAGGATATACTTCTGATGAGTCCTGACCATAGCAGGATTCAAGTGCAAAGCACTGGACTATTTCCTCTTCCATTGCTCCCTCTTGTTTTTGACCAGTTTCCCTCTCTTTTTTGTTATTGTTCCCATTAGTTTTTAATATGTGCCTTTGTGAGAAAGCCCTGAGTAAGACACCTCCATCATTTTCTTCCATGTCCCTATCAGATCTGACTCAGCTGGGCCATCTGTTTTCTTCTCTACTTTCCCAAAAGTAATATTTCAAGTGAGATTAAACATCCTCTTCCAGATAGCCCACTTTTGGTACAAAAGTTATGCATGGAGCCAACACTGGCAGATCTTAAATCATCATCCTGCACAGAGAGGGGCACTGGTGGTCTGAGTTCTAGGCATGAAGTATGTGTATACATCTATGCTGGCCAAGACTGAATGTGACACCATAAACAACAGTCTTTGTTAAAATAAAATGACATTCTCATAATAACTTTATTTTCTTTCCTTTTCATCTGCATATTTATCCCTCTATTTGAGCTGGCATATTTTAATGCTTTTTTAATCTGTAACCAGCTCTGCAAAAACTAATCATACTATAAGCATTTTTTGTAAAATTCACACAAGTGGGCAAGGCATGGCAGATGAGTTACAGTGTTTGTTCCCAAATACTGGGTCAAACACCCAGATTGTGCATTAGAGAGCAGGTCTAACACTGATGAAAGTGTGCCCTGCCAGAAGTGCCCACGCCAGCTCCAGCATGATGGTTGTGTCTACACAACACAGCCCTGAACTCATTAAGTCTCCTTGCTGGTTTGAAAAATTAGAATTTTATTCCAAACTCAGTCATTCACTCTGTGACCACAGGCTAAATATTTCCTCTTTGTTTTCTGTTTTCCCAGTTGTTAAGGACTCATAAAGATTATTCTCATTTTTAAGGCATTTTGAGCCATATGGGATGGGGTGGGGGGGGATTCACAGGCATTTATGCTCAATTTTGATGATTAAGGGTGAGTGACATAAAGCAGGAAAATAACCAAGGAAAAAAATCTCTTCTAAGTTTGGTGCTATAAAGAAAGCTCTGGGATACATACGCAAGAGACAAATCTAAAACCAAAGTAATTCCAATAGAGCTTGTAAGATATAGAATAAGTATGAATACACTTTCAGTATTCTGCCTTATCAAAACTGCATTTATGATGGAATAAAAAATTATTGCATTGCTAAAGGAACAGTCATAACTGTGAAGAAAAAACGTTGAGTTATTATGGCAGACTACACAGCAACAGAGCATTTATGGCTCCACTCAGGGCAGACTGCTCTGTCAGGATTTTTCTCACATATATTACCATATAAACTTCCTGTGCCACTTGCAGTTTTGCAGAGTTCAGGTGATGAAAGAATAAGAGGGGGATAACTTTACTTATTGCTGTGGAAACCTATTTATCATCCATGTCTAGAATTATTGTCTTTTTACTTGAGTTGGAAAAGTGTTCATTAAGTCCCCGACATCTTCCCTTCACCACAAAGTTTCTTTCTTCACAGATGCATGCACACCATTATTATTGGAAAATGTGCTTTTACAAATTGTGCTACCAAGGATGCTACCACCTCTTTGCCATCATTGTGCAGCACTGGCTTATCAGCTCAAAATAAATTACAACAGCACGGGACTGTCCCAAAATTCGAACACACAAATAGTAACCTCTTTGTCTGACTATTTCTGGCATAATGAATAAGCTCAGTGGACTGCAATTTGAATATTTCATGACAGTTATATGATTAACTCATGAGGTTTTTGAGATTTGATGGGCAGTATGATCAGGTCTATCTTTGTACTTATCAAGGAGATACATCCTTTTGGTCTCCATCTAATGTTTCCTTTGCTACAGCAGTAGCAGAACAAATTCCAGCCTTGGCTGGGGAAGAGAAGGAAGGGGTTGAAAAAAGACTATCCAAGTTTGCTGGGATTTTGAGCTGCTACTCTGCCTCCAAACTTATTCATTTCCATGGCAATAACAAGGGAAAGTACAGCATCTGTGCTGCAAAGCTTGCAGACAGCTTTTGAAATATCAGAATTTTTTGTGGGTACAGATGATATTGAACATATGGTGTTTGAAAGAGTGGCCAACATTGCAAAAGCCTTTGGAATCATCTGATGTTTTATTTTGTATTTCCCCACCCTCAGCTTTTAAGTCTGTCATATTTTCCTAGTAGCAATATAGTGACCCATTTATGGCAACAGCTGCACGTTCAACTTGTTACTAGTGATGTTATTTATCACAGTGGAAAGGAGATATTCAAGAATACAACAATGACCCTAAATGTGAGGGGGAAAAAATAAAAACAAAAAAGGGCATTGCTGGTACTTCATTGTATGGCCTAGATTGTCTTTCCATAACACAAAAAGATTACTTGGTAGGCACAAGTTGACTCTGCATGCTCGTGTTACGTGTGCAGCTGAAGCAAAAGTCCTTCCTCATCTGTGAGTACAGTGTTCTGGATATTTCAGGCAGAGAGCACAGCAGTTCCTATCAGTGATGTGAAATGTCACTCTGAGCTGGGAAATGCCATGAAGCATGAAGTGATGAATTACCATCATTTTTGCCAGGCTTCATAATGCACAGTGGCTTCATGTTACACTGTTTTTACTTGTGCCTGTGTTATTAATTTGGTTAGGAAATATCTAAAAAGTAAAGCCTTAAAAAATAGCTCTGCCTTGTTTCATTCTCCCTTAAATTTTGTGCAGTTTTTCTCAGCCTTACATTTAAGCAAAACTATTCTTTCTCAACTCATGCATTATGCAGTTCCCAACTCTCTCCATGCATCATCTGTCTCATGCTGAGGGATTCTAGTTGAGACAATTGCATCATACCACAAATGTGATTTTCTGCCATTAATTCTATGGAAAACCTACTCTGGAATAGTTTAATTCCCTGCTATTTTCTGGGTATCTCATTATTTGTGAATTCAGGCTGCCAAAGCCTGTCTGTCTAAAATAAACCTCCCAATCCCGAGGTACCAAATTTCAGGCTTGAAAAGTCTATAAACTTCTGCCTTGGGCTGTATTGAAAACCTGAACATCAGTACTTTAGGGCATCAGACTTTCCATTTTGACCCAACATGTCATGAGACACTAATCCAAAACTGCATCAAACCAATCATTCAGATGAGTAACTAATAATTTATTCAGAAGTTGGCAAAGAGACATCCTTCATATTTTATATGTGTCTGTCTGTGCTCTGCAACCAGGCAAAGCAGGGTTGTAAGCCTGTATATCTTTTTTCTAATTGCTTGCATCTGCATTTCAGCCAGACCAGTTCAGAGTAAATATGGGACACATCTTGCTTTCTACTCATATCTCTGCAGTTTCAAGTCACCCAAATGAGTTTACAGTTGGGATGGTCTGTAAGAGGTGGCAGGAGAGTGAGAAACTTCTGCACACCGACAGACTCCCACAGGATGCACACATGTTGTATCAATCAGAATTAAAGGAATTTAATTCCACCACCAGGAACAGATTAAAAAATAGCATTCAGAATTCCATCTCTGGAAAAGGATGTAAAGCTAGTGAAGGGTGATGAGATTATTCATTGAAAGCTCTCTTGCAGTCAGCTCATGGGAAGGCTGAGGGGAGGTTATAGTACATAGTCAGTGATGGCTTTCAAATGCTTCTTTGGTTTATAGTGCTTCTGAAGTGTTTCAGGAAAGAAAAAACAACAACAACAAAAAACCCCCCACACAACAAAACAAGCAAACAAACAGAAAAAAAGAAAAGCAAAGCTAAACAAAGATATGAAAATGGAGGCTTTCAAAACAAAACAGAAGAGCTTTCAACCCCTTAAGGAGAAAATAAACCTTCATATTTGGAAGACACGTACATGGAAGTGTCAAGACTCAACCCCATGGCAAGGGTCTCAAAACCTTCTACAAGGAAGAAATTCTCTTTAGTTCCTGGCAATCTGAAGGATGTTTTCTGTACTTGATGCAATCAGGTCAGCAAGTGGAGATAAGAAGAGAGTAAGTGGGAACACAGGGCCTTTTCATATTTGACCAACCTTTATATCTTACTTATGAATAATTGATTTGTGAGTGATCTGCCAAGCTGGTTTATGTTACCTGGTTGACAGCACTCTGTACCTAAGTCCTGAGCATGAGCTGCACAGGGCATGGTGGTGAACACTCCACCACAACCAAGGAGACTTTTTGCAGAGGCAGCCTAGGCTGAAAAATTAGAAATGGTGGAGGAACTAGTGAGTTCCACAGTTCCACTTGTGTGGTTCTGCCTTCTGTATTCATTCCTTGGCTTTTGGACTACAACTTCCAATAAGAGTGACAAGAAAAAGGTTGTTTTCTCTTTTATATCATGAACATCTGCTTATGGGGAACTGTTTTGATGCCATAAAATCCTCTTTAATGAGCCAAAAAAAGAACTATTATTGTATTACATATTTCTGCTTGGTATTAAAATAATATAGATTTCATTGTTTGTAGCCAGTAGTTCAAATAATGTTTGCTTGGTTTTGTTTGGGGTTTTTTTGGCAGCAAAGGAATCCACCACTAACAGGATTTAGATAAGTAATTGCATAAGATTCCAGGGCTGAAATGCTCAGGATGACACTTTAAACTTGAAAATTGTTTCCATAATATTCATCTCTTAAATATGGTGCCTCGAGATGGGTGGAGGTGACCATCTTTTGTTTTGCATTACAACTCTAGTTGCAGAGATGGCCACAGAAAGAGATGTACTATGTCTGTGGAATAGAGCAATCAGATGTACAGGATGAGCTTTACAACAATTTACATTATTGCTCTGTAATGTGTTTTGGGTTTGTTTTTTTTTTTCTAGATATATTTTAAAGTCAAGGGTGGAAAAAAAAAATTAGAAGAAATAATAGGATTATTGTAGCTTTCCCCTGCAACACTTTTGCAGCCAAAATGATATTAAAGGGATTGAAGTAACCTTAGCATTGCTCCATAGCAACACCATTCCCTCCTCCTTTCTGCCAGCCAGGCAGTGAGGCTGTCTGGGGCATTGTCTCACCTATTCAATGACACAGCTAGGGAACGAAAAGGGTGAGAAAAACCCTCCAAAAGCAGAGTAGGAAAGATGAAAAATGTTACCAATGGGAACAGAAGCTTTTGGGGGAAGGTGGGGAGCAAGCAGAGACTGAGATTACGCCTGCAATGCTTTACTCATGACAGCCTCACAAGGGTGTGCAGCACCACCTTTTCTTTCTGAGTTAGCCACCTGGGGAACTCAGACCTTAACACTTGTACATTTGACATCCAAGCCATCCTTTACAGAGGCTGTGGGCTCTTCTCCAACCCATTCCATTTCCCGTTTCCCTGTTTATTCAAGTTACAGTTTAATGGCGTAATTAGTTGCAGTCTAATGGCTTTCAAGCTGAGGAAATAGGTAAAAGACAAAACAAACGGGTCAATTTGAATAGAGGGGATATGGCTACAGACAAGGAGGGATCATCAAATCCTCTCTCCTGAGCTCCCAGAAAACTGAAGGCAGCTCAAAAAAGGGTTCATAATTTCATAACTACAACATGGAGGCAGTTTGCTGTGTTGCTGTGTAACAACAGCAAAAAAAACCCAAAAAACCATTTCATCTATTCACTTTAAGCATCTCTTACTATGCCTTTGTGGAAACTGCAGCTTGGTTTCATTGTGCTACTGAAATGAGCCCAAGATCTTGTGCGACATTTCAAATAACGAGAACAATGTATTTCTCCATTACTTTACTTACTTTAAGCACATGTGTTTTGTAGTTAATGTAGTTCCTGGTGTTGTGAGAGAGCAATGAAAATGAAATCCATGCTTAATGCACTGAACTTTGACAACAGCAGCTGCAACTCAAAATTAAAATCCACTGCTTTGCTTTGCTCTCAGGGTCTGAACCAGCATTGAGGAAGTGCTGCAGTGCACTGTGAATGAGGACATCTGAAATGAAAAACGCCTGAATGGCTGCCCAAAGGACAGATCAAATGTCCAAAAGCAAACAGTGATGTGCCAGGCTGTTTGCTGAATACTCAGGTGAAATCAGACAAAACCCGTAAGCTGTGGAAATTTCAAGACAAAAGAGAGAGACTGAATTTTTATCATCTGCTGCAAGGCACTACTCATGGAGATAAAGGACTCATTTAGACTGGCTGACTCGACCCAAAAGCCAGAGGAGGCATTGAAGGCAATGAGGTTTCTGCCACGGGTCTCAGAGCACTTTAGATCTGGCCAGAAGACATGCACACTACAATTTTGGATTTAGTTGTCTCGAGGAGGGGTAGTGTATTTTTTGTTTGGGGTTTTTTGGGGAGGTGGGGCAAGAACTGTTGTGGTTTTCCAGACAGCAGCAGTGGTGAACTGAACATTAGTTATTTTTATCAGTGATCTGATGATGTCCTTTAGGTGTTTAACTAAATTTTATAATGACCGAATATATCCAGGTTTTGTTCTTTTGGTTTTCCCTTGTATCATCAAGGATCTGCTTTGGATCTGAGGTTGAAGGAGGAACGATGCAGAGCCCAGGCTGCCTCTGAAGGAGCATTCTCTAGGTTAACCTTTGCTGAGTGCCTGGCAGGTGTCAGCCTCAGCTGTGCCCTGCCTGAGCCAGGTGGAATTCTCTGCAGCGATTTTCTTTAAGTATCTACTGTAGCAACAGTGGGAGAAAAATCCAAGGGAGGAAGACACTATGGTCTTTAAAAGATTGTGGAGGACTGGCAGAAGAGTCGCTGGTGCCACACTTGCCTGTTTGCAGGGGATGGTGTCTGTGCCAGCCAGAGCTCACCATTTGAAACTGGAGTCTTCCTGCTGCCTGCTCTCCACAGAAGAAGCAGTTTCTAATCATACAGGGTTCAAGGCAAAAAAGTCTCTCCTGGAGGGATAAATGGCAGGTAGGAAAATAACACAGACCTACTGAGGCTGAAATTTGACATGTAAACTTAATCACTTAAAATGAAAGAAAGTGACAAGGCTTACAGCTGAATTAGGTTCCTAAGATGTAAAAGATTATTGATTCTGCTAAATAATACAGTCACATTACTGAATGTGCTTCTTGTTATATGTTAATGGCAATAATGTAAATATCTTGCAGATCTCTGTGCGCCATTCACCACTCATTTTCAATGAGGAATAGAAGTAGCAGGAGTCAATAGGTCTGACTCTGCAAGCTTTCATTCTTTTTGCAGTTAACTTTCCATGTATTGAAATGTTCTGAATACAGATTGAGTTGCTTTGTTCGATATTTATTATTGTTCCACCTGCGTTGAAATGGGAACAGCTATGGCTTTGATAAATAGATTCAAAGGCAGTCAAAATTCATTGTGCTTCTTCTAAATGCTTTCCTGTCCTCTGCTGGAGCTCTTTTTGATAAACTCTTCCAGCAAGACTTCTCTTGAATCAAAATAGATATATTTCTTGCTTTCACAGAACACCAGAGCAAATCCTTTCTTTCAACCAGCTTGTCCTATGTCACACATTTGTCCAATTTTTTGAGCAGCCAAAGTCTGCTCCTCTTTTCCATGTTGAGAGGCATGATACTCCTTCTTAAATCATGGGGGCCATGCACATGACAACTGATAGATAATTAAAAATAAAGGTGTCAGAATCTGGCAGCAGAACTTCATTAGCTTTCCAAAGCATACCAAAGAACATTCATTATCACAGTATGAAGTATCATAAATAATTAGTACTAAATCCACACATGCCAAGTGAATGATCACTATGACTTCATACTGTGATCAACTTGCCTGTTTATTTCATTACTGTGTTCATTTGCAAGCTCAATATTTTGCCAATTCTGCCACACACACTCATTCTCCCAGCATTTGTGTGAAGAAAGAAAAAAAGAAAAACACGACCAGGATTGTCTTGCTATTTTCTTAAGTCACGACACCAACTAACTATAAATATTTCACAAAAAAATAATAGCACAATCTTGATTTAACTCATCCTTAAGACACTTTGTTTTTGAAGGTAGGATAATATTACAAATTACAGTTGTAAATTAAGCCAATATTAAGCGTATGGCTGATGTAAACCTTCTGAAAACGCAAGAAGCTGAATTTAAAGATGTATATTATGTGTATAAAGTTCTTCTTCAAGAATTCATATTTGTGCTGTTCCCTTTTCCTTTTATTCTTGTCCTCACTGAATGAGGACTTTTTTCTCCCAAGAGGAGAACTGAGTGCACAGAAAAAGAGCATTGAAATTACTCACTTACATACACACACAGAGTTTTTATGTAAATATGCATTTAAATTTACTTCCGAGATCACCCTTGTCAGCAGCCCAGGATGTAACTCGCTGAATAATGAAAGAGGGGCAGCATTAGTTTGAAGTGATTGTTGTGTTTGTTCTGTTATTAAGTTTTGATGCCTGGTGCTACAGGGCAAGGCAGTACAGCAGGGCTAAATGGGGAGAGGAGTATGATGAAAATGTAACTGGAGTCATGCCCCAAGAACCTGGGAACAGCACAACATGGAGACTTGAAGGCATGAAAGAAATGAACAAAATAATCCACTCCTCCCCTTACGCTTCCTTTCCTTTCTTTCTCTGCAAATCTCCTACACCTGTGCCTGAAAGACACCTCCTGCTTTCACCTTCTCTTCAGGTTTAATCCAGACATCTGTCTTGAAGTGCCCTGTTTATTAAAACTTGCTGTTGAGTGGAGCACTGCTGACAGTTCAGCTGGCTGGAGTGCCTTGCTGTGGCCCCAGGACAGGAGAGCAGAGCTGCAGCAGGTGGTCAGGGCACAGGAATGGCTCTCCAGCCCCTGCCCAGCAGTGGCACCCAGGGCTCCTCTGTGAGCTTCAGCTGCTGCCAATTGCAATAAGTAGCTAAAAGCAGTCCATCTCACTGTTGCGCTATTTCCTAAATAATCCACAAACGTAATAGTAACAGGTTCACCTCAGAAGTGACTATCAGTAAAAATTTTCCCACTCCTTAAAAAAAAAAAAAAAAAAAAAAGAAAAATAAATTCCCCCAACAGAAATATCTATTATAATAAAATTCCTGATACAGGAGGGAGAAAAACAGTGAGTGCATTTTAGAAGTGTTGAAAGATTTCAATTAATTTTCCATTACAGAATTGCTCATTGTTTTGAAATTGTACGGAATGAGAACAGAAGGTTACAAAATTATCACAGCAGCATAATTCAAATTACAAGATTATTTAATTTTTTTTTTAATGTTCCTAGCATTTATGGATGGGGAAGAAAATGTACACAGTCTAAAATATTTTCAGAGGCTCCATTTGGCTCCATAGTTGAGCAACTGCCAAGAGGCTGCTTGGTTGTAATTCCCAAGAAAGCACTGAAGTGGCAGAACCCAACTGATCCCAAGTTTTCACTGGACTGAGTAAAAGACAAGGCTGTTAACAGCACTTGCTGAATCGAAGGGAAGAAGGGCACAGCCACATTTCTGCCACTGGGCAGCATTGTCTGGATGAGGGCAAGCTGGGGCTACCCCTCCTAGAACAAGGTCCTGCCAGAGCTTGGCACAGCTGCACGTGGAAGGCTGCAGCTTTCCTCCCCCAGAAGCAGCAGGAAATTGTTGACAGCAAGAAATGGAGGGAAGGAGGCAGCTCCTAATGCTGCTGCCTGGGTTTGGAGCCCCCAGTCCTAGTGTGCCTGAGAGCACCACGAGCCTTGCAACAGGTTTGGGACTGTGACACCTCACGCTTAGAGGGGGGAGATGCTGCTGGTCACACCCCTGAAAGCCAGATGCCTTGAAACAGATAGAAGGAGTCCTGACGGAGCTTATGAGTCAGCTAATGGAATTCACCAGATTCCACAGAAAACTAAATAACAGGGTTTTGTGTCAGAGAGAGACTGCAGGGAGCCTGGTTGTCACCTACAGAAAGTCATGGGAGAGACTGTTCCTGTTCAGTAGTTCATTTTCAGAAGGTGATTTAGCCACTTGTTTTACTCAATTGAAAACTGTCAGCCTGTTATTCATAAGAGAAAATAGATTACAGAGCCTGAGAAGCTGTCTTTTTTTCCTTCACAATGGTTTCAAGCAGGTCCTCCAAACTTGACTGGCCTGGGCAGTTTCCCTCAGCTCTCCTTCCTCTGTCTCAACAGGGAGGTATATCATAGCGAGAAATCAAATCAAAATTTACTGCAAGATTAAAGGCTCTGGAGATCAGAGCAAGTTGCAAGGAACCACTGTGCATTAGATTAATGCTCAGACCAATGCTGCTTTGAATTCCACTCCAGTTTCACAGATTATCAGGGAACAATAGTCGAGTTAAAACAAGACCGTTTCTTCTTAGCAGCAATCACGCTTGGCTGGAACTTGTTCTGTCACTGTCTGCACTAATCAGTCACTTCAAAGTTTGCCTGGCACCCTCTGGGGCTGCCCCCCACACATAGCCTCTCCTTACCCTCTCATTTCAACTGCTTCCCAACTTCTGAGACTGGTGGGAGAGAGCTTAGAGGGACAAGTCACCAGATGCAGAGCAGGAACCTCAGCAGCATAAGGCTAAATCCAAACACAAAGGAAGATTTACTTTGTGAACTTGGTAGCTTGCTATTCTACTTTGTTTCTCAAGGTAGATTTCTCTCTGCCTTTGCATTAACAGAGGCAATAACCTTCAGCCCTTTTCCCTCTTTTCTCTTCTTGCTGTACAATGAAGAAAAACTGACTCGACTGAGCCTAGTCTTTAACCATTGCAGTTCTCATGCAGCATTTTGATAAATCCTCTGCTAACAGAGCTGATAGAAAGGAGAATGACAGAGGGGAGGACATTCCCTTCTTGCTCCTTTTCTTCACTACTTTGAAAGTTTAGACTATTTTCACACAACTACAGAGCTAACAAAAATGAGAAGTAAAATGGCTATTGAAACATGAAAATTCAATATTAGAAATGTGATGAGAAGACACAAATGTAGCTGTTTGAAAGGGTTTGCTGAACAGGGAACATAGGGCTGTTGTACAGTTCCTGCACAGGAAGAATGAAGAGAGGAAAAGGAGCAGGCTGTGGGGAGACAGAGCAGAGATAGACTGAGATTCTTTTAATTGAAAATTCAATACCGCTTCATTCATTATATATTTTTTATGAAACAGTGGAATTAAAAAGAAAAGGCTTCAATGAAACATGGGGCTTCCAGCTTGCTCAAGAATATCACAAAAGCCCTTATTCAGTTTCCCTTGAAGCCAAGAGAAACATGTCTTTTCTGGTTCAATTTTCAGCTCTTTGAAGCAGAAACTCAGTCTTTTATGTGTCCCTACAGTGCCCAGTGCAATAGGTCTCCTGTCTCAGCAGGGACTTCTAAGTGCTATTGTAATAAAATTGATTAATCATAATTTTTAATAACTCCTTAATATTTCCAGTATAATCCTTGACTAAAATATGTATGCAGGCTGAAAAGGCTTGAAAGTTTAATTTAGAGCACAGTAAAGATAAGTTTTTGCTACAAGAAGATCTAACACAAAAGGTAGTAAAAATGTTGTTCATATTAAGCAGATGAAGAAATAATATTAACAGCATAACAAACCAGCAATCTGGGCTTTGCATCTATTTGTAGCCTAAAAATTAAGTGTAAGATGAGTGGGATATGCACTCGCATGCAGGGATGCTATTTATGACTCCAAGAAGAGAGAGATGTACTGTTAGCCAGCTCCATCTGCATGGAAATGAAGGGCCACTCAGAGACAGATGTGTAAATCTTCCTGATGTGATTCCTCCCCACTCTTTTGCAAAGTAGCACTTAATATTGACTCCTGCACTGCTGTCACATAACCCCCACAATGAGCGTGGAAATGGAAGGGGCAGCTCACGTCTCTCCCTGGCTCTGGCTCAGGTTGCAAATGGGGGCGGACACTGCTGCATCACTCTGCACTTCAATAAATGGTTTTTAAGGCTTATTTTTCAGAGCAGGAGCAGGAATGAAAAATAAGACTCAATTGTAGATGTCGACAGGCTGGGAGAAGTGCCAGTATGCCATAACCCCAAGTACCAGCCCAGCCCTTCTACTCTGTAAAGCACAATTACTGTAAATTTGTTCAGAGCCTGGCCAACCTATCAGAGGCACACTTGTGTCTCTCTGTAAATATGCATACACAGCACCCAGAAGTGATCCTGGTTTTCTTTTCCTCTCTGGTGAAAGAAGCTAAAAGCCTTAATGGGAACTCTCCTTTTCCCTCAGCTAGGGCAGATCTCTACCTGAGGGAGTGTCTCCAGGCTTCCCTCCATGGTGTCAGTGAAGAACACAAGTACCACAGAAGGGGCTCATCTCCCCCTGTGGGAAACGGGATGCTTGGACCATTCCCACCTCTCTCCATTAGTCCATTAGCTACAGTCCATGCTAGGCAGCTGAGGTTTACACATCTTACACTTGGCTGGATGAAATGCTTGCTACTTGGATGCCTAATGTCATTTCAGTTGAATTTTAGTACAACTCCACAGCAAAGAACCACAAATATGTATAAACATGCTAGTTTTGTAGAGAGAGAACGGTCCATTTTAATGTCTATTTTCTGTGGTAATTTACAACCAGAAGAAAGTATTAGGTCCATGGAACACAAAAAGATTGCCTTTTGTAATTTAATGTTATAAAATACAATGGAAGTATCGAAATAGATAAGCTTTTGCCCCAGAATTTAATCTTCTGTATCAGTGACATTAAGCAAAACATAGCATGGAACTGCAGAATACCAGGCTGGCTGTTCATGTGGTTTTCCATCTCTGGTACACACATCTCTTGGTATTGAGCACACTCAGAACCCTGCAGTTCAGCCATGCTGCTGAACAGAAAATCTCATAAGTGGATGAATACAAGGAAGTGTTTTCCTGCAAATTATTTCTCAAAAGTATCAGCTGTGTGATAAAGCTGTGGGATTAATTAATTTAGTATGCATCTATAATTGCCTTATTGCAATCCTTCTCTCCCAGGACTAAAGCTAATGTTCCAAATCTTGAAGCACCTTCAAATTGCAGTTTTTCCTTGTCATGGCAAACCATGGATTTATTCCCTTCCCTTCAACACAAGGAATTTTGGTACATACTACATACAGGTATGCAAGTCTGCAGAGATTTTGCCACTCCTAATAGTAGAAACCACTTTAAAATGTCATTGCTTTCTCCCCATTAATGCTGAGTACCACTGGGAAGTTAAGTGCAGGACACAAATCAGATATACAGGTGTGTACCATTCCTGTGCCACAGCTAAATCAGATTTAGCTAAATAAGCTAAATAAGGAGACACCACTGGATCAGCTAATGATCTGAGCTAATTTAACCAGGTTAGTCTTTTAGAGAGTCCAGTAGCTCATATTTAGCTCAGCAATATCTCCCCCAAACCTTCCAGTTCTTGATTTGACTATTTTAACAGTAATTTGTGTTCTCATAGTTGCCTATGCCACACAGATTTTAGTTTACTTCTACTGTGTGTGTTTAGTACTACTGTGTTAACTTGTGTATCTTTTCTGAGTGAATTAAATGCATCATGAGCTCAAAGAGAGAACTTTTTGAACTTTTTCCTGGATTTACCAGCAGGATCATTCTGAAGAGTTTAGCTGGACTGGGAATAGACAGTTACCTGGTCTGTTTGGATTTCACAAAAGAAACAAACCCTAAACCAAGAATTATTCATGGAAGTGACTCAACTGATAGGATAACTATATTACATTATTTCAAACTGATTATACATGATTGGCAACAAAAAAGAGATAAATTATAAATTGGATTAAAAAAACTATCCTGAAAGAACATATTTTTTCTCATTGAAGATAAAACGTGTAATCATGATTTTATTTAAAATCCAGGTCTTGGGTGATGTTGGATCCCATGAATAACATAGCAGGTGATCACAAAGCCCTCATTGCAACTGAACCCAGCTCAGCCTGCTCAAAACCCCAACTCACATGAAAGCCCAGCACTCCTGGCCATGTAGGCCAGGAAAAAACAGTGATCACATGTATTATTTAAGGGAAGGGACAGCAAAATGATGAGCACATCTTGCAGCAGGTATCTGCAGCCTTGTGGGAGGCAGCAGCATGTCCTACAGCCCTCTGGCAGCGAGGCTCTGTGCTTCAGCAACTGCTCCGCTTTGTCTGGGGAAATCTGCTGGGGGAACAGCCACTGCAAGTCATCTTGTTTTCCTGGTACCTTAAATATTTCATCTTAATCCCTAACTGGGATAGGTATGTGATGAGCAAGATAAAGCAAACTCTTTAACAACCTGTCTCTCTTTTTTGGACAAGCAAGCCCTGACTTACAACACATGGGAAAAGACAGTCAGCAGTTCCCAAGATGACCCTTCTTTGAAGTTATGTCTTTTTTACTTCATTTGCATTCTGGTTTCCAGCTAAACCAGGACTTGCACTGTCGATCTGCGTGTGTCTGTTCCAGTCCACTAACAATTTCTGGCAATTGGGCAATTTCAAATTCAAATTCAACAGAGGTAACTTTCAAATATATCCAGTCTCTAAAAACATTTGTTAGCAGCTGTGTCAAATAGAAAAAAATTACTTACTTTCTGGAGAAAAGTCAGCTACAACTCAGTATAGATTTATCACACAGAAGTCAGGAACGAGCCAGGAAGTCTCATAATATTCCCTCAGCTGCCAATGGGGACATTAGCTAAAAGAAGCAAGGGGAGAACACAAATGAGGATTAGAAGAGCAACAGGTATGAGCACACAGAAAACCATACTCCACTAGACTATGGAATATCTTCTTTTTAAGGATTGATCGTGTAAAATTTTTCATACAAATCTTCTTATGAATTCTTTTTAAACCATTTTTAAGCATTATATAATATCTTTTCCTGTGTTTCTGGAGTCCTGTTTGCAAAAGTGCCCACTGAAACTTCTGCAGCACTGTAAATACATTTGCTTATGACTTATGGCAGCCATATAGCAGCCTTGAGCCTTGAACAATGAAACCATGGAAACTTGACCAGATGAAGGCTGGTGGATGGATGAAGCAAGAGAAGCACTGGTAGACAAATGGTGTGCCAGAATGTGGCTCTGACTGCATCTTTGGGAGCAGTGCAGAGCAGGAGTGCTCCCATGTTCCAGCTCCTACAGGAGACTGCTGGCCTTGTCATACACTGTCCAGGCTTGCTGGAATCATGAGGTGCTCTTCAACACTTTTCCGTAGCCTCGTGGTCAGTTTTCCTGTTATTCTTTTAACCACTAATATATTTTACCTCCAAGGAAGGGCACATTTCATTAGAAAATGAAATGAAATTACCCAATCTCCCTTTCTTGCTTTAACTTTGTCAACATCTTGCCTTCACTTGAACCTATTCCCCAGTAAGAGCAAGAGGGAAGCAAAGGCCCCTGATCTGAAGGCAAGCTTGTCTTATTTAGTCTTTTTCCTAATTTGATTTTTATTTTGGTAATTCTCATGTTTCCTCAGGCTATTTAAGATGACAGCAGCCTCTTACCTCGTGACATACAGGAATAAAACTATTTTCAGAAGCAGTAGACTCAAGGAATAAGGAATACCATCTATAAAACTTGTCCAGTTGCTTTACTTGATCTAATACTTCAAGACACCTATTTTAACACACTTACTGGACTTCCTCCATCCCCCTCACCATTGTACACTTGCTATCTCTTTCCTTGATAAGAAAACCAACACGATAACCCTAACAGCATTTTTCCTTTCACTCCCGAGATGTGTATCCTTATAGATTGCATGCTGTGATCCTCTTGATTCTTAAGTGTTCCCTGAGTAAATGCTATTGAATCTGGCAGCTACAATAATACTCCCCCACCATATGCATTTTCTATACAGATCATGGCCCTTTCCCCACTTCTTGCTCCAAAGCGTGCTGAGAATCAATGTGTGGAAGCTCCATGGCATCTCTCCTGGTGTCTATTATGTTCTTTTTCCTATAGCCCATGAAAGGCCACAACAACCACAGCTGATAAAGGACAGAGAGAAAATGTGTTACAGAAAAAGGTGACAATGCAACAAATACAACTCATGTGAGAGAAAGGATGTGTTATTGTGAGAAGGCAAGAGCTTCGTGTGATGCCTGAGGTCAGACTGCACAGCCAGAAAGGCAATTCATGGCTTTGTGACCCTCATAGCAGAGACTGTGCAGAGCAAAGCAGAGAGCAGAGGAACCTCAGTGTGTCTGGTCTCAGTGTATATCAGCACACTGGTGGGAGAAGCTGAGTTTCAGGTCCAGTCTAAATGCACACTTCTGTGAGTCTCATCAGAAGAAAAATCACTCGGAGACAAAATGAATATATATCTCCTAAATTACTGAACAGAAGATAAATCAGAAAGCCTAATGGCTCCATCTCAGTTCAGCATGCCCAAAACTAATTTGCTTGTATTAGTATTTTCATTCAAATAAGGCTCCTCTCAAAAGATAAAGCACAGTGCTAGGAAAAATCGTTGGTCCTGCAGCTGTGATCATGGAATGAATGAGACATGACAGTGCTCTTGTAGATGTTCAGACAGCCTGAGCTTGCCTCAGTCATCTTTTCCTGCGGTGGCAACATCCCGCGTGATGCAGTTTTGTGTCATTTCTGACATTGTCATTTCAGATGTTGTAAAGTCCTGGAAGCACGAGAAGGGACCAGGGTAAGAGGGGAGAAAATAGAACAGAAAATAGCATCTGACAACACATATCCAGTCCCTTGTGTCGTTGCAAGGTTTGCATGACTTGTCAGGATGGCCACCGATCTGCATGGCAAACGTGCCAAGCCTTGGAAACCTCTTGATGTCATACCCTCAGTAGCAGAGGGGTCCTGCAGCACTTGATCACTTGACTGAGATTTTCCTCCCATACAGCAACTTTCCCCCTTTCTGAGCAAAACACCCAAGTCTGAGATGAATGTATTTCTGCCAATCAGTGATAGCAAGCTGGACAAGAAAAGGGAAGGTTTAGCACAATTAGCAGCATTTACACAGGCTGCTTTTCGACAGGTTTCTCAAAAGCTGATTCTCTGGAATCTCCCAGCAGGGTTGAGCTGCCATTGCAGCCTTCCCTCTGTGAGAGTATGAAATTATTTGGGCACATGTTTTGGTGCACATTGATAGTAAAAGAGTTGTCTGAAGTCTGTCCTGCTGTCAGGCTAATCAGATTCAAAGACAAGCTGACAGGCAGAGGATGGATGGACCTTAGCATAACTAGAGATGGCAGATTTCTTCAGAAAATCATCATAAAAGCAGTTAACAATGGATATACAAAGTCTCTTTCTAAATTATATATGTCACGTGAATACTTAAAGCTAACCTGCTCAATTGTCATGACTTTCATAAACAGTTTCTCTACCACTACGAGACTCAGGCACCTTTTAATGCAAATTCTTCCCATTATCAGATTGATTCCTCAACATCTGATGGTCTCTCCTTCTGCCTAATTAGGTAGTCAAAAAATAATCCAATTAATCTCTGTTTAATCAACCAAAACCTTTTAATTAGAAAGCTATACCCCTCCAGTAGTTTCAACAAACATAAAACAGGATTTTTTAAATGGGAATCTGCATGATTATTGACAAAATTCTATCTCTTTTGCTGCCCGCCCTTCCTCCCTCATCTGGGTACTTGGTGTGCTTCAGGTCCTGGATTCCAGAGCAGTTGAATGCTGAGATATGAGGAGCAGCATTTTTGTGACACAATTCAGGAGGATACTGCAGAACCAAGGAAGAGGTTTTAGGCATTCCCTGGTGGCCAAACTGTCCAGAGGAAGACAATCTGGAACCTCCCATGAGGAGGTTTCACTGTTTTCATCAGTAAAATCCTAATTTTCAGTTACGGTGACATGTGGTTCCAGCAGCAAGAGAACTGAAAGGGGCTCACTGCTCCTTGAGTGATTAAGAAGAACAAATATAAGTTCTCATCACCCTCAGATAAAATAATTGGGTCATTCAGTTCTGGGGTTTGTTTTTGTTTTTGGGGTTTGTTTTTGTTTTTGTTTTTTTTTGTGATGCTCTCCCAAGAAAGGGGAGACTAGCTTACTGGGAAAATCGGAATGATTTTAGTAAGCAGATATTCTGGTGTTTGATGTATGAATTAAGAGGTAACAGTGGTTACTAAAAAAAAAAGCAGCAGAGAAATAAGGAATTACTTACTTTGCATACCACAGATAGAATGACAACAAAGAACCACATTATGATCTCATAAGAGCTAATAAAATTTTTATTCTCTTAGACTAATTGTACCTGAATTGCTTTATTACAAAACCATAATCTGGTCCATTTTTTAAAGCACATTCTATTTTTTTCCTAGATGATTTTGGGTGCAAAACCGAAAAAGAATTCCAGGCAGAGAGCTCTTCTGCCACCAATGGAAAAAAAAAATAGTCTATCTTTGTATTAAATGTGTTACACTGTTAAATGTAAATAGTGACAATTCATGAACAAGATTATTCGTAAAGCATGAGATCACAGTACTAAAAAGTTATTGTATTCCAAGTTCTTTTAATACTTTAGTTCATTATCTGTTGAATTATTAGAATTGTTTCACAAGTTCTTTCCTTTAGCAAGCTAAAAAACTTGCTTGGAAGAAAAAAAACAAAACCAAAACCCCAAAACAAAAGAAACAAACAAACCACAAAAAAACCAACCGAAAAAAAAAAACAAACCCTAACCCCAAAAAACCCAAACAAACCAAAACCAAAAAACAACCAGAAAGAAAGTCAAACTGGGGTACTGGATGAATTCTGAACCTACAAAGAAATACCAGGTATGGCAAACTCACAAGAAAATTACACAATGTGCCATCACTACACCCTTACACTGTCTTGTAATATAGAGAAAAATGAAATTAGGCTCTGAGTTTTATTTCAATAGAAACAACCTAGGAAATGAGTATTATTTATTAATGATTTCTGCCTGCCAGTTCTGTGTTTGTCCAAAATCACATCATTTTCTCAAGTATTTTTATGTTGTTGTAGTTCTTGTTTACAGCTTAGTATGGTTATTTCTACAGTACTGTGAAAGGCATAAAGGGAAAATTTTACATGTGTCATTGAACACTACTGGATTTCTCCACAAAGCCAGAAGTACAAATAAAGCCTAGTTTAGTGGTGCTCAGTGTGTTTAAGTGATCATTAGAGATCTCAAGAGAGACTGACAGCAGAAATACATTCTAGTCTCTTTAAAGGAGAAACTTTCCTTTTGACTTTGAAGTATTTAATACACCACAAAATTTTGTATATGACAAAGCAGAAATAATTTTAAATAGGTTTCAGCTGTTCAATAGCTCTATTTGTAGGTATTTATCTAGTAGGGAATGGAGAAGAATGAAATATGGTTTAATTAGCACTGTCAAATAGGTACCAAATTTAACCTGGCAGGAGGGATAAAGTTAACAACTCTTAGCCTTTTGTCTCTCTGTATGATCAGCACTCATATACCACAGCTATTTGACCTGCTAAGAGATGCATAAAACCACACTGCCAGAGCTCCTTTATTGCAGCTCATTGTCTTGGACACCACGGGAAGAAAGACATAACAGCAGCAATGGGGTTTAATTAGGCCAGAGCTTGATTAACTCTGCACATTGGGGATCTCTCTCAGGATTCACTGGTGCAGTGCAGCCATGGCTCACTCCTGCCCTCTGGGGGACACTGCCCACTGCCCTGCTGGCCCTGGCCTGGCACAGGGGATGGCAGGGGACTGTCCCTGTGCTCCAGCAGCCAGCGAGAGCCTGGCACCCTTCCAGCTGCTCCACTGCAGGACACCAATGTAATGATGGGTTAAAGCCCTGCTGGTCAGGAAATGCAGCTCCCATGGACAGCTGCCTTGAAAGGGTTAACACCCAGCAGCAGCAACAGACCATGATCTGATCTACATTGCTCACCTTCACCCTGGGAGGATGAGACTGGGAGCAAACACAGCAAGTAATCCTGTTAAAAACCACTATAAACCACCTTCAGAGATTAGACTAGTGACATAATTTTCAAAAACACTGAAAGTCATATCAACTTCTTAAATATACAAGTGTGTGCTTTTTGGGTTTTTGGTTTTGGGTTTGGGGGTTTTTTTGCTAGAAGATATAACATCTCTTCTAAAATCAGGTCAGATCTGAGGATGTTTCCCAATGAAGGGAGCAGGGGCAGTGACGAGGGAATGTTTACGTCTCATCCAAACATTCCATTTTCCTTTTCCTTCTGATGTTGCCTCTTCCCCTCCCTGTTATAAATATTTTATTTTTATCCCATTTTAAATGATATTTGAAGTGGTTTGTTTTGAAATGCTAAACTGTAATGTTTTGTCTTGCAGGAATGCTGCCTTTTTACTCAATGAAATTCTGAGGAAATCAACCTGTAGTCATTATATATTTCATGTGATCAGAAGACATTTTCCATCAAAATACCTCAGAACAGTAATGCTCAGTATGTTGAAATCATCCTCTTATTTAACTGTTCCAATATGGCTATAAAAGACTAGCACTGGGGACTTCTGTCTCATACAGTCCCACATTGGCATGGTAACAACTGCAAATGCAATAATGATCATCCTCCTGTGGTCACAGTGCTCTGCCAAGGCCATGGTTTTGAAATGACCATATGCATTCCAAATCAGCAGGTTTGTAAAACACATCATAATAACCAGTGTGGGGTTTCAGACCGTGCTCAGCTGCCTCGGCGTGTTTGCAAAAGGAACATGAGCATTGTGAAATAAAATCCTGCTCTGATGTGCTTCATTCAGAGAGCTCCCTTTGCTCTTCTCCATCCTGCCATGCCCTCACACACATTCACCTCCTTGCATTGCTCACACTCCTCCCCCCATGGCATTCCCTCTCTTCCCCATGAAGGCATTTATCCACACTTGTTGGTGTTTACTACATTCAAATGTCTTTTACTATTAGGCTGACTGCTCTTTGTAGGAAACATCAACCCACAAACAATGCAGCACCACTGCCTCCTAACATCCCTGATACAGACAGATTACACTTGGTGCACTGAGTGCTGTTTGAACATATCACACCAACATTCAACCATAAACCCCAATTAATTAGGTTTTGTTGTAGAAGAGTCTTTCATTTCCTTGCACTCTCTTTCATGCTTTCATTCTGTGTGTAGATTTTCCTTTACAGTAATTTCTGTGGAATTTTAAAAGAAGCTGCAGAATCTCCTACAGAAAATGCTCTGTGCAATTAATCAACCCCAAAAGGGTTGTCTTTCCCACTTATTTTTCTCCAGGGCAAGAAAGATGTACTTCGAATACAACATATAATTTAGCCTGAGCAAAATATAGCATGTACTATGATGTGAGCATTGATTTGTTTTTCTTTGCCCATCTATTACCCCAATGAACACATCTAGAGAAGGTGCAAGACTAAATCAAGCTGTGAAAATTATCTTTGAATTAAGCTGAGAGAGAAGAGAATTCACAGCACTGTCACCTGGGCACATACAAGACACTGAGTTATTATGCTCACCTTCTCTACTAAAACAATGCATTAGAAAGGTCTGGCTTCTTACAAGTCATTTAGTAAATACATTGTTATCAACAGACAATAAAAAACCCAATGACTATTCACACTATCCACACTTCAGCTGGATTCTGGAGGGCAATGAGGATGGATAAGCTGAGAGACATATTACATCAAAGGAATTAAAAGCAGCACCTGATAGTGAATGTGTGTTTTACAGCTACTTTCTGATCTGCTCCAGAGAGTGCTACTGCTTGAATTCACAGCGTAAGGAAAAATCCAGATTTTACAGCCTACCTTGTGATGGGAATGTGATTACTTTTATAGTCCATATCTGCCTCCTATTACCTGTCACTGTAGTTTTGTGCACTCTATTCAGAACACCTACCAAAATAACCTACAAATAACTACACTTTTTGAAGAGGAATAAAAAAATTTCCACTTAGCCATACTATGGCTTGTCACTAAAGCCATTAAGACATTGGGTTGTTTCACTGTATCTCTGCTGCATACAATTTGAAACACCAATTTTTCCAGCTTTGTGCCTTATTTCATATGTATGTTCACAGGCACACAGTTAAACTCAGGCTTAATGCAATTTGACTAGAAAATCCACTTAAATTGTCCACAGAATAAAAGCTTATTTCAGAACAAGGTGTCTAGACAGCACTTCTATTTAATTTTCAGTGAGATTATTCTAAGTCCACTTCCAGCACTCATCCAGGGGATTTCCACCAGCAGCTTTTGCTGCTTTAAAGGAGGTGTCTTCACTGGGGTATTATTCAGATTCTTGGTGGCAGAGCCCAGCGTTGTTTCACTAATCTGAGCCCTGCCATGACCTGCTGGAGATCATCCCAGCTTGGGAGCAGCTGGGTGGCTCTGGAGCACAGAGCAGCTCTGCCTGTGCAGTGCAGTCACTGAGCCCCAGCACTGCCTGGCCATGGGGTGAGCAGCAGAGAGAGGAAACAGCACCTTTGTCGTTGCATGTTGTTGTGACAAACACCAGGATGGTTTTCATCACACAAGGAGGCCCCACAAGTGTCGCTTGGGCAAGGAAATCACTGGGATGTAAAGCAGCTCGGCGTTGGTGCTGTGAGTGGTCACTGCCACAGGTGACAGTTCATGCCTGCCAGGGGGACAGGCTCTAGAAAGCTGCCAGGCTCTCACTTTGTGCTCCTAATCAGTGAGGAAACTGCTAAACAGAGGACTGTCCTACCCACTCTCACTCTCTCGAGGTCTCTGCTACCCCAAGCGTGCTAGATGTGTCTCCTTGGAAACCAGTACACTGTGTCCTGGGCAGATAATGCTCTCCACACTGCATGTGCACTGCCCAGGTGCCTGCATACAGGACAAACCAAAGGTTTTACTCTTGTGGGGCACTTCTGGTGACTGAATTCAAGCAGGAAAAGTCATTAACATATACACACAAGCGCATTTTTCTAAATTAAACTTAAGAATACAGGAGCAGTGAAGGACCCAGGAAAGTTTTCTTTTCTTCAATTTATGAATCTGTCAAGACATGTCACAGAGGAATTGTGAGTACTATTTTAGTGATCATTTGGGGGGCACTATAATTACAATACAAAACCATCTGCTCTTGGGGAGCACCTAATTACTCTGTGTCAAAACGAGATTAAGCTTGAATTTCCTTCCATCTCATTCTAACCTTAGTATGAACTGATTATCCAGATCATTAAAGAGAAGCACTAGCCAATCTTATAAGAAATAGCTTTCTTCATTTGTACTCCTTTCAATGAGTTGCTGTTTCCTAGGAATGATCCTGGAGTTATGTCTGCTAAATCCCAGTATTCCTCTGTGATGGTTTCTTACCAAACATCTGTGGGGAGTGAGCTCTGCACCAACCTGGCCCAGGAGCCAGCAGCACTGCTGCCATTCCTCTGACTGGATGGGAAAGCTTTATTTCAGTGCTGAGGTGGATGCTTGGGCATTTCTTTTTGAAAATTATTATGAAAAGATAAAATTTAAAAGCAACCCTGTTGATTAAACCTCTGGTTCCCTAAAATTGTTCGTGGTCAGGATTTAGGTATACCCTGCCTTTTGACACTCTCCCCTAACAAACCTTCCTGTAGATTCACAAAGTTTTTCTTTATCTGGCAATGAGAAGTTAATTTTATTGAATCTTCCCACACCCATAGCTGATGACTTTCCATACACTGCAAAATTTTGTGCTGAAATGGGCCACTACAACACACAAATTACTGAAGAAGAAATTCAGTTCCATTCCTCTCTCCTTCTTCCTTTCCTTTTTGCCTCCACTGTCTCCTTTTCTTTAGCAGCTTTACATTTAATTTCTTCTTCCACCAGTTGAAATAATTATTTAGCTATTTATTTGCTACTTCTATGCATAGTTAGTTGGTTTCACCAAGAGAAGAGTACCAAATGGTTAAGAAAGGTTTGCTTATTTTAAATAGCTCTGGAAAAGTTTCTGTTTGCCTGAATGGGGATCTGAGTACCAGAGAATGCAATAATTTCTCATTTCTCAGGCAAATTGGAATCATGACCTGACAAACTCTTCATGCTGCTTGTAGTGTTGAGGGTCCTTAGGGTGGCAAATTCAGCCTGGTCTTCTGCAGTCTTAATCTTTAAAGCAAGCATGTGACAAGTATGCATTTTGAATATGCAGTCTGACCTTGCATAAGAGCAAAGGTTAGAGAGGTAAAATGCAATAATTTGAGAGATTTTTCTTCTCAAGGACTGTATGCTCTCTCATAAATCTGTATATAATAATAGGACTCATATATCACTCCTAGTGTAATGTACAGGACAGAATTATCTGTAATTTTTGCTTTTTCTTTTAGAAGAGAATTATTCTTTTAAAAGGTGCCAGATTCACAGCAGTAGCAAGTGACAACCTCTGCTTGTCCCCACCTAAGAATTTACATAGTATGTAGTGTGTTTTTCATGATAACATTTCATTAAAATCCTTTTGCTTTGACCTGTAAGAAACAACTTGGAAGGTGAAAAAGTAGTTTTGTCTTCACATCTGTTCTCTGCAAAAGTGACCTAACAGGGAGATGCAGCAAGGATTTTAATTGTGGGAAGAAGACGGCTCCAAGGAAAGGGATTATTTTTGATATGCAACACTTGATTGATATGCTTGATTAGCCTATCGAAGCATTTCAAAGTCTCTATAAAACTGTTTGCCCTCAAAATCACCTTGAAATATCATGGCCTTCATTACATGCACATAAGGAGCTTAAAACTTCCTTGTTCTTAATTAATTGCTCTGGCAGCTATAAACATGTAACTTTTCTCTGTTGTTTGCCTTAGCTGCTGCTGAGATGAATTTTCAGGCCTAATAAAATAGCAAAATATATCTGTAATCTAAAACCATCACATACAGTTATTTCATCAATTTTTTTTTCCCTAAAGTAAACCTTTCTAACTAATTAAAATACACTAATATATAACATTCACATTGTGGTATAGGATGCATTGTGATTTTATGATAACAAGTAAGATACTTTAGAAACAGAAGTATTATTATTAATTTTAAGTAAGATTATTCTATGGATTATTCCATATTAAATCCAGAATGTGCTGGTCCCCAGAATCTTGGGAAAATATATCTTATTTTTGCTACTGTCATTACACACAGAATTCTGTACAAGTGGGTGCATTCACACAATTATACTTTCCTCCTAAAGAAAGCATCAAAATAATGGTATTTTTTTTCTCTCACTCTAGCAATTTCCATTGCAGACCCCACTGTTAAATGGAAGACAGGGTTATGCTTCCTACAAGAAACAAGATGAGCTATTAGCCAGAAGTGGTAGGACCTGCCTTTGCAACTGCTGAGGAGAACATGCACATAACACTGAGCACTGACATTCCTGTCTGCCTTGCACAACGACCACTAACAGCTTTATCCAATTAACCTTTGCTTTATCTGGCTTTGTGTTGGTTGTACACATGCAGCTTACACATTTCCAGAGCATTGATAATGATAATGGCATTCCCAAAAAGAAGAGAGCAGCTTGTACAGCGGCGCACCGAGACACCTGGAGGCACAGGGTGTCAGAAATACTGCACATGGCTCGCTGGGAGGGCAGCAGCTCTGTCCCGGATGGCCAGGCTTCTCTGCCACACGTGGTGGATGCGAAAGTCAGCAGGAGCCCCTGCCCATTCCCAGGGAAGGAGCACAGCAGCTGCAGCTCCCCTCTGTTAACATTTGCACAGGAATGGCTGTGCTGCCTGCACCCATCCTTTGGCCGTGTCCCCGGGATGCTCCCTGCCTGTGACCACACAGGCTCAGAAAGAAGGCATAAAGAACATTTACATATTCCCATCCCTATGGTCATAAATACAGGCTGAGGGGAGAGTCTGCAAGCATCTCCTCGGAATCAGAGCGTTTGCGCTGTTCAATGGCAAAGTCAGGAGTGTGCGGAAATGTTAAGTGAATTTATGAGCTGTGAATGGAATTGAATCGATGTGAAATTCTTCTACGACATTTGCTTATTCACTGTGTTGAACTATTCTGTCATTTTATAATGTATCTGTGCTATACATATAGGCTGTACATGAAGTACATCAGAAACACCTACCAGTCCATAGATTATTTTGCAATCCAAGTGGCTTCTGACATCATAGTGCTACTAAGTTGAAATAACGTGGCTGTTCTGAACTTTCAGACAGCAGCAATATCTATTTTTCTTTCTCTTCTCATTGCATTAAGGCTCTGAGCTGACATTGTGGAATCACTGCAGCAGCCTGGGAGTAACGATGCACAAGGTAGAGAAACCAGTGCGACAAGGTGACAGCAAGGGAGAGCATGGGGACAGAGCTGGGCTCTGCCAGACAGAGCCCTGCCAGTCTGTGTGCTCTGGGACACTCACAGACACACAGGTTTGGCCCACAGCACTGGCAAGCCTGGGGGCAGTGAGAAACATAAACAGCAGCTAATGTAGATTGAGTGCCGTGTTGATGACTTTAATTGTGAGTGACTATTATTCACACCAATATGGAGGTGATCACCACGGTAAACTGGGAAGATTTCTAAGTTCAGTAGATGACAGCAGCACAGTTCTATTTATTCAACCAATTTGATTAGATTAACCACAGTAAATCTGAAATAAGAATCCAAAACAGCATTTTATAATACCACGAGCTAAAAGGAGAAATTTGCTCAGGGTTGCCTCCCTACCTGACACAGCATATCCCCGTATCATCCCTGCTGGGGACAATATCTCTCTTTTTCTCTCATTTTTTTATGCTGAGGATGTTCTCTGCCTCTCAAGCTTTGCTCCTCTCACCTCTGTAGGTGCTAGTGTCAACTTCAGTCCTCTGAATCTCTCCCAAGACCTTCACAGTACAAATGTTTTGCTTTTGTCCAGTAGAAGCCTCTGGAGCTTTCCTCAGAGGCAAGGAGAAGTTGTAGCATGATGCAGTTCTACTGCTAAACACAATTGAAAAACCATACAAGGGAAAAAGAACTGAAGAACATGAAGGAAACAACAGTGTATTTCTTCTGCTTGCTTAGCCATCGTTTCAAAGTAGGGCCTGGGTTCTGGTCAGAGCCTGACTGACATTTTGCACAGCAATTTATTTTAGATTGAGCACAGAGAGCTAATTCTGTGCATTTATGGATGCACACAGCTATCACAAGCTGCCTGAGCAGCACAGGGTGGGTTGGAAGGCTTGCTGGGAGACATCCACAGCCATGGGAGGCATCCTGAGCAGCCCAGGAGAACACAGCTAATGCCTGCCCTGCCATGGGAACATCCATCTCCTCTTCAATGAACTCACCAAACTCTCAGTCCACCCCGAGGGTATCTGTATCTGGAACCCCCGTAAATTCAGACTGAACGCAAACTCCCATTTGAAAACAGGCACATTGGAGTAATGTAGGGACTCTCAAGGCTGCAAACTGAGGCCATGCTAATACCAAAAGAGAATGTTAAATGGAGGGAAGGTTCCTCAGAGTGCTGGTGGCTTTTGTCTGCCTCTGAAAACCCTTCACTTCCTCTGAAAGAAGTAATCAAAGCACACAGGACCTGACCTTGCCTCAAATAAAAGTGTCTTCATACATATATATCTTACATCAGGGCTGGCTGCAAGACTTTTTTAAGATGCTTATTTTATTACTTTATAAAGTTATCATAATTACTAATGGTATGCATAGAACCTAGGACAAACCTAGGATTTTGTTCCAAGGCTGCCATTGGAATAAAATCTCAAAAAGTTCTGAAAGGTACACTTTTTGCATAGATTTTTCAAGATTAATTTTACCCTGAAAAATTCATCCTAATTTACTCCTGGATCTCTTCATAAATCTGATTTATTAGGAAGTCATCCTAAATTATTTTCAGTGGTTCATCATCTCTCTCCTGAACAATATAGTGAAACCATTTTAAAAAGAGAGAAAAGGCAGAATTCTGCAGTGGGAGTAGGAGAGAAGTTGGCCAGATGCCCCTTTATTTCTTTTCCTATTCGCATTTGTCTTGCTACATAATGAAAATACTTCTCTGTTCTATTTCTTTCTTTTTGCTAGAAGGAAATGTTGAGAAAGAGGTAGAAGCCAGGAGCCCTCATTACAAAAAGGTGCACTTTGAGGATAAAACACTGCAGAGACTTCAGGTTTCTTTTTTTCCCCCTTCTAGCCACTGCACAGACACCTCCCAGCTCCCACACCTTCCCGGGAAATGCTGCTCTCCCAAACCTTAGCAGATGGCAGAGTCTCATTCCAGCTTGACCCTGTATCTCAAATTCTGCTGTCCAACATGCCCTCCTGGGGTCCTTTCCTCATCTCCAGCCTTTACCTAGGTAAGCTGATGAAGACAGTAAGAATCTGGGCTTAGCTAATGAGCTTTTGAAAAGATTTCATCAGAGAGAAAGAGAAATGAGTGAGTGAGATTTGTTAGCTCTTTTCTGCTTCATGCTACCAAGCTATCCTGTCACAGCTTTTTGACCTGAGGAGGAAGCTCTGCAGTCTTCTTTTATTTGCTCCAGTCATTGTATCCATCATGTCTCGGAAGATTAAAATTTAATAAAGACCAGTGCCTAAAAAAGAAAACCCTGAATAATAGAGCAAATAGAGCAAAAGACTGAGCTGCTTTTATTCAGGAATATTATAGAATATGGTACAGCTTGCTGACCACAAGGCACATTGAAGGAACAGAGGCCAGCAACCAGATGTGCCACCCAGTGGGGGTGCCAACAGGCAGGGGGACAGCAGGGGAGGTCATTCTAGAGAGCTGAGCTATGATGTCCAGCTCTGAGGATTCAAACAGGGACACCCTGCTCTTTTCAGCCAGCTGTGCACAGCTATGACCCTGCATGTCTTTGAGCAAGCTGGGCTGAATCTATAGGAAAAACCCATCTTCCTCCACTCCCAGCAAGGCAGGTGTTCTTGGATATGTGAGCTTTATGCTGATATCCCAAAGCTACTGGAAGCACTCTCCACCAAAATAAGACTCAACATGTGGAAGCTGAGAGGGATCACCCAAAATGTGGAGATAAAAAACTGCATGCCTTGAAAGTCAGAGAAAGATTTCCATGGGAAGAGCAAAGTCTACTTCTGTTGACACATACTTTCTCTTTACCACATTTTGATTTTTTTCCCATTTTGCAGTATCTCTCTCTGCTTCAAAGGCCACTACTATGTTCTTTCTGGCAGATGATCAGCTAAACCAACAGATCCTCAACAATTTGTGAGGAATTCCCAAAGCAAAGGAAATTTTGTTGTGGATTTGATGGACACTTATCCCATTAATCTTTTCCTTAGCCTTGAGGAGCCCCTGGCTCTTAACATATGAATAAAATCCTAAATCCATGTAACTCACAACCAGTTGTGCATTGTCTCTTGGGTGGGTGGGGAAGAGGAGGAAAGTCCCTCCAGTCCCCTCTGCAGCCCCAGGCGTGCTGGAGTGTGGGATTTGATTGCCCTTATTATGGTGTAGCTGCCTCTGATTACAGCCACAACACCACAAAGGCCTTTGTAAAACCCTGAGTTTCCTGTGATCTCCTGTGGTGGTAAATTACAGTATGAATACACAATGTGGCAGAAAGTAATAATCTTGAGTAATGTAGCTGATCTTATTGCTCTTGTATTTCATTAAGCCTGTTCCTGTCAGGCTAGGGACAGGCTCTCAGCTCCTGGGAGAAGATGCTCACGTCCTAAAGCTAGACCTGAAATGCTTATCAGGGAGACAGAGGCCATTTTCACAGTCTTGACCCAAACAAGGAGAGATGTTGGCATTTTTGGTTCAGAATCATTTCTGCTCCAGAGCAGATGTGTGAAAGAAGACCAGTGGTAGTTTCTGGGCTGGGATTTTTATTTTTTTATTGAGGGTCACTCAAACAGAGTGTTATAAAACTATACTAATATATTCAGTGTGTATCCAGCTTTCTATTACCATGTTCAGACACTTCAGGACATGTTGGATAAATTATTAAAGTTTGATCATCCGTTCTTCACTTGAAAGACTCCAGATTAAAAACAGTGATTATGGACAGGTATTAAAGTAATAAGTTATTTTACTTCAGAAATTGAGTCATCTTGTACATATATGTATGTGTGTGTGTGTATAACATATATATTTATATCATAAATATTATGTCAGGAAAAATTTGGAATAAATTTGATGAAGGAGATGGCAAAAAATGATTTGAAGGCAATCCTGAAGTACTAATGTACTAATGTAATAGATACACACATATTACAATTTTGTGACTACTTTGTGGTAATCTAATCCAAATTGAATTCTGAAAATAATATTAGTTTATACAAAGTAGGGAGCCTATATAAATTCATCATAGAAGCAGAAAGCTTTATTCAACTAGCTGATTAAAGGATTTTTTCTTTAATCTAATTTTTATGTGTTACATCCCATTAGTGGGTTCTTAGTGAATAAATCATTTTAAATATGTAATACCAAATAAGTCAGCTTCAGGTTTGAAAAGCCGTTGACTACATGCAAGATAAAAAGTAAGTATTGAGAAGAATGAAAAAATTAGCAAAGCTTAAATTCCTTTATGTATAGCTTAGTTATTACAGCAGTACTGAGAAGGAAAACAATAATTATAGTGGCTAATTCCCCTTAGAATAATACAGTTCAGTGCACTAATTTCTCATGTGTGTGCAATATTGCTCTCTACTGGCTGCTGACTGGATAGGAAGAGGCAAAGTTTTAACCCAAGGAAACTCCATGTGCTCTATCCAATCCTGACTCTCCCTGCAAGCTGAGGAACTCCTTCCTGAGAGCTCTGAGCCCACAGCAGCAGCCAGCTGACTTTCCAGGCAGCACTGCACACTCAGCTCCTTCAGTGCAAACCCAGCGAAAGCCTTTTGGAATATGATCAACACCAGCTGGGCTTTGTAGTACGTGAGGGTTCAATGGAAAGAGGCAACAACCACTACAGAGCAAGGCAGGGGACAGCAGTGCCCCTCCCTCATGGTGACCTCCTCTGTTCCACCAGCCCTCTGCAGGGAGGACAAGGAGACCCCAGACTGATAGCCTGGAGGGGCAGCAAAAAAGAAAATAAAATTTAAAAAATCTTTGCTGGAGTTTTAAAAGACTTCCAAATGCAGTATTTGCTACCAGTGAAAAGCAGTTTAAGGACCAGTCAAAGTCTGACCTTTAACTTGACTTCAGATTTCTGCAGAGATGCGACGGAAGGGAGTGAAAGGCAGTGTCACAGAAAATTTCTAAACATTTTCTTGGTATCTTCCAGATAATTTTCTTGGTCATTTAGAGTATTTTGATGTCAAAAGCAAAATGAACACTGATAGCAGTGAAGTGCAGCCAAGGTTCACATTTCTTTTTTCACTGTTATTTTTATCAGCCCAAAATACCTGTTGATAAAAGCCATTCACTTCTTACTGTGTGCTTCAGCAACTCACAGCATTCTAAACTGAACCTGCTACAAAACCAGGCTTCCTCAACTTAGTACTGTCAAAGGGCAGAAATTATAGGTTTTTAAAGGTAGTGTGAGAGAAAACACAACAACTCTCACTGAACATCTCAGAAAGCCTTGGTCTTTACTGAGTTGGTGACTGAGGTGACTCCTTTTGCTGTTTGCTGTTTGACTGTGTAACTCTAAAGCTAAGCCAGGAAGGAAATCAGGTGGGCTCCTCCAAATGGCCTTTCCGAAAAATGGAAGTTGTGTGTGAAGCAAGAAGACAGAGACAAGATCAAAAGTGAATGTCTTGTCTCGGGAGACAGAAGGAAGCTATGGCTGGGGAGGTGGTGGAGCCAGTTCAGGAGAGGACACAGAGGGTAGCAGACACACAGGTCCTGTCGGCTGTCTGGGGAGCTTGCACCTCACAGCCTTGAAATGCTGGGCTGGTTTGAAGGATGACGTGGCTATGACTTATGAGAACTGAGTAAATGGAAGGGCTGGTAGGGATGAAGGTAACCTTACAAGGAAAAAAAGGGACCATTACAGGGAAAGAAAGGTAAAAACTTCAGGTCTGGAAGCCTTCAAGCTGTCCTGGATGAATACAAACTTTCTTCACTTCCACTAAGAAGGTCAGGGGACAGCGAAAAACATGATACATTTTTAATGATTTTAAAGTAATTTCATTCTGTTCACCTTGTAGAAAGGCAGTTCACTTATCTAAATGTTCACAATGTACTGACTGAAAAGGCCGGGTTAGAAACTACTATTTAAAATTATTTACCTAACTTCAGACTTTTTCAAGTGAATCTAAAACAATCACAAAAAACCTAAACTCTCGTAAAACACATTTTACTTGTGAGGAATATTGCAATATATTCTGCATTTAGCTTGAAATTGGACTGAGTCTGTTAGGGTATCTTCCAGCAGAGTTGAAATTAATTATAAAAGAGTGCAAGATGGACAGCACTGGCACCCAGAAATCCTGGCATAATCCCCTCCTTTTTCTTTCCTATCTCAGAAAAATTTTCTCCCACTGAACTTGTCTAAAAATGCCATTCTAGGAATGTGAGGCTTTGGTATCCTTTATGATAACGAACTTACAAAAGTTTTGTTGATTAAAGCCCTGTCCATTACAAATTCAGTTGAAGAGGAAAGCTGCACCATTCCACCCCTGGTTTCCCAACCCCTGGCAGTACTGTGGTGCCAAAATGAAGCAACTGAGGTAAATATGACAGCATTTGTCTCTGCACTACCAGTCTCTGGTAAGCATAAGCTAAGACTTTTAACATCAATTTTTTCCACACAGGTTTTGCATTTAATTACAGAGTAAGGTCACTGTGTGTTCAAGAGCAATCATCTTACTGACGTGTAATTCTGAAGCCAGCCTTCATTCAGTGTGACACATGCTGGTTATGCACTAGGAAACAGAGCTACAATGAAGTGAGGCTGGGAAAACTATGCTGGAATCTGAAATAATGCCAGCTAAGAAAGAGCTTCTCTCTACTTTATTATTACTATTATTATTATTATATTTAATAAACAAACTTTTATGCCTACAGAAGAAACCAAAAATGAGAGCTTTATGGGATAGATATAAAAGCTTCGCATAAAAATGTGTTTACTGAGTTACAACTACCTTCTTTTTTGTGCTAAAATAATAATAAAAAAAAAGCAGGCTGAAACAAATGGAGATGCTCACAGTTATGATGTGAAGAGGAACAAAACCCTCTTAGGTAGAAGACAAGGGTATATTCCAGGTAGTGGCTTATGAGCATCTTTGGTCAGGATCCAGCATTTTGTATAAAGTGCACCACAAGTTCCTTTGGTCAACTGTAGGACCAATTTAAAGATCCATTGGAAGACCTGGCAAAACTTTGTAAAATAAGTGAACATTGCTCCTTGATGTTTCCTAGTCTTTTGGTTTTCACACCTCTTTGACTCACTGTGGGCTAATACCAAGCCAATGGTACATTAAGAGCTCTTTCAGTTATGTCTTTGCTCATTTCTAGAGCCCACCTAGTATGACTGCATGCATTCTATAGGCGAATCCCTAAGTAATTTACATTATTTTATAAGGAATTTATTCAAGGAAGAGTATCAGGAAAAATCCCTGCTCAAAATTTGGCAGGGTCAAAGCTTTGTGAGACCAATAGAATGTACATTTTTTGGTCTCAATTCTTATTTCTATTTTATGTTTCTTGTTATAAAAAGACATTGCATAGATTACTTTGTACATTCTTGCTGCACTCAGAGAGATGCATTCTTTAGTATTTTCCATAACACATTTCACATCTGGAGGATATTATTTGCATAACAAGTTTCTGCCAAAACCAGCGTCTTAAACTAAATTCCAAGAATATTAACTCAAAGCAGAATTTTATAGCAAGCTCCTTGTGATAACTACTCCAAAATCAAATAATTTCCTAAGCAAAGATGCTGATTTCTGGGCTGTACCTGGAACCAAAGCTTCTGGGGGCAGAAGCAATCTGTTTGGAAGCTGACTGTGTTCCTGTGAGGACACATAACTCGGTGCCAATCCGGTTATACCCTTAATTAATTTGCAGACTGTATCAGCCAGCCTGATGAAACAGAAGCATCCAAGAGGCTTAAGCTCCCAGTGTTCCAGTGGCACACACAGCCCCACAGCCAGACCTGGGAAATCTGTGAGAGCCTCCCAGGCTGTGAGCCCAGACTGTGAATCACATGGCCTTTGATCCTTTTACTAACTCTGATCCTGACCTGCCCCTCCAATTGTTACAAGTTGTTTTGGCCCTTCTTCAGCAAAAGAACAAGACAAAGCTAATCTTCTATTATCAAAGCACTTTTGCATCGTGGTTTTGACATAAATTCTTCTTCACTTTTAGCATGACCTGGCACAGCAAGAAAGTCTTCTGACAGAAACATTACTCGGAGAAAAGCTTTAAAATTTGTTTACCTCATGCATATCTTTGTATCTTTCCTTCTCTAACTCCAGTTTTACATGATTCTTTCCGTTCTCAAGCACTTCCGAGCTTGTATGTGATCTGCATATTAAGGTTTCCAATTCTAGAAACACAAATCCTTTCTTTACATCTATGGCAAACCAGTATCAGCACTTATTACTACCACCAAGTAATTACTGCAAATTAATCTTGCTCTTCATTACTAAACCAACAGAAATTAAAAAAATAAAAATAAACACACATACACACAAAAACCTCATGGTAGCAATCTGGACAATTTAAAAAATAAACTTTTTTAATTTCTGAACTAACAGAGTCATTACAATTTTCTAGTTATAAAGCAGCTTCCATATGTTAACATATAATCTATCATAAAATAATTTCTATGTCTAAGCCCTCCTTACTCGCATTTCTACAAGAACTTTTTTTGACGATGTCAAAGCCCTCAATAAATCGATGCTACAACATTTTCTGAGAATGTAATAGTAAAAAGAAAGGTATTTAAAATATTGTCAATTAAATATTGTTAAAAGATTAATTTTGTTTTATTTAAGTTTGCACACTAAAATAAACTAAGTATTCCACATTGTTTTAGTAAGAATAGATGGACTGTCACTTTCTCATAGCCTTGTTGTCAAAAACCCAAATAAGTTAACTTCAGTCAAAAACAATAATTCAAGAAGAAATTACATCTGTAGGAAACAAACAGAAAAAATTCTTACTGTCATGAGGCAATTTTTCCTTATCTAACTATTTCAGAGTCCTACAAAACCCTGGAAAATTCTTGCTGATATTCTGTTGCTAAAAAGTTGCCATGGTGTTGGGTTTTACTGCTGGCTCTCACTTCCTGCATGAGTGTGCAGCATAGTAGCTTCTCCATATGGGCTATGTTCATTAAACTAGTCAAAAATGACTATAATCTTCCAACACACTGTTGCAGAATTTTAAAGAATAAGTAACAACATTAAAAAACATCCGAAAAACACAGACATGAGCAATTAAAGCTGGTCAGTAACTTTATGTGCATATGCATTTTGAAAGGTGCTCAGTATTATTCTGCAATAACCAAAATTATTATTGCCTACAAGTAATGATTTTCCTGTGTTTATAAGGAATGCAGAGTTTTATAGCACCACGTTTTGGCCTTTTTATGCTAGAGGTGATCAAAGGCAGGGAGATACAGAGAGCTGAAATGTAAGCTCTGTTAGCAGCAGTCTGGCATCAGACATCATCTATCCAACTCCAGCTCATCCTTGTCTTGCCCGTCCTGGTTCTCCCTCTGTACAAAGCGTCTTTTCCCTCATCAATCTAACTCAATCATAGCCAGACACTTTCTAAGGCTTGATTTTATACCACCTGCAAGCAGTGGTTTTGGATTTCTCAACAGTATCTCCTGGCAATCCTGTTATCTTGCTTTACCATGCTAAGAAAGGCTTTGGTCTCCAGGAGCTACAGACTCAGTGCACCCTGAACCTTTTGGGATATGGCTTGTCCTAGGGCAGTGCAGTGAGCTGGGGCTTTTCCCAGCACTACCTGAGCTCAGAGTATCCAACCTCCCCCAGTCTTGGATATTGTTACTGCAAGCCCGATGAACCTGACTGTGTTCAGTGTGTACTTGTTAAGTGCTTACAGCCACCATAAAAGACAGTATGAGCTCAAATCTGTCCTAATTTTCACCCAGAGCCTCAGAGCTGCTCAGGACACTGTGTCACCCTCCGTGGAGCACTGTGGAATGCATGCTGCTGCTACTTGCAGCCTAATTCAGCTTTTCCCCTTGGTGGCAAACCCATCTAGATATCACAGTGTCCGTGCCTGATTATTTCCTACAGAAGTTGAAGGAATGGAAACTGTAACAAGAGCGCAGATTTTAACCAGTCAGCACGTACAACCACAATTTTGTTTTCTTGGCTCACCAGCTCGCTTGCTTGGTTAAACATGAGTGGCAGCTGCAAATTGAGTTGTTGCTAACTGACACATCTGAAGAAACAAACTGAAGCATTTTCACTAATTTCAATAACTTTAAATGCTTCTACATAAGAGAATGGAAACATAACAAAAGGAAATTTTTCTATCCGCAGCCAAATTGCATAGCCTTGATAGTTTGCAGAATAGACACAGCTTCATGACACCATGAACCAAGCAAATAAACACAAGTCCTTGCTGGAAATGGCATGTTCATGCCGTCTGAATTCATTAAGTTCTCCACGGTAAATTGAGATAATTCTCAATTTTGTTGTTGCGGGTATAGAACAGGCAGAACCCCTTCCCAGACAAAACAATACACATCAACCCCCCTCTGCCAGCTGACAATAAAGGAAATCATAATCAAGCATCACAAAAGAAACATGTTTTTCTTCCCTAAAAACTATTTATTTTATTGAGTAGAAAGCTTCAGCCCTGAGAGATTTATGTTCTGTTCTTTTTTCCTTCAACCAAATGTCAGTCACTTCAGATACTCAATTCTTGCACAGAAAATGCCTCTGACTCCACATTATACTGAAATTATTCGTTTCTGTGGGAGTAAAAAAAAAAAGCAGCCATACAAAACCAGAGTTGTGATAACCACCTATATTGATTTCTGTGTATCCAAAGCTTAATCTTTTGTATGTAAAGATTCCAAATGGGACATTTCCTTGTGTGAAGCAGAAATGGCTAATGCAGAATTAGTGTGTGTGAAGGAAGAGAGAGGGAGGTCTTTCATGAAGGTTTCTTGTATTTCTATCAGGACAATTTAAAATTACATTTTTTAAAATTAAGCTTGAGGCATTTGTAGATATTTCCTTTTTCTCCTCACTCCTTTTGAGAAATTACCAAAATTAGACCACAGCTGTTTCTGGAAAACCTCAGTCAGAAATCCCTTCATTATCAATTGCTGAAAAATAATGGTTACATCTTAAAATATAGCCATGAAATGGAAAAATTCTGATTAACCACAAATTAGAGGAAAGGAGGTCTGTCAATGTCCTTTGTAATTTAACTAGTTTAGGATCTCCCAAGGGATATCTGCTATTCCATTCCAGATTTTTTTCTAAACTACTCCTGAAATCTGCAGTGCTGGGATTCCAGTTCCTCAACATGCTTTTACAAGCTCAGGTTTAAAAGCCTGCTCCAACATTCTTAGGTATTTACTTTTCTCCATTATTTGTAATCTCAGGGTTGAAAACTCAGTAAACAAGAAAAATTTCCTCTGGGAGATGGGAGGCTTTGTTAATGAGCTAGCTGAAGGCAGGGGTCTTTACAGCCTTCTGGACCTGACCTATTTTGTAATTCAACTTGGATTATGGACTTTACCATTACTATTTTTCTTGGGATTTTTTCTACCTCAGGACAGGTAATTGTTTTTACTTTCCTCCTGCAGGAATATTTAATGTTGACCCCTGCTGTGACCAGCTGGTCATCTTTTGATTTTTGTCTCCTAGAGACTGCCTTTACTTGAGGAAAAGTAGCATTTGCAGAAGGAATTTTATAAATAAAAACAGAAGCAAGCAATAGCACAATTCTTACATCTTTCTTCCACACCACAGGAAAATCTGCCCCTCTAACAGCTCTACCCCAGTTGGAAGCAAAAAAAATTAAAGATCTCACAGGAGAAGTTGAGATCAAGATCTTCAAATGGCTAGGTACTTGAAATAAGCATCTTATCTCTTGAGCCAGCCCAGCAGTGGACTTCTTTGAGATTTTCCCATTCATAAATTCAAACGCCTTTTTGCAGCAGCAAAAATCCACCACTGTTCATGCTGCCAACACAAAAATCCAAATAAGGGGAAGAGATTTGATCTGCAGTTTCTTGACATCTAAAGCCCAATTAAAAGACCACCATCTATGGAAGCACATCAGCTTCACTGCTTTTTCTCTTGGCTGATCCAACTTTATGTGGACTGAAGTTTCCCTTAGATGGAGCTTGCAACATTTTGGGGAAGGACATCCCTGCATCAATCCCACTCATATTTTTGGCAATTTTGGGGGTCATATTTGAAATTTTCCATGAATCTCGGGTCATGGACTGGATCCAGCTGGAAGTGTCCTGACTTCTGATAAATCCAGTGCTGCTCCAGTGTCAACTCTGCCTGTTTATTAGCAAATGCTCTAACTTGTCTGGTCTCCAGGCTATCAGATCTGACACAGAGGTGCTTCCTCCATGTAAATCATGATAAATGGTGCCCACACACACACAAATACACTTGACCCACTTGTGATAAGTGTGTTTCAGAACCAATTATTTATCTCCCTCTAACTTTTATAGTTAGATCTAGCTGAGGAACAAAATGCTGTAGGGGATGAACAGTCTTGAAAGTCTCACTTTATAAATTGCTGTATTATAATTACAGCCCAATTAAAATTCAGTGTTACTCTCTTCATTAATTATCATCTCGAGCCTTACAAATAAGTTGGGAGAGACTGCTGTTCTGTAGAACATGCAGCTATCCCCTGCCTGCTCTGACTTTGAGAAAACCATGGCTGAGCTCTGGGCTTCAATAATAGAGATTACAGCAGGAAGAACCTCTGGTTTGCACTCTCAGCCTCACAACCACTCCATTCCATGATTCACAAATGCTCAAAGCCCTCCACCAAATTAAATCAGAGTTCTTGCTTCAGAAGGGATCAAGAACTCCAGGTCATGTGAACAGAGATGTAGCTGGAGGCCATGGGATGAGGATTCACAAAAGCTGTTGATAGGACAATTAAGCCCATAGGGAAATATCAAATCTGCACAGTCATATTCAGATTGCATGAACTCATCCTGCTCCTTGTAAAACAAGAACATCTCACTACTTTAACCTTAATTTGTGAAGCTGTTTCCCCTTCGTTCCGGGACCTACATAAAGGCACAATAAAAGCTGCATGAAACTCAACCTGGATCAGGTCAGTGCTGGCAGGTGATGAGAAGTTCACCAGCCCAGTCTGAAGGGGCAAGAACTCCTGGCTTCAGGCTGTGCTTACAAACACAGCAACTCATTGCAATTTAATAATTTAGAAATTGTTACATTCTAAGGAAGTCAATACAATAATTTATCCTATGTTATTATACACACCTTGTTTCTCACAAAGAATGGCTTGCTTCAAATGCTATAGTGCTCATGCTTGCTTAGGCTAGTAATGCCAAAGTCTCGCAGAGCGCCATGCAGGAGTTGTCAGGAATCAGACCAACATGATTACATTTTCAATGTTTCCCAGTACAAAGCAAGTGCCTCCATAGGCTGTTGCCCAGTGCCACACATACATTTTTGGCTCAACCAAAGCTTAATCATCATTCACTGCACCAAAAACATATGGTCACAAACTGAGCAAAACCACCATTTCTCTTATATCCTTCTCATTCCACAACCAACTCAAATGTATTTTTTTTTGTCAGGCTCCCCATTTAGTCTGATCACATATTGTGTTACACTGGTGCTTCTACCATCCAAAGTAACTGTACCACTGATTCAGAGTATATCGATTTTAGTTGGTCCAATGCACTATTCCATCTCTAGTTAAATGACTAAAATCATAGTACATTAGCTCTGTAATATCTTTTTTTCCTGTAAGTAAAAAACATAAAAGTACCAAGGGCTGTTTCTTTCTGTTAAAACACAACATGGATCTAACCTCAAGTGAGATGTTTTACAGCAGCTTGACTCTTATTCCAAATTAGTAACCACATCCTTCGCACAGGTGTTGAAAACCCAAAAGGTTTGTATTATCATTAGAAGAAATGTCTAAGCTATAATAAGAGAACAATGTGTGTTACAAAAGGGACTGTAGTAAAAGAACTAAACAGACCCGTAATTTAAAAGCTGTTTCTGTCTTAATAGCATCTGCCAATTCCTCTGTTGTGTTTAGAAACTAAAGATCAAAGTATCTCTCGCTTGGGCAGGCTGGGAATGGGGATCATGACAGCAGGCAAGGAATGAGCTGCTCCAGGCTTAGACTTACAAGGAAGCGTGGGAGGAGAGCACTGTCGACTTCCACACCACAAACTGAACGGAGAATGGCTGTGAGAATGGTTTTGGACAAGAGCCTATGATACCTCACACTTCCCTGAGGGATTCCTAGGAGCTTCCTCTTTTCCTTCATGCTGGCCAATACCCCAGTGCTGTATTTATTGCTTTCTGACAGTTACTGAATGTGAGAACATGGATCTGTATTTGATATGCTGAGCACATTAATTGCATTTCTTTTTTTTCCCCCTCCTTATTTTGTTTGCTGCTCTGTACCTATGTTTTAAATATGCTTTCTATCCATCAAATGGCTAATAGTTATTCTGAATTATACATGATTCCCAGGGACTGGCAGACCTTTCTTCTCCAATATGTATATAGAAAACAAAAATAAAGCTCAAAAGAAATGTCAGGGATAATTAGACAAAACATTGTCATATATACTGACAAAAAAGACACCCATCAGGTAGCATATGTAAAGTGATATTCCCAGTTATCAAAGTACTCCTTTCTAGTCACAAACTGATTTTCATTTCCTCCTCTCTGGCACTGAAGCAGCAGGGTTTGGAATCTTGCTGCTTTTTCTTTTAACTTTACATCGGTTATATATTTGGGCAACATAAAGGTTGATTTTACATTTCTTTCAGCATACAGCCAATCAACAAAATCAGCATGTCTTCCAAAAGCAGAGTTAGCTTTCCATCTTCCCTCAGAGGGTCTGTAAAATGTAATTAATGTTTGCAGAGCACTAGAATATTCTTGCATAGAAAGTGCTAACTTACTGCCAAGTATTTAATGCAGGCAGCACTGGTTCTGCCCAAGTTCCTAGATGTGACTCAGGGATTCAAAACTGAGCATTGACATAGGAATAAAAAACAGCTGAGGAATTTCAATGCACAACCCAAAAAGAGACCCCAAAACATCTACCCCAGGACTACTCAATTCTGTAAGAACAAAACTCACCAAGGCCTTTCCTTCTGACCTCAGAACCATTCAGACATGAGGAACTTGGTTTCTGAGCTTCCTCTGAGCTGCTTAGTTCTGCCCTGAAGAACTGCCATCCAGCTCCCCGACACCAGAAAAGCAGACAGGCACCTGAAATTTGGTTTTCACATACTATTTGGCTGAACACACTTTGACTAAACTTAATGCAAAAAGCAGCATCACAGAGACAAGAGAGGGGTGGACTGAACAGCTGAGGGGATTGTCCTCTGCTTCTATTTCTTTTCCAGAAGGTACTCCACATAACCCAAAGAAATGGTTTTCTGCAAAGATTTGGCTCTTCTTAGCAGGCTATCCCCAGTTAGGAGGATGGAGAGTAGCACTGATTTTGGTTTGCAGGTGCTTTTCCAACAGGGCAGAAGGAGGCTGCTCACTCCCTGTGGCCTGTTCCAGCAGGTAAGGAGCTCTGCAGGCCAAGAGACCCAATACAAAAGTACCATCACTCATGGTGCCTGCTGTAAATGCTAAACATGACTACCTGGTACACCCTGGAACTTCAAGATTTAAATGACATTCTGTGCATCACAGCAGTTCTGTTTCCAATCGTAGTTTGAATTAAAGACCACATATGACATGAAAAGTTTTAACTGTTTTCAAAAAAAGAACATACACATTAACCAGACATGCTTGGACCCTGGACAAACTAAACTCCATTTGGGATCTGTAGCAGAAACACTTTCATAGTGAAGTCTCAGGATTATCATGACTCTTTCAGTTAATAGGTAACATGTCTCAGGCAGTTTTCTTTAGGCGCAGTATGTGATCTCTGCAGTAACTGAGTCAAAGAGGGGAAAAATAGCACAAGCTATCTACCAGAGGTCACATTCTTAATCAAAAATATTGAAGACATCTGCCCTAAAGCTATCAAGCCTTTCAAGTAAAACAAAACATAAAAAAGTAAAAATACAAAGAAGCACTCCCAGTGAAGGAGTGCTTTAAATGCCTTTAAATGTCTTAAAAACAACAGCAGAGAATAATGAAAATGCAGAGAACTGAATTTATTGGCGAACTGACAGCATTTTTAGCAGCCTGGGGGCAGGAAGTTTGTTGGAAAGACAGAGGTCTTTGTAAACCCTTTGTTAGCAATGGACTTAAAAAGCATTGGATTAAAGCCACTGCTGTAGTGATCTAAGTGAGAAGCCTTCAGATAAATGTTTCCATCAGCCACGTGAGAAGAAAGCCAGCAGCACATCCTGTGCTCATCAAATTACTGTGTTTGACCTTGGCCAAAAGGAAAGTGGAGAAGCAAATCGTAGGTGAGAGGGGTTTGCTTTGTCTATAGAGTGAGTGCTGGAGGCTCCAGCTGCTGCCAACAGAGGGATGGAGCTGCTTGCAAACGCAGCCCAGAGGAGCTGGAGCTCAGAGCATCTCTGGGATGTTCTCTTTCAGTGCCCAAAGCAGGGGCTGAGGCACTCTGGCTGCTCTGCTCCAGCCCTGCGGTCCCACAGAGCTCCCCAGGAGACAGAGAGTGCCTGCAATGGGTGCAGTCACTGCTCCTCAAGTTATAGCTCCTGACTGCACAGCCTCAACACGGCAGGGCACAGCTCGGATTCCTGCGAGCTAAGCTGCAGAAACTGTTTATTTCCACACAGGAATTACAAGGAGACAGGAATAAGGATGTTGCCATTGTTCTCGGGATTTGACAAATTTAACTGACACACACTACAGAGTGTAATCATACCCCAGAGACTGAGAAATCCTTCCTGGAAAAGGAGCAAGGACAATGTTGATACATTCTTGTGCTCGAAGCACAGATATGTAAACGCCATGTTGTTGCATTTAGATTTAAATTAGATAAAAGCCAGGGAGGAGTGAAGGAGAAGAATTAAGAGGAACACCAATAGATTTATTGTGTCATAAATGAGCCAATATAAAAATATTTTAATAGTCCTGCAGCAATGCATAAAATTATTTACAATTTTTCTTTGTTCAATTAATGCAGGATTTCCTAGGAATTCATGCTACATGTTCTATAAAGCAAGAGCAGAGACTATCAGGACCTATTTATGGAGATTTATATGTAGTACCTCAGCAGTTTGACTGCATAGTGCTTTCAGATATTTCTTAACAAGACAGGTTGCTGACTTGTAGGTCAAGAAATGTACAGAAGAGAAGGGGAATTTAATTTTTTTAATGCAATATTCTCTCACTTTCTTATTGTGTCATTAAATATGTACTTTTGCCCCTCTGGAAAAGTTCCAGCAAAGCTTTTTGAGGACTGGTTATGTAAACTGTATTTCTTCAGAAGTGGATACTTCTGTGATACTTCAGTATTTTTCAAAAATTGATGAAATTTATACCTTTTTTTTAAAATTTGCCAACATGTTAAGTGGAAGACATTAATATTATGTATCATTGTGAAAGAAATTATAATCTGACAAATTTTAACATTTAAAAAGGAATCAGATTTTGACCATCATTTGCCTTTTAATGAGATTACTAAGATGAAAGAGGCGATTAAAAACAATGACCCATCCAGGAAACCCCTTGCATTTTACCCCAAATTATTTGTGCCCCCAACCTTGCACAGATGTAGAATTTTAATGGTGTCACACAGCACAAGAGGTACTTACTAATGTTACCTTCTAGATTAAAGGAAAAACACACAGATAACACCCTTCACCTTCCAGTCATCACTGGGGGACACAAAGTGATGCTAAACATCTTTAATACTAAGACAGAAATAAAGTTGCCCCTTTGTGCCTAATCATGGATTAATGGGAAATCTTAGAGAATATATGCATCTGCCTCATACAAAAGTTAAGGAAGTCACACTGCTCTGTGCTCCAAATAGATAAATTCTATGTGCAAGGGGTCATAGGCAGGAGATGGCACCTCCAGGAAACATTACCAGCTGTAAAGACACAGGAGATTACAGGAGATGTTTGTTAGCCAGCCCCCAACAAATGAAGGCTTGTTCTAGTGGACACATCTGAGCAGCCACTGCCAGGCTCCCTGTGCCAGGTAAGCAGTTCCTGGGGAATGCTTCTCCACAGGGAAGCATAATTATATCCTGCTCTGTGTGCCCTCTGTCTGCACTGCCTCTGCAGGAAACATGGCAGAAAATTAGCACTACCTGCATGATTATCAGGAGAGAGCAAATTCCAAAACTGTTGACGGAAGCATTTTCAGAAAGTCAGTCGTAAATGAAACATCAAGCATGACAAAAAGAGACAGAGCTTTGCTTTGGAGAGCAGGATGATGTGTGGGCGAGCAGTTACATAACACCTAATATATCACCATTTTGGTGATTTCTTTATTCCTTTCCAAATATCCATCAGCTTGGGCAAACATAGCAACACTCTGATAAAGATGTTTTGGACGGCTGGTAGATTCATAATATTGTTAGAGTGTTCAATGATTACGGCTATTTCAGAGCAATGAAAGTGATGGTATATTTGACACTTCAATGCTATTTTAATTTTTAAAGGATGTTTTTACTAAACTTCATGTTAACTTCTTGAACAAGATGGCATTAAAGCAATTAAAAATCTAATGAATCAAGGACAATATAAATGTACATATATATATTTATATGCACTTAACATATAGCTGCAATACTGGTACAGGTCAGTATTTTGCAAAATCCATGAGGATAGGAATAAAAAGAAGATATTTTATAAGATTCTGGGGGTTTTGGGGTTATAAATCTTCTCTGAAAAAGCTTCAGTAGCTTCTAATAGAACTCATGGCTAGACAAGCTGTGTATAGTCAATGACTTCTTCATAACGAGGCCAAAGGCAATGGAAAATAAGTTAACAAAAATTGCCAAGTAAACTTTAATAATAAGAAAATGATGTGTACATGTACTGTATGATGGGCAGTAATGTAAAAACTTAATCAGAAAGTGATCTACAGATGAACACTACATTCAAGTTATAGATGAAGAGGCTACATTAATCAAATCCATTATCTATTGGAAAAATGGACTCAGGAACAACTAGCAGAGTGTGCTAAGGTGAACAAAATGTCTGATTTCAGGGGAAATCTTTGAGACAGTAGGGCCATACATTACAGGATATAGGCCTGAAGAACTGCTCCTAAGTACTTTCTACTCCCAAGTACTACTGCACTGGGTGTCTTGCCCAGGAAACCTGCTGCACATTTCAAAGCTGCATTTCAGTCATCTTCAAGCTCACGCAGATGCTTTCCACTGTGCCTGGTTTATATTTTCAAGCTTTCTTTAAACTTGTAAAAGTTAAAAGAATATGTATGGAGGATAGAGAGGTGTTGCTTAAATAAAAACAAACAGACTCAGAGTTCCCAATGATCACCTGATTTCAAAAGCTTAGGCTGCAAGCAAGAGAAGCTGTTCCAGCTGGGATATATTTTATCTATAGACTAGAAGGGGTGGAATCATTAATTCCTGACTTTCTGGTCTGATTCTCCATTAAAATCTAAGAAAAGGCTGTGAGGTTATTGTAATGTGTTTGAGGGACAACCATATTTCCTATGACATCAGATTTGTTTCAATATTATTCTCTCACAAGAAGGAAAGAAACTGTTTTACATTTTTGTTCCTCTTACCGAGCTGAAGAAAACTGCTTGTGATCTGCCCATATAAAAGTATATTGGCTTATAAAGAAGATGAATTCATAATGTAGTGAACACTGTAGTGGTATTTCAACTCACAAGTTAGTTTTACCCAAACACAAACTGAAAAGAGCAACCTGTGGAGTGCCATGATTCCTTAACTGCATGAACTGAGCAATTCTTCCCAAAGCTCTGATACTCACTGAAATGCATAAAGTTCAGCATGACATCATGCTGACAGTCATCGTGCGACTCAAGAAGTGAAACAGAAATGAGATTTTAAAAGCAATCCTTGGCCTGCTTTTTCTTCCGCTAAAACTGACGGAAATGAGCAGCTTTAAGTTGCACAGGGCAGGATTTGAAGCTGGGACACATTCATAAAGGTGGATGTGATGTGTGCTTCTGAGATCTCTCCTGAGCAAAGACTGTGCTGTGAGAGCAGATGTCAAAGCTCTCTGAATAGAATGGGCCACATTATACCTTGGAAATGCTGATTTTCAAGAGCTGTAAATAAAAGTCGAGATGGGTGGCTGAGATACACAGTAGGTGTGTGGGGTTATAGTAGTAAATAATGACATAGTGGTCTTTGCTTCCTGCACACAATACACCTGGGAACTACTGAGAATTCTAAGGAGAAAAAAAAAAGGAAAAAAAAAGTAAAAGCAAAAATTCATGTGCAGGGAAATTGGGAATGGTTTTCCTGCTGCTTGATCAGTTGTAAATGGAGGCTTATTTCACCGGCTTTGCCAATTCACTAAGACAAGATTTCCTTATTTTGGAAGGTTTCTGAGATCCATTCACAACATTAATGCAAGCTCTTTCTCTGCTCTCTTACTGAGACAGCTGTCTTAGAGGGTATTGTCCAAACTGTTTTCCTGATGGGGACTGTTCAAGGAGGAGAGGAACACTGCTGTTGAGCTTCACTCAGGAGAAATAAAAGTTCCCTTAAACTGACTACCTCACTTCATGGGGGGGAGAAGATGAGAAGTTACTTCTGTTCAAATAAGAGCCAAGAAGGAGAAATAATCTCAGAGGAAAACTGAAAATCTGTGATAGTCAAAATGAGTTTAGCATCATGCTTATGATATGGGAAGTGCACAGCCTTCTTACCTTAAATAAGATTTCCTGTTTCAGTTCTATATTAGATGACACGAATTGCCCTCAGCAAAACAAATTTTTATGGATAGTTGCCACAGGGAAATGTCTAGGAGAATTAAACAGTTCACTGTACCATGGTAGCCTAAGATCAGGCTCTGCTGGCGGCTGCAACGCTGTGCCTCGAGGGACAAAAAGGGGTAAGAAGACAAGAAGAAAAGTGAAAGAAGAAAACTGGTAGAGAAAGGACAAACAATACAAAACCCAAAAAGAGTGCAGCTGGGGACACAGGAGAAGGTCTTAAAGCATTATAATGGGAACACATTGAAGTGCAGGCTCTTGGTGCAGAGACACCAGGCAAGCCACAAACTCCCTGGATTCTGTTTCTACCAACTCTGAGTTTTGCAAACTCCTGTACAACAACTTGAACTGTGGTTTTATACACTCTTCCTAAGGGATTAGGGACAGTCCTTGCCATGTTTAACTCGGGTCACAATTCCCCCATCTCAGGAAAAAAAGACAGGTCTGAACACAAGGGATGCTGAAGTAACTTCTTATCTAGACATAGTATCTAACAGCGCTGGTTTAGGAAAATATGCACTTTCAGCAGAAGCTGAAGGTGAGTGCTCACAGTTTTCAGAAATACTTTCTATTTAAAATCAAATAATTGTGGGTTTAGGAGAAAGTTTTTATTAAGATCAGATTTCTCCATGTGTTTTAGAAAGACTTGTTGCTCAATTGTTTACAAAAGTACTCGCACTTGGTAGTCTGGATACTTTACACTTCAGCATTTCTAACCAAACTTAATATGGTCTGAATTTAATGTTGACTGCAACTCAAGCAAGAAAACAGACAAGATGCCCTTCTGAAATCCTATTCAATCTAAATTATTCAATTATTCTGTCAGCCATTGAATTCTTCCATTTGATGACATTTAACAAGCATCTTCCTCAACTTTAATTTAAACATTCACAGAAGAGGAGGACTGGGTACAGACAGGGCAATACCATCTTTGCACTGATCACTTGGATGATTAAACTCTATCTCACAATTCTTCTTTTAGTGGTAGCTCCTGGAGTGTGAAGTCTCAGCTATAAAGACTTTGATGGCTTAGGAGAAAATTAGCTTACTTGCCAAATGTCAGGAGTCAAGCACAGTTGTTTGTGAACTTGGGCACAGAGGTCTGAGCTATGGCACCACCTCATGACACAACACTCCCAGAATGTTTGAAAAACAAAGCATCACTGCATCTTACCGCTTTACCAGACAAAGGCAAACAAAGGAATCGGACATCATACCTTTATCTCTTCTTTGTCTGTGTTTCTGCTAGCTCATCCATCTCCATATTTCTCTACAAAACCTTTAAACCAAAACCTTTAAAGGTTTTTCCACTCTTTAAAAATGTTGGAGACTACTAATAATTCCACTGAGGGACTGCTGACTTCTTACTTTGAGAAGATCTTGTTCATTTTGACTAACAGCTTTATTCTACTCATTTTCCTTATTAGATGTGTTCACATCTTTCTGATAGAAATCTAGGTTTTCATCCCTTAGCCTTCTTCTGTCCACATATAATTCCACTACAAATCCATGGACTTCTGTTAGCCTTTTATTTGCAGACTGTCTGAGAAATACACTCCTCCGTGCTTGATCTCTTTAGGGCTGTCTGTTTCCTCCCTTGGGGGTGTATGTATATTCCATTGCTGGAACACAGTGGATTATTCTAGGTACCCCTAGAGCTACAGAAGGAGGAGTAAGTATGTCACAGCTGTGTGTTGGGAAGCCTACATTTGAAGCATAAAATCCTACTGGGCTTTTTCCCTCCAACATATCAATCCAACAAAATCAGCTCTAATTTACTGCTGGCTTTTTCTAGCTCTTCTTTCCAGTATTACTGATTCCCATGCTCCTCCTTCCCATTGAACATCAATGGCTGAAATTGCATTCCTTGGAGCCAGCGGTGCTTCCTGTGGGAATAGCAGCTGCTGGTTACCACCTGCTGGCCAGCCGGGAACAAACCACTGGTGCTCAGCTCTGAGCACCACACTCTGAGCTCTCTCAATTTAACAGCTACATCCAGACCCTCTGAGATGTTGTAAAGATGAAAACCAAAAATCAATACAATCAAGTTCTCAGCTGTAGATAAAATAAAAATTTAAGAATGTTCAGGCAGTTGTGGTGTGAACTTTGTCAGGTGTTGTGGCACATAGCACGGTAAGATCTGCACACAAGGAAATGAACTCTCTAAATGTCTGCAAATCTGCTCTGTCTCACACATCTAGAGAAGTTCTGGGAAGTGAAGGTCCAGGAGCACTTCCATGGGTGTAGAAATAACAACTACCCTTCTTAGGCACATGGAGAAAATGTCCTGTCAAGGGGTTCCAATTCTCCCAGTGAACAAACTAGATTTCCTTGGGGGACACAATAACCTCTCACACACCACACAGATCAAAGTCCCTGGCCAGTACCAAAGCCAGGGTGGAGTGTGTGGGATGAGAGCAGTGATTACTGCAGAGGAGTGGCAGAAAGGGATGAGAGCAGCAGAGGTAGGCGAGAGCTCAGGCACAGCCCGTGCCAAAACTAGAAACGTGATCTGGAGAATGAAAACCAGGGTGGGACATTCCATGGTAAGCACTGAGAAGACATGAGGATCTAAAGAAAGGTATGTGCCATTTCCTGACTTTGTGTGCTGCTTAGTGCCAAACGGCTCTGTGCAGAAACCATTCCCTCCCAAGGATTTGCCTGGCCTGTGTGACCAAGGCAGATGTCCTAGGCTGTGGTTGCTGCTGTGATGTTCCCATCTTGATGCCAGCAGAGAGCACACACAACCTGAGAAAAGCCTGGTACCTAATATTCAACGGTATTGATCTACTGCCTGCACTAAAACCACTTCTGGTACAGTACAACCAGAGCCAGCTGGCCAGGAGAAAGTGTTGCTGGAATTTCAGGAGGGTGTTACATCTTTTTCTGTGTAATCTCTTTCATGGTTTTCAGCAAAGAAACCCAGAGGTATATTCACTGAAGCTGTTTGTTTCCCCTGTACCTACTGGGATAACATGAGATTTTCACATTACTCAAAGTGGTGTTACTGATACAGACCAAACTGCATTCCTAGTGACTGATCTATCCATCAGCAGTGGTTTGAACTGTGCTGCTCTTTCATCCTTTAAGGTTTTAATCTCTGACTCATGAACAACTTCACTGAGGTGTAGAATAACCTCCAGAGAAGAGTATTTTTCAATCAATAGCGTTTTAGTAGAAAAGCAGGACACGCAAGAATACACTAATTGAAGAATGTGTTTCCTTAGTCTCAGCTCTGTTATTGTATTCTAATTTCCCACCGTTTTTACAATTTGACATTTCTGGTTGATAAAAAGTTCACCACGATACAGATACAGAATGAACTACTAATTTTGGAGGCAATTTGAATTGTGTCAGATTAAATGGGCACTATTAATATGTTTGCAATTGCTCTGAGAAGAATCCTTGACATCCACAAATCAGTTGCCACGAAACAAGCTTTAAAATCCTTACCAAACTAAACTTTTTTTGTAGTCTAGTGAAAACTTTCTGTTTGAGAGAAGTTTTAAGGAGGTCCCAACTGCATTTAAGTTTCTTTATTCTAATTTTCAGTCTACTTCTCTACTTCTCTTCCTACATGTTCCTTTTCCCAGGTCTTCTTCTGGGACTAGGTGAGTTTTCTACAAAGACATTCTAAAATTAGGATTTTACTCAATTTTTCTGAGTTGAGGAAGAAACAAGCAAACAGAAAAAAAACACCAAAAAAAACCCACAAAGAAAACCCAAAAAAACCCCCAGGTCGGGTACATAAAAGAAAATAAGAAAATAACACCCTTCAGATTTTTTTTCCATATATTGTGAATAATATTGTATCATTTCCAGGCAGAGAATGAGTGAGTATGTCATATTTTTATTACTCTTTGGGGAAAAACACTTTGTAACAGGAAAGAGGAGACTCAATGAAAGGGGGGAAAAAGAAAGACTGAATAGCATGTACCAAGGGAATTGTCCTTCTGGCTCCTCTTTCTTGCCACTGTCACTCAGACAGGATGATCACTTCTCATCAAGAGAACACTTCTCATCCCTCCTTCTTGATACTCTTTGCATACCATGTCTAGCAAAACAAGACACCAATCCCGACAGGCTCCTTCATGAATGACTGTAATAAACTTATAAAGCCACATTATCCTATACTTCCCCATATAGATACCAACTTTTTTCTCCCTCTTAGTGCTCATATAGGCTACAGTAGTGTTTACCCCAGGATATTAAAATACTGCAGGCATGAGATCTGTCAAAAACAATTCCTGTTTCCTTGCACTGGAGAAGCTCAGAATGCATTATGGCTTTATAGTTAGCTTTCATTAAAACCTAAAAAATTATACATACACTACCACTGGGAGCTAATGAACTAAGTGCTATCCTAGCTGTACAGATCCAGAAAATGAGATGTCAAGTGTGGGGAAGTACACCTGTAATTGCCTCTAGTGTGAGAGACAGCTGGAGCTCATCACTGCTGCTTCTCCACAAACAGGCTCAGTGAAAAGATATCTCTCTGGCTCTCCTGAATTCTCCCAAAGGGTCAACTTTCACTTCAGCTGGTGTAAAATCTCTCACTGCTTTACTCTACTTATTAATTTCTTTACAGCTCAACTGTTCTTAACCATTTTGCAGCTAAAATAAAATCCCACAAACGCCCTGAGAGTGCCACATTTGGAAAACTAATTCCAAAAGATACTCCAGGTTTCTGGTCTAGGTTTATGTATATATATGCATATCAAATCAATATAAGGTCACATTAAAAAGCAACTTCTAAAAGCAGTGGGATAGAAAGGGATTAGGCTGTGCAAGACCTATTGATAAACTCCTAAGTCTCTTGTCAAGACATACGTTTCCCAATAACACGATTTTACTGCAGTAATTACATTTCTTTTCTTCAGTGGAAAAAAAGAAATATATTCTATTTCTAAAAGAAAAAAAAAAAGTTTGCACTGTCAAATTCATTCAGGAGGAAAAGTTAAAATAAACAGCTAAAGTTAACTGGAACACTGACCTTCCACAAACATATTTTAAGGAGATAATATTAGACTGCAGCCAGAAACTCGCAAGTGTCAGTTTTCATTCCAATCCTTAAATGTGTTCATGTAATTGACTACCTTTATGAGATATTGAAAAGTTCTGCTGCTTTACCAGTTTAGTATTTTCTTTTTCTGTGTGATTACCCTGGTAAATGGACTCCCCTGCCTGAGCATGGGGTCCTCACACCAGCCACAGAGCAGCTCAGTCTCTACCACCACCTCACATTGTACCAGGATTAGAGACATTTCCCACATTAGTGGAGGCTTTTTCATTTAGATCCATCAGCCTTGGGAATCCCCCTGCTTTCTTGATCATCTGAAGTCTGGACCAAGACATTTTCAAGGTTTTATTTTGCCGATCTGCAATCTTAGGCTTACCCAAATTTGTCAGGACTATTTTTCTTTCTCCTGTCTGAAAGTAAGAGCTCTGCCATAACTCTGCCATGTGTGAGTACAGCAGCAGCCCATGGACTCCACACCATCTTCTTCAGCTCCATGCAGGTGAGCTCCCTCAATTCACTGTCCCCATGAGGGTCAGTTTTCACATATGAAAAATCCTTCAAAGCCAGAAGAATAAATTACTTTCCCCCTGCACGTTGCCACCCCTTGGCGGTGCCTTCCTGCAGCCCCAGGGTGAATCCAGGGGCAGCTGTCAGAGGCAGAAATGACAGCTATCCATCTGCCTCTTTCTCTGTGTGCTGTTTACCTCCAGCACATTTTTCTGGCATGGTGGTGATAGATTTTTATCATTTAATTAAATCAGTCACTGTCTATTTGAGTTTTCACTGCCAGTAGGCTCAGCAAACACTTCTGAAAACCCAGGATCCTTCTAGAAACTAAATGGAGCACAGGGATACAGTATTCCCTCTCTCACACTGCACAAGTGACTGCAAATCAGGGCTTTCCACATGCATTCTGTTCATGATTCATGCTTGCTGATAATCTCCAAATCTCCTAATGTACCTGGAAACATTCTATATTCTTGAATCACTTTTGTTCAGGAAGGTAGTTTTTGAATCATTTGCCAGGCTGAAAGAGGGTCTAATGTATAGCTAAAAACTAAACTCAAACTCTGGAATTAAAAGTAGAGGACATGAATTTTTATAACTAGTTCCCCAGTTTCTGGCACCCTTTGTAGCACAAGTATTTGGTGCTAACTAGTAATTGATAAAGTATGTTTTGCCCATTTAAATCAGAATGCCAGGTTTTTACAGCTGCAGAGTGGAGAGGGCTAGAGGGCTATCCTTGCTGTTCTTGTTATCCTATCCAACAGCAGTGCTGGGGCAGCAATAAAGCTACTTGAGAAGGACTAAGGACAGTTTTGTTTCAGAATGGGTATATGCTCATAGTTTGTACTCCACCATCTGAAAAATGAAAGCCCACACCTGACTATAGTGGTTTTCCAGCAGTGTCTGCTTTTAAGAATCAACACTCCACTGGGAAAAAAAGAAAAGAAGTTATGGGGGTGGAGAAGCATGTGCAAAAGCAGGGTAGAGGAGAAACAAAAAAAAAGCAGTAGAAAGACCAACAGAAAAAAGTTACTTTCTTCCATATTTCTGAGTCAGAAACACACCTCCCAGTAAGGGCTGGTTCCTCCCTCTAACTCTCTGACACCCCAGATTCAACCAACACTTTCTCAGAAAGACTAAGTACCTCATCATGGGCTAGTTTACAGCAAAGATGATCTGCCTATTCCACAAATTGCGGATAAATGGCATTGCAGTTCCTTTCACTGTACAAATAACAATGTTTTCTCCAAATATTTTGCTGGAGTGTCTTCAGTCTATCACCTCTAAGTCTTCAGTTGTCACCCTTTCCCTTTCACTGAGAATAAGTGATCACTTCTCTTTATTTGTAGGTAGATAGATTACCTATATAGCTGTCTGCTCTTTTTGGTTTTCCTCTCACATCTCCTAAGTCTTTCCTTACAGCCCTGACAAAGAATAAAACTGCTAGAAGCTCTCCCTTACTTTAAAGAACATTAAGTAATCTTATTAAATTGCATTTTCCTCTGCAGTATCAGAGGTTTCTGTCTACCTTTCAGAAAGCATGAAAAGGAAATTTGTTTTGCAATTCAAAAAATAGCCCAAAAAAAGAGAGCTCTGAATCTTTTCCCCATTTTGCCAGCAGCCACAAAACTAGCCCATTAAAATCAGCTTCCAGGCAAACTGCTGTTTTCTTAACATATGCTCCTCAAAGCTGTGCCAGCTGTGGTGCTCTCTACAGCCAATCTTGGTGTTAATTGAGGTAAGCAATGAAAACATAAATACCTAAGTTGAACCACTTTCTAAGATATTTAAAGCTGACTTGGATAAGCCATGCTAAACTACCAAAACTGTGTCTCCTGTTCTTTCATATTTAAAGTAAGTGGTGGTTTTTTTGTTTGCTTGTCACAGCTTGTGGCTGAGCAATAATGGAGACACCAAACGTAACTTCAGTTTCTAAACTCAGAATGGCCTTAGCAGGGCTTAACACAAGACCCAGCTTGAGATATGAAGTATATGAATCTTTATTAGCATCTCCTTTGGCCCAAACTGGTTTTGCTATTGAAAGAGATTCCAGATTGGTCTCATAATTTCATCTACTCAATCAGCTACTGACAAATTTTTATGCATCTGGGCCCAGGGATGTAAATAAGAAAATATACACATACAAAAAAAAACTCCCCAAAATCCTGTGCCATGCATCTCAGAGAAGAGCCATAGGAGAAATACCCAGTTCTGCGAAAAGTAACAAAATAAAAAGAATTCTTTACTAAGCTACCTTGAAATGCACAAAAGCAGCACATCTCATAAGCCCTGGTCTCATAAGCAATGGCACCAGGAGGAGGAAAGAAAATAGAAGTGCTCAGTCCTGTCAAGATGTACATGAAACTGGGGTTTTAGGCAGTTTTGAGGAAAAAGTTTCTATTCTGCTTAAACTCCTATCTTTTTCTGGTGATGAACTGACCCTCTGGTGTGTTAGCAGCATGGAAATTTGTATAAGCTGGAGTTTTTGTCCTCCTGACTGGTTTTGTGTTAGCATTTTATTCTGTCACCAGTTTCTGGATGACTAGCCCAAACGCAGGCTGTATTTTTACAACAAGCATAATGTCATTAAAAGAACTAAATCACTTAATGATCATTTTGTGCATGCAAAATACATTTATCAAAAAGCATAAATCCTCTCTTCTTTCATATTATTTTTAAATGGGGGCATTGCCTGTGCCTCTTCAACAATGCAGAGAAGTCCTACAAATCTGAAAAAAAAGATCTTCTAGAACCTATTAAATGTGAACTATTGCATTACAAGGTGTAGCCCTCTACCTTGTAGCTAGAAATTTAAATCCTTATTTGCTATGATCTCTCAGATGCCATGTCATTTTGAAATACAAGAATGAGTTATTAACTTGATGAAAGAAGCACATGGACACAAATTACTTTCTCTTACTCTATCTTTTTTTGTGGTGTTTGGGTTTTTTTGTTGCCTTTTTTTTTTTTTTTTTTTAACAGCCTCTCCAGTTCCTAAAGAATATGGTTTTAAATTAGGGTCTTTGACAGCAAAAGCAGAGCACATTTTATAACTCCCAGAGCTACAAGAAACAGCTGTATATAAGCACAAAATCAGACAGTTTCTGTCTGAATGTGCTCCAGGTCACTGCTGGCCCAGTTCTCAGCTGTATTCCAGCCCCTGTTGTGCCATTTCTCTTGTGCAAGGAGGCTGTGAGCAGAACCATCTTGTGCAGAAACCCTGCAGCAATGGGTCAAACGCTGGCCAGCACAAAGCCAATGGAGCTGCCCAGCGCTGTGCCCTCGGTGGTCCAGAGCCCTAGGGAATGCACAGCTCTGCTGGAGCAGCACTTGGAACAGCTCATCTGCATCCTGGGAACACTGGGATACTGCAGTCTGCAAGGGATTCTAACTCCTATAAGGAGAAAAGGGTTGGGCTAAGAGATACAAATATTTTCATTCCTTTTTTTCAATTGACATGGGCTTCTCTTGGGGAGCTGTCCCTGTGCCAGAAACTTTCCTGGCACAAGATCTTGGCACAGTGCTTTTGTCCCTGGGCCACTGTACTCATTTGTACTAATTATAAGGTAAAAGTGGGTTTTTTTCCTCTCCCCTAGTGAATTGCATATTCCACAATCAGATGTTCAACCTAGATTAAAAAATAAATAGATATATAACCTTCAGGCACATTATTTCTACTAGACTGCACAGAGGTAACTCCACAAATATTCACTGTCACTTCACAGATCACACACATGAGGCAGGAATTGAGTCTGAGTCATTCTTGCTTTAGAATGGATGCTGTTGTTGAAGAAATTTGGGATATTTTTCAGGGAGCATACAGACAGCCTGGTGATTACTGAAATGCTGGGGCCTCGATACCAGAGCTAACTGAAGATTAGTAACGTTTAGTAGAGAATGCCCATGACATAAACCAAGCTTTTATAATTTCTTCTATAAATTTGCCAAGAAGGTTGTCGGAAATCTGAAATATTTTAGCTGAAACACTAATTTTGCCAGATTTTTTTCATTTTTAATTCATAGGAAAAAATATGGAAAGGATACCATTGTTATGAGGAAAAAAACGCCAACACTCACCCCCCTCCCAAATTTTCTAGTATACGGTAGTTCCAATAGAAAATTTCTCAGTAGACTTCTTTAGTTCAGTAGAGAGTTCTTCCTCAGATTTTCTTAATGTCTCTGGCCAAGTCACTTCATTTCTCCATCTCAGCAGTGTATTTGAAAGCAGATAAGCTAATGATTTTTTCATCCATTTTTCTTTGAGTGTTGGCTATAGAGACAAGAATCTATTTTGGATGGGCATTCTCTTGCTACTTTCTGTAGGACAGAGTGAGTTGCCACCTCTCCTTCACAGTTTCTAGGGACTGTCCTACTACTACCCATGATAAATTAGAGTAATTCATATTAACTGAACATTTTCCCCCAAGTACTTGTGACTTTCTGAAACTATAAATACATAATTATAGAAGCACAGCTCTATAAGGATTAGTTGCTTGCTCTTTAAATTGAATCAGTGTGTTTCCATAGTACCCTTGATCATGTTCTGATACTCGTATTTGAAAATTTACAAGGAGAATAAGTGAATAAATTGTACTGCGAAGTGTATAAAACTCAGTAACTTGGAATTTTAAACAACAGTCAGCCTTCAGGGACAGAAGTAATAATTCAGTTTCTCAGTTACATCACAGAGGTTCTGTGCCTTATGTATAAACATATTTGTTCAGCTTGCTGGCTGCCAGATGATCTCCAAGATGGATGGTTCATCATGGCTCACTGAACATGGCAGACCTGCACACACACTAAAAGGTAGCCCTTCTGACAGCATCCTTACTTCTTGTAAGGGCTAATAAGTTTTTAATGTAGCTTTTCCTTCTGAAACAGGACATGTTATCCGTGCTATGTCTATGAAATCAGCATGGGTACCAAGGTGGCCCATGAAATAAGATTCTCCCAGGAATGTCACATCTCTGGCAAAGGTCTTTTGTATCAGATTGGAGCTCAAGGACTGCAGCTTTTGGTCTAAGCTGGGTTTTAGCCTCTCTGGGTAGACAGGCCAGGGTCACTCTGTAAATGGCACAGCAGCAGTGGTGCTCTCTGAGTGCTTTCTATGTGCTTTAAAGTGATCTAGGATTGCTTAAAGGGACTTTGACTACCAGGCTGGATGTAATGCAAACCAAAATATTTTCTTTCTAAATATCATATCAGCAGGTTATTCAAAATGCCTCTGTTCTCACCAGCACTGACAGCCTCAGTAAAATGAGCCATTTGACATCTCTCCTCTGGCATGGGGAGATCCTTGTCAGTGTGGCGGGTGACCCTTGGAGCTGAAGCTGTTCACTCTCACCCCAAGCAGCCACATGCCTGAATGTTCAGCTGCAACTGAACTTTGTTCCTCTTTTGGTGAGGGAATATAATATTTCACTCTTGTGAGTGCTAAAGGGTCTGGCAGGAAGGACATTTAACTGTCACACAGACACCCACAGAACACAGGACACAGAAATAATTTTACTTGGGTATTATCAATTCTCACTGAAGGAAGCACTGCCAGATGCATCAGAAATAATGTAGATGCCTTTGAATCCTGCATACCTGGAGCTGCACATCAAGGGTTTCTGCAGGAAACAGGGAATACAGTGTAGTGGATGGAAAGCTGGAAAATATTTCTTAGGCATAAAAGAAAGCATGCTTTTATTCTCTGAGAGCTGGGCATTCTAAACCTCCTGTTAGCACAAAGCACTGCAAAAACTACAGGTACGGTGGTGATAATGTTGCTGTGGTCACAATAGTCTAAGAACATCAGTGATGGAAGGTTTATAAGTAAAGGCAATTTATAAATGCTTATAGTGCCAGCAAACTGCAGTTAGGAAAAAATGAAATGGGTCTGCAGAGCATCCAGACAGCTTTTCTTCAGTCAGAAATTCCCTGGGGTGGGAGCTGCAGCCACATGCTGCAGAGGGGAAGCAGTGGACATTACAGGCAGGGTGCTGTGGTCACTAATGTGAGCTGAGCAGGCTGGGAGTGTGATGCTCTGCTCCCCTCTCTCCTCCTTCCTTGGTAGCTGCAGCCACAGTCCCCACACTCCTCAAAACTTTCGCTGCATGCAACCTAAGCAGGTTTGTCAAATGACAGCCTATCTATGCCATCCTTGTGATTTCTTTCAGCCTGGTTTTAAAAATAGTTTCTGAGCAATTATGTGTCACATAAGAATAAACCTGCATGCTGGTGCATCTTTCCTGTCACCACAAAATAACAGCACTACAGTTTCTACATTTCAGTCTTGTCTTTTTTTTCTGCAAAGATCAACAGCTTCTGCAGCAAAAGGACACAGTATAATCAGGAAATCATCAGCCTGAAGTAAGTATAAAACTTGCAAAATTATGCACTCTGTGAAGAAACCTGCTGCTTTTTTTAGCATCTAAGCACACATACTGCAAAACTAAATCCTCCTATAAAATAAGTCAACACAATCCTCTTCTACCACCATAGCTGCGCTTACTAATGAGAACAGTTTTTTTGTCTTTTCCCCTGAAATGAAATACTTGCATATTTCTGATGATCTGGCATAGGTGGGGCTGCTTTTGTAGCTTTTTTGTTTCACCACGTTCACAGAACCTTTACTAAGCCTGTTTCCAGACATTTGCACCAACAATGTGAATCCCTGAGATGTTCTGCCTTCCCGGTGTTCATACTTCAAAGCTGAGGAATTACCACTTGTACAGAAGTCAGCGTCTCCTGCACACTGCCTGGTCACACCAAATACAGACAGGCAAAACTCACTCATGTCTTTCTCCATCCAAAGAAATGCTAAGAAAAAAAGCTGTTGGTTTTCCTGAGGATGTCTCGAGGCAATTGTTTTCCCAATTAGCAGCCTTGCCTGCTCCTCAAGCCTTGAAATACTATTGTACATTGCCTCTCCCAGAGAAGTGATTTGCCATTGCCTGCAGTTACCTTGGACTGTGCCCGAGCTAGATTAAAAGGTTTTTCCTTCTGCAACTGGAAGGCCTCCATTTGCAGTTAGGCTCCATAGCCCAGTTTCACGGGTCAGGAACATTTGAGGTGTGCACTGATGGAGATCACAGCCACACCAGGAACTGCAGCACCACTACACCACTATCCAGCAGTGACCGCCAGATTTGTTCCAGTGAAGGAAATCTTTAGTGCAAAAAGCTGTCAAGGGACCCCAGCCCTAAATCTCAGCAGCTTTGCTGTGGCAGTATTTTCCCAGAGTATCTCCCAGTATCCCACAAAGCCATGTTCTAAGTTGGTGAGATTTCTGTGTTACTGGAACATCTCACAGACAGTGAGGGTGAACTGATGGAAACACTGATAAACTGTGACTGATATCTGCACAGGTGACTGCAGATACACCTGAGAAGAAAGCTGACAGAATTTTTGGTAGATACTTTTGTGTGGCACACCATGCATGGTGAAGTCAAAGGGAATGACTTGAAATGACTCCTGAAAGGCAGATGGACAGTGTCCAAATGACAGAACCCAAAGCAAAGCTTCAGTGGCAGTGACAAAGGTATCATTAATATGAAGGGGATTTGACAGGATTTATGGCATACTGATTCATCATTTTCCTGGCTTCCTTTAGAGTGATAACTCCAATAACAGTGCAGGATGAGCAGGGATAACAATGAAAAATAACACTAAGGATAAACCCTTCTGGGGTTTAAGATCAACAAGTCCTTTTTTAAAATTTTTTTGTAGCTCAACCATTATTTGTCTAGTTTTTCAAAGCCTTACAACCCTAAAAATAATAAAATCTCTCTAATTTCTAAATTAAACAAACAGACAAAGCTATTGCAGCCTTTGAGCTCACCACTGCTGTGTGCTGCTTGAACAGAAGGGGTGGTGGTGTTTGTAAAGGCAACAAGGAAAATAATGTATGCAGAGTGGTTCATGACCACATGCAATTATAAACACTTCCTGCAGAGCACATTAGGTCTGCAGGTTCATAAATGGTTTTTAGATTCCATATTTTAATCACTCATCTTGGAACAGTCTGGAAAAAAGAAAAAACGAACAAAACAAACAACAAAAACACATATCCAAGGTCAGGAGTAAAATGTTTTTTTTTCTTGAATGGGAGGGATGATTTTGTGACCTTGCTCTTCTCAAAACTATTGTCTGTTCTTGTGCACTGATGCTGGTCATAGGTCTGACATCAGGAGAGAGGTTCCAGGTAGCCAGATGCATCAGGAGGTTTATGAGGCCAGACCCTGAGCTGGTATAAACAGTGACCTGACACTGACTTCTCGTGTCACCATGTGGCATGAGAAGAGCTGCTCTCACCAGCTGCTCCTATTTTGTAAACTTAAGCTGCCCCCGAGGAGTTGTTTACAGAACAACAATGGATTGCTCGCTGATTTCTCAGACATTGAGGAAGCAAAAGGGAAAAGGAAGAAAACAAACTTTAACTGTCCCAAACAGCCAAAACAGAAACAATCCTCCACATCTCTGCAACACCTGGAAAAGCTGATTATAACTGCAGACCCCAATTACAGTGACAACAACACAGCAACATAGTTCTTTAAAAACAAACAGAGATGAAGCAGTGCTATTGATCACTATTATTAGCAGAGCAGGTTAGCATAATTTAAACCTTTCCATTAAGGCACGAAGATGGGTTTTCAAGATGGGGCATTGGTGCAATTATTGAGCTAAGTAGGAGGTAGAAATGTAATTATGTAAACTAACTGAATTAAGAGGATTGCACAGTTCATTAGGGTCCATTTTTTTTGGTCAACATTTTGGATCACCAGCTGCTATAGAATTTAATTTCCATTAAAAAGCATTAATTGCACCTCTTGTGTGAAAGCAGAGCAGTTGTGTTCGTTGAGCAGCTCCATGCCTGCTGCTCTGATGCAGGTGTGGAAACAGTCTCCTGCTCCACACCAGAGCTCAGACAGTCAGCCCCTATTCCCTCATTAAGCCTTCGATGGGAGAAAGAACCTCTGCCAGCTCTGCCTGCAGTCACGCTGGTCAGTAGGAACTTGGATAGTTCATATCATTAAGGACTTAAAGCAGCATTTATTCAGTAAAAACTACTGAAGAGAGCATCCCATTTTGCAAAGTAATTTCTGAACACAGAGCAAGGCCCTTCCCAAAGGAGTTTCTCTGTGGACAGAAAGAAGAAAGGGGAAATAAAGAATCCAGGAGAGACTTGGAAACCTATGGATGATTTTGCGTATAGCCAGAGTCTTCATTTCACACATTTCTTGTCTCTGGCTTTATTGTCCTTCAAGTTACCATGGGGTAATATGAAGGTGAATATTGCCCTATGTCCTATCAAAGAAATGTGAACCACACCTTCGGTCCTCAGCAACAAGGAAGTTTCCCATCTGTAAGAGGCCAATCTGCAGATCAAATAATCTTCTAAACTGGAGAGCTTGTTACTTGTGTGTTATATGTGAGCCTCCCTTCCTCGCAGGGACATCTCTTTGTCATTGACCATTTTTCTACAGATGCTGCTGGCTGACTGGAGCCCAAGGCAATCAGTCACCAGCTGCTCCTCTGCCTCCAGACAGGGTATTCAGCCTGCAACAGGCAAATCTCATGCTGCTCCATCCCTGCCAGACTGTTTCTTGGGGATTTGTTGAGCTTAGAGTTTTTTTTATTGTTTGAAAGTTTTCCCTAAATGCAGGGGATGCTTTTAACTACAAATGTTCTAATACATTTTGACTCACAAACTGGCCACTCAAGCTCTTTGCATATGAGGGTTAATGCTGAAGAACTTCATAAAGACACCTCTGGTATGTAAATGGACATAGGAGTGTAAATGGATATAGTACAATAAAGAGTGATCATACTAGCTTTTTATTTGCTGAAGAGAGGCAAAAAAAAATCCCTAATTCTCCTCACCTCCAAGGAAACCACTAGATACAGACACAGAAGTTCACAGAGAGAGAAATGGTTCTGCCCTGAGGAACATGTTTATGTAATATTTTTCTATATGCAGGGAAAAAAAGAGGATTCATACATCCATGTAAAAAGATGGCTGCTTGTGCTGCGTGAGGCTGCTATGGATGTGTATTTGATTTTTGCACCTAATGGCTTCTGAACAGGCTTTACCTGCAGCAATCACCAGGCTCCGTATTTGTTCCTTTTTAAATGAGCATCCTGCGGGTGACTAAGCAAAAGGAACCTGTGGAAACCTCCTCTCACAGCATGTAAATCATCGCCACAACATTTGCTTTTTCCTTGCTGATGGCATTAATGTGTTGCTTCCACGGATAAATTAGGGACTCAGAGCAACACATTGAGCAGCCCTCGGTGCCCCCTCCCACGGCTGCCCTGCTTTGGAGCAGGGACTGCTCTGCAGTGACTCATTTGTAAAATAAGGATGTGATCCCACAGAAACCATCCTGGTGCAGCTTCCAGCACCAGCATCAATGCCATGCCTCAGGGCTGCACCTCAATACCCCCAGGAAATTCAGTAGAGTCCCAACAAACTGTGCACTGCTGTCCCAGGCTCGGCAGGTAGGACAGGTCTGTGCTTCTACTGAGGCAAAATACCTCACCTCTGCAACCCTGTTTATTTCCACAGAATTTCTCAAGCTGTCCTGGGAAGTGAGCTGGACTGCAGTGTTCTTTTCCAGAGCAGGAGCTAAGTATGGCTGGAGAATGGCAGCAGGAGGGGCGAGCTGCTGTCTCTCAAAAAGCCCCAGACCTGCCAATCAGCCTCTTGTCTCTGTGCCAGGCTGGAACGCGTGAGCCCCAGGCCCAGAGCAGCAAAGGAGGAACACACTTTTCTGCTCAAAGACCCACAGGGCCAGGGAGCAGCAGAGCCAGATTTAGGGCCAGGAGCCACGTGCCACCTTCAGCACATGAAGTGTCAGCTACCTCAGCCTGGAGCAGCAGCAAAGTGACACAATCTGGCTTTGAGTGCAACAACTTCTGCCACACAGAGGGGATTGCAAGAGATGCTGGGAAAGAACAGACTTAAGTACCTGTTCTAAAAGCTTTGTGTAAGTCTGCCTCAAGGAGGAAACCTTCTATGAATTACCAGGATGGTTCACTCATCCCAGTTCATATACATCAATAGAGAATCACTATGAGACCCCCAGATTAAAATAAAAGTAAAAATATACAGGGAGAATAGACAGAGAAAAGTTGAATCATGCAAACAAGAGAAAATCACAAAATAACATGGTGAAACCAAAGAAACAAATACAGTTTCAACAGAACTCAGAAAATAACTGCTACCACCCTGTATCTTCCAGATCTAAAAATCTATTTATAATGTCAGTGGAATAGGGTCAAGCCTTTTTTGGCTTTCCTTCAGACAGCCCCTGCCAGTGCCTGTGATAGCTGGTCACACTTAGGAGTGCCTGGCTCTGAGAGGAAGCCAAGCAGAGCAGCACCCCAGGCTTGGTCAATGCCATTGTGCAGAGCAACTTTTGGCACTTTCTCAAAGACTGGGCTGGAGAAAGGACATTATTTTTTCATGCCAAGTTTCACAATAACTCCCAGGCCACCTGATAAAAGATTTGACAAAATTCAAATCTGGCTTCTCATATTTATTATTATCATCTATATTATGATGTTTATAGTAGAGTATTATCTTCTTTCTGGCTCAATAGGACACAAGTTACCATGCCCCCTAATTCTGGCCTCAGAAGAGTCAGAAGAATCAGAATAGTCCCTTTGCATGTAAAGAAAAATTTTACTTCTGCCACAGAGAGTTTTCTTACTTTTCTTTCTGACCCCATGATAAAAATTCCCTGGGAAAGCATCCTTCACTTTAACTTCCAGAGCAACTTTAAAAAATAGTTCTGCATTTATCTTATTGCTAATTCAATCCTTCAAAAAGTATTCAGTCCTAGTGGGTTTTTTCTGTGCAAATAATTATTTCTCCAGTTTGCCTGCTTAGAATGTATTTTTTTTCAGTGGTATTATTCCTCTTCAGTTGGCTCTTCATGTAAAGCTTCTCAAATGACTGATGCTAATGCAGCCGTCAAAAGGTCTGAAAATATTTGACTTTCATTTTCACAAGCCCAGATCCATAGTTTTACACTTTTTGGATCTATATCTTCATCTCAAATGGCACAATGAATAATATTTTTACTAGGTTAATCGATACATGCCTCACCTCTAGCAATAGAAATGTATGCTGCAGTTAATGAATTCATTTATAGGACTAAAATTAAATAAAGTATTTATGAAGAGTCTGACCATTTCTTGACAGCTTTCCTTGTCTTAGATACAAGAAGAGAAAGGAGGTTGAAACAGCATTATTGATATTTTATTTAAACCTTAATTTTGCAAACTTTTCCAGCATATCCAATTTCAACTACGGGAGGGAGTGTCTTCCTGAACTTTAAGTTCACACAAAGAACAGTTTTGACTACCTCCATACTTTTATAGACTTACAGTATCTAGTTATTACTTCCTTTCACCCCCAAAAGTCATATTTAGATTCTCAGACCCAGCTAGTCACACTTCACTGTCCTTGCTTGCATCCTGTATTTGACTAATACAAATCTTACAGCACATTTCTGACTTAATTTCCCACATTGCTCCATTTATATAACAATATTTTTCTTCTTAACTTAAAGTTGTTCAAAGCAACCAGATTGGAAGCAAATGCCAAGCCAGTGCTCATGCCTTATTTGCCAACTGTAGAAACTTTGAATGTCTTCAGTATCCTGTGATTTGATAACATTTCATCTTACATCAACAGCATAAACTTTTGCAAATCTGACTGCAAGTCACCTCTCTGTTAATAGATTTTGCTCCAAATACCTTTCCGGGGTTCAGCCTGTCAAATTCCCCAGTTCATCACTATTGCACAGACTAATTTGAAAGTCACCTCCAAAATTATCTTTGATTAGCTTTAGTTGTCTTTCATCACTGATTTGTTTGGTGGTCTCATGTAAAATTTAGGAATTTATCAAGTTGTTAATATTCCTCTGATCCTGATATTCCCTAGCCTGTTTCTACCTGACAACCAGTAACTTACATGTGTTCCTCTACCTGAATCTATCATACCCAGCAAACTCAGACACTTTCAGTTTTTATGGGCCACCTCTTTGTTGAAAAAGCTAATTTCATATTAAAACCAGTCTAGTACCTTTGCCATATTCATTCATTCTTGTTACCTTTCCTTGCATGCTGGGAAGTAAAATACAATTTTATGTCTACTTTTATTGGCTGAATACACATAAAGAACATCAAAGAAAATATTTTTATATAAAATGCAATGTATCTAGACACCAGGACTGAGATGATGGCTGTATTGAGCCCCCTGGATTGGATGCACTTGAATTTGGAAGATCATCATAAAAAAGGCAAGGCTGGACAGATATTATTCATTATTAATCTCCAGTTGCTCTCAAATTCTTTACAATATCATCGTCAAAGGAAAGTGTTATCAGCTAACAACTCTGGCTTTCCTTTTGAAAACATCTCATCTCTGTTCTGTTATACTGCACCACCAGGACTTGATTGGAAATGCCAAACCATAACAGTTCTGTAAAAATACAATGGCAAGATTCATGGTTCTATCACATTTATGTTGGAGGAATGACAACTAACCTTGGCGCTGGACACTAAATTAATAATATGTTCCTTTGGGAAGTTTCACTTTGAAGTGCTGCTGCCAGGTCTTGAGCGGAAAGTAAAGTATGAGAGTTGAGGAAAATGAACTGCCAGGGCTGGCCCAAGAGCTCAGAGCAGACACCATTCCAGGCAGAGCCACAGGATGACGTGTGAGGGGCTCTCTGGCTCCATGGGCATTGTGTCTGCTCTAACAGCTCCCCTCCCCACGCTCTCTGTCCACAGGGATGGAGATGAAAGAGCCTCACATCCTTTCTATTCTGAATCTCTGGCAGTATCAACAAGGTACAGTTCCTCTCCTTAGCTCCCCACCATACACATATTAAAATAAAACCTGTGATTAGCTTCCAGATAAATATATCTTTTGTAATAAAAAGCTCATGTATGAAGGGCAAGTTGCAGGCTCATAGAGGCAAGGCTGGTGCACTCAGAAGCAATCAGGACAAGCTCCAGCCTTTGTGTGCTTGACTGACATGCTCTCAGCCCTCAAAAGTGCTGCTGAAAAGAAGCTTTCAAAACTGCTTTGAAAGTCAAGGCCATAGTCTGCACAGCACATAAACAAACAACTTTTAGGTCCTACATTGCCTTAAAATCCCAGGGAAAAATGGAACTCTGAAAGTGAATGTACACTGATATTGTTCTTTGGCTGTTCTATATTCTACTTACTAAAAATGTCTGAATACCTCTAAAAAGTTTTAAAAGGTAAAATGGCATTGTGATGCATGCAAGAGTGAGACAGAATATCAACTCCAAAAATGCACAATAAAGCCAAAGCCTTTCAAACTAGCATCCTGAACTCAATTAAACTGGCTTTGAGGTTCAGAATTCAGCTCCCAGTGCTTTTCTATTTTCCTCCTTTCTCCAATTTCTATTATGTGTATTTCAAATGTGCTATCTACCACAAACTCTGCAGTTAGATGATTTTATTATTGTCCTGCTATTTAAGCAGTTTAGAATGAGGAAGGGACAGTCACACAACCTAAAAACAAGCAGTTGCAGAAGAAGAAAGAAGTCTTTTCCTGCCTTCAGTGGTGGGTTGTGGCTAGCACAGGTCTTTCTCGTGAGAACATTCTGCTGTGTTTCATAAACAAAGATAAAGTTTGGATGTTTTGCAAACAGCGTCTCCAGATTTGGACAGTTCAGGCCTGGCCAATCAGGCCTAGGGGGAGGTTTCTGGCTGACCAATCTGGGTGACCTCTGAAAAGTCTATATATATGGAAATCAAAATAATAAAGGCACTTTTTTCTTGCCTCGCTGAGAACCTGGGTTTTTTCTCTGCTAGCGGCTCAACAGCGACAGTGGGTTGTAAGAGGTACTAAGGAAAGAGCTAAGAATCTAAGATTCACAACACAAATCCATAGGAGAAATAAACTCCAGAATTCTAGTATTGCTCTGCTGTATTTTGGCCAAAGGTTTCAGCTATGTTTCAGAATTTATTATTTGTACTTCAGAGAGAAATCCCCAAGAATTCTTTATCTCCCAGGGATGGACTCCCTCTGCACCAGGGACTCTGCAGGAGCTTGTTGCTAATTTTGTGGCAAATCATCTGTTGCCCATGCACAGTATGAGCTGCTCAAACACTGACTTTCATTTTTTCAACTGAGTCAAAGCCACTTTTCCTCTACTGAGGAACAAGTTCATGGCAAGGCAGAAGATCTAAGGGAATCTATTTCTGAGTTATCTGAGTGCATACATAGCTCCTGAAGATTTTTTTTAAAGAATGAAAAAAAACTTCTTGAAAGAAATAGAAAGAAGATTTTTATCCTTTGGATCAATGAAAACTGGACAAACAGAATTTGACAAAATGTAGCAAAAAAAAGAAGAAAAACTAAAACAAGTCCTTTTCTTTGAAGAAAGAGTAGTAGTCGAATTCAGATGAAGTACTTTAGAAACTGTTAGTGGGCTACTACACTAATACATTTGAAAGGAAAGTTCTTACTCAAACTCCGGCAGTAGAAATTACTGTAGAATTTCTCTTTTTCACTAAAAAGGCTGGGTTTTGGCACAAGCAGCTTAGCCTGTACTTTCATTAAACTTACCAGCAAGGAAAATCCTCCACTGATCAAGACTCTGGACTTGCTTAAGGAGCTCAGATTCAAGGGCCACCTTTATATCACAATTTCTGCAAGTTTTTTCTCAACCTGGTAACTGAAGCTACACCATAAAATATCAATAAATACCCAGTCACTTTAGCATGTATGCTTACATATACTGTATTTTTAGTGACAAAGATAGCTCAAGCTGAATAAGAAAACATTATTCAGTTGCAGTGTATCACTGCAAGCCTGTATCTCTTTTTTATGTAATACTCAGAGCACCCTGAAAAGCAAAACAAAATGCTAGAAAGAATCCTTATTGCAGATACACAGCAAAGCCCTCAAACAGGATTCTCTAACTCTCTGCCTGGTTTCCCCTGTTGCTGTGATCAAGACACATTCTCAGAAGTTATTTGGAACTATTTTGAAGAGGGCATCTTGGAGGTCTCTTCCAACCCAGTGATTCTGTGTGATAGCAGCAGCAAGTCTGTCATAACAAGGGCAACACCTGTGCTTCCCTGGATATCTGGAATCCCAAATCCAGTGTGTGTCTTTTTGTGGTATAGGAGGGAGACCAAGGATTTCAGTTGTGACTTGACAATGAAACCCGACAGGATATGATTATCTGAATACTGAATCAGATTTCTGGGGAAGCTGCCTGTCTGAAATCATTGCATTTTTATTAAATTTGACACTACATGTAGAGATAAAATAGTCAGTGACTACATTTCATTACTGTGGTAAAAAAAGACTGCTTTAATATAAAGCTTTCAGAGAGTCTAAAGGTTCAGATCGTATTAACAAAACCTACAACACTGCTTTGCTCCTTGGATAAGCTTTCTGGAATGAATGCATGTGGGCAAAGAGATACCACTCAGCATAGGTTGTAGCAGCTTGGTTTGTCAAAGAACAATTCAGCAAACTCAGGTGTTATTGGAGTGAACAGAAAAAGCACAGTTTAGTCTGAGTGTGTCATGGGAATGGTACCTGAGCCAGGCTATGGATGACACACTTTGGTGGGGTTTGTGTCACATATCCTGTGGCATTTCTCCATCAGGGCAGATAGTTACAGACCAATTTTCAGTCTTACATCCATCCAAGGAATTATAGTTCACTGGCCCTACCAGGTATAAGATGCACAGATAGGCTGCATATATCACAAAACACAGAATACTTCAATTTCTATAGCCCCAGTAGCAAAGGTCTAGCAAACCATGCCAGACAGTTCCTGTCTGGAGAGGCAGTTCAGGTAGTTATTTATTTCCAGCATTATTGCTAGCAGATAGTTTCCAGGCATTATTAAATTCCTACTCCCTAACAACCAATTCCCTATTATTAACATGCATTGACAGCCCACTCACTACCTGTAAATGTACAATATATTTGGCACAAATCAAGCTTCATTTGCTGCCTGAGAGTATGGATTCAGTTTGATGGACACTATCAAAAACAAACCACAGAACTGCTTGGGGCCAGACAACACAGATAAGCCAGTGCAAGTGAAATTCCATCTAGCAGCTGGGGAAGTCAACTGGATGCCATCACTCAGTGCTGCACAGCATAAAAGCAGAGAAGTAATTCTCTGCACTTCCAGCAAATTGGAGGGCATTTTCCAGGCTTACAAAATTTTTCCACTCCATTATCAAACAAATGAAAAAACCTGATAGTGAAAATTGAGAAGCATGTCTCAATTATTCTTAAGTATATTACAAATACACCTGTTAAGTTGCTTATTGATGCATTGGCAGTTAATGCACTGAAGCATTAAACTGAGAGATCTTTTCAGCTACCCAGGAATACATACATCAATTTGTTTATCTGGCTACCAAATTTCAAAGTAGACTTTTTTGCCAGGCCTCCTCACTCCCTCTGGGACCACTCTGGTCCTGTGTGGGGCTGGAGAGAGCTGCCCTAGTTTGTAATACGATGGACCTTCCTCCTCCACTCTGGAAAAAGAGGTTTTGAGCATTCACAGAGGTGCAGTCATGAGAATAGAGAGGCCAAAATGTTTGTAAAAAAAGTTTATCTTGATTCAGTCATAGAGGAGCTAGGTCTAAACCAGAGAAGAGCTGAGACTACCTATGTCCTGAGGAAAACACAAAACTCATAAACTCTGTATTGCACAAATGATTTTTCTCTCCTTGATGAAGCCTACATAGAGTACCCTGTTGGAGAGAATGAGCCCTCTCTTGTTCACTTCCCATGCTATTTGCCATCCATGAAGGTAGTTTATATCAGGGAACAAAACTGGCTAGTGATGATTAGGCAGAAAAAGTAATTAGCAGGAAACAGGCTGATCAGAAAGCATGAACTAAAAACTCAGGGAATTGTCAAGTTCCTTGGCCAAGAGAAGCATGGGCAATAAACCTCACACTGAAATGTGATTGGGTTGGTGGGGGGAATGTTTTGGAATGGAGGAACTGAGAGAGAAAAGTTAATGTTGGTACTGTGATTACTATAATAATAAAGGGAGTGGTTGCAAATAGAGGTCTTAAAGCCTCTTGAGAAAAATCCATTATTCTTTATTTTTAATTTTGTTTGTAGAACACAGAAGATTGTCCAAACTTTTCAGCCATGGAAAAAGCCCAAAACGTTTTGCTCAAATTTCCAGTAATGTGAACAGTCAGTAAGTGACCAGTTTTAATGAGACTTCCAAGAGTCATTAGAAAGCTAATGGTTTCTCAGATTATATCACTTTGTCAGTTGATTACCTTGCTTCGTGTTGGGAGTGCATGTGATTACTGCCTTACAGGGATCAGCAGCAGCACCTCTTACATCCAAAACAATGGCAAGTGGTGGAAAGTTGGACTTACTCCTCCTGCTTGCCCTGGGCTTTGCCCTCAGCTCCTTCCAAGGCAGCCAGCAGAGGTGGTGCTCAGCTTAGCTCTGCATCCCATCTCTCTGCCTCACACTTGTCCTGACTTACTGCACAACCCAAGCACTAAATGCCTTGGGTGGCTGCTGGGGCTGGCTCAGAGACCTCATTTCACAGAGCCCTTGAGCCCCAAGAGGAGAATAAACACGGAATTAAAGCTGAATTTATTTCCAGTAATATATTTCCATGTGCTGGTCACCATCTCCTGTGGTGTTTAACCCATGCAATACAGCACTGGTATGTGCTCGGTGTGACAATTAATTATTAGTTTGTACAACCAACTCTTCTCCCTAAAATTCCATTCCTTGCAAGAATTTTTACAAAAGAGAGAAAAAAATCTTGGAAGTCATACCAATGCCACTTCTAAGGGAGGATTCCTGGACTTGGCTGTCCTTAGGCAACACTACTTATTGTTCAAAAGGTGAAGACAGACCTTTGCCAAAGGCAAAACAAGAGGATTTTGAAGATGATTATGGTCCAGTTACAGTATATCCCCCTGGAAATAGCTGCATTGTCTTGAAAGCTTTCCAGGTTTCATGTTTTCACATTTATCATGGCAAATACAGACAATCATCAAGATATCTGTTTGCAGATCTTGGCTAATACCTACAACTGGAATCAGCTCTATTATTGCCTTTATTGCTGACATCTGTTTCTCCCTAAAGATGTGTAAATAAGTGTGGCCAACACAGCTGACAGGGAGGGAAGAGATACAAACCAAAAAGGAAAAGTGCCTCTGGGATATTTTTCAGGCCCGCTGATAATAAATTTCAAAGACTGCTACTTTCTCATGGCATGTACTTGGACCCTAGGCTGTACTAGACCCATTAGTGCAGGATAGATGCCTCTATGACACAATCCTTGTTTTTATACTACAGTAGGGTTGCATTCCCAGTGTTTCCCACTATAAGGAAGTGAAAGAATACATATTTATCCATGAAAGCTGTAATGATGCCACATTAAGGGTTAGAAATTTAAGAACAGAAGACTTGGTTAAAATGATTATCCTTCCAATCACTTGTCCTGAGAAGGAGAGCCCTGAATTGAGGGTTATACTTCTTGCAACAGTCCCAGTGAAACCCCCTCTGAACGTTGTTTATTGTGTACATTTGGAATATCCCATCTGGCTTTCTCTTATTTTTTTACAGCAAAGGATTTAAAGGTAGTAAAGAACACATTCTTCACTCAGACCTATCTTCATGTATTACAAGTGGAGAAGTGACAGTGAAAAGGAAAGCTCAGCCAAGTGGAAGAAAGTGGATAAGTTATTTTGTTTATTATATCCATTACAGTTATGCCCAGGGACACAATGAGTCTAGGGCCCTGTTATGCAAAAATCAGTGTGCAGCACAGGGTAAGAGCCATGTGAGGTCTGAGGGGCTTGCAGCCAAACACACAAGACAAAAGCCACTGCAAACACCAAGCACACGAAAGGGCTGGGAACACAGCTGTCCTGGAAAATACCTTCTCAGGGTCATAGGAACAGCTTTACTATTTTCCTAATGTCAAGATGGATTTGGGGTGGGTGAAGGCATGAACTTCTGGTGGGCAAGGACCAGCAAAGTAGAAAACCAAAGTGGCAACACAATGAGGAGGGGAAGGAGAAGGACAGCAGGACAGCAGAAGGCACTGAACTGCACAGAGTCCTGCAAGGTAGCACTTGCACTATGGACTGTGGGATAGAAACAGGCATGAAGACACTTGCCAAAATATTTACAAACCTTGCAAAAGAACAAATTTCATATTCCAGATATTGCTATCGTAGCAATGGCATACACTGATTAAAATGATGAATATCAATTCTACATTTAAACTAGATGCTAACAGAAGGCATTGCCCTCTCCTTTGCCATGTGTACAATTTTCCTGTTCACTAATACACTTCAAAGATGTCAATTAGAAAAAAAAAAAAGTAGCTCTAGGTTAGGAATATCGTTCCTGAAACTAAAGGATTTGGAGTTTTCCTGCAGTTTCATCCTATGCTGTAGTATAGAGCACAGACAGGTACTTTGATGTGTATTTTGATCATTGGTGTAGACACTTTGGAGAAAATATTATTGAAAAGTCATTAGGCAACATTAAATATCCTCATTAAACACTATCAGGTTGATGTCATTGAGTTACAAAGTTTGATCACAATGTTTGACAGAAGTGTAGGAGCCGCAGCAGGACTCCCTGTCATTGAGGCTAAAGGTGGAGCTGCCATAGTGCTATGGCTTTCTGCAGGGGAGATATAACTATTTAAATGGTTTTAGATCTGTCTTTGAACTGTGCACAGGAATGATTCACAGCTGGCAATAAAATGGTGAGCTTTTAATTGTTTAGGTCTTGGGGGAAACAAGAATCAGTTTTGCATACAAGTTTCTGGTAACTGTCCAATTTTTAGAGACAAATTACAATAGCTTAGCAGCAAACAAACAAGTACTGTTTGCTTGTTTTTGCCAAGACCAAAAAGAGTATAAAAATATATGTAAAGGAAATAATCTTCACTGCCACCCCCAAACCCACACTGTAAGGAGTTTTTCTCAAAGGTACAGCGCTGCAGCTTCAGCTTCAGCAAGCAGTGCATTTAAGGCTTCTTTCCCTGTCTCACACTGGATGCCAAGGCCTGACCTCTGCCTGCTCACATCTGCTCTGGGCTTCTCTGTCAGCAGAGCAGCTGCCTACACCCTCAGCAGCACCACAAGGAGCAGTGAGTTCCTCCATCACCCTCATCTTAGTGCAGCACTGCCTTGAGACACAACTGAGGCTGTAGGCTGCTCTCCAAAGCAATCTCAGTAAAGTTGCATTCATTTTTGTGCTTAGCTTTTTTACATACCTTCAACTTTTGAAGTTTTGGTTATTCTTTCTTTTTCATTTGTGTATATTTGAACTTGACTAAAGTAAAAATTTCTAATGAGAGGCTACAAGCTGAAAAGAAGGTAAAATGTGTTTTCAAGTTTGGGAATTTCCTAATACATCACCATTTTAAAAATATACATTATGATTATAGTGCTAAATATATTTTTGTTTTCTCAGAAAACCTTTTTAGCTGTGGGAAAAATAAAATAAGTGAGAGAAGAGAAATTTCGGTTACTTCTCCTTTCAGCACAGTAATGAAAACAACTGAAGCAAAACTCAGTGTCCTGAATCTTCTGCAGCAAGGCAGCTTTGGGGGTTTTTTTTTTCAGCCATAAATCTTGGTGTCAGTGTCCCTGGAGGTTTCATCATTCTTCTCTTTATCCAGAAATATTTACCTTGCCTTTCAAAGTGTTTGAATTTAGGAAGAAAAGAGCTCATCATTTTGCGTGTAATTTCAGCTGAAACTAATTCCAAAAAGCTCTGGCGATACATCTGAGCATTCAAGCTATACAGTACAGCAAAGCCTCCTAAATTTCTGCTCCTGGTACTGACAGAAACTGGTTGCTCTGTGGAGGTAGTTTGTCAATAGGAGTGAAGCAGACCCAGACTCAGGGACGTGCTTTGGGGAATGCCAAGAGGGAGCCTGACAACCCAGAGCAGCTTCTCATGGTGCTCTCATACAAGCTTTAATATTTGTACCATATAAAATATTCCTTTATCCCTAAGTAGGCAGCAGAATGAACTAGCTTTGCTACATGTTATCAGATAAGACTTGAAGGTATTCATTAAATTGTTACTTCCAAAAGACATAGAAATTCTATATAATAGTATCTTTTAGCTCAAGTTAATTAAAGCAAATGGTCACTATTTACCCCACCAGGGCAAAATATGGTCACACAGGAGATGGGCAATCCTGATTTCGTTTTTCATAATTCTGCGTAACTTTTTTTCCTGCCACTCAAACATAGGGTTCAAAAAAAAAAAAAAAAAAAAAAATCAGCTGAACCATGTTGGCTTTCTCTTGCCTTTCCTCAGCCAGAAGCAGGCTCTGACTGCTCAGATGTCTCTTGAGCTGTCTGCAAGGCTGGTAAAACAGTAGTGACAGAGTAAGAGGAGCAGAAGTTAAAGGGTTTTCCCTCCTAAAACAACGAAGGATAGCATTGTTAGATCAAAATATCACTAGGGAAGAGAAGGAGTTGCAGACACGCTTCTGCTTCAGCACTACTATCAGCGAGGAGACTTGCCGAGGGAAAACGGAATGAGTATGAGCAGTGCTGCCCAGTGGGCACGGAGAGCTGCACAAAGGCAAAGCATTCCCGAGCGGGAGCCTGGTGCTGGGAACCTCTGCCCAGACACCCACCGGCCTGTCTGCAGAGCAGCTCAGGCTGTGATCAACAGAGCCAGAGCTTGGGCTGGAAAGCAGAGAGCAGCAAGCAGGGTGACTCGAGCTGTGGGTAGCGGGAAGGGCCTGGCTGATGCTGTGTTTGCCTCGCACGTGAAAGCTCTGTGCAGCTCCCTGGGACCGGGCACTCGCCCCGCTGAGAACACACAGCTCCGGAGGGGGAAGGGGAGGACACTGGGGAAAACCCATCCCGAATATCAGGGCTTGCGAATTCTCCATTTTCGCCGAGAGAGGCAGCAGCACCGCCCGCATCTGTCAGCGTCTCTGCACAGCCCCAGCAGCAGGCTCTTCCCTCGCCCAGCCTGCCCCACTGCTGTGCCTGCCCGTCCTGCGGCACAGAACCTCCCCTGAAGGAGCAGATGGGGTTAATGGGGACGGGAACATCTCCTTTCAGCCGGGCTGGCTAAGCTGTGCACATCATCCTGCGCTGCGTGGGCTGTGCCGTGTGGGCTGGGGAGCCTGACTCCAACTGAGCTCATCCTGTTCCAGCAGCACACACGCTCTCTCCTGCCTTTTGTCGCTCCCCATGAATGTTAATCACTAATACCTTGTTTTCAAGTAATGGTCTGCTGCATGAATCACCCCGAAGACGGTTGTAATTCAAGGCACACCGCCGCAAAGCAGCACAACATAACCTCAATTGTCTCGCTTTCATTTATTTCGCTCAGGTTATAATATGTCTAATTTCACTTCCCCAAAGTTGCAGAGATAGAGGCAGCGTTCCTCCCTGCAGCAGCCAGTAACTATGGTGACCAACGCCAGTGCGATGAGCACACCTTCTGTTCCAGCAGGAGCCCAGAAGCACTGGAGTTAAGAAATGACGTAAATAAATACAGGAATGAAAAGAAAACCAAACCACTGGGAAAACTTTGTCTGGGTTTAAAATACACTATAGAATACGTTATTCACAAATGCCTGTACATGTGTATCTTTCAGAGTCTTGTGATCTTCACCAGTTAAAGACAACAGACAAAACCAGCAAAGAATATTTTTTTAATGTTTAGATGGAAAGAACAGAACAGATTTATCTCTGCCCCTGTCATGCAAACAAATACACTTTGGAGTACCTAGTGGCTGATTCCTGTCTTACAGGATATTATTATAAAAAGTTCTGGATCCAGCCATGTCTGGTACGTGGCACAAATGTGATAATAAGCAGATGCAGGCCTGAAGGACTCGACAGATCTGCTGCAAAGTCAACTGAGGAGTGTCCTGATCTGCACCAGGCCTGTTCTGCTGGGGTGGGAAACACAAGGTTTGCAGAATGCACAAAATGCTGCCCCAGCCTTACTCCTCAAGTGTGCTTTCAGCTGCTCCTTCTGACAAGTACTTGGGAGCTTCTGCTGCAAGCCAAAGCAGTGACTTGGAGTTGAAGCAGGAGGGGCCAGGGCTGAGCATCTCTCTGGTACTTGGAGGTGACTTTGGTACCCAGGAGAGAAATATGTGTGGGGCTGTTGCCTCATCTCATCATTGAGTGGTTTGGGTTGGAAAGCAACTGAAAGATCAGCTTGTTCCAACCTCCCTGCCAAGGGCTGGGGCTTCATCGGAATTCTGTCTCTTCTGCTCCCCACTGACACTAAAGGGTAAACTGAAAGGGAGTGCTTTACTAAAAGCCTGCATAATAAAGGCTTTGCCAGAATTAAAAGCCAAGGCTTTTTGTCTCCAGTTAAGCAATGAGCTATCATACATAATTCAAAAGCTTTTTTCAGAAGATTTCACATATTAATTAGTAGTAGTACTATGAATATTCTTCTAATTTTATCACTGATAGCTTTTTGCTGCTTCCTAACTGTAAAAAAACTCCTTTAATCTCTGGAATTTATATCATACATTACATTATTTCTGCCTTTTCCTTTATTCACTTTTTTAAAAAAATGTGTTTCTGTTTATCCTAAGCCTGTAAGAAAGTAAATTGTTATGTAGCTGGCAGCTGGTTTGCTGTACCACAGAGTTTCACTGGTTGTATTACAGCTAGAAACAGGGGCAGGGGACAAAGAAGGGCTGATTACAGTGATATTTCAAACAACAGTGTGCTGGTTTATTCCCAATTAAAAGGTGGAAAGGAAAAGCTGTGGGTTTGAAGAGTTACACATGGAAGAAATCTTAATTTACTTTAATGTCTCTGCTCACAGTCAGCGGTTTCAGGGCGCCTGTGCATCCAAACTAATCAAATGGTAGTTTCTGTGTGACAGTCTCTCCGCCCCACTTGACACCCCTCAAGGCTGCTTTCAACTTGCTGAAAGTATTCAGACACACAGTCTGGAGAACCTGAGCCAGGCACGTATTTTTGTTGGTGAGGAGGCAGAGCAAACCCTAGGGCACATTTCATGTTCCTTTTCATGTACTGTCTCAAGGCCTCCTCTTCTCCCTGCCCCCCCAGTGCTGTCCCTTCCAAGTAAACACACAAACAAAATAAAGAGCCCTTCTTTCCACTCTGGAAAGAAAGAAAAGAAAAAAAATAAGCCCAAACACCACAGCAACTTTGCCTGAACAGCCCCCATATTTCTGAGTACTCAACCCTGCCAACATCTGTTTCCCCTGTCTGTAGTTAAAATGCAAATGCCATCTTCTTTTCTCTCCCTTCTCCTTTCCCTAGACAACTGTGAGACCTGCTACCTGTTTTTAGGCAAAGTAAAAGAGCTTTTCCTTGTTGGCTCTGTCCAAAAACAGCAGGGAACAAAGCATTTGTTATTTTTAGATCCCACAGTTCCACTCAGTGCAGGAGGCTCTCTGTCCTGGAAAGATGAAGATTCTCATATGTAGCTTGAAAAATATTTATTGCACTGCTGGTTTAACTACTTGTTTTCAGAGTGCTGCACTGAAAACCTGCTAATGGAAGTAGCCAAAAGCTATTAAAAATTTCTGCTTGTCCAAGCACTCAAAGCTGAAATGTATATCCAAGCTTTGTCTCTCTGTCACATCAGGCTCATCTTTTCTTATTCTTGTAACCCCATTACTTCCAGCCTGACAGCTTTCCCCTCTGTGCCCTGGAGCTTTATTCCATCCCCTGAGCCACACTACATAAATTCCCTCAGGTTAAATCTTTTATTTTCTTTTGTGTTATCTCTAAAGGACCCCACTTCAGGACTTATCAGCTCTCTGTGCTTCTCACTGCCCCCATATGCTCTGTAAGGGTGATTTCCATTTCCTAGTCACCATGTAGTAAGCAAGGAAGTGACATCTGTCGCTGTTGAGCCGCTAGCTGAGAGAAGACCCAGGTTCTCAGACAAGGAAAAAGAAAAGGTGTCATTATTATTTTGATTTCCATATATGTAGAGTTTTCAGAGGTCACCCAGATTGGTCAGCCTGAGACCTCCCCCTAGGCCCAATTGGCCAAGCCCGAAGTGACCTAATCCGGAGACGTTGTTTGCAAAACATCCAAACTTTATCTTTGTTTATGAAATGTAGCAAAATGTTCTCACGAGAAAGACCTGTGCTAGCCACAGACATCTAATGTCACTTCCTAGTGAAGGTGGGCTACAAGATGCTATAAGAAGAAGAAAGGTAGCTTGGAAAACACAAGGCCACTGGCAAACTTAGTTCCTTAGAGACGGCTGAGGAACTCAGAAAGATGCAGACAAAGTCTGGAGAGAGGAATGGCAGAGTTTAGTATCTTTGAGAAGAGGAGGCTGAGAAACACTGCAGTTACCTGTGTGTGTGCCACACCCGAGCACACACTGGAGCAGAAGGACCTCTCAGGAGTGCCTGGGGGAAATGATGCTCTCACGACCACACAACCCATCAGTGTGGACCTTTTCCCCCTCACAATATCTCAAGACATCTCAGTGATAAGCAAACAACCAAAAATACTTGGAGACTTATTAACTGGGGACTGAGTTGAAGGGAGAGACCAAATTAGCAATTGCTGGAGGGTATTTTTGGAATAGGCCCTAACCCAAGAAACCAGAGAAGTATTTGACATGAGCTACATTCGTGAGTAGGGGTTCACTTGTGGGCTGAAGGCATGAGCACAAAAACTGCATTGTTGAACCAGAACCACCATCTCTGCAACGTGGGGCCTCTTCCAAAAGAGCACTGAGCACGTTTAATTCCCTGTGTGGGCAGTTTGTAGTTGAAACCAATTATATTACATATGGGATCATATATATGACATGACGTTTGTCAAGCAGTTGGCACTTTAGATAGCAGGCGCATGAAAATACATTATTCAAGTAATTAAGATCTATATTTTCACAAATTTTCACCTTTTTGCAGATACTGTGAAATATGCTTACATATGCTTCCACCCCAGAAAGTGCCTTATTTTTAAAAGAATCTGACTTTATAGCCCAATATTTTTAATCACTAGTACATATAACTACGAGCTATAAAGTAATTTATAAACATCCAAAAATAATACATAAAAGACAAAAAATATATTTTTCTCTAATGCCATTTCTCCCTCCTAAGAGCATAATCATCATTAATGGAAAGTTGATTATTTAAGCAAGAAACCCTCAGCAGCCTCCCACAATAGCTACTCAACCACTCAGTGATCTCTGGTTAATACACAGATATTTTAACAAACCACTTAATTTTGTAGAGGAAACCTGTATTATCCATATTCTGTTGCACTACAAGCACAATTAAGTTACTCTTTTATGATATATTTCACCATTAGCATTTTCAAACACCAATAAAATGGAGACATAACAAAGGAACTTTTTCTTAATTGCTCTTTTAGATATCAAAACATATTTTGCTTGAGTTGTGAGTAGATGCTAGAGGCAAGTGTGGCCTGTTCAGAATTGTTTCCATGTTCCAAAAATAATTAGCTGTATTCTTTTGATACTAACACAGACATAAAGAGGAATAACATCAAATTAATGAAGCTACACCAGTATATGGCATGAAGTAGAACACAGCTGCATTTTTAAAGAGATTTTCTCTGAAGTCATAATTTGAAGGGGAAATAGGCAAAACCAACTGCAACAATAAATAATAGTAATCTCAGTTCCTGCATGGCATTTCTGTCACATCTGAAATTCAGATTGATTTGGCTAAGAAATGAACACCAGCATTTGGGGATGCTAAATAGCAGCTTTGTCAGGATGGCTAAGGGAGAGGCTTGGAACATCCTTACTTGACTCGATGTGTTGTCACAGCAATTTGAACTGATGGCAGTTTTGAAATCTGAACAAAACTTTGTACCTTGACACTACCTGGAAAGTCAAAATGCAGTCAGAACAGCTTCATCCAACACTCACAACTGCTCAGATTAAATTAGTTCCCATCCATTACCTTCTATCCTCTAGGTTATCCTCTAACATTATGTTCAAAAAATAAGGTCAGTGTGAGGTGGGGTGTTTCTTAAAGGAAGCTGATGTCCCAGAACAACTCTCCAATGGCACCACTGAGACAGTGTTAGTGATCTAGTGCAGATAAGCAGGATGCTGGTGCATCCATTAACCTCATGGTCTGCATGCTTGTACACCTTAAGATCTGTCTCATCCGTTTCCTTTCTTTCCCCCCTTCTCTTTTTTGTTTCTTTGTGTCTCCAGGTACTGAAAATAAACATATGTTCAGGAAGAAAAAAAAACCAAAAAACAAACAACAAAAAGCCACAAGGAATACCCTAAAGGATTTGATTCCAGAAAGGAGTGAAATACCTATTGAATGATCACTGCTTCCTAAAGTTTCAATATTGTCCCTAAATTTTATATAGCATATTATTCCAAAGTATGAGGCTATGGAGAAAAATTTAACCTAAAGAATAATCTAATCTGATGGAGTTCACAAGCTGACAATTCAACCTCCATGACAGGCCTGAGAATCTCCTTTCCTTTTTGGGGGAGAATGGAGGAGCAGAAGAGGAAATGGTGCTATAGTTAAATACACCAGACTAGCCACTGCATCCGAGAGAAAACATAATATGATTAAATTCAATGTTTGATTCTCCATCGCACAAAGCAGACTACACAGAAAGAGAAGAAAATGCCATTTCCTATGAGCTGAAACATCAATTAAAATTAAGAACTCCTCTGAAGGTAAGGAACAGCATCACCCAGTAATGAGAAGGTAATTTCCAATGGCAGAGGGAGGATGCACCTGATGGGAGCTGGGCATGGCTCTCCTGGAATGACATGGGGCTGTTTCCAGAGGAGTGCAGACACAAGACTACACAGTCATCCCTTTCACACCGGGGGTGCATTGACTCCCTGAGAAAAAAAACATGACTCTCTTTTTGTCTTTTGATTTCAGCCGTTCTGGTTTTGCTCTGTTCAAGACCCTGCTCATTGCAGTCCCTTGGAGTTTTTAACTCTGTGGCACCAATTCATTGTCTCTCCAGCGTGCTGGGATCAGAAGAGGGTCACCTAGCTCTGCCCAGCACACACCTGATGGTGGCACACACAGTCAGACTAGGCTGCATGTTTTGACACCTGTGCTCTTTGCAGCCACAGCTTCCCAGCACAGACGTGCACAGCTTCACTGTCATGAGGCAGCTGCAGCTTCTGGGGCCTTAAATCATACTGGGTATGTTTGTTTTGTCTTATCTATCGCTCTGCATGTCTACAAGTACCCACTGACTCTGACATACACTTCTAGCAGCCCAGACAACCCTGTTTTCAGTTTTCTATTGAACAAGATGTCAGCAGATGACAACCCACGCTCCACTGATGTCATCCTGTAATTTAACAACATTAAATATGGGTCAGAGTCTGACCTCCATTGCCATTTTAGTAGACACTTTATTATTTTGTTTTCAATCAACAAGTTAGACTGAGGATAATGGGGATATGCTGTGCCATAATTCATTGCAATGGCTTAAGCATATGCTCGTGAAATGGCAGCTTGTTGTCTGACACAATTATGTCAGACTTACCATGGCTAGCCAAAGCAGATTTAGTACAAACTATCAGATGCTGAACTCCACAATCTTCCATTACAACTATTCTAAGAGACATAGTCAAATACTAGCTGATGATAAATAAACTGCTGGGATTTTCTCCCCCACATCTGTATGAACAAATCTGTATTATTTTGTCCAGTATACCAGAGTTTTCCTGTCTCTGACAGTCTCTGACTTGGCAAATTCATCTCTTTTTTTCTTTTATTGTGCTATATGACAAAACTTAATCTCTTTCTGAAGGTGACTCTTTAGGGGAAGCCAGCACAAAATTTATATGGTCCCTGCAATAGTTCCCAGTCATTTACTGACCTCCCTGCCCACTTTATAGAGACACTTACTTGTAACACCTTTAGAACAACCACCCTTGGGCCAGCACAGAGCTTCTTCTGGAACAGGTTAAAGGGGCTGTAAATGCTCCTTTATAAGGGCCAGCTTCCCATAGCTACTATAGATTTAATCTGCCAACTGACTATTGCCACTAAAAAGCAGGGCTGCCTTGCTCTTATTTTATGGATTCTTGTGGGTCCCTTACAACTCAGGATATTCTATGATTCTACAACCCTGTAAAATTCCCTAAAGTATCCTGGAAGAATCCTGGAAGACATTTCATCTTACAGATTGAAGCTGAGAAGGCCAAATGCCCGCCTCTTACTGAGTTCAAGAGGAAAAGCAGGCACTTGCTGTGTGAATACTTGGGAAAGTTGTGAGGGGCAGCCTCAGACTCCACACTGCAGCAACTGAAGTAAGCAAAGATTGCTTTCTCAGAGAGACAGAAACTCAGGACAGGGTAAGGGAGGTCATACTACATCTATTCATTGGCTAATTTGTAGTGGATCTCCTTGTAAATTTTCTTATTTCTTGTATGAGGAAAAAATCTGACATTTGGTGTCACCAGTTTTCTCCTTCCCCTTGCCAACCCTATGACCTACAGTAACCTCTGCTCTAGCTTAAACACAGCCCAGTTGTGTTGGTACCAATATCAATAATTATTTACCCATGATCTATAAACAGCAAACACTTAACTGATTGCCTTAGATTCTCCATACCACGTTTTTCGAAGGCTGTGAAAAAAACCCTTTAGTCTTGTAACATAAAGAAGAGAGGAGTGTGACAATTTGGGAAGCTGGCAGCAGCATGTGGGAGCTGGTGCATCCACCCACCGTGACAGAGCTGTTTGATCCTGCTGGGTCTCACATGCCAACAGCAGTGGCAGATACTGTTGCAGATGCTGCCATGCTGATGTTGTGCCCTCATAATCTGCTCTCATTTCATGTCTTATTTCCTTTGAATTAACAGTTGAGTGGTGTGAGAGATGCCATCCTTCAGGAGTCTTTCTGCAGTCTCCAAGGACTCCTCCTCAGCCGAGTACTTCAGAGGCTGTAAATACAGCTGTTAATTTCCCTGATAAATAGCAGAAGGACAAGGAACAGAGAAGAATTTGCACCGCTGTGCTAGTTTCATTACTTAGGAAAATTGTCCCTTTACTCTTCAGAAGACAGAACAGAGATTTGCATCCCAAACCCTGCAGGTTTAATTTGTAGCCTCCCTTCCTGCCCTGACTCTGACCTAGAGCTACCAAACCACTAACAAAGAAAAAATTTAGAAAGAGCAGGGCTGCTTTGTTTACCTGTCATTTTCTGACTGCTACGTTGAAGAAGTATGTTATGAATTTACACTTTATTATCACTAGCTTTGCTTGAGATCCTGTATTAAATGGTTCACACACAAAAGATCTGTATATGCATTTTTGTCCTTATGTCAGCCCTATAGCTACAAGAACACTCTCTGATATCTTATTTTCCTTCAACTTATTTTGTAACTTCAGTTTCCTTTGTCTCCATTAGCACTCTTTGCTTTTAAGGCTGCAAAAGCATTTTTTCTTCTGACTGTATCTATTTGAAAAACATTAACTTATATTTTCAGAATCAGTTAATGTGAACCCCTCTTTTCTAATCTGACAACACCTTTATTACTCTGTACTCTGTAGCTAAAACCCATTTATTTGTGTGCCAAAAAGAAAGTATAGTGGCACCAGAGCTGCAAGAATTTTTTTACTGTATCAATTGTGGAGCTCTTCAAGACAATAATTCTATGGTCTTTAACAATAGTGTTGCAAGTCTGTCTGTGTGTTTATTATTCCACTCTGAAAAAATCAGTGAGAGATTGTTTCTTCTTTCCAACAAGATATTGGAAGAGAAAAAGAAAATAAGTAAATCTCTCTTTTTTTGACAATATTAAAAAAAATACTTGTTTTACTGTTTCAGTTATAATTAAATTTTACTTCTTTGAGGATAGCATAACCTGTGATACACCATAAACCCAGAACACCAAATTAAATTCTACCAGGGTTTCTTTAATATAATACCGCACAAATCAAGTAACTGGCAGCACAATTGTTTTCCTACCATACTCCGAAGGTTTTGTAGAAGTTTTACTTCTTAAATATAATTTGCACTAATGACTAGATCACCCAGTGTGAATTACCAAAGGCTGCAAATTAACAAAGATGAGAAGATATCCAATTATTTTTAAAGGGCTAATGGATTCTAAAAAGTACTGGTTCTATACTTTAGTGATGATTTGTTGTTTTAACTCTTCCTAATAACAGTGTAATAGCAGAGTACAGCTCAGCATATCCGTACAGGTCATGGTCACCCCCTGTGATCCTGGCACAGGAAGGATGGGACAGCGAGGGGCATCTGGAGTGTCACCTGCCACGGTAACAAATGAGCACGAGTCAGAAAAAGGGAGCTTCCATTTCATGACAAGGACAGTGAAAAGGGACTCATAGCTACTGCTCAGGAAATGCCTGTGCTGGAGACAAAGAAACCACAGTTTCCAGAGCTGTCATTCGAGCTCCTTATGCTGTTGCTGAGACTTGTGTTGTACCAGACTCTGTGTAGGGAAAGTGTGTTAATGCTCTGCAATGCACTCCCAGCAGCCTCAGCAGTATCTCCAAGACACCAACTCATCTTCTCTACAACCACTAAAGTGTGATTTTCTGCCAGATATGACTCCAATACCTCACAGATAAGCACAAACCCAGTCCTAGCGCTTTGCTGCCATTGGCTTGCCAGGGCTGTCACAGGAGCACCACTGCAAACATTATTTACTTAAACATGGAATGGCAGAGCTGGATGGGAATGGCAAAGATACACACATGAGCTGCCATGAATGAATCTTTGAAGTCAAATTTATTAAAAATTAATGTTTAGAAAGGACAAATGCAACACTACCCTAAAGTCTCCTTGCTCAGACTGCAGCAACTGTTCAGAGCCTGCTTAAGGTTTGCTTGAGCTCCTTTAGTGCAGCACTAGCTTTCAACTTGGCTACTGCTGCTGCTAGCTCTCCTCATGTTCAACAAACACCAACACCTTTAATGCATTTCCAGCTGTGTTGGAGTGTGTTCCTAAAATGACTCCAGTTTCTCAAATTGCTCCTGTTAAGGTAAAAATTGTCATTTTTTATTCCTTTGGCAAGCACTGCATCTTATTGTGAGAATAACTATTTTTACTAGCAAAGACAAAAAGCCTGATATTAGTGGGCCCAAGCCTCACTAGCAGCTCTGGGTCTCTGTCAGATCACACATGCCTGTGAGCAGCAGCTGGGAAGTGGCAGTTGTCTCCTTACAGAACATGAGCCCCAGGCTGAAACCTCTCCAGGAATATATGTGCTGGCCTCACACTCAGACAGGCAGGACAATTCTACTTGAAGTTTCCCAAGGACCTATCTCTAATGCTGTGTAAAGGCCTTGTCTTTGGCACAAACAAGGAACTGCAGTTTGCCTACAGGTTTTAGAAATCATATGGATCTCACTGGAAGTGCTGCAAACTATTCAGCCTGAGACCTGACTTGCATATTTGCATTTTTACTTAAACTGCTTTTTGCTGGACAAGTCTGTTGGCTGTCAGAAACCACAAATGGGGGTTTATTGAAGATTTTCCCAAATAAAGATATCTGGAAAATTCATCATACCTGATCTAGATATTGTTTTCATGAAATAAAAGACTAGTGCAGGCTTCCCAACATGTAATTCCTCTGGTGTGAAGAAATTTACTAAATTATTTTTTCTTGTATTTTTTTACAACTAAGATTTATGATTCTCCCAATTCTTTTTTATCCTGGCTTCCTAAAAAGACAATACTTATGCAAATCAGCTGGCAGACACCCAGCCCCCAGCCTAGAAAACAATTTAGATCACGTTTGAAAGAAAAGCAGAACTCTCCAACACGTCACTGTTGTTGTGAAAAATGGTGTTTGGCTGGAGGAGAGAGCCTAAAGCAGGGAGAATTTGGCTGCTACACACAGACTGCCTGGTAGCAACCAGTGAGCCAGACTGAATCTCCAGGCCAGCAAGAGCACAGGATTGCTCTTTTCATTGGGGATGTGTGAGTATATCAAGGGGCAAGAAGGAATCCTTCCTCAGTATGATGAAAATCCTCACCCTCAATACCCCATGGGATTGTCACTTCAGTCCTACAGGTTCTTCATCTCAGTCCTTCCCTGCTCTGGCTGGCTGCTGTTCCTGCACTGAGATCTACTCTGTGAAAATGCCAGCCCTTGATTCAGTTTTTATGTTCTGGTAATTAATTTTGAGCCTCAGCTTTTCCAGCTTTCTTTTGGCATGTCCATGCCAATCATCCTTAACCTTGTGTCTTATTTATACTTAGTTCATTTTTACCTTGCTTATTCTTTTGCATCACTGTCCAGTCTTTTCTGAACTCCTCATGGAACCATACTACTTCTTACTGTATTCAGTTTCTCCTTCCCTTTCATGAGAGCACTCACTGATTTTCTTGCAGTCCAATTCCTCAGAACAACCGCTGGGATTTTTCTGTTTTAACTTAATTTGGTAGAATTGGGTTTGGTTTAGCATTTTGCACACTTCAATCCCCAAAATGACCTCAGAAACCCAACTTATTAACCACTTCTTAAAATTTTCTTTGAAAGGACTTTTACATCTAGTCCTGGTGTTTTCATTCCTTCCTTTCCTACTCATCCTGCAATCACTGTCACACAAATGATTCCTCACCACTGAAACTAATCAAACAGTTATTTCCTGCTGATGAGAGTGAAGCCTAAATGAGTTACTGGTCTGGAATCCCATCTCCTGACATGCAGAGTTGTCTCTGACACAATATAAGAATGTGGTAAGCCATCGGTAACCTGTCACATTCTATTTCTAACTGCTACCCTGTTAATTAACCTCATTATCTGGGGTTAATTAACCCCAGAATCCCATTAGCATCATATTCTGCCTCTGGGAAGCTCCCAACAGCTGCTCAGAAACCCCCAGCCTCATCTACTCCAAGGCAGTATCACCTCAGCAGCATCACTTGGCCCAGGGTTGAGTTAAACCCTGGCATGTTATTCTGGCACATGTCACAAGCTTTGCACCAGAGCCACTTGTACCAGGGGCTTGTGACTGCTTGGGAAAGCCAGAGGAGAGATGTGAAAGCTTTTAAGAGCAGGGTGTAACTGTCTGGCAACTCTGGGGTTAGGGGGATGGAGGGAGGATGACAGCAAAAATAAGGAAGAAGAAATTAATACGGGAGAGCAAAGGAATTTATTCTTTCCAGTGATCTGTTTATGCTGGTGGGTGTTGGGGTGTATCCCTTCTTTACATCCACTTGCTTCCCACACACTTCTCCCCATTTCCATTTCAGTGATCCTAACTCCTGCATTTCTGAAGACAAGGCCAGCCTGAGCAATTTCAAAGCTTAGCAAGCACACAAACCAAAATACACAGTGGGTACATTTTTGTAGAAATTAAAAGTGATGCGTCATATCAAGATCCCATTTCTGCGATCCTGTTCTTTAATGAGTACAAAATTGCGCTATATTTTCATTTAACATCAATTTTGTTGTCTTCCCTTTTATGAGGCGGACAACAATTTAATAACATAATTGTATATGAGAAGCGCTTTTTGAAAATAATTTCAGAAAGCCTAAAATTTCATTGGAAATGTTATTTTAAATTGATCTCAGTAGTGTTTTTAAAAAGTCCAGTAGAGAATGCTGATTGAAATTTATACGTGCAAGTTGTCTGAAGAACCTTAGCAAGAAAGGCAGATTGGGTATTAAAACGCTGCAATGCTGATACTTGAGAGTGAGCTGACACTCAGGGGGATTTGGAACAAAGTGAACTGGAAATATTTCCATAAACCACATCCCCAGCCTAACCCAGTTCATGATACTGAGATTTTTTTTATTGTTTGTTTACATTTAAAATGCTAAGAAATTTAATATTTCTTAGTAATTTTTAGTAATTTCTTTTAAGTCAAATGTAATCCTTCTTTAAACTTTTAAGGACAATCTGAAACACTGGCATTTTTTGGCAGGAAATCTAATTGCCCTTGCAGCACTGATCCTCCCCTCCTGCTTCTGCCCATGTCCTCATGCTCTTTATGTTGTGTGCTCTTTGAGGCAAAGTCCTGATGGATCATTCACCTCTATCCCAGGAAAGCAGAACACAACCCTTCCCCAGCTTCCAAAGCCCCTAGCACAGCAGCAGCTGCTTGGCACAGGTTCTGTGCAGTGAGGCTAATGGGAGCTTTGATTTGCCTTCACCTGACACTGGGGCAGCCTCTACATGAGGCCAGACCCCAGCAACAGCACTTTCATGCAAGACATAAAATCCTGGGCTCTTTCACTGTAATTAATGAGTGCAGCTCAGAGACAATGCAACAACAGAAGATAACTAAATCTATTATGGATCTTTTATGCTGTTAGAGAATTATGCCTGTTAGCACATTGATACAGAAATTTCTCTATCCATAACAAAATTACAGTCTATTGTGAGGAGAAAAATTATTACCTGCAATAGATTCAGACAGAAAGTAAAGAATAATGAGGCTTCTAAGTTTATTTCCTATAACCACTCTTAAAGACTGCAAAAATGAGCATCTATGTTGCAAATATTATGACATGTTTAATGATAATTGTATTAGAGCTCTGTCTCAGCATGTGAAAAAGATGTTAGTGTCACTGCACAGGAGTTTTTCCTTGATTCAGGGTTATTAGCTCAGTTACACAGGGGTAAAGCTAAGCTTTTGCTCTGGACACTCTGCTACCTCATTGCTTTATGAAGAACAACAAAATTGTGGTACACTTGAAGAATTTCCATTTTAGTGCAATCCCAATTTAGCAGTGACCAGCAGATAACCCTTTTTGACTGAATTTATCTCTGTGTGTTCATCTTGTTCATGATTAGCCTGTGCTGTCAGTCCTAAAGCATATTTTAAGATGATACAAGGAAAAAAAAAAAAGATAACAGATCTAATGATGTTTTGAAAACATCCAGATGTAAGATTTCATCTATTTTACTCAAAAAAACTCCCCAAAAACCAGATTGTTGGTCGAATGATCAAAAGTGAATTATTCTCTATTGTATTTAAGAACAAATTTCTGATTCTACCAAATACTTTCACCTAATTCTCATGCAAACATTTTATGATGTCACCTCCTGCCTATAAAAACTTCTATATGCTATTAGGAAAATTATTTTATCAGAGTTATTCAGTAAAACAGAAACATACTCTTATAAATATTCTATCAGACTTTTCGCTGCCTTTGCAGATGGTGACAGTTTCTTTCCAGAAGACTGACAAACCCAAAATTGAACCACTCTTGAGAGTTGCCCCCACAGTCAAAGATTAAGATATATTCAGAAATGCAACATGTGCAGTTTTCTGTTCAACCATAGTTTCTTCCCACTTTTAATCCCAGTTCTTCTGCCCTGGAAGAGTTTGTGTGTCTTTACAGGAGAGACAGAAGGTTTTCATGCACAGAGACCAAAGAGAATTAGTTAGCATTTTCTCCCTGATTTTATGAGTAGATTAAGTTTAATGTTTTGATTTTATTCTAGTAGCATAGACCACTCCATTGCCTTTTGTGGAGCTACCAGAGTATGAAATCACATGTGATCTCCATGAAATACCCTACATATTTAATAAAGGGCTGTTTTCACTGATAATTCAACACCAGCAACTGCACACACACACACACAAAGGAGTATTGTCAAACAGTTATCTGTTGTTTCTTATCCATAAAGAATATTTTCAACATTCAATCCATACAGCATTACTTTCTGAAGAAAATCTGTATGTATTTAGTAAATCTAAATATATGTTAGGCACACACTCTCTGAGCACAGGAATGGCTCTCCCACACAGCATCTCCAGATTGTGCACTTAACCTTGAAATGACAACACTTTCTGGATCAATGGGCTCAGTGTCTGAACCAGGTTAGATCTGGGCTGCTCAAGTGCCCTTGCCAGCTGCTGCTGAGCACTCCCTTCTGCTCGTGCCAACAGCTGAGCTGGTGTCGTGCCACAGAAACCTGTCTGGAATGCAGCAGGACAGAGCAGAGCCCACAGGTGGAGATGGTACCTGTAGCTGCAGGGAAATCCCCTAAGGGCTGCTTTGCCAAGGCCTCCCAAGGGAGCTTTTCTGCCATGAAGAAAATGTTTCTGCTAACAAGTACAGTCTGCACCTCATCATTAGCTGATCACCAGCCAGTACTGCCCAGCACTGGCATGCCAGGGATTTCCTGCAGCTCTTCCTGTGCTAGATCCAAAGACCACTGAAGTTAATGTCAAACGCCTCTGTTCCCTGCTGCAGACCCACAGCTACAGGAACAGCCTCGAGGAGGTTGTTGGTTTATTCTGAGAGGATCAGAGCCGTATCACAGACCCAGGAGGTGATCTGTGAGGGAAGTAGTCCTTTCTAAATAAATAGATCAATAAATGCTGACGTAATTTACCTTCTTCAGCTACACATGTTGAACTGAAGTTTAACTATGATGTGCAATATCTTATATATTATAATTACTACCCAGGATTTTATGTAATTACTGCCCTGGATTTTGCAGTCTGGGTGATACCTCATTTGATCTTTGCCCTGACTTACACAGTGTCTTTTTTTCCAATGGATACCTGGGGACTGAAATTTATGGTGCAAATGGCAACCCTTTGCAATGTTCCAATGGGCTTCAGGTACCAAACAGTGTTCTTGAACAACTGCTTGCTCTTTGGGGATACACGCACCATTCCCTTTAGAATACTAAAATACTAAAAAAAAAAAAAAAAAAAAAAGAAGAAGAAGAAGAAAAAGTGCACAGATTCTGATTTTTCTTTGCACTTCCAACAGACTGGGGGAATGTGATTATTTTTGTACCACATGCCTTGGGGTAGCAAGACAAGGCTTCACACTATCATGAAAACACAAGAGAGAAGGTCACCAAAAGTAAATTTCTCAGTCATCTCCAGTAAAACTACATGTTGTGAAATGTACAACCAGTGGCCTAATTATGATTTCATTCATTCTGTGAGCCTAGAAATGCCCAGCTTTGTCTCATTGTTCTTTCACCCATGCTCCTCACAAGGCTACAAAGTTTTGTGCTGTAACAAAATTTACAGCAGTTTGAGGTGTGGCAGATGATACCAGAATGGAAAATTTTCCTGCTGACTGTTGCAGCCAAGAGACCCAAATCCTGAACTGCTCACAAGTTCTAAGGGATCTAGCAAATTCTGCACTACTGCAGTTTGGAGCAGACTAGATATTAATAAAGGAAACAATACCTCAAAGTTTATCCTCTGTGGCTTAGCCAATCATACAAAACCTGATTAGACCTCAAGAGTCTGGGGTCATGTTCATTCATTAAGTGTAAATATCAGGCCAGAAATCTAGAGAGAAATATGCAGATACCAGCAAAGGTATCTGGAACAGTGCATTCTTCGAAATGTCAAAGTTCTTACAGATTAATTATGCAACTATGGAAAACAGGAAAGCTTTGTTTGCTTGAATCTAAGAATAGCTGCCTAAATGACCGAAATAATAAAAAAGTAGGCAGAAGTGGTTATAGGTTATTTTTCTGCACCCCAAACCCTTTAGTAAAAAAGGAATTAAAAAATATCTGATCTTCTCCAACAGCTTTCTCTGAAATGATAGAATTCATAGGGTGGGGGATTAAACCCCAGTTGGAACCCAGATAAGGCAATTTTCCTGCTCTAAACATCTGAGAAATTTGGGTGAGTGTTAGGCACAAGGTTTCACTAATTGACTGCATTGCATCATTACACAGATTCCATCAGGATTTTTATTTTTGTTTGCTTAGTTTGTCTGGGGACATGTTTGTGTACCTGTTTACTTGGTGAGAAAGGGAGAGTCATTTCTATTCTTTGTATGATAGGCATTAGTAAATGAGAGTATGTGGAACAACACTGGGTGGCTCTTGTGCACACACACAACAAGAGTAACACGTTCTGCCAACCCTCCTGATTCTGAGAGCAACGACAGGCTGGTGTCACCCTGGCACGCTGCCATATATTCACAAGGCTTATCATCACTTATATTCCACATAAATACTATCTTTAACACAGAGATTATGTCCCATGCACAGCCAATTTTTGCTTTAAGGAAGTAAGAGCTGCTGCTTCAGGACCAGGGATTAACTGGGGCTGATCTCGTCTCTCCTTGCAGTTAACCTACTTCTGGCATGAATTCAGACATACAACTGCTGCCTGTTTACAGTGCCAGACAGCCCCAGGGAGTGGAGCGTGGAATATTCCACATTCTGGTGTTGAATGCAGCCAGAGCACGTTCTACTTGGGACCCAAATCATACCTCACTTTCAGGAGCTCTGTACTCATTGCTTTCCATTTCGATTAGTGCAAAGGAATTCAATGCACATACTCGGGACACCAGGCTCCATGCTTCCCCAGTTCCAGCCTATTAGATCCTTTTCTACCAGCTGACTCAAAAGGAAGCTGACATTTGATAGATTTTCAGGTTAATATGAGATAGGCAAGTTGGACAAAAAGCTTTGAACTATTGATCAGCAGTGGAAATATGGTACTGAATTAGCACTAAATACTGATGGTCTTAGAGGGAAAAGTGGTGGCAGACTGTTCTGGTCCAAGGGGAAATTTCAAGCTCAGGGGAAAGCCTTGAAAATTACATGAGAGGGATTAATAATGTCCAGGGGTAGGAGAGGAAAGCACATTGTGTAGAAAGCAAAAAATGAAAGGCAAGAGACAAACAGGAGCAAAGGCGTTCAGTCTTTGAGGAGAGCACCTATCCATACATGTATTTTTTTTTTTAAGCATCAGTCTTACAGGTATTACACTTCCAGATGAAGTATTTAAACAGCAGAATGTTGAAACAACAAGATGGACACCAGTGCAAGTATTTAAAGATGTGGGATTACATCACTGAGGCAGCAAGTGAAGTGGACTATTTAATCTCTGTTGTAGATTTCAGGGAATCCATGTAAGCATCAAGCAAGTCAGAAAGAGGGAAGATTATAGTTTTCTGACTGAAAACACACAGTTTTGGCTGAAAAGGAAAAGGACAAATATGCCTTCTATCACTCTGATTAATACCTGGAGCAACTCAGCTGAAGTCAGTTTTCTCAATGGAAATTGAACAAGAGATATGAGAGCAAAAAACTGTGCAACTAGTATTTAATGGACAGCTGACTTTCTGGAAATTGGATCTCCAGCAATAAAAACTCTTAAGGGCAAGTACTTAACAAGAATTTGTTACAGAGAACAGGAGCTGCGTGAGGATGACAGATCCCTGAACATACTCAAAACCCAAGTGAAACCTAATACTCAGCTCAGTGTCTCTGGGAAGCATGCTCCGTGCAATAGTGAATGAGGCTCCAGTTACACACAGGCCCATAAGCACAATAATTCATTTTTAGTGCAAAGAAAAGGAAAATACAGAAGTATTATGCAAGACAGCAGTATGTCACAAACAACAGCACTGCATACTCAGCATCTGAGTAGGAAGCAACCAATGTATTCAACACTTGCTGTTTTTCTTGCTAATCTTGCACTTATTCACATGCCAGGAATTTCTGAAAAGTCAACATTTCAGCACACTAACTCAGGAAGAAGTAGGAGATCCACCACACAGACATAAAGTGATGGCAGTGATGAGGGAAGCAAGCCCTGCCTCATGTGCAGACTTCATAGGCAGTGCTGCAAAGAAGTGGGACAGATGCAGGATGTGGCACCACACAGCATCCAAAATGAGCTTGGGAATGGTTCATAGTGGGCAGACCTGGAGCTCTGCTCTGTCTGTCTGTCCTGAGGCAAATGGTACCTGCTGCCTCCACAGATAGCTACTATTTAAAATATTACACATCTGGCAGGACAATAATTCACAGGTTTATACAGTAATGACAAAGAAAGGTGAATTATATATACCACGTTGTTATTTTCCTGTTTGAGGACTTGATATTTGGCAGAAGGAAAAAAAAAATGAAAGGGAAAAAAAACCCCAAACACAAAGCCCCCCACCCCCCCCAATTCCATACATGTGTCAAACATTCTAAACATACTACACTGAGTAGTACCTTTGCAGTGAATTTAATGCCAAATGGAGAAAATAGACCCTCCAGGGATCACATGGCAGTAACAATATACCTCCTTCAATATTTGGTATCTCCTCATCACCTGTGCTGAATGAATTACATAGGCAAAAACAGCAGGGAAATTGTCTTATTCCATGGTCTACTTAAATCTTCTAACAGCTACATTTTCTGAAATCCAAGCAAAATTCTTAGATCTACCAAACCTCTCAGTGTGTTTTTGCTTTAAATGGCAGCTGTAGTGTTATGCAAATGTAGCTCTACATGTAATTAATGTATATTGTGATAAAGCTGCCTGTTAATAATAAAGTTCTAAATAGAATCAGAAAACCATTTTTTTTTTTAGTGTACTGTGATTTTCTATATTCGATCAGGCTTTGCATGTATATTCTTAGCTGAAACTATAAATAGCATTTAATAAATGGTACAGGAAGTATTGTCTTAGTCTGTGTTCTATTATTTGGCTGTTATGTCCTTCCTTTTAATCTGTTTCCCCAACTTTGGGGTTTTCACATTAGTTCTACAACAATCAGCTTTGACACAGTGGAAATATTATCTCCCTCCTGCTTCATACTTAGAAAACAAATGAAGGTCGTTTTGCTTCAGGACTGAACCTCGGTGACCCTCTTTATCACTCATACTGCACATTTTCCATTACAAGTGCTTCCTGTTTTCCCAAAGAATATTACAGCTACAGAAGCATTTCCCCTGTGTGTATTGCTTTCAGTGAATCCAGATCACTGTTGAAGGCAGGGATTTCTGCTGCTGCACTGAGAGGACAGACCAAGCCAGGCACAGGATGCCTCTACTGTTCATTACACTGCATCCAGCCTCCTCCTCAAAACAGCAGTGCATGGAAGTCCTCAGACTGGCCTACTCCATTTCTGAGGATTTTCCCCTTCCTTTTATGCGGCTTTTCCTGTATTACCTTTCCTTTCCTTCACTTTATATTCTCCCTCTATTTTTTACCCCCAAAAAACTGGGCAATCCTCCCACAAAGATCCTTCTCTTAAACGCCTGTCATATAAACCCTTAATCTCCTAATGTTGGCCCTGGTTCTGCAATAAGGAGAACCTCTCTAAAGTCCAGGGAAATGCATTCATGTCACCTAGCATGAAATGCCACCGGCTCTGTATTTGTTTTCCATCAAAATCTTCCCTGGTGGTATCAAGAAGAAAACTCAGATTTCAAACCAACCATCTGCTATTATTACACCAGATTTGTTTAAATCCCACTTGTAAATGCCACTGATTCATTGATAATAGGCATTCCTTTCTGTTGTTGTTGTTTCAGACAGACATACTGTAAACTTTATGCTGAATGAAGGAAAGTGTAAGAATTAAGAAAGCCTGGGAAAACAGTGAAAATAATATAGACAGACAAAGCTTTCTTTTAGTAACGGAATGTGTGTATTTGTTGTGACATGCTGCATCAGAGATCATTTTGCAATTAGAGATTTCCATTTAAATCAAGAAGCACTTGTTAAATAAAAAGGTAGAACTACACACAACTAAATGAACTCCTGCATATATTGAGCTCTACCACTGCGTCTCAGTTAATCAGGCTGAAATGTGGAAGCTCCCTTAATTAGCATACTCAGAGTGAACTGAATTTTATTTCACATCGACTTTCTTTGGGCCTTACTCTTTCTGCAGCTCCTTTCATCAAATCTCTGCAGTACACTAGCAGTCAAGTCTGTTGCACAGACAACATATCTTGATTATCTGTTTGCAAGCCTGTTCCAAAATAGATCATTCTAATGGATGAAATCTAAATATGCATCAGACTGTTAACACCTGCATGTATCGGTTTGGCGCCGTGGAAGGCAGCAGACTCCAGTGGTCCACGGCTAAGCAGCGCTCTACACTGCCACACCATTTGTTTCTCCAGCTGTTCAGTGTGCCCATACTAACCAAACTCAGTGGTGGAAAGCCAGTGCTGTTACTAAACATTGCTGTATCAGACCCAAAATGCTGAGCTCCTCCTCACAGGCCATCCTACAGCCAGTGCACCTTTCCAAGCTTCCTCACAGCTCCCACAGCACAAACTCACAGAAAACTGAAAAAAATGCTTATTGACAAACAAAACAGGGCAGCTAGTGCTTTATCAGTCTGCCCACCTTTCCATATAAACTTCTGCTTTAATTACAATGTACTCACGGTAGCAGGCCTTGGCCTCACACAGCATATCCCCCACATCCCCAATTCATCCAGGGTCTCCAGACAGACACAAATTCCAACAGAGTGAAGAAAGCTGCTCTCCAGCTGCTGGAAGAGTAAGCCATATTTTTGCCATCTATTTTCCAGAGGCAATGAAAGGGAAACTGTTGGAGGTCAGGCTGTTCCCAACTCATGGAGCTGCCCAAGGAATGTGGAGGAAAGGAGAGCGCAGAGGCACACAGCCTGACAGCCACTGTCGGAGTGTTTGCTCCCCAAACCCTTGTGGGTTTGTTTCATGTTGATGTCCATGGAGGGCAGGGCATTTGCTAGCAAATATCCCAGCCCAGAGAATGGCAGACAGCTTGGCACATACTTGTCACACTGGTGTGGTGACAGCCCTCTCACTGAACACGTCAGGGTCATACTATCTTAAGACAAAAATAAACACCACACGGCTTACAGCTCCCATTGCTGCATTGTAGGCACTATATTATGGCATCACACAATGTGTATTTACGTTTGTAGCAGGCTTCCTCTGAATAAATAGGAACATTTCCTATTATGCACCTTGAGGATCAGAGTGCTGAATTCACTTTTTGCAGCACCTCACATGCTGGATTCCAAATGTGCCTGGCCTCTGTGCCTGCGTTAAGCTATGTTTGTTTGCCTCTAGGTTTCTTCACTTGGCTTGGGAACTATGTATTTTCCTACAAAACTCCCCTGGAAGTTATAATGTGAGAGCATTGAGTCAAATGCCAACAACTCCTTGCACATGTTTTAGGTCTGAGGTACTGGCTGTTGGAGGAATTCATTATCCTGCAGCACTCTGCCCAGCAGCCCCACTGCAGTGCCTGGCATGTACAGTAATCTCCACATCCTTTGGTGTGCCCTGGCACCCAATGAGTCCTGAAAACTATACAGGTTTAGTCCCTCTGTACCCCATTCTCAGTCCTGTTTCTTGGGGTTTGAGGAGGGAAGAGGATCTGACACCCCCTGTGGCTTTTCAGCTTTTGAACAGTTCATCCAGCCTGCAACTAGCTGTCTAGAGATGAGACTGAGGCTACTGCAGAATATCCAGCTGGTCCTTTATTTGAAAGTCCCTAAAATATGGACTGTGTTTAAAATTGTTTATGATCTGTCTTCAGCAAGATCTTCCTCTCCACGCACCTCCAGCCCTTTCCCTCTCCGTAGGCAGCCTGTGTGGAAGCTCCCAACCCAAAGAGGAACCACAGCCACTGCTGAAAGATCAAGCAAGCAATACATCCCTGTGCAGAAAGCACAAATTCATATTTTACATCACATCAGGAGAACAAAAAAAGAAAGAAAAAAGGAAAGGGAGAGGACTGCAGTTAGAGCCATTAATGTTTCATGAAACCTCTCACATCCTCGCTATAACTGACAGGATAAAAAAGATATAGTCATTAAAATTCAGATAACAGGATACTACCTTGGTGTTCTTTGTATTAAAATTCTGGGCTAAATTATTGCTTTGCAGAAATATGTGTCTCTCTCACTATTCTCTTACATCAGTGTCTCAGGAAAGACCTAATACTTCAGCATCAGCAACAACAGCCTGTATTGCTCATGAAGTGCAGTTTCTTGCCTTATGGGGAAAGGGTTTTGTTATATTACAGGAAGGTGACTGTGCAGCAAGATACACATGTACATTTCAAGGTCATTTTTTCCCCTTTTGTTAACAATAAATGTTAACAAATGTAAACACCAAAGCTGGAGAAAAATACTGGAATACTAATAGGTAAAGTTTCCCTCTACATCAGCAAGTTCTGTTTTGCAAAGGAGAAACTCGAGAACTGCAGTTGGGACCCACATTTCCACTGTGCTATTCTGCACAGAGTCGTGTTTCCAGGGTGACGAAGAGGCAACGTAAATAAAAATCAGAATTTCTGAGCAGAACTAGAAACTTTTGAAGCTTTAATTTAATCTAGTTTTTATGAAAATAAAAAGGTTTGGTTTGGGTTTGTTTTTACACTATTCCCTTATGAAGTCTAGGAGAAAAAGTAAATGCTTTTTCACCATATTAAAAAAGCTTTACATAGCATTCATATTTAGAATTGAAAAAGATCATGAACCAAGAAAGGGTTTTACAAAACTTATCTGGTGAAAAAAAATTTCGGATTTTGTTGAAAGCAAAACAACATTAAGTTTTCCTATCCCTACTTTTTGGAGATTTTATTTTTGTAACGTCTTTCTTTCTTAAGCACAGGGTTTTGGTGGAACAGTATAAAACAGGACAACACACTATTTACATTCAGCTGGAGCCCATCATTTATCCCACAGATGTAAAGCCCAGGCTGATTCATTACCCTCCTGCTAATCATCACACAACCCAGGCTCACACACCTGGCAGTGATGGCTTTTCTAGTCAAGCATGAGCACTAATTAAGAAAGGCAAATTTGTTTCCTGAAGAATCAAGTGCATTTTGCCAAAAGATATAGAAGGAAATAATGGGAAAAGAAAAAACAACCAGAGTTATCAGAAATTTGCCTCCCTTTTTAAAAGGTATAGTTATTTGTTAATCTGGGCAGCCTGCTTTGTTTTAGATGTGGGATAGGTACAAATTCTCTTGACACCAGTGGAAATCCTGAACAGATACCAAAAGGAAAACATCTTCAGTTAGGTTCCCTTTGCAACTCTAGTCGGGTGTTGCCCACACTGAAGAGGGGCATGTGCAACTTTTGTGGTCACTGGCTCTAGGAAAAAGCACTTGGAACTAAGTGTCCACCCTGGAGTTGTCTGCATTTCCTACGCTGGTAGCTCAAACAACACAGCCTGTTTGTACAGCGTGCGCCAATCCTATAAATAAACTCCACAATAACAGCAAGAGCAAACTGTCTGTGTGACTTAGGGCTGTTTTCTGATGATGAGCACAGCACATGCCACTGGTTAACAAAGCTCATGGAAACTAACACCTAGCCCTCAATGCATTAAGATCTGGTAAGAGTGATGAGAAAGGTCTCTCTGCTGAAGCCATTTCCCATCCTCAGAAAACACCACACCTTCCTTCCAGCTTCCAGCTGAGGGACTCAGCCCTCATTTAAGTGGGCATGCAACTCTTTTGCTCTCAATGCATATTCAGAGACTGCTTATTATAAATGTATTTCATTCTTTTAAGTATGGTGCAGTCTAGCATTAGGACCATCCTAAAAAAAAGCTGGAATGATAAATATGGCCTCAGATTAATGAAAGCCAATATGAACACAAAGACTTGCAAACACTTAAAGTCTGATTTAAGGTTCAGTATAAAGTGCAACATTTACTCTATATACCTTCCCCTCCCTTTAAGTGTTTAGATGAGTTCTGAGTTGTAATCAGGGAAATTTATATTCTGTGCAATTCATATTTCCCTGAAAAGTGTACTTGAAAACATTTTAAAGCATGCCTCTGAATATATGAGAGTAAAAAATATTTTCCCTTATACAATGCATGTTATGTAGTTCATGCCATTAAAAAGGAAACTAAAGTTTGATAGGACATTAAATGTTTGAATTATTGAAAATGAAAAGCCTGTTATTAAAATATAAAGTTATTGGTTTTTTAAAAAGAAGCATGGCATAAATACACATTGAAAATAAACTTTAACTTCTTGTTTACAGTAAGCTGACATTTCTAGGTGGCTGTCCTTACTCTACAGCCCGGCTCATGCTCCAATGCACACTTGGAGAAGGTTGGTGTTAGCTTGAAAAACAGCTTTCTGAGACTACCAGTCTCAGAATATCTTTGGAAAACACTCGTGTTAAGTGGGTGACAGTGGTAGTACCTTTCTCTTAACTGCTGTAGGATGTGTCAAGAGACACACAAACACACTCTACACTCTTCCACACTTTATATCTCAAGATTGCACCAATATTCGGGATTTTTCTTCAAATCTCAGCTCACCCTCTATTTTTGCCAATGCAATTTTCCAAGAACAAATAATAGAGCTTCCTGCTGTGAACCTTTAAAAACCAGAAACTAAAAATGTTGTATTTGAAGATTCCAGAAACTTGAAAATTGACATATATTAAAATGATACATTCAATTCTACACATAGGGGCCAAGGAGAGTTTGAATTATCAGTATTTCCCTGGAAGTTTTATAAAAATAATAGGTTATTTTTTGGTGCAAAAAACCCAAAGGTCTGGTGATGTCTTCAGGAGTTCCAGGGCTCCACAGCTGCCCCCTGGGCACAAGGACAGCATTGGTATTGTCAGCAGGACATGACATACCAATCACCAGCAAGGGGCTGAGACCACTGCTATTCACAAAAGCAGGTTTTATAAGTGAAATGAAGTCAATAATTCCATATGCACTATTTTCTCTTTTGGCTGTTTGACAGGCACGAGTCTTTGCTATCCTTTTATCCTTAGAAGGATGACACTAACGCTAAAGGGCAGCAGAGCGATTTTGAAGGGATAAACATTTAAAATTATTCTCCTTTTAGAACATGAAAAAAATTTTAACAAGCTGTGCATATTCAGCTGATACTGAAGTTATGCTTGACTAATAATAATGAATAAATTTCTCTCCAATCATGGGCTACAGATCCCTAGCAGGACTCATTTTGTTCTGTGTTTTAGAAGCAACAAATGCCACTTAGTAAATATGTTTCTGTGGATCTCAGCCCTCACAGAGGGGCACATCCACCAAGAGATGACCAGAAGACCACATGGAGTCTGTCCAGGCATCCTCCCTTGTCCAAACTTCCTGGGCATTTCTTCTGCTCAGGCCGAAGTCTGACCAAACTCCAAAGCAGAAACAAAATGAAGAACAGATTTTAATCCTACATATCTACCTCTCTATTTCTGTTAAATTGCTATAGTTTTTTTCTTTTTTATCAGTTTAAGGGTTTCATTATGTGGCAGGGAAAACCATCAAATAAGTCCAACCTCCTGCCTCTTGTTGTGGGACACAAACTAAGCACCAACACTCACTGTCAGACTCAGAAATAGGAGTGCCCACTTCCCGGAGTTAAACTTTTCCCTTTGCTTTTTGATGCCCTAAGAAAGTCACTAAGAACTGCCTCAGGACTTAACACAGCTTAAAAAATACAAGGGGCCTCTTTTTTGTAGGCATGTGCCTGTCAATAGCCATGCAGGCAAGGAAATGATAGAAAAGTCCAATCCCTGTGTATGGCCAGGGATCTTGCTGCTGTTGGGGGAAACAGAGAACATTAAAGCAAGGAAATTGGAGCTGAACAGGAAGGGGGAAATGCAGTTCAGTCCACAAAATACATTCACAGTGGAAGACTTAAGACTGTGCAAATTATATTGTAAAGAGTCAGAAAAAAAATTTCCTGCTTTGCATTTTTTTTCAAATTGAAACATCACAACAGACCATCAGGGATGTCTTGTGGGAAACAAGGATCAGCACCATGATGCATGTGCTAAGCATGTATGTTCTGACTTTCCTTATTTCATAACAATGCTGTACAAGAGACACAGCTCTGTTAAATTAACCATGGAAAAGAAAAACTTGAATATCTGTACAAGTGATTCCACTCTTCTGTCTCCTTAAAAGAAGATTATAAAACTGTTTGATTACAACAACTACCAAGGAACATACATGATGTTTCTGAGAGTGGCAGTGTGGAAGGGACATATAAAACACTGCTAAAGAACAGAGACATATCCTTGTATGCTTTGAAAATATGATGTTTTGCATGTTGGCTAACTTCTGCAAAGCTTGGGGGTAAATTATTCAATTTCTTTTTCGGACGTCGACTCCTGCCTGTTCAATAATATGCACAAAATCCTCAGCTTTGGTAAAAATAACATTTCCTGAGTCCTGCCACTAGGCATTGGTGGGAAGCAGAATTAAAAGAACCAGACCAGTAAATTGGTCTGCTGCTTACCTGCAGGCTTTCCTGGGAGGTCAGTGTCACCAAGGCCCATGGCTGCAGGTGTGTCAGTGTGTTTGTGGAGCAGACACATCTCAGCCTGAGCCACAGCTCTCTCTGGGCTGTGCTGCTGACCCTGAGGAGGCAGGGAAAGGCAAAGGACTCTCACCTCTAGCCCCAGTATAACTAATCCTTTTTCTTGTATTCCTTTCAAGTCAAAAGGACAGCAAGTGGTGACATTTAAATGCCATTCTGCCTGTTTATAGAATATTTTACTTCCACACAAGAAGGAAGACAACATAAATGTGAATAGGCAGGAATTGACAGAGTGTGTTTGAAAGCAGGATGTCTCTCTCCTAAGTCCTTAAGTCCCTGACTCAGTTCCCTGCTGCTTTCAGATCCCAGGGCTTGCTTTTACAGAGGTATGACTGCAGCAGCTTTGCTCCCGAGGGCCAACCTGCTCTGTGCCATCCCACAGAGCCCAGGGGCCTCAGCAGTGAGCCAGGCAGCTGAGTCCACCTCTTGATTCACCAAAAGTATCAACTGATCTCTCTGCTCCTCAAAACCACAGCAGTGTGTGTTTACTTCAGAGACCCCCTAATCAGCTCCCCCCAGTAACCCAGCAGTCTGAAAGAGATTTATCTTCCTGTCTCAAGTCCCCGTCTGCCAACTCTAAAGTGCAGCCTGTCCATCTGTGACTCTCACTATTAGCTCATTCAGACAGCCACTTATTTGGAAAAATACATCAAGACACTAGAGACAGGGAAAGAAAAATGTATCTTAAAAGAAACAAAATAACCAAGCAATGCGTAAATATGACTGAGGTCAACAGCAGAGTAAGTGAAAATGCAAGCTTCACATTCGTTTCCCCAGAGAAAACTGTAAGAAGGAATAAGAAGTGTAATCTATTGCAGCAAATGTCTAATATCCTCACCTCCTTCAGTGCTAGGAATGATACAGCATTATCTTTCACAAGGAAAAAAATGAAATAAAGAGCAGCAATTTATTCTTTCTCTAGAGACTGAAACACCAACTCTCTTTCATCAGCTGGTTTTCCACCACTGAAGCTGCATTTCTAATGAAGCATTAAGGGTACACAGTGACCAGAACCAACTACTACTACAATATTCAGCTGTGCTACTGCTTGCCTAGCAAACTATCAGAAACTTTGATGGAAAGGGCGCTGCACCAAGTCTCGTTGGGGTATGGCCAAGTTCCTTCAATCTAGTTTGATCAGCCCCTCATTAACAGTCCTTTTATAGCTGTAGTTATTAGAGCTGAGTGGATTAGGGAGGTGATGGTGCATGTTCATGGAACATAACTGCTGCTCTCTAGCCTCCCTGATAAATTTTAAACACCCAGTCCCAGTGCACTTCCTCTCCAGTCTTTCAATTCTGGATTTATCCCCTAAAATTGCTTTCCTGGAGAATTTTACAGCTAGCTAATTGACTTTCTGTTCCTTCTCTTGCACTGTGCATGAACAAGATCTCTTCGGAGTTCTGCTTGCAGCTCTTTCCTTTAATAAAAGTACTGTATTGTTTTCATAAACCACCTGGATGGAAGGTTCACAAAAACCACAACAGTATTTAAGAGAGGAATACTCACTGAACAAACACTGAGCATGATATAATCTTTATAAGAGCTCAAATTCATATGAAAATACCTGAAACATATGGCTGAGGAGGACTGGACTCTATCATATGCTGAAATGGCAAAGCTTTAAGAAAAATTGCAATAAATATATTATTTTCCCTTTCTCCTTTCCTCTCTTTTTAAAAAATCTTTTCTCTTCTCCTCTGTTTTAGTATTTGATTATTTCTGTTCCCATGAAAACTTTGATTTTTCTTTTCCCCCTCAATTTATTTTACATATAAATTTCCATTTTGAAAATGGTATAGGAGATAAAATTGATTATTAGAAGAATTTTGATCACAGGTAGATTTGTTATTTTGTGGCTATTGACAAAGAGGTGAGTGTCCAGGGTTCCAGGAAGCATGCTGAGGCTTTCCTGCTGTGGAAAACAGTCTCATTATGGAGTGGACTTCTGTGGGGAGAAGGCAATGAAACAATAAAAGCAACCCATGCTGTAGACCATCTCGTTTCTGCATATGAATCCAGCAATGAAAAACTATAAAAATGCTAATTATTCATTGACAAAATGAATAATTTGCATTTGGACACCACCTCTGCATCCATAACAGTGGGCACTGCTACCATGCTTGGTATCTGACACACTGTGTATGTATGTTTTTATGTAAAGTATAAAAATATTTTTAATCTGGAACATTGTTCTAGATCTGTGTTTTAATTCTGTGACTATAAAATAGATTTTCCTCATAAATTTTCTCTGGGCATTTTTTTTTTTTACAGTGATCTCAGAACTACATAAAACCAACATTTTGTATGGCATTTGGGCCTTTTTATATCTTAGCATCATTCAAAAGAAGAAATTTAAACTGCATGTGATGGAAATGTGAACAACTCAGAAAATGCTCTGCTGCCCCACAGAGGTTCCTACACTGCTGCTCCAACTGGCTTTTAACTCTGGAGGAATGGCTGAGCTAGATCTCACTGACGTTTTCTTCTGATATTTCTATTCAAGATGAGATCTCACACCAATTTTAATTTGGGAGAAAATCGTACCTCTGACACCAAGTTCTCAGTTCAGAACATCTGTGCTAAAAAGCTTACGAGCTCTGCAGGGGTGTCTGAGTTATTCCTAACAACCACTTAAGTGTCCAGCAGTTTTCCATTCCAGCTGCTTTCTCTGAACACCTGAACTGACCAGAGATTTCCAGGGAATGAGATACTGACAGATCACTTTTCCCCAGTATTACCAGTTTGCAGTGCCTCTGGAGTCAGGAAACTTGTCTGCTTACACAGTCAGGTGACAAATTTCTTTTCCAAAGGAACTGGTCACTATGGAGCTCAAAATAAAATCTCCAAAATCTCTTTGATATGCAGATCCAGCAGAGCTCAGTGACAGAGAGCAGCTTTGCTTGCTGCCAGATGGGAGAATGGGCACTTCCTTGGAAACAATGCTCTGCTCAGGGCTGGATGGGAGACAGCCCACTGACCAGGAGGTGAATACACTGACTGAGGTGTGGAAGGTATGAAGATGCTATCCCTGTTCTCCTGCTCCCCAGTCCTTCATGCATCAGGCAGATACAGAGGAGGGAGCTGTAAATAGCCCAGATAATCTGAAAATGCCTTTGTGCTGGCAAAAAGCATTCAGGTACGTGTTTATTTTAAAAGGACAGATTCCACTCTGCTCCACGCTGCTTCCACCCACAATATCAGAACGACTTTTAAGCCTATTTTTTTCAGTCATATACTGCTATTTTAGTAATTAATGTATCTACCATAGCAACACATTTCAAGCTGGAATACATATAGTATATTTATTGTTCTTGGAAACACTCTCAAATACACAGTTCCACTACTTATCTTTCCTATAGCATATTCACAACAGATGTTTTTCCCCTTGTACAATAATTACTTGTACTCTGTTCCCATTAGGTATGCACCAAGAGAAAAATGATATGATTACTATTTAGTTGCTTTTAGCATGAGTAGCCTGGAGGGTTATATTTTATAATACATTTCTAATCACTGTACCATGAAAAAATTATACAGAACAAGTCCAGAGTTGCACCTAACCATCTACCTATGGACAGAATTTGTCAGGGCGATCCTGATGTTCAATTACTGTTCTGAGAGTCAGCACTGATATCCTGATCTCTTGCTTGCTGCAGGGATAAGTAAAATAATAACTGAGCTATTTTACGCTATTAAAAGAGTCTCAGGAGGAATTAAAACTACAAAATGGTCTGTCAAAACCAAATTCTGTCAAATTGGTGTTAGCCAACTTTTTCTGAGCTCATTGTTCCCTCTTGTCAGCAGTCTGAAGGGGCTGTACAGAGCTTCCTAACCACTGCAGTGCTCCCAGATGTTGAGTCCCTCCTTTTCCAGCTCTCTCCAGCCCCTCCAGTTGGTACATTTACACCACATCTTTGCTACCTGTCTCCCTGCCAGACCCTGCTGCCAGATGCAGCTGTTCAGGGTGGGATCTCCTATCACATGTCTGTGTGTGGATCCTGTAGAGCCCTGCAGTGCAATCAGTGCCAGGGCTTCACTAGCAATCATCCTCAGCTAAAGCCTCACACGGGACCCACTCACAGCTTGACCAGTTTTCCAATCAGGAAACACACTCTATCACACATCAGACCTAAGAAGCTTCCAGTGAGTGCTTTTACCTCAGCCTATTTGTGTAGAGGTGTTTCTGCAGTAACGTATGTACGAGTCATATCTTACTTTTATCATGAGGGACCTACATCAGCATAAAGAGGGAAGACCTTACGTGATATTGCTGATTTCTATAAGAGAAAAGAATGAAAGCTAAATGGTTTCTTTCCTTGCAGAAAAAAAAATAATAAACACAAGCACACTTTTGACATATGTCAGAAAGAGTAAATAAAATGAAAACATGTTCTTTTTCCCTAGAATATCTAAGAGAAGAGTGATTAATGTGTTGGAACTTACAGCATAGAGGAGAGAAACTTGGAGGGTTGCTAATGTTAGAACAAGTTATGGCAATTCAGAGTCCCTGAACACATGGAAGAAAAATAGCAGTGACATCATTCAAATGTGTTGCAAGTTCTTCAGGAAACTTAAGTTAGCCTTTCACCCTGGGATGAAAATCTACAGCTTCAACTAAAACCCTGGCTCCATACCGCGTGGGGCATACATCCTGTGCATGTGTGCAGCTCTAGATAACATATCCTCATCTCGGGGGATGAAATCAATCAGACACATCCACCCTCACTTCAGAGACAATAAAAGGAATGAGAAAGATGTTCCAGCTCATGAAATATTGCAGACTCCAAAGGAATACCTGCAGATATCAGAAAGTTCCAAGAAAGGAGGCAGACTCAGACTGAAATCTGAAAGTCATGTTGGCAGTTTGAGAACTCTTAACTTCTCCAAACTGTTCCTGAATCCTTCCTCCTGATGCAAAGCAGGGTAGGTCATATCATGGAAATCACCTGACACTTTTCCAAGCACTTTGGAAATGAGCATATCTTTTGACACCACTCAAATAAACCATTAGGCATTTAGCAAGGCTCTAGTTACTAGAAAGTATGGCCAAAGGAACAGAAAACATCTTGAAAATTGAGTGTTGGTTCAGAAAATACTGACTGGCAGGGATAAATAAAGATGGAAAATGTCCATGTCTCACTCTGCAAGCAGAAAGAACAGCCCAGAGATTCATCTGTTTAGGGCTACTCTCAATGGCTACATCACAAAAGGTCACCATTAATTTCCAGAACTGCTACACAGCTGGCTCCTGTGATACAACCTCCTCCATGGCATAAATAACGATGTTTGTGGCCTGGAGCTAAGAACCCTACTGATAAAGGATGTTATATGGCCACCCTAGTGGGTATGGTGGGTTCAGTGTGCAAACCTGACAGTCTCCAGGCCAGCAATGTGCAATTCAGAGCTCCTCTCTCTCCTTTTGCCTCCCTTGTGGAGTGAAAGAGAGCAGATAGTGACAAAGAAGACAGGGTAAGAGCTGCTTGTGTCACTGTATGGAGACACAGGGGGCTTCAGCCATCCTATGCTGCTTGCCACAGCTCAGCTACAATGTCCTTTTTGAAGGCTGGAGGTGAGTGTTTCCAAGGCCACCAAGGTCAGGTGGCAGCTTCTGCAGCTGTGCACTGAATATATACACTGAGTCTGAACCCTTTTAGGGGAAGATAAGTAGATGGATACTCAAAATACTGCCAAGTCCTTCAAGTATATACTTGGAATGCTGGCCAAGATGGGTGGAAAACGTGTCTTCTCTAATTTCAGAAAAGTTGCTTTCCTTTTGACCTTCTAGATTGAGATATTTTACCCTCTCTGACCTCTATTTTCTCCACAATTTTGAAATCATAGATTCAAACAAATCCATCTCGAAAAAAATCCAGGGCTGTTTGTGCAAGGACTTCTCAGATGAAACTCCTGCTACCTCCATGAAGTGCACGAGAAGCAGACAGGCACTCCCTGGGAGACACTGGCCTCCCAGTCCTCCCTGTCACTTCACATCCCAAAAACCCACCACGATGTGACACAGAGAACTTAAAATAACAACTAATTCAATTTAGAAATAGCTCCATTATTCATCACACATTTTCTGGGGTTTGTCCTTTTGTTTTTAATACTGAGGATAGTTGCATAAATATTGCAATATTTGTTTCTCGATTAATTTTTTTCTTGGCAGTTTATCCCTAATACATTGCTGTAACTAAAGCTGTCAATTAATTTATTAGATTTGTTTAGCCTTTTTCTTGGAAAAAATTCACATTAGAGACCATGCTTATTATTCAGGAGAATATGCTAATGTTTTTTGTTTGCAATTTTCTGCACACGGCTTTAACAAGCTTTTATGTTTAAAATGGAAATGATACTAACCTATTTTATCTCAAAGTATAGGGTAACCAGATAATTTGTTCTTTCTATCCAGTGGGATGGAAGCAGTTCAGTTCTCAAATTGCTGCTTTTTAAGAGGAGAACTAAGGAATAAGAGCAAAAGAACTTTAAAAAACAAACAAACAAATGAAGTCCTAGCCTGCCTACAAAGGAGGGAGGAAAATAAAAGGAATAGCATGATGAGCAAGAGAACCTGTAGAAACAAACTTTTCTTTCACATTTCTTTGATGCCCCAGTCTTGGCTCCCACTGATTTTAGTCAGCAGGCTTTGAGTCACTCTAAAACTTTCTGAAATAGCTGCACTTGTCATCCTTCCTATTTACCCTGTGAAGTTTATTTTGACCTTTGTATTATAGATCATCTTGGTGTTGGTTTAGCACATTCAGCGTCCTTGTCACAAGTCTGCTGCCAGGGTCTGGTGCAGGGGAGTTTACTTTCTCAGACTGGAGTAGATGACATTTTCAGCCAAACAAACTAAAAAAGCCCAGAAGTAAACAGAAACATTCTCTCCAAGTTTTGATCCATCATTTAAAGTTTTGTTTTCATTTCCAGACACAAAACCACCATGTTCTGGCAGCAAGGGGAAGGAGGAAACACAATTCTAATGAAAACATCTTATTACAGCATTGTCACAACACATTTGTCACCAAAGTCTCCCCCAGCCCCCTTGATCTTTCACTGAGCACTACTTCTGCTAAAACTGAATTACTTTTTCATGATCTCTATTATTTCTCAAATACAACACTTTCATCTCAGGAGCTCCGTTAGCCTTAGAAAAGTTGATTTTCTTTCTTTTTTTTTTACAATGCTGTAATAGTAGATTTTATTTCATGTGGTCTTGATAGTGGGATTTTACTTTGTTGTAAAGACAATACATTTTTACAGAGCTAATGCTTGTGAAGAATTCCACATTCTTTCAAAGAGTTACTCTAGGAAGTAGGTATAGATCCTTGTATTTTCAGTGCTAGCAATGAAGCATAAAATATGATAATGAAATAGCAACAGTTTATTTCTATGTCTATCCTTAAAAAAAATCCCTAATGAAGTCAACAAAAACATTTGATTGGATTCAATAAGGTCTAAGTCCAACTCTAATCATGTGGCCACCTCTGATGCTCAGTACTGCATTTTATACATCTTGCTGTTACAGATACCTGTTGTGTATAAAAAAGCTGCAACATCATGGGATTTTAAAAAGCATATGCAATACTAAATAAATATGATCTAACTTACTGCTGTAAAGACCACCCATTTGTGTAGAGAGATCCACAAATTTGATTGTGGGTTTGTTTTTTCATTAATTCATGTGGTGATTTAAAAAGTAAGAAGTAAAAATTATATCCCATTTGCAGATGAGTAACCAGTGACTTTCCTTTAAAAATTAAAGCTCCTCCCAGTCTCCATGTGCTGAATCCATAATGTTAAGCAAATGCCACCCCACAGGCACAAAAACGCATGGATGTGCATGTGGATGAAACTTCTATTGACACAAATGAAATTTCAGACGTCTACAGGCAGGATTTAGCCCACAGTACTCAGTGTGTGACAGCTCATTTATTCTCATGGCAATGAACTGATGAAGGAGAAAGGCTCTTAATGTGACACAGTAAGCTTAAAAAGCAGAAATGGGAATTCAGGAAGTCATTCAATTGTTTTTTTAAAGATACTCCTGCATTTCAAGTCTGTGCTTAGCATGGTGGTCCCTGCTCCCTCCAGTCTCCAAGAAGACCTCATTTGTCCTTCAACTACAACTGCAGATGTTGGAGGAGCTGTTTTCAACTGTTAAACTGTTCAATTCACAAGCTGTCTATGCAGACCAGTTTTATAAAAAGGAAAATAATCCAGAAGAGAACTAGAGCAATAGAAGAAAAGATAGAGATCAGGAAAGCTTCAATTTCCCATACACACATCAAATGATAAATTGCAGTGAAGTACCTTCACTACTACATTCTGTGTTTCTTCAAAATTTTATCTTAAGTGAAATAATTCAGTAAATATATTTTCTGTTTCGAATTTTTAATTATGGAGTCTTTCTTCTTGAAAGTACAGTGCTTGTGCAAAGTGCCATACAACCTCAGCTTTGGAGACAGAAGCTTTCTGAACTTGCAAGAATATTAGGAGGAAGCTTCCAACCATAATCCCAACAAAAAAGACAAAAAAAATTCTTTGCATCTTGTTTCATTTCCTCTCTTTCCTTGTCCATACATGCACAGAACAGGTGTGACAACCTGAGCTGGCTTAGTCAAATGGAGTAGGAGCTAAAACAGGTAATCTGTGGACTTCACATGATTTAACAACTTGAATTCAACAAGAGCTAATCCCGCTAGCATGGAGGGGAGAAAGTCAAGTACTGAAGGAAAACTGTAGAGAAATTACAGAATTTCCTTTTAAAAAAGAGTGTCTGTAGTTTCCAAAACACAATCACAGCTGACAGAAATTCTCACCTCTATTTGCAATCTCACCAGAGACTAAGGACTGAGAAACCACCAGAGGAAACTGCTTAATGCCCTGTCTTTCCAAGTGATCTCTTCAGATTTAGAGTGAGCAGAAAGGCTGAACTCATGTGAGGACACTTCCACCAGCACTGCTCAATGTTTTATGTGGTGTTCTGAGGAGAGTTGAAAGGTTTTGGTCTCTCTTGCTCCCAGAATGTCATTTCTCACCACAAAAAAAAAAAAGAAAAAGAAATCAATCCACAAAAGCATTTCCTGAAAGTGCTCAAATGTCTTCACCAACTCAATTCGTGCACAGTAAAGTAAGAATTTTTGTTTGACAGCTGACCAGTAGGGAAGAACCAAATGGCCAAATTAATGAGAAATGTAATTTAAGAGCACAGTTGTTGGGGCAGGCATGCAGAGGTATCATATAGGTTACAATGTGCAGCCTTAAATTGTGAAGCCTGCAGAGAAAGGGGAGTTGAAAGGTTTTTCAGGAAGAAAGGAAAATAAAGAATGTGCCAAAGTGTTGTGTAAAGGCAATAAGTCAGAGAACATCAGAAATGTGGCACAAAATAGCACAGTCAGGATAATACTGGGAGCCAAAGCTGCAGTGCCAATATGAAAAACACCCCCATCTGGAGGGATTTTAACCTAATAGTCAAGAAGAGAAATTCAAGGGCATCCTTAGCTCTTCAGCAACACCTTAAGAAGCCAAATAACAGAAGCAGAAAAAGAACAAAGGAACAAAAAGTTAACTGCTCTGGTTTATTTTTGTATGGACTTCAGGGTCCCTAGTCATACTGTCAGTTTTACCAACACAACTAATGACAGTTCTGCATAGAACTCAATGCCCTTTCCTTGTCTTTCTCTCATTCTCATTTTTTTCTTTTTTTTTTTTTTAAATTGAAAGATGTTCTGGACTTGACACCAAATGTTTCATGCATCAGGAAAACATGAATAATGCAGTGGAGTCCTATGGTAGCATGAACTGTTAGAGAAATCACAGCTGCTGGTCTTCACTGCTTGTCTAGTCAAAAATTAGGTCTTAGCTCATTCTTGATGCCAAACAGAGGCTTCAGGACAGGTACAGAAATGTGGATTGCACATGCCATGTTAGTTCTGTCAGCACATGTTAAACAACCCCGTGTTCCCCATTCCTGTTTCCCCATCTATTCCTTTATCCTTTCTGTACTGAAACTTCTACTATCTTGGCATTTTCTCTGTAGAACTTTTGCTTCAGAGAGCTGAAACTAAAACATCAGGCAACAGTGGGTATTGTAGATATATATGTAGATAGCTATCAAGCTATTTTGACAACAAAACCAGAACCCCAGGTATCAAATATTTGCCAATTGACATTCATTGCTTTTTATTTTGCTTGCTTCGCCTTCCAACACAGTTGTTCAGGGTTAGGACCCTTAGACCTGAGTCATCTTTTCTGATTTTCAAACACATCTTATAGCCTAGGTGTGTATAAGACTTAATTTTATTATTCCTCCCCTCTCATTTACTGCCTTTGCCTTTTGAATCAATGCTTAGCTGATATTCCAGCAAAAGCATCCTCCAGCTCCCAAGCACAGCACCACAGGAGGCACAGCAACATTTGCTCTGTGAAGCCACAGGACACTCTTGCATCCTAATTTCTGCTATCTGAAACGGTCAAGCCCATCAGCCTGCTAAAGAAGGGGAATTAAAGAATATGAGGCTACTGTGTCAGAAAGGTCCTACAAGTTAAAGGGTGAAAAATTAGGTGAATTCCCATAATTCAGTTTCCCCCTGCATTCTGGACTTCTTCAGTGGTTCAGTTCTCACCCTAACAGAGGAGGAACACATCCTGCAGTTCTTAGCTACACTCAAATCTGAATTTAGGAACATGAAGAAAAGAAAAATGTGCTGAAGAAAAGTGGCTGAGATGTAGAGAGCAGCGAGGAGGGTATGAAGATGCTCTCATTTCTTTGCTGTCATTTCTGTACCAATTACAGAAGGTGCATCCCAAATAAAATCATGTACAGTCAGCTAAGACTTCACTTAGGGAATAAGTGTCACCACCAGATGGGACTGGCAATTCTCCATCAACCCTGAGTCATTTTTCATTGGGTTTCAAGTGACATTGACTTTACATCACGTTCATCTCAACAAGGAGCCTCTGCCCTCTCAACTAATCTTCATCATTACACAGAAGACAACTCACAGGAAAAAAAGAGGAAGGTGAAAATACCATGGCCAAAATTGGTCTTGTAATAGAATAATACTAAGCTTCTGATGGGGAACATTTTCTTACTTCATGAAGGAGTTTAATGATGTCTTTTAAGAGCAATAAATAAATGGGCTGCTTGAAAGCATTCTCAAGTTAATATTGCTTTTCTCCTGCTAAGTCTGCTAATTATGGAATTTTTCCATTAACTGAGAACGTAAAGTCCTCAGACCAAGCTTTGAGCCAGTTCTCTGAGCTGCAGTAGCTCCTCAGAAGTGCATGACTATCAGAGTGTTCTCCCTTTGCAGTGATCACACTGGCAAAGGGCAGCATTTCTGGGTCTGACTGTGAATTCCCTCCCTGACAAAATGTTTTCAGGAGTGACCCAACATCCACCACCCGTTTTCTGCTAAAAAGGATCAACCTGGGCATTCCAATTTCCACAAGAGCACTGCAAGTAGCATGTAAAACTATAAGCATGGATCATTAGTCAGGTTTCCAGATACCAGAGGTTACAGCTTATTCTAGGTTTCATCTTATGAGTATTTGAAGCAGTAAAATTCAGAAGTAACTTATCTAAAGAAGCTACGCAGGCAAAGTAAACTACTTTATCTGTGTTAATCCCTACTGAGAAAAACTGCCCCACACAATCACATTAAATATTTAAAGCCACCTCCCCATGATAAATTTGCATCAGGTCCAATGTATGACATGTCACTGCTGAGAGTTTGTCAGCAAACCCCAAAAACGGGTTTGCACTTTCTCGTCTATTCTTAGCCCTCTTGTTTATTTATTCTTACATGTACACAGATGTCTACAAATCTGAACCCGCTCTGTCAACCAGCCTTGTATCTACAGGATACATGCAAAGCTAACTTCAAAATGAATTTTTAATCATTTCTTTTTAAGGCTGAGAACAGAATGGATCAAACATTGAATATGTTGTAATTTTCCAAGTTCTTCTGGTAGGTTTTTTGACTCTGAAGTGAAGAAATAAGATATTTCTCCATCCTTAGTTTTTCATCTTCAAAAATATGAAATTCTCCTTGAGACGAGAGTTGTTTTGCTACTGGGTTAAAAAAAGTATATCCCCTCAAAAAACAACCCAAGTGCAGTTATTTTCTCTTTTCAGAAATACAAAATATGATACACTATAATCTTTACTTTTAGCTGATCTTAAAGCAGCATGTGGGCTGCCAATTTCATTTCAGGAATGGGGTGGAGAGACAGGCCAGTTTCTCCTGATGTAGTTTCTGTACTTCCTTTAGAGAACATGGTGACCACCAGAAGACGTATTCTAGATTCCTGGTGACTTCTTGAAACCTTGAAATTCCAGGTATGACAAAATGGTCACCTTACCTTTCCTCAGGTTAAGAACACACAATACAGAACAAGCAAATATCTCCTTACAATTCTTTTCCTGGCACAGAGTACAAACAAGACTTTATGAGGAACATGTTGTTAAAACTTGCTGTTCTGGGGTATTATTTAGATTATAAGAATATACACTAATAATAAATTGTTTTTCAGCTCCTCAGAGATACAGCATAGCTCTGAAAATACACACAGACACCCAGAGTCAACCGCTTATGAATATTTAAATAAGACATTACCTTGCTTGTTTATTTTATATTTTAATGTTAAATGATGTGCACAGAAATCCTTAATACAGCATAACTTAAAAATATATATCTCCTAAAGTAAACCAAAACAAAGTCTCTATTGTGCCTGTGATAAGATTATTTCAGCTTACTTTCCCTTCAAGTAACTCAAGCTGCTTCGTTTATATAAATCTAATTTTTATTTTCAATGTATTTAAATTATTTGCAATAGGATACCCTATTAAATAACTTGCATTGATTTTCAGGGGAGAAGGTGCTCTATTTTGGTATTTTATTTCTCAACAAACAAACAAAAGAGTAAGAGAAATATGGGGCTTTTTCAGCCTCCTGAGATTTCTGACAGATTATTTTATGAGTGGTTTTTTTTTTCCTCACTAATAAATAGACAGAAACACAGAAAAATATCCCACAGGGAACAGTTGATTGAACTGGCCAGACGCTGATGGTGAAAATGAGTCTACCAACAGGAAACTGGTGAATTTGAAAATGAGGGATCATCAGTGTAGTAATTATGATTTCAAGCAAAAGAAACAAAGAACAATTTCCTTGTGTCTTTGAACCCAGAGGTAAAATATTTAGATAATATAAATTCAAAAAAATATTTCCAGTTTTACTGTCACTGTAAAATTTTTGCTTTTTTAGTCTGAAAATACTGTAGTGGAACTTGAATACAATAAGAAATGAGAAATTGAGGATTTTCTTAAGTTTCTCAAAGGGGAAACTATGATTGTTCTTAAGGAAGGAAACTCAGAGGCGACATGGAAAAGACAAAGAAACATTTTGAAATAACCTAGAGGATGCAATGAGTTCCAAAAGACACTGACCCAGGATTTGCATAAGGAAAGGACAGAGAAAGAGATTAACACCTGTGTATGCAAATTCAAATATTCAAGTTCTTCAGTGTTAGAATTCTTTTTCCCAGCTCCCCATGATGGATAACAAATGTCCATAGTGGGATTTAATGAAAGAAACTGACGCCCAGAAAGGAACTTTACAGAAGTGCTGATATGTAGATGCTCTAGACAGAGGTAGCCCATTGTTTTCCAAAAGGCAGGAGAAAAGCAGTGTGCAAGCTGCAGAGCCCTGCTCCATACCCATCACAGAGGCTTTCTACAGTAACTCAAACAATAGTTGACATTTGTAGGGTGATATGCAGTGATGCTTTTCCCAGACTGAGATTTTACAACTGTGGTACAAGATGCCAAACAATTCCAGTGACAAAGAGGTCAATGGCCAGTGGTGAATCCAGCTGGGCTGCAGTCTGCTCTCTCTCCAGAAACACTAAACCATCTCCATGGGCTCTGCCACAGAAAGGCCCTCAAACCAGCAGCAACCTTCCCCTTTCTAAACAGGGCTGAAGTATAGCAAATAACTGGGACTGGAGTCGTCACAGCTATCCCATACTGGGATTTATGACCTTTACAAGATTGCTAATCCTAAAAGGATTTGTGGGAACTTTGCTGAGCTCCCCCATCTGGTGATGCCTGTGGCAATGTTCTACTGCTGAGGGACCTCTGAGCTGGGGTTTGCAATGCTGAACTGAGCTCTCATCAGTCCTGCAGGAAATAATCTCACTCCCCTTACTGACACTGACAGCACAGCTCTCGGAAATTATTCATTTTGGGATCACAGCAATGAGAGAGAACTGTACATTCCCATCTCTAAAGGAAGCAGTGGATTAGTGTGCTCCTCACACTCCCTCTCTGCCCATTCTCCACCAGGGAAACCTGAGGGCTGAATTGGCTGAACCCTTGCCATTTAGTGCTGCTTTCCCTCCTGCTGGAGTGTCTCTCATCATGCTGATGTACAAGAGTGGAAAGAAAACTACAGGAACTCCTAGTACTAGAACCAGAGGAAAATACCCAATCAGAGTCACACTTGTGTCACTATCTGGTGGTAAAGCCCCTTACCTTCTGGCCAAGGCTTTTCACAGCATTTGGCAGTAAACAAGTCTGAATGTGAAGATGCTGATTCATGTATTCCCCACATATGTCTTTTCCCATCAAGCTGAGCTCTGAACAAAACATCTGTGAGAGAGTTTTTATTTCAAGAAGTGTGAAAGAACATAAAAAAGCAGTGATTTTTTATTGCCAATGTGTGAAGGAAACAGATCTCAGGCTCCTCTCCTTTTCTGATAATATACTGCTAGTTAGAGGTCTGAAATAACGTGTACATCACCCAAGCCAGAACTCAAGTTTTGAGATATCTGATGACTCTGTTGATAAGCCAATATTCATATTCTCCCATATCTGTCTGACAGGTTCATCCAAGAGCCCTCTCCCCCTCCAGTGTTTGTTACTGTCTGAGGAAATAAAAGGACTTGGAAAAAAAATTATGGTGTTCTTGTCTGAAATGTCTTCATAATGAGACAGCAGAGGATGTGAGAAAATTTAAGACTTTTGGTAGTCTAGTCATTTATTTAAAATCAGCAGTGACAGGTCCAGTATGGTATAGAAAAAGACACCCATTAAACATTACTCATTTTTACTTATTTGAGTTTTAAATGCTGAAGTTTCATAAAGTTTGCACAGCCACTCATACCAACATGTAATAAAATCCTAGAGATGCTGGTCTACTGAGCAAGCCCCACCAAAGTAACTATCTTGCTTTATTTGTCCTTATAGTTTTTGCAGAATCAAGTATCTTGGTGGGTGGGACACTGAAAGTCTGATACCCTGGGTCTGTAATGAGCCTTGAAATGTGTAACGATTTCTGGGGAATCATTGATTTTTGTTGTTGTTGTTGTTTTTTTTTTACCCCAAACCAAAAAGACTTTAACAGGTGGATTGTCAGATACAATTGTTCCATGAGAATGAGCAGCAATTAGGATGTTTTCTGTATGGATTAACTCCCCGACCTCTCCTGGAAGCAGAAGGAAAAGGAGTGGCCCAGCTGGGCTGTTGAAAACTTCCAAACCACCAGCTTGCATCCACACTAATTCCTTCACCAGCTCCACAGGAACAATTCCTTTTGTCCGTGTGAGCTGGAAGGCTTAGGAGCACGGCTAGAATACATTGTGAATGTTTGCCATGGCAATTCAGTCTGTGCTCTGCTTGGAATGAGGAGCTCTGCACATCTTGGAGCCATCACAGAGCTAATTCCTGTATTTACTTGACTGTTGTTTTCCCCTGACAGACCAGTGGGAAATGCTGCATTTATTGTATTGCACACTGATCTGTTGGGAAAATCAGATCTGCCCAGGCTCCAGCTGGGAACCCCACAGGCTGCACTGACATAAAGAATTGGAGACTGTGAGCCCATTGAGAGCCCACTGAGGCCAAACAGGAGTCCAACAACACAACCAAAAACCAAAAACCCACCACCAACAGGAAAACCCAACAAACAAGCAAACAAATAATTTGATTAAAACAAATAATACCTATGTTTTTACTTAATCAAAAAGTACCAGAAGTGAAGCAAACTTTTCTGGTACACCTTCATCAACTGTGGATTACTCATAAGGTCAAACTTTGCAAAGGAGGTTATTTTGAAACCTTGGATTACTGCAGAAGCATCGCCTTATCTAAATTAGTTCTGCCCACACTCTCAGCCAATAAATTTCTCCACCTGTTTACATATTGATTTTTTCCCATCTTTTATTTATTTCAGCCTTGAAAAGAATAAAGTCTGTTAAGCAGCTAACAGGAAGTATCTGTACAAAAAGGTTATTTTTTTTGCTGTCAAATGTCTCTCGAGCTGGATCACCTTACAAATGTAAATTAAAAGGTTTAAAATGTTGTGACCCAGTGTAGAATTCTAATTTGACTTATACAACACATTTTCTCATTCAAAACATCATGTGTTATTTCGGTGTTGTAACACCCTGGTGATCTGGATCAGAACCCATTAGCTCTCAGCTCTCTTCTGGGATGAAAAAAAGAATTGCCTAAAGGATCTTTATTCTATTTTTTTAGTCCATCCATTTTGCTTCCCTTTTTCTGAAACAAAGCAGTGCAACATGTACTTAGCAGCCCCACAGACATCCACAGGTGTGAGAGTTAAAACAATAATCAACAGCAGCTTGTGAAATTTCACAGATGGATAATTAGATGTTTAATACTTCATGTTCTCTCTGGTTTAAAATGTAGACAGATTTGAATTCCTGTGACACTCACACTTAACCTCTGATACCACAATGGAACAGTTCTGCTTCTTGATGCTTCTCAGTCACAAATTACCTCTACTGATTTAACCTTGAGCATTTGATCTCATCCAAAGGTATAGCTTTTCTGAGACACCAACAGTGTTATGCAATGAAACAAATACTTAGATAATACTTGGTCGTTTATCAGCTCCTTTACAGCACTTTGTCATTAGTTTTTATTTCTGATAAAGATGTTGTCTCATAGAAGTTTTCAGAATAAAACTATTAGAGCATTTACTGTCCCTTGAAGATGCAGCTCTCCTGAACCAGCTCTGCAGAACCAGTTGGGAGACCCGTATCTGCCTAAAAGGTCAAGGCAGACAATTCTTAGTGTGGAATCAATGCATGCTGGGCCAATTTCTGCTTAGAAGAGTGTTAAGAGAGCTGTGCACCAACAGGAGAGCAGCCAGCACCTCTGGTTCCTTGGAAAAGGCAAAACCCTTCAGCACAGCCACCTACATGATCCTACTGTGATCTCACTTCTGAGAGCATGAATTTAGGCAGAAGTATTGAATGCCAGTGCACTGTGGTCCACAGCTGAGGCAGAGCAACTTTAGTACACAGCTACATAAAAACAGTCAATTCCAAAATGGATGCATGAATAAATTAATAAAAACAAAGCTTACTCAGGAACAGACACCTTCCAGAGGGAAAAAAAGATGCAGATACCATTAAAAAAAACTATCCCACCCCAAATCTCACATGGTGGCTGCCCTACAGTGTGTGTGCTGTAGATTTTGACTGACCTACTCAACACCAGTGTTTTGTCCTAATATCCTATCTTTGAGGATCTCTTCCCACCACAAGTGGCAGACAGAGATGGGGCATATGCAGAGAAATAAGTTAACATAGAGACCTGCCTTCAATTTAACTCACTGCTCTACTAGTTTGGCCCTGAGGCAAATTACATGGTTTTGTTTTCTCATATTCAATAAATATTTTCAACAACCTGTGTAGTTTTATGACTTTGCAAATGGCTGCAACTGCATCAATCGTAAGAGAGACACACAACAAACCCTTCCAGTTGTCTTCCACCACCTTGTGTACAGAAGTTAGGGGAAACAGAATTACTTTATAGCCTGCAGGTGTCTTTTGGAAGCACAGAAAGTTTTCTAAAATTGACTTTACATTGTATTACTGATTGCAAGGTGCTGGCTAACAAGTTCTGCTACAGCCTTAATTCATTGACCTGATAAGGCTCATTGGTTGTCACAGAGCTCTGAAGTGCTGCTTGAAGGTGTTTTCTGGGTAGAGATTTCATTTTAGACAGGACAGGATCAAGGATCAAGAAACTTAGGTCAAAGCATTTAAGCCACTGAATAATGAAGTCAGAGCAGCAGCATCTTACACCTGCAATGAATATCATTATTGGCTACAACAGAAAAACAGGCAGCAAAGAGCTGGCTGAGCTGAGCTCCCTCATGTATTAGGCAATTGGATCAGGCAGTGGTATCATACCTGCCTTTTAGGATGGCTGAACTATCCAGCAGCAAGCTTATTGTTTTTGGTTTGGTGCCCACTGCTCTAAAGGCTGAGTGCTCACTGTGCTGTGAGACAAGAGCTTTTATTCCAAACCGGAGCAGGCTGCAGGGCCACACCCAGCCTGAGGTACCCAGCTGACATCCTGGGGCTCACTGGCAACTCTGAGCTCAGTGCCTTTCTGAGCTGGTTTCCAACACATGACCAAGTCATTGCAGTAATTCCCTGCCTTCTTCATTATCATTTGTTCAAGGTATTCTTCTACCTTGAATGGATTTCCACCTCCTCAGCTATCCTGTTTTGTTCCCAGGTTCAGTAATCTCTGCCTTGCTGAAAACAGGTATTTTACTGTGGGGCCATAAGCAACAGATGCAGCCCCCTCCTCTTTTCCAGATATATCCCTGACAAGGTTTTTGCTCTTATTTAGTCACTCTGGTGTCCAGATCGATGTGATGAAGCAATTATCACCTTGTCCTGACTTTTTGTACTGCAGCTTAATTTCCTGGTTAGATTCTTCTGCATTACTTTAACTCGTAACTCCTGATTTCTATATCACTGATTTCATAACCCTTTTGAACACACAGCCCTTTGCCTTCAAGGCTTTTTCTGTTGTTCCTAAAATAAACTCCAGATGACTTTTCTACCTGTAACTTGAGGACACTGTTAGTATTTAAATGCTTTAGAGTAGCTAACATCTTTTCAAAGATTTTTGAACTCAAGAACCTTAATACAGTGGGCACATACTTAGGTTTTTTAATCATTCCTCTGTTCCCCAGCAGTCATGCCACAGAGCCTCAGCTACTTAGCCCTACAACAACATAGCAACCCCAGAGTCCTCAAACATCCTTCTTTATCCTTTTAATTTGTTGTTCTTAACCCATGACTAAGGGAAGCAGTTGACTGTGTCCAGGCATATCCACCTCTGCACAGGCTGAGGTGTTTCTGCAACATGGAATTCCCTCCTCAGCTCCTTGAAAGTTTTGCTGCCATTTCCACCCTGCCTTCCCAGCTCCCCTCCCCTCCCACTACTGTAATCCAGCCTGTTTTCTCCTCAGTCAGCTCCTAGAATGGCCCCTAAAATATTTTCCTCTTGCTTGCTCCTACCTTTGAGCTGCCAGCTCACCAAATCCCCATCTCCCATAGAGGCTGACCCTCTCCCAATCATCCCTTTTTATGTGCTGCCCTGGGTGGGGAGAGCAGGGCAGCCCCATTTCAAGGTCCTTTTCTCAGCTCTCTGGTGCAGGATTTCCAATTCCATCATACTTATTTACAGACCTACTTTCATCCTTCTGTTTTATTTCTCCTTAACTTGTATAGTTCATAACAATTTTAGTGCAGCTTGAACCTGAAATTTACATTTCCACCCTCTCCCTAAGCAGTTTGAGTCCAGAAATGTCTATTCCAACAATGCTTTGCCATCTTGCTTCCCATCCATTATAAGCATTCTCTGTTTCTCCTGACTTGCACAGGTCCTTCAGTTTTGAAATTACAATTAAAACCTTTATTCCACCGTGGTTTTTGCCATCCTAGATATCCACCCTCAGGCTCTGTCCCAGAAGCTGCCATCTCTCCACTTTTGCCCACATTCTTGTCCAACATGATTGGCACTGCAGTGCTGGATCATGAATCACACCCATTCTCTTTGCAGTCTTTGGTACCACACTGTGACCAGCTACATCCCTTATCTCACTACAATTCTCACTAGTTCTGTCACCTCATTCCTCCTTGCTTTCTACCATACTATCCCTTATTTCTGCATTTTGTTTTTCCTATGTCCTTGTGTATTGAGTAAAGAAACCTGGACAGCTCTGGTGCTTCAGGCACAACAATATAGGAGTTCCCTCTTACATCATCTATCCTGCTGTACTCGGGAGGTTAAGTATGGGTTTCAGGTGGTAATAAAAGTAAGACATGATTTAAAAATACAGCAGTGCTTTGTCTCTATGCTCCTCTCTAAAACAGGTGTCCTAATTAGAATAAATTAAGCCTACTTTCTTTTTTTAATAATAAAGTGTATTTTTGAAGTAACAGTAAAACTACTTGTTACATTTTTATTTCTGTGACTCATTTTAAACATACATTTTACAGCCACTGCCAGGGCCAATGTTAATTGTACCTTGCACTATATCTTGAACTCTCCTTGAAGCAGTGAAAGTGTTTAAGGAGGCTAGATTTTCTTTTTAAATTGCCTTCTAACTTCAAAAAAATTTAATAAGATCACCTAAAAGAGACAAAGGTGTGTGGAACTTTTCTCTCTCATGCTTTTTGAAAGGGATTATTAAATTTCCTTTCCCTCCTGCTATTTCTTCTACCACCAAATACATGCCAGTGTTAGATCTCTTTTCTATCTTGTCTCAAAAATAGCAGCTGTTGCACATCTACAGTAGAGCACAAGTAAAGTGAGATAGACACAGAGGCCAAGATCCAAGAGGCCATGTAGGCTGGGAAACAGGAGTGAAGAACCTGATGATTTGCTGTTCAAATCATGATCAAATCAATTGTTTAAAAAAAAAATTATGAGCATTTTGTAGGAAATTGGTATCTGTAGATTGAGCAGAGCTGTAAAAGACAATTGCAGAAATTATATAATGCTGAGGAAACTGCCCATGATTTTTGAAGCTCTTGGTGAGATTTCTGTGCTCACATGAACATTGAAAGAAAAACTGGAACATCAAATATTTGTTCTGGAAAGTCTTCAGAGACTACAGCTGAAAAAGGTTCGGCTGTGCCTATCACTACTATATTTAGAGACAAGCAGTGGACACCAAAAAAAAAAACCCATCAACCTTACCTTTCCTGGTAAGGAAATCCTGGTTTTGAGATTTCTGGAAACGTTTGCTGTGATGACATTTCCTTCCTTCGAGGAACAATTAACAAAAGAAAAACAGGAAAGAAGTCAGCTTTCTCAAAGCAGGTCTTCTTTATAAATTCTCCCACTTTCCCAGGTGTGTTTCCTTTAAGCTGATGCAGGTGACCTGCTGGCACCCCTTGCTGTCCATGTTGCTGGAAACTGACAGCCTATAAGATCACCAGGTCAAGAGGATGGAGCAGAAATCTCTTTTGCATGAGCACAGTGTTTTACCTTCCAAAGCCAACAGAATCATTATTGTCTCTCCGTGACAGATTTTGTTGCTAATCCAAGTTGTTTGCAGAAATGTAAAGATTAGTGGAAAAGCAATTAACAACCTTTTGGAATAAGGGCTGCAAAGATATGTTCCAAAGGTGTCAGATCCATTACTTGGAAAACACCTAGGCCAGATAAGAAATTTTTCATCTAAATTCTTTTTTGAAGGTAAAACTGAGTTTTGACTGAGCTCAATGAGCAGAACTGCAGAAATGTTTGATATCAGCTTGAAATTCATCAATGGTTTAATTAGTTGGTAAAAATGTGGAAGGGCTTCCTGCTGTATTCCAGAAAATAATACTGTCTGCAGGCATTAAAAAAAAAAAGAATTGTCTTTTTCCAGTCTAATAACTGGAAAAACCTGTGAAAGGTTAGAGATATTTCATCTTCATTTTGTATATATCCAAGCAAGCTGAACAAAATTAATTTACATGGGAGAGAAACTGTTTTGGTCCTAGGATGGTATCCCAAAAGACATTTTAATATAAAAAGGAATATATTTGGTATATCAAACGACTTTATTCTGTGTTAAAGATGATGGGGGTATTGCCAGGAGCCTATATCTCATTAAAAAATAGCAGCAAAAGCATTGGTGATTGTCTGCATATAACAACATTTTACCATATCAGTCCTTTGCAGAGATTCAAACAAGTATTCATGTAATTGTCTTTTTGCCCTTGTGTCAGAAATAGTCAAAATTTTGCTCAGCCTTTCCCAGCTCTTATTTTAATGCATTATGCAGCTTCTCCAGGAACAGAATCGTAGTTCAGCTCTGACAGTATGAGTTCACACTGCAGGAAGGCTTCTGTGCCAGGGCTGCTCCAGCCACAGTGCAGTGTTTTCCTCCCTGAAGACCTCATATCTGTGAGCACAAATTGGATAGATAAACTCCTCACCATGGCCATGGCAGAACTTACGAATGCCTGACAAGGATGGATTCCCTGCCACAACACACAAATCCCAGCCTGTCACAGCTGGTCTGTGACTTGGGAAATCTTTGGTACAGGCAACAGTTTGTGTCCTACACTTCCCCAGGAAGGACAGACGAGGTTTAATTCCACCCAGGTTTTACATGTGAAGTAGGAATGTTTGATCTACACCACAAAATGTCCTGCAAGTGACAACAGAATAAGAGTGAAGCAGCTTTTGTTGGTACAGTGCTGGGACATCATGGAAGCCACAGGCTGCTTTCCACCAGCAAGAGGAGATATCCTGAAGGAAATGCAAGTGTACATGGAGTGTTTATTAGGAAAGACAATTTCATCCAGGATCTATGGGTTATCTATTTACATGAGAGCATGTATTCCATCAACCAGCTCGTTGCTTTGTGACCGATTACTCTGGGATTTTTATTAGTGCTGTTTTATAAGCACTGCAAAAGGAAAATATTTGAGAATTGAATTACACTCATCTCTTTCAGGAAACATTTTTATTTAGAAATATATCTTAGCCTTTTCTACAGGGATTAGTTATAAAACAAAAAGTACTTTATGTACCTATTTAGGTGTGGATCAATAAAAGTTATTTTCATGGCCATTGTGTTGATGCAGTAGTGACTGCTGAATTTGCCTCACTCTCTCTGCAATCCTTGACTTTTTCAGAAAACTCCACCCTGCTGTAAACTGTAATGCTACAGGTCTGGGATTTAAGTGGACATAGACAATACAGTGAACCCAACATGCAGGAAGCTATACTCTGGATGCTGGATTTGTTTGATTTAAAATAAAATCATCAAATAAAAAAAAAAGAAAGTGCAATACTACAGCAGCTTCTTTAAAATTCTCTATTTAGAAAAGGCAAACCATTTCTCAAGTTGCTTTGTATCATATCGGCCTCATCGTTAGTAACTATTCCAAATCATTCAGTAAAACAGAACAAAAAATAAATTTGGTGTGGACAATGGGAATTTTTAGTTCATTCAACTCTGTTTTACAAATTCACTCAAGTCACAGTTCAGTGTCACAACCTTCAAACTCACAGTGGAATGGGTACTGACATTGGGCCTGCCCTGTGGGAAGCTGCTGGGAAAAGTGTGAGTTGTGGGGAGATTTATCAAATGCTCATCTCCATTTCCTATTGTGTGAGAGCAACTTCAGGATCAAAATCTGTGAAGTTTAGAATTTTCATAAATAAATACTCCCAGAACTGAGAAGCCTCACTTAAGTTTGCACAGAATTCTCGCTGCCCTTGGGGGAGGTCCACGCAACTTTGGTCTTTAATTAGTATGATCACTTTTTGGGACTTTCTTGGGACTCCACAACTGATTTAGCAGCCTGCAGTGAAGGAGTGAGCTGTTCTGTAAACCATCAGCATCATTTTTGGGCTATATTCAGCCCCATCTCCTCCTCTGCAGCCCTACTCCTTCCTCCTTAAAGAGCTACACCAGTGCTCTACTCCCAGGGAAAGACAGCAATGCCACTAGAAACCAGCACCCCACTCTACCTAAAAAAAGTAATGAAAAAATCCCCTTTATAACAGAAACTCATTGGTTACTTTACCTATAGCTCTCACAACATACATCAACACAGCTCTGTTTAAAGAGAAGAAAAGTAAACTCTTGGAAAAACTCATACATTGCAGCAGTGATGGAGTCAATGTCACAGCCAAGGTACTGTAAATTTTATTTAAGTAATAAAAGTGAGTGATACTTAAAAAAGACACCAATAATAGCATCAGCAGAACCAAAACCAACTGAAAAACCCCTGCAGCATCTCAACTTTCCTGTAAATGACTGTGCTAATAAAGGATGCTGAGAGAATACAATAAGGGGAAAGAATAGAACACTCGAGTTAGAAACATTACTAAATATTTATTCATTAGTTTGAAAAGTTTCCAGAAGATGTCAGTGGCTGTTGAAGCAGGACAAATGTATTTGCATGTTTCTAGAGCAGAGGCAGTCATGTTCATGGCAGATGTTTGTCAGTCACACTTTACATGCCCCAAAAGAGATATATTGCCCAATTAAACAAAAAAAATGCACTTAGGGCAACTCTTGGTCACATCTGGCTAAGAGCAGCTGTGTTGGAACAAAGGTAGACAAGTTCCCAGGTTATGTAAGAAGCATCAAACTCCCCTGAAACATTAAGAAGGAAAATCTATTAGATTAATTGTGGTTTGGTTTCCTCTCTCCTCTCCTTGAAAAGACATTAATTCACTTATCAAGCAAGAATTGTTTTTAGGTTGGTTTAGAGATTTTTCCCTTCCTGATTTAGCCGAATGTAAGATGGAAAGACTGGATTATTAAAGTAAAATTAACATTTCAGCTGCCTACGAAGGTGACAAAGGAAAAAAAAAAAGGAAAAAAAAAGCATGAAGCTAAAACTGGGACAGAGAAAGCAGCCAAGTTAAAAATTAATTCGATCATTACGTTTCCTAAAAAATTCAGAAAATAAGTTTTACTTAGCTGCTACTGTTAAATTGAGACTGACAAGCAAGCGGTAGAGTTAAAAATGCAAGTCATAGTCCAATATTTGCAGAGCCTTTTGAGCGTGGCACACAGCAACGCTCCACTTGTGCAGCGTGTGAACACAGGGCTCTGGAGTCAGGAACACCACGGCAAGCTAGAGATGCTTCAGGTGACATGGACTTCTCTGTTTGCTGAAGAATTCATTACAGATGGGCTGCAACAGCCAGAAGGTTTATTACAAAGGAGGAAGCTCTGGAAGTGCTGGCTGGCTGGGCTAAACCAACCTCTCCACCTGCGACAGCCAAAGGAGGAGAAATAACTCAAAGCTTCTACCCCAGCTCCTCTCTTGGGCTTGTATATGAATCATCTAGGACTGGAGGAAGAACAGGGGTTTGTATTTTTTATCATCTCCCAGGTGCCTAGTATAGCTGAATTCTTGCCATCCCCATTTAGGACAGGAATGGGCTAGTTGTGTTCATGTAATTGGTCTCATTTCTGGAGGTCCCCACCTCAAATGTAAAGCAGCTGTAAGACACGTAATACCTTAGTATATTCTGAAGATTTAGATTGGAAAAAACCACAAAAAAGTCCATTTCTCTAACTCCAAGTCTGACAGCAGAGGAGGGTGTCAAAAGAGTGGTCAGAGAGGGTTCAGGGAGTGCCTCAAGGATGGCTTTAATTGACAGATGTATTCGGTTATGAAAACGCACAATTTGCTTTTACTGACACACAGTTGTCTTTTCTCGCTGTAAACAGCTACTTAAAAAGAGGCAGATGAACTTGTTAGTATTTGTTAATTAAATGCCTGCAGTCACTTCATTTACCAAGTTTGAAAGTTTAGAAACACAAAGGCAAAACATAAAACTGATGGACGAGCCTAAGTCAGAGAGCTCAAATCATAAAGTAAAACTGAAACCAAGACTTCAACCTTCACTGCTCAAGAGCTGCTCCAGGCTGTGGCCACAAACAAGAAACCAGAGTGCCCTTCAACAGAGGGATGTGAGTCAGGGATTTCAAAGAGTCTCCACAAAATGCCTCCTTTCTTCCATAAACTTGCCATCAGCTGCTTCCTTCCTCCTACACTCATCTGCAAATCTCATCCCCTTAGTACAAAGAAGAGAACAGAAATCTGCGCTTGTATTTTGCCTTTGGCTGGAATGAGAAAAACTCTTGGTAGCAGAAACCCCCTAATTTTTAATCATTATAATTTGTAATTATTATGGCCACATGCTAATGTATCGTTAAACATCCAAATGAAAGAGCAATTATTTGAAAAAGACTGGAAGGTGGATGCCACCAGCCTAGCAGGTCAATGAAATCAGCTAGTAATTAAAGTTTTCTACAGAACTCATTCTTTCTGATTTCTTTTCATCAGCTTGAAAAGACAACACACAGGGGGTCCTTCCTTTAAATGCAATGATATTCGTCAAATCCATTTGTAAATATTAGTTCAGTTAAAACAGCACATAAGATATAAAATGTAATTAAGTTCTGTATAGATTTCACTTTCATGGAAGACTAAGAACAGCAAGGAAGAAATGATGTTATTCTGTTTCCAGAGCTCATAGGAACCACTAATGATTTCAAAAGCCCACGACTCATCAGCTGCAATTAAAACAATTGCAATGACAGTGACCCCAGCAGAAGAAAAAATATAATTGCATAGCCAGCAAACAATACAGAGAGATGAAGCTGGAATACAGATGTTACTGATTCATGGGATGCCTCAAAGAATAATTCTCCTGCTAGTGTATTTGTGAGCACTTCCTCATATGGATGTACAGCAAGGATGGCTGGCCAGAAAACAGCAATGCCTATGTACTGCACCTCTCTGATGGAGGACCTGACTTCTGCTTTGGAAAAAGACATCAGTGTAGACTGTTACTGGAAGGAAAGTAAACACAGCCCAGAAGCACAGAGCCTGCCAGCAGGTGAGCCGTGTGCTGCACACAGCCAGCCTTGGGGTTTGGAACATCTCACATTTATTTGTTTATGTACTTAATATTTTTAGTATTAATGGGCAAGGACAAGCTAGCTTCAACAGACACCTTCCACTGGAAAAAACAGCTTTGGGCATTTGTCTTTATTGCAGCCCTGATCTGCAGCTACTTTGATTAACTGGGGAGATGAGCAGAACTTTCAATATTAAAGAAAAGAACAGTTGAATTAAAATAAAGTTTGTATGTCACCATCTGGCCATCATTCTCAGCAAAACCTCCTTTCCCATTTGCTCCCTCAAAATCTTTGCTTCCAATACCATCATCTTGTGCAGATCCACTATCCTCTCCTCACTTGCTGGCTAATCACAGCACAGACTTTGATAACTTGTCCAACCTATGAAAAAGATAATGCTTAAGGGTATCTGCATTTGCATAATTCTCCTTTCCTGCTCCAGTCTCAAATTTGTAGTTTCTTTTCTCAGAGACCTGAGAGCATCACTGCTGCCTTCCCCAGTTGGATGCTTAGACCAGATGAGAATTTTCTCTTTCTCAGCTGGGCCTCCAATTAAAACAATTGCTCTTTTTAATACACAGAAAGAGCCAGAAAAGCCATACAAAATGGCTACATCCCATTTAGGGTGTTACTTATGTAAAAAAACCCCCACCCAGTTAAATAGCTTTGTGCCCAAAGAGCTTGAAAAAATGCTTTCTAAAAGTCACTGTCCCTTGTATCTGGCTGCTAAGCTGCCAGCATCATCATCCCCTCAGCAATTCCATTTAAAATGAGCCATGTTTACAAAACCCTACTGTTTCAGCAAACTTGGCTTATCCAACCAGAGCAAGTCAGCTGGCAAAGTGAGTCCTCCTTTGGGATGCAATATTGGGCAGCTCACAACTCAGAGAGGACCTGCAATCCAAAAACCACTCTCCCTGATCCTTCTTTTTGTCCTTCAGCAGTAAGAGTTCAGCCCAGCTGAGCCTACCTGTTTGCAGGTAGACCTGACTCAATTAAAACATTCCCTTCATCCCATGTCTCCCCTCCTGTTTACTTGTCATGTTTTTGTAAGTGCCAGAGTGCACTGGCTTGTGCTGGAAGTGAAACTAGTACACACATTTAAAGCATAAAATGTGAGAGAATCTCTAATGTTCAATTTTTTTGTTTTCCATCTCTGTTATATTTGATACTTGTCTATCTAGTTTGGCCTGAATAATCTTTATTGCTGGTGGAAACCAAGGAAAGGGAAAAAAAACCTAAGATGGTTTTAAAGATTCTAGACTGGAAATTAGGAAATAAATAAAATCCAATAGTCATACATTATGGACATCTGATATGACAAATTGTGAGAGACAAATCATTTTCTGAGCACAGAACAAGACAATAAATCACAAGTAATACAAAGACTTCACCAAAAGAAATCCTGGGAAATTTTCTCGCTGTGGATATTTCTCGTGGTTTGGGCTGTTGTTTGAATGTTGATCTTGACATATCAGACACTGTTAACACTGCAGGGAAAGCTGCTCAGGAAACAAATCTGATTGCCAACTCATGAAAGGCTTCTTCCCTGACACCTTTCTAAATAATCTAATACAGGGATGTCTAAAGGGGTATTTTTAAAAAATGCTTCTAAAAGTTTTAAAATCTCAAACTAGACCAGAGAAATGAAAAGCTTTTCCTGGCACTTATAAACAATATTCTTCACCCAGGCCAAACTTTCTGTAAGCACAAAAAGAGCCGATGAGTCAAACACCCCTGAGATCTGCAATAGTCTTTGTTCTCCTAGTCTGTTTTATACAGCAGATACAGTACAGATACTGGGGGGATGAGTGGCAAAAAAAAAAAAACCCTAAAAGAGATAATCCCACAATTCCTCGATACCTAAGGCAGTTATGAAAAGCCACAACTACCACCTACTTCCATAAATACTTTTTGTTTACAGATAAGACCTGCAGTCTATCAGCAGGAAGACAATCCCATTTTCAAGCCCATGTTCTATTCATCAGCAGCAAAGGAAAAGAAAAAAAAAATCTTACAGTTAGTTTTGTCTTTACAAATCCAGATCTCCATTTGGGAGACACATTCCGGCTCCTAACCAGATGCATGGTGCTCTGGTGAAAGCTGAGAGGGGAACTGAGGGAATGAAAAAGGGGATTACACAAGAAGAGGAGGAATATAATTGTATCCATCCCCTGCCAGATGCTGCGCCAGAATTTGGCACTCTGCCGTTCAAGTTTAAAATTCTCCCTGCTTGGTGCTTAGTGGCACATCCTGGATATCCAGCATACAAAAGCATGAAAAAGCTCTGTTAGATTATCATGGTTACGAGGGAAAAATAAGAAAGCTTGTGGCACACACACAGAGCAGGAATGCCACTGATTCTTTACTGGGTTTCGATCAAGAAAGGAAAAAAATAACCAATGCAGAAAGACTCAGCTTCTTTGAAGCTGGCCATTTTGTTAGCTTTTAGCTGTAGCTGTATTTCCTAGTGAGGAATGACAAGAGAAATCTTAGATGGTATTTATGTACTTACACACAGGAAAAGCCTCTGTAGTTATTTGTATAATGAAAGAGATGTTGCTTTTAGAGCCAATTAGATAAATTTATCCTATGAATGAATGGACCTTCTAAATGCACAATAAAAACAAAAAGGCTGATTATCGTGGTAGTATTTTAATCCATGAAGGGAAAAACAGAACAAGGTTCCTAACTAGAAAGAGATTATGTATCTTGATTTTGAATTAGGAAACCCCTTTTTTTTTTAATTTTCCCTAGCACTAGGTGAGGTGATTTCTATGGCAGCCTCCAGTTTAACATCAGATCCTTCATTCTTGCTATGACTATCATGCTCTGCAGCACTGTCTTATATTTTTGCTACAGATGCCTCCTCCCTTCCTTCCTCCTCCTCCTCTTTTTGTGAGAAGCTGCAGTGGTGTCCTGGAGTCCAAATGACCTGCAGCGCCTTGGATACTTCTTTCCAAAACCAGCATTTACAATTCATCAGTTTGCCCTGCCCTAGCAGAACACCCAATTTGAACCAAAGCTGCCTTGTTCAAAACATCTATCAGCTCAGCACTGTATAAAAGAAAAGCAAAAAAAAACCCCAAAACCCTCCTCCTGATACACCAGGTAGAAAAGTAGGTAAAGAATGAGGGAAGTGAGCACAGAATTGGCATATTAAAACTCACAAAAGAGCAGACCTAGATGGTCCTGCAGTAGAGGCAATGTTGGTACAGGAACTTTTTGGTTTTCTCAAGGCAGACCCATTAAATATGATATGGAGTAGTGGCTTTTCTATTTGACTTCAGAACAGCAAGAAACATATCCTGAACACAAGCCAGCTTCCTGGCACAATAGAACAGATGCGTAAATTCTTTCAGCCTTCAAACCTTTTCTGTTAAAAATTCTATTTAAATTGAGGGAAAATTCATATCAGTAAAGAAAATGTTGTATACCACTAACATTTCCAGGGCTCATTTCACTTCTGTGCCCTGGTTAATGGAATGGTGACATGGGTATTAGCCAGAAAGGAAACACATAATGCTGAGCCAGTGGCCTGCCTGCACCATGGGGAGAACATCTAATTCCCTTTGATGTCCAGGGCAGGGTGTGTCTGCACCCCTGGTTTAGAAGATATAAGACCCCAGCTACAGTTAATGATGATGTAAGATTTTTCTTTTTCTTCTGCAGCATCTCCAGATCATCACCCAGTGTCACAAAGGCCATGCATTCTATACTTTGTGTCACTAAATTGGCCCTTCAAATCCTCCTTCCTATGACTATTCTGAGTTTTATAGCATATTCTGTAGTTGATAACCTCACAAACCTTGCCTCATTAAGGTGCACAGCTACCATTTTGGGTAAATAATTACTATTATCCTCATTTTAGAACCCAAGAACATAAAATTCACAGAGCAGTGAGGCTGTAGAGCAAGTCATTGTCTGAGGTAAGACCACCACACTGGTATTCCTCCCTCAGTGCCCATGGATAGCCAGTGACAGACAACAGCCTGAGCACATGTGTGGCTCTGCATGGGGACCCCACTCTGGAGTCACTGGGGAGACATGAAATGTATGTTTATATACATTCTTCTCCCACTGAACTCAGCTGCTTTGCACATTCAGGCAGAAGAATATATTTTAAGAAATGAGCACATGACTCAGAGAGCCAAAATTGCTCCATCAGTTCATTTCCTATTTGGCACATGAGATAAAGGTTTTCATTCCCCTAAACAGCTTCCCTGACATCCCTGCAGTTAATTCACCCAGTGAGCTGGGCTGCTAGCAGAGCTACAAACTCCCCTTGGAAACCTACAACATCCTTAGCACACTTCAAATCCCACTCACTCAACCACAGCCTTGGCTGAGGACACAACCCTGTCACACACACATTCATGTCACACACACCTCCCCTGTCGGTATTTCTGACCAAAAATGATCCACAATGCAACAAGCAATAAAAATACTCACTGAATACTTTTCAGATTTCCTATTTGCTTACATAATCACAGATGTTTCTACAGCTCTTCTCAAAAGCACTTCATGTAATGTTTAATGATTATGAGAAAATCTTATTTTATTAGTACGAATTCATAATGAAGTTATGACCAATTGGAAATATTTATCTAAGCCGTTGCCTGAACAAAAAGAAAGAAAAAGCAATCTGTTACCATTATGGCATTTCAAAATGTTTGTTTTCTTAGCATTTTATTATAAAAGCCAGAAAAAGTAATTAATTTTTTTTAATTAAGCATTTTCTTTATAGTGATTTTTCAACAGAAGTTTATTTATTATACTAAGAAAAGTTGCAAATATTTAAATTTCATAGAAAACGCATGGCTTAGCTGATGAAACATTTTCAGTTCATTGTTTCCTATTTGGACAATTCAAGAAAATAATTAAAGCAGATGTACTTGCAGAACTCAGCACATGAAATGTAAATGAAAAGTGGGTTTAAGAATAGGCGGGAAATTTTCCCAGAATGGATGAAATGACCTAATGAAAGCCAGAAAATGAGCCATTAAGCTCCTAGTCTTTCCCACTATATCTTTTTAGATTGAAGAAAATGTGCAGAACTCCCCTGATGGGTAGTAAACCTTTCCAGGATCTTTATTGCTCCGGCAGACGACTGATGAATTCTGACTGAAATTCCCCGCTCAGTATATCCTCTGCCTCTGCTCCCATTCCGAGATAACTGCCTCCTCATGCTCCATACATCACAGGGAGATGCCTTGCCCAGGCTGGGGGTTGCTCAGTCAGATGTCTGATTACAGTGTGGCACAATAAATAACCCAGTGGGGCTGGCCTCAAGGTGCCAGTTCCACCGTTAGCGGGAAGCTACGGGATGAGGAGGCAAAACAAAATATCATCCAAGCTCAGGTTCAATCCCCAGGCTCAGGTCTGATGGAATGTTTATTCAAGCAGCTGGAGTAGCAAGCACATGCATAAAAGGCAGTATTTGCCATTTACTGTAGCTGTCATTTCACACTAGCACAGTCCTGAACACGGAATATTGTACAAGCCTTTCAAGCCCAAGCTGGCCTCACATCCCTGTTTCCATGGATGATGTAAGAGGTGTGCACTGCCTCAAACATCTGACACATTTGCTTAAAAGGGTTGACCCAGACCAAGAAATGCATTCAGTGGAAATTGTTTCTTCCCTTGCCCTCGGCTTGATCCCTCCTCCGTTTGCATTCCCCATCTGTTTGTCTGCTACAGATGTAGCAGCCTTCGAGTCTTCCTTTTCAACCTGCTCCATTTTTCATGCTTTTGAGAAAAAGACATCGTGATAAAAGGTTTTCCTTTTCCCTCCTGCCAAGGCTTGAAGAGAATCTGCTACCTAAGGGTTAAACTCTCCTTTGGTGCAGTTCTGGGAGCAGGTCTGACTCCTGCAATGAGCATTAACCAAGAGCTGCAGTGCTGCTCTCATTACCCATTCATGGGTTCAGAAAACTGATTGAATAATAGCAGTTTCCCTTCCTATAAAGCAGATAAAAGCCACAGAGGCCATTGCCATGGGCATGGTGTCAAACATTCATTCTCCACAGGCTTCTTCCTGGCACAGCTGCCAGCTGAGCATCGCTTGGGCAGCCAGGTAAGCACGGTGGCAGCTCAGCTGAAGAGGAAAGGAGGTGAAAGCACAGGAGACTTAGAAAGAAGCAAAGAAATGAAACAGAAAGGGAAGAAAGCTCCCCCTTCCCCTCTGTGTCTCACAGCTCACCCTGCCAACAGAGTCAGGATCATCTTCTGGACCCAGCACTACTTCTGGGGCTGGAAGGACCCTCACTACCCTACAAAAGGTTCTGGAGTGGAGTTCAGCTTGGAAATGTGCTTTACCTTATCATCTCTCAACAGACACCTCTTTCAGAAAAATTAGGTGTTTCTTTAACACCCACAAGTGAGCTCTCTTAATTTACTTTCCACATGATTACACATACTTTCCATTCCAAATACGAATTAAGTAATAAATAAATAAATAAGAAACAACCCAGAATTGAGAAACCCCTTCATTTTTCCTACCTCCCCATTTATTTTTCTGTAGGCAAATTGTGCTATTTCCTTTAAATGGTTTGTCCACGGTGTGTTTTCAAATGCTACCAGAAAGTTGTACAGTTGGAAAGCTGAAGTGCAATTGGCATACCAATAAATGCCTTGATAGCAACTTCAATACAACTGCACTGATGTGTCTTGTTTGCAGAGTTTCTCTCTCGCACTCTCATTTTTTGAAAAACCTTGGTCCTACACAAGTATGAACCAGGAGTGGCCCCCAGTGTTACAGAAGAGGTGGTTTAAAGGGCAAAGACTGTGTAGAGCAATCGCTGATGTTGGAGATACCTTGACTCTTATTCCGGACTATAACTGCATCTAATCCTCTTAAAACAGGGTAAATATCACCTGCCAAATGAGTGTTAAATACTGTGCTCCCAAGGGATTACCCCTACCGACTCCTTTCCTTTTTGTTGGATCAGAGAAATGGCACCAGAAAGGAAAAATCAAAAGTTTTCTCTTCACTCCATGACGAATGTAGTGGGGTAGGGTTATGTCTGCATTTCCAAAAGTTGTGGGTTTAGTATACTAGGACAGAAATCTCTGTGAAATATCCTAATTGCACAGACATTTGAGCCTGTGACTCTGCCAGCTCCTATCCCGGTTTTGCTGCTCTTGGCCAAGCCAGGAGAGGAGCTGTTCTTGCCATCTCCAGTTCATCCTAGGGGCGAGAGATCCCCCAGCGTGCTGCTTCGGGCAGCTACAGGCAGCACAGAAACTGCAGCCACTTTTCTGTACATCTTCTGAACTACAGCCCATACCAGATGTCCTCACTATCCTAGCAGCTTGTTCCCTGTCACACAGCTCAGCCTCTCAGAAAAATCACATCTGCTCTGGGTCAAGCAACACTGAGGTTACCAGGGATGTCCTAGCGTGATGTCCCCTCTCCACAGCCAGGTAACTATGAGAAAGGAATAAAGCAGCTCATTTTATTTCTTCCTAATTCTGCCTGCTATGATGCATCTTTGATGGCAGTGACAAATACATGAACTCTAACCAGGCATTCCTAGAGACAGAAAACTAGAGGGAAAACGATAGCATTCCTTTTTCTCTTGGAAGGAGAGAACCAAGTCTCAAAGTCTGGACATAGATGCCCATCCCTTGCTGTAGTCCAAACCATAAATCCCTGGTCATGTATTCCTGTTGTCCGAACATTATCAGGTCAGCAAATGGAGCAGGCACGAGGAGATGGAACATTCCACAAGATGATGTTTGGTATAGAGTGTTGCATGGAGTTGAAAATGTTGCAATGGTGTTTTTGAGTAAGGCTATTTTCTTAAATAAAGGAGAATGACTGAAGAGGACTTATTCTATTGAAGAAAGAAAAAAGAGAAAAAAGTCACTGAAAAGTATTGTATTCTGGGGAGGACCAAAAAATAGGTTTTTGCTCTGTGTGAGGTGAGGTAGAGAAGGGTTTAAACTGACCTGCAAAATTCCTGTTGTGTGACTGCATTTTTTAATTCTGACTTTTAATGTTCCAACTTTTCTTTAAAAAGTAGCACTTCAGGAGAAATATCTTCTAGAAACACCTTGAAACCATAGGCAATTTGATCAAGCCCACAAGGATAAAGCCTAGGGCTTGACTCCTGAGCCCTGGTGAAACTAGCTGAAGTGTTTAAAGGTGTTCCCATACCCGGCTGACCTCCCGCACGCCTGAAGAAAAGCAGCAGAAAAGAATGTGTGCAAACATCTCAGCCATTCCCACTCACAGGCTCTTTCACCAGTGTGATCTCACCTCTCTGTCCTAATTAGCCTGAAGAGTCAATGACAAGATGCTTGCAATTATGCAGGAGCTGCTGCAGTCACTGCTGAGGTGCTGCATATGCTCCTCTCACTGACCCAGCTACAGAAGTGGCAACTCCTTGCCACAGGGCAGGGAGAGCACAGGGCCTGCCAACAGGCTGAGCTGCTTCTGCCAGATTCAGCACTCAACTCCTTGGTCCTAGTCTGAACCACATGTGTATGACAGATCACAACATTGAGAGAAAAAGGCATGGGTTTCATCTGGAGGAAGAGGGGGAAAGTTTTGCAGAACAGAATTGTCTTTTGCCTTTTCACAGATTTGCTGAACTTGGCAATCATTGCACTTTCTGAAGTGCACTGACCACTAATTGCTATTTGCACCATGACATAAAGGCAACTTTCACATGTAGGCAAATCCTCACAGTCCACTACAAATGGCAAATTACACCGTGACCCAGTACACAGCCCCCTCCTCTCCCTGCTGGAGCTGCCTCTGCTCAGGCATTCACCAAGGCAGAAGGCAAAGGAGAGCATCTCTGCAGCCTGCTGGGGCTCAGCTGGGACAGCACAGCAGGAGGGAACACGGGGCTGTTCTGTACGGCAGAAAGCCACTCCAACTCTGTGACATGGGGCAGGCAGAACTTCAGCACTGCCCTGCGTAGTTCCACTGGCTTTTCTAGAAGGAAATTTATGTAAGCTGGGCAGCTGTTTCAAGGATCAGAAAGGCTGTTTAAATGATGGAATGATTGCCTGGCTAAGGGCTAAAGCTCCAAGCTTTTCTCAGAAGCAGTGGTGCCTGCCTGGATACAGAGCTGGAGCACACACCCTGATGCTGGGCAACTGCTGGCCAGATGCAGTAAATAGAGCTGTTCTTTCCACAGTTTATCGGCACAGAAAGTGTTTCCTCTATTCTAAATCCGCAGGTGTCTTTCAGTTCCTTGGGGTTTAATGCCTCTGTTAGCATTAGATCAATCTTTTTCTTTACAATAGACTTTTCAACAGTAACTCTATCTTCCTTAAGTTAAGGCTCAGAAAAATTGACAGATCAAGAGATACTGTGCTGGGTGAATGCTGAAACCAAAAGAAAAAAGGGCAAAAAATCTGTACCTGTATCCAGAACTAATTGCATCTGGGGGGGAAATGGAGGATTTTTTTTTTTTTTTTTAATTTGGTGGATGAACATAAATTTTAAAAAAGGTTAGATCAAATGCAATTGAATTTATTTCTTTTAACTGTTGGGAGTTTGAATTAAGAAAGACAGAAGCCCCTCACTATACTATGATTTTGGTGCTATTCAATTTTCTGAAAGATTCCGAGGGGTTTTTTTCTTATTAGATCAGCTTTTAAGTGAGATTAGAATGCCTTATTGTAATTGGGAGACAATAAGTTCTGTGCAAAAATGTGGAAATGAGAAGGTCCTGAATTTCTGGAATACAGTGCAACTTTGAAAATAGCAAAGTAAATTTTAAAGGTATTTTTGCTTTTCCCTGCTCAGTTTGTCCTAAATTCCTGAAGTTGTCACACAGCAGTTTTCCTTGGGTGAGCTGTAGCAGTAGGTTAGTTTCTCTGACTTTGCAGAGCTTTGAGCATGCCTTAAAGTAGTTCAGGGCCCACATTCTAACCTTGTCACAATCCTGACAAATCCTACTCTGTCCAAAATCAGTGGCTTTGATCCACTTCAAAATGAACTGCTCATTCCATGCTTTTTCAGCCCCATTACCCATAATCCCCATCCTGTGGAGGAGACACGATGAAAACCTAACTTCTTCTTTCCCAAGCTTTTTATTTTCTTGCTGGTTTCTCATTTTTTATGTTCCTTCTGCTTCTGACAGATGGTTTCCAAAAGTTTTCTGGGTCCCTGCTGATGACCAGGATTTGTAGGTCTCCCAGTTTCTGGCCCTGTTTTGCTCTGCTCTGGTATAACTCACGTTTCCAGTATTTGATTCAGTCTATGGTTTTGCCCTCACCTTTCACAGCTCACGTTTCCAGTCTCGTGCATGCTCTACTGCACCCCTACTCTTCGTTCCCTCCACTTAAACATACTTTTAAATGTAATATATATTTATATATTATACAAATATAATACTTTTAAAGTTATAAAGGGGAAAACAGCATGCATTATTCTGTAGACAACAAGGCAGGGGTTCCACGTGGCATAAAGCAAAGTGCAGGGCTTCTAAAAGCTCTTACCAGATTCCCATCAACCAGTGTTTCTGCCTAGGAAGCATTATCTAAATACAATTTGAGGAGGAGCTGACAAAAAAATTCCCCAGGAATAAAATCCCCAGGGAAGCTGCATCACTCCAATGAGGTTCTGGCCTCTTTACAGGGTGCTAAGAGGGTTTCCCTAAGCAGTCCCACATCACTGGCTTCATACGGAAGGGAATCACCTCAGTAAACCTTTCTTTCTCATAGGCTGGTTAGGGGATTATCAAATGCTTTTGCTTTTCCACTAAGAACTATTCCTGGTTTTCATTATGTGAACTATTTCATATTTAATCTGTTGTATTAATCAAGTCCCAGGTAAGTCAAAGCCCTAAGTCAGCCTAACAATCTGATTTCCCTAAAACAAGTGGACATCATCATCCTGTATACAAGATAAGACCTCCATGCCTTGTGTTGCCATTTCAGGGTTTTAGATTTCAGCAACACAGCTATTTATCAGGCACATAAGTATTCTGTGCTCCCTGCTCTGCTTTGTTCAGGGCTCCCAGGGAACAGCAGTTCATTCCCTTTTTTATTTTCCCTCTTTTTAAAAAAAAATTTATTCCTTCTTCTGGAGTAGCGTTAAGGGGCCTGAAATCCCCCAAAAAAGGAAAAAAGAAAAACCTTTTTCTGGATTTTTTCTTCAAAGCTTTTAGTGATCACAAAACTGTCTGGTTTTATCAAAAGTAACACAGCCTGAGAATGCTGGGGTTAAGGCCCAGAAGTCCCTGTGGAGGTCTGCTCATCAAAAGGTACAAATATTAGCCTGACACCAAAAAAGAAGAGAGAAAAGGGAAGGAACATCAGGACTTGGAAAAATCAAATTGTGGCACTCCATCAAGAGACCTCAGGTGTTCCAACCTCTTCCTCCAGGCTGTTATTAAAAAAAAAGCCCCAAACCCAAAAAGCTCCTAATTCAGAGACATAATTGGCTTTATTCAAGAAGACATGAAGAAAAGAAAGTAAAAAAGTAGAGAACAGTTTTTTGGGTTTTTTTTTTTTTTTTTTTTATATTTCTGATCTATTGAAAAGAAAGTGAATCTCCAGGAAAGGACCAGAAAGCCAGAAATGGTAAAAATGCAGTCTGAAGTTTATTAGATTATTTCTGAAATACTCTGAATTCACTGAAATTCTCTGAACGGGATTGCTGTGGCTGCTGAGCTTGAAATTAAAGATATATCTGGTCATGATTCATGAGTACCTACGTGCACATCACAGCATTGTTTTGCTTTGTGCACAGCCTGTCTGCTGGGGTAAATCACAAGGCAGACTGCCTTCCTCCTGATTCCAGGAAAGATGAGGAATGATGCAGCCAGGTTACTAGTGCTGAAATAAAACCTAAATGATCTCCAGGAAGCTTCCCAACGAGTAGATGGCATTCCAAAGATGTTACTGGAGTAATTCTCTTTCTAGGGATTAGGAATCTTTATGCTCACAGGAAAAACTCAGATCAAATAAATCTTGACTATATTTTGCATGAATCACTCAAACATGCTGAGATGGCCTTTCATGCTCAAGTGCTATTTTTCAAGATGATTTTATTCACTTCATAGCATTTGGTGTGAAACTTCATGCCAGAGAGAATTTTTCTAAACAGCATTATTGTCACTTTAGGTTGACAACTTTGAAGCTTTCCTTTTAAAAGAGGAGGAAAGCATTTCATGCAATGATAAAGGAAAGAAAGCACTTGTATTTGAGGCTAAGTGCAAATCAGTGACTATGTGGGTTATTAAAAAACATGCTGTTGATTTCCTGCAAACTTCTAGGAAGAACAAGCCCCACATCAGCTCACTTTAAGTTTACTACTCAGCCTTTCTCCCTGTAGTAATTAAACTGCAGCTATACTTGAACACCCTTCTGCTCAGAACACCAGTTACAGGCAGCATTCAGGACTACAGATATTCATGCAGGCCAGTGCAATTCTACACAAGAATTCACAGTTCTTCCTCCAGGTTTTAACTAGATTCACATCCATCCAAGTCTGAATCCTCACTGAAATTTAGCTCAGCTACTGTAGTCATTCCTTCATGCTATTGACCTGAATATCGACCCAAACTGATTTACACAAGATTGACTTCATCCTTGGGCAAATTTGCATGTTTTGAAATCTGCAACAGATCCTGACAAGCCTGTATGGTTTTGGTCCAGCCTTAGGGCCAAAAGAAATAAAGATTGCAGAGGAATAAATAATAAGAAATAAAAATTGCAAATACATGGTCATCAGTAATTCACATAGCAGAAATACTTTTATCATCCAATTTCACTTATAAACTGTACCTGAAGTCAGGTTTGCAATAGCTGTATTTAGCCAGCTGTCCCACAGGCATTGCTGGTGAGGTAACTGAGATTAAGAGAGCTTTAATGACATTTAAGTCTCTTCAGATCTCTGCAGGGCAGCAATGCTGACAGCCTGAGGCTGAGCACTCGCAGCAGTGCTGCTGGTTGCAGTGGGACCATGCAATGAGTTAGGTGTTCACTGGCATGAGCAGTGTTGGTATTTTTGATACCATCTGGCTCTAGGTTATCTGGGCAATTACACTGGAGAGCTCTTCAACACAGCACTTCCATTTTTCCATAATCTCTCTTTGGGCATTATTAACCTTTTGTATTTTTTATAGTAATCAGTTTTCAGTGTCCCATTTCAAACAGCATATTTATAAGTACTCTAATACTGCAAAATTCTGCTGCCAAAGCGGTGGATATTCTCTCCATCTGCATTGCATTCAGCCTGCATTCCATGTCAAGTTAGAACGCTGCAAATCTGAACTACATCTTTACTGGAAACAAACATGACTCACGCATGCAAATCAGCGAGGGGACACAACGTGGATCATTTGTCATCCATTGCCAAGGGAGGCACAACCTGCTGACAGCATCATGGAGCTGTGGCTCTGCTCCCACACTCATTAATACTGATCTCAGAGCTGCTGCATCACCTGGCAGGACAGACAGTGCCAGGCAGGCAGGAGCCCACAGCTACATTTCTTTAGAACCACACTGAGATACGGAAGGACAAGAAGCTGCTGACATCATAGATAGTCCAAAGCCAGCCCTGAAAGGAGCGTTTGTGTATTTTTAATAACCAGGTTCTGTTGAGTAGAGGGAGATTGCTCGCATTCAGGACCAAAACTTCTTTTTAGGGCCTTTAACTCCTGGAGTTGCAGCCTGGCAGAGGTAGGGTGGGTGGGTATTTGGTCAAAGAAGATTTGGGGGGAGTGTTTGCTGTTTCTAGAGAGGCTGGGAAAATGGGTTTGAAGAGGAACAGGAAACTGAAGGGCTAAAGCAGCAATGCAAGCCTTAATGAAAAAGATTTTCTCTGAAACCCAGCCTTCCTGCAAAGGACACCTTCCCAAAAGCACAAAGGCTGAGGGCAGATTTTGTGCTAGGTGTGATGTATATGAGAGTAAAATGAAGGACAAAGGGGCTTTTATGTCTGTTGCCAAATACACAGTCTTTGTGATCATCTGTCTTTGAACAACAATACAACCTGATGGTAATTAGAACATCAATGAAGTAATTACCTCCATTCACACCAAAAGGTGACTGGATAGTGTAGTGAAACAAAAGTTAATACAAAAGGAGGAGAAACAGAGATGCATTCATGTCTCTGTCAGATAAATGCACTGCACAGAGCTATCTCTGTATCATTTGGATGTGTTCTTGTAGGTGCATCAGTACTCACAGTTTTTCATGCCTGGATTTATCAATATGTGCTAATCACTAAGTACAGGACACATACTTCAGCTTAGCATTCGCAAATGAGGCCTTCAAAGTAACCCATTTTTTTCTTATCTACCATATGATTAGAAGATTCCTGGCATTTTTCTTTGGGGTGATAATAATATGTAACTGCTGCACTTAAGTGAAATCAAAGAGCAGCTTTTACAGTGAGTGTAGTGTACACACCTGACAAAACTGAAAAGAATGTTACCTCAAGCCAAGCTGTTTGATTTTCCTTTCTCCTAGCTCACTTTGCTATAAGATGCTTCACCAACACCAGATTGTCCTTAACCAGCATGTAAAGAGAAGCAATCTTAAAATACTGTCAAGAATATTTGCTGGCTGAAAATCTACTCATCCATCTCCACTACCATAATGAAGATAACAAAGCAGGCTAATTATACTTAATTCCTCTACCTAAAGCATAATACTTTGGCTGAGCAAACTGGTAATAATTTAACAAGCTGTAATAAAAATCAGGGTATCTATCATTATGCATCTGTTATAGGGGCCCCTACATTAATGAGAACTTAGCACTTTGTGTTCTCACCACAAAAACGTCCAAATATATGTGTGTTCTAAAAGCCCACAATGTAAAGAGGAACATTTGATGTTCATAAAGTCAGAGAAAGAGAAGAGGAGAATTGATGAGTGCCATAGTTCATTTAAAGCATTATCTCTGTGAGTTTTCATGTATTGATTTTGGCAGAAACAGGATCAAACACTGCTGTCACTTACAATGGTAAGAAAGTGTTTAGGTAATGCCTGATTAGGTTTTAGTGTGCAAAACAAAATTGCCTGGTTATTCTGATGGTTATATCCTACCAGAGCACAGATCTAATAAAAAAGGGAATGAATAATAGAGCAATAAAACAAGTTTTATTGGGTCATCGTTTTGTCACTGAACCAGTGGTTTTTGCAAAAATATCAAAGCCAAGAGCTCAGCACTTACCCTGCAACATTCAGTAACTGTTGGCTTGCACGGTCACAGACATAAAAAGTGCTTAAGCAAGTCTGGTCTTAGTGTCACTATTATCTGTTTTGACCTTTTTTTACTATTTTCATCAATGAAATTAAACTATGCCTATGTGAGATACACCAAAATCGCATTTCAGTGATGTTCAGAAATAATTTCTGTCATTTAAATTGCTTGGGTTTCTTTTGCTTTGCTTTGGATGAGACTGGTAGCTCTGCATGAAGTGCTGCTTCAAACTTTGCTAAAAGACACAAAAACACTGTGGGGTTTCTCTTACCCTCAGTTCAGATTTCCAAGTCAGTTTCAAAAACCACAACACTGAGAGACACAAATTTTGTGAGAAAACACAAGTTAGAGAAATGCATGTCATTATGTCCAGTCATTACAGACGAGCTCTGTCTCTGCCCCGGATTTCCCACTGGGCCTTCATTTCCCTCCCAGCCACAGCTCCTATTTCCCAGTTCTCGGTGATATCCATAACCTGTCTGCATGGACAAACAGCCTGGAAAATGATAATCCAAAACCCACAGATTTAAAGAGGAGCAAACTGAAAATGGTGGCCAAGCGTTAGATTTTAAGTTCTCAGCTCTTCCCATCTATGGCACTGGCTTTGGCTCCAGTCCATTAGAGAGACAGGGAGTATTTTGGAAGCACCTGTGCCAAACAGATCCCAAACACAGATGTCTGAGTCTCAGAGTGGCGCTCAGTCACAACTTTAGCTCCAGGCCACAACTGTGCTAACAGCTCTGTATTAATGAAGGGAAACTTTCCCAAAGATTAGCACCACACTTCATCTTCTTTAATAAAATATGTTCTAGAATTATTCATCTGGCACATCATAAAATATCTGGCTTCCTTTAATTATTTTTTCAAAGCCGATACCCAGCAATGAGACCATGATTTTCAAATTCTCTCTCATTTCTGTAATCACCCATACTGCAACTGAAAAAATCTGAACTGGAAGAGGAAATTGTGGTTGACCCCTCACTGTGTAGCTGCCAAATTTACCGAGTAGCACACAATGTGTAAGGAAAACTAAGCAAATCCAAGAGAGACACCACCTCAGAGGCAAGAGCAAAGGGAAGAGAACAAATAAATGGGTGAGGGAATGGATTACTTTGTACCAGCTGGGTTAGTTTACAGAGCCAGGCCCAGACATCTCTGGCATATTTCAGTGCCACTTTCCCTGGGTTCCTTTGTTGTCACACTTAGGGGCACAGATACATACAGACAAGCAGCAAGTGTTCCCTTTGCATCCAGAAACAGTCACTCTTGGAAAAGCACAGCTCCAGTGTGCTGAGACACATTTTCCAAACAACTCAGTTGTTCAGTATTGGACTCACACTGTACTTTTCATACTATAGTTTCTCAAAGAAATAGAAAACTGGGAAAACAAAGTAACAACAAACCCAAGCATTTGGAGATGTAGCTTTAGCTATTATCAGTCTCAGAACTTATGAAGCAGATTTTCTTTAGCAGTCACCCAGAGGACAAGGCAAGGAATTGTTTTTCTATCACTTTTTCTCACTACTGTTCAATAATTTTCCCCTGCAGTATCAAGATTACTACTTTACAGATACTAATAGAGTAGGAAATAAATCACACCTCTCTTGACTGCCAGTTAGCAGCAACCAGCGGGTTGAGTGGGACTAATGGAGCTGGGCAAGCCCAGAGGATTGTCTTTGCAGGAGGGGAGCTGCATGCCCGGCTCCTGCAGGCACTCAGCCCTTTACCTCCATGCCCAGCCCTGTTAAATGCCTGCTCCCAGCCGCCTTCCCCGGCTCCTTCCCGTGCTCCGGGCTCACAGAGGCTCCTCATCTCACGGGCCATTGCCTGGCCGCTGTGCCTCTCTCGGTAGCTAGTCAGCAGGCTTTTACCAGCAGGGCGATTTCAGGGCCCGCAGAAAACCCGCTTGCCGCTCCCTCATGCTCGGTGCTACACTGACATCTTGTGGCCCTTAACCCTGCTGAGGCTGCACACAAGGCCAGCAGATTGCCAAATGTTTCGGCAAAGATGCAGTAACATCCACTTTGGGAAAGCAGCACTGATTTCCCTCTCAGTTCCCATCTGTTTGGATTCGTGTTCCAATGCTTTGTGTGTCCCATTTGGCAACAAACTTTTATGTTAAGTATCTACAATTAAACAATAATGAGGTCAAAAGCAGTAATGAACAGGTTGTGAAGCTAAACCAGAACTGCAGCAGATGAACTCCTTGTGCAGGTGGAAGCTACTTCTCAGTCTGAGGAGAAAGCAGAGTCTACAGATACCTGTTGTTTTCATATTCTGTTTGCAGGCCCTGTCCTTGGTTTTGTAATGCTGAGGTTTTAAATTGCTGTCACAGTACCTACACATTATTTCAGCTGTTATTCAAGAAAAATTTCCACGAACAAAACCATATGGGTAATGGGGTACTATTTAACCACCATAATTATTTATCAATAGTAAGAATAGAAGCAAGAAAACCTATTTGGAAGCAATGGCAGTAGTTGTATCCACACATTAAAGCTACGTGAGATGAAATCATATGCCTGCTAAGAGACAGGACTGTCATACTGCCAGAATATACCCAAATGAAGGATATTTCTTTGCCTTTATCCCTGTGAGGAGTGGAGAAATAAAACCAGACACCACAGAGTTGGGCATAGCTTCTTACCTTAAAGAGGTTTTTATACAGCTACAAACAAAATGTGAAAAGGCTTGGAGCTGAAATGCAGTATGGATGCTACAGCAAGTAAAAGGGATTTTACTATTGGAAAACATGAGAGACCACACTTCAATCCAGATTCACTCCTCTAAGCACTCTTCCACCTCAGCTAAAACAGGATCTCTGATGCTGCTGGGTAGGTCAATGCAGAAACATATTCTTCTGTAGGATGACTGAAGCCTTTCCTTGGATGCACTGGGCTTTGGAGGCATTGATCTTTCCCGTCAGTAATTACTGTGTTATCTGACTAGCTAGATTAAAAGCTACAAGCTCAAGTGTTTCAGAGAAGCATCTAGAACTAAGATCCTATGCCTTATTTATAAGCAAAGTACTGCAGTGAAAATAAATGGGATAAAATATCACAGCTGAAATAAATGGGATGCTGAATTTGGGTTAAGGGAAAGGATCTTTATGAGCATAGTCAAATAGCTAAATCCAAGTCAATCAATTTAATTTCATATTCCTACTGCTATGCCAGGTAAAGGTGCTTTTCTTACCTAGTAAATTATCAGTATATAACATTAGACAGATCATCACAGAAGCAATGTGGGAGACACACTAAGAGCCATAGATGCTTAGATACAGAATTCCCTATCCAGAAAATAAAGGAACATCTCACTGAAAAATCCAGCCTAAGGGATTCAACTTCTTTCCTTAGAAAAATACTGAAAGGAAACAAAATGTTTTGCACATTCGTCACTGGGTCTGATGTAGTTACTGGCGAAAAGGGACACTGCAAGGGGACATTTCCCAGCTGCAGATGTCCCTGGCTGTAGGAGGGTGCACATCCCTGCACAGGAGACTCCTGAGAGTGGGAGCAGAGGAAGAAGGTAAAGACACAGAGAGGACTGACTTGACTGGTGGCCTCCAAGGCAGAGCAAGTCCAGGACAGTGACAGAAGATTTGATTGTTGAGCCTGGTCCTCTTGCTATTGCAGACAACCTCTCAAATAAACTCCCATTAACCAGTCACATTGCTCTCCAAAAGCTACGTTTTGTCTCTACCATGCCAGACTTCCATCCCTTATGGATCAGAACACAGCCTGTATTTGTTCATAGCCACAATGCCTGTGAGTTTTCACTCTCTGTTTCATCCTGATCCTATTATTCCAGCCCTCAAGATAACTCAGCATGCAGAAATGCCTTCTAAATAATTTTTTTTCAGCATGGTCACTGCTTGTCCTGCGCAGACCTTTTCCTCTTGCAGGTACAACAGCTTGTCACATCAGATCCCCTTTTGTCACAGCAAGCAGTGCAAAGATCTCTCACCACAGCAGTCAGGAAACACTTCCTGTGGCTGGAGACACTGCACACCCAAGGCAAAGCTTCTTCCTGGTGAGCAATGCTATCACCAGCAAAAGCAACTCAGGCAAAAAACAGCGCAGTGTCCTAAGTGACTGGGATATTGCTATGACAAAATTAGTGAGAACATGCTGGATGCAAGTGTTTGGGTTTTAGTCAAATATCCCATACCCCAAATATCTGTATCAAACAGAAAACCATGATGTACTAATACTATCTTCTGGATTGAAAGCTGTTTAAGCAATCAGAAATATGGGCAGTGATAAGTTGTCACACATCACATTAAAAGAAAAAGTGTCAAGGACTTCCTACACAAAGTTATTCATCTTTGTGTTTTAGTTTTGTAGTAGAAATGGCAGAAACTTCATTTGAATTTGTTTTAAAAACAACAAATTGAAGATAAACTGTAATTAGAAAGTATTTTGTGGGAGAAATCTTTCATTGGCAGACATAAGAAATCAGAATTTAATCTAGTATAGCTTTTCTACCATGATGTCTATGATAGCCAGAAATAAGGGAAAGATTAAATGTCAGTAGATTGGAGCATTTTCAAGGGTGGAATTGGAATCACTTCAACACTTCCAGGACTGGAAAGATGACTTCTTTTCCTTCCCTTGTTTTGTGAGGTCAGCAGACTTTTGTGGAGCTAAAATACAAATGAATTTACTGAGCAACTGAGCATGGGCTAAAGCTGGCAACTAGAACAAGACTCCAGCTAGATCGATGGATTCCCTGTCATGCTCTGCTCCTATTACACAACTCAGCAAACTCTGGCCAACTCCTCTGTTGGATAGAATCTTAACACGGAGAGAAGTTTCCAGCAGGTTCACAGCAGCCTGAAGCTGCTCTCTCCAATGCCACTGAGCCACAGGGAATGCACTGGGAGGGTCTGAGCACACTCCTTATCCCAGGCTGGAAGCCCTTGAAAAGCTGCCATCAGCACTAATGGGTTAGAACAAGCTCTTTTCTTGTTAGACAGGAGCTATAAAGAAAACAGAGAATCTGAGAAGCACATCTCACTCTGTTGGAGACATCCACTTCTCTTATGCACTCCAGGAAAAAAGCAGAGCAGTAAAACTGGCAGAGTGCATAAAGATGGCCCCAGTACTACACTAATTAAACAGGTTGCAGCAGGTGACAAAAGGATTGGCAGTAAAAGTTATAGAAAGAAAATAATTCGGCTTGATTTTCAAATCTTAATCTGCAATGAAGATTTAACAGCAATTCTGCTTTTTAGAAAGCTGCTGGACTGACACATGTTGAGATGCTGTTATCTGACACCCATCAAATCAGCACAGCATAATCACAGGCAAAGCCCACTCCACTTACTCCCCCTTGCCCTCCCAGCCCAGCCTGACCCAGGGGAGGTGAGCAATGCAGAGAGCAGACAGCTCTGCCTCCCACACTGCCAGCACCTCTGACACATCCATGGTGATGGGAGTCTGCCTGAAAATGTGAATTCTTGTTCCTGGGCCTGCACACTTGCAAAGAGAAAGCATCCTGTCGTGTGAAAGGAAGATGTAAAAAGAAAGACACCAAAAAAAGGCCAAATAGTGAATCCCAGACTCCCAGGGGAAAACATGGTGGAGCTACAGCCATCAGAATTGCCCAGGTGAAGACAAGCACTTCCTTGGGAGGAACAGACTCCCAGCATGGGCCACAGCTGGAAGCAGACGAAGTGAAGTCAGATTCTGGGACTTCAATGCTTTTCAGCTTTGTGACTGTCAAAAAAAGCCAGACTAGAAGAAGAGCCACAGCATGAGAATATTTTGAGTCACAGGGATGTCAGCACTCTCTGAAGTGCTGCTGCTTGTAAACCTATCCTCAGTGGCCTGTTATGAATAATGAACAGAAACATCACTGAGTGAACTCATTTGTCACATATGTTTAAATGCATCTCTCTATTATTTTGGAGGGAATTAAAAATATTTTGATGAGCACTGTGCCTGTTCAGAACCAGTTCAACGCAGGGAGAAACAAATTACCCCAAATAGCTCTTGTGACTGGAGTAGGATGCTTTGAAGAAGCCATCTGCATGGCTTCGCCCCTCAAAAAAAAAAAAAAAAAAAAAAAAAGCCTTAGTATTTCCTATGGGAAAAAAGATATAGCTGTGCATTCTTTGCATTCTTTTACCCTGCTCAGTGTGATGTTCAGTCCCTGGACTGGCATGTGAACTCTCATGCTATGTCTTAACACAGCTGATGCCTAAAACATCTGTACAGTGATCTACTTTAAAAACATTTTTCCTTTGAAATTTTCCTTATACATTTTTCTCCTGCAGAGATTTTCTTATACTTGCATTACTTTTTTAACTTAATGGAAGCAAACTTCCATGAACATTTTTGGTAATGCATCCATAGAATTCCTACTGGATATTGTTTAGCAATGTCAAACTGCATCCTTACAGAACATGAACCATTTTCTAGTCTAACCTTATTTATACTATTAAAGCAAAAGAGTCATTTTAAATACAAGAAATCTCAACTCTGAGATAAAGAGAGCCTCAGAGTGAAAGCGAATTTTTACTTTGAATCATAAGAATATTAGAAAGCTGGTCCTAGACAGGTAACTAGCTGCATTTCCAAATTTCACAACCCTAAAGTTCCATTTAGGCTGTAGAGTGGCCTCCCTACGGGTATAAGGTGATGTAATGAAGATGAATGCTGTGTCCTGGGCAGCTCCCAGCCAGGGCTACAGCATGCACTGTGCTCTGGGAAATACACTGTGAAGCAGCAGGCTGAAAGGAGTTTAAAAGACTATAGCTATTTTCCTTCAGAGAAAAAGCTTGTAGGCATTTTATTTTACATGGAGAAAGCCCTGAGAGGTTTCTTCTGAAACGCTCAGCTCCAGCCACAAGAGCTGCTTGGAGCAACCAGCTCCACTTGTGTCATCCACAGCCCACTGCACAGCAGCATCCTCCCCGTCCTGCTCAGCAGCACCAAGGAACCTGTCAGTACACCTGAGCAGGCTGATCATGCCATTTCTTTTGCTTTCACTTATTTATAATACATGCTGCAACAAGGCTAACTCCATGCCTTTTGGCTGCTGCGCTTTTATTCTCTTGAAGTCAAAACAGTGACATGCTGAGCACACTTATCATCACAAAACTATTTAAAAAAACCTTTTATCGTCCTTTAATACAGATTAGTTATTATTTTGTTCCTTTTAATATTCCTACTATTTTTCCCATTGGTTCTAATTGTTCCCCAGCTTCCATAAAGACCCAAAGAATGACAGAGTTGGAAGACACAATACTTCTCCCCTTCGTGCTACAGCTGGATTTGTCTCTGGGCAGGGTGGTACAGGTGAGACAGGCTCTACCATGGAAATTCAACTACTACCCCTCTAGCTGGTAGCCTGGGAGCTTCTGGCACTCCTGAATAAAGCAGAGCTAGCTAAAATAAGAGAACACAGCTTTTCACTCAGCCCATCCTTCACCTGGTTGCACTTTCTGCAGCTGTGTTTAGTTCTCATGTTCCCAATCTCCCTGTAGTGCATTGCAGATACTGTGTGGGCTTCTCTTCTGTTGGGTGTGTGTTGTTTCTGTCCCTAATTCCAACTCACTGTGCTACCTCTATTACTGAAAATTAGTATTTCAGCCATTCTGTCTGAAACTGGGCAAAGGAGCACTCTGGACTGACCCATATTGAGTTAGTTTATAATGTTTATTCTAGGAGAAGTGTAACCAGGATAAAACTAGGTAGAATATATATGTCATCACACAGGTAGCGAAAGATTTATTAGATCAAGCAATATTGATTTCTGCCACAGTCATTTTTTAATCAAAAAATAAGGTAGGAGATATCCTGAGCACCCTACATGGCTTGCTCACTTTTTTGTTGTTGTTGTTGAGGACATTCTTTAACCTGTAATGGCAGCAGTTAATTTTGTTCTTTTGAAAGAGGGTGACCACTGTCCTGATCCAGAGTCTCATATTCCAAAGACCAGATTTAGTATAAATGTCCTGTGCATTCCAACCAGACAAAGCCACCAAACATTTTGTTTATGAAGGAAATTCTAACCAAAGTAGAAAACTTTACAAATTTTTTTCATTAAAGCACAAATGTCTCCATTTTATTCTTTAAATGTTTGCCACTTATTTCTTTTTCATGCAGTCAGCCTCCTAATGATCATACTAGACATTTGCTCAGACCCAAGGAGCTCAGGAGGTCCAGGTGGCTGTTGTAAAAACACCTAAATCTGTGCTAATGACCTGAAACTCCCTGCGAGTGAGAAGGAAGAAAGAGATATTTTAGAACAGAATTTACTTTCGTGAATATACTTTAGGAGAGAGGGCAGAGGCCCTGGAAGTGCTTATTTCTTTCTGGTGGCTCTTAAGTGAGACTTGGATGAGTCTGTGTTTGGTGACCTGAATCCTGCCCCTGTGGCACTCATCAAAAGCTCTGACTGTGGTGAAGGAAGAGAACCTGGGGAGTGCCAGAGGGATTCTTAAGACTAATAGACTACTCTTAGCTCCAAATGGCTGCAGTGCATGAGAAAATAATATTTACCCTCTAAAGAAAACTCTCCTATTGCCTGAATCCCATATAGTACTTTTCCCTGTTTTTCAACCCAGAGGAAGTATAGATTTTCAAAGCTAAAATTAATTTCTCTGGCACTAGCTATTCAGTGACTTACTCTAGAGTATTTTAGGATTAATCACCACTGTTTTCACATGATGTCAATATTCTGCAATGGAATATGTATGAGGGCAGCTTGACTCTTCTAGAAGTGGTTGCTTTGACTCAGAAAGTCTTAACCAGAGAACTAAATTATTAAAAAAAAAAAGGCAAGGGGGGAAGAAACCTTCATTTGAAAGTTATATAAGATCCTTCAAGAACTTTATAGATTTTAACTTAGGCCTATTCCTAAAAGTTCCATAAAGAAAATCAACCCATTAACAAATAATTTCATCTTCTTCTTCTCATCTTATTAGTTTAATGACAGCTATGGCACAAAAAATTAATTGTTCAAATCAGACTGTACCTCAGCTGGCCGTATCCCTACCAATTAAATATGCAATGAACTTACTCTCTTGATTTCTGTTTCTTCTTTCAGCTTTGAGCCCATAAACCAACAAACAGCAGGTTTAGGGCTGTGGCATTTCACTCCTTGAGCATATGACCTGCACTTTGTTTTCTAGAACATAGGCAACCTGGAGCACATCATGTTATGCTGTTTTATGGGGAAAAAAAAATTCAAAAACCCAATCAAACAAACAAGACCCCCCAAAAACCACCAACTACTTGCTTTTGAGTGACCAGTTTAAGAGCCAAGAAAAATATTAAGAATGTGCACAAAGGTTTGAATGAATCAATGCACTCATCTCTGTTTTTCTCAAGCTGAAGTGCAGCCATCACCTTCCACAGCCAGAAATAGTGTCAGTAGGCAGCTCAGAATGATGCAAATCACCTTCTTTGGTTTTACTTAATGTCTCCTGAGTGAGGGACAATTCATTCTTTTGAGATGTTACAGAAAATTAGTGGAATTATACCAGCAGAGAGCAGATAAGAACCCAAGAAAATGACAAAGGATTGAGTATAGTTAGTTTGAAAGAAAGCCACTTAAATTACTTTTCCCTTCAGCCTTTCTTACCCCTACAATTTTAAAGACATGGAAAGAGTTCCGTGTCATTGACCATAAAACCCTTAGCCCTGTATTTAGGGATAACATATTTCCTCCTTAAAGCAGTGATTTCTGTACAAATTCTCTGTTTGATTATACCCAAGGTCAGCAGCAAAGTCTAAAAAAGCTGTCAACATACTAATAAAATCCCCAAACTTTGCTTTCTCCTTTGTAACACCAAGGGCTCATCTCCACATCCAGTCAGCAAGATAATTGAATAACATGGGTGAAAGAACACAGCCCTGCCAAGCTTCTGGACTGACCTTCAACTCTTTGGTCAGCTCACCATGCACAACGCCTCTCTGTGTAAGTCCCCAAAGAATAAACTCTGAGTAAGCAGATCAATTTTCAGCCATCTTTCTCAAGCATTGCATAGGAGGACTCAACAATCTGAGTTATATATTGCAGTAACATGGGCCCAAACCAATAAGAGTTTGAAGTCAATATTGATGTTGATTTTGATGAATCTGAAGTACATCATCACCTAAGGCCTGGACATGTGTTGTACTAAGTATATATAATTTTACATATATATTTTTCCTTTTTTTAAGATAGTACAATGGATGCACACCTTAGGCAATATGTTTTTCTGTGACCCAGTTCTCAGATTTGCTTTATATTTCTATAAAAGTGTTATGGGCCTACAGAGTAAACATCATTATACTTTCATCCACTTTGCCCTGCCAAAATGGTGACTAATGAAACTATTATGGACTCATTTATTAAGCAAGATTACACGCAAGGTAGTTGATCATCCAGGAAGGAATTAGTAGCCAGTTGTTTTCACATTACTGTGCATAGCAATGAGTCTGGAGCTGTGGGTCATGCAAGCTTGAAACGAGGCAGGCTGAGGAATGTGGTGCTCTGGATTTCACACTGAGGGCTTCTGAGACACTCTCTCTGCAAGGGTTAACTTCAACAACCAAAGGGTCAGTTTTCTTTGGAGAAAACAAAGCAAGCAACTTATTCCCAGGGCTTTTTAATTTCTTTTTAACGGGAAAATGCGTTATTTCCTACCATCAGCCAGCTCAAGATGCACAAGATTGTCTGTTGTCATTTGCTTCTGTTTGGGTTCCTCTGAGGACAGGGTGACAGCAAGGACTAGTAATCATGAGAACAGAAGCCTTATTATTTTTCAAAACATAACAGTCAGAGTTCAAAAGGCAAGAGGCATTTTTAAGATACCCAGGCATAATCTGCATGCTCCCCTTGAAAGCAAAATTTGTAATTAAAGCTGGCATGTCTGAGCAGCCTGCTAGTGCTGGTCATCTTGCCAGCAAGAAAAGAGGACATGCTTTGTGACACTGGCACACAATCCGTGGGGAAGAGCCGGTGCTGCTCCTGCAGGAAGCAGACACGAGGGATCTGTGCATCTCAGATGGCCTAGAGGGAGCACAGCTGAAAGATGTTTGGGAAACAAAATGGTCATGTAGTCACAGCACAGAAATAGGAGGTGAAGCAAGGGATGTAAGATCACTGCTTTGCTTTCCCAGAAGCTCTTCCTGCTGTTTTGTCTTCCTTCCAATTCCTTCTATACAATGCAGAGAAGCAATTTTTTTTTTTTTTTTTTATATTCTGAAAGTGAGTACTTGGAAAGCAAGATAATGAGAGAGTGACAGACTTGAATATTCCAGAGCAAAACCTCTGGATGGGAGATAGAAAATAATTTGGTTCTCCAAAACCCTGTAATAAAGAATTTAGTAGTAAAATGCATCTGATTTCTATGCAGGTCATTTTCTCAGGTAGAAGGATGAAGCAAAACCAGCTTACTTTTTTTTTTCTTTTAAAATTTAAATAAGTTTTAAGTAGCATAGATATTATGGCTTTGGAGATCACAGACATATTTCAGGTCTCAAATTTTTATTACTCACACTGGGCTGTATGATAAAGGATCTTGGGGAATCTGGTCACGTAAATTATTTCATGTTTTATTGAAAAGCTAAACATCACCAGGAAAAGATCTTAAAAGAGTCAAAAGGCATATACCATACAGAATCAAATTTATATACAGTTAATTGCTTTGAAGAAGGAAGAACAAGAGGAACCCACTGAGACTCAAAACTGTGTTACCACTAAGTGTGTTAATCTGTTCCGCTTGGCTTCTCAACATGGGAAAGCAAATCAGCATCCACAATTCCAGGCCTCTTGGAGAGGTTTGTTAGAACAGATTATAGCACTACACCTTGTTTCAAGCATTTGTCTGCAAACAAGCAAAGGAAAGCACCACTGCAATTAACAGGGGTCAGATATGCTGAAAACTAGGGAGTACCCCTAGTATAAGAAATGCTTACTCGACCATTCTGATGGCACTTTGTAACATGCTGTGACTCACTCATATCTATCCATTCTTATCTTCAAAGGGGAATAGAATGAAGGCAGTGTAGCTGATGAGAAAATCCTTATGTATTTGAAGAGAGATTTCTACATAGCATTTCTTACCAAGGCCACATAACTAATTTATGGTAAATTTAAAAAAAATAGATGAAGGCAAAACAGAGAGAAGACATTTGATAGCATGGAACATTTGCTTGGAAAGAGATGATATAGTAAAGACAAGCATGAGATTCTTCTGTCTTCAGTGAGATCTTTGAATTGTTACTGTGACTCAGGAATGATAGATAAGGTGGCAAACAAAAGCAGTGAAGATGAGTGTGGACCTCATTGAAGGTAATCAGATCTCCTGTAAGAGCTCTCCCCGAAAAATCTGTTTTGCACCACCAGGTTGCAGGAGGCAAATCAAATCCCTAAACAGAAGAGAAAGGAAGATACAGCATTTTTGACAGGATGACATGCAGCAGACCTGGGGAAGATAGATAGCAGAAAAACACAGAACTTGGAGGAAAGGAAAAAAAAAATATCGGTGTTCTTAACCCAGATAATATTCCAGTGATGAGTAAAGTACTTCTGAAAAAGAAGCAGTTCAGATCCACCCAGGAGGGATGCTCAGACACATGTTCACCTGGTGAACAGAAGCAGGGATCCAGCTCCCCACCAGCCAGCAGCACTGCCAGGCAGGGAAGGCAGAAATCACAGGGCTCTAGAGAGCCAACTTCTGCCTCCATGCTTGCCCATAACCTATTAATCTGACAGAGATTCTGATTTAAGCCCAACTCTGCTGAGAGCAATCCTCCACTGGTCCACTGGCATCAGGAGCCAGAGACAACTATAGCTGCAGCATGGCACAGTATGAATTGTTAGAAGCTGTAACAAATAACAAAATCGGGAGATATAAATAAATGCAGTGATGGGGAATTAACACAGCTTTTCTAAAGACAAGTGGTGTCACAAAGATGTGTTGCACTTTGGTTTTAAATAATCAGTGTACATCAAGAAATTTCAGTGATTTTATACATCTACAATTTGAAAAAAGTCCCCAACAGGTTTGCTCACCAAAGAAAATAGGGTGACACAAAGTATTGGGGCTGTGAGCAGCCTGATATGTGTTCGACTGCACATTAAGTCTGAACTCCTGCACCAACACAGACAACTGCAAGTTGTTATTCTGGGCTTCTGAATGAGGCTGAGCATGATTATACACTCAATTCTCAAGCTGTCAAAGGCTTGATGCTTTTTGTCCAACTTGCTTTTGTTAGTTATTATCATTTCCCTAGAACACCACATCCCTGAGGTACAAACCCATGTGCAGCAGTGGTGTACAGGAGAATGAAAACCCAGAAGATGCCTACACTAGTATACCACACCTTCATTCTTTCACCCAAGACTTCCTGTGGCTGATTTCCAATTTCATTTTAAAAAAATCTCGCCCAGTGTTACATCTCCTCTTGCCCCTGAAAGGCTCATTTCACCATTTATTAATGTCTTTCAAAAAGTTTTCCAAGCAGATCATCTCCCTGCTCTCTACGATAAAACTTGTACTAATTTCTCTTCCCCAGTGATGTTTATTCCCTCAAATATTTGCAGAGCATTGCCAAGTCACCTTGCAATCACTGCTTGGAGCGTTCCTATCTCATCTGCAGCCTTTCTGCACACAGCCAGCCACTTCTCCCAGCCTCCTTTATCATTTGTCTTGCTCATTTTGTCAGTTAGTTTCTCTGACCTCCCCTTTCACTTGGTTTTATTAATTTTTCAGCACAGCCCTATGAAGTAAGGAGAGATTAGCAGCCTCCCTCCCTCCACACAATCAGTGTGGGACTAGGAGGAGCTGATTCCCTTGGCCACACGAGAAGGGCAGGTGCAAGGCAGCTCCTTCCACGGGAATGAAATGGTGCATTACAGCCCTCAGCAGCCCTTCACAGCCCCTGTGCTCACATCCAGGGAGCTGTTCGTGTCACTTCAGAGCCTGAGTAACCACTGAGGACATGGAAGGTTAGAATTCCTCCCAAAGCACTTCTCCCAGGGTGGGTTCAGCTGCACCCCTGGGGTGTGGACACTGGCCCAGGATGGAACACTAAACTCATTCCCTTCACTTCTTTGTTTTCTTCCCTATGTTCCTTGTGCTAGGTTGTTGCACTTCCCCACACACTTTTTCCTGAACAAAGGTATTATTTATGGTTGAGTGGAAGATAATGGAGTTTTCTGTCTGTGTGGGTATGGCATACCCACTGCAGTGATTTTCCATTTCATTCATATTCTCTGTAGCTTCCCTCCTAGTCCTGCAAGAAAATAAAACACATCTGTATGGATAGATACAGATATATCTGGATTTTTGACAGACCTGGATGTTGCTGGCCTATATAAGATTACATTCATCCCAATTTACCAGAGTACTGGTTACACATGCGTAGTGAGGAACTCTATTATCCTGTCTTTAATTTACTTTTAAGGAGTTCATCTCTCACAAAATCCATATCAGAGTCCCCTTTCTCAATTATTTTAGCCAGGGAGGGGAGAGGTCTTTATCTGATCTGATAATGGAGCTATTTGGCTCAGCCCAGCCATTAATCCATCTGACAGCTTTCCTATGAAAAAGCAGAATTTTCATCCTCCACTCCAATTTATTTCATCATCTGCACTTTCCTTCTCCCAACCCTGGTTGGTGGTAATAATGAAAACTGTCTAGAAAAATATATAAATATGGCACATGTGTATAAATACAGACAAAGCAGGTGGCACAGTTGTGAGAAGAAGGGAATTCTGCCTTTACAAGATTTTTTAACTCAAGCATTTACTTGCCTTACAGAAACTTAAACCAGCCACCATAATTCAAAGTATGCCAACACAAATTCCCATTTTTCTCAATAAACAAGTCGTTTATTTTGTTGTGTGTGGAGGCATTGTTTCCTTGGGGGGCAGGGGGAATGATTTTGTTTTATTCTTGTTTTATATTAGTCCCTCTTACAGCAGTTCTCTCATCTTAATAAAAAATGCTATACTGTAATTTCAAAGGAAGATTTACTCCTTGTGATAACACTCCAGGTCTCATGGAGCAAATCTGGAAAAGAAACAAGCCTGCAATATGGATGTTGAGCTCTCCTGTCTGACCTGCTGCTCTGCAATTATCCTTAGCTGATAAGGATAAGGCTTAGAGTTGGACAAGCAGAAATCTCCGTGGAGAAGGGGTTTTCTTGGTTGTTTTTCTTTTTAAGTAAGAAAAACTGATATATAAGGCAGCTGGCAAAATAGTTTACATTTTACCCTGTATTAGTAATTTCCACAAAGTACTTTTATTTTAAAATGCCAAAGTTGTTAAACGTTTAGCAAAAATGTATTTTAAATAGAAATTATCTTCTGAAATTAATTCCAAATTCTCTGTTTCTTTTCAAAACATTGGAAGCAGAAGATAATGTTTTTCAGGTTCAACATAGCATCTCATTTCCAAAGTTAGAATAATTCTACCAATAAATGTAGGTGACACTCAATCAAATACTCAGGTGCTCCTGCTGGCTGCAACTTGGTTCCTTGTTTTTACAGGTGGCAGTTCAGAAACTTTTCAAATGAGGTCAGGAGAGGAAAGGGAAAAAGGATTTTTCCCATAATGACACACGGAGAAAAGACAAGACAGAGTTTGGACTTTTCCTGCTTCTATATCTACATTTTAGCTCCAAAGTCACTTAAAGATCATTTCCATGCATGCAATTGAACACTTGCATTTTCATCAAGCTACTTTGATTTCTCAGTTGAAAATGAAAATATGAAAAGGGAAAGCATCTGAGCCATGCTGGAGTATCTCCCCTAGGTTTTGAGAATCCTCTGTTTTCTGGTTAGTTTCCTGATCCTGCTGTCACTCCAGATGATGAGAGCCCACCGTGCAGCAGATGAGTAAATGGCATAAACCAACCGTTCCTTGAGACACCCCAGTGGCCATGCCTGACTATTTAAATAAACCACTCCTTTCCATCTCCTGCCAAAGCACCACTGCTGCCACGGATACATTCCCACCTCGAATGTCAATACAGCTCCCAAGAGGAGAAGTGGCTCATGATACAAGCTCAGAAATAGAAATGCAACTATAACCTGCAAAACTTCCCAAACAGTCTGCATACTGGCACTGATGAATATGGTTTAGTCATTTTACATTTTCCAAGCCTATTTTTTGAGGCATCCTTTTCTGTTCTAAAAACAACAACAACAAAGCTACCATGGATTGCTTTTTTTTTAAAGATCGTCAACAACCACAATGTCTGTCTGCTCTCCACCACACTCTCAGCCTTTTGAACTGACAGTCTCTCAAGTCCTGCTGTGACTGAGCTGCCCTGAAAGTGTACCACAAAATCTGTGCTGCTTCCTACGCAGAACTTGAAGGCTCTACAGGTCTTGAAATGAGGATGGATTTGTATTTTATGAGAAAGGCTATATATCAATTTATCAGCAATTTCATAAAGGCAAACGTTTATGAAGATAAAAAATAAAGATATATTTTCAGTGATCTCTCGTAGGCCCAGCAAACACTCATAGCAAATTCTCGTCCCTTTCAGGTTCATCTGCCCATGTCTCACATATTATCTTTCCTCTGCACCCCTTTCTGGGAAAAGAACAATGGATGATGTGCAAAAAGAGACTTTCATTTGCTTATTTCTAAAAACACACTGCCTAAATGCATTTCAAACTGAAGGCAGCTCACAGAAATCATTGGTGGCATAAAAATGGAACTAAAAGGATTTACATGGCCTGGATAAATTTTAAACTACTTTAAACGTTTCCCTGAAGTAAATTTTCTTCCTTCCACAGAGCAGTATTGAAAGAGGGAGACAAGAAAAAACAATTTAATTAAGCATTCCAAGGAGTTTTCAGGACAAATTCTTAACTAGCTCTGAGATTTCCTACTTGCAACCCAACTACTTGTCTGATTAAGCTTCTTTGGGTAAACATGCTTACTTTTATGTAAAATCTGTTTAAATCAAAAGATGAAAATTTGCCTTAACAATTCTTTTACAGCAGGACATGCTTCTTGCAGTACCTGTTTGTATCTTCTTGGCTTTGGCAGGATATGTTTTCTAAGAACTGAGCCTTGCACACCCTGCTCAGCAAAAGGATCAGGTAAAAGAATGAAATGAAGATTTCTGAGAAAATGTCAGTCTGGCAATGACTGATACAGTCAGAAAAATGCTCATTTTGTTCTTAATTTTGAGATGAATTTTAAATTATTGATCACTGCTCCCATCTTGAAAGCTGAAATCAAATACAGTATCTGACTGACCACTTAAATCTTGCACTTAACCTGCCATTCTCAGACAAGTTTTTAAGGTTTTGGGGTGTGGGGTTTTTTTAAAAATCTTTTTTAGAGTTTTGATTTATGAAAATTAAGGGTGAGTTAGATTTGAGGAGTGGAAAAATATCAATGCTTCTCAGTATTTAAATTATTTCTTGATCAGGTCTGTTACAACAGACTTATACTTAACATACCTGACTTCTGAAACCCCAGAATTCCCCAAAGTTCTCACATGATGATGCAAAGTCGCTTGTATTCCATGTGATTATTTACATGCGCGACAGACGACTTATCTGCTTTCCCAGGCACTCCATTAAAATTGCTTTATTCCCAATCTTTGGAAAGCCGAATGAACAGAACAATGGTAGGTGTGACCCTTGCCCATCACCAAAACCAAGTCCTGAATTAGCAGTGCCTGGTAGTCCTGCCAGACCCCATGTCCTTGCAGGTAATTGTGATTGATCTGGTGCAAACCATCAGAAAGAGCAGATGGCACCCATTTCTCCCCAGCCTGATCAGAAGGACATTGGCAGGGCAGCACAGGACTTGCTGCTGCACCCATTAATCAGCTGTGAGTCCACATTCTGCAGTCACACCCTGGGCACAGAGCTGTGTCGTCCTTCGGAGCCTGAATTGCCAGAACCAACAAACTCCTCTGCAGAGAGCAGAGCAAACAAGAACATTGAAAACAAAGTGAGGAAGGCTCAGATGAGCTGTCTGGTGCGTAGGGATGATCCAGGCAAAGGGCAGGCAAGCATAGCTGTCAGGCAGCCATGAAACCAAAGCAGGGATAACCCTTCTGCTTTCATCAGTCTAAGCAAATACTTTTACAGGTGGGAAAAGAAAGCCATTATCCCTCCATAACAGGCATTTCATCTACCAGCAGCATTAATTTTTTCTTTCATAGTCCCCCAACTGCTCCGCAGTCCTGAGGGAATAAAAACAAACAACAAAACCCTAACTACATAAATGCCAAAGTATTTGCAAGGCAAATATTTTAAAAGCAATTTAGATGTTCAGAAACGTAAGTCTGTATGCAAATGAAAGAGTCATAAACATTAATGGACTTTAAATGTGTTAGTTATTTATAAAACACTTCCTCTTGACACAGTTACCACTTTCTTGCAAAACTTTGTTCATCAGGCACCTACACCCTGCAACAAATACTCTTTCTTACTCCTATACACTTCCCTCAAATTAAAGATAGCATTATCTGTTACATAAATAGATTGCATGACAAACAGGGATTGCAACTAATAGTGCATAACAGATTTTGCCTTTTATCGCTAAAGTATATCCCTAGTTTAGAGAAGAAAAATTAACAAAGTGACAAAGGTTGTGCTGGTGCCAAAGCCAGACTGTCCTGCTCACGTTGCATCTCCACAAGGGCCAGAACAATGGTGAGCTTTCCAAGCTCATGGTACACTCCATTTTCTTTGCACTCTGTGGCCTGGACTCTGCAGCACTAAACTCATATCCAACATAAATGCTGCACCATCTAGTACAACTGCCTGCAAGTTGTGTCTAGTATAAAACCTAAAAGTGGGATTTTTTTTTCCCAGTCTGAAAATTCTTTTTGCTTCTTGGAAATTATTTCCTTCAAAAATCATAACCACCTCAAGGGGACTTTCCAGTAGGTACCACATTTTTGAGCTGCCGTATTACTCATGCTTCCTTTTTGCCTCCCCCCTCACACTGTCTCCCCTTTCCATATCACGCATCATCAAATTTACAGTATGGATACCATTTAAGGCACCAAATTATTGCTGAAGGTGAACAGGACGTGAAAGTCAAGTACCACGCTCTGCCTGCCTTTTGGGATTCCTCACATATCGCATTCTGTATTTTACTCATCAAAATGTCATGCCCAAAAAGTTACATGGCCTGAAGAACAGGGGAAACTACAGAAAGGAGAGGGGAAGAAAAGGCTTGACCCCTGTGCTACTGCTCATGTTTGCCTATAAAAAAATCAGAGAAATAGTCTCGAGTCTGACAGCAATCACAGCCATCTAGACAGTGTCTAACGCATGAATAATGCGTTGTCAGCTCAAAAAAAAGCCCAAACTTGCTTGTCTCCGAAGGCCATTTTACAGCTGGCATATATATCTGACATGAGGGAAAGAGAGATTGCATCATCTCAGATATATGACACTCGCTGGGTATGCAGCTGCTTGCTGGAGTGACTTCCATGATACACATGTCACTTCTGCAGAAAATTGATGGCAGCCAGAATTGTCATTTCTCTAATTCATTCTTCCCAGTCACTTTGTCCTCCTGGTTCCAATGTGCTTTGTAGACTGAGATTCAACACATCTATTGATTTTCTTAGTGCATAAAGGTGAAAATATTTTTAAAGATTCTGACTGAACTGGGTCCACAATATCATAGTACTGTGATTTTTTCCCATTTCAATAAAGTGAATTAAAGTTGAGGAAAGAAAGATGGAGACATGTAAACTTTAGAGACAAAAGCCTGGTTTTGATCAAATAAAGTACCTTTGAGAATAGTAGGTCCTGTTAACATGCAGTTTAATACTACTTGGTTATAGCAGGATTTTGTTTGTTCTTGCCTTTAAACAGAACTATAAGCCAGTCTGTGCATACAGATTTGTCTTCAGGGTGCTTGGGAGTAGTTAAAGTTTCCAACTATGCCCAAATATAATCCTTATAACTCATAATAATTCTTAAATCTTTACAAAATAAAGGGTTTTTTTCACAGGGTTATAGACAATTTGGGTCAGTATAGCCCATTCTGGGCTGTGAACATGTCAGAATATCTCCTGTGATTGCTTTCATATGGAGTGGCACTCTGTGCCTACCAGGGAAATGCAGCTGCTTAGTAATTTCTGTCTTTTCACTGGCCACCCCTGGTAATTACCCAATATATCTGATTGATTTAAGCTTGGTATGTAGAAAAAAGCCCCAACAAAACAAAGGGGAAAACAACAACTGCAAAAACCACATGTACAAAGCTTTCTCCCTTTTTTGTGCTTCTCTGCTAGATCAGTGGAGCTTTGCTATTGTGTTTACAACATTGCTGACACTTCTGTGGCACAAAACACATTTTGCAGAACCCAACTTTTGTGTTTCTGACTTCCTTGCAGGAGAAGGCAGCAGCGCAGGCAGGATGAGGAGAGGAGAGCTGGGCTGCTGCCTCCTCTGAAACGCAAGAGGAGAGTCTGTGGCACTCTGTCCTGGCAATAGCAGCAGTGTGGGGAGGCAGCAGGGACGGACTGCAGAGTGCCACACATTTAGCTCTGCAACTCTCCACAGGCTGAGATGAACCTCAGAGTAGCAGCTCTGCCCACAGGGGTGCCTTGTCAAGTCAAATCAGCACAGGGCTCTGGGCTGTACCTCCACCAGTTATGTAAAACAGTCCGTAAGACCTCCTGGCCAGAGCCCCAGAATGAGAGCTGGATTCAGAGAGCCGAGCACAGGTCCATTTCCTCAAATACTGGGGGGGAAGAGATGTAGTGCATCCTTCTGATCCAGCTCTCCCCAGGTCAGTGCCAAATGAAACCCTCCTCTTTGCTGCATGCTAATAGGGAAAGCACAGGATATAAATTGCCAGTGTGATAAAAAGGATGTCCTTTTCACTCTTTTCTTCCCATTTTTCTTCCTGTGCTTGCCCCAGAGTGCAAGTCCTGCTTTCCTTTCCATGACAGTTACATCTGTCACACCTGTCACATCTTGCATTTATTCCCACCAGATGCAAAAGCTAAAACAGGTGCTACAGATGCTTCCTTGATTAGTGCAATGTGTTGATATTACTTCTTGATATTTCACAATGGAAAGAGAGAGGATGAAAGATAAGAAGAGAAAGGGAGAACAGTGGCAGCATTAGATGAGATAAATGGCTTTAGAGTACTTTGTTCTGCTATGATGGCTTCCAGCAGACATGCCCAGCAAGGTAAAAGAGGCATTTTTTCAAACAGATGGTCTCAAAGTCTTTACAGCATTAGAGCTCAGAGTAGCAGCATAGCTCACTGCCACACGCTGGGGAGGAACTGTGCCATGAAGGAGACACACTCAATTTACCTGCCTGCCTTAACTGCAGCTGAACGCCTGCTCTGCTCTGCTGAGGTGGTAAACTGCATCTTAGTAAAAGGCAGCTGCTAGAGGGACACAGCTGAGAGCATGGGCAAGAAATAAAAGCTGTTTGTTAAGGCAATGAGTTTGCATTCTGAGGACAGAGGAACAAACCACGTAATCTCTGTGACAAGGTTTATGCCACAGCACAGCTTGTGGACAGTGTGCCATCAGATCCAGCCTTCTCTTCCTGCAAATACCAGGTAGGTAGTCAGCACATCATGGAAACTTTAATGCACATTGCAGAAAGCTGGTTACATCCAAAGTTCTGCAAACAGTGTATTGGTTTTGTGCTGCTGCCATACAGAGCCAGGCTGCCAGGCACTTTTGGGGACATATATTGCATTCACTGGAGAGAAGCCTTTAGTCATCACAGGAGACTCATTTCCAGCTGTCTAGACAGACTAACTCTGAATTTGCAGCTTGCTGTAGTCTGTCTGCTTCTCAAAAGATGGAGTAAATACAGCCCAGGTTTCTGTTCCCTGTATGTAAAATGGAGATAACAAATTATAACACTATCTTTGCCTTTCTCCTTCTTGGCTACTAAATTTGTAGTGCTTTAGGAAGAAAAAGAAATGTCTCATCAAAATGGGGTTTTGTTATAAATGGCCAGCTGGACCCCAGACCATTCAGGTTCCTTTATGTAGAAGCAGGAATCAGTGCATCAGTTGGATATGGTTTGGGTTGGTGCAGAGCATCGTGAGACTCCCAAGCACCAGCCCTCAAGGTGATTCAGCCTTAAAGGGCAGCTGAGCCATGAGAACAAATACAGTCACCCTCTGAACTTCTGGGTGAAGGCTTATCCCTTGGCAGCTGGGGCTGGCTGACATGCCCTGCACAGGGCACAGGTCTGTGAGCATCATCTGCCAGCAGACCAGAGGACACTGTGGTTCCATAAAAGCCTCATTAGGAACTTCAGCCCAGCATCCCATTTTTCTCCAGGCGTCTCACTGCTGTGATGTCCCAAAGTCATGACATTCAGCATTCTGACTCTTCTAGCTTTGCACCCTGAGGCCCTGCAGGCTAGGACAGTAATTAAACTCTTTCCTGCTCAAAAACAGACAGACACCCACTTGCAACAAGAGAGATTCATCACAAGGTGCTAGAAACTCACAGATGACTGTGCCTTCAGATGAATTGAGGATGCTGAGCACAGGCAAACATGAGGTGGCTCACTCATTTCCCACGGTGCCTTGGACCAAACAGGCAGACTGCAACCCCTGCCCCCTGCACTAATGAGTCTCTAATACTTTAGCAGGCTTTGCTATCCAAAGGTTTATTTTGTTTAAAGAAGAGGCTGTACCTCTGTACCACTGCATCAGAAATGAGCCTTCAAATCAGGTTCACCCTGGGCCATGAAAACAGAAAAAAAATTTTCTCTGAAATTTGCCTAAATTGGCGTGTTATTTTCCAACTGCTGTCCCCTACATGAGCGGAGCTGGCAGATTTATGCGTTCAGTATGTATTCGCTTAAACTACTCCTACCTAATGATAAAGGAAAATATTAATTCATAAATAACCCTAGGCAGTGGCAGGCCTGAAATGTATACATTACTCACTTATATCTGTGTCCAGCAAGCTGAAAAATGACAGAGTGCTCCAGCAGTGCAACCAGGCAAAGCATAAAGTGTTCAGCAGAGCACAATGAGAGCCACGCTGTGCTCCTCGCACAGGCTAAGCTGGCAGGTCCTGCTTCCACTCCTGTTGCAGATTAACCTGGCTGCGTGAGCTGCCCTGCCTGAGTCAGCAAAGCAGAAGGTGAAACGGAGCCTTCAGCCACCCCTGGGTGTGTGGGGCTGCCACAGAGAGCCTGGCAGATTATGGCCCCTGGATCTTCCAGCCCACCCACCACCTCAGATACTTCCCCTGCTCTTCTGCTGCAGGAGACAGAATGGACATGCAGACACTTTAAGAGCTTGATTTTTCTTATTCTTCCTTATGAAGGTAAATCCCAGAGCTGCTGGGCTGGGCCATTTCCAAGTTTTGTAGTCAGGGATTTCCACAGAAAGAGCTGACAATGCAAATGGCTCCAGCAAAGGGTTCTTTCATGACCCTAGTGACCTTTTTATTTTGAGCAGATAGCAGCTTTTATCTCTTTGCACCATTTGGTTATCATATTTTCAAATCGCTGAGCGAACCTCTGATGCTGCTACCCGGGGAGAACATGCATGAGCAATTCTTTCATCTGGATCTGTCAAACACGTCCTTGCTGAGGCACAGCACCCCAGCTATCCCAGGCTCGGGCACTCGCAGTAAGCACATCTCTCTCTCACTGCAGCACCTCCTCTTACTCCATTACTGAACAAGTAGAACACTTTTCCTGATAAAAATATGTTACACTTCAGCTGTGTTTCAATCACCACAGATTAATGCATCTGCTAACCTCAGTCGTGTTAATCTATTTTCTTCTTATTGAGTCCATCCTCATTTCAGCTCCAGCCTGGCATAGGTGAGAGTCTGAGAGAGAAAAGTTAGCAAGGATCCTTTCTCTTACCTCACTCCTATTCAAAGTAATTCCTTAAAAGAGATCAGCCTAGCAATTATTAGAGGTCATAACCTCTTCCTTAATTACCTACATAAAAATCAAAGCTCTGCAAAACACAGGAAGACTATGAATAATCTACCTCATGTTTTCCAGACACGTTTGACTAATTATTAGTATTTTAAAATGTGATTACACATGAATAATACAGAGAAAATTCCTTTGCATTTTTTTATTTCCTCTATACAGTACATGGGCAAGCCTCCACTAACCAGCTATTCCCCTCAGCAGCCCATTATTTCTGAATTTTCGGTACTTTCATCCTGTAAACTCCGGAGCAGTGTGACCAAGGAGACAATCAGCTTAAAGGTATTTGGATGCTAATGATCTACAGATGTGCTGTTCAATAGGCTGAGAGTGATAGTGCCTTTAACTCTACTTTCACTTACTCTGCAGTGAATACCAGAGCTGGGAAACGGCAAGGAAAAAGACAGAAATAGGACGTAGTGTACACTAATCTCTGGCATCAATGGTTTGTATTTCTCTCTTCCAGGCAAAAGAGCAGAGTGCCTAGATCCAGGGTTTGAATCCTAAATGAAAGATTAATGGCCCTGCTCTGGTATTTCTCTGAGGTAACAGCCTCCCATCAGTGCCTCCAATTTTTACACAGTAGCACTAAACATATGTTCTCATGTAGCCTAATCTCAGGATTACCCTGGCAGAGGGATGAATAAACAAAGGAAAACGAATAGCATGCCCAAAGGGTGTGCGGTGGCCAGGAGCCTGCCCGGGCTGACGGAGACTGGCCAAAGGCGCTGAGCACAGGCTGTGTGAGCAGGGGAGCCAGCAGCCCTGCAGGTCCTGCGTGGGCAGCGCTGCGCCAGCTGCCACCCAGTGAGCCCGTGGAGAAGCAAACGTGTGAAGGGAGAGGTGGGGATCAAAATAAACAATAGTTCTGTATCATAAAAGACTCCTCAGACTCGCCTGCATGATCAACATTCAGCTGTGAAAATTTCACCAGAAATCTTCCAAGAGATACATCTTGGAATAAGACAAGGTATTTAGGATTTAGTTAAGTTCACATAAGGGTACAGCAGGTACTTCAAGTGGTAGGAAAATATTTAACAAAATAATGACAGGGTTCTATTCGTTATTTCAGCCTGGATTTTGAGACATGCTGTCTTTTGCCATTCATGTATTTTTTTCTGACAGATCCTGTCAGCAGTGCAATTATTTGGGCTGGTGCTAGCGTGCAGCTTCTGGGGTGCCCCAGCACCCTAAGAAGATTGAGACTGTGGCAACTGTTACGCTTTCTGACCCTTCACAGACAGGAAAAGGGACTAAAGGCAGAGCCACACCACTGACCACAAACCTGCAGATTCTGCAGGTTTATCTTCTCATTCTCCTTGCCTGGCTGAGCGTGCCAACTCGAAACTGCTGCAAGCAACACTGCAAGCAAGTGAAACGTTGTTTGCAATTCATCTCTGACAAACACAAACATCATGTTACACCAGCGGAATCAAACTTTAATTTCACATTCAGATACCTATTAAACCAGCCAGCTGGTAATGTGCTTTGATGAGTTATTAACACTTTTGAGAAGACCAATCTTCTGTCAATAGCATCGATTTAGCAGTAATGGCTTTTTAAAGTATTACCTCTTTCCAAAGTAGCGTGCAGGGAATTTGTTTAGGTTGCAGAAAGCCAGGCAGGTAACGAGAACTGCACCACTGCTGCTACAGGATTTGTATTGTTCGGTGGCTCTCTGACACCTGCGTTTACTAATTGATAAGGATTTGAGACCACACCAAAGCGCTTGTCTCTCTCCAGTTCGCCAGGCAGCTAATAAATGTTTCCAGGATTCCATCCTTTCATTACCGAGTCAATTGAGGGGAAAATAGGTTTGCTCCTTGAGTCAAAACCTGCCTGGAGAATTGGAGGTGCCGTTTGCATCTCCTTAAAGATTGCATCCTCGTTGCATTTTTAAAAGAGAATGCAAATACCTCTTAGAGAAACTTCCCCAGCCCTTCATTTGCCTAAAGGTAGCAGAATGGGCTATACAGAACAATTCTGAGAGAAAACAGGACAAAGCCACTGTTCTGCTAGATTTGGGGGGGGGAGGGGGAGGGGGGGGGGGAGGGGAAATGCCCTTATAAAACTCCACAGAGAAACACCACATTTATGTAAGCTTGTATTTCTGGTAAAAAAAATAGAAAATTGCTTAAAAGCAAATAAAGAGGATTATCATATTTTCCTGTGACTAACGTTTGTTGCTTTTTCTTCCAAAATCTCCAATCATTTTGTTTGTTTCTCTTTGAACAAGTAGGTTTCTCCACAACTATACAGATGTAGCAACGTTTTGAGGTAATTTACACTTGTTGCAGATACCTGATTAATCTTAATGATTCAGTGTTTAGCCCTTTTGTCTTTGTTTATGCTCTCACATATTACTGATCTGGAGACAATCTGGTGTCTTCCATGCACGTGAAAGTATGATTCCATATTTACATGGTGAATTCTCTGAAAGCTTAAGTAGCTATTTACTCTGATCAGTAAAAAATACCCAGAATTTGGGGTTTCATGTTCAGGGACTGCAAAGCTGTTACTCTTCAGAATTCAGACTGAATGTTGTGTTACATCACTTGACCTGATCAGCTTTCCACCTAAGACTTAGTAAGGAATTGTCACAGTTGGATATTTATCCATAAGGAAAATATACTAAAAAAGCAAAAGAAAATACACTATTAAAGAAACTGTAAAGCATCAGTTGAGTGCTTTCATTTTCCTGTTTTTCTAATTTTCAAAATAAGAAGTTTTAGGGTTGCTGCTTTCTTTGTCGATGTTTTAACTTTGCAAAAGAAATCCCAGAGATTTCAGAAAAAATTGTAAATAAGCATGGCAAAGCATGCAGATTGTAAAGCAAAACTTATGTCCCTCTAGACTTCTGAGGGGAGGAAAAACATGGAAGACAAGGGTACTGATGTCTGAAACGGGGAAGCCAAAACAAAAGTGGATGAATTCGGATTTCACCGACCAGAACAAGGTTGAAAAAGAAGTAGAAAAACTTAAGAGAAATACAAAGAGCCCTGGGAAGCAGAAAGATGAAGCATGGAACTAGGATGATGTGCTTTGGCAGGCACCAGGAAGTAAATCAATGGGAAATTGTGAAAATGAGAGTGCTGCTGTTGAATCGGATTTTTGAACACTGACAGAGATTTCTTCTGGCATGGAGCAAGGGAATTACTAGGATCTTAATGAACAATTTTGGATATGCAAAACCAAACTTTTCCTATTAAAATAATCTTGGAGCCTTTTGAAGACTTCTGCTTTGAGTATATTTAAAGTTTGAGAACTTTGATCCTTTTTTTAAAGTCCTTCTCCCTGCTTCTTCTATCCATGAGGGAGAGGCAAAAAAGGTTTCATAAAAATGAAGGAGGCAGGTAGAAACAGAGGTTTTCCCATGGGATGTTATATCATTCATGCATTCCCATGAAAAACTTTTTCTTGATTATTTTTCCTCCTAAAAGTAGCAGTGGAAAAAAGATTTCAATGGAGATTGCAAATTAAACTGAGTGTAGTGTTTGAGAAAGTCTTTAATATTCCTGCAAGCTGGGACTTCTAACAAAGTTCTCAGTCAACAGTAGCACAGGCAAGATCTGGACTGTTTTCCTCCAGCTCTCCGAATTTGTCTTTACAGATCATCCTTGCCTCAGGCTGCTCTTCTTGGGTCACATCCAAAGCCTTTCCAAACAGAAAGGTCCTCTAAATCTAATTAGGTTTCTGAGGACACTCCAGGCAATTCAGGCTTGCTTTGTGACACCACCATCTCCTCCATCACTGCAGTAGGAGATGCTTTGTTGCAACGATTGCTGTGCAATTAATGCCAGACTGGTTTTGTGATATACACTGATAGGAAACAAAATGAAGTACTCACTCCTTTTCACTAGGGAATTCAGCCAGGACAACTTGTTTCCTAATGGATAAATGCCAAGGGCTGACAAAAGATGTGGATCGGAGTCAAGCATAAATTATTTCCATTGTTTGCTTTGCTGCCTCAGAGGGATGAGAAATCACCAAGAAACATCATTCTACCAAGCAGCCTATCTGCAAAAGCCAGGGCTGCACTTGAAGAAGCCCTGCTCCCAGGAGCTGGAGCTCTCAACAGCTGCTGGCACAGAAATATTGACACCAGCACACAGAAAGGTCCCCAAAACTTCTGCAAGGGAGATGAAACACCACGTAGGCATGCAGAGTCTTTCAGCACACAGTGAGCAGAAAGGAGCATATGAGGCAGCCAGGTTGAGGGAGCTCCGGTTTCTTCTGCTCCTGGAAATAAAGAGCCTTTTTATGGGTGAGGACTAGGCAGCAACCACCCAACCGATTCTCCTGTACACCCGGGAAGCCATCAGCACCCACCGAATCTGACTCACCTCACACCAAAAAAGTCCTAACTACACAGCTAGCCTGATCCATGCTTGGATACGTAAGTAGAGGCAGCCCAGCTACCACAGACACCAATTTACATTGCTACTCTTCTGCTGGTACTTTCCAAAGCTTCCATAGACAGACAGCAGTTGTGTGTTCTCAGCTACATTTTCCAAGCCTTCCACAACAGTTTCTCCCAAACATTTTAGCTGTATTAACTGCTGGTTTCCAAAATCCTATACTAGATGTCTCTCTTCTTCTCTGCCTTTTCATTTAAGGTTTCCAACACGGTACCTTTAATATTAAAATAAAACAGGTGAACAGCCCATACGTGTGCTACTTTCCTACATGGAAGCAACTCCAAAGATATTTAAATCCTAAATTCTAAGGAGAGGAGGAGAATTGCCCTCTGTTTGCCACAAAGCTGTTCAACCCAACAATCCCTGCAGCCTACAGAGAACAATGAGACATGTCTGCAATATTTCAGCCTGGAAAGCTTTCTGGTGGAGAAGAGGCTTTTTCCCTAGTTAACCTTCACAGAGAGAGTCAAACGACCAAAAAAAAGAGAACAAACCAAAAACCCATGCCTGAGGGCTCCCGTTGTTATTAGTCATATCCATCTCCTGCTGCTTTTCTATTCCCTCTCTCTAATAAAGCGGTACAATGCCTTCTGGCATGCCAGAGACCTCATGACTATAGGGAAATCTATTTTCTTGCTTCTTCCTGATAGAAAAGCCCTGTGTCCTGAGCAAAGATCCCCTCTCAAGCAGCAGAGCTACAAGCCCCCGCTTTCCCCAGCCACAGGAGCTGCCATAAAGCTGTAATTAGCACCCACTTGCACTAGAAAGGAGTAATCACACCCTGAGGCAAGAAGGGTGAAGGGTCTTGGCAGTGCTCTCGGACACGCCATTTGCTGTTATTCACGTTCCCCAAAAATACCTTTCGTATGAGTATGGTTTTTGTTTCAGTTTTTGCACCACTCAGCACTGTATCTGGCAAGTGAAACTCTTGTTTGCACTAGCAAGCAATTAGCAGAGGCTGGGTCATTAGGTAAGGATTCTTGGCAGGGTTTTTTTCCCTGTGTATATGTTTCACTCCTAAGCTAACTAGGCATCCATCAGCAATTACATCCAAAGCCAGACAACCCATCCAGGGTATACAGACTAATGAAAAAACGGAACTAAAACGCTTTCAGGGGTGTCTAAAAGGCAAATCTCCATGAGGAGAGAGAATTGAACTGACAGGATGAAAGGTGTTAATTGTGAGAACAGCCATCACAGGTTTTTGATAAAAGCCATAGTAACTTATTTTTACATACTTTCTCTCCAGTTTTGCATCTGGGAGTTCTCAGAAGGAAATATAGGGGCAGAGTGGAGATGATTCACTGATGGCTTCACTGACAGCAAGTGGAGAGTCAGTCCTTTCAGACATTTTTCCAGATAAAATTAGTTTGTTTCTACCTCTAGACTGTACACCAAGCTAACAGGTGGCCTCAGATTTTCTCTTTCCTACAGTCTGGACAATGTCCACCCAGTGAGGAAAGAACGTTTAAAAGTGTTGAATTGCCACTGACTCACTGGTGAGTGAAGGAGCTGGCATGAGGAGGAATGCTGATGTCAGGAAAGAGAGATGTCTCCAACAATTCAAAAGTGGTTTAATGCCAACAAAAACAATTGGTAATTTTCTCTAGCAGAGAATTATAAAAAGAAAATTATAATCCATGTGCATAAAGGCCTCTTATTCAACAAGGCACTTTATGTCCTTCTGCTCTCTGCTGGCTTCAATGCTGGAGGTAACTAAAGCAAACCCTAAACTGATGGCATGTGCCTGGAGAATAGTTTCACACACACAATGAAACCTACCCACATGTATATGTTTGAGCACACAGGAATTCATTTATAACATAAAACAAGTTTTGAAAGGATGTCAGGGTCCCATTGTGCAGGAAATGAAAACGTGTCATTGCTTAGGCTCCACTCCTCGTGTTATCTGTGCTTTATATCCTACCTAATCCTGCAGTGTCCACTCCCATGTGAGTGATGGCCACTAAAATGAGGCAAGAAACAAAAGTATCGGGCAGAGCCATGCAGGCAGCCTTTGTGCAGTTCCAGTTGCCAGGGAGATGCTGTCCACTCTGTGTCCAAATCCGAACAGCTGTCTCATTTGCAAACTGACCTGCAGGCAACAATGAGCATGCTGTGGCCATTGGTGAAAAAATGAGCAAAACCAGGGAAACGTAATTATAGACACCAATAAAACTGCAAAAATAACTCAACCCCCTCTCGCTGTTGAGCGGCTAGCTGAGGAATGACCAAGTTCTCAGACAAGGAAAGAGAGGAGAAGAGAAGAGCACTTTATTGTTTTGAATTCTATATATATAGAGACTACAGAGGTGCCCCAGATTGGTCAGCTCGAGACCTCCCCCTAGGCACAATTGGCTAAGCTCGAACTGACTCAATCCGGAGAAATTGTTTGCAAAACATCCAAACTTTATCTTGTTTATGAAATATAGCAAAATGTTCCCACGGGAAGAACCTGTGCTAGCCACAACCCCCCACCTTGTTGCTAAAACAAAATATTTGAGCTAGGAAGACACTTCTAATGTAAGCTAATGAAGGGCATGGTTCCTTTCCATGGGTGTTGAGAAGTGCAGTTACCATAATTTCTATTTTGTAACATTAAAAATGCACATCCAAAGATTGCCACAGCTCAGTGACTTTTTGGAGGAGACTTATCAAAATTAGGGCAGTGTTTGAGAGCGACATTGTGCAACAAGCTGCTGGACCTGTGCAGAAATAAGACTGAATTCCTGCCCAGGGTTCCTCTGTGACAAAACCAGGCAAGCCAGAGCTGCCACCACCCCTGAGCTGCTCATACAGGTTGTGGCTCTTCCTGCCTCTGCTCTTTTAGGATCACAGTTCTAAAGTCTAACAGGCACCAGTGCTGACTGCTTTTGCTGATGTTTAAGCTAAATATTGATGTCACTGGGAAGAGTCCGCCACATCTGATCTGTCTGCAATATTTAAGTAGTGAAGTGATAAAGTGATTTCAGAAACCGAATAAGTCACTGTACATGTGAAAGGCAGAATGTTTACGTACTAGAATTTAGTTGTCCCTGGTCATTTCAGGACTCAGTGTAAGATGGAAATACCACCTTGCAATGCCTACAAGCACTCCTAACAACATTTTTAAGCTAATGCTCCTTCTGTTTTCTGTCTTTTAGTCAAACAAGTCAATGCACTTGGCCTTAGACTCCTGCACCCTTTGCCTGACAGACATGCCAGCCTGATCCAGCCTGAGCTTCCTTCCTTCTTTGCCACCAATCAAATTAAAGCTCTTCTACCATTTCAGATATAAATATCTGAATGCACTGGGCAAGATTTCAAAATAATGCACGTGTTTCTGAAATTAAGATAACTAAGCATGTCCAAAAACAAAGAGCAAAAGTTATTTTGAAAATATCATTGCACCCTTCTGTGTAATGCTGATAATGTCTAAGCAAAATAAGCTCTTTCATATGGCATCCTTAAAACTGCACTCAGAATTGTCAGCTTAATTCTGTTTTCCCCCGACAGGTAATATGTTCTGACTGCAGCAAAGGAGTTTGGGAGGGAGCCTGCCAATTTCAGTGAAGCTAACAGAGAAATTTCAAAGACGAAAGAGGACATTTTGTTTCAGCTTTCTCAGGTTCTATTAGGTGGATTACTTTATGTGAGCACAGGCACACAAACTGAGCAAGTACACACAATGCATACTGGCAGCATGTGTTGGATTAATTTCACCATTACCAGAAAGAAATATTTGGATGAATTCACATATGTGTTTGCATACTCAAAAATCAGAATTTGTATAATAGATAATATAATATAGATACTACATAAATACATGTAACATATGTTTTCCCAAATTTCCAGCATTCCTTAACAGGATTGCACATTCTTTTATTTTTCCAGGTTTTCCTTTCCAATATATTCTTCAGAATTCCTTTATCATATATCACACTAAAACAAGAGTGATGTTTTCTGTACTACCCTACAATAAACAAATTGACTACATTTAACAAAGAGAAGTAACAATTTAAAAAAATAAAAAACAAAACTAAAGTCAAAAGAGATTTGAATTTCAAGATCCTTAGGGTATTATATAATGAACAGCCTGAGGGGAGATGTTTTTCAGATGATGGGAAAATATCTTGACTGGTTCCTTTACACTGAGATCCTGTTTTAAATTTATCTCTATCCTTAACAAACTGCATTTAAAGGGTCAAAAGCCAAGCAATTTACTAGCAAGTATTCCACCTTTCTATGCTTGCTTGCACTCCCAAACTGTATTCTTAATGGATTTGAATGTTATAAAGTATTACAGATGTACTAAAGAGGCTAACATCTTGGGGGGGTTCTGCTTTGGTTGGGTTTTTTGTGGGGGTTGCCTTTTTTTTTTTAAGCACTTCTCTCCTTCCGAAGGTCACTGCTTCAGTGGACTGAAACAACAAAATGGATTGTTAATACTATGTAATCCCAAAGAGTCTAAAAAAATCTCTTGACCCATGAAACTCACTGGTTTGTGAATCTGCAGCTTGGATGACAAGAGCAGAAGCAGAGGTGCAGGAGAGAGGAAAGGAGGCTGGAAAAATAGATGAAACAAGCAGGACTTTTCTGACGCTTTCTAGTACCAGAGCCTCTTGAGGTTCTCTGCATTTGGGTGTAACTGGGAATTTACTGCTTGGAATGATGTTTTCCGTTCCTGGTATCTCTCTTGGCCTGATTTGTTCTTTTAATTTAATATTGTTGCTGCTTTTAATATTAGCCAAAGCACTCCAGTTATTTCTGAAAAGAAGGCTAAGCTTTACCCATGAGTACATTTTGCTTTCAAAAGTACCTGCTGTCTCTCTGAAAAACTTTTCCTCTCCCACCAAACAGGGGAAAGGTTGGTGATCTCCACAAATCTTCATTTTTATTATTAATTAAGCAAAATGCTGTTTATAACAGCATAAGCCATTAGTAGCACCCTAGAGTGGTTTGGGTTGGCAGGACCCCACCAAGTGCATCTGTCTGTGTTACTATATTTAAACTGTTTCTGTCTGGCTAAATACAATACTATAAGCATACCTGGAAAACTTATGCTTTAAATTTATATTTACTCTTAAGAACCACATAGGTGAATCATTTCTGCCCTAGAAAAACTACTGCCAAGCAAAATAAGGGTAAAAAAATCTGGAAAGGTAGCAGTACAGGATAACATGCTTACATCTATTTCTGAAAGTCTTGCTGAAAATCAAGTTCAAATTGTTTCTCACATGTACAGTTCTGCACCCCTGTGAACAATGAGAAAAAAGAAAAAAACCTAAAAAAACTGTGGACTTGGGAAATGGGAATCGACTTTGCATTATGGCTGGATTTCACAAACTGTATGAAGCCCTCATGTCTCTTATCTCCTGGAAACTTGCTTTCAGTGTCTAGCACAAAGCAACCTGACTATGAGCTGTAGGTTCAAACAATAAATAACATTGCTCACATACTGATCACTACACTACATGATGTGGTACTAAAGGAAATATTACAGCATTTTTGACTGTGTGCTGACTGGACAATAGAGAACTGAGCTGCTGGGCAAGATGGTAATATTGTCGTTTAATGCCTTCCAGAATATTTGACTAAGTGGCAGCAGCAGCTGCTCTTCTCAGCTGAATAGAACATAATAGAACATACTAGGTCCACTAAGACCCCAAAGGTGGAGCTGTTCACATGCTGGACAGTGAACTGCTGTGTGACAGAGCAGGTCCATGTGTTGGTCAGTGGTGCTTTCTGCAGCACCAGAAACGTCCAGCAGAGACACAGCTCAGAGCAGAAGCTGCCTCAGTTCTCTGTCAGCCACCTACATGCTGGGATCTTTAACTGTTCTTCTAGAAAACAGTGTCTTGCTTTCCAGCTAAGCTTACACGAGAATCCAGAAAGGTCTGAACAGCAGAGGGTTTCTTTGAAAAGAAGAGAATCTGAAATAAATTAATACTGCATATTCAGAAACTTCTATGAAAAGAATTCCCAGTAAATAGGAGACTGTCACTGCAGGTGATAGACACAGTAATTGTGTAGAGTACATAAAATATTGACAACTCAAGACTGAAACTAACTGACTTCTGGCCTTGTCTGGGTCACTTTAAAGCTATTTCTCACTCACTTTTGACCACCCTCTGACAGTCAGAGGTTCCTGGCATGTCACACCTCTCTATCAAGAGCTGTCAACACAAAGCAGGGAGAGTGCTTTTAGGACTGTGAATTACAGGCTTTGGAAATTTCGCATTTACAACTAGCAAGATGCCACTGCAGAAAGCAAATAAAGCTTTTTGGGTTTCTTGCCCATGTTGAGGAGGCAAAGGACAACATCTCCTCTGGTGATATTCCAAATTGCTGTTTGATGAAGTTGTCAGATTGCACCAAGGAACCATTCTCTGCAAAGGCATGTTCTGGGGATTTCATCGCCTGCCTGTCACTCCACAGGACAGCGTGTTCCCACGTGTTTAGGTTTCTGTACAAATCGCTGGCTTATCTCAAAATGAATGCTCAGCTTGCTAGATTTAGGAGGCACAGAAAGCAAGAGTGCATCACTCCTGGTATTCCACCCATCTCTACCACACATGATGGGGAATGTGCTGAGTTTTTTTATTTGGATCAGAACTATTTCTTGCTAAACCCATTGCATTCTTCACAGGTCCTGTGCTTCAAAAGGTGAGGCAGAAAGGTGTAGCATGAAGGGAAGCAATTTCTCTCTTTGTTACTGCCAAATGCACACAGTGCATGTGTTTGCTGGATGACCTGTTCCTCAATGAACTGCTCTCCTACTCTGTATAATGGCCGGTAGGGTTTTGAGTGTGGCTTTGTTTTCACTCTTTTTAGACCTTGATTTGAAGAACTCTTCTTACATCGATGTATATCTAAGGCTCTGACGTACCAAGCTCTTTGTACTCCAGCACTCCCACTGTCTGCTCAGGCAGAGAAAAACAGACACACTCTGGGGGCAGCCTTGTGCCTGTGCCAGCAATAATGCACATTACAAAAAGGATATCTATGTTCCCAGGAGCAATACCTGCTTGTGACCAACAAAGCACAACAAAGCACAGTGGACCTGTGTTGGTCCACTCTTCCTGCTACATGTGATTCATTTCAGGCACCAGTCCAAGGCAGTCTACACCTCTAAGACAGTCAGACAGCATGAGACATCACATGAAAAGCTACACATGCATTCCTGGCTGCAAAGCTAAACCTTCCCATTTAAAGAAGCCAGGGAGTGCTATAAATAAGGAAAAATAGGCACAACTTCATTGAAAATATCTTCTGGAAACACTTTTTTTTTCAGGCCATTTGCTACTTTTCCCTTGCCTTTGACTTTGTGACCAGAATGGGTCAAACTCCTGGTATACCTGTTAAGACGAGGTGATGAGAAGCTGCTTACACACACAGGGAACTCAATTGACAAAAAACATTAAATACATTTGTGGGGTTTTGCCTCTGAGGACATTTTAATACCTCTACCACAACCTTATTCCTGTCTAAATCTCCTTAGAGCTTTCATTTTGTGTCAGACACCAAGAGGGCTCTTTTACAGTAGCCTCCAGACATATCTTTTGTTTCTTTAGAGTCCAACTAGAAAAACTTCACCCATACCATCTCAGTGAGGACCTCAACATTCTTCCAACAACAGCTTCTACAGACACACATTCATCTCCAGGAAGAAGGCAGGGTGACATTTGGGTTCTCCTGCTACATGGCTAAATAACTACTTTAATCCTGCAAAGCCACTTATATCCTTAATACACTGAATTATAGCACTTGCCCTTCACAGGCAGCCAAGCATGGAGCAGTGCTGGAGTGAATGTGCAGCAGCAATGGGCTGAGCACTCAGGAGCTCTGCCCTCCACCTCTGCACCCTCTGTGTCCCACCTGCCTTCGTGACCATTCCCAGGATCGCTTGCAGAGGACACTGTCTCATCAAGATAAAACAAAATGATGCTGTCACAGTAGCTGCGACAGTACACTGAGCTCTGCTGGCTGGAGACACAAATCAGTGTTTATTAAACAGGAAAAAGGACAACTTGGAGGAGAGAAAAGCTGTCAAGCACCTTGTAACTCACAGCAGAACGCCAATAAAAGCACTGTAAACATGACTTGATTGTGCTTTCTGAATAGCTCATTATGGTGTCGAAGCTGTGACAAATTTCATATGAATGTGAATTTAAGTGTTACATCTATTTAGCATCTGAAGAACCCTTCTTGTAAACTATTTTTTAGGATAGGGCATGGAACGTGATAAAAATATTCGGGGGTATTTAAGCTACTTGTGCTGGTGCTTTCACCTCAACAGTGTCTAGACTTACCCTGACCATGTAACCAGGATATCCTTATTCCTTTAAATAAATGGGGCTTTTTACATAAACTGTGCAAACAGCAGCCACCCTGTGTGTGGAGGACAAATCCCCTGCCTACCCCTAATGCTATTACATTACAATCCCCATATGGTGGGCTGGAAATTAGCGGGCTGGGAGACCAAACTGCTGTTTCTATCCTTTCACAAACTCAGCAGACTTTTACCTACTAGCGTAAGAAATTCTTAATAGAATAGCTTGATCTGGCTTTCTTTAGCTATATTGTGCAGCAAAGGGCTTTTACAGACTGACATGAAGAGTTTGGAGTGGTTCCCACAGATAAAACATAGGAAAGCTGGCTATGCTGGGATGTGGAGTACAGGATATATTTGTATATTATTAATGCTTTTTTATATGGCCTCTTTCTCCCTTTAAGATCAGTGATGGTGACCATTGTTTAGTCTGTCCACAAATACTATCAAAAATAAAGCATGTTAGAGCCATTTTAAGAGAAATTGTGGAGTGCAGATAAATGCTTTTGCAATTGTTTGATTTACCCTGTATCATTTCAGCCTGAATTTCTCTTCAGGAACAAATCTTTGTTTCTTTCAAAATCTTGATGTACAGCGGCACAAATTCTCCTCACTACTTCGTATTGATTATGGAACACCACTTATTGAGCTTAACACCTTTTCAGAGGCAGCTTTCTTTGCATCGATGGAACACCCTGCACAGCAGAGCTTTGCCAGTTACAGACATGAACAACTCACAGCAGCAACACTCCCCTTTCAGAATCTCTAGATGTACACATTATTGAAGCCAGGTCATCTTAGAACTGGCTGTAATGAGAACAGGCTCTGAAACGATGTGCAAGCTTGAAGAAGATAATTAATGTGTGAAATTTTGCCCTCCTCCCCCTGCCTTGTGAGGAGGTGGTTTGAAGGGGATTTTGATGCTTTGAAAAACTGGAAAAAATTGTGAGCAAATTATTTTTATAATACTGTAACAGAGGTGTGTGCCAAGAAAAAAATGGCTTTTTGTCTTACCACATCCTCCTCACTCCCAATTTTAATTACCACAGTTTGGCACCTGATCCTGCACAGAACCATATAAAAGCCACACAGGCCAGCTCTTTCTAGACAGAGATAAAAGAGAGGGAGGGAGAAATTAATTAAATCCTTTTCAAATCTTTTCAGTGAGTTTCTTCCTAAAGTCACTGTTCTGGTTTCTGCATAGCTAGTACAATGACATATGGTCATAAATAACAAACCGGTCCTGCCTCCTCCTGTTGTCTCTCTTTTTCCACCCTCTGCAGAATCAAAACAAAACAGGCTTATGAATCTGGTATTGTAAGCAAGCCAGTCAGGATCCAGAGCAAACAGGCAGCTGAGCATGTTTTCAATCCACAGCATAGCATAGAGCTTTTAAATGAGCTGGTTTATTCAGTCTTGCAGGTCCCTCCTACCAGGGGCTGATTACTGATTACATTTCAGGCACAGAATGGTGAAATATAGTTACCAAACTAAACTAAAACTAACCAAAATCAAATTTGGTAACCACAGCTACCAAAACATAGTTTCTCATTTTTTATGATGGCAATATTGTGAATCTCCTCCCCTCTCAAAAGGAGTGTGTCAGTCCAGAGATCAACATTTTTGGATTGTTTACTGCCCGTTTGCTGATTTTTCATACACAGAATAGAGTATAGAGCACAGACTACTGGAAGAAGTTTTTTCTCTGGAAAAAAATAAGAGAAAAATTCACAATTTAAGTTCCTTTTTACTAATTTAACCCGAGATGCTCAGGAGAACCTGTAATCCCATTAAAAAAAGTAAAGCCTTTTCTTTCATATCTCCTTTGCTAATGACACTGGGAAGCTTCTGAGGGAAACTATAAATGAATAATTTTTTAGCTTGTCAAACTTCCATTCTCTTTATTAAAAATGATGATGAACTTCTGTATGTGATTACTTCAGCTGCAAACAGCCTGGCTGTGTTTGCAAGGCAGAAGCTGCCTGAGCACTGAGCAGAGCTATCAGTGCTAGGATTGGGCTACAGAGTGGTCTCCAGGAATAATCCTGCAGAACACACAGAGCCACAGATGCTCTCTGCATCAGAACTAATCAAAATGCAGACCTTCAGCTCCCCAGAAAATCCTAACATTTTGAAATGTGGTTTGGCTTCAAAACAGAATGAAAATACACAAACAAACTGCTACATACTATTTCCAAATTATTTTGTTTGGATGTGTTAAACTGTCCAGCTTCAATAACATGAAAATATTGAGCCAGGAATCCAGTTTATACTACAACCCAAGAGACAAATCCCCTGCTTTTTCAGTTAGGATCACAGAAATGTTTTGCTTCAAAACAGGCCATGACATTTGACTAATCACTTTTTAAAGAGCCTTTTAATCATTTAGTAAGTCCTTCATAAAAATTTTGCTGGTGACACTTTCCATGTAAACAAGAGTTTCATAAGAATTAATCAGTTTTCAGCTATCAATCACTGAATATAAGAAACTTGAGGAAGTGTGAAAGGCTTTTAAGGATCCAAGAGATACAGAGATTAGTTCCACCATTAACAACAAGAACCTATATTAGATCCCAAATAACAGCAGCAGAAGCAGTACATGCTTTTCTTTAGGGTATTAGGTTCTCCATCAGTGTGGAGAAATTCAATGCAAGAGCTTTAAAAATTACTTAGAAAACACCAGGAATTCCTTAGAAAGCATTAGGGAGGAAGGTCTCCCATACAGCCACCCTGGAGGTATTTGCAAGGGAAGATGATTTGTCCCACCTACCCTTTTACCTCCTACACAGCCTTTCAGTAGTTGCAGTGTCAGTGATGAACAGACCCCAAAGGAACAAAATCAATGTTAAGCCCAGTTTTGTATTTTGCCAAGTCAGTCTGGACCCACAAAAAAGAGCTGAGGTGTTCCAAGACACTGAGGAAGCTATTTTGATTCCACAAAAATGCCCAGAGTGCTTATTAAGAAGAGAATAAATATTGTCTAAGCATTTTGGATGAAGAAACAGGGGTTTCTGTTAGCCCTCAAAACGTTCTATTGTGTTCACATTTGACCCTGCCTCAGGCTTCCTGAGTTCTCTAACTTAGCCCAGCTAAGGAAGGCTCTTCGTTTTGACAGAGATTTCAATTAGTCAGATATCCACAGCTAAACTAACAACATGGCTGAGAAATAAATCCCAATTGTGCTGGAGAGTGTTTTCTTTGTTTTTATTTTATTTTTGTGTGTGATAATAGATACCTAGGTTGCTAGAAAGTACCTTTATAAATTGAACTGCACTATTTAAGTTAGTTATATTATGTGGAAGGACACTATATGTGGCACCAGGAGGATGACAGAAAGAAGGAAGCACAAAAGAATCCTGTTCTTCATTTCATTATAAGTCTTCCAAATTGAAAAGGAAAAAAAAAAAGGAAATCAATACAGAGAACAAGCCCTGGATGCTGGGAGAACATGTTTTATTACTCACAAAATAGTGTTTCCACCAAGACACCCAGCAGATTTGGAAAGAGAACATGAACTCTGTGCCAGTCTGGCTAGAGCCCACAGCCAAATTTGAAGCCTCTGATGCAGAATAAGCAGGATCTAATAAGCCAATGCTCCTGTTCAAGCTCTCTGCACATGTTTGAAATATTTCATTCTTACTGCCACACTTGGCAAAATCAGCCTCTAAAGAAGGGAGACAGAAGAGAAAGAAACTGAGGAGTAATGTGAAAGAGCTTCTTGGAAATAACCACACCAAACCATGGCTCTCCAGAGCATGACTTGTCTGCAGCACAAACACCATAAACATGCATGGATGTTATCCCTTCCCACATGAGATTCAATATGCAACACAGCAAAGTTCCCAAGCTCGGCTGAGATGGAGACATGGGAAACCAAATGCTTGAAGTTCACTCAAGGTGGTAAATCCAGGCGAAAGGGAAAGAGGAGGCTCCAGGAAGCCAGTGCTTCCTTAAATGAATGAGAGGCAGACAGCAGGGTGAATTAGCTTTTCCACCTTGCCCCTAACACTCCCAGCCAGCTAAACTGACTACAAGCAGCAAAAAGACACCATCACAGCAGAATGTCACCTTGAACCCCACATAATCCTTTCAAGGTATTTCTACGAGATTTAGCTAAATATTGCTGAAAAAACTGCCAGGTAAAATGACAAGGACAATTCATCACTGGACTCTGCAGCACTGGTAACATCAGAGCTCTGTCACCATACAAATACACCAGGATTTTCCTACAAGATTAGCAGAGGCAGAAAACCAAAGAAAATGTGGAATCCTCCTTGCTTTACAGAGCAGAGCAGATATTTCTTTTTAAGACATCACCCCTCATTCCTTACTGTTTTGAATCAAATCTGTTGCTCATCTTCTTTAGGGTTTTTTCAGCATTATGTTTATACATAGAAAAGGGGAAAATTTCCTTTAGTGAGTCTAAAGAAGTGAGACACTCTTGCAAATGGACATGTTTGGACTGGCTTCAATAGAGCTTCACCAGTTTTTACCAGCACAACATTTGGTCCTCTCTATTGAATATTATTATGGAGGGCAAATATTGAGCATGCAAACAGCACAACAAAACATACAAATAACTTCTAAATTGTTAATTATCTCAGATTTCTCTTTTAATTAACAGGGTTTAATCACCTGCCCAGTTATAGAAAAGCTGCAGCTTCTAGGTTGTTGAGTAAAATGCAGGTGGCATGCAAAATTATAAAGTGCCTTCTAGAGTGACCACTGATCCATAGTCAAGGAAATGCTGTTTCTTTTGAAGTTAAAATTGTGTTTCAGGTGACCAAAAAAAAAAAAAAAAAATTGGAATGCATGTGACAAAAATCAGAAACAACATGAATCTGTTGGGAGTGGGGGACTGTTGATCATTTGCCTCTAGCTAGGTGCTCCTCTGTATGAGGAACTTGCTGGAGTTGATTATTAACTGCATTTGATAGTTTTCCCAATACATATATCTATACCCACAGATACATGCCCAATCACAATTCTTACTAAGCTTTGATCAGGAGTTTTCTAACAGATATTGGTAATGAAAACTAAGTGTGTCTTATCCAAAAAAATATTTTCACCAATATCATGACATTTGATCTGAGTCAGCACCAATGAAATAGAAAAATTTCATCTAATGTACAAAAGTTGTGGTTTGGCTCATGCTGGCTCCCATGGAATTAAAAAAAACCCATTTCATTATCTTAGGAAGAGACAGCTTATTGCTCATGCTTCACCCCAGCATAAACATAAGCTACCTAAAGTACTGAAGCTGTTTACAAGCACCAGTCCACATTTTCATGCTTACATAATAGCTCAGGCAAATTCACAGTGATAACTTGAAAAAACAACTGTCTAATGCACATAGCTGAATGGAGATGCAACCTGCAGCTAAAATAATTTTGTCTCTCTATTTGAATACGGACAGGATGGAAAAGGAAAGGGCTGAAGAGCTGAGGAAGTTGTTATAAATCACATTTGTGAATTCATTTAGACAAACTTCTATTTATTCTAGATGAAAGATTTCATCCTGTGTTTTTGAGCTATCTTCCACATAGAAGAGCTACAACCCTAAAGCTTTATGATGGAAAAGACCTCAAACATCAGTTGGCTCATTGTTACCAGTTAGTTGCCATTAGCATTTTGTTTGGCTTGGAAAGAAAGCAGGCTCTGTCTAGAGATAATGCCCCAACACCTGAGCTGAAGGCTACAATGACTGACACAGCTCAGTTGCCCTCTTAAAGCAAGAAAAGAAGCACACTCGAAATATGAGGCATCTGTTCCTAATCTAAATGTTTTGCTTTACACTATAATTAGGTTTGTGAATGCCTAGCTTGAGATTTGGGTACAGATTGAATACTTTAGAACTAGCATATTTGGAAATGTAAGCAATTATTAAAAGTCAAGCAGATGTCTGTTCAGCCCTCTTCCATTTGCACTGCAAACACATTGTCTGCTCACACAAATACAGGCCCTGCAGACCAAGAATTTTAAGAGCTACATAGGGGACGGCTGTGTTCTGAGAAAACAGCACCAAAAAAATCCCTGTTCTGGTTATAAAAACACGCCCCAGCACTTCTGGCTTTGGGGTCCCTATGAATCAGCCACGGGAGAAAGTCAGGAAGGACTGAGAGGCCCTTGAAGCTGTTTGCCTGATCTCTTCCTGGAGAAGTTAATGACAGAAGTTCTGCAAGCTGAGCCTGAACGAAGCGGGCATCTGCTTTGCCAAACCTGCCAGCACACTGCCAGAGCTGAAGAGAGCTGAGCTCTGTCATCTGGGGCCAGGGGAGCAACTGGTCTTGAATTTAAACACTACCAGTGTTTTAGGACAGGCTAAGCAATAAGCTGTTGTTATTATGCTGGAATCACAACAGCATTTCAGTGTAATATTTATCTGCAATGATCATAACTGTTCCTCATATACAATAGCTACAACATTTTAAAAAGGAGTCTTTATGATGGTTTCATCCCAGCCCAGCAAACGTATGAATCCCTCCCCTATTATCTTTCAAAGCATTATAGATTATGGGGTCCTTTATGGAAAGCACTTAAAACAATGATGGTTGCATGTAAATTATAGAAATTTCCATCTTTTCCATATTAAAACTACTTAGATTTCATAAGAAATGCAGGTCTACTACCATTTTCTTTTGACAGGGGGAATAATCATATTTGGAAGATATCAGCATATATTCCTTGAGACAGATCCATAATAGTTCAGCTGTGGACTGACAGATTCCTCTAAGTGATGTGGGCATGACAAGCCAGTTTATAATATACATTAGCTCTCTCATTGCATCTGTTTATCATCTGTGTTGCTTTCTATTTATGAAGTTTCTGTAAGGATATTTCTGTTCTCTAAAAATCATTACCAGTACCCACAGCCTTGTGGGAGACCCTCCTATAAACAGCAACAAAATAAACAAACCAGAGTGTATGGAAGACAATATACAAGAAAACGTGCTGTCAGGTGCCAAACGGCTATTGAAAACAAGCATGGGGATAACATCACTTCAAAAATCATGATGCAGGAGAAGACAGAATATTTTAACATAAGAAAATGTCTAAAAAACCCCAAAACTTCCCGACTTAAACAAGCTGGTGCTAGCTGGACATTGATAGCTGTATCCTGACTTCAGACAGGATTTGAAAACAAATCCACTTTCATCTCTGCGAATATCAACTGCAAGCCAGAGGGATGTGGGTTGTTTTTTCCCCTTTTGAGGGTTCGTTGATGTTTAAATAATATTCCATTCACGTGTTAGTGCACTGGTGACACACACAGCTTTACCAAGAGCCGCCACACTCTTATTTCTCAGACAAGTAGCAGATCCATGCATTTAGAGAAATCTCACTGTCTAATGTTGCTGTCAAAAAATGCACTTCTCACATGCCAGCTCTTCTAAACTACACCTGTTTTCATCAGGCACTTCCAATTTATAGCCAGATCACAGATACTATCAAAGCAATCACCAGTTGACAAACTCAGTTTGGACTCTCTGGAAGGGACTATATCAATGAGCTGTTTTGAAGTCCTAGTTCATTTACACAGGAATGCAAAAAAAAAAAATTCCCTATGTACATCTGAGACAAGCCAAAAAACAGATGAGGTGCCACAAAGCATGAAGTATGAATGAATGCCATCAAATTGTATATGAACTGTAGGGAAATCAACATTTTTTGGACAAGTCACAAATCACAGCAAATATATTTTGTCCTGTGGTTCCTGCTGCTGCAAAGCCACAGCCAGAAATACTATCAAGTCTTCAAAATGTTTATAAACATGCAGTAGAAAATCATCTTAGCTAGGCCCAGGGGGTGTTTACAACAGCTGTAAATTCCCTTCTAACTTGCACAACTACAGTGACTTTTACATTCCTTCCCTAAAACATGAAGGAAACTGTCCACTGCTGAGAATAGGCTCCAATTATTCTCTCTCCATCTCTACTTGCTTCCAACAAACTGGAGCCTGCCTCTTGTTGGACAGACATCCACTCTTTTTGGTTTTGACCTTTCCTCCTGCTCTAGAGTTGTTTGCTCTTGAAACACGTTTCACCGTTAATTTTTTTTCCCCTCCTCACCAGTGAGCAGGAACCTACATTCCTTCCAAGCGTGTCCTTCAGAAAATATTTATTTTGTCCCTCTCCTGATACTCCCTTCAGTGTCATGGGGACTGAAAAGGACCTTTCATGGTTATGCCATTCTTGAAACAGAAGTCAATCACACAAACAAGCTCCTCTCGTAATTCAAGACTGCCTTTCACTGAAAGATCCTCTCATAGAAGGCTTTTTATGGGAATGCTTCATTATCTACCATGTGTGACTGATGGGCATAATTTATTGGCCAAAATGCTGGGCCTAAAAATCCCAGCATCACAGAAGAATATTCATCATCAAAGAACAGCAAAGGACTTTCAGGACATCTGGAGCTACGATGTTGTCCAAGAGAGCCAACTCCCCAGTTCCAAGCAATTACAAACTAACACACAATCACCACAGTCCTGCTCACTCATTGACTTTCTTCCTTTTGGGGAAGGAGGTCGTGGGCTTTAGAGGGGATCAGGACATGTTTTTATAACCAGCTGTTGACACTGCAGCATTTACCATCTAGGCAAGTCCAGCTGCTGTTCTCTGTTAATAGCAATCATAAAGCCAGACCTTTTGCTGGCCTCTAAGTAGAAGTTTAAATGTCCCACAGGGCTTCTTCTAAAAGAGGCGTGAATGACCCTGATGTCTAGACTAACATTAGTTTCATCTATAAAATTCAGGTCGTAATGTACAAAGCTGTGTGTGAACTATTGCTGAGAGCATAATGACCGAGTTAATTGCCTATATAATCATTTTGCAATCCAACCAAGTACCCTGAGAGAGTTTGAATGGGAAAAGTACCATTAAAAAAACCTAAGGCTAGACTAAACTTTAATTACATGACACCTGCAAATGATAAACTGAGAAGCAACTCAGTAAAGTACACACATAGTAAAAAAAAAAAAGTGCTCTGCTTGTGCCAGTAACAGATAAAAGATTGGTTCCTAAGGAGTTCATCCCAAGAGCTGCAAATAGCTGGAATGTGGCAGATTTCCTAAGAGAAAATCCTCAGGACATTCACCTGCACTAGAAAAGCATAGGTCAACCTCCCTCTTTCCCTAATGCCAGCGATAATCTCATACAAGTCCAGCTCACAGAACTGCTCCACTTGTGATGGATCAAGTCAGGGTTTGGACATGCTGATTGCTGCAATAGCCTGGAGAAGGGCTGGATAGCAAAATAATTATGATTTTTTAAAAGAAGTGATATCAAACTTAAGTGTGTTTTGCGAAGACACGGGAGAGTTGGCAAACCAGACGAACTTGCAGTCCTGTTTTATTCATGACTGATACAGGAGACAGCTGTGAAGGTTATGACATTTTCCTTTATAACAGCTACAGTTGGGCTAAAAGAAGGAGTAGCTGCAGCACTAATTGACTCAGCCAGTGCATTTCCTATTAAACCTTAAACATTAAGAATTCATAGGCAGAACCAGAAATAAACCATGTGTGGGCGTGAAGGTGCATGTAACGGTAAAAAAGCTAAGCCTGCATGAAATTATATTAACTTCAGCTGAATGGGAGATCCATCGTTAGATTAGAAAACTGTTATTTTATTTGTTGGCTTTCAAGAAAGCTATTGTTAGCCTGTTTGGCTTTGTCGTTACTGTGCTAGCTTTTAATGCAACATGGTTTTATCACATGCAACATGATGCCATTTCACATCATGCCCCTAATAGGGTAATGTCAGGTAGGATAACATCACGCCATTGGAAAGACATCAGGATCACACTGTACTCATCAGACATTCTCCCTGGCAGACTGTAGAGCTCCCCCTGTGATTTAATCCAAAAGACTCTCCCTTCGACTTTGCCTTGACATGCTGTTTGGAACAGTCAGCAGAGCCAACCACCAGCTCTTAAAAAAAAAAAAGCTAGGCCATGGCTTCAGAGTCCTGTTCTAGTACTTGTCTGCTGGAAAAGAACTAGCAAAGTTGGCAAGGATAGAGGCAATCACCATAAGTTAAACTAGCATTATGCAAAGAGAAAATATATAAATATATAATAGTTCTCACAGGAAATACTGTTTGCATAGAACTGGTCCAAACACATCCAGATAACCTCAGGGATTAGCCACAGAAAATATGTGCCTGTGGTCCAAACCTGCCACAGATACCCATCTACAAATGGAGAGATTTCCCTAGGATGCAGATAACAGCAGGAGAATCAATCCCACTTTTTTAGTGAGGTAAAAAGCCCCAAATTAACAGACTTGCCAAGTTGCTTGTTGTGTCACAGAAGTAAAATCAAGTTAAAGCTCATGATTCCCTGAACCACATCTCATCTATTCAATCACAGTGCACACTGGACAGAAGACTTGGTCATCTCCCCTTGTATGGGACTGACCTGCACTGAAAGAAAAAGTTTACTAGCCTAGTTCATGAGATTCTAGAAATCTCTCTGTCAGGAGGTAAATACCATAACTTTCATAGGAGCCTAAAGATCCAGCTCACTTACAAATATACAATACAAATGTTCTAGGCTTATTTAAAAAAATGAAGGCATAGCCTCTGCCCAGAGAATGTGATGGAAAATGCTGCTACTGAATTGTTCATACAGTAGTTCCAATCAGGTGTTTATAGTTTTACTCCACTGAAGTTTCTCCAAATGTTCACCCTTGGCCTTAAAATCTCAGTCCTGTCTTTCTGAATGATTGTTAAGAAGTGAGATAGCTTGCAGGTATTTTCTCTGCTATACAGCAAACAGAGTGTGCCTTTGATGGAAGTTGTTCTCTTACCTTCCAGGAAAAAAAAAAAAAAAAAAATCAGCCTTCACACTGATCTTACCAAAAAAAGGAAAAAGACTTTAAAGTTTTTCTAAACTGCACAGCAAGTAAGAATGAAAAATATTCTAAAACATTTTGCAGTCTAAAAAAACTTTGTATTTAAAGAATTTTTAGAGACAAAATAAAAATACACTTAGGAAAAAGTTTAGAGTAAAAAAAATCCTTCATAATTATTTTTTCCCATTTTCTACCCATAACCTCTCCATATAAACTTAGCAGTTTATTTTATTTTTCTTTGCTAGAGGGAAAGAATACGGAGAAGGATTTTTCATTCCTGGCTGTCTTACCTGTCATTAATGCACACAGTAAGCATGTTAACTATCCAAGCAGACTTACTCCAGCTCAACCTTAACAGTCTCTCAGCACTTCACATGGTTACAGTCAGTACGAGGAGAGAGGGAAACATTGTTCAAGAGCCCTCACAATGCATCCTTCTACTCTGAATATCCTCTGTATATTTCCCTTGGAGTATATAGCCAGGAGAAGATGATCCTTGAATAGTTACAAAAGAGAACTAGATCAAGACAACCACATTCATTTTAATTCACTGCCAAACACACCTGAATTTGGGCTTGGAAACAACTGTTTAATAATCTTCATTTAATGATATCTCAATATCAATCAAGAAAAGTAATTAAAAGAGTACTTTTAAAATACTTAAAACTTTTTAATGGCATTACTCTGATTCAGAATGATGCCCTTCTCCTGCCTATGTTAAGTACATAAAGGACGTTAAAACAGCCAAGATTATTAATCCCAGCAGTTTTTAATATTAGAAGCACAGACACTATCTCACTGGTGATCAGCTCTCCAGTTAAAAATATTTTTACAGCAGCTGACAGCACTGACATTGACATGAAGCAAATGAATGATTAGGAACAAAAATACACTGAATATTCAGTCACTAACTAGCCAAGCACATTGTATCTCCTCTCTTCCATGCAGGGAAATCTACTTGGCCCTTGCAGCTGTACTTTGGAAAGTCCACAGCTCCTGACTGCCTCTGTGAGCTTCTCATCTGCTACACCACACAATTCACCCTTTTATGTGCAGCTTCACACAAGACACAGGGTCTCTCCCACGCCTATTGCTTCTGCTGCACCAAAGCACATTAGTGTTTTTATTAGATCATAAACCACTGTCTGAATCTAATGATCTAATCTTACACTTTCAGATTTGGTATCCCACCGAAGAGAGCTGAGCTCCTGTGGTTTTTATCTTACTTCAGCTCTCTGAGCAGAGTCCCACATTTCTTCTGGAGCACCTGACTTGTTCTGATTGCAATTCTCCTTTAGTGAGTAACAGGTAACAAATCCTACAAATCTCAGCACCTGCTGGTTCAGTTGTACCAACATCATGAAAATCTCCCAGCATCATCTCGGAAAATGGTCCCAATCACACCCTGCAGCTGCCAGCAGGGAGCCAACTGCAGCCTTATCCCTCAGTCTCTGCTCCAAGTGAATTGTTACTATTCTATTCCCCTCCAGGGCCCAGGGCAGATGCCACTGAATGGAGGTCCACAACGAGCTCTTCTTTACCCTGCATAACCCCAGTGTTCACAGAAAGGTACAAATGGGCACAGCCTTGCACCATCTCTTCACCAGGTGCACCACTTGCTCACTACAGGAAGCTTGGGCGTGACTGAATGAGCTCTGGTTGTGCTTTTGTCTTTAATTTTTTCACCACTGTTCTGAAGCCCTTAATAACTCTCACGACATCAAGACTCAGATATTGCAGTAGGTGCTATTACTGACATGCTATGAAATGACTTTAGTGTAGTTTCTTACTTCAGTAGCAAAACTCAGCAGAAAATTATGTAATCTATCAATATTATCAATTAAATGCTCGGTGCTTTCATGTGTGTACTTATAGGTGCTTGCTGTTCCAAACTTTGAAGTCAGCCTGCTTAAAATCTACTCAGTATGCCTTCCTCCTCTCTCTCCACCCACCTTTCTTTTAATCCTATTCTGTCAGTACAGCAGAGTTGAGACTTGAATTATTAAAGAAATCTCAGTCAAAAGGGCAAAGCTGCCTTGTCTCCATCATTCCTTTGATTTCTCCTTCAACCAAATGGACAATTCCCTCATTGCCAGCTTTCCCTCGAGGGTTCTTCTGGCTAAAATCTACCTCCTGAGAAAAGATCTCTCAGCTGCACTGTACCCTGAATCCTCTGCTGCTCTTGAGCACCTCTTTCCTGTGTTTGCAGAGCTGGGCCTATGGGTTCCTGCATCATCTCACTGACCAGGCTCATCGAGTGGCAAGTAAGAGGCTCTTGTGGCTCAAGCAAAGAGTAGAGTTCAAAAACATTGCATGAACAACAACATGCAGGTTCTTGGCTCTCTACCACCTCAGTGCAAAGGGAGCATGATACACAGGGAAATCCAAATGCATCTGCTACCTCATATAAGTCTGCCACTAAAGTGGGAAGCAATCACAGCCTAAGCACTTTTCACTTCCTCACAGCTTCTTTTTTAAAAATTTTTTTAAAATATTTTTATTTTTCATAGCTAGAGATTGAAGAGAGTCTTGAAAGACACACAGCTAAGGGAATTTGCCTTTAATACTCTGACATTTCACACAAGCTGAAGAGCTGCTCCTCAAATATTTACCTAAAATGCATATGCTGGTAAATTCCAGTGGTCCACAGCAACTTCAGGATTTCTTCCATTTACTGATATGATCACAGAAAATAGTTTAAATGGGTAACTAGTTCAAATGGGTAACTAGTTCAGCCTTTAAAGATTTCATAATGAAATGAAACCAAAGGCTTGAGGCTTTTTGCATTCAAGATTGTTACTCACTGGTGATGATACTGTCTGTAATATCACTACAATCCTTCTTTGGAATTACAGCTGATGACGTTCTGCTCTCTCACAATGTGACTTCAAGGCATAGTTCAGGAGTGACTGCTGTGCTGTAAACTAGTTTGTGGTTCACTGTGGAGCCACAGATTCATGAGACAAAGCTGGAAACCAGTTGCAATACAAGCATATTAAGAAACCTCCGTTATAACAGATTAAATAGAAACAGTTGGATTCATTAAGTCTTAATACCAACATAAGGATTAATTTACCCACCTGCATGCTTAACCAGCTCTGAAGTGCACACAAGGATGGGTAAATTATCTTTTCCAATGCTTCTGGGTTTCAGATTATGAGCTGGTGCTGCCAGGAACTGTGTTCTGGCAGATTACCATGCTGAGATGTCCAGCACAGGACTCACTCTGCCTGACAGCTTTCATCTCAAGAACAGCAATTGTAACAGCACTTTCTCTTCCATCTTCACTCACTGACACTGCCTGCCATAAATCTATTTATATTCTGTTCTCTCCTAGTCTGTTTCTAACTTTCAAACGCATTTTCCCCTACTTATTTCACAAGGTCAGAGGGAAAACTCTTGAACACGCATTGCCAGTATCCACCTCAGTTTACTCCTAACAGCCACTGTACAGAACTTGTACTTGCCCACTTCTATACCTGGCCTCTTTCTTTTGACATCCACAGGACAAATAACAGATCAATTCTAAGAGCAGCCTGTGTACTGAACTCACTGCTGGGAGAAGCAGGAACAGCTCTGTATGCAGAAGGATGACAAGAATTTGGTCATAACAGGAAGAGCCATCTCAAAATTGAAGTCAGCACTTGGAGTAACTCTTCCAGCAAGGAGCCACTGCAGTGTCCCACAGAGACAGGTGACAGAAGGACACAACACTATTCCCCACAGTGTCTCATCTCACCCATGCCCAAGCCCCACTCCTGCACAGGTCAGGCATGAGGTTTAGGAACTCCCCATGAACTGCAGCACTTCTTTTGCCTCTTGACTTAGAGCAAACAGCACACCAGTCCTGGGAAGGAAGTGTCCTGAAGAAATTTTCCCAGCTCTGCAAGATCCTGGCTTTGACTCCACCTGCAGTGCCTCCCAGTCACTGCAGACAGGGGACAATGGTGTCCTGCTGCACGATATTTTCAGTGCTTGCTTGGGCAGGTTGGGTCACTTGGGAGGGGAAGCAGCAGTAGGGAAAGGAATTAAAATATATTAAAACAGGCAGCAATATACAACTGCTTCAACCAAAGGTAACAGAAAACGTGTAGCTTCACTTTGTCTTTAAAAGAAGTAATTAGGAACATAACTGCAGGAGAAGCATAACAAGCTTCCCATTTAGCTGGCTATTATTTTCTGCAGATGTGTAGTTTTTTTAACATAACCTCAACTAAAGAAAGTCATATCCTGTCATTAATTTACAGAAACTAAGCAGAGGTTCTGTAACAGAGGTTAATTTGGGTTTAAAGCAAATGAAGTGCCACAGAATCACATACTGCTGATTAAGCTGATTAAAAGCAGTGCCTGGGACAAAGCCTAATTTTTTCTGACAAATTATTCATCACTGGACACAGCCTTTTGTGAACTGGGATTATACTTGGTCAAAGATCTGTCATCCAGGTCTCCAATGTCAGTAGATCATGTGAGGCACAAGGACAACCTCTGAGGATTAATTCCAACAGCTCTATATTATAGCTGCTTGCCTTACAGATGGCCCAAGGGACTCACTGCCTAACTTTGCCACTGGACACTTTAAACTCAAATTATTAATGGATAATAGAATTATTGAGATTTCAGTGTATGCAGATCTTACTGTGAACCACAGAATTGCAGCCAGTCACTATTATCCCAGAAAATGAAACAAGAGCAATTACCCTCAATCCTTGTAAAATACATTAAGACCATTAGAACTCCTCTACTAATTCATCTAGTTATTTCCTCCATGAGAAACAATTTCTTCTGTACCTATACTATGTAAGTCTCTTATTCTAATCATTATGGTCCCTAACACTGAAAAGTAGGACATTTCAGATTTATTGTTAAAAACAAAAAGTTTCAGATTAGGAAAAAAAGTAAACCAACACAGAACTCAATGGTAATGATAAAAAGACATTTGACAGAATAGAGCTCACTAATTAGCCAATCTTTCTTCTTCCTGGACTCAGTCCTCTATCAAGGACTGATGTGCTCATACTGCAGAATTGTAACATTGACCAAAACATTGAGATTCATGTGAGTCATGGCTGAAGATCACTCAGAGCACTATTAAAGTATCTAATTTCCCCATAGGGCAGAGATCACTTTTTGCAAATACATTCAATGACTACTATAACAGATATTTCCTTAAAACCCTACCAAATATGCTTAAATTAAATGAGTGAAATTTCATGGACCAAGGCATGTCCTTTCACAGAGACTATATCCATACTCAACTCCAACTGAAGCAAAGAGGATCTTTAATGAAATGCAACAGTGCTCAGCACCACTGACTACCACGAGAATCAGTGAAATGTCCTATGTGCCTTCAGTGTCTGCATGCCCCAGCTGTATTCCTGCTACAAGTCCTAAGGCTGTGGCTAATCACACCTGCACCACCAAGTCATTTCCCACCTCTCAGCATGTCTGCTGCCCTTCTCAGTATTTGCTTTCCCCATGCCATTTTTTCAAGGAGTGACCAGAACTGCACGTTGCTTTCAATGTTCAGGGAAAGGCTAGATTTATAGATGGCATAAAGATGTTTTCTATTTTGCTCTCCTTTTTTCCCCTAATAATTTTTATGAGTCTATTTGCCTTTTCAGTATGACTGAGCACACAGATGATATTTGCAGTGAGCTACGCTCAGTGACCTTAAAGAAGGTCCTTCTGAATGGGAGTAGCTGAGGTAAAACTTAGCAGGGCATATACCTTAGAAGTTATTTTTCCTGGTACCCTTATTTTGCATTTATCAGCATTGGATTTCATCTGCTATTTTGTCATCTAGTCATTCAGCATCTCTTCCTAAGCAGATTTATGTTGGACTACCCTGACCTTTTTCTTCAACTGTAAATATTTTTGGTTTAATCCTCAGCCTCATTTTTTGTTCAGCTACAAATGCATGGAATGGCATGATTCCCACAACATATTCTCGTGGGGTCCTTCTGGTAACTTTACCCCTTGGCCAAAATGATCATTTATCACTGCCTTTGGTTTTGTTTTCCTCCTGTCTTTTTTTTTTTTCTTTTTTTCCTCCTGTCTTTTTTTTCCTCCTGTCTATCTTTTTTTCTTTTTTAAGAGACAAGGCTACAAGACCAGTAACCAACAGGGAAAAAAAGGAGAGCAGAGGATAAATTAACTTGATGTAATGTGGTACCCACAGATTTACCTTGCCTGGCTTTAACTTTACTGCCTCCCTATCCTGAAGCTAAACAACAACTGCCTAGGTAATAATTTAGTACACAACACTCCTGGGGATTAGAGTGAAGATGACCAGGTAGAAATTTACTCAAGTCCCTTTAAATAAATGGATGCCATGATTCCTTTGGGAATTCATTAGAGATTGGCCTGTTTTTAAATGCCTTAGGGTGAGTTTCTTGGTCCTGTCCCTGCTGATTTACACCATTCTTTATTATTTCATATATTTGACCTGCACTTCTATCTTCTCATTAATCCCATTTTCATTAAATACATAACCAATATAAGTAGGAATGACTTACATGAAAACAGAAAGACTTTCAGTCTTTTTATAGTACATGCTTGGGCTTGTACTTTCCTTTATTTCTCTTCTTTAAGTTTATTGATAAAATCTTGCTAGGGCTGTTTACATTCGTTTGGTTGGTTTTTAATTCTCTTTACTCCTGGCCTTTCTGGCTTTCTCCCTCAGATTTTGCTTCTGAGTACTTTTAGTTATCCATTCTTGTTTCCATTGGTGTATGATTCCAGTCTCCAATCCAGCTGCCACGTTTAGGGCACATCTCCAGGACCACGTGCATGTCCTGACTCCCTGTTCTAGTTCTGTCTCTTCACTGGATAATTTTTCACTCAGATAATTCCTATTCCTTTTCTTTTTTTTAAAACAGTAAAAACATTATACATCAAACATCAGAAAAAGTTTAATGTCAGGATGAAATATGGAGAAGGTATTGCTTTGCATTTGAAATAGGAGTGTAGAAATATGAATGACACAAGGAAAGAAACTCTGGACCCTTTTCTGCACTATTTTTCTGATGCTTCATTACTTTTTCACTTTATGTCATCCTTACAAAGTGTTGCATGCAAATCTTATTGTGAAGACCTAAGAAATCTCATTTTAAACAGAACAGAATGGTAAACCTGTTTTTGAAATTGCATGGAGACATTGAGAAAGCATCTCCTCAATTTCTGTGAGGCTGATGAGTGACCTGCTTTGGTATTAACACTGATCCATAATGGAAAAGTTTTATACTGTTACCATATGCAAGTTCATTAGTTATGTATTTAAAAAAAAAATTAGTATTTGCACTGGTAAAAACTCATTTTTCCAGGGAAAACAGATTGCAAACTCAGTCTCAATTAATTCCATTCTGTCAGACATTTGCCCATTTTTGGTATTTCATTCCAGGTCATGCTGATGCAAAATTCAGAGATGCCAACTGTCCTGCATGAGAGCTGTCAGACAGATTAGCACTCCTGCACTGACACAGCTCCTACTTTGTCAGGACTGGGAACCAGTGTGTTGAAAAATGAAGCCTCAGCTGATGTGCCTATGGGAAGAGAGCAACTGGCACTATATGGGATTTGGTCCTATGGAGGTCCTGGTGCCTAAAACTATGCTGCCCAAATTATATTCCCACTGTTCTCTGAAAGAAGGGCCAAGATTTGTTAGCAGTTTAACTCTCCTGAATTCCCTAAGGCAAATTTATTCCTCCCCTCTATTAACACATCCCCTCATTTTCTTCTGTCATGTAATATTTATGAAGTCTTTCTTTGCTTGCTCAGTTGAAACTAATTGTGATCCTTTCTTTTTCCAAAATTCCCCCTCCCCTCTGAATTCAGACTATTCACTCTACCAATCTTAGTTACACATTGCTGTTTCACCTATGGTTTTTGTCACATCTCTGTGCTCATGTGCTGATGCACTGTCAATGCTTTCTCAGCTGAGCAGACAGTATCCCACCTTTTAATACATCACTGAATGCTCTCCAAGAATCCCTGTATTAAGTCCTGTTGGATCCAGAGCAATTCAGACTTTGCAGCTCTACCATAAAGGGTAAGTTTCTAAAATTCTTTAAATCTTTCTTGAGAATACTAGAATTTCAGGACTGTTATTCGATAAGTAAAATGAAGAAAAATTCACAGTTCAAGAGGACATAATTTTTAGCTCTCAGAGCTTCTTTCCTCATGCTGTGCTAACTTTTCAACAGACTCAGAAATTCACACTGCTGAGGAACTGTGACCCTTGTTTATTCCACTTCAGATCTGGAAATAAAACTAAAACCCAGAGGATACACTTACAGTGGGCCAGTTATTTTTGATTGGTATCAAACAGTATGCAGATACTACCACACAACACAAAATCAAGGCCCGTTTCTTTGAGAGACAAACTACATGGAGAACTTGCTACAGCACACCACTAATCTCTGCTGTAGAATTCAGAGGGCAAAACAAATCCTTTTTCCTAATACTACTTGTATTCCAGTTGAAAATCTATTTTTAAACTATTAGCATTCGTGTTTTGGAGCACAGAAAAAGAACAACTAAGTTCTAAATGGAAACTATAACTAATACACAAGCAAATTATGCTACCAGCTTTATCTGTTTGCAAGTGTTACTTTGCCATAAATGTGACTTTGAGAAAACATTCCCCAGAAAAAAAAATAAGAATGTCATTTACCACAAGAAATATGCAGCATTCAAGGATTAATAATGCTTTACAGCATAGCTACTTAGATCTAGTGTTTTTTCTGTTCAGACCATTGTTTCTGCTTTGCTTTGTGTAGGTATGGCTATCACTATGAAGTTACTGCTGTTGTGGTGAGCCCCCTAAAGGGTTCCAGCATCAGATGAAGTTTCCCAGGATCATCTCCTGGGCTACCTGAGTTGCTTTACATGGATTGCATTTTAAATCTCATTTGATAGCGAGTGTTTTAGAGAGGAAAAAAGTGCTTTCCAGCTTAATCACAAACCATGACAAGTTAAGTGTGTATAACAAGATTTGTCCACTTATCCAGTGTGAATAGCTGGAAAGAATTGCTCCGTTCCGCGCTGGCAGCTTTAGACGTGGTTGAGAAATGGAAAGGAGAATCCACAAAAAAACATCCACATTCTTAATGCTCACCAGTTATAGTAAAACCAGCAACTTTTGGGGCTCTTACCCAGCACTCAGGGTATTTTAGTAGCTGCTGCTATCCTGATTGGCACTTGTGCACTGATGTAGCTCTTGCTCTGGTTAAAGTGCTTCTTGGTTTGAACACAGGGAAAACTCACCACTAAGACTTCAGTATGCAGAGAGTGAAATTTTCAGAGTTCTGTTCTGTTTTACCTGGAGATTTGTCCCTGGCAGCCTGTGAGTCAGGTTCAAGAAGGCATCATGCAAAGAGCTCAGTCATAACTCTCCCCACCTGCCTCCCTCCAGTCTGTTCTCAGCAGCCACACACGAGGGTAAGAGGCAACAAAAGTGTGACACAATTCCCGTGGCAAATCAGAACTGGATGCTCTGCAGTGTCAATGACAGCAGTGAGGGAAACACAAAGCACATGAATGAATGAAGGTACAGTACACATGCCAAAGAGGACAGCTCCCTGGAGTTTTCACCAGGGTAATGTTTCCAGGCACCACCCCACCTTGGGCCTGCCAGGTTGCAACTAGATAAAAAAGACAAACAAGCTGTCTCAGTTTTAGCACTAAAGGATGCTCACCTTTCTTGCAGCAGGCATGCTGGAATGGTTTCAGTATGCATGATCAGAAACACATTTAGTACAAATTTTAAATGCTAAATGACCCTTCTTTAACCTCAACCTAAACTGAGTATTATTTCAAAATGAAACTGAACTGGAACCTAGAAGATTATGATAAAGATTAACAAAGCAACAATAAAAATGTTAGGTTGACTAAAGACAAACTCTTTATACATAATTAGGTATCTTGTCAGCCAACAGAATGAGAAGGCTTCAGTTCTCTTACTGCCACAGGGAGTTATGCAGGCACTGGCCAGACACTGCTTGGACTAACAGCTGGAAAATGGTGAGGCAGGTTGACAAAATGCCTCTGCCACAAGTATTCACTATTTACATAACTAATGTAGCTAATTTTTTGTCCACAAATTATTAACGAGTGAAAAATATGGCTAATAAATTAGATACTGAGAGTTATTCCACTAACAGCCAACACAGACATAGATTTGCAGAAACTATATAATATGTCAAATGACATCTATTCGTGCTATTTGCAATCCATTTTTCAGACTGATCACCTGAGCTGTCACTGCTTCTGCTTCCTGACTGGTTGTGAGTCTCTAAACAGAAACAGAGCACAAACAGCATGCTGCAGACATCTATTCCTTCCCCAGGCACTCTCAAGCACTTACTCTCATAGTTTTTAAAGATTTTCAGTTGCTGTGAGCATTCTTCCACACCTGGAAATTATGTATTTCTGTTCCTGACTACTCAGAGGAAGAAAATATCAACAAAACTGAATTGAATTTGGTGATATTATGCCAATGAATGGCTGAAACATTTCACAGCAGAAGGCACCCAGGGCTGTATGCTGTGTAGGCTGCCTTCTCCCAGCTCCCTCCCAATGCTAAAATAATTGAAAGAAAAGCCTTAACTCTACTTCAGATGAAACTATGAGAAGTATTAAAGGAAAACAGGTAGACATCTAGGCCAAATTCACACTAGTCAGAAAGTACACACCATGGAAGCATTAAAATCCTTCCAAAACTGCACAAACACATACCCTATCTGTCAGACTAAAGCCCTTTCTCCACTAAGCTGGTTCTTTCATGACTGATTGCCTCTATGGGTCAGGCTACACTTAAAAAACCCCAAACAGTCCGGACTAAATAAAGCACTAACGCTGGCACCTCTGGTACTAATGTCAACAGAAAAAGGAATTAAAGGACACTTACAATGAGGAAGGAACATGTTCCTGATGCAATAATTTTAGTTCCCAGGAATAAGGACTGGAAGAGATCACACAGTCCTGTTCACCGGCCTGATCTAAAATTAACACAGTGGACTTCACACCTTTTAAATTTTTAAGGGTACCTGAGAATTGAATTTCCCAATGTGTAAAAGTACAATTGTTTAATAATTGAAGGCTTCAGACTCAATCAAAATTTTGATCCAGCAGGGCTGTATTAGTTTCTACCAACAAAAAATCAGTTCTGCAGCTCCAGATCCAAGTGTGAGAGCACTGTCAATATCACCAGCTGCTATCCATGAGCTGTGGAGGAACCCTCAAGTGCAGTGCAGTGATTTCCATCCAGAGGAAACCACAGGACTGTGAGCAGTCCTACTCATACCCCTGCCTCTGTGGGACCTGTACACTACAGAGGAATGAGAGCCAGAAACTAAACACCTGGTAAGAATCAGACACATTCACATATCACCAAAGAGAATTAAAAAGATATTTAACCCTTCTATATAGTTTTATGATATAGAGCCTGAATTCTTTGTACTACAGTTCTGGCACTGGGCAGTCAGTAAGAAATTATGTAACCAAAAATGCATCTGAAGTGAAAACCTGTGCTTTATCTCATGTCTCAGTCTTACTCTGACATAGTACTTGTGACCTTCTCATTATGTTGTGCTTGTGCATTTCTAAGTGTGACAGAAAGGGTGAATAATAAAAAAATACTGCTCAGTAAAACAAAATTAGTGTCCACATACACCAGGAAAGGGTACAAGGTAATGGCAGTTCTAATTGGTTCCCTGTTTAGGAAATGCAGTAGTGCATGTAATGTATCACTAGCAGCTTCCAGTAAAACATTTTATTCTCTGTCAAGATAAAGGTGAGTACTAATGACTGGGACTAAATCTTGACAGGCAAATGATCTCTTCTCCTTGTAAGAGTCTGTCGTGTAATGAGCAATCAGAGCAACTGAGCAGTAATTACATACATTCACTTGCACTAAAAGCATTTCTGATGGACTGAAGGGTATTGAAGCAGAAACATGATATAATTATTTTCCTTACCTTCACACTGGACATGCAGTGCCCATGTTTTCTTTGTTTTTTTGGGTTTCATTTTCTTTTTTAATTAAACCAAAACACAGAAGCCTTAAAAGCTTTTTTCTTTCTTTCTTTTAACTTAAGGTGTTTTTCCTGCTTTTAACGCTTATTTAGTTTGAGACAGAAGACAGACTTTGCATAACACATATTTGTGTGTTTTTAGGGCAAGCCCTGAAAGCATGGAGAATGATGCAGGCTTTCATGTGATCAACCTCTGATGTGGAAGAGGAGCCAAGTGCCAGGACACATAGCAGTGCCAAAATCTTTTGATTAAGCTAAACCAGACAAAGTGTGAAAAACCTTCATGTTATTCTAACACATTCTCTGAAAATCTGTGTGAGAAGGGAAAGAAAAATATTCCAAGGTGGAACAGGAATTTTGACATTTATTCAAGCTGATAACGTTCTGAATTTCCAATGAATGAAGTGATGGGCAGAACAAGATCCTTGAAGTACAAATAATGTTCAGTCTCCAGACTGACTGATCTTTCCAGATCAACAAGTCCTTCTAATGCCATTGATGTGCCAGTCTATTTATAACCACAAATCCAGTTTTAAAGTCTATTAAATTAACACAAGATCAATTTAGATGTTATTTTACATATGGGGATAGATTTATCTAAACCATGCTCAAAAATAACAGAAGGTGGTTTATAAGTCCTTTGCATCTGCTACCTGAACACTGTTTATACATACTTTTTTTTTTACCAATATGGCAAGTTCCAAAAGCTCACCTAAGCACTCCAATCTGCACTTGCCATCAGCAACGTATTGATCTTGATTAAAAATTTATTCTATATTCACATAGAAAGCTCACAAATATATAACACTCCTGGATAAGTCTGGTTTCTGAATTCCAACCCTCAAATACCACAGCAGAATTTAAAACAATGTATAAGGTGAACAGAGCCATAACATCCTCTGGTTTCCTGTAGCTCTGCTGTTCTTCTCTGGCACATGATTAATTAAAGTTCCATAAAGGTTTGGGAAGGCTCTCTGGAATCATTACAAATCCCAATTTGTGCTGCACAGTATTGCCAAATGTCATAACTTTATATCATGGCTATCTATTTCCATGCACTGCTCTCACTTCTTCAAAAATATTCCCTGTCCTCTCTAATTATTTAGCAACCTTGCTACTTATCTTACATCTCACCTCACAGAAGCTGCTGCTTGCCTGAGCATTACAAGATTTGGGAAGGTATGGCTTTTCGTTTGGAATAAAGAGGATAAATTTTTGTATTTCAGAAAGTACTTTTGTTCACATAATTTCTGATCTTTCACTTCTTGAGGGAAGCATTCATAAAACTCCAATCTGCTAATTTTCATCATGAGTTCATATAGGGTGCACAGAAACAAATTTATTGGGGGTATACATTTCAGTGTCTAATATTTTAATATGATGAGAATCTATACATCTGTGTACATATAAAAATCCTGCATGTGTCTTTTCTATCTTCCCTTCTGTTCTACAGAATTGCATCCATATATTTGTTTTACAGAAATGATAAAAATGTATTTTGCAACAGGAGCAGCTGCAAGTCCACCAGCCCTGTGATAACTTGACCGTTGTTCAATTTATATGGTTCCATATTTTCTTCTGAGAGTTGAAAACCTCCTGTCTGTTATGGAGGTTAAAACTGATGGTGGAAAAGGTAAAGAGAACTTAATCTCTAGCCTTCCATGGAAGAGCAGCTGTGAGAGGATTATCCATCAAACAGTAAAACTCACAGAGGCTGACAAGTTCCAATAGGAAATCTCACAGTGGCAAGTAATGGATTCCTCTCCCTGTGCATATTCTTCAAAATCAAAGTTTTGGCAATTTCATCAAAATTTTGCTCTTTAATCTAGAAAAAAAGTTTTCTTGGGGTGTTGTTTTGTTTTGAAGCAAAGGAATCTACTTACACGTAAAATTTTCTAGCACTGAGCTCAATTGATCCCACAGCACATAACTAACAGGTTAATAAATAGGGACACAGATAAATTAAGCAAATTTCTCCAAAGCCAAAACCACAATTTGTTTTAACAAATTCAGTTTTGCCTTTCTCTGAACTCCTGCACTACACTTATGTGGTTTCTTTTCTGTAGGACATTATTAAAAAAAAAAATTAAAATTAGGTATTCAAGCACACTTTTGCATGTTTCTGTAAAACATAAAATGCTAATTACAGTACAACTAGAGCACTACTTTGCTGATCTGATTAAATGAACCACAGAATTAACTGGGACCACTTTACTGATCTTTTGTCCACCAGATAAAGATTGTTTGACCCAAACAATTTTTACCTGCCAATTAGAGCACTTTTCTGTATCTAGATTTCACTGCTATTAAAGTCAAGAGGATTCATAGCATTTTCCTTCAATGTGGTTAAGCAATTTTTTAATCTTCTCAGAGTAACACAATAATTTGCAAACATCAGAAAGAGAAAAGGAAGTGGAGAGAATGACAAGAAGGAGAGGCAAAAGGAAAAAGTACTGTGATCCATATGGCACCAAAGCAGATTTGATATTAATTACTAAAGCTTTTTCTATAATCTATTTAACTCCCCATTCTGGCTAATTGCCCAACTAATTAGTTTTGATCTCTAATTCCATGCTTACTAAGTTGTTTTTTATTTCATCTGGTCTCCAAAATTAACAACCCAACATGCAGGACAGAGTGTTTTCTGAAGAAAAATATAGAGGCCACTATTACACACAGCAAAAAACCCAGGAATACTTCCCAGCTTTGGGGTCTTTATTACCTGTCAAAAGGTGGTTACCTGCTGCCCGGAACATCTGGTTTCCATTGGAAAACTTGGACAGAGAAACAAAGACAGAGTCCTTCAGAAGACTCCAGCCAATATGGCCATAGAAGCAGGACAAAGGGTGTTCAGTGAACTGTCTGTGCCCACATGGCCTCGCTTCACCAAATCTCTGAAAAGCAAGGGCTCTCCAAGGCTCTTAAGAAAGGCAAAATAGCCTGAGATAGAAGATAAAATAGGGTCTAAGGAGTCGTCAGTCTGCCTAGTTTTATTCCTTTAACAGAGACAAGAAGGTAGAAAAGGAAGAAGTTGTAGCTCTTGTCTCTACTGTTTACATTTGGCAGAATTTTTTTCAGCTCTTCCAATGAAGCTGGGCCAGCCCAGTCAGAGGCAAAAACAGCCCACCTCACAAAAATAAAAAACCTCCCAACATATCAATCCAGCTGGCTCCTCCACAACAGACAAGACTCCTTCAACTCAAGGCAGAAGTTTATTAAGTAAACTTGTGTAACTGCTATTAAATACAGACATACCCTAAAATAAAAGAGAAATGCAGTCATTTCCATTCCAAGTTCTGGTAGCACCAGTAGGACTCACGGTCAGTCAGTACTTTGTTCTGCACAAACACAGAAGAGATCAGACTGCCTCTCCAGACCCCCTGACTCCTGCTTAGCTGTCTAGTTCATACATAAGGGGCTGAAAAATCTGCCAGTGCTGGAGTCAACTTTTTTTTTTTTTTTTTTTTTTTTGAGAGAGAGGGGTAGCCAGGAAGGAAAGAGGGATACACCTTTCCAAATATGTGTGGTGCAATTCAGCAGTACTGCAAGAAGGTGACACACAACCAAGGTGGTGTACTGGCCTTGAAACGAAGGCAAGGAAAACCACTACTCCAAATAGCACAAACCTGAGGATTTAAGGGACATTTGGAGTGTGATGGTATTTCTGCAGGGAGATAAAGGTTCAGGCTCCTGTAGAGCACCATCAATCTGCACTTCTGATGGAAAGCATGCATTAGGGGGTGTGAATCACTTTGCTACTGACACACACCCAGTGAACAATCAAAACATTTAATAGAAAACACGAGCCTGATAATCTAAAGATCTTCTCGTGTGCATGCCGTGAGTAATAATCTATACACTTAGTAGATACATGCTTCCTACTCCCACATACTTCACACTGTCCTCGTGGCTATTGCAGTCTCTAAATCTAAGTCTGCTGCATTAAATAACCATAATTGCTTCCCTCAGAGATTACAGGCAGCTCAGAGGCTCCAAAGATTTTGTTGCTGGAACCTTGCCACAGGTACCATAGAAGAACTGCACAATACATTACTTAAGGATAATGTCAGCATTCCATTATCTGTTTCGGTGTATTTATTTTTGTACTTGGAGCAATAGCTCCAAGGAACAGATGATTAATTCTAGGTTATAGTGAAGGACTGTTTACAATATACAAGCCAACTTTGCAGTAGTAAAACTAGCCCCAAAACCTGTTTATTGAAAATGGGATTTAGTAATGCATTTAGCTCTCTGCTATCTCATCAGTTCCAAACAGGTGTATCTCTAACTTTTTCCCCTTCTGCTTTTGCACCAACATAATCACAGTCCTCATCAATACTTTCAGTGAGGCAGAAGCAAACATTTCTCCCCTCCTGTTGTTTTGCTTTCTGTACTGCTCACATACCATTCCCAGTTAAGCAACTCATTACTGCAATCTTTGAGCAACTTGTTACTGCAAACTTTTGCTGACAATCAGAACACAGCAAGGCTTGCAGGACTGTTTGGCATGACTGATCTGAGCCTCAAGAGCTGAAGCACTGCATAGCAAGCAGTGATCACAGCAAGAAAAAGGAGCCTCGATGCTTCAAGGCTGAACTTCAAGATCTGCCGTTGGGACTCCGAGGAGCTTTTTGTCTTGGGCTCGATTCATTTATGGTTGCCTAGCACAGATGGTTTCCCACCTTTTCAGAAGTAACTAGCTCCAGATGCTCTCTTGCTTGCTAAGGATCCAGACTACATCTTCAGTGTGTCACGCAAAATAGCAGTTTCCATAATGCTCACCCTTTAGGTTTAAAAGGCACAAATGAGATAATTTGGAATCAAACCCACGATATTTCTCTTAAACGATCCCTTCATTGTTACAGCTTGGCAGTTCTGGGAACAATTTGACCGTGAAGAGATTCACCAAGGAATCCACACGTTATGGCATCTCCTGTGTGACCACAGTACCAGAAATACACCCATTCTCCTCAAGGCAGCAGAGAGATTGCTGTGGGTTTGCACTGCACTGGAAGGCAGGCAAAGCAAAGCAGAGAGGTGACTCATTCATTGTCACATCACCTACACTCTCAGTCATCCAGTCACACCTTGTGCTGAGCCTTCATTTACCAATGACAAGATATACAAGATGGGAAAAAGGTGTCATTTGAGGTTCTCATTTTTATGTGGTCTCTACTAATACAGTAGATTTCAGAAGTAGGCTTAATTAGAACAATAAAATCTATTTAGGAGAAGTTGTAAACTGTTTAAGCACTGCAGTCAGTTAAACAAAGTCCTACATATTTTTTAAACAATATAAAGGGATTTAAAAAAATAGAAACAACCTTAAGGTTTGAAAGTTGATGGTGAATAGTTAAAACCGATTAGCTGGGTAGCTCGTCTCTTTAAAACATTATAGATCCAGAAACTGAGATGGCCAATGCCTTTGAAAAATGTAAAATATAACACAGGATCAAAATCTATTGCCAAAATTTCCTTTTCCACTCATTTTTTCCTCCTCAGCAACTAATATATACTGCTCATTTTATTTACTATTGCACACAGAGGATTAGTTCTGCATTTGATTGTCCCATTTGGTGTAAAGATAATAGATTTATATTTCATTTTATCTAGGCTCTCTGGCTCTACAGAGGGTAATTTTACTAAATTCTATTATATCTACAGTTTAATGGCTTTATTTAAAAAAAGCAAGCTAAGTAGTCTTATTTACTTTTTTAAGAAGCGAGAACTAGAACGAAGCCTCCTCCTTCTGGCACCAACTTAACACAGCTAATTCAATCCTTTTTTTTTTGGTATTTCCAGCCTTTTCAAAATCAGCGCCTATTCCTGCTTCTTTCCTTCCTAAAACAAGTGAAAAGAACGTTGGTTTATGGCTTAATAAAGACAACAACTACAGTAAGGGCTTTCTTCCTGTGCCCAGGGAAAACTCACTGGCAAATTTGGATTATTCTTCCTCTTCCTAGCAAGAGAATGAAGCTTTAGCAAAAGCATGGTGACTACAGCCAACCAGGACACTATTCTGCCACAGAAAACTGACCCAATTTGGGGCCAATGCAATTTCAAAAAGTTTTCAAATGTCCACAATACTTGCATCTTTTTCAAGCTCATTTCTAGAGGTTGCTATTAAGCCTCACCCTCAGTGCAAACCCACACATCTCCTCTTGTATGAATTGCTAAGCTTACAACTCAGCCAATGCTATTTGGCTAAAAATGAAAATAAAAAGCATTTGCCTTCCATTAGGCACAGCAAAATCAGCAGCCCTCTAGTCTGCTAATGCACTGGTGGGCCAGGAAAGTGATACAGATCATGAAAGACAAATACTGTTACTGAGCCAGATGCAACGAATATAAGCATATAGGATCTAAGAAACACAAAACCCCAGAAAAATAAATATTTCATACAAATTCTTTAGTGATGCCATGAAAGATACTGAGAAATTGCAAGTTATTAGAAGCAGCATCATTGTTTTATTCTTACAGTAGCAAGCACACCACTTAAATAATATTTTTCACTTATACAATGCTCCATCACAACAGTGCTGCTATTCAATTCACAGAAAAATAAAGTGCAGAAACAACTTTTTCCTTCACTTCATATTGTCTAAATAACGTCAAACACTTCCTACTGTCCCCATTGAGCAGCAAATACACAAAAGCCTCACATCCTAAGTTGAATGTGACTCTGTAAATATCACTTGGCATTTTTTCCATAGTATTCGAGCCATGAAGACTGATCACACTCCATTTCTTTTAAATTATTTCTGCAAGGCACCTTTTCTTTCTTCCTTAAGAAATAATCAAAAAATAACACATTTATGCTCCATAGCAGCAAGCTATCCAACTTCTCATCTACCTATTGTGAAAATCCAGATGCCTCTGAACCTAATGCTAAGAAGAAAATAATCTTTTTAAAAAATATATGTCACTTCTCATGCAATTGCATGTGTATCACTTAAATTCCATTTCTGTTACATAAGTAATGTAATGTAAAGCAACTAGTTAATAAACCTTTCCACACAGACCTGGATATTACCTTTAAAAGAATAAGCAATTACATATGAAATATCCCATACTTGACCTTCAAAAGTGTCTAAAAATCTGACTATAGTTTTGAGGCCACAGCATTTAAAAAAGCACTAAAACCCCCCAACTTTTATCCCTATGAAGACAGAGTGTACAAAAGCTTCTCACCATGCCTGGATTTCAGAGGGTTTCACAAGCAAGTGCTCAAATGCCTGACACCACCTCTCAGAAGGCTTCTCTGCCCTCACCTGGGACAAAAAGCTGCCCCTATAAATGAGTCATTTCAAGTGAGCTTTATTGCTCACTTCACTGCAAGAGCACTGCATTGAGAAGATATTCCAAACATTCTATGGAAAGGAACTGCTTCATCATGAAACATTTTCTGGGCATGACGTTGCAGAAGAGATGTTCCTCACTTATTGAAGACACAGCAGTCTAAAGCATTCCTGTGATAACTGAGGAGCTGGGCTGTGCTATAGGAGTGCTGCACTGGCAAATGCCAGCCAGCCCAGGGGCTCACTTCAGAAAATATTTGCAATAACTTTTTGAAATGCCAAATTTGAAAGAGGACCATAACAATGAGTGCATCTAGCCTGAGGCTCACCTTATCTGAAGTCCTGTTTCAGCAAGGGCTATTGATGCTCTGTCATATTCAAGGCAGAGCCATAACATTATCTGCAGCAGTGTGGGATTTTCTCTAAGCAGTTTTAGAGCTCACTGACAGGGCACCAGAGCTGCAGTGCAGGTTACACTGCACAGCTCAGCGACTGCAGATACTCTGATCATCCCAGAACAGTTCTCTGGGTAAGCGGCTTGTGGCTTTGAGGACAAGGAAGTGCATTACCTCATCCTGAAAAGGAGGGCCTGTGGATATGCTTCTGCTTTTGTTTCAAGCCACCTGGAAATATCAGAAAGCTATTTTGCCTGCAAACAGATCTGACTAATATTCCAGCTACCCTCTGCCTTCAAGCTGCTGTTTGCTGCTTATTGGATAAAATAGCAGGATGACAACTGGCAGAGCATTTAGTGCTTTCACCAGAGTCTTCAGCATTCCTTTCCTCCTTTCAAAAGCACAAATACTTAATGTTACCAATATTCCTTCTATTCCTTTCCAAGTTCTCTTACTTTTTTACTGAGAAACTAAATATGCTGATGAACTTGTTTTCATCTCCATTTATGGACTAAAAAAGCTTTACTTAAGCATTTACTCAGAAGTCTACTACAAGGATTACAACGTACACTGCCAACACCAGTAGAATAATAGAGTAAAAAAATAAATGCAAACAGAAATAAGAAATTCTTTTATTGCCGACAATAGCAGAGACAGCTCAAGCCTGCAACCACAATTTCCCTCCCAATCACAACTATTTCCATTTCAGTGATTTCACTTCAGCATACCTCTCTGTCCTTCCCACTGTCACTCAGTAAGAATGATGTGCCCTTGCAGAACTAAAACCAGTTTCAAGCAGCAAACCCAAATATTTACCTGCCTCCTATTTTATACAGTTTGCAGGATGGAAACAAAAGAGCAGTTCTCCTTCAATCTAGTAATCTCAAACACGATTTTAACTGGATGTTTTACAAGACACCTAAAAGATCCCCCTCTCACACCTTGGAGAGATGAAACAATTGCAAAAGTATGTATGTGACAGATAAAAATCCATGGACCAATGACCTGAATAGACTGTGTTACCTCTTTTTTCTGAAACAAAAGTATAATTGAAACAAAACATTTACTCTCATAACAACTTTGGAGAACAATATCAACCTTTCCTACAGAAATTTATAAAAAAACAATTTATTTTTATTCAAGGTATCTTCTCTTGCAGCTAGCTAAGATCTCTGGAGAAACATTAGATGAATAAATAATTAGCCAATAGAAAGCCTGCTTATGGAAATTAGTTATGTTTACAGAAGTTTTTATGACAGCAGATTTGCACTTCAACAGAAGCATCCTGACTTTGATTTACTTAGGTAATCTGTATTTATTAGCTTCTTGTGTTTGCCATTTAAATGAAACAACAGTTCTAGCCACTAACACTCTCTTTATCAGGGAGGGCTCTCAGAAGCCCTTGACATAAGCCTACTTTCCTTTTGCTATACCAAATATAAACTTTACTCTAGTGTGTAACAGTAGCTGAATATAGCTAGAAACCAGGATTATATCAAAGAGTGTGTGACTAGCAATAAATCAATTAAAATCTATCCAATTATAGAGTTCTCAAAATAAAATTTAGCTGCTAAATTAGTATTGTGAAGAGACAGTTTCAAGTGTGAATGCCAAAGTGATTCCTTAATAAACATCTATTTTAAAATGTTGTCAATAATTTGATAAAATACTATCCATAACATTGTTACCATGAAGACTATAGGTGACTAAAAAGTGGAGTAGTAAACAATGAAGTGTCACAGACAGAAAAATCAGAGCAGAAACTAGGACAATAAACAGGGAAACACAGCTAAGGTAGCAAATGAAACACTATGGGACACACTGAGTAGAAAACTAACTGTAAAAAGGCATTTTTGGGGCTCAAGATTGTCATAAAAACAACTATCAGAGTAATCACTTGGCCTGCCATGCTGAGCCCCAGCTCCATGTAAATCAACGTGTTAAAACACCACTTTTGTCTGTTGTACAACATTTTTTTAAAGGCAAGAAGCCTTAAAGTGGAGAGTTTGATCTGTCCCTGTCCCCAGCAGCTGAGCTCAGTGCAGCACTGCAGTCAATCAGCCTCTGACCCACAAGCGACAGGGCACAGGGACAACTCAATACAGAAATGCAAGGAGGGCAGGGATGAAGTTTAACATGAGAACAAAATATGGACAAAGAGGGCTTTTTCATGCCTTACCCCTGGCTTTGCAATCCTGAATCTGACACTAAAGAGGAAAAGAACAGGACTGAAAGGAGCAAGATTTACCATTGAAGTTACTAATCTACCATCTAGTGCTGTCCCCAAGTCCACTGGAATATCAAGCTCTCACTGATCCCAAGAGGATGCAATCAAATGGAGACAGAGAGAACAGATGGCATCACAATCCCCATCACATTTTGCCAAACTTTAATCACTGTATGAAACTCACATCCCTCCTACCAACTTTTTTCACATCTTCCTCCTTTTACTTCCCTCTTTGCGTGCTTTCAAAGGCTTCAGCAAGACAGCATTATTGAAATACCATTGTAGACCTGTGACCAAAACCACAGATAGAGCAGATCTTTAAATGCCTCAGATGCTGATACAGGTTTCCAGTGTCTTGAAGTTTTCTGATACCAGCAATGATTTGTGCCTGTCTTTCTTTAGCAGTGAAGGAACAGCTAAGGGCAGAATTTTCATAGCCAAGTTACATGTATCAGACATTCAGAAATGGAAAACTGAGCACAGACTGTGACAGCTCAAAGGAGCTACTCACTCTAAAGCAGAGAAACACTGAGATGTAAAGAAGCATTTCCATTTTGTACTTGTCTACAGAAGAAGTCTTGCTGGAATGCTGCATACAGTTCTGATGCCCAGCTTTTAATAAGAACGTGGAAAAATTGGAAATTTTCATACAGCAACAACAACATAAAAATTATTTCAGATTTTGAATTAAAAATTAAAAAATTTGTTTATCCTAGAGGTGTAGCTAGAGCAGGATTTCATCATGGTGTAACAGGGATCTGCAGGGAGAGCAGACTCTGATGGCTCTTCAATGTCCTAATTAAAGAGAGAACAAGGCTGCAATAAGTGAACCCAGAGGTAGGCTTATTCAGAGGAGAAATAAGAGATACATTTGTTATGGTAAGATGCATTAATAGCTTGCCCAGAATTCTCCATCTCTGCACACTTTGAAATCACAACTGAATAGGTTTAAACACAATACCTGGTCCAATTCAAGCAAAGGTGTTAGACTGAAAACCAGCGTGCAGGCGAGGTCAATGCTCACAAAATAATCACTGTAGTCATTTACAGCCTTAATTTATACCAGTCTGTGACTGATTTCTCACCTTAATTCAAAGACATGGTCAGAAGAGTTACAAACTAAATTAGCTTTTACACTCAGTCACATGGCCATATGTCCCTATGCTTTCCATGCAAAAAATGCAGTCAATTTGCTTAAAAATCTGTTTTCTAACTGTACATACAACCTGAATTACCCTGCTTGCTGTATGTGCTCATTCTCATTAACATCATAGAACACATAAATTATACCTATAAGAAAGGATAAATATATCAAGTCAAAAGAAAACAGGGGTAAAATTAAAAGAGGGACATAGCAATGTTTTGTAAAGGCCATTTTTCATTAATGTAAAGAAAAAATAACTCAGAGAAATAGCTTTCCATAATATTTTCAGGTATAAAAGTTCATCTTAACATCCTATTTTGTAGTGAAGACTTAGGGGGTCTTTGGCATTAAAAACACAGAACCTTGTCAAAGAGATGAATAACGGAAAAAAGAAATACATCCACTGATTGCTGCTCTAGACTGTGCCTACAGATTTGCATCACAATTTTGGAGAAGATTGTAAATGGCATATCAACCATAATTTTCATACTTTCTTTTTCAACACCCAGCACCGTACTTGGTCTGAACACAACAGAGTGAATTAAATTAAGCCTCTCTCCATACCCACTGCCATTGAATTGCAGCCTTTGCTTTGTCTACATGCAGATGACCTCAGTGTAGACTAAGATCCACTTCAAGCCTGTACTGCTCAAAACCAGGTGAAAAGACCCAAAATTACAAAAGGTGCAGACTTACTTAGCCATTTTCGGGTTCAGAAGAATTGATGGCAAATTTAAAGGTTGAAAAGGCTGAATTAAGTCACTATTATTTGGACCTCAAAACCCAAGCCATGCTTAACACCTGCACAGCCAGGGAAAGTCCTGAGGATGAATACAAAGGCAGGGAGAGGGAATCTGAACAGAGCACATTTCAAAGGCTACTTTGTGGCTTTAGCAAGCACCAGCATTGTGTTTATGCTGCCACCTCCACGGCAATCTGCACTCTTCTATTGGTACCTTTCAACTTAGCAAGCTAAAGCAGGACTCAGAAAACCACATTATAATGAATTATCCTGGTCATACAAGCATTTGTATAGGCACAGCTTCCAAGTACAAATAAAGTTAAGTTAATTAAATGTAACACTGATATAATTCTCTGTGTGAGACAATCTGTTTGTGACTCAAGTTCCATTGCATTTAGGCAATTCTGGGGCATTTTGATGTCACTACTGCAACATGACAAAACAGTATTTTATCTATTATCCCACACATGGTAGAACCTTGATATCTGCAGAAACAGTTTGCATCCTGAGCTTTTCCAAATATTTGCAATCTCCCTTTTTGTGTTCATTAGTGAAACACTTACCTTCAAGTCAGGCATCTTCCTAATACATAGATTTAACAATAAACATAAATCTCACTGAATTCATTTGCAACAGCAAACAGGCAAGGAAAAAATACAAATATTTCCAAGCACTGAAAATCCAGCAGCATGTCAAAAACTGTAGCAAAGTGTTTTATCTTCAAAAATGGACTTTTCCTATGACTTGAACCCATGTAAGTCACAAAGCAGTACCTTGTTTGGGCTGAAGTCTGTCAGTTTGTGGTTGATTTTTCCATACACTGCTTTCTTCCCTCCTACCAAAAAAAAAAAAAAAAAAAAAAAAGACAATTCTTTAAAAGCATTTCCCCCAAGGACTGTCAGAAATACGCTTAGCTAACGTCAAGAACCACACTGACTTTTTTTTTCCCATAGTTTTTGCATTTTTGAGAACACCAATATCTAAACTTTAAAAGCCTGCAAATAAAATGAGAGTGAAAGAAACCTGAAAAAAGTTTCCTGGTGAATAACCTCGAAAAAGGGAAAGCTAAAAAAGCCTTGCACAGTGCTTCTAAAATAATGCAAGCACACATTGCCATTCTTTTCCTGTCTAGAAGGATTTGGGTATATGCTAAAACACCAGCTAGAGAACCAGAACTCTTTATTTGAGCACAGCATTTTAATTGTGGTAACAAAGCCAGGAGCAAAACCAGACAGATGTATAGCCTGAAACAAATTTTTGTACTGTAGGGTATCAGAAGCTCTTTAAAAATTAATCTATTCTCTTCTGAAATAGCTGCTATCCCAAAAGGTCAGTAACTAACTGCATATTATTGTCCCTACTAACTTTAATGAAATCAGATTTTGTCTAAGTAGCACCAGTAGGCACTAATTGGACCAATCTACAGAGAGACAAACAAAACGTACCTTGTGTTCACTTTGCAGAGGAGCAACACATTGATTATTCCAAAAGCTCACCTCTTCCCCCAAGTTACAAAAGAAAATAACTGAAGATAGAGCCTCTAAACAAGATGAAATGCCTAAACACACACAGTCAGTGAAAAACAAAGGAAGAATAAAAAATGTTGAAGATGAATTGTGCTCCTGATGAGATTTAAGTTGTAGTTTGCAAAGAGAAGCAATAGATTAGATCAGCTCTTTCCTTCCTTTCCCTACTTCTTCTACAGACTTGCTTTAGTTAATCTAGAAGAAAAGGCCTCTAACTGCAATTTGGAAAGCTCTGGAAGACTTCTTTTACAGCTACTTTGGTCAATTCCTTCAAAAGGTTACATCTGCTTTATGTTCTCATCAGTTTTATGAACTAATTACAGATATCTTACCACCTCCATGGCTGTTCAGTGTGGAACATGTGCATGCTTCTGCAGAATATCCAATTTCCCCTCCAGATGAGTAATAGATGCTGGGATTGAGAGCAGATGAATGGGCCTGAGAAGTAACTAGAATAGAGGGACCCTAACAAAGGTGTTAAATCTTTAAAAACAGTAATTTTGCTTGTCCTGACTGATTGCTTCTAGGTCTCTGACTGGTCCAACTTAACTGGGGACATTCAGTTTTGGAAAACAAGACAAAACCTCCATTAACTCAGTATAATCTGGTTAGCAAACACAGACCAACCATCACCATCCTCTGCCTTATGGTGGGTGCTGCCGATGAAATCCTTGCCCTGAGAAATGGGGCCTTACAGCAGGGCTAATGCTTTTCTGTGAAAGCCAGGCAGAACTGAGATGCTTTTTCAGTTTATCCAGAATTCAAAAACCTGCCCACTACAGTGGGGGGGGAAAAAAAAAAAAAAAAAAAAAAAAAAAATCATACTTCTCTGCAGCATTTTTGTGAGGAACAGACAGCTCTATCACAGTGATGTCTTCAACAAGCAGGCAGGAAAAACTGAATTGCCAATCAGTATGTGAACACAGACTAGTTCTGAAATTCAGCTTCTACTGAAGGAGCCAAAGGATGCAAGACATTCACTGCATGAACAGAGAACAAATAGCAGCTTGGATCATCAGCAAGGAGCCACACAAGAACTAGCCTTCTGTAAGTCAGCTCTTCACAAATCAGTAACAGCCACTAGCACAGAACAGTTTTGGCAAGCACAGCTGGGAGAAGGGGCTGTCAATCCTCACAAACAGCAATAAAATTTTCACTATGTTTTCATAAAAGTTTTCAAGTGTCTCACATTGTCTTCTCCACCTGCAATCATTGATGGAATTAACTTCCTGCTTTGGAACGAATACTCTGGGACCAAGTTTCTCTTGTTTCACCAAAAGTGAAGACTTCCAAATTCCTGTGTTCCTTGAGGAGATTTGTATCCTCTCCATGTAACTTTCCTGACAAGTCTAGAGACCTGCCAACACACTATTTGATAATCTGACACAGCTAATAATTGTAGAATAGCTTTAGAACACATACTACATTTTTTCTGACGCCAGAATTCTGTTATTACAGAATAGAGACATAGCTTTGCTTTTTTAATTTGAGCAAACAGATGCAGACATCTTTGAACCAGCAGCATCCTCAACTCAAATTCTAGGAGAAAAGAGAATGAGCTTGCAACAGGCAGGTTCTTTGAGCTGAGCTGATTGCATTACTATTTTTATTGACAAAACAAGATTAGTAGATGGAGGCCATTAGCAGATTTAAAAGATGTGGATTTTAGAGATTCAAAACTGTGCTGCATAAATTTCCTCTCAATTAATTCATCTCATATTGAAGGTGAGATCTACCCTACAAAACACAAGATAGTTTAAGTAGTGCAAACAAAAGATAATATGAAATGGCAAATGACTGAGGTTTGGAGGCATCATTGCTAGTCCTATTTAATACTTATTATAATGATCAAGAAGATAGTAAACAGGATGGTAATGAAAACTCCAGATTAGAGGGATTAGAAAGAGGAGCAGAAATTACCAGCAAAATGCAATTTGCAAAGTCATAAGCTAAGACATCTGGAACAAAATAATCCAAAAAGCTCGTCTACACATTTTCTGTATTAAGGAAAGCTGTAACTTGGTAATGTATTAAAACAGTATATTTGTTTATATATGTTATGCATTCCTTCCTTTATATATGTATGTATTCCTACAGAGAGAGACATATACGTTCATAATGTCTAGATATCTATCTATCTATATGAATAGAGATATATATGGACCAGATACAGGCAGAAATTCTCTGACTGGAAGGCAACTCAGAGAACTATCAGAAAACTACTGTTTTCATACAGTAAAACATGAACATTTCCAAGAAAGCATTTTGAAATTTTTCAGAACATATTTTGTCCCTTAATGAATACTTTATTTAATATTTAGTTTGCCTTTAAGATCAAAGGAAAGTAATGTCGTGCAATCAGTTTCATAATACAGACTAAACTTCATCCCTGAGTTTATGCCACATGTCCCAGTTTGTGCCTGAACTCTAAATTTCCAGGCTCGAGCAGTGAAGCTACATGGTTTTTAGGGAATTAATTTTTAGGGATATAACTAGAAAGATAGCTGTGATTATGAGTTCAGAGGAAAACAATGAAAAGGATAAAAAACCCCACAGCAGTCTGCTGAATTAAAACAAGAGAGACACATTTATGACAGCTACAGGATAACTCAAAGGGTGGGCCAGCTTTTGGCTGTATTAAGAGACTCCCAGTACCAGAAAATCATAAAACAACTATCTCCCAAGACAAATTAAAACACAGAGAAATTAAAAAACAAAACAAAAAAACCCCAAAAAACGCACCAATCTATTTCACTGTTTGATATCCTTGACTAAAAAATACTGTCCCAAGTGAAACTGCAACATTTCCAAGCACGAGTCAGCCAACAGAGAATGCTGAAGACAGGATGGATGTCTGTCACTAGCACTTAGGCTGACTGATTTCATAGGTCTGTCCATTATTAAATGAATTCTAATTATGAATTCTTGCAAAGGTATTAATTTACTTATTGGCTCGTATCTCTTTAATAAAAAACATTTGTCTGTCTAGTGTAATGTCTTGGTTCTTTGGTTCTTTAAAATATACATTAGTGCCATTAGCACTCTGAAGTAACAAGGAACAGTAAAACTGAATTTATTCCTAAATGCAAAGACAGAAACAGACATACAAGAGCTCTCCTCGTGTTATAAATAGCCTGAAGGATCTAAGAGAAACAAAGAGCAGTTTCAAGTATTGCATACATGCAGACACCAACATAAAACCTGCATTGCCTCAAGTATCTGACTAAAAGTAGCTTTTTCTCTCCTCATCCCTGCTGTAGTTCTTGAAGTTCAATTCTAACAATTTCACACTTCCTGCTTTTTTATTCACCTAATATAAACACAGCTGAAAAGGTGAATAGAGTCAGAAACAGGAATCCTGCAAGTTAGTGCAGACTCCAACTCGTTGACACACTGGCACGCTGATAAAAACAGAGGCAAAGCAATTTAACTCCATAGCCTAAGCAAAGGCATAGTAAAATCTCACCAATAAAACACAGCCCAATAGGACAGCAAATTTGAAACAAGAACTGTTACCCAAGTCTGTTAGGTTTTCCAGTTAAAGCAACATAGAGGTCACACAGTTTTCAGAGTCCATCGGGAAAAAAGGAAAAGCTAAATCACAGGACTCATCTTTACACATCGAAACAAAGCACTATTTATTCCCAGCCAACCACCCTTCCTTCTGCAGCATGGCTCTGCACCTGACTGCAGGGAATGCTCCAGCTCACCTCCAGGGGACTCACACTGAGATCGAGGTTGTTGGTTTAGCTGGGGCATCAAGTCACTCAGCATCAGTGCCAAGCATCTTGAATTCTCATCCTTAACTCCCCCTCACTGTTTCAGTTATTTGCCATGAGCTCACGATTAGTCAAGGAAGAGTAATAAGTTCCATAGGACAAGACCTCCTGCTGCTCTAGAGCCATTGCAAGCAGCCTTTCCTTTCCTAAAGGCACATGTGAGAAAAAGTTAATATCTCAAGAGGTAAAATACAGAGTTCTGTTTCAAACAGCATTTTATGCCAAAGAAAAGAGCACAACAAGGGATTTCTGTACTTGTAAATGACATGATTTAAACTGACAAAACAAAAATACTAAAGAGAAGCAACACTAATTCAAGAAACAAAACTACCTGTAAGCAGTATTCAGGCAATGAATCCCTGAATCCCTGTTCAGATGAGGGTCACTTGAGTTACTGCGGCATGAAAGCACAACTCCTGTAAGAGTTTGGGAAAAAAACCAAAACAAAAATCAAAAAAATTAATCTTAGAAAGCTGATGTTTGTAGCGTATTACAGAGCCTGCGAGTGCAGTGCTTGATTCAGAACAGAAATCCAGTTCTCAGTTTTATACGCTGGAAACACAAAACAAATCTGAAGTAGCAAAAGGCTGGCTGAGAGAAGCTGCTCAGACCCAGGTAATCAGCAGTAAACAGATACTGTCACCATGTTGTAAAAGTCCTTTCAATAGAGATGGGGAAAAAACCAAAACTATGAGGCTAGCAAAACTTTATGAGATTGCATTTTAGATTATAAAAAACTCTGCATTTATTAGAAATCTCAGTAACACCAGTGATAATCACCTGTTTTCTCTTTCCCTCTCCTTTTTTTTCTTTGTTAGCTTGTCAGTATAGCTTTGACCAGAGTGCCATGTCTTCTAGATGCTCTGGATTTTGTCACCTAGTCCTCACCAACTACTGGACCCAAGGTTCCTAGATGGTCTCAGATTGAGTCTTTGGAGAAATCCAGGCCTGGAACTAAGCAATAAAATTGCAGTGGGAGATAAACTATACCCACACAAAAAATTCCAAAGAAACCAAAATAAATCTCCATTTTCTGTGACTTACTGGATTTTTGTCTCCTGAACAGAAAGTTGTAGGTAAAAATAATATTTACTTTTCATGCATGCTCTCTGGTAAGCATGATGTAAAAGGACCCAAGTCCAGGGCTCAAAATCAAGCAGTAACCTGTACTGAAGTCCATGCCCTATATATGTTTCAGTTTTAGGACACATCAAGTTATGCATTGCAGTTTGCACACTTGTAAAGTGCATCTTTTATCCTACTTTAAATCACTTCCACATTCAATAGCAAATCAAGGGCACAGCATTGTCCTGTCTCTTCATAAGCACAGTCCTTTTTCCTTTAAGAAGAAAAGAGAAGTGAATGTGTGTCAAAGCCACATGGCTTCTCACCTACAACCAAGTGATTTATTTCCTCAAGAAAAATAGAGCAGACAGGAAAGGATGATCTATTGCAGTGTGCTCCTGCAAGCTGTTACAGCAGTGCCCCAAGCAGCCCTGACCTGTACTTGGTCACACCAGGTTGGTTATCCCTGCCCTCAGAGATGAGCTGATCTCCACAAAGAGGATGCCTGGGATACAGAAGGCCCTCTGACACACAGGGGAGAGGAAGTGCACCTGCTATTGCTGCCCATCTGCAGGGCAGAGAGCTGGACCAGCTGAACCCTCCCACTGAAATGAAGCTGCCATTGCAGTACCGTGAGGAAAGATTTTGACCCGAGATACACCAGGCATGGGAGGAACATTGCTTGCTTTCCAGCAGCACAGAATATATCAGGCTTGAATCTTGCCCAAATAGTTGAAAATAGTCTCCGAATTATACAAAATAGCTCTACAAGAATTAAGAGAACCAGATGAGATGGAAAGCCGCACCTAACATCTGTACACAAGGTATTTACTTACTTCTAAGTCTGAAGCTAATTCATCTGTGAGGTGTCCCTGTCAAACTGTTTCCCATGCTATAAAAGCTGAAGTTCCACAGAAAACATCCACAGGTTAGGTCTTTGTCCCTTGAAATAATTCACACTTGACTATCCAAATTCTTCAAGGAGCCCAGTCAAAAAACCCCAGTATCTGACTTTTCCCAGAAATTCCTTCCACTGCAATGATAGATGGGGTGTTCCCTCCCACTCCCTCACATTTTATTGTATGAGAACTAATATAAAGACTAAACTGAAGAGAGCTGGTGGGAGGATAAGTTGTGGCAATGACAGGCAGGTGCACATGTCATCTCCAGAAGGCTCAGCACAAACAGCTTGATAAAGGCTGCTCACCATAGCATTGATATTCTTTCAAAGCAGCTATCTGTACCCCAGTAAGAAGGCAAAGCCTTTTATGAATGAGATCTATCTGTGAGACTCTGCACAGAGGCCCCTGTGCAGCTCTTCTGTGCACAGAGATTTACGAGTGCAGATTTGTGACTATTGATTTACTGTAACCTTGTGATCCCAGGCTGTGATCCTATTAGCTCTCAGACAGGCAGGAGTGAGGTCCTGCTGATGACTGCACGTGGGGCTTTCAGCCCTCTCTCTCTGATGACACAACAAATGGAGATATCCTGAGCCCTATGCAGAGCAAATAAGGGGGAAATGTTGGCACAGAGTAGATTCACAAAGAGAAATGAAAGTCATTGATACCAAAATGCATCGATACATTTTTGGGGAAAGAGCTCTGTCCTACTCAAATTCCAGAACTGAAGTTCTGCCCAAAAAAAATATCCATTTCAGTACAAGAAAAGTTTCCTGCTTGTTGCTCTATCCTATCAGTAGGATAAAGCTGAATAGCTATTATGACTCAGGTTCATCGATCACAGGCCATTAATTAGACAGAATTACTAGTCATGGGCACTACAGCAGGTTGGGGTGAGGACTATGGAAAAGAAGTCTAAGTTAAACTACCAATGCTTTTTTTGGGACACTCCATTTTATAACTTGAAAAGCAAGTAGAGATCAAGCTGTCTTGAGAACTAATGCTTGGTTACCTAATTCAGAAAAGGGCTGTAACCCTTCCCCTGCAAGGAAAGTGCTGTATGGGATGACTACAAGTCATTCAGAAACCTCCTACTTGAATCATGCAGCAGCAGATGACACATTCAGCCAGAAAATCACTGAAGTCCTCTCTTCATTCCTTCAAAAAGTTTAGACCTCTGTCTGCTAAGTGACTCAGTATTTTTCAGAAGGAAAGAGGTTGTAGGAAGTTCCCTGAAATCAATTCTACAAGAACATCCACTTACAAGACATTTCCCAGCTTCCTGTGACATGAACAACTTAACCTTGAGCAGCACGTGTCTCATTTGTGACATTGGAACTATAGAAGCATTTCTGGTTTGCCTCAAGAAGGAAGTAGGTCTGACAGACATTCATCCTTACATGCATGAGGCTTTCAGCTACCTGACAAAGCATCCAGATGTCAACCAAGTTCAGCTCATTGAACTTTACCCACAGAATTACAGGTATTCAGATATGACTGGCTAGCACTGTTTGTTCCACTGCCATTCTTCCCTTCGTCGTGTATCAGACACAAGGCAGTTGTAAGACAATGTGGAGCTGGTAATTTTTATACAAGACACATTCTCACAAGTGTGAATTGGCACAGCAGGCTCATTTGAGAGCTCACATGAATGCAAGCAAGCTGGAAACCTGGCCTAGAGCTTCCAAAGCAAGTGAAATACAGGAGGATTCTTGGAAATGAAAGGTGGTTTCTAGAGGAAATAAAGCATTTTCTTACATACTAGAACACAGCGAGCTCTAAATTAAGGATGTGCATTATTTCCTGGGTTTTAGCAGCTCCTTAACTCACTTTTTTTAATGTTTATAGGTACCCTCTCAGCCACGGTGGGCACTTGAAGCAGTGAAGCACTTGAAGCAATGGTAAACTACAGAGCAGCAAAAAGTCAGGGAGGGTTCATTTGAATGTCTTGCAGTTCCATCAGCTACAACACTAAATCAAAAGAAATGGATTCTCTGTGTATTCAGTGGGATTTGCCTATTGTTTATGCGTTGTCTGTAAGCCATAATCCACCAATTGGCCCACGTTAATATTTTGTCTCCTATTGAGTATTTTTTAGGAAGAATTTCTGCATTTTTCCCATTCTCTTAATCCAGCACCCCCCAGCTTTCCATGAACTCTTGAAAAGGAGTCTCTACTCACAAGAACATGAAGCAGAAGGGGGAAAAATAGATGAGATTGATTAGGCGAATGAGTTCCACAGACTTTTCCCTGCCTGGGCAGAGAAAGATGGTAGAATTTCAGGAACTCAACAACTTTGGGTCACCAAAGATGGGTACAGAGACCTGGAATAGCTGCAGGTAAAAAAATGTGAGAAATGTGTATTGGAGAAGACACTGCATGTTGGCCTGTGGATTTCTCTAAGTATCACTGTCAGAAAAACATGCCATAGGAATCAGCTACAAATCTCAGGTCCAAGACTGGAAAACCAGGCACTTAATCATCAGCCAAAACAAGTTTCCTGCCCAGCTAGGAATTCACACACCCTCTTGTGCAACTTGTTCTTTGCATCTTTCTGCCAGCCCTGCTAATTACCAGCTGAGAGCAGACCATGCCAGTGGGGGATGTACAGCAATTACCAGAGGTTGGGCTCATCTGAGCTTCCCATTACCAAGAACTCTGCCTTTCTTCCTTTATTTCATCCTAGCTAACTACCCTGTTCTAATTTATAGCTTTGCAGTAGGAACACTGTAGTTAAAACAGAAATGGCACTTCCACTCTAAACCTCTATTTTATGCCTTTCATTTGAGTTCATTACTTCAGTTACCATAAAAAAGTGCTTTCTGGCAATCTCTGTCCTCCGCCTCCTCCTCAGCAAAAAATATTTGTCATTCCCCAAGGACACTGAATGGTTGATGCTGTGCTCTCTCCTTCATAGCCTGCAGATTTGTCTTCAGTGACAGCTTCTAGAGGTAAAACCCCACAAGGATAGTGCTGCACTGTCTGCCTAGGAGAGACTCTGAGTTTTCAAAGAATGTAAAAGAATGTGAATTTGCCCTATATACATGGAAAAAGGAAAGAGGAAAGGCTTTGACCTCTGCCCTGACAGCACTTTACTCCTCTGCTTCTATTTTGAGGTTTCTTTGATCCCCAGAGGACCTGTCTGCAAATTTTACAAGAGATATGCATCAAAAGTCAGCATGTATGACAGTTCCATGAGAAGTCCCCCAGCCAACAACCTCGGCCTGCACTGGCTGTGCAGGCTCCTCAGAGGGCACAGGGCACCCTCAGTCCCAGCACCATCCCACCCAAAGGGAAGCAAAGCAGGGCTAAGACCTGTGAGCTCCTCAGCTCCATTCATCGATTTGATTAAATAGCACTGAAGGACAGAGGCAAGGCAGAGCAAGCTTTACTTCTATAAAACCACATGGTCTGCCAAGAGGCTTATGGGAGCAATAAAGCAAGGGCTGTTGAAACTTCACAAAGGATAATTGCCCCACCTCGAGTTATGGTGATGGGAATTTGTCAGTTTTATTTAACAGGTTTTAGTTTCCATAAGCATTAAATCCTATTTCATGGTTTCCAAAGTATCATTTTAGATTCTAAGCCCACACTGTCTTATTAACCCGAGATGTCCAAACGGGAACAGAAGCTTACTTTGAGCTAACAATCCAGAAAATTATTCTGCACATTTGCATGCATGCAGACATACATGAAATACTGCAAAATACCCTGCCCAGTGGAGAGAATATCATTGCACTAACACCTTCAAAGTTAAAAAAAAAAAAAAAAAAAAGTAGGAAAATGCCAGCTCTTCAAACATTTTCCAAAATCTTTGGGTGTTTTTTGGATGGTATGAAGCAAGAATGGGTGTAAATATTGGTGTCAAACCCTACTGGCGAATACAAAGCATTCAGACAGTGGCGACCCCACAAACTAGTAGGTAAAACAGCTCTTCCTCCCTCTTCCAGCCTGCATTTCACATTCAGCCTATAGGACTAAAAAGATTTCTGCTTCTCAGTGTTAGCTGATTATCTCCATCACAGATTTTGAATTACCCTCTGATGCATCTGCTAATGGCCATTCTGTGGGATAGAATGCAAAATTATATGGGCTATTGGGAAAATGAAGCAATTGTAAAGAAATAGAAATATCATGAAAGCTTTTTGGTAGGGCTTAGCTCACACATGCTGTTTCAGAGTGTGAGGGAAAAACAACAACATGTTCTACTAATTATTTCTGCCCACTCCTCCTCTTATTTTCATTTATGACAATTTAGAATCTTGTTATACAACTGGCTTAAGCTGATATAAATGGGTCAGATAAGAGGATTTTAAAATTTGCTGACTACTGCATCAGTTCAGTGAATGCTGTGCATAAAATAGTTATACCATATAAAAATCAATAAAAACTACAGCATAAGGGAGATGGCCATTAATTACTTAAATTATAGATTATGTTTAGCAACTCTTAACAGGTGTCTTTTCTTGTTATTCTGGGGATTTTGAAGGGTGAAAGTAAACATGAATGCAATTATGTAAACTGCAGCTTTTGCAATCAGAGCTTCCCAGCCAACCCTTTGTCCATCCCATATGATGGAGCCTCTGGCATCTCAAATTAAAAGGGACACTGCTTTTCTTCAGCTTGAGCAGGTTGTACAAGGCAGCTTTAATCAACTTGGTGTCTTCTGGTTGTAAGAATGGAAGTGGGACATTGATCTTCCTATCCTCTTCAGTAGAGGAAATAATCTTTCCACAGGGACTTGATTAAAACACATTTCAATCACAGAAAGTTCTGTGAAGTTGAAGAACTATTTCAGAGCAAATTCTTAGGATCTTTTGTAAAAATAACCTCCTCTTTCAAATACATTAAAAAAACCCCAAAAACAAAAAACACCCAACCAACAACAACAAAAACCCTATTTCCACTACACCCCAAGGAAAGTTTCTGAGATGTGTAGCTTGGGTAAGACACAAGAGAATCAGCAGCTCTCTCGCTGCTGCCTGTTCTGATGCTAGCTGTGACATTGCAGTGACAGCAACATTCTGGCAGCCCAGAATCTTCTGCAGTTCAAAGGTGTCTGGGTTTTGTTCTAAAACAGGTTGTAACAACTGGAAGAGGCTGTCTCAGAAACTCTTCAAAAATTGCAGAAAAACATCCATCAAGGGGAAAAAAACCAAACAAACCAACCACATTTATGTCCCTTAGTGAAACTACCACAAAATGTCCTCAGTTCAAATGACAATCTATTACTTCTGCTACTAGAAGGGCTCAGTCACAGATTAGTTTATTGCTGATAGAAGCAGAACACAACACAACACCAAAAACAGAATAGAGAAAGAAAAAAATCTTCTGATTGGATTCACTGTTAGTGGTATCTTTGCCAGGTAAGAATCAGCATAAACCAGTCTAATTTACTGAATACAATTGGCCTGCAATAAATGATCTTCCCATGGAAGACTTCAGATCCAGGATAATATAAAGGTTCTCACACCCCCTAAGTGTCTGAACTGGATCTTCATTAGAAACAAAATACTAATTTTACCTCTGCTGCAAGATACTGAGAAGGCATCAGAAGTAAAGAAATAATGTGGAAAATGAAGAAAGGAAAAGATAGGAAGAATTCTATCTGTATCCTGAATTAGCAAAGACCTAATAAATATCTATGAAAATAACTCAATAGTCAACCTGAAGCCTGCGACATCTGAAGATTCAAAGGTCCTTGACAGAAAAGGGAAACCCGCCGTGGGCAAACCTTAGGCTGCAAAGGCAGCAGCACCAGGCACTTAACGTGCTTCACAAACCCTCCTGCAGCAGAGATGGCACTGAAGCTACAGGCAGGAAACTTGTTCATCATGTCTGTCCTGGAGCTCTGCTGCCCAAGGTTTTTATTAACTCTTTTCTTAACAAAGGTTTTAACACTCTGCTGGGGTACACCACATTTATGGACAAGTTTCTCTTGCTTCAGATTTGACTTGACCTGTTCATATTTACAAACTCCTTTTATTCCCATCTCTGCACTACATCCCACTGCTGCTGAATTACCAAGGTAACAAGATTCTTTAATATTCACAATTTTGTTCTACCGGTTGTTACAGTCTGCTTTTCATTCCTGCTGCCTGTCTCCTGGCCTTCTTACTAACACTCCTATTTCCATCCTCTCTCCTGTACCAAATATTTTTTAAAAATAGATATCAAACAGGAAAAAAATGCAAGAAAAATTGTATCATCCACCCAGCAGAAGTTCCTGATGAATTGTGGTGTTAATACATGGATCCCAGAGGTTTAGCTAAGAGTATTTTTTCATAAGGGCTTCTCTATCCAGCTTCAAAAGCAGAGGTAGCAATGCCCATACTTCTTGACCGCTGCAGAAACCAGACCCCAGTGCTGTGATAACATTGCTGTCCTCCAACCTCCCAAAGAACGAGTCTCACGGGTAACTGCAGCCCAACAGAACCCCTCCCTGCCCAGTCAAAGATCTGCTGAAACAGCACCAGGCAAGGAGAATTGGCTCCAGAGCAAGCCATCCCCAAAACCTCTGTGAAACTTCCATGGGCATCTGCTGACTGAGACTCCTACCACTTGGTTGAATTTTACCTTAGTTTGAAAGGATCTTTTTAGACAGGAGAGAAGAAAGCAAGCACACCCAAACCCACTAGAAAATTCATACTTTGGCTCTAGTAAGCAATTGTGTTCAAGGTGACTTAGACATGCAGGACAACATAGCCTAGCCTGTCACCCCACAGCCCAGGGTATTCCCTGCCTTCAGGTGGGAGCAAAGGAAGGAAGGGAATTTTTGTTCCAAGAAGCCTCAGATACTTGTAAGGAAACAATCCTGCAGGGTTGGAGGAGACTCCCAGCTTAGTACTGGTTTTGTTAATGTAATTGCAACAAAGTCTGGGAGATCCCCTGACAAGCATTGCTATTGGAGCTCACAAAGGAGCTTCCCATGGAGGGGGGGGGGGGGGAAGGACTTCCTTCTCTGAAACCAAACACCCTTTTCTGATCCTTTGATCAAAGGCCTAACACTTTTCATTTGAAATGTCTGGTGAAACAACACCAAAAATCAAGAAAATAATAGAAAAAAAGGTATCTACAGCTTTTCACTGAATATAAAGTTAAACATGAATCATTCTAGCCCTTTCCCTTCCTTGCCAATACCATTTATAATGCTAATGTGTCCCTATTTCCTGACTGAGTTCTTTAAAGGGGGAAAAAACAAGGAATGTACACATCCAAGTAATAGGATGTCTTTGTCAGTTCATTCAAAATCTGCATTTCTATTAAACAGCCAGGCCTTTTCCTTCATGCCGCTGAAATGCCTGATTTTACTCAAACTGCTACTGTCTGCACTCACTAACAAATAAGTGATAATTCCCTTCCCTTTCAAGAGCTGTGCCTAGTGGCTCACAAGGGACTAGGTTACGTGGCAAAAGCAGCAGTAGTGTGACAATATTATAATGTATGCCAGGTCGCTATTCAAAATACAGCAGATAATTCCCCCATCATTTCCATGTGCCTATGGAAGTGTGCTATAATCTGTCTCCTCCTACATAAAGCTGTAAAACAAGAGAAGATTACTGTAATCCTTTTCGTCCCGTGTCACACAAACAATGAAATCTTCTGGCTGTGCCAGAAGCAAATTTCTATCTATAAACATCAGACCAAAATAAGGAGCAAGTTGCTTCAGCCTTCATTGTATTGGTAAACAGTTATGTAAGCAATTTTTATGTATTTAAGCACATTGGTGGAAGATTAAAGTTCGAGGCTGCAATTCAACCTTAGGTTTCTTGCGTTTATAACCAACACAGAAGCACACTCCCTTCATATGAAATTTAGGAATTAATTAAGTCTGGTACACCAGTACCTAAAACACTTGAGCATCCATGCAGTTCTCAACTTCAGAGGTGTCTGAGCATTTGAATTCTTTCAGAGCCCCTTGTGAAGATATTTAAATGACCTGAATGTACAAAAGCAAGCAGTAAATCACATAAATGGGGGAACAGGAGGCTGCCCAACACCCCATCAGCACCACAGGTGGAAAATATTCTGACTGGAATTAGAGACAAGACACGGGGCAGCAAGCAGCACAGGCCCTCAGCTGAACTCCAGACTCAGCTGTGGCCTCAGAGGAGGCTGAACCTTTGGGCCTTGGACATTTTTTCATCTATTGAATGGAGCCAGCACATCTCAGAAGCATTCTTATGAATTAAACCCAAGGCTGCAGGGGTGGTTCAAATGTCAGGCTGCAGCAAGAGTAGGTGGTTACATGGCACAGTGAATAACGTGCCCTCTCTTATCTCAGAATCCACAGTGCAGTAATAGATATTCATTTTCAAGGCAATGGTAAGATTGGAGTTCAAGATACAGAAAGCTTGAGAAACTAAGTCAGGCTTTGCAAAACAAAGTGGTTGCCTCCATAAACAGGTATCAGCATTGCAGAAACTTGGGGTCTTCTGCCCAGGTACCTTCACCCTGCAGCACAGCACTGGGAATATTAACCTCATTGAACCAAAGTACAAACTAGCCTAGAAAAATCAAAGTGTTTTCCCTTTCTGGTTTGACACTTATCCATTATTTGTCTTGTATTATTAAAAATATCAACCAGTGCAAATAGCTAAGGCAGTCCCAAGGAAGTGGGGAACTGGGACAGAGAAGCTGTGAGAACACAAGATTAGCAGTTGTGTTGGGTCTGAGGAAGTACCTGTGGCTTGGAAACACTCCTGTGGGAGAGTTTGCAAACTCCTCATGTTGTACTGAGGATTATTAGAAGGAGCAAATCTGCAGAGAGCCTTCATCTTTCTCTAGTCTTCCACTTTATCGTGACTTATCATGAAGAATATAAACAATATGTGTCATTAGGACTTTCTCTACTAAGAAACACTACCAAGGTTCAACAGAAGTTTTGCATTCCAAGTGCACTTTTCACATCAGACTGAACTGGAGGCAGACAGTCAAGGAAAGAGACAAATCAGATGAATGGAGAACACCTCCTAAAGCACAGCAGAGAAAGAAATAGTGTCCCAAATGAAAAGCCAAGGCCTAGACATAATAAATATAGGTGTAATAAATTTACACATAAGCTCCACTTCCCAATCCAATCCCTGCAGCCTCACTTTATTCCTTAATAGAGGTGAGAATTGTCCATATAACACTTCACTTCCACAATGGGCACAATGTTGGACTCAAAAAAACCCCAAAAAAATCACTTGTAACTGTAACAAGGGATAACAACTGTCTTACAACAACCACTGGAAGAATGGAGAATGATCTGTATGCAAAGGACATGTCAGGTTAAAGATTTTCACAATATATAGAATCGTGACAAGGTATGAAAGCAGAGAACATGCATCTGGATTTCAGCAAGTAGTGCTAACTCCAGTAAATAATGTGTCATGTGGAATTCAGTTCCTATTAGCAAAAGAGGGACAGAAGAGGGGACCACACTGAACTGGGACTACTACAGGAAAGAATTTCTAGACAATGGACCATTTCCAGCAAGTATGAGAGTTTTAAATGCCATCTGCTGTCAGTAAAATGCAAAATAAACTGGCAGTCAATCCTGACCCAGTAAAATAGCAGGTGTTTTGCTACTTGCTTCCACAAGGTAAAGATTTCATACACAGAATGATGACATCTAATTGGGCTACATTAAAAGATCTAGATTTGGAAACATTAATATGCAGCCAGCAGCTCAGACACTGCAAACTCAAGATCAGGTCCAACCATTAAAGCAGCTTTACCTCAAGGATTACAACAAAACTTTTTTATACAGCTTCTTCCTTAGGTGTGACCATATTTCTTATAAAGACAGATCTGAATTTGCACCAGCTTTCTCCTTCCTCACCCAGACCAATACCATAGATCCCAAAGGGAGATCCAGCAGTCCAGGGATCACATGGAAGTCATGAGGTATTCAGCTGGGTCCCCATGCTGCAGTGTGCACTGCCAAATCAATTACATGCAACAAAATTAGATGACTCCATCAGAAAAAGACTTCATAAATCTGGTCCAATAGTACTTACTCTCACTAGAAGGTACTGGGGTCCAGTTTTTGTAGACGCTTCTAGATTGTGATTTCCAGGTTGAGGTTTTAGTTTCTTTACGTAATCCTTGCTTATATTTATAATGAAGCTGCCTGCTCTTCACTTTCCCAGGAAAAGGTTAGGGAGTGCAAACAGCAGATCCGAGTGCTTGTGGGTCAGAGTTCTCCAGCTGACAGGTTCAATACACACACCTATTATCAGTGAACTAAAGCAGGGCATGGAGAACAACAGTGAGCCCATCTTCTGTCCTAGAGCTTTGATCACTGGCACAGAAGATTGTCTATTTCTTGCTGGTTTGTTTTCAGGAATTTACACTTTATTAATTTTTTTCAAAAGTTTACCTTCAAATACTTCAAACTGAAAAGCTCTCCTTTATGCAATTCATCATCCTTACTCTCAGCTCGAGGGCAAGCTTCTTTAAACAGACTGCTGCTGACTGGGTTTGAGACAACTGATTTTAAAAAAAAGGATCATTCATTATTCACATACACTTTTCAGATGGCAAGGTTTCTGATCCTTTCCTCTGGCTCTGTACAGCCATTTATTCCTGGGCTGGAATAAGTGCTGCAGAGGATGCAACACAAGGACCTGGGCTCTTTTGCTCTAGGAAAAGGGAAGAGAATTGATTGTGTTGAAGAAGAGATGCTTCTTACATACTTACCAGAATAGAGTTCTGTGTTAAACTAGCTAATTCCACTCAACTTCAGTACAATTACAGCAACAAGAAGTGTGGCAATTCTCAAAGTGAAGTTTTGTTTGCTCTCTAAGATGACACACAGGTGTCCCAAAATATTGAACAGCTTTGACAAACTATGCTCTTTAGGCTGCAGTTTTTGAAGGAGAAAAGAAAAAAAGAAAGCTGCTTTCAGGTAAAAGAATTCTGTCCATCTCTTATCAACGCGTTATTATTTTCCCTCCTAGCAGAACTGTACAATGTGTTTTACAGTGTTAGTCCACTCCATTCAAACAAATCCTAGGTGAGTAAATAGTATTTCCACCTTTACTTTTATGATCCAAAGATTAATGGGCCCACCTGCCTTCTTGTTTCCTTACTCTCTCAGTTTCTCAGCCTTTCTCTCAGCTTAAGAAGCTTGTGTAAAAAGAAGGATTTTTATTTTTCCCTGGTGTGAAGTTTTCAGCATCCCCACTTATCACATTTAATTTAAGTTTTCTAATGAGCATTCCTTGTTAAGACAGAGCACTGAAATTAATAACCTGCCACGACATAACATCACCACATCATTTATTACTTACGTAATTTTTGAGGCATTGCTGCTACTGCTGAGCTGAAGGAACATGAATACAGAGTTTCACCTGTGATCTAAGAGCCACAGAAGTTGATAGTCTCTAGTCCCACACACACTTTGAGAGTTGCTTTTCTCACTGCTCAAAGCTCATTGTCTCCCCCGTGCAATGCACCAGCAGCCTCCTCCTCATGAACAGACCAGGGAAAAGGAGTGTTTGAAACCTCTGCCAGAAAGAAAAGGCATTCAGGTTGAGGATAAGTCATCTGTAATGAAGAAGGTCACATCTGTCCTGTGAGCAGGAGCACCAGCTTCACATGTTCCTCAAAGCACAAGCTGAGAAACTGGGGGCTCCTAATGCCACCACACCATCTCCACTCCATGCTTTACATCAATAAATGTAGTTCTTTAAAGCACTATGCCCTACACAGCCAATTTACAGTGCAGCTAGAGCAGAGCAGACATCTAGGTGATGACACTTCTAAGTTCTCAGAAAGTGACATCTGGTAAAGCAAAACTATCAGCAGTTGAGCTACTGAAGAGCTACAGCTCTTTCCCCACCCCAGAACAACTCGGTTTTAGTGATCTTGAGAACTACACTGCTATTTCATTGTCATGTATCATGTACTATAATGAAAAGAGCAAACTGAACACAGAAACTCACTCACTGGCAAACTGCATTTCTGTTCAAGCTCCTCGTGGAAATCGAGCCCTTTAGGAAACGAATTGAAACAACAGATAAGTCAGGATCCCAACAGAATCCAGCTCTGTCCATCTCTGTTAATGCAATGGAAAAAGGGCTCCTTTCCTACAGTGGAGCAGGATGTGACAGGTTAGGAAGAGTGATGAAGTGGAAGGCTCTTTGAACCCCTCTGTTTGTTCTCATGCTCTCCTTTCACATCAGAGCAGGGTGTGTGAGCACCGTGCCCGCTGCAAGGCTGTCTTGTTGGCAGCAGGCGATTGGAAATGGCCTTTGCCTCTGTCACCTCACCTCCAGCCTCTGCAGGGCTGCTGTGGTGGCAGCCACAGGCTGGAGTCAAATGTGATCTGAATGCGCCCAGGAATTCACCCCCTAACACCATCTCCAGCTGGACAATTACTACCCTTGTCAGCGTTTTAATTGCCTCCAGCAGCTCACAGCAGGATTTCTCCCCTCCCCAGCCATTCCTGCCAAGCCACGAGCAGAACTTGAGATCCTCAGATAGACACAGAAGTTACCCCAACAATGCAAGCATGAGATCGATTACTTAAAGCTACAATTAAGCTAATTAACTGGAGAAATTGTGTGTTTGCTGCAAGCAGGAGTGCTTGTCCGAAGTTTTCTGAGGGGAAGATTTTTCCCTAGGATAGTGAAGAGACAGTGAGATGCTGTGACAACCTTACCTGATTTTGGGTGACTCCTTGGTCAAAAGGGCTCACAGTAACGTCTTTCAAGTACTCGGGAAACTCAACATGAGAGACAGGAGGGTGAAAATCTGGTCTGCAAGAGGACTAGGGGGAGAAATGAAGGACTTCTTACATACTGCAGTGCAGGGAGCTGACAGAGCAACACACTTATGTGACTCTCTTACAGAATATGCTGTCTTTAGTTGTAAAATTAACAGCAATTATGTCTTTATTTTATGTATACTTGTGAAGCACAAAGTACTCAATATGAAAAGGCACGTATCAGAGGAGCACAGCTGAGGCAATGCAGAAAACAGCAGTAAGGCAACAGAAGTTCTGTTTCAACTCCCTTGCTTCATCTAATATAGAAAAAAAACCCCTCAAGTTTAAACATTTTGAAGACAAATTGTAGGTGGGAAGGCAAGGAGGGATTATTTCTATTCATTTTTTGGCTAATCAAAACACTTTCACAGGAGAATTGGAAAGCCTTATTTTGATTTTTACTTCTCCAGTCTGTATCAATATATCTAAAGACAAAACATTCAAATCACAGCCAAAAGAAAATAAAGCACCATTTGGGAAACATTGAAATAGAATGTTCCAACATCAGATTGGTTTTATTTCTTCTCTTCTAAAATGATATACCAGTGAATCACCATGATTTCACATAATGCATTTCACTGTAGACAGGTCTGCTCAGACTGAGCCCAGATTCCATGCATGTTTGTCTAACAAAAAACAAGTCAAAGAATTCCTGTCTGTCTGGACGTCTTCTTTCCTTAAAGCACAGAAAACAAAACAAAAAAAGCCAAACAAAAAAAGCACATGAAATCCTACCAAAAAACCAAACCAACAACAAAAACACCAAACAAAACCACAACACCACCAAGAAAACCCAACAAACCACAAAAAAGAAAACAAACCATCAAACACAACAACTTTGTAATGTTCCATCTGGTACATTTCTCTCCCCAGAAGAGATATTTTGCGTAGAAGAGCTGGAAGATTGCATATTTAGCATCTGAAACAGGAAAGGAATAACCTTCCTGTTCAATGCTGTAACAAAAAGCGAGATTGCTGTTGGCTTCAGTAGCATTCGGAATATTTCATACAAAGTTATCAGCAAAGTTATCTTTTTGTTACAGCTTTTCAAAAACCTCCAAACTTATTCTAAACAACACTTCTACCCATCCTCCCAGCTATGGGACTACTCCTCTAGCAAGATTGCTTTAAACAAATGGCAATAACCCAGCAGAGCAAACAATAGCCAAGAGCTACCTGCTCTGCTGTACAGGTTGCAGCATATAATCATCTATCTTTCCTCTGCTGAAAGCACAGCAGTGATTACAGAGCACTCATTTAAGGTATTTGAATTACAGCAAGATGTTATACATCAAAGTAATCAAAGACACTTTAGGTAATGAAGTTGACATGGAATGGATCATTTCCCAAAGAAACATTTCATTTGCATGTAATGGAGCTATTTTAAGTTAATTTTGACATTACATCATGATAAAAACACTTGTTGACATTTACATTTCAGTGACAAGCCTTCTTGCATTGTGATGAATTAATTTTTTTCATAAGCAATAAATATAATTTCATTTCATACAGAAAGAAAGCATCAAACTGCTACCCACACAGCTATTCTCACTGTTCTATGCAAGATGCATTGGTTGTCTGAGCAAATATGCCATAGGACACAACCTTACCTTCAGGAGCTTGAGAAGTTAATAAAGTAGCATTTTGAAAGATAGCTCCACACAGCTGCACATGCAGGGAAACTGAATTCAGACAAACACCACCATCGTCTGTCATTTGACAGAAATGTTTCCTTTGTTCCTTGTGAGTTAACTCAGAAAAAAATATATTATCAACCATGCACATTCATTAGTGCTGATGCAAAGACCAAAAAGCCAGAGGCATTGCAGGGTAGCAAATATGAAAGGGGAAAGGCACCCAAATCAGCTGTCTCAGGAAACCCCAGGCAGTAAGAATGAGCTCTGGACAGAGAAGGGGAAAAGGGAAACTGGTCCCTGTGGATCATTGGCATTTCCTCTTGTCCTGGCCACCATCACCTGGCTCAACACAGAGCAAGGAAAGGCAAGTGTCAGTCACAGGACTGAGGGCTTCTGCCTTTTTATTCAGAAGTGTAACAGTATAAGGCATCCAGAGGAAACCTACAATGGAAATATGTATTTTCTGTGCTTTTCTCTTTAGAGTTTCTTTCAGAACAGGAAAGGTCCACTGGGTGTGTTTGTAAACATGACTACGGAGAGAGCAAGACATTGTATCTTCCAACAAGATTTCCAGGGAAACACATCCCTTACCTTTCTGTGCTGCAGCATGAGAGTATAAATGAACCAAATAAGCCTTAGGCTGAAACATTACTCCTGAAATATTTTCATTTACACCAGTTAATGAGAAGCCTTATCAAGGTTTACACACAGCTTTGTCTCCTTCCCTCAGAAGTTCCCTTTCCTATATGTTCATTAATTCACTTTTTATATTAAATTCTCATCAGTTACAACATGCACTGAGTGGTTTCAAGGTTGAAACAGAATCCTTGTTCTAGAGCATGTGAGAAAATAACACCTTGCTTGCATTGCAAAAGAAAATTACATTCTCTTCTCCAAGACTTTCAGTTGTACTGTGTCTTAATGCTCTAGTCAACTTAACAAAGGAAGAAATCTTAATTTACCATGGAGAAATGTAAATCAATGTGTAGGCAGATATGTATATAGATATACATAGATTAAACCATGACAGGGAACAACTTTCAGACAGGACGTCTGCTGGCAAAATTGGGTAATAAGATCTTCTGAATTATCTGGTTTTACTGTGTTTAACAATTCAGTAAATATTTATACCTCTGTTCCACAAATTAATTTGCTAGCGAGGAAAAGCATAACTTCATGAAATCAGGTATTTGCTTATCCAAAGGTCTGTACTAAAGGCCATCCCAGTCTGAGAGGAGATGTCCAAGTTCCCACACACAGGCAGAAGCCCCCATGTTTACAGATCACTTGACAAGCTGCCAAACATGTTAGTGATTTTCTAATGATTTATAATTCCATTTAGACATTTAATTGGCATAACAAAAGCAAGCTATCACTCACCATGCTTATCAAATGTCAGCTTGTGCCTTGTTGCAATTGATATCTCATCAACAGACAATCACATGTAGTTTGACACCAATTAAATGTCTGAACAGTTCTTTCAACATTATTACCCTAATAAGATGGTAATTGTGCACTCAACATCTCAGTAACATTTGAGATAACACCCTGCAGACCATATCTGTTTCCTTTGTCCTTGTAGAAGCTCAGTAGCTGTTAGACATCAATATTTAATTACTAATAAATGCTTTAATACATCTAAGCAAGCCACTTATGAAATTATTGTTATAAATAACAAACACAATAAGTTTGCTTTAAAAGCCAGTAATTTACACTTAAGGAAAGGGAATTTACGTGAAAGACACACAATTACTTGCTCCAGATGATAATTTCCTTCCCAAACAAGAGAAGGGTCAGTAGCTCCTATTGTAAATAAAAAGACAAAAGTCGTGCAAGTCTACAGCACCTGCTTTCTGTGTAAATCTGAAGAAATAAAGGAAATAAATTCTGTCATGATGGAATGAAAAGTTTCAAACAATATCATGGTATCAATTGGAACAATTTGCATAAGCCCCATAAGGGAGAGCTGTCTCTTCCCCCACTGGATGAAATACCTCACCTAGAGCTATTTTTTGTTCTTTCACAGTGTCTCCCTCCTCCCCCCTCATTTCTCAGCATGTACCATTTTGCATCTACATCAAAATGAAATGAAAAATGAAGCTACTGATTGTGATGTTTCGGGTTGTTTTTAACAAACCCCAGGTAACTCCTTCCCCACCACACAGATCTACAGTCTTGAATATAAGATACGAAGCCATGAGAACTTGGGACAAACTCTTCAGGTCCTCATTTCTCTTGACTCAGACTAACCAGCTCCCTCCTTTATGTCTTACCTGTCTGATATTCAGCAGTGATTAGTGTCAGAATAGCAGCAAGGCTCATTATGGATCACAGAAAATATCTTCAGCAGAGTGAGATAGGACATCAGGAAAGAAGCCAAGTATTGATCACATTGAGTGGAAATTCCAAACACAGAGTGTAAGAACAGGTCTGAATGTGTGCACTGAGAAGGCCTCAGGTGTGATTGTTTTGACTTGTCCTACATTCAAGTCTAAAATACAACCTTTGTGTCAGCCTCTCTCCTCCACACAGGAAAGTCTGCTTTGAAGTGCATCCTGCATCTTTTGAAAGGGTTTGTTCAGATGAATAGATGGAGTTTTCTAGGAGGAGAAAGGTTTGGCAGCTCTTAACTTTGAAGGAGTCTTCGTGCAGCTTCTAGACAGAGTCCAAATAGCAACCCAGAGCAACCTCTCCTGCAATACAACTGAAATGGTTTGAAAAATATACAATCAAAAAATGACCTCAGACTGAGAGGAAAGGAGGAACAAAATCATAACATCTTTGAATTAAAGAATTTGTGATTTTGACTAGAAAATAGTGGGACAGATGCATGTTAACAGAGTGCATTTTTACACCTCCTTGCAGGGCTGAGTAATTCTGTGTCAGAGGTTTTTATTGGGGGAGAAGAAAACTTACAGCAAAACTGCTTTCACAAGGATATATTCCCTGTCTGCCTTTTACCAAAAAAAAAAGAAAAAATCCTGTTTGTTCATATTCTTTCCCATTTGGTGTCATTAATAGCACCTGAACAGCTGCAGGATGAATTGCCCTTTTAGTAAAGTGCTACATTTCAGATCCTTGACTTAGTCCAACAAGACTATTAGGAGGTGATCAATGGACCATTTACTTGAAAGACAAGAGGACAAATGGTTGATTTATCCTTATCCCAGCTGGCCACCTTTTTCCTCAAGCAATCATGAAAAGACTGCAGCCATGAAGTCAACAGCCACTATTTCTTCCACAGGCTGGAATTTTAATTGAGAAAGGAACTCTCAGAGCTGTTGGGAGACTTGAAGGAAAGCAGTGAGCACCACAGGCTCTTTGATAAATGACCCCACAAGTCACCTGAAACAGTTGAACAGTGACCAGGTCCCTCAACAATCACAAATGAAGCACCTGAAGGCCCAAGTGGTGTTTTTAGGAGTGACAAAGTAAATAGCATCCAGGAACCATGCAGATGGACAAAGTGCACCAAAGCCAAATTCTTCGGCTTCCAGCCATGACATACAACTCAGTACCATCCCTTAAAAAGGGGGGAAAACACCTCTGATAGTTGTGAAGATTTTGCCTGGGAAGTCATGCAAAGACATTTTTGACTGCATTGTGGCAAACGGCTGCTGCCAATGTGATTAGTGAACACGTGCTCACTTGCAACAAACTTGCATGCTGAAGTCTATTTTGTACAAAATCTGGTGGAAGGCAAATCTGAAACTAAGATCCAAGGATTGTTCTCATTTCCAAGCTGCTTCTCAGAAGTTGGAAATTCAAGCCATAATACTGTGATTGCCGCTTAACAGCTTAAGACTGCTATGGGAATTCTTGAATAATTCTAAAAATCTAACTGCAGCATTAACATTTAATAGCAACTGCCCAGGCAGAGGGCAGGAGGCCAAGCATGAACTACCTCCCCTTTATCACAGTCTTCATAGCTGCTAGAAAACTCCATTTGGAAGAAGCAGACCCTGGTTCAGTTCTCTACCCTGCCTGAGGGACTTCAAACCTATGTCTCACAGCAAGCTTATGATAATCCCAGAATTCCAGACAGGTTTTCATGACAAGTGGTTTTTCTTCCAGTAAACATCACAGGGTTAATAAGAAATACCTAAGTTATAAAAACACAGCTTTCTTTTTGAAAGCAAGCAGCCACCATAGAATCAAGTCTGTTACCACCTGCCGTGTCTATAATCAGGACAACTGAGTTCTTGTCATTCCCTTTGTTTCCTAAACATACTGTTGAACTTCTTCATGGGGTCGTGGGGGTGGTTATGGAATGGAAGATCTACCTTTAAATGTTTCATAAACACAAAAGATCCTGACCCTTTATTAAAAATATATAGGGCTTTTTTCCCCCTTTTTTCCCCAAAGCTGTACTGACGACTGTTGAGCCTCATCATATGTGGCAGGAAGAACACGAACACCAAGTCAGACATTGAGTACATCACTTCTCATTTGGTTCCCTGGTCCATCAAACCTCTCCAGCATATCCTTAACCAGCAAAAAAGTCCCAAGAGGAAGTTGCATTAAGGAAATGTTTATTTAGCCAATTGAGACCTAGGTCTCAGGTTGTACTGCAATCTCACATCCCCCCTGCCTTTATAAAGACTTTACCTTTCAGTCCTCACCCTTCCTTGGCACGACATGTTTGTTAATCAGAGAGTTGTGAAGGTGCTGGTGTAGAACCAAATTTTCCTTTCACCACACTCGTTCACAACAGAAATTCACCACCTGGTGGCATAAAGCAAACAATCCTGTGGGGCACAGCACACAAAAGGCAGGAGTGTCTGCAGCTCTTCAGACTCAGAACTGGACAAATTGCTGTGGCTCAACACCACAGCCCTCTGCAGTGTTAAACAGGTTTGTGTCCCCATTCAGCTGAGCAGCATGCCTGGATTTTCTCCAGATCATTAATTTCATCCAATGTATCTGCTCACTTCCCACAATACTGTGTGATGCGTGGAACTGCCAGAACAAAATGGTCCTGGAAACAGCTGAAGGTTTTGGGCTTGTTGGGTGGGGGATTTTGGAGGTTTTGGTGTTTGCAAAAACACCTTTCATTTGGGGGTTTTGTTTGGGTTTGTTTCATTCTAAGAATTAAAAAAAAAAAAAACAACAAAGCAAACCCATCTTTTTGTTCCCCCTGGCCCCCATGACATGCCAGCAGCAGCTATCTCTGCAGGACAGAAGATGTGCACTCCACCCTTGGAGAACCAGGTTGCGCTTTGAAAGAACTTGGCTGCTTTTACAATAGTAGCTTCCACTTTTATGGAAGGAGAAGCAGGACACAGACAGGACTGGCCTTTCCAGACAGGAACAGACAATGCAGCAGGCTGCTCTATCCTTGTCACTGCAGCACTCCAGCCAGCAGTTCATTATGCTTAAGTATGACAAGTGACATTGTACAGCTGCCATTTCCTGGGATCTTTACAAAAACAAAAATATCTCAATAAGCTCTTCCAGCAGACAAAACTGAAAACTGTTAAATTGTACCAGAATAAAACAGCTTGTAGGGATTGTGTTGGGAACAATAACCTACATCTCCCTATACATTTCCCTCCATATGCAGGGCTTAGTAGAGGTCACTAAAAATTTGGTTAAAATGAAGCCTGTTATATTTGGAACCTTAAGTTACCTGTTACAGGATGTTGCTGTGAATATTAGAATCATTTGGCTAGTCACAGAAACCAAAAATAATAAGAGAAATTGAGTGCTTTCAGCCACTCCATAGAAAGACCAATGGACAGGATATCCCCTGAATCCAGTGACTAATTTCAGTTAAACCTGACAACACAATCTGACAAGGTTAAATACTTAAACATTTAATGGAACTATGGCCAGCAGAGGAGGTAATTCCTAATAATTACCTCTTGAAAGGCTGTAATGTGAGCTCAATTCATGATAGGCAGATCTTGGAGTTCATGCAAAGTATAGCCATTACTGAAACACCAAACAAAAAACATTTTAGCTGTTACTAGAAAATTTGAATCACAATATATATTCAATATGGAAATCTGAATTTAGTTCTGCTGATAGTAAAGCTGCTTTATCAGCTGTGTCTGCAGCACACTGATTGACCCTTTCAGTCTTTATCACCTATTATTTCATATATCATTCCAGATGAAAATACTGCCTTGAAACTCAATTTTTTTTCTCCTATTTCAACAGAAGTGCAGCATTGGTGAGGTGAAATTTCCAAATTTAAGAGGATTTGGTTTGTAGTCAGCCTTTACTTTCATGCAAAGGAGGGATCAGGGAGGGAGAGACCCCTTACCCCATGTCACAACAGCTCTGCTTGTGTTTGGCAGAACAGCCAAGCTTGCATCTGCCCATCTTATAACATGCTTTTGGGTGAAAAACTTCTGATTTGATCAGTCTGGAGGGAATCTGGCTGGAGCTGATTTACCTCTTCCTGTGGCTGGCCAGAAAACTTGTTGAATGGTGGCATAAAGAGTTCATAGCCAGTGCCAAACATGAGAGTAAGCGCCTGAATCAGACTGAGCTCAGTTTTGTTTCTTGGCTTTTTTCTTTTTATCAACAGCCAACAAAAGCTGTGCCCAAACCATCAGTCACCTGCATGATTGTATTGTGCTTGTAAACATGCAATTTACAGCAGGGAAAAATGTTTCATTTATTGCTACGTACATGAGTAATAGAACAGCCACACAGTGAGTGCACATACCATGGCAGCACATGGGCATATAATGGCATTCCCAGGTTTCCAACAGAAACCATTATTAGTTATTATTTCCTTTTCAGGAATGCATCATGATACACTGACTCTTCATTATTAAATCTATTTTCAAAATACTAGAGCTGTTACAACCTCTTTAAGGGGAAGTATTAAAGAGCAAAGTGAATTCCATACTTCCCTGACAAAGACATTGTCCGGTCTTTGGACCACTGCTATTTAAAAAAAAAAAAAAAAATTCCACACCAAAAAGCAAATAAAAGGGATAACAAGAAGGAAGGAGACAACTATAGGTGTGAGTAATAACCTATCAAAGCTAAATCAGGAAGATTTGATTGTATCCAATGTTCAAAAGCTAGTATTCCACCCACAATGCTTTTCCTCCTCAATAAATTCTGGTAGACTGACCACACAGCTTCCTCTTTTTTTTTTCCTTTTGTATTTTACTTTTAGTTGAATAAACCTTTTCTACTTCCTGCTTCAAATTCCTCCCAAAAGTCACCCTCAGTGTTAAATTTTTTTAGCACCCAGTTTGTTATTCTTTCTCTCATCTGTACATAGCACTAAACCCAACAGAAGAAAAAGATCCAGATCAATACTTACAACTCCAGCTTGCTCACAAATAAAAGGAGTTTGCCAAACATTAAATGATCCGTCACACCACAGTTTGAAAACACAACGCTGCTAATGAAATTTTCTTGTGTTTGTAGAACTGCTATGGATTAGTGGTTTCTCCAAATATCTGGCAATTTCACAACTGAAGCCCCACTACTGGAGTGCCTGCATGTTTCTGTGGAACATTGCTTCCTACATACAAAATATTTCTTAATATAAATATATTTCTTCTTGCATTACTCTTTCCACACTGAGCTTTCACTTTCACGATCTGGTTTTCTATCTTTCATATTAATGAGACCAAAGTGCTCATTCTCTAAGTGCTTATACATGTGCTGCACTGCACTTGCCAAGACATCCTATTGTCCCTGAAGGGACTCTTGTGCACAAAAATAAGGAGCTGAACACATTTAAAAGATAGTGGCCTGACTCTACGCACTGATGAAACAATCCCACAGAATAACACAGCAGCAATAATAGCAGCATCTGATCGTTGCTGATGATCTCAACACCAAGATGTAGGACTTGGTTTTGAAGGGGGTGGGGAAGAGAGGCAGAGGGAAATCTGCCAAGGACTGCTGTAGACTTTTCAAGGATTTTCAACACATTCAGATTCTCAAAAGGCCCCTTTGAAACAACTGTGGCTTGCTAATCATAACAGACTTAATGTTGTCCTTGCCTTTTCTGCCCCCAATGAATTTTAAAATATTAGACTGAGTACAACATGATGCACTTGTTGCACACACTCTTAGCCAAGATGAAAGAGCAGTTCTGGTTCTATCTTACATCAGCACATGCAGGTGAGTATGCATGGAAGAAGTTTTAACACCGCAGAGCCAGTTTCCTTTGAGCCACAACACAAAATTACTGAGGCGAAGCAGCATCTCTTGCAATGGGCTGCATGACTGGGACAGAATCCAAACCAGGGTGTTTTGATGAATGGTAACTGAGAAACATGACCTAAACAACACAAGGCTCATTTAAAAACTCCACTTCTTCCAAAATGAAATGTTACCTTTTCACCTCAGGTTCCCAGAGCCCACAGTACTACTGATCATCTCGCCACAGTTTGACAAGAGGTCACTGACTCTGTCATTTGTTAGAAATGTTAGTTGAAGTGTCTGTCCTGTTTCTCCAACAACCATCCCTCAAACCTTAACTAGAACACCCAGACTAAACTTAAAACTCTACAGTCATGAGGGAGGAGTATCAAAAGCATCCTGTGACTAACCTTGACTTCCTAAACAGCTCTGAGACACTATTGATATGTAATTGTGTTTGCCTTCTGACGCATGACAGACATCAAAATGATGATACGAGTGTGACAGTGGCTTCAGCAGTACCGAGAATAACTGTTTATGATCCCAAACAGCTTGAATTACAGAAGAGGAATTCTAGGGCTGTGAAGTTCAAAGTAGTATTATTTCTGACACTTGATGCCACCCTTTTATATTTTCAGAGCTTCATGTCCCACTCCTGTCACAGAAACTGTTACTTCCTGATATTTTGTACTGTTCCTATGCCTTGTAGCAGTTCATCATGACTGACTTCCTCTGCAGCATCTGAGGAAGCCTGTAAGTAAATGTTACCTGAGGGAAATAATGAAAGGAACAGCTTGAAGCAGCTCAGATTCAAAAGCAGCTGCACTCTGTGGCAGGACTCAAGACCACCTGCCCTGACCCTGCTGTCCCACAGCAGCCTCACACTTCACACTGCTCCCCAGACATCACAGAATCATTAAGGCTGGAAAACCCCACTAAGATCAGTTCTTAACCTGAGACTGCCAGGTCTACCACTGAGCCATTTCCCTAAGCACCACATCTACACTTTTTGGAACACTTCCAGGGATGATGATTCCAACACTTCTCTATGTCACCTGTTCCAGTGCTTGACCACCCTTTCAGTAAGGAAAATCGTGGAGTATTGCCCCAGAGCCAGCCCCAGGACTCCCAGTGCAGCACTCCTGGATCCCACAGGTGGGGACAGCTGCGTCTCAGGGCCCCTGCCCATGCCCTGCTCCCTGTTGCTCCAGGTGCCCCCATAGAGCCCTGACACATGGCACCAATGCCACAAACCCCACACAGCTTCTGCCAGAGTCCCACAGGGACAGCAGGGACCCCGGTACCCTCTGCTCTGCAAAAACAAAACACACATTCCCCTCTCCTCCCTCTCATCCAGCTCCACTTGTGCTCAGGTTCCCAGCACCCCTCAGAGCCCCCAGGAAGGTGACACTGGTGGGAGCTGCTGCCCTCCTGCACCTGCTGAGGCACGAGATGGTGGCACTTCTGCCCCCACAGCCTCACAGGGATGGACACACGTCAGGAGGTGGCCCTGGCCACAGACCTGAGCTGACCAGAGCAATAGGGTCTGTTCTCAAGCATGACCCATAAAAAAATGCAAAAAACAATGTGTTTTTCTTTTGGCTGCTTTTAGGCCCACAAGATGCTGACCTGCCTTCCTACCTTCTCTCCCCTGATTATAAACACAGAGTTTAGGAAAATTCCCTACTCTTGGTTCATTTTTATCAGGGTCCCAAAACAGTGCTGCTGTTTGGATAATGCACTGTCAGATAGTACACCCACTTCAATCCTAATTACATAAATCAAATACACATGAGCAGCACTAAAAAAAAAATACCTCAAAACATCACCTAATTCAGCTACAGAGCTTTATATAGGTGTGGTCGGATTAAAACCGTCAATCCACTTTGCTTAGGATCTCCTTGACAAAAAGAACTTGAGAATTGTATTTGATTTTTCAGGGCTTTAGGGCAATTACCCTTCTTGTCACTCTCTCAGCAACACAACATCCATTCCATAACCAGGTAAATCATCCCTATTCCAATTCCTGCAGGTACCCACTAACACTCCTTCACAAAACTTCAGATTTAAGCTATGGAAAACACCCAAACAAACGTCAAACTTTACACAGAGGAACACAGATGTAATCTGCCCCATCATGAATCTATTTAAATACAGATTTTGACTATCTGCTCCTTCTAAGTATCCTTGTACTTTTTTAAAGATGGACTTTCTGGGAAACAAATGCTTTGTTTTGGCTGCACCCAAGCTCATATTTTATTCTTGTTAAGAACCACCATTTAAGCCTGAGCTTAAGTCACAAAATTTATTTTTGAGAATGTACTGGAAAGAATGCAATATACGTGCTATTGTGTAAATAATACAGAAAATAGTGTACAAGCACTTGATGAAAGGAACCACAGAGAAAAGGCAATAAGTCTCCTGCTTTCTAAGAAAAATGAGTGCCTGACTTATTTTGAAAATACGATCTTCATTAAAACTACACCCCAAGTACTGCAACTAGGCTTCAGCATTTCAGGCTTTTACCTAGAAATGTAGTTCAGTGTTTCACTTCAACATAGTGCATTTCCCACACACAGACAGATGTCCAAGGTCACTGAAATCAGAAGGGTGCCCAGTTTGGTAAGCTTCTGTCAAGATAGTAACAGAGATCCTGACAGCAGGGTGACCCTGAAGGTGTCATAAACCACTAGAAATCACTTTAGTCCAAATATCCTGACACCAAGGAACTGACAACAGTCCAAAAACATTTGCATGATTTCCAAAGCACCTTCTCTACAAAAAAATTTCACCCTTCACTGCATTTCTTTCTTCTAAATATTTCCTAGTATTATTACTAACCTGGCCATTTCAGTGATGGCCACAGAGCATTGGCTGCTGGCAGGTACTAAATCTCATCATTATTCTTTTTAGGGAATTTACTATCAGTAAAATATTATCAATGAGACATAAGAATTGAATGCTGACAAAATTAATTTTTACTGCTAACATTCATCTCTGTTACTGGGACTACATCTTCCAGTGTTGAGGCCATGGCCATTTACAGAAATATATGGGCACAGAGCAGCATTTAAACCTGAATGAGCCATCTTGAGCCCTTATAGCTGCTTCAAAACCTCCAAATGTATCAATGAAGACTATTTTCACTTTTTGTTCCCCAAGAACTTGGCAGAAGAAAAAGAAAGAAAACCCCATCATTTTCATAAGTATTATTTCTGTGTGGTACTAGTTTGTGGAAGGAGACATTGACTTGCTATCACCTTAAATCTTTTAATGTATGTATTATCAGTTTTGTTTTGTAATTTCCTCTATTCATTTTAACTTCATAGAAGATGCCTTGATATTCCTTGTAAAAATATATGGAAATGTTTCCTGACTCTGCCATGGAATCATGACTAATAAGTGTATTGTTACCACCACTCACACAAAAGCCATTCACTTCATTATTACTCAACCTTCAAGTGATATCTTTGTGTGACAGTCATAATTTTTACGTCTTTTCAAATTTATAGCTATGTGTACCATTACTTTACTTATCAGCCTTTAAAATGTTTCCCTGTACTGCTTCAATTGCACTACCTAGTGTCATTTTGGAAAGGCAGACCTACCTGCCTTCAACTTCTGCTGGAGAGCAGAAATTTTGAAACAAGCTTTGGAGAGTCATGGAAAAGGAGGTGCTTTGGTTTTTTTAAATGAGGAGAGACACAGCAGCCAGGAAAGATGTTCCTACTGCCAAGGACACAGTGTCTCAGGCTGTTTTTTAGAACGCTTTCACCTTTTCCCCATGGCAGGAGGTTTGCAACCAGATAACTTTTAAGGCCCCTTCCAGCCCAAAGCACTCTATGATTCTATGAAATGTTTGTGTTTAAGCTCCTGTCCGTAGGCTTTTCAAAGTTTAACTTTGTAGAAACAGCGTACATAGAGATACAGAAAATGTCCTCCCTAGAGACTCTGCTCTGGGATAAAACGCAAAAGGTTGCACCTGCGTTTGGAGTGACTCTTTCCTGTCCTCTTTCCTTCTTTAATTCATACCTACATCACCTAAAAGGAGCTAATACGGGACCAGGAGGGTGCATCACGCTGATAATTCATCATCCCCTTTCTTGCCACAATCAATGTTGATCTAGCAGTGATTCCCCTCAGTGTTCAGAGAGTAGGACAGCACCTGTGCTTTCCCCATACCTCTGTTCTCAAAGGTCCTGGGGCGGCCCACACATCTCTGGGAGCCCTCAGGCTGCTGGCAGAGTCTCCCAGACATGGATAGACTGTCCCAGCTTCTCTTATAGTTTCTTAAAATCTCCTCTTGTTCAGTTAATAGCCAGCTGCAAGTAAATCACCTCTAAAGAAAAAGCTCAGAGGTTCAGATCTGCCTTTCCAAAACACTAGGTAACGCAACTGAGGCAGTACAGGGAAACATTTTAAATGCTCACAGTTAAGTAATGGCGCACACAGCTATAAAGTTAAAAAAATATCAAATATTCTTACACAGAAAAAGCCCCATATCTCTGAATTTCTCCACCTGACCCCAGGACAAGACAACTGTTTCATTACCAAGAGAGCAACTAAAGCCAAGAAAATCAACCTACTTGACACAAAATAGTCCTGAAAATAGTGAGGTGATACAGTGACTTCAGACACATAATTTTTCTTTCAATTTTTGCTGTACCGCCTGCTTAAATGTTTCTATTGTGATGTGTACCAAGGGAACATTTAATAGACCTGCATGTAGATGGATGTAGGTTTTCATTCACCTTCAAGGTTATTTTCATAAAAGCCTTACATTTCCCCCTTTTATCACAAAGCTGCAGAGTACTTCAAGTCCTTCATCTGCAGCTTAGGAATTACAACACAATTGCCAAGACAGGAAACGATAAACCATCTCTAGTTAGGAACATCATCCTCCCCTCCCCTCCTTACACTGGGAGAATATTACAAATGAGTCATTATAGAAAGCGCTCAGCAAGCCAAGTACTGCACTTTATGCAATTTGGGAGCTTATTTTACTCTCAGAATAATAAATTAGCGACAATCCATCGTTCTTCAGTTTAATCTGAACAATTGTGTTTCTATTAGAGAGATGTCAATTTCCCTGTATCTTGCCTCTTAACCTCTTCTAATTACCTCCCATGCTATGTTTCCTAACTCTCTGTGCAGAAAAGCTCTGCTCACATGGTAACCTGTGAGTGTGTTAGCAGTCCAGGGTGCTCAGGGATGCTGGGATGCAGAGCTCCAAATGGGCAATATTTTCCATGTACTGAGGCAGCCCCTGCTCCCCACAAGAGTCTGCCAAAGTATGTTTTCAAACACTAGCATTAGTTCAAAGTGTTCTGAGAACCCAAACAAAGGAGGGCTCACGAGATCCCAGCTAGCTCTGTGTCTCTTTTCTCTCATCCCAACAGCCCTGGGAATGGCAGTGGTTTGGGGCTGAGAGACCCAACACAGTCACTGCTGATGGGGATGACTCCAGAGAGGAAAAAATAGCTACCATGGAATGGGAGGAAGGGACCACAACTTCTTAGCACAAAGAAGCCGCAGACAGAAAATGGCATTTTTTACTCTGCGTTTTTCACAGTAAAAAAGGAAAACAAAGGCTCCCAGACCTTACTGAAAGCACTCAGACTCCCTTCTTACCGACTCCAGCAAGCCAACCCAGCAGCATGGGAGGAGAGAGTGTTCTCCTCAGAGGAAAGAAAAATAGGCCCTAGAGTCTCAGCCCCCTCACAGCAATACTTTACGCTTGGTAAATATCGCTAACCTTTTACCTAGACGTTATTTTAAAAACAAACAAACAAAAAAAACCCCACAAAAACTCCAGAAAAACCTCCCGAAGGCAGTACTCACCTTTCCCGCTCACCTGCCCCCAGCAGCCCTCAGGAAGGAGCTCTCCCGCCTTTTTCTGCCCTCCCCAATCAGCAGCACTAATTACCTGATGAGCTGCAGCTGTTCCCCCAGCTGCCCTTCCACGCAGCAGCACCAACCCCAATTGTATCGGCAGGTTCAGAACAACTTCATCATCCGGAGAATTGATTGCACCTGTTGCATTACTGCTCTCTCTCCTCAAAGTAACTATATTTGTACATGCAGCCAGGTGTGCAGTGTGGCAGAGCTCATATTTCTTAAAAATACACTAATAAGCCCAGTATACTGGCCTAGGCCCTAATTGCATATCCCCTCAGGAACAGAGTAAGGAGATCACCTGTGTCAACCCCTGCTAATTTGGAGGCAGCTGTAATGAATCTGCTGATGAGGAAGAACTTGAAGTGTAGCAAGTTTTTCCTCCCTCTTCACTTGATCACTTCATCTAATTAATCAGGGAAACGGTGTGTTTATTATCACTTTTAACCCCATCTTTAAGCTTAATCCTGCTCTCAGCATTGTTAATTCTCGTTGTTTTATCTGTGTCTCTGTTATGGGCTGTTACAGGCCTTAAGCACATTTCTCTTTCCCCATATTTGACAGGTCCTGACTTTTAGGCCTCCTGAGAAATTGGTTTGGGGGCACCTCTTTGAGCAAGGCTTTTCTAGAATGCAAAGCCCTGGAAGAAATGGGGAAGGTACTGTGCTGACCTTAGAGCTCTGCAGCATTCAGATGCAACCAGTGCTCAGCCTCTCGCCCAGCTCAGTGCTCAGCTCCATCTAAGGAATTTTTTTGTGGAATTGCTTTCAAAACACAATGATCAGCATTTGGTTGAGAAGTGCAATTCTAGTTTTCCATCAAGATTTTATTCTGCTCAGCACTGGGCTTGATCCAGCAGCCTGTGGATTCTTGTTCTAAGCAATCTTTCTGTTGAACAGAATGTGAGTTCAAAAAAAAAACCCCTTTTTCTCCTCAGCACTTTATTCCAGATTTGCTGTCCTGCACACCCACTGGGATAAAGAGCAATTACACTGGATTATTTTGAATGGAACCTCACCAGTCCAACATCATCACTAATGAGGGTCATGATATAGCCCTTCTGGCAATTGGTAGCTCAGCTAAAAGTTATTGCTGTCACTCATGGTAATTATCCATAAGAACTTGAAAAGGAAACAATTATTGCTGTACCAAACCACTCAGTGGCTCCCTGATTTTAAATTCCACTGCAGTTACATTATTTTGACATATGTCAAGTGACACATCAGAACAGAAAAAGCACATTTAAAGCTGAAAAGTACGTTTTTCTTCTTTGTATCTGATTTCTGTATCTCTGAAGAAAATTAAAGCTTTACCCTTGATTTCTAGCTGTATATTTTAGCAGTTACATTAAAACAATCAGTGGAATCTAGCTGCCTTTTTGCTTTCTCAACTGCAGCTACATATAGCCTTGAGTCAGAAGATACATTCAGTCAAAAGGACAAAACTATTCCGTTTGAGATACCATGCCACTAACCAGCATCTGTAATAATATGATTCTAATTCTTGCAAAGATTTTTGCAAAGCAATTAGCAGACAAATAGATAACTTTAAATTAATATATGTGTATGATAAAGTGCTCAACCAAAAATTGGGAAAGAAGGAATGGCAAATCAACACATAATAAAAAAAAAAAAATCTGCTTATTATAAGGCTGTGGTTTGGTCGGTTGTTTTTCTCAAGTTGCCTTCTGGAGGAGGACAGCATTATTATCTCAGATTTTGCCTGCACAAACTGGGTTCTAGAGGGATGCTTGTCCATGATTCAGACAGGGAAACTAGATCCAGAATGAACTCATGCATAGTATATGGATCTGAATGATTTCTGTAAGGATCTCAGGAGTTCCCCTGCTTCCCCCAGCTTATCAGAGATCTCTCTGGTGCCTGAAACCAAAACTGTCAAAGTAGCAGCATCAATGAGGGGAAAGGAGAGAAGCCACCACAATTGTTCTGTGGGACTCCAGTATCCCACTGCATCCTTCAGGCACCTGGGGGACAGCAGTGTGGAATCAGCTGGGAGCTGTCAGAGTTGTGTCACTGCAGCCACAGGAATCTCTCCTTAGCATAACAAAACTGCTGTGTGCACTCACCAGCCTGCAAAGCCCCTCCACACTGCTCACACATTTCTGTGCAATAAGAGCCCAAAAATTCAGCATCAGATTTAAATGTTGACAAAAACCAGATCATAAGAACACCAAACCCACTGACCAGAGCTGAACTTGGTGCAAGGTACAAGGCAATCTCTTGATTTTCATCTCAACATTTCTAGATCTGCACATAAACAATGAATTCCTGGCTCTTGGGATTTTTGTTACCTAATCAACAAATACACATCTGGAGCATCATGTTAAAATTATTTTTCTTTTTTTTTTTTTTTTTGTGCTGAGATCCTCTGTGGTTTTTATTTTATTTCTCTTTAATATCACTCTTCCTGTTTTTCTTATTACATGTAGAAACCAGATAAACAGAAACCAAGTACATTTTCACCTGGAAGAAGGTGAGCTATTAAAGTCTCCAGGACTCTGAAAGAGACAGTATTTAAATGAAAACTGTCCCCCAGAATGCTGCCTCTACAAAAGCATCAACAAGTAATCAAATTCTAGTAACTCTGGAAACTTACTGCCCTCTGACTTTGAGTCTAAATAATTTATTTTCTGTTTGAGCTGCTGCCTGGAATGAAGCATAAACACTGATGGGGCTAGGATGCTACACTGAACACGTGGAAGCTATGGTTTGATGATTCAGTCCTCAAAACATTAAATCTCAGGATAAATTTTCCCTTGCTAGACATACTTACCGACCAGCAAGGTAACCCTGTGGAGATGAAATCTAGATAAATAGTACATCAGCACAGGGTAAACCTAAGTGAACCAGGAAAGAAAAATGTTGCTTTATTGAAGAAATTGAAGGAGGGAATTTACTTAGTTCTGATAAAAAATCCTTGCATAATTGTTTACCTGTCTTGTAAGCTCCATACTTTGAGGGGGATTGGTGTAATCAACTCATCTCTGCTGCTGCTTGAAATATAGAGGCAGTATGGTTATGCCTTTTTTATGATTATGCCTTTTAGGTTTCTTTTCAAATCAAACAAACAAACAAACAATACTTTCAAAACCTAGACTAGTAGGACCTGCCTGGGATGATCGCTGAGCCCTGAGTGCAGCAGAAAGAACAGTGCTCTTAGGTGTCTCTGCCTCCTAGATTCACCACTGAAGTTCCCAGTCCCTCACCTGAGACACTTCTTTCCTTACCTGGAAAGAATATTAAAACCAGGTGAGACCCAGCAGCATTTGCTGAGCTCTGCCATTCCCCAGCGCTGCGCTGCTAAAGGTCTCTCAGCCCCAACCACGATGTTGAACAATTTTACATCTAGTCAAAGCCCCTATCTGCCTCCAGGCTGTATTTTAGCAATCCATCTCCCTTGCCCTGCAACTCCTAGGTAGTCCAGGGGTAGCATCAATATGGGTTTCAATGGGTGTTTTTCCAGCAAGGGAAGAGGAGAGGAAAAGAGCCAGTGGCTCTGTGCCAGCTGCTTGCCCACAGGGCTCCGGCAGAGCTGGGACATGACCCCTCCAGTGTGCATTTGCTGCAAGGCTTTGCCTCTGCTGCAGGGTGATGGGAGCCCACATGGAACACTGCAGCAAGTGAAAAGGGATAAGCTTTTTATCTCTTCAATCTGGTTCGCAGAAAGAGGAAACCTGATTAAACCTCCCATTTCAGGGCATGACTAACATCTGACAAAACAGCTCCAGTACGGAGTAAGTTGTCCCTGTAAGATCTGCGTTTCTAATCATGCTAAGAAGATGCCAAATAACAGGGAGTCCTCCCAAGAGGCCTGAACTCTTTACTAGGAGTTAAATATGTTGAGATGTGAGGAAAGCAATCTATTAGAAAAACATTAGATTCAGAAGACTGATTTTAATGGGATGTGTTTACTGCATGAACCAAAGGCAATCCATCAAACCTCTCCTCTGCTGCAAAAAGCAGGAAGTAGATGAGCTAGAGTTCAGGACAATCCTGCCATCTGAACCGTGTTCACTGCTCTGAACTGGGGTGCTGAGGCACGGAAACACTGCCAACAGACCAAAACCACACACACAGGCCTGGGGACCTAGACAGTAATTGGTGCAGAGCGTTTGACACTGCTAATATTTTCTTCTTGGGAACATGCAGCCTCTGAGAGAAAATGAGCATTTGCTGAGCTCTCCCACAGGTGTAAAACAATACCTCCCCCTGCCATTCGGCAAGGTGTTGACAGGTGATTAAGTGACCAATGGCCATGGACTCTCCATGGAATTAGGTGTCAGGAGCACTTTTCTACTACTTTTTTGTAGCAAACATTCTGCTATTAGCCAGGAGAGGAATATGAGACGTCTGCAACCCCCCAGAGAACCCCACTTTGCTTAAGTCACTCCATCAAAACTGACTTACATCCCCTCAGCTCCTTGTATGGGACCATTGCTGTGACCATTCTCCCTGCCAGTTTGTGAACTTCTGCTTCTGGACCCATCTACTAAAAAGTTTCTAAAACACATGAAGCATTCATTACATAAGGCAGTCTTGGCACCCTGGAGGACTAAAACACTGGACCAGAGGATGATGAAGAGAAAATGTGCAAGTGCAAAGCCACTGACTTTTTAAAGAAATGACATTGTGAAAAAAAATCCTCCATTAAAAAAAAAAAAAAAGAAAAAGAAGGAAAAAAGGATATAAGGGTAAGGGGAAACTGAGAGTCCCATGATTAATTGCTATCAATATTTGCATTATTTCTGTAACCACATCTCCTAGTCATGGACAAGGACCTCTTGTGCTAACTATTAATATATCAATTCTGAGGCATATCTGTGCAGTGTTTGACAGCCTCTGTCATTAAAACATAAGGCACTTTGTAGCCTTGCCAAGAGAACAAGCCTTTCCTTATTCCCTATCCTGGGCCCACCAGTGATAACTCTTTGCTCTCCAGGATGTCACAGGAAGTGCTGTGTGTCCCATGGCTAAACCAAGAACTGCAGTGTGGCATTTAAAAGGCAGTGGGGACAATGAGGCCATGTGAGAAATCACTGTGATAGTTCCAATGGAATAACATCAGTTCCTGAGGAGAAGCCCACCTCATACTCTTTGGCTTTCTCACATATTGCTGCAAATGACTTTGCTGCCTCTCTTGCACTTGCTGTAAATAAGAATTCCACTGAAGTCAGTGGAATTACACAGCTGTAAAACTTTCAAGAGGAAAGACTGTATAGCATAAAACAAGAAGGCAGATAGAACCTTGCATTTTTGACTAAATCAAAAGTTAAATCTATTTCCAGCCCCTGTCAAAGACAAAGAAAAGGGAAGTTTTATCTTGCTGTTTAATAAGAACATATTTCTCGTGTCTGCAGTCAGACATGTCTGGTAACTGGCTAACACCATGTCTGTTTGTGGTGTGTGTATATGAACTGCATATTCATACAAAGGAGGAAGAATTCACCTCTACGTGGCTGTACAGAGGAGTTTCGCTCTGAGAAAAATGCACAGGAGCTGACACCAGAAAACAAGGTGCTGTTCTGGGTATGGGGACTGAGATCCCTCCTGAGCCTATGTGGTTGCATTCCTCTCTCTTTCCCTGCTCTTGTGCATTTGCATGTGAAGGTGTGTGAAGAGCATGATGCACAAATGACAATATTCTACAGCACATTGATATAATCTGTCTCCTTCAACTTTGGGGAGGGACTGGAGTTTAGATATTACAATACTGTGTGCTATTGATTAGAAATGCAACGAATAATCTAGTGTGACATTTAGCTTCATCTCCTCCCCTTTGTGCATGTGATTATTTTCACCCTGTCATACAAGATTTTGCCACTTAAAAAAGTTGCTGTGGAGGTGTCTCAAAAATATTCAATGAGGGAGCAGAGTGAGATGTAGGTGTGTATTTAAACCTGGGCCCCAAACATACCCATAATGGCACCAAATAGCATCAGAAAAGAGGAAACAAAAATGACAACCAAAATTAATTCTCTGTGCTGTTTCACAGCATCATCCAAAGAGAGTGAAGTCCCTGATTCAAAACATGTCTCAGGCCATGGCCTCTCTGAGAAGCTGTCATCAGAAAGAACAAAGAAGCAGCACATATTTCTTGAGTGGAAACTCCCTCAACACATTTCTTGAAGCATGGAATTACTTTAAAAGTTCAAGAAAGATTTTCCTGGTATCACCCTTAATCTATATAACCCCAATGCCTTATAATGTCCTATTGATGTCTGAATAAGAGCAGCTTAGTCACATATCAACTTTTCCTTATGCTGTGTGTATAATTTTATCTGCAGGTAAAGAGCAGCTGAAAGCTTTGAGCTTTACATCCAGGAGATCTGTAAAAAAACCCCACCAATTTTAAGAGAGTTCTGCGATGAGAAAACAACCCTAGTTTGTTTTCTCTTGAGCATTTTCCAACCCTTTCCTGGATATAGACTATGTTTGAGACATTAGTGCTGCCAAGACTGAAAAGTAATAGTCGCTGGGTTTAACTTACTGCAAGGTATTTCCACCCACCAGTGAGACAGCAGCACTGCAGACTTCAAAGAACAGAGCAGACGTGCACAGCAGTATTAAACCAATTATCAGGATCATTGTTGACTTTCTCTTCCCACACAGTTTGTCTTTCTAATTACAACTACAAATACACAACCTAGGTGACCCATTCCCCATCTATATTCACCAAATACTGAGAAATCCCCAGTGCAGTCCCAGATGCAATCAGGTGGTGGTTAACACCAGGCCTCCTTGGAGAATAGCCATCTACTCTGAACACATATTAATTAAATCCAAAGATACTTCTGGGAGGCATTTCATTTTCCTGAGTCTACATAACCTCATCTAATGTCTGGGAGCATCACTTTTCCCACTGTGACTTGCTGTACTTAACACAACCCTGGGCAGCTATTTGAGGGCAGGGGACACAGCTCTGGCACACTGCCTGTTGCATATTTGTTTGCACTCACAAAAAAAGTGCTGCTCTTACTTACCTGTGCAACTTATTGGATGTGTCATGACCTGCTCAAAGCTCAGGACAAAAGGGGTTCTGGCATCTGCTTTGGAATTTGTACTCTTTCAAGCCAAAGGGATGAGGAGACCTTCACTGGCCTCCAGCTCCCTTCTGCCACTTCCACAGTAGTGGGTGAGATTTTCTAGACACCATCGGACACCCCCTGGGAAAAATGTGCTTATTTAAAACAGTCTGCTCAGTCTGAGTAGTGAATTGGGAGGGGAAAGGGTGTTTGCCTCTATATTTTGCTTGTTTGTTTGTTTGCCATTCTTAACTGCGCACATTTGCATAAAAGAAGGAATGTTGTATCATCTTCTCCCAGAGCTTATTCCCCATCCGAATCTGTTGATGACAGCTTAATCATTTCCACAGCAACCAAGATCATGACATCAAATAGGGTATAAGCAGCAGGAACAGATGATCTCTCAGGAAACAGAGGTCCTCTTCCATGTACATAAATACTCTGAAATACAAGAGAGAAAGAGAAATACAGAGAATATCTGCCACAAAAAATGTTGTTCTAAGAGTTTAGAAACTGTCCATTTTTTCTTCCATTGTCTGTCTGCTGCTGCTTAACAGTACAAAATTACATGATGTTCTATGGTTTTCAACAGCGTTAAATGACAGACCTAGCATGAGGGACAGACAGCTTCCTTGGTCAGAGCTGGAAAGGCAGATTTATCTGCAGTTCCTTTGCCAGTCCATGCTATAGGTGGTTGCAAAGTAATCCTTCATGGTCTGTTTGGTAACTTGTGCTAATTTTGTTCTAAATAGGGAAAATAGAATTATGACCATAAGCCCTTCATTTCATTAATTTCAGGTGCCTTTACTTTGACAATACCCCTTTTTGTGATAAAACAAAACCTAAACATATGTTCTTACTAGGAAGGCCCTTTTTGTGTAACCTTTCTGAACAAGGACCTCAAAAATCTGACCTTTCAGCTCCTTCAGCGAGTGACTAACATGCCACAGCACAGCTTGTAAGGAGCAGAGCTGAGCTCCTTGGCTCCAGAGCATGTGCTGAGGATCAGAGCACGGGTACCTGGTTCCATGTCGAGCACAGATGACTCAGTGCTCGTTCTAGGAACTGCAGATCCCTCTCCTGCCCTCTCTGCCTGCAGTGCAGTGGCGGGTGGTGGTGCAGACTGCTTCCCCACCTCCTGCAGCTGCCCAGCCTAACTGAGCTGTACAGGTGGATGGAAACAGCTGCATTTGCTGAGTGCTTTGGGACAAATCGCAACTGATTGTTTAGCTCAGGGATGGCCAATTACATGCGGCTCAGAATGATTTGATCTTACCTACCGTGCCAAGCTCTGCTGTGGCTCAGGGCCACGTGGAGACTGGTGTGACACACTGGAGTTAGGGACAGGCGAACGGTCACGCCAGACTGACAACATCAACCCTGCAGGTGGTAAAATTGCTGAGGAAACGAATATCTGACACAGGAATAAACTAAGTAAAACTGCCAGAAGAATAGATTATCGATCACCCTGCCTCCTGTTTGAAAATTAATGCTACCGCGAGACGGAGAGCAGTGGCGCTGCCTTTCCGAGTGAATAAATCTGAGGGAGCAGGAGCTGCTAAACTGAAGAGCTGTGGCCCTCAAGTGAGAGCTGGCGGTAATGCGGGCAGGGAGCAGCGATGCTGAGCTCACCCTGAGCAGGGACATGGCACGAGAGGCGCACGGAGCTGAGGAGTCAGGAGCACAGCTCCAAAGTGGCTTTGGAAGGAGCAGGCTCCCGGGACACCCACAAAGCCCTGTCACGGTTAAAGTCTTTCACTAACTTGCAAGGTGACAGGATTTCCAGCAGGGCTTCTGCCTTTGATCCAGCCTCCTTTATCATTGCACACAGTCAGCTCCTGCAGTGCAAACCTGGGCACAAATGAAATCCGTCTCACTTTTCCCAGTCTGGATGGTTATGGACTTGGGGTAGCTTTTGGCTGAAATGCCAGTGGTAAGATTAGCACCGAAATATCTGCACCTGTCGAGGTCAAATGCAACAGTGACACCTCCAGCCCCTGGCTGGCAGTCACAAGGGAGCTCAAGACTGTACAGCAAACTTGAGGCAAAGGTGGAAAACATCACTGTCTTACTAACTAGAATGAGCCACCCTGCAAAAACTGGGGGTTGACTCTAGAGTTTAGGTCTTCAAAACAGCATACAATCTCTTCCCCAAAGTGTTGGAGAGGACCAGCCACACCTTTTCATGAGTTTCACCATGAGCATTCACATTTTCAAATCTTATTCTGGTGGAATGGGATGCTCACGTGGGAGATGTGAGCGTGACAACCAACTGCAGTTCCTGTGGAAAACAAACAAAATGTGGTTATATATAGTTTATAGCAAAGGATCACAACTTTTTTCCTAATCGTTACTTTATACAAACTCCACAATGATTTTGGGATTCTGGCTCATGAATTTTGAAATGCTTTAAGCTGGACATATTCCCTGGTGACTGCTTGAGTGCCCAAAAGGATGTAAATCTGCCAGTTTTTATTGCTGGCTACACACAAATTCAGGTCATTTATCAGAGAGCGCTGCACACTCTCACCCAGGAGGCTGCCCTATCATCTCTCTGGCGGGATGGACTAGGGGAGCCTCACATAACTCTTCACTCACAGTTATCCTGTTGCATGGAGCTAAACCTCCTTTGTATCGATTGGTAGTATTTTTAAAAAGGAAAATTTGGGATGCCTGAAACTATACGCAAAGCCAGATACAAATCTTTGATTTGAATGGACAAGACAAATGTTTCTGTGATACTTCTTTTTCCTACAATTCAGGTTTCAGCATTTTTTACTCTGATCTTTCCCTTGTGCAAATGTTTTTCCTGTTAGAAAGTATCTTTTTGAATGGCCTGTACATACCAGCATAAACTCAGTCAGCAGGGTTTTAGTAAGAACAAAATATCCAAATTGCCCTTCCAGTGAGCCTTCAAAGGACTTTTCCTTCGTTTGTACATAGACTTCAGGCAAACACTGTGAACATTTTATGCAAAACCAATTACTTGGTAACCAAAAGAAAGATGTGATGTGCAGCACAATTTCCCTATTATTGTTACTCTAGTCATGGAATCATAGAACGGTTTAGCTTAGAAAAGACCTTTAAAGTTATCAAGTCCAACCACTAACCTGGCACTGCCAAGTCCATCCCTAAATCATGTCCCTAAGTGCTACATCTACACGTCTTTAAATACCTCCGGGGAAGGTGACTCAATTGCTTCCCTCAGCAGTCTGTTCCAATACTTGACAGCCCATTGAGAGGAGAATTTTTTCCTAATATCCACTGTCATCACAGCTCCTCCCAGCACACTTTTCATGTTGCCTCTAAATTTCTGAGAATCAACATAATTAGCTACACTGAACAAAGACGCTCTGACCTGTGTAAACAGACACAGCTATAAAGCTTTCTAGTTTCTTAATCAGTGTTGCATCTGTGCCAGACAAAAGATTTAGTTTACTAAGATACATTCCTCTGCTGAGAATCACATTTTCTAGGTTTCAGTGGTGGGGTAAGTGGTTTGTTGTAGCACTTTGCTGAATAGCATGGCATTCCTTTGCCAAAAGACCTTTATTTTGGGTATCTACACACTTAGAAGAAATAATGTCTTACTCTGCACTGCTACATTGGAAGAATCGTAATGCTATCAGCAAGCCTTGGGTGTGAAAAAGCTGTGGGCCAACATATCAAATACATCTCATTATTAGTAAATTGCCCAGTTTTAAACATTTGAGATAGTATTTTTTACCACTTTCCCAGCTGTAGAAGTCTCTTCCTGAAAGAATTGACCTTGTTTCTATACCTGTGGTCAAAACCTTAAGTGCAAATGTGCACTGCTGCCAGAAGCACAACTTTCCCGTGTCATTCCCAGGAACAGCTGACCTCTGGGAAAGCAGCAAAGCAAGTCCAGTGTGTCTGATTTCAAGAACAGGAGGGATGCAGATTTCAGCGAGGTCTATTTTGGCAGTGGAATGAGATGGACACTGTCTAGTGATCAAACTAAAGCACTGAAAGTGGGAAGATGGGCTAAGTCTCATCCCTGACAGAGAGAAAAGAGGAGGAAAACAGTGAAAATTCTCACTGCTTCTATTCCCAAAATGAACCAGAGAATGTTGATTGACTTCAGTGAAGGTAACTAGAGTGTGACAGGAGTGGCCTATGTGGAAAGCAGCAGAGCCAAAGAGGATGTATAAACATCACTGAAGAGCAGAACTCTGCAAAGAAATTTTCTTTACTCTTAGTTTATCAGTGTGTCACTTCCCATTCAGTGCCAATGAGAGCACCAAGGACACTCCCCACCCCCTTCCTCATTTCCATGGCACTGGAGAAGTAATTCAGGTGTCCAAGTATTACTTGGAAGAACTGCTTAAGAAAAGGGAAAAAAGAACCAGATTTCCCAGAGAAACAATGTCTTCACTTAAGTTAACTTAAATTCACATAATAAATCTACTTCATTCGTCTTTATTGAGCATCTTGGTCTGGAGCTATGAATCTATAAATAGCTTTATGGTGCTGTCAGTTTGTTACAGCTCATGTAGCAAAACTCTTTCAAAAACAGCAGTTAATTCTTCCTCCCTGGAAGGTTTCTTTTTCAAGTGAAAAAGGCAGCCCATCCATGTGGCTGCAAATGAGGAGCTGAAATGTGTTTTCATTATTAAATGGCACCAGCTGAAAGATTTTCTGCCTTTTACTGTCTCTGGAGTCTCCCTGAGGTCACCCATCTCGGAGAGCGCCTGCACACAAAGACAGCTTCAAAAAGCTCTGTCTCATCTGCCATCCCCCTGCTCTGCACAGCAGGGAGGGATGTTTGGAACTCCTGGGCATTGGCTCCTGGCTCTGCCAGGGTAAGGCAGGAGTGAGGCCATGCAGGCTCGTGTGTGAGGGAAGGAGAGCCCCTGGCTGGGTTAGCCTTGCAGGTGCTCTCCCAGAGCCCTTTGGCCTTGCAGCTCCCCAGCATGAGCCAGGGCATGGGAGCTGCAAAAGGAGGCTGTTTGGCATGGGAAACAAAATCCCTGCCATGCTGCAAACCCTCCCATGCCTCAGATGGTGTGTTACACACAGATCAATTCCCAAACTATGTTGTTTCTCAAAGCCAGTCTCATGGAGAGCTGGTGCTCTCAAAATACTTGCACCACATCTTCTAGTGGCTCAGTCTGGTGCACTAGGTGTTTCCAAAAACAGAAACGCTGGATCAAAGTGCCAGAGGGAAGAAAACACACAGTATTCCCCTTCTATTGATCTCACAGACATGAGGAACTATCAAACAGTGTCAACACCTCAGGAAGATGTCAGCTGAGTTTCAAACCCTGCCCTACAATGATTTGAATGAGAATGAAATACTGACAGTAAGCAACAGATGCCTTTGCCTCTTCTCAGATTGTCTTCAGTGTGAATTTCAAACTCAAGTAAGCTTCAATGAAACTTAAACATAAAAAGCATTACCTAAGACTTGTCCCTCCTTATGTCTTTTATAAGCACTGTCACAAAAGACTTGCATGACAGCCTAAAGCAGGAAAGAAAAGAGTGGATGTAATCAGTCAGACTCTGCCTCCTCTGAATTTTGTTAACAGGCATGGTTTCTGTGAAACAAGGAAAGACAGCATGCAATAACACCTACAAAAGTAAGTCACAGGATTTCCTGTCACATGCAAGTGCTTCTTTTTGTAAACTTCATGGGACACTAGCATGTAAAGGCTGGGGACACCAGAATTCTCTTAAAGATTTTTTTTGTTTTTAAATCTGACTATTCTTCTTGGATGGAGCAAATCAAGTACAATCATTGCCAGAAAAGCTTGCAGCCCAGCTGAACTGTGCATTTGAATCTCACCAGTTTCCTTACTCCTGTTTAAATGCTGAGGAGGAAATCCTGCTGCAGAAAAAAGCATCTGCAATCCCCATTGCTCCTGATTAGTGGTGCCTACACATCCTCAGGGCTTCTTTATCCACTCTCCCTGAGATCAGGCAAACAGCACTTCAGAATTTTGGGACTGCTGAGTCTGGAGCTTGGAGTGGTGACACCAGGATGGTTATGAGATGATTTCTGACATAATGACAGATAAATATGAAGTAAAAAGTTAAAAATAGCTTGTGTAATTGCTAAAGTAGAACCATTTCGAATGCATGAGATTCCTGCCATCCCGAGGAGCAGCTGGCACACTGCTGTGCCTGTGCTCATATTCACCTCCCAAAACACCAGGGGCAGCACTTGGATCAGTGACATTTGAGCAGGGATACCTCAGTCTATTTGCTACAGGATCAGTCTCCTAGAATCAGCTCTCACTTACTACAAAAAAACTCAAACCAAAAACCTGCATTTTACAGGGTGTTTTTGGGACTCTTACAGAGGTAGTTGAACTATGGGAAATATTTCTATAACTTTTTGCATAAATAGATTTAATTGCCAGCAGTGGTGAAATCTCCATTGCTCTAGCAATGACTATTGCTTGATCCTTGATATCTTTATCCACACACCCCACATCGAGTTTAGTGGAAGCGTGATGCAGGGAACAGATTTTCAGGGATTTGTTGAACTCTCTTTGTCACGACTTTCATGAGCTAAATGTCAGTGTTGACTGCCATCCCTGAATATTCCTTAGCTCCTTAGATGATAACCATCTTCATCTGAGATTGCCATGCACACACCCCCTCTGCATGTCCCTTACACACACTCACAGCTGCAACTACAATCAGTGCTCCAGCAAACAGCAGCCACCTGAATAGGAGCTAAATATAAGTTCTCCATCTTCTTTCATCACCTTGCAAGGTATGAACAGATAGTCAGAGTCAGGCAAGCACACCAACAACATTTACATGGGATTTCATTCCCCATCAAGCCTGTCTCAGCTTCCCTGGCTGCTTTGATTACCAGTGACCAGAGGACAGAAAAGGGCAGGATGGGAGAGTTTCCATCAGTAGCAGGCACATAACAGGAATATAAATTCTTACTTTGTCTCCCTTAGAAGAAAAAGGATTTGCTGGGCTGGATTTTCATCTCCTTTCCCTTTGCATTTGGAGTGACAGTGATTTGATCCTGTGTGTCATGTCAATAATTTGGACAAACTAATGCACTCTGCTTGGACGATATTTAGAGCAGGAACACTGGCTAGACTGTTATGAGTTATTGCATTTTCTTAGTAATAGTAATGTCTATTTTAGCTTGGAGGAGTTGCTCGGCATTTTTTTTTTGTGTAAGCATCTTATTGCAAGTCCCTAGGAAAAGTACTTGATCAAGTGTCCATACACCAGATGATTCAGTCTCTGCACAAATATGGAAAGACCTTGTTACACTCATTAGAGGCCAATTCATGCTTCCATATCTGCTGGTTTTTATCAACAACACACCTCACTCTAACAATTCACAGACAACTCAAACACTGCAGCTATAGTGTAAGGATAGAAAAAAAAATACAGAATTAATACAATAATTTTCCACTGCCTACTGAATTTTATGCAACCCCAAATACCTCGAGGAAGGGGCACTTTGTCCATACATATCTCAGAGCATTAGGCAGCTAATGTCAGCTCCAGTTCTACCTATTACCCTTCAGCTGTGCCCATTAACTACCATCCACAAATGCCATGAATCCTATTCTTCAGGCACTTATCTGCCAGGAGCATGAAGAGAACTCACTTCCCCAGAACAGCACAAGACAATAATCACTGCTGGAAGCAAATGTAGAAGGGAAAGATGTTACAGACCATTGGCTGTCTCCTGAGCCATCCCTACAAAGATTTCTTGGTAGGAGGAACAATGGAGGAAGCACAGATGAAAACAGTCAGGGACTGCACTTGTCAGATAAAGAGGATGCAGATAAGGACCAGGGCTTTCTCCTTTCACAGGGTGAGTGCAGACTGGTGGAGTTTTGAAAATAGCTGCTAGAAAGGACAGAACTATTGATCTGTATTCAAGGGGAGGGCTATGCTGGTGGGAAGGGAAAGGGTGGCTAAAAATATAGCAGTAATTCCATTTTTCAGTCAGAAAGGAAAAAAGAGAAAATGTCTGTTCCTATTTTACTCAGCAAATCAAAGCCTTTGTGATTTGTAATCAGAACAATAGACCTTGTTTCTAATCTGCCCAATTCCTCACTTGCTGTAAGCCTACACCTGATCTGTCAGCAGCAGGGGTGAAAATGATTGATCTGTGACTTTGTTGGCATAATAAATGCTAGTGTACATGGAAGAGGATCATGCTTAGCATTGGCTACCAGCTATATGGGCTATCAAATCATACCTCCTATGTACATGACTATAAACACAGATGGTTTGTTATTTTCTGTCTCCTGCTTGCAACCTCTGACTGTCTGCAAGGGCTTGTGAGGAAAATAAGAGAGGCTGTAAGTCTTGGTGAGAGGAAGGGAGGGAGGGAGACCAGCACAGACACAGCTTTACCATTTGATATTCTTGGTGCTTTTCATTCCTTTTTTTCTGTACAGGCTTTCAAGAGCTGTGCATTTCCCTTCTGTGCCTCTGCCACAAGTACACAACCAGCCTGAAAAAGAGAGGAATTAGATTTTCTTTGAGCAACAAAATATTTTCAGTCCTAAAGAAGAGCCTATATTCTTGTCTGAACCTTCAACAACCTCCCTTCCTTTTCACTACTTTCCTCCTCTTCCCTTCCATCCCTTCCCCTTTCTGACCCTCCACCTCTTCTGTCTTGGAGGTAAAAAAAGGACTGGACTCCCTTTAAAGGCCATTCTCAGTCAGAAGAACACGCATTTCATCAAGACTCACTGCTGTTCATGTTTCCGCAAAAACTTCTAAATGCAATAAAAGCAGAGCAAAAAAGGACACGTATTTCCTGTTTCTATTTAAAAGATGAAGGCAGAAAACAGCTCAAAATTAACTCCCCAGTTCCCCTTCAGGATGAGTGTTTTTAAACAACCCAAAGTGTAACAGCAGTAATAACAGAGAGCTGCCATTGTTTCAAACCTTTTATTTCCCTCGCTCTTCTTTTATTCTTTTCCTTTGTGTTTTGGCAGCTGTGAACAATTCTGCACCCTGGAATTGTTCTGCAGGCTATTAATGTCTGTGACCTTTTGCATCAACAACAGCTCTACTTTCCAGTCATTTCTGGAAGTGCTACCTAATATGAATTTAACATGACTGAGGCAACCTCCTACACACACACACAGAGCCCTTTTTGAGACATGCAGAAGTGTGCTTCATCCCATCCATATACAAAAAAAAAAACAACAATCCCTTCATAAGAGAGGGATCTGCCTTGTAAATAGCTGTGTTTCATGGCAACAGGCAACAACCACCTCTGTTGCAACCTCCCCAAGTCCTCCTGGGGAAATGAAAGGGTTGATATTAGAGTGGGATGATTTCATTATACAAGGAAAATAAGATCTCATTAAGTCTGAGCCATTATGGGGCTCTCCTTTGAGTTAGCTCTGCTGCTGCTTTTACTTTTTAAGAGTGTGTGAAGAACCCATATGTGATCAAAAAGGTATCAAGAGCATTCTCCAAATCTATCATCACATGCATGCATACATCAAGAAGGCCTCTCATTCTTTTTAGATTCATTTCATCAAAGAGGACAAGAACTGGAGTCTAGTTCCCAACAGCACAGAGCTGCTGCAAGAGTCTCCCATGATGAAAACAAATAGCAGGTGTCCTCTTGCAAAATAAAGTAAGTGGTAAGCAGATATACAGGATGAAAGGGCTCAAAACACAGGTGCTTTTAAAAAAAGTTTAAAATTCCATGCCTCTGTTCACTTCGGAGCCAAAGATTGACCAAAAGGATTTGCAGAAAGCTGGTTTTGTTTGGGTTTTTGGGTTTTTTAACCAGGTTAAATGAATTGTCTCAATAGGTCAAAAATTATCCAGCTTAACTCCTGACTCTGATTTATGCTCTTTAGAAATCAAAGTTAAAATAGTAGGTGTTGCTTCTCCAGTTAAAATGAAGAGTGAGATGTTAAAACAGGCTGGAGAAATGTGCTGGACTCCAGCAAAGCCTAAAACCAGACATGACTGTTGCAGAACAGTAAGTGCCTGTGTAAGCTTTCCTTGGAAAAGAAGAGATCTAGGAACTCCAGCTATGTCCCTTGCCAGCTGACATCAGACATTAACTTCTCTGACAAAATTTTTGGTGTCTCTGTTTCTCTTAGTTCAGGCTTTTCATTTTTTTTCCAGTCACACAGACCAATGAGCATGGCCTTCTGGAAAATTTCCACTGAAATCCATTTGTCAGGGAAAAATGAGTTCCTGACAAAACAAAACATTTCAAGAAATTTGTCTTTCTCTTGGTATGTATTACATGTTCCTAAAAATCTGTTCAATTAAATTCTTTTTAGATTAAGCTCTTCACATTCTCTGTTGAGGAGCTGACAATTTGTAAGGCAAATTAAGATAAAAAATGTTCTGGCCTGGTTTGTGTTTACATTTTTCTTGGAAAAATCCCTCATCACACAGCCCTGCAACAAACTGCCTGGCTGATCAGGGAACCACAGTACCAGGGAGAGCAGACATGATGTCCTCCTGGAAAAAAAAACCAAAAACCCAACAGAATTGCTCCTTCCTATATTAAAGTCTTTTTCAGCTGGGAATAAGGGGCACGGGGGAACATTATAAATGTAGGGGAACATTTCAGGATTCCTGAGAAGTCCCAAGTTCCTGGGAATGAGTGATCTTCTCAGAAACCCATCTTCCAAAGTAGAAGATGACTGGTCCTTCTCACACTATATAATACATTGCACAATGCTGAACCTTCATCAGGAAGCCATTATAATACAAACTGTGACTAATATTACCCAGAACTGCTGTTTTTAAATGACTCAGCTCCTTCCAATCACTCACTGCAGAGAACACTTCACTGTGGAGTCAGTGATTTGAGATGAGCCCAGGTAAGGAGCTGCTGCTCATTGAGAGCTGCTCGAGAGTCACATTGCAGCTCCTGGGAACAAACCCCACAGCTATTCAAATCACCACCACAACCAGCTTTTCCTCTGTTGTGTTATACCTGACAGGGAAAGCCTGGATAGCTCTGGAGCTGGAACCTCAGGAATATCAATCCATCCATATGGCTCGGTGTGCACTGCTTTGGCACAGCAGCCAAAGTGGGGATAGCAGCACATCTGCTGTCTGGATTACAGTTGGTTTAGAAAGAGAAGCACAAATCTCTGTTGAGTTATTCCTGAGAAATAACACACAGGGAAAAAGGAAAAAGAAAAAAACCTTAAAAATGTAAATTTGTTTTTCTGTACCCAATATGTTCTTGTCTCTTGTCTAAGAGGCCCATCTGGTCTAAAAACATGCAGCACCTGTTTAAATTTTTATGTATTTATGCTTGAAGTGCTAAATATTTCTTGTTGTAAAAATAAGTCATGGATAATAGAGGGTTTGGTTTTTTTTTTCTAATATGCTTGAATGTTGATGTATCCCTGACTTTAATGTACACACATTTGCTGGATTCTTCAATGAAATGGTTTTCACACAAAGTTGGACATGCTGGACAGAGGAGAGAAAACAAAAAGATCAAAAAATGCTCAAAGGACTATCCCAAACAAGGGCTATATCTCTTGAGGTTTTTTTCAGTGCTCTACTTTTAACTGTCAGAGAAGTTCAGCAGAACATAAGAGCTGACTTCTACACTTCAGAATAAAAGAATGGGAAAGAACCAACAGATGGTGTTGAGGTCAGTGGCTAACATCCTGGGTTACAGAAACAAACTCCATCCACACCCTAAAGTCTGCTATTAGCAGGCCACCAGTGCAAACCTGCCCATTTCCTAGCTGGCTGAATAAATAGCTTATGATTCAATTATCTCTTTTCAAAATTCAGCATGAAATGCTACTGTGATGCATATGATTTGTGTTTTAAGGTCTCAAAGCACTAGAATAAAACACACTTGGAGTTTTAATGATTACACAATTGCATTAAAAATTGCATTAAAAATGAGCTGTAAAGTCTATGAAGTCTGAAGATACTGCCCATGGTTGGGAACAGGCTCAGGCTCCTACTTTAATCTCTACAGACTGGGAGATCCCAATCCTCATCAGAATTTTGCTGTGAATTAACGTGATTCCTCCAGTCAGAAACACACCTGTGTGCTCTGAGGAAGGGATGAGAAGACCCTTCCCAGATGGACTTACAGCTCTTCTGGTGTTTCTCAGAGGGAGAATCAACTAGTTATTCTGCTCTATTTCTAGCAGAAAAAGTTTTCCATTTACTCCTCAGGTAATCCTGTACAAAGTCAAGTCAGTCAAGAGCAGATGAAAGACCCAGAAGATGGAAGAACAAGAGTAAAAATTATCCTTAGTTTCCTGCTCAACTGAGCTATTCCAATGCTGCAGTAGTATTTAAATAAATCAACTTAATCACTCTTCTTATTATCATTGCAATTAATCATTGGATTTCTAAAGCAGCATCACTTTGTTACTCAGTATTTTTGTGACTCTTCACCTTCCTCATTTACTCATCTGTTGTAAATTAAACACAGCTTGGGGAGCTGCCTTAAAGTTCTTAAGCATTCTTTGTTATGCAGTCTTCATCACTTCAAGTTTTGAAATGTAAAGTACATGTTAAAATCCAATTAGAATGACAAATGAATCATGAGAAAATCTAATGGCATAAAACAAATTTGAAAGCTTAAACAATTTCCAATTTACACTTATATTGTATATAGCTAATGTAGCTCACCTTGCCAAACAGCACCATTAGCATTTAAACTTCAGAAGAGCAGCATATGAAGTGAAAGGCTATTGAATACTGCACACTACTGGAAGGAAAATGGAAGCTAAGAAAGGTGTGACAGTGCTGGATGAGGTGTGATTGCAATCACCTTATTCCAGACTGAGGGATTAAGAAGGTCATCCCTGTATGGCTGGAGCTGCTCCCTCCCTGGCAATGTGTGTGCAAACCAAAATTATCCCAGGTTCCTCTGTAAATCCATTCCAGGCAAGCAAATGAATGGTACCATTATCTCTCTTCACCTGTTCATCTCTGAACAGACTTTCCAGACTCAGCAGGAAAAGCTAGGGAATCTTTTGGGGTGCAGGTGTCAGGTCAGAAAAGGGAGAGAAGTTGGTTTGCTACGCCATAAAATCAAAAGTCTTTTCACTTCAAGAGATATTTGAGAAGAGGAGCTAAGGCAGGAGGCATGGGAGAGAGTTAAGTGGAAAGATGAGAAAAAAGGAAGCAGAGAAAATGGTAATGATTATATTAAAAAGAGAGAGAAGGGATGGACAGTTATGGTAATTTTAAAATTTTCAGGACACCTGAAGCTGCTGGTCAAAGCAAATTTGCTCAGGGGTCAGTAGCCACGAACAAACCTGGCCAGGTTTAGATACAAGTTCTTAACTCTGATGGAGAGCAGAAAAACAAGGCTGTGTCTTTTAATACTTGTGTTCACCCACTTCCAGGTGGTTCTCTTGCTGGCAGAAACCTGCAAACATGCACAGAATTCATTTCCAGAAGGGAAAGAACAGACAGGTATAAAGAAATCCAACAGGAAGAAATTGTCTTAGGAAAAAAAAGAGAGAGAGGTATTTATTTACATGTTCCCTTGGCATAGCAATATTGCACAGATATCCTGCAGGACAGTGTGCAAGCCTCTGGGAACACATTAAACCTCGATTCTCCAAACTTGGCAAGTGATTGCTTAAAGGCAATATCCCTAGCAGCCGATTGAGGCTGAACATCTGGAAAGTGGATACTGGATTGCTAGGTGGAGCCTGAAGCCAGGGCTGCAGGACGTTGGACAAACAGCAGATGACATTTTCATGCTCTGCTTCTGTAACTCTCATTCCTGCCCTCGGAGGGGCTGCACTGTCAGCAGACCATAAAAGGTCTGAAAGGATTTTGAACGAGGACTTCCAGATCAATACTGGATCATCAGAACTCCAATTGGGCCTGTGCATTTTATAGAGCAAACAAAAACAAAACCAAACCAAAACAAACAAACAAAAAAAAAAAACCAAACCCATAAACAAAAACAAAAAAACCCACCAAAAAAAAAAAAAAAAGCAAGCATGGACATTTTTTAATACAGAATTTAAATCTAACCTGACATTTAGAAAGCATACAATAAAATTTCACTACACTTTCCCATTCTGTGACTCACTCAAACTGTAAACTCCTTTTGGTGAAGATCTCATGGCCACAATTCCATGACTGTCAGTCTAAGCACAGAGAAATGTTTCACCTCCATTGTGCAACTGAGCTGTCTTTGAAGAGTTTGGTGCAAGCTCAGAGTTTGGCCAGCAACCTGATGTGTTGTTTGAGTGTTTGTGGCCACATAACTCTGCATTGCTAGAAATGGGAATATTGTGCTGTAGAAATAGGAGAGCTGTACAAGGAAAGCTCCTGCCTGAACCTTGACTGCTAAATGAAAAATCAAACCCAACTGCCCTTCAGTTCCTGATGGAAACTGCAGGAAAACTTTGAAATAACTAAAGATTTTTCCGACTTTCACTACTGCACTCATCTCTGTGCTAAGACCCTCTAAGGTTTGTATGATCTTTTTGCCATAACAACAATGCAAAATACCTGACTCATCCCCTACACACAATATATATTTGAGTCCAGATCCCATCTGTCCTGACCGCTCTGTTGTCACACAAGCTCACTTCTTCCCAGTCATGACAAATGAGGATGACGAAAAATATGATAAAACATGCAATACCAAGCAAATATGATTTTAGATGTTGGTTATTTTTGTGTTTTTCCTGCATTTTCTTTCAATTTTCATCAGCAATTATGTATAACCTGTGTGGAGACGAGCATAAAATCTCTAACAATTTTTTCTTTTTAATTGCTGCTTTTGCAATCAGTTTCTACCACCTTTTTTGTCCCTCTGCTCTTATGTTTGCCTGTGTCACACAACTTTTGCAGAGAACTGAGAACAACTAACCAGTCAGTAGAAGGGTGATTGTCATACCCTGGAGAGCCTGCAGCCTTGCCTAGCAATTATATGAATAACAATCTGAAGTTTCTCAAAGCCACATGAAAAACAGTGTATATCCCAGGCATGACTTGTCTATTCACTATTAAAAGCATTTCTTCATTTTTGTATCTTGCACCACTGAAGTCTGTCATTTATATAACAAACACAAGTCAAAATCATAAATGTCACTTGCTAACCTTCAGATCCAAGAATGCAGATAATCTGAGATGTTCAAAAAGATTTTGTCATTAACCTTTATAAAAGATGAGATTGAAACAACCTATTTATTCCAAAGTAGCATCATATGTCATTGCTGTAGTTCACTGTATGTGAATTCCTAGAAATATGACTCTACCTGTGCCTGCATGCAAGAGAATTTTTGTGTAAATGTGCATGTTTAGGGTTGTTACTGTTCTTTTCACATCTCTTTGTCGATAATGTCTGAATATGGCTGAACCTGAGAAGATAAATGTTACCCAGTAAGTATTAAAGCCATGTATGGGAGAGAAGCAGACAGACGTGCCTGTGAGGATCATTCAGTTTGGCTTATTTTGCACACAGCTAATGAGACAGTGCTTCCAGCACCAGAGAGGGTTCCTGCAGCTCTGATCCTCTGCTGCAGCTTCCTCACCAGTCACATGTATTCTGAACTGTTTTGTAACAGATGTTTTTCATGTTTACTGAGCTTTCTGTTCCTGTTCTGCCCTCTGTAGCTTTCCAAGTGTTACCCTTTGGTTCCAGCTGCAGAAAGCAGGTGATTTCTGAGGAGCAATTTTTCTCCTGCTGGTTTGCATCCCTTGTGGTATGTATGGAACAGCCAGGGCCCTTGATGGCCATCCAAGAGGTTGGCATGAGGAAGGGGAAAGAAGGGAGGGCTGCCACTCAGCTGGTCTCAAATGAGCACTTGAAATTGTTCACTGCACAAGCAGAAAACCAGAATTTTGCATAAAAGTTCTCCAAAGTAGGACCTGGAACTTCAATAGGTGGATTCCACAGAGAATCATAGGTTTTGCTTTTACCTGCCAGGTTTTGTGTTTCTGACAGGGAGAGCTGCATCATATGGATTAGGAAGCTTTCAATCTGTGCTTATTTTCTAGTGAACATCTGATTAAACTACTGGGAAAGCCAGGGGGAAAGGATTAATAAAGCTACTTAGTACTATCAGCTTTCCTATTAAGATAAAGGGAATTTCAAGGACCAATGAAATAAAAGAAATGGAAGAAACATAACACAAATAGCAAAAGTAGTTGACTACATATTCACTTAAGTATTGAAGGTATTTTAGAGGTGAATTTTGAGCTGTTGGTTGGCAAATTTAAGTGTCTGATTGATTGACTGACGTTTACTTGAATCTGAAAAGTCTCCAGGCATTTCTTTAAGTTACTCAGAAGATTAAACCTTTTCAAGCCCATTAAACAGCACAGAGCAGATCTACATTTCCATCTCTCTAATTCAGAGTTTCTGGTCATTAGTCAGCTACAAAGCCAAGCTCTCAGCAGGAGGTAAAAACTCTAAATAATAATCTCCTGTGTGACCCTGCTGATGGCACAGTGGTACCTTGCAAAGGCAACTCACACACTGTTGTCTCCAAGCACTCTCTTCTTGTACTGAATTTGATCCTGCTGCCTGTGGCCTTTTTTGGGTGCTGTAAGTCATTATCCAAAGCAGTGTTATACACACCAAGTGAGTTTTACAAATCTGCAGCACTGCTGTTCACGTTTTGAAAAGTTTTTCCCTCCATTTCCCCAGTATGAAAAGCTAAATGAATTTACAGCTTCACAAATGAGCCTGATGGACTTTGCAGGGCATTTTAGATTGAATTTTCCCTGCAGAAAGTTTGGCCTTTTATCTTCAGTGCTGAATCACTCCAGTTTCAATCCACCTATGAACTCCCGTGTGTTGGTTTGAGTTTACCTTTTTTTTTTTCCCTTTTTTTGCAGGAGACTTCTTTCTACATTATCTTTATGTGAGTCATTAGGAGATTAGTGGCGTTTTCTGGGGTTTATGAGAAAATCCCTGGGAAGTTTAACTGTTCTTATAACTTCTGAACAAGATAAAGAACAGTCTGCCTATTATCTTGCTATTGTCTATTCCCTGGCATGACCTTATCTCATGCTGCTACAAGAAAGTGTTTATTGGCATTATTTCCAAGTCTACTCCTTTCTCAGACCCAAACAGAAGATCTATAACCCTCAAACATCCAGTAAAGGTGCATAGGTGGTAAGAAATACTCTAGATTGTGAGATAAGCTGCTTGGTGACACTTTTCAAGGAACTAAAGTTTCACAGGTGGGTTTTTGATGTGACAGACAGAAGGGGATTGGCTTTCTGGTCGGTTGGTACCTCAGAGTCTGAGTGGATGTTCTCCTCTGGGTGTTCCTGAAGCTGCCCAGAGCTACTCAGCTTACTGGTGCCTCCCAGCTGGTGATACAACCACACATCAGCTTTGTCCCTAGCCCAGTGTCAGGCAGTAGGGACCTGGCCAAATATCAGCTCTGCCTGCCTATCTATTTATCTATCTAATGTTAACTTTTTTTACTCTAAACCTCTTTGTTAATAGCACTGGTTTGGGCAGCAACACCAGGCTGCCCAGGGAAGAGATCACAGCCCCAGGCCTGACAGGGTTCAAGAGTTTGGCCAGTGCTCTCAGGCACATGGTGGGACCCTTGGGCACAGTGCTGTGCAGGGCCAGGAGCTGGACTGGATCCTTGGGGGTGCCTTCCAGCTCAGGATATTCTGTGGTTCTGTGGCCAGGCTGGTAGCTCAGAGAGGGAGGTACCCATGGCCATCTCAGGCAAGCTCACCTGCCACGTGTGCAACACATCTCACCACAGCCTCATTTACCTTTCTTCCCTTTCTGACAGACACAATTGCACAGTCACTTTGCCTGGAAGACAAAACAAGGCCTGATTCCAAGGAACAGACCCTATTTTATGTCCTAGTCAGAAGCTTTTGCAGTCTGATCAACAAGTTTGGGGTGACATAGACCTGCTGATTGTCTAATGCAGTCTGCTCAACACCTCTGCATTTCATTTCAGCAAACAGAGTGCTTTTGGATTGGTGGGGTGATGTGCTATTTAATTTCTATTTAACATGTAGACAAAAAGGCCTTCTCCCTGGACTCCTTCTCCATGCAGAGCAGTGCTGCTGTCCCAGCTCAGCATGGAAATTACAGGGCTCAGCAGGGTGGCACCAGGGGAAGGGAGGAGAGTCAGGCAGAATGCTGACCCAGCCACAAAGGACACCTTCTGACAAGGTATCTAAATCATAGCAATTTGTGAGACCAGCAGAGCCCAGATGAATGGCAGGTGTGAGATTAATAGGAACTCCTTGTAATTCTGCAGCCACAAGCCCTTTGGAGAACACAGCTGTGAAGGGGGAAGAGACAAAGCAATGAAGGAAAGAAGAAAAGCTATACAAAGAGCAGACATGTCCCTTGTAGGAATAGTAGGGCAGGGGAGAAAATAGACTATTCTTTCTTTCACATGGGTTTATTCTTAATTTTAAATATATTTCCCTCCAGAAGTTCTTCTCCACAGTTTCTTTAAATTTCAGCTCGGCAAGTGCTCTCTCCATTGGTAGTTTTTCAGGCAAACAAAATCAATCTGCAGTTTAGATCAGCCCCAGGCTGTGCCTCCACCACCAGTATTCTACCATCAAAGTAACCAAACTATTCTTGAGAGGACTTTTCTTTTTGCAGCAAACTCTTTCCTTCCCCTCCTCTGAAGAATTCCTCAACATGGAGGGAAAACATCTTTTCCCTGCTTCACATGACCTTTGCACAAAGGAAAAAGAGGCACAAGAACAGTGAATTTAATTTGTGCCTGTTTAGTTGCCTCAATAAGATGACAATCTCCAGTTGTTTTCAGGATGGAATAACCTACTTTTCTCAACTCCTTGTCATGAATTTTGTTCAGAAACATTCCCAAAAGAATCTAGGAAACACAAGACTAAATGTGCCATCTTCACAAGTTCCCTATTTGACCTGTGGCAGTCTAACGTGTGAGAAAGGACCAATACCACTGCAGAGAGTCTCTGGAATGAAAAGGATCCTCACACGGACAGAAAGGTCACACACATATTTCTGGCTTCTGGCTGGGGCCATAGTCTGTAAAAAATCTTTCCAAAGACGCTGCAAGACAGTCAGAAATGGCAGGTGAAGAAATGTGCAAATGGAAAAGAGATTACCTCCAGTGAAGAACACATCCCACTGTGTCTTGACACTCTTCCCATGGATCTGTCATCTGGTGCTCAGGACTATTCTGTCTGGATCACTTCCAGAATAATCTCTGTAACATCAGAGGCACTAACACAGGGAGGGTAAAACACCTTCCATGAGTCCTAGGCTAGAAAAAAAGGGGAAAATGTGACTTGGAGTTTACAGCTCAAATATAAAAGCCGTTAAAACTAAAACAACTCTTGAAAGGAGGAGAAAAAACTGCACAAGGTTCTTGGGGCCATCAGCCAGAGCACCTTTTGCACTCACCCAGAGCAGTGAACTGCATTTCACCTCAACCTGCATATAATATCCATTGCTTCTGGAATAGAATGGTTTTGTTGCCTCTCGGGTAAGGCAGGTTTAAGCATGTAAGTGAAAACAGAACTCTCCTGGAGAGCAGAGAGACTGCTGGATCAGGCTGCTGTTCCTTGCTAAAAAAGCAGACAAGGAGTTCATTTGGATTGTAGAATTGCTTTTGTTCTTACTTTCCAGGACCTCCTTTTTATAGAGGAAATGTGGACTCTCTTCTGTCCTCCATATAACCTAAAAAGTTTCCAATACTTCAATACCACAGTAAATAGTTTGTGTGTGTAAGAAAAGGTAGTGGAGATGGAAGAATGAAATAGCCTTTCCCTCCAATACCTTGTGAGGTTATTCAAATAAGATCACAGGAACAGTAAGAAACAGCTTGAAAATAGGTATGCCATTAAAAGAACCCCTAGGTTTCATTATGCAGCTAACATCTGAGCGAACACCACTTCCTTTTGATAAGTTTCCTGATCTTTGAAAAAAAAACTGTATTATCCTGCAAAAATAATATGAAATACAGTACATTTTGTCCAGTAAACATTCACAACAAAAGCATCATTGCAACAGCACCACTGTTTCCCAAGCCTGAAGCACAGCTGAAGGTTTTTTATCATTCTATCTGTAGTGCTTACAGCTGTGAGAAGCATAACCTGATGAATAAGGATGTGATAATGTTACAGAAACCTGCTGATAGCAGAGCAGCTCCTCTGACATCTAATTTATTCCATGTGGTTCAATCATTATTCCTTATTTCTCTGCTGCAAGATTTCCCAGAATATTCTGAGTTGGAAGGGACCCACAAGGATCATTAAGTCCAACACTTAAGTGAGTTGCCTGTGCAGGGATCAAACTTATGGCCTTGGTGTTACCAGCACCATTCTCTGACCAGCTGAGCTCATCTCAGGATTTTATTAAATATTGTACCACAGTTTGCAGTTAAACCAATTATTAAAAGTTGAAGATTTCACTTGGCACAACAACAAAAAAAATTCTAGTTTTGGAAAAAGATTCTGGAACCCTCCTTATTTTAACACATAGCTCACAATTTCACTTTTACCTCCTGAAATTCAGTTCTCACAAGCAGCATCTCTGTATTTCCTGCTGCATCATATTCTGCTCCCTCCATGCACAGATGACAAACCATACCTGGTGTTCACACAAGTCCCTGAGTAATGTTTCTCTATAAGCAAATGTTCAGATTTCCTCAGTGTCTCTGAACAGTGTAAGGAAAGGTTCCACCCTCCCTGGGCAGTAGGTAAAATGGCACACAAAAAAAGTTAAATCTGGGTGGAAAATACATTTTCCACCTTGCACAAAAGTTAAAGTTTTGACAAGTTGTCCAATTTGGAAACGTAGTGAAACATGGATATCACAAGAATGGTTTGTACCCAATATACAAAGATAAGGAAATACATTTTTGGACCAGTCAAAGCATTTTGGATTCCTGATGTTTGTGTGTTACTTTCCTCCATTTGACAAGCTCAGTGGGCAGGGTGACACAGATACCTGGCTACCTTCCCATGAGCAGGACAATAGTCAAGCCTGGATCAAGGACAAGCAATTTATGTCCCTCTGTTTATGGACAGAAAGCTCTGGGAACATTTCTTTCTACTTCTTCTGAATTAATAAAATCCCTGATATACTTGTTCTGGTGAGGGAGGTAAAATAAGGGGGGAATAAGAGATGTGAAGAATTATATTGGCTCTGCAATGTAATACATATACACAGCAATCAAGGCTGTTAGTTTGCCTTTACAGCACCCTTATATCTGTGTTTCATGATATTTTGATGCTAAATACCACTTCTTTTTCATTATGACAGTTCATGCCAGCCAGTGATTGATTGATTGATTGATTGATTTGGTACTGAAAGCTGTGCACACAAGAAATATTCTTCCTAGTGAAAGGGCCATTACAGCATGTTTTCTAAATGATACCTGGTAAGAAACTCTTCCCAGAAATGGAATACTGTTCCTATAGTATTGAAAATATTCAGCTAGTTGCCATTTCTCTTTCTGCCACCTACATTAAAAAAGGAAAATGGATGTATTCTACCCCAAAACTACCACTGTGCAGGAGCTCCATTGTCACTTTAGCAGCAATCAGAGAGAAAATGAATGGTGTCCTTTATTGCTTCTTGGAGCTCCAGATTACTTCTTGGAGGCACCTTAAGAAGACACAGACTGGAGACTGATCTTTTGGTTAAAAGAGCAGGACTAGTGAGAGTGGACATGGCTACAAGGGAGATAGGAGTGACAAAATATCCCTAACCTGCTGGAGAATACCTGTGGAATGGGAATACACAATTACTGCTCAAAGCAGGAATATGGACGTGTGACAGACACTCAGGTAAGTCCCAGCAGTCCAGACTGAAGTCCTTCTTCCCTTCAAACCTAAACTGCTTTGTTGCTAAGAGATCTGCAAGTCACTGCTGGGCTTAGTTCCACTCCAGAAGACTCCCAGATCTGACAGTTTTGAGATTGAACACTGAACAGATCAGACCATCCTCCACAGAAGTCAGCCTTGCACTGGCAGGCACTGCAAGGTTGTGCCAAAGGCTTTCCCACCTTCTAAGGACATCTAAATTTGTTAGCAGGGAGATGAATCTTGTTGACAGGCAAAGGCTGTGACTGGAAAACATCTGGAGGTTTAACTTCCTAAGCTGTGATTCTTCTAAGGACCACAAAGCCCAGGAGAGAAAGTCATGTTGAAAACTTTGTTCAACAGTGGCCTGAACCAGAAACACTTCTGTGAATCAAGGACTGATGACCTCAAACCCTGATGAAGTCTTAAAGGCGACCTTTGTCACACTAACACTTGCTGACATTGGTGCAACAGAAAATTATTCATTTCAATTGTGTATATATTGTGTCTACATATATACCCAGGTGCCTTTGTGTATGGATGGACACCCCAAAGACAGCTGGAGAGTTCCAAGACCCATTCTTTTTTTTTTTTTCATTTTGCAGGCAGCACGTATTTTTCTAAGCCCTGACACCATTTTTAACAGACCTCTGACTCGCCTTCTGGATAATTTCCTAAGCTGGTGTCTCACACTCCATTTCATTCAGTGTCAGCTCTAAGCAGGCTTCCCTTGGGGATCACCAGAAGCTATACAGACTGGATTACAGGGTCTTTGAGAGGTCCTGCAAGAGGTATAAGAGCACCTGCTCTTTTAATCAGGGCCACAGTCAGCAGTAATCAAACAGGCAAAAATAGGAAAAAAGAAAATCAGTGTGAAGCTGGAGGGCAAGCTACAAAAACCAAACCAAAGCTTCAAAGACACAGTTGGTAAAAAGAAGGAATAAATTTATTTTGGAGATCTATTCTGGTGTCATGCTGTATGAAGCACTATAATTTTCTTCTCTTGGTGTCCCACAATACCAGCACTTAGGTGCTTTTAATTTTAATTTAGTAGTATTAGCAGGCCCTGAGGACACATTTTGCATTGATTGCTCTGGTACAGACTCAGGGGCAAAGACCCTGTCACTCTCTCATTGACATTCACTATATGTGTTTCTCTTCATGGTAGTTCACTTTTGCAGAAGGGGAATTGAGCTACTCTGACTGATCCCCAGGACACTCAATAGTGGATGGAAATAACACCCAGGCTTTGTAAAAGTTCTTAATACAATTACTTTTTGCTTGAAGCAATGCAAGAATCAATAAAATGTGGGGATCTGGTGTGAAAACCTCTCATTTCCTGGCCTGTATCTCTCCTTGGATTTTCAGTTCACTGTGGAGGTGGAAAGAATTGGGAGAAGTCATGTGAAGCCCCCACTAGGAAAAAAAAAAAAAAAAAATCACAATTTGGCACCGAAGTGCCAAGCATCTAAGAGAAACAAAATTTGTAAACCAGGCTAATTGGAAGCCACATAGTCCAATCAACTATAATCAAATACAGGTGTCCAGCACTCACAATTAACTTCCAGAATAACCAAATATTAAAAGTCTTGTTTCATACTTTCTCCAAGACTAAAATGTTGTTTCCATGGGTAGGGAAAAAACTAGTTTTGCTATGAAAATAACAAAGTTTTCCTACTTTCCTTTAGATGAAAACATTCAATTAAAAAAAAAAAAGAAAAAAAAAAAAAAAAGCAGAACAGGCAAGCATGTAGTTTCCCCATGCATCAACTCTGCAAAACTTTTTGATTTTGCAATTATAGAATTTAGGGCTTGGAAAGAGGAAAAGGGTCCAGTGCTCAATAGAGGCTGCTGAGATATTCTCTGCCTTCAGATCTGCTGACGCTACAGGACTCCAACAAACCTGTGGCAAATTTAGATGGCCCTAAAATTTAAAACAGAAAGAATTTTTTTAACCACAAGTTCTTAACCTTTTCCTTGCAAGAAAAAAAGGACAAAAGAGCAAAGCTCTCTTTTTGCAGCAGAACTGTGCAAGATGTCTGAAAGGGAGAAATATGAGATCAAGACCCTTCAGACTCCAAGAATGCCTCTTCACATCCCCCAAAGTGCTATGTATGGTGTCACAAGATGAACAGGAACAGTGTGAGTGCTAAATCTATCAATCAAACTTCTGTCACTGTTTACCAATGGCTTGGTCCTCCCTTCCCAGAAATACAGCATTGCATGTTTAACCTGAGAAGTGCTCAGACTGCAACAGCAATTCCCTTCTCATCACTGCAGAGGAAAAAGAAGGAGCAGCAGTCTTGGGCTGCTGAGGCTCTTGCCCTCATCTTCTTGGTCAAAGCTGCAAGGAAAGAAAACCTTAACTCCCTGTTTGTGCTTGGTGCTGCTGGATGTTTTCCTTCTTGCTTCCTTCACAGGGTGGAGAACACAAGCTGTGCACCCCCAGAGCAAGCAGGGAAGGTGGCTCCTTGCCTCAGTTTCTTTTGTTTTCCCCTGAATTAGGCAAGCATATCTCTTCCTGGCATTGGCTGAGACCCAATGTCAGCCCCACTCTCTTTTCAATGACCCAGCACCTCCTTTGGTTACTTTGCTGGCATTAGCAGTTCACAAGGAAAAGACTTATTATTAAATACACTGAGGGGCTGTAATTTCCCCTGAACTTGATTATTACAGGGCTACAGCCTGAATATATACATATTTCTGCTGAATCTTGCCTCACAAAATTTGATTGAATATTAATTGAGATTTCATACCAAACTGAGCAGTACTAATTTGTTCATTATTTTTGTAAGACAGTTTTGGGTTGGGTCTTTGACATCTGACCAAAAAGGCTCTTTAAATTGTGGTCTTTTATTTCTAATGCTCTTGTAACAAGTAATTTGGAAATGTAATGTACAAACCAGAATGGCTTGTCTAGAGTTATTACTGAAAACTTAGGATAAAAAAGAAATCAGAATTCCAAGGTGCATCTCAGTAGCTCCATAATCACATTTGGGCATGATAATAAAGGCTGATACATTCTTTGACACTCGATGCTACTCCCCAGTGATAGAAAGGAGAAAATTCATGACATTTTTTTAATTAACTTGAGCACTTCACTCCGTAAGATGAGTAAGTAAAACGTTAAGCATGGTATTAATATTCTCCGAGAATTCAAGATATGAGAATGACTGACAGTGTTTCTGAGCATCGTTTAAAGGCAAAGGCTGGTTTGTTGTAGCCCAGACACTGAGACTGTATTACACAACTGACCTGGTGCATTTCAGACCAACACCATGCTCCAGAAATCCCCAGTGCAAGCAAAAGCTGTGATTTGCAGCACCACTGTGACCCCCTTCAGGAAATGACTCTGTACTCAGGCAAATGGTGAGGGATTTTGTGATTGAAAGAACAGATTTTTTAGTAATAGATACGGTTTCATATGAACTTTAATTTGCCTTCAATTAGCTTGTTTATTTTACCATGCATACTAATTTGAAATTGTGGTTTAGACACATTTAAATAGCATTTGCTAATTAGTAAATTAGAACCTGGCAAATCAGATGCAAATCACTGATTTATATACACAATGTGAATGCTCTTGGCTCCATTTTTCCAGCAGTGTTATTTAACTCCAGAAAACTGAAAGAGCACAGGGTGTGAAACCTCCCTGCACAGCATAGCTGGGGGAGGGAGTTGCTGGTTAGTCAGTTGTTTCAACAATTAAATGAGCCTCTTTATTTACATCCACAAACCCAAGTCTTGGTTTGAGTTATCTCTGTATTGAAGACTGAGAGAAGGAGTATTTCAAATTTCAGTATTACTTCTTTACGTTTCCCAATGACTTCTGCAACAGCCATCCTATATATTTTTTCCAAGGATAGGGAACCATAGGCAGAGAAATATTTCTAAGAGCTGTTTGGCAATTTAAGATGTCACATTTGCTCGCTAAGGCTATTCCTTTTTTTTACAGTCTTAGGCAAACCAGATGTAAGCCAATAATTTCATTTTTTAATTGCTCACATGTTACTCACACATGGATAAGTTCCCTGAAGAGTATTCACTGAGCTTTTAGTTCCAAAATGCACAAGATACAGATCTCAGATTTAGCCTCAAGCCTTTTCCCTCAATGGTTGTCAAAATAAAGTATAAAGGAATTCCACCTGAAATTGACTGGGTTTCAGTGAAAGTCAAGACATTTCACACTACAGAGAAGATAACCTTGGAAAATTCCCTAGTTTCAGGATAAGAGAGGCCAGTTTCCTTTCTATTTAGAAACTTTGACTGTCTAAAAATGGACCAGGTCATGTTCAATTGTGCATATTATTTTAACAAATTGTCTTCTCAGCAGGAGGGAGCTTCTTGTTTTGAAGATAAATTCTTAACAGCTCCAATTGTGCCCACCTACAGACCAGATTTCATGCAAAACCAAGAGCCCCTGACTGAAAGGGGAAACAAGGGAGCTGTGAAGAGAAAGAACTAAGTGTAAGATGTGGGGATGAAACGTGCTCAACTTTACAAGGGAAACAAAACAAAACAAAAGAGCTGATAAAAGGGAAGTGAATTGCTGGGATGTGCCTTTCATACCGACAGAAAATACATTTGCTGAAAGGCCTGCCTGCTGCTGGGACTCCCTGCAGCACGGGGAGTCTTCAAGGTAGCTGTGGCTGTGAAAGGACTGGGGATGTTCCCTCATGAAAGGAGGCCCTGCAGAACTTTTTTCCCTCTTACCAGGGCAGAATTGGTATTTCTGAAGATTGGTGTAATATGAGGCAGCTCAGCTAACACTCTGACAAACCCTGAGTGAAATTTTAGGGTCTGATTCTATACACTTTTTCCTTCCACCTGAATCCTGTCATCCTGCTGAGGTCAGGGGTGGTTGAACACACACCTCAGCTTTTCTGGGGCCTTGCTGGAGCACAGGCTGCACATGCCACTTCTGTGTTTGAGGTCAGTCCTCAAAAGGGAACATCCAAATCAACGTGAAAATTTAGGTCAGATAACGTAATCTAAAACCTGGATTCTACTGCCAAACTTCAAAGAAACAGATTATCTTTCAGCCAGCTGTGTGAGGTCCCACTGACAGCTGGGAAAATTTGACACGTGGGCTAAAAGCCAACAGAAAAAGGTGAGACTTTTCCCTTTGGTAGCTGAGTGGATTTAGTTTGTGCCAAAACACCCTCATCCTACATGTATCCTACCCACTGCTGCCTTCCAGCTCCCAGGAATGCACACAACACGAGCTCTGGAAGTTTAGAGACAGATGTGGTGCAGGAGGCAGCCCAAAACTCCTTCACCTTCAATTAGGTGAGCCTCAAAGCAAGCACATGAGGACATGACAAGAGCTGTGTGCACAGGAGCTGTCACTGCCTTCCAGTTTGAATGTGGTGATCAAGGACCTTCAAACAAGGGAAATGTCTTTCAGTGAAAGGAATAAAAGATGAAAGATATTTTGGTAAACAGAAGAAAACAAAGCTGTCACATACAAAATTACTTCAGTGAGGAAGACGAGTTTAGAGATGTTTTCCTGGTTTGATCTGGTATTCATCTAAACAAACTAGTGGCAGTACCTATATCCTATATTATTAGGGGAAAAAACCCTCTTTAAATTCTTCTATGACATGTGGCTTTAAGACCTGCATAGTTACATGAAAAGACCTGCAAGTAACTTTGCATTTTAGGTGACCAACTGAATCCTCAGTCTTTGAATCTGTAAGCAGGGAAAAGCCAGCACTGGCTTTGCTGTCTTGTTTATTTTAAAAAGAGGAGTTGAAAGGCACAGAGAAATAGCCCACACAAAACACATGAATAGGTTAATGACAAACAAACATATGAGGCAGCAGAGTGCTGAATGGCAGCATAAAAACCAGATATCCCTCTGCACAGCACCTTCGACCTGAGGGAGAAAATAGTATGATGAAGGAAAGAAACAGGAAAGAGGAGAAAAAGTGATCATAAAACATTAATAATTTCAAATTCTACAGTGGACAGGTGGAGAGCAGAAGAAAGGAAAATAATTACATTCATCATCAAGAACAGGTTCCTGAGGAGCTGATTCACGTTAAGTCATTCATGCAACTGTTTTCTGAATTAAGACCTAGAAATCAAAGGTCCAGACCTGCAAACACCTTTTCACCAAGCAAGCAGTCCAGGGGAGCCCCAAATCAGCTGCCTGGGATGTGTGTGCTCCCTACAAAGAGAACTCAAGGTACAATATCCCAGGCAAACCCTACGGAAAATCATGACTATCTGACAAGTCCCCTTGAAGAAGGAATCTGCTCTGAGCTGAGCAATGTCCTCCCAGGTCTGAGGTGAGGTGCTTTCCTCTCAGGACAGGTGTTCAATGTCATTGTCTCCTCACAGTTGCCTCCAGGCTCTTCCCCTGACTGCCACATCCCAGAACTGAACCACAGAAGCCAGATAATAAACTGGGAGCCAAGACAGTCAGGCAGGCAGAGAGGCATCTCACTGAGCCAGCAGGGATTTCCTGAGGACAAACTAGAATCTCACCTTTCCAAGAAATAGAAGCTAGAGGAATATACCTGCTTTGAGGAGCCTTGCCCCCTTCCCTCTCCACAAAACCACTTCCCTTAACCACCTTCTTCAAAGCCAAGTAAAATCTTAACCTTCCTTCTTTTCAAAAAGCACCACCATCCTCCTTTTTAGTATCTACGTGTTTAAAATACTCACAAAAAATATACTGTCATTTACTGTCACCATCTCATCCAACATCTGCAGTTTTTTTAATAGGGAGAGAGAGAAAGAACAATGTTTTGAAAACATGCAAGGATCTGCTTCACCAGATTTTAAAATTACAATCTGAAAATGAACTGGATGCTCTACTTGGAGACTTTTCCAGGGAAAAAAAAATCAACAAGTTTTTAGACACTGCTTTGTAAACCTTGCATAGAGCCAACTGCAGTCTATCATATCAAGTTTTCTTTTGGATTGATTCTCCCAGAAAGGTTTCATCAGATTACAAGCAGCAGGGTTGTTGTTTCATTTCCCCTTAGGATTCTGCTGTGTGTCAAAGTAAGAAATTGAGACTAAACAAGAAAACGTGGAGTAAAGTTTAAGTACCTCAGCTGTGAAAGCTGTTAAATGAGAAACAGGCATTGCAGACTACAAGTGTCAATTAGGAACTGGTTCCACTGGGAAATGACATTTTCACATTGTTTCTGCCTTCTGGTTTGCTGTTTACAAATCTGAGCTTAGGAAAGTTATCCTCTAGTTGCATGTATTCCTGACATCTTTCCTTTGCAGGCTGTCAGCACAGACATTGCACATGAAACTCATTTGCCACTATCATTTTAAATTAATAAAAAAATTCAGATACTATAACAAAAATATCAGATAGCATCCTCACTCACTGCAAAAATCTGGGGTACTCTGTTGTTGGAATGAAGTAATGATTTCAGAAATCTCTGGCTTTTGGAACCCAAATGTAAGTATTTCAGTGAGATCTGATCTGTGATTGACAGACAGGTGCAATGCAGTCCAGAAAGTCTCCCTTACAGATTGTAAATTGCATTGCCTTTGTAGGGGAAAAAAAATAAAAGAGGAAAAGAGTTGGAATGACTGGAAGCAAAACATCCAGTGAATGCTTTATGAACCCTGGTGAATTCCAAAATCTAAACATCGTTCCACAGTGTTCCAAAAGTGCTTTTTAGGAGCTGGACTTGTTCTTACAAGCACATCCTGTGTGGGGATGTAATTGCAAGGCACAGTGTCATGGTCCTGCCTTCGAGGGATGACAAGGCCAGTGGAGAGTCACCATCCCCAGAAAAGCTGTGCTGCAGGAATGTGGGAACATCCCCAGTCTTTGGGATGGGAGCTGGTCTGTTCCAAACCCCATAGCAGGGGTTAAAACGCTTTGAGCCCAGCACAAAAGGCTTTGCAACAATAACAAATCAATCCATACGGAGCCCTAGCTTATGAAAAATGGCTGATTGACTCCTGAGTGGCTGAAAAGGTGTAGCTGAAATTGGAATTCAGTCTTGTAATTCTGTCTCCATATGCTATTGTAATTCCATCAGTCTCCTTTCACCGCTCGCTCCTGGACTCCTTCAGGCTGAGATTTCATGTATCACTTACCCCCACACTTATATCTGAAATCAGGCAAGAGACTCGATCTCGTAACGTGTGGCATCATGCCACTGTGCTTCCCGAGGAGCAGAAATGCCCTCCCTGCCCCAGCACCAGGATAATTGGAATGCACTGCCATCAGTGCAAGAGTCGATGTTTCTGCCGCATCTGCATTCCACCTGGACTGTGATTTGACAAGCTCCCATAATAATGGAAAACAGTTCCAACAACTTTCAGAGCTAATATATTCTGATCCCTACAGAGCAAATTTTCTAAAAGAGAAGTGTATCAATTTACAGCTAAGGGTTGGTTAAGAAAGGCAGAGCTTTCCACAGAGAGGAATATAACAGTGAAGACACAAAGGCAGAGAAAAGTTATTTTCAAAACTTTCAAGCATACATTGTGCCTAAAGCCAAGTTTGCATTTCCCCTTCTCAAATGCCATTAGGTTCCAGGGAAACTTGGGAACATGTGCTTGAATTAGAGCCATCAAAGACTTTGGCAGAGGGCCTGTTCAGTTATTGACAAAAACTGAGTTTCCCTGGGTTATCTGTCCCCAACACCAACTAACACAGAGAGAGGACAGGAATCCCTGACTTCAGTTCCATATAGAGGAATAGCTATTGGAAAGCAGCACAACACATGTGGACTCAGAAAAGGTAAATGGGCATGGATAGATCCAGAGAAAAGCCACAGAAAGTCACCATGCAGCAGGACTGGCATAAGCAGGTTCAGGACTGTGCAGGAAGGATGGACAGTGCCCTCCAGTAAGGCAGGCTAACACAGGAGTTCCCCTTCTTGCTCATTTCATAAGGAATTTTGATGTATCACCATGGTAGAAATTAAAACATAGTTCTGTAATGGGATTTTTCCTCCTAAGCGCTGCCATGTGCAGAACACAATTAAAATTAAGGTGGCAAGAAGAAATGGAAGTCCCAAATACTGTGGGGCACAAGATGGCAAGCAGCCTCTCTCTCCTGCAGTTGGCAGCCTGTGCAGATTTATTTGGTTAAATCCTTCAGATTACCCTAATTTCTGTGTCACAAACCAAAGTTTCTGCTCCTGTGGACAGACAAACCCATGACCTTGCAGTGTGGACAGACATCAACATCCTAGTGAAGAATTCTCATAACCTAAATGTGAATTTGGGGTTTGCTTCTCATGTTAATCCAAAATAACCCCAATGCCAAAGGGTCACCTTGTGGGAGAACATTCCTTTCAACTGACCATTCACCTGTCATGAGGAATTATTGGAAAAAAGGTATGTAGACCCATGGTCTTCTTGAACACAGTTTGATAGATTTAAACATCATTATGCTACAAAGTGGTTCTGTGGATTTGCCTCAGCACCCACTTTGATCCTACGCTTGTCACCTGAATGAGCAGATGGAAATTAAAAAAAAAAAAAAAAGAGTACCACTAGTAGTGAATTGTGTCCTATCAGCGTGCTTGGGCAAGACACTAAACATAAGGAACAATTCAAAGGTTCACTGCATACAATCTACAAATCTTGACCTTGAATCAGCACAAGCAGTTCAGATAGATTACTGAAAAATGAATCAAGCTAGCAGTCTTTAGAAATTTTAGCCCTAGTATGAGCTATTGATTCTGGTTTTGCATAACAATTGTCAGCAGTCTATAAATTTTTACTTAAAAGGAGAAAACTGGTGAGGCAGAAAGCTTTTGCTTAATTTCACTCACCTTCTCTCCTCTGAATAAAACCAGCCATGTTTTCTAGAATATTACATCTCCTCCCTTTTCTTGCTATTAAGGCTGTCATTTTTTCACTCACACAGGCAGACGACAAGGGAGCATATGGCCTATTTTTCTATGATAAAACCCGTGCAATTACACCAAAGAATTCCCAGCAGAAATCTGTGAAAGCAGCATCACAATGCTTGCACTGGAGTGCTACTCCTGGTGGCTCATCCCTCTCCTCTCCTTGCAGGCCTCTGCTCACAAGCCAGAGGGGTTATTGCTTTCCTATCCTGTTCAATAGGTCAGCTTTTAAAAACTCTGCACTTTGCACAACATGAAAATAATATATAAACACACCTGCTAGGAGAATTAGGGTTTGCATTGTCTGCCTGCACCTTTGCAAGGCACAGACACTAAGGCAACTCATACTTCTCTGTTCTGATTATTCCTCAGCTGCAAATACTGCACAGAGCTAAAACATTATCTTCCCTTTAAAAAGCCTCTGAGGGCTTGTAAAGCCTGATGAAACCGACACAAATGTGAACTCAACACGCTGCCTCTGCCTTACGGGCTGCCAGACTCATTAGCAAGTTTTTAAGTCACCTTATTGCGGCTGTTCTGTGATATACAAGCAACTTCATATTGCTGGTAACATCTTCCAAGCAGCCTCATGCTAACTCTGCTTTCCCTATCGATTGTGCTCACTTGACAACATTGATTTTTTTTTTCTTTCTACTTTCTGTTATGATGAAAAAGCCATGGCATTTGCATTAGCCCCTTTTTTGTGCCCCAGGATCATCTGTGGAGAAGCAGGCACTACAATGCCAGCTGAGTTCCTGAGGGGAATGGAGAGAGTGCAGAGAGAGTGACTGGTGTCACTGGCCTGTGCATCACACAGAAAAGGCATCTCAAAACGTATAAGGTAAATATTCCTGGGGTGTATACACACATAAAACACTGGTAAAGAAGAGACAGCACTATTCCTTTCCATGTGAAAAAATATCTTGCTTTATGAAAGAGATTGTACATTGAGCCATCGAGCACATTCAGGCATGGCCACAGCATGTCACAGCTGGCCTCTGGTGGCCTGGACCTAATGGATTGCACTCTAGCAGCTCTAGTCTGTGCCAAGGCCACAGCAAAGTCAGGCTCAAGTCAGGGAGCCGTAAGTCCCCCTTCAGTCTTTTATTTGTACCCAGTGAATACTGAGGGCATCTGCGAATCTTGCCAGAAAACCTTGAGAAAGTTTTCTCCAGTTTTCAAAGTAGTTAAATAGAACTGTCATTTCCAAAAGCTTCTGAAAAGGGTTCAGCCTGTTCTCATGTGCCTCTTCTTACCATTTTCAGGCTTTCTCCATTCACTGTCGGTGCTGGCATGTGTGAAAGCATCACTGCCTCTCTATCCAGCTTTTGGAAAGGGAAGATTATTATCTCACTGTCTTTTAAAGAGACTAGGTGTGCAAGAATGAAAGAATCATAAAAATTCCTAAATAGGAAGGCACAGCCTGGGCTCCAGGAAGAACAGTCACTGGGCCCTGTGCTCTCCCACCTCTCTTCTGTGAATCAATTTGTTACCTTCCAAAAGCTTGCAAGTCCAGTCCTGCAGTCACTGAACCTTATGAACACCCTGAAGCAACTACAAAATCTTACCAACTGTTTTAAAAGCTGCAGCAAAAATTCAATAGTCTCGATTTGTTCCAGGAAAGCCTCAGCTTTAACAAAAATCCCACTGACCACCAAGAGAAGAGCAATATCCAGCCCTTCCTTTCCTTGGAGCATGGTCCTAGTACACCACTAGGATCTGTGTATCCATACTTCAAATTATCTCAGAGGAAGCCCATGAAGAGACTACTTAACAAGTATTAAACATGATGAAAAAATCTTTCCATTTAAAAGAGCTTTTTTAATTCTGTCTCTCAGGTGGCTAATACAAAGCTGGAACACATGATTAACAGGTTATAAGGAAAAAACTATTTAAGCTGTTGGTTTAAAATAGCAATGCCTATATCCTGCTGTTTTATGAACACGTAATGCATTCTGGAAATGGGAATGATTTGATCTGGGGTTCTTTTTGACCTTGTGCCTCTGGACAGTCAATCTCCCACCTTTACCTATCTCAAGATGCAATTTGATGCTGCATTTTCAGGTTGCACTCACTAATATACTCCAAGAGCAGACCTGCAAATGCTTTTCTGTATGCCCTATGCTTCTTAATTCCAGAAACAATCCCAGAAATACATTACCATTTCACTGCCAAGTGAAATGGTGTCTCAAGGTGTTCCCACCTCTCCTGCCACTGAACTCTCCGCTTTGTGAGAGAATGTCTGTGGTAATATCAAAGAGCTACAGAACTCACATCACTATTGCCCAGTGCTGGGAAAGAAACTGAATGGGGAAAAGCCTGCGAGTGAGCACCTGAGAGGCAAGCGTGCACTCTGAACTCTATCATCATATCTCAAATTTCATACCCTTTCAGTTGTAAGGTAGGCAGCTTCTTTTTTTTTTTTTTGCCAGCAAAGGAGCAAAAGGTCCACGTTAAAAATACCCCACACAACATTTTCAAAACTGCTTTTGCAAACAGAATAAAATCTGATATATCAAGTTGTATCAAGTTACTTTTCCATATTATATAAAAACATACAGTAGATACGAAACACACAGAAACTTATCTCAAACTTATTTACCTCAGCAAAGCTTTACATTTCCTGTTCCTGTGACAGTCTGAGCAGCGTGTGAGACACAGAGGTTACTTAGAATGAACGCTGTTAATTTAGAGTGGCATTAACAGGCTGTTAAAGCAGAAAGGTAAGTGTGCTGCAGCTTAGACACACCAGCTGATGGAGACAAGCATGTGCTGGGAGACATTTGCTGAAGCAGAGGCTGCTGGGGACAGACATTTTGTTCTGAAGTGACAAATGTTGTCCTTCTCTGAGGTGAGCTCCTTGCAGTTTAGGAGCAGCCTGTGAGTCCCTGCACTGCTGCCAGCACACACAAGGCAGCACCTTCTCCTCAGTGAGATTAACCCCAAATGCCAGAGCCCCTGGCAGGGCTGGCTGTATGCAGGGATGCCAATTCCTACTTAAAGGAGCTGGCTGGGAGAGCCTGGATACCCCAGGGGAGCAACACTCCTCCTTTGCCATTAGAATTTCAATGCTGCTGCCTGTTGCAATGGTTCTCTGTTTCCTCCCCTCTCCCACTTTTACCTGATTAGCTCACTTGGTCAAATGAGACCAGATTTTAGAGGTTCTTCAAAGATAAAATGTCAAGAATATTCAAGAAGATCTTGCTCCCACTGAAATACGCTTTAGGAAATCAAAACATTGTGCAGAAGCAAAGCAAAAAGGTTTCAGTGACTATTACCAGAATATTTCCTTTCAGTAAGGCCAGGGGCATGTGTCCACTACTCACTTAACTAATGGGAAATAAAACAGGAGAAGTATTCCAATTTGCAGAGGAGCTGCATGCCCAGGAACTTTGAAACAACCTCTAGCACCTCTCTGCATCTTTGAAAACATTCTGATTATCTCTTTGTCAATAATCTTTTGCTTTTCTTTGCTCTAGCTGATCCTCTGGTCAGACTGAGGGGGAAGACTGCTATCTAAGGATAAGACCATTCTTGATGGATTTTTTTACAGACACCTGCACATTTGAGTAAGTAGCACACCTTTAAATATTTGAAAGCTATCGTGTTGATATGCTTTGAAGAGTAGACAGCAAAACCCCACCTCCTATGCTGAGCTTAGTTTCTATTCTGAATAAGCTGTGTCCTTTTCTTCTATATCCCCACTGCACGTTTTTAATATTTAAAGGGAAAAGCAAATTCCCCTTAAGCAACTAAATGCTACGTATAGTAAGAAGAATCTTTATATTGTTATGACTCTAGAATGAAGGGAGGTATAGATTAGAGTTTACAGCACAGCAAAAATAAAAATTATTTAGAGAAATTCATACAGTACATGCATTTGGAGACTATTTTCTTCTTTTAAATTTTGTGAAGCAAAATATATTGTGATACTTAGACAAATTCCAACCTCAAAAGGAAACAAAGACAGAAAGAATATATATTTCTGAAGTGTCTCTGAAAATGTAGAAATGATGATATGCTATGAACTTTCCTTTTAAAATAAGGAGAAAATGCACTACAGAAGACATGGCACTTTATATGTGTGCTTTTTGGATAAGCGATCCAGGGCTTTTTGTTATACACCAATTGATTTGAAGTACAGATTTTATACAATGCAAGCGCTTAGGATATTTCTCATTTTTAAAAATTCATATAGGAAGCTGAGAGATAGATTTAGAAGAGAACACAACACATATTTGTAAAATAATTGCAGTTTATTGACCAAAGCCATTAAAGGCACTGCAGACAACAGCATTACTTGACAGTCCTCATCGAGTTATTGATTCAGTTTTCTCTCCCAAAAGCACAGTTGCTCAGGCTTTGTTCAGTTTACTGAACACAAGGCACAAGGCACCTTTTCATTGCCTTTGTTGCAGCTGTTATTGGACACCACTCCCCTGAGCTGCTTTAGGCAGAAAAGTGATGGTGTGATGTGCCTGGTGTGCAGAGACAGCTCCTGACTCAGAGGTGTGTTTGCTGTCAGCACAAGGACTGCATCTCTGGTCCCAACAAACTGTGGAGTCTCCTCCAGATTCCTGCTTTGCCCTTCCACAGGTATCTTTAAAAAATTACATGGAGGGCTTGCAACAACCTGTGTATGCAATGGTGACACTTGATACTGCTTGCAAATGAGAAAATCCTGAAGTGTCAGCTTCCTGATGGAACAGAATACATCCACACATCTCTTCCCACAAAGGAATGGATCTTAATGCTGGGAAAAATCTGAAAGGTACCCAAAGTCAGCTGGGGAATGGGTGCTTTGATAAAGCAGTCAGTGTCCACAAAGGAATTCAGTGGGGCAGGAGGGCCAGGCATGCAGAGATCGACATGCAGATCGGGCACCCAACTCAAACTCTGATTGTGTCAACAATGGAATTGAACCCTAGAACTGTAAGAGGGTTTAAGAATCAGGTACCTGTGATGACAGACAAGGAGCCCTTGGGTTCCCCTCTCTGCTCACGTGAGCCACAGCCAGGGCTGCACACACTTCCCAGAGCAGAACATGTTCTGATGTGAGGACCACTGCAGGTCCTCTGCCCCACACCCTCTCCCTCCAGGCAGCAGCTGCTCCTGCTGAGCGTCTTCACAATGCTCAGTGCTTTGGAGTGACATCACAGCCACCTGAGACTCAGAGAAACCTCCTGGGAATGGATGCTGTGGAAATGAAGCTCCTGCAGCTCACTGAAGCTGCTTCAGCAACAGCACACTGCTGTAGTGCAGTGATTCCTCTGCAGATGGCCACAGCTGCTGCAGCCCTTGGAGGAGGATGCAGGGTGCTGCTTCTTGTTCATCCTGACCCTGTTTCACAGAGGAATTCCCACAGAAGAGCCACGCTTCATAACTCTGTGCCATAACACAGAATGCATTATCCACAATTAAATGCATGATTACAGGCACTTGTTCTTCAGATTCTTTTTCCAATTGCAAATCACATGGCAAAAGCATGAATGGGTTTATTTCAGAATAACTATGAAGAATGCAGTAAGACTTTGATCTCTGTTTCTGGTCTCATCCATGGCATGTCTCTGCTTCTGGAACGGAAGAACCACTTGATCCCATCTCAGCATATAAGCTGGAAAATGACAGTTTAGTGTCTTTGCTGTATGCTGTGAACAATGACATGTGCACAGGAAAAGCAGCAATACAACCAGCACAGGCCCCAGACCTACTTACACTTGGCTTTTGACAGCTTGGTGTCAGCCTGAGTTTCCTTCAAGTCATTTTAAAAAGTTGCAGGTAATGACAACACATTAATCACCGTGCAGAACAGTAACTCCAGAATGAAAAGTGTTTGTTCCAAGTGGGAAAGTGTATTCATAAAGTAAAACATTTGCCATTCCACATTTTACTGACTGGGCTGGCATTTTCCAGTGGCACCACATACTCATCAGAATTCCAACTGCTGTGCTATTGCCTGATCCAATCCCATCCCCACACCATTTGCCTGAGATGATCAGCATCTAACTCCTCTGTTGCTAGACAATCTTTTGATCTGAAAGAATTTCAATGGATGTGACCAGATTAAAATAAAATAAAATAAAATAAAATAAATGCTCTTAATCTCTAAATCCTGTACTGGTTAACAAACTTCCAGTGACCAGAAGGAAATCAGTGCTGTGGAAATATGGTATCACAGGAGAACTGACCCACAGTGCTGCTGCTGTCAAAAGTGAAAGACAGATAGTTCAGGCAATGGCAGAACTGTCTGTTCTCTGGATTGGAGAGAAAAGTGTCAGCTGAGAAACAGGCTAAAAAAGCATCTAAACCAGGTGGCTTCATTCACTCTAGGTCCAGAAATACCAACGAGAAACAACCTTGGAATGACTCTAATTCATTACAGCACTAAGGAACCTGCCAAACAACTGAACCGTAAAATAAAAATACAGACTCTTTTACTTCCAGTGTTGGGGAGAGGGATGACAACAATTGGTTTCTTGTATGGAAAACAACCCAAGAGGAGAGGCTTTCAGCTCAAAACTAAGTATATAAGAAATACAAGTATTAAGGTAATGGTATTTGTTACTTAAAAATGCACTTAGGTCCTCATTTTACAAACTCATGGTCACAAGCTCACATCCTGCCAGGTACAACTGGAAGCAAACAGTCTGTCTGATATTGACACCACACACTGGGGCAGGCATTGGTAGAACCCCACTGCCCTTATTGGTTTACTTTGAGGGAGGAAAAACACAAACGGAAGGATAGCATCTCAGCATCAGACGTCTGAGCAGACAATGGGTAAAAAGGGGGCAAAAAGAGCAAAAGCTGTTAGGGTATGTGTGCAGAATAAATGAGGGTCTTCCAGCTGAAATAAAATGAGGAGCTGGGAAAGCCAGGACTTAAAAACTTTTATCAGTCACCAGCTGAGCAATGAGTGACTTGTGATAGGAGCATTTTCCTATTCTTCCTTTGCGTTAAATGACAATGTTTTTGAGCCTTGGCGTGTATCTCCGGGGAACAATGGCAACAAACAGAACTGAGGGAATGCCACAAAACTAACAGAAACAGTCACTTGAATCCCTTAGTGAATTCACATCAGCAGTATTTACACCCATTGCATGTTCTCTCCAGCTGAACACACCAGAGAATGTGAGTGTTGGCAGGAATCGGGCAAATGAACAGTGAATAATGAGCTCAAGTGGAGACTATTCACAGGAACTGAATCTTGAATTTGCATTCAGGTCAGAAATGCTGGTGACAGCAGGCTCTGCTCACCCAAGCAGAGACAGGCACAGGCTGTGGCTTCTCTGTCTGCTTTTTGACTTTCAAAACATTGCCTCACACAGGTACAGACCCCACCTCACTCTATTCCCTGAAATTAAAAGATGCAATGCTCTGAGCTGATTCAAGGAAATGTTGAAAAGAGACATCTGTTAGAATGATGACTAGTTTTCAAATGGCCTGTCCACATCTGGCCCAGAGCCATCTGCAGCAGCATTAGTGGCCATCAGGAGTGGGTGACAGCACTTTGGATGGAGCTGCTAAGAAGTCCATGATACAGACAAGCAAGAAGCACTTTGTATCCAGCCTCTTTGGCTTACTTCTGCTTTAAAAGGAAGCCAGATTCTTTGTACATGGCATATCTTCATTTTTGTAATGAAAAACACCAATTGTGTCTGCTTTATGTGATTTTAAAACCCTGACAGAAAAGAAACAGAGAGACTTCATAACTCTTAACACCTCCTCAACCCTCGAAAACATAGGGGAAAAAAAAAAAAAAAGAAGTGCTTTGCAAAGCTCTGTCAGTTTCCCTTTGGCTTCTTAAGTTTCTGTACTTTCCACCATGGTAACTGTCTTTGCTGCTGTTGAGGGACTAGAGAGAATTCGCTCACTTAACTGCATTGTCAAGGGAGATTAATGCAAGGTGGGAGCTGGAAGAGAGGGAACTCAGCTCGCTTGCCTTTGTTCAAGGTCATTCACCCACTCCCTTTAAAGAGCCCTCTGGCACCTAAGCTTTCCCATCCCAGCAATTACTGCCTCACTATATTCACCCAGAGGTGATACCAAGCCTTTCCTGGAAGCATTCAACATCTCAAGCTGTTCAGAGAACTCTCAACAAGAGCTCCTTCTCTCCCTCTCTTACACTGTGGCTGCTGAGACTCCTTCCCGGCTGTGCCCAATGCACGTGGAGAGCAGAGCAGAGCAGAGCAGAGCAGCTCAGGTGCTTCTCTCTCACTGCTTTGCCTGGGAGCTGCAGGGATTGACTTCAGCTGGGAGAAGTTTTACTCCTTGAAGGAGACAGCTGTGATCTTTTCTCTCCATGGAACCAGAGTTAATTCTCAGCTTGCCAGGAGTGCAAGAGTACAGAGTTTCCTTGTTGGCTCAGACTTTTCAGTAATCACTGGGACTTTCAGGTGATTAGCAGATTTTTAGATTGGACTCTGCTGGGTCCTACCACAACAAAAAGGTTCAGGGCTGCATTTATGGGGAAAAAAACCCCTCTTGTCATTATTTTTGAAACAAATTCCCTTTCATTTTAAAGTCAGATTTGGAACAAAAGTAAATAGTGGTTTCACAGCATTATTTTTAAACTACAAAACCAGCTGCAGCCCAGAAAATTACTTTCTGACCTCATATGGAGGGCTGTTACACTTATGTCTTAAGTACAGGAGTTACAGTTACTCTTTACAGCAGATTATTTCATCCCTAGGCAATGGAATGGACCCTTGGTTTAATGATCTATGACACTTCCACAGCTGATAATCAGGTAAATCCATGTGTCTGAAAACACACCAACACACCTATGCAATTGAGGGCTTGTCCAGAGCTGCCTTTTTCAGGAACTCCAGCAGCATGAGGTCCCCAAATCTCTCAAGTCTATTTGAGGGCTCTGGTTCTTCTCTTCACAGAAGTATTCTCTGTCATGGCTACCAGTAGCTCCTCTCACTCCTGAACTATTTACCACATGCTGTACTTTTGTTTTCCCACTAAGAGGGCTGGTGTCTAATATGATGTCTCAGCGTTGCAACCCAAAACAAGGAAGGGTTTTGTCATGCAAAAACACGACAAAAACCAACAAAAGAGAACAGACTTTTCCTTCCTACAAATATCTCATCCATCATTCTGGCAAGCCTGCTGACAAGAAGGGAGTAAAATGTCACAGACATCCTCTAGTAGATTATGTCTAATTGACCATTTCACACCCCCATGAGGCAGAGCTGTGTCTGAGGGGCTTCCTTTACTCACTGAAAATAATCAGAGTGAAACCCACTCCTGTGATGCTATTTTTCTCTTCTTCCTTTACTCACTGTATTTCCCTGCTGTGAACACACACGCTCATCTAGTCACATCCTCACACTATATAAATAACCACAACTCCACTGCAAAAGGAGAAAGAATCATGGAATGGGTTGGCTTGGAAGGGATCTTAAATATTATCCAGTTCCAACCCCCTGCCATGGGGTGGGAACCTTCCACCTTCCAGGGATGGAACATCCACAGCTTCTCTGGGCAAATTCTGCCAGGGCCTCACCACCCTCACCCACTGTAGAGAATTCCTTCCTGATATCCAATCTAAATCTACTCTCTGGGAATGAAGGTATTCACAGACACAGCATATGTGTGCTGAGATGTTTGAGCAAATTAACTTCGTTAATACATAGGATTAATTGATCACTGCATTAATAAATGGTGTAGACATTTCAAACTCCTTTAGGATTTATAAAGCATTTAGATGTCCAGAACTGTCAGCAACAAATTATACCCAGGTAGTACAGGATGGGATGGGAATGGGAATGGGAAAGGATGGGAATGAATAAAATGGACATACATGGAGGGTCAGAGTTAGCCCATCTAACCTAGGAACTGGATTTTCCCAATTATCTTAGTTCTTCGAGTGTGATAGATGTTGCCTCTCTGAGGATCCACAACACACTGAGAAGGTCATGTGTACACCAGAGGGCACAAATTCACTAATTCACTGCTTTTTACACCCTAGCATGGCTGTCTTCCAATCTTCTTCTCTTACCTCTTAGCATAGTGACTGGCAAATTTATCTAAAGCACAGCAGATTTAGATTCAATGTTCCTCTCCTTTTGCAGGGACTATAAACAAGATCCCATTTAAATTCCTTAAAATTTAAACCAAAATGTTTTATCTAACCTCCCTGTTAAAGTTGTAAAATACTCCCTGAATGACAGCAAAAAGAAGAAAAAAAAAAAGAAAATAAATTACTGCACGGCATGCTTACTGCAAGTTCCATCTGGGAGAGGAGAAAAAGAAGCTAAATCGAGGACATTTACTGTGAGATAAATAAGCCTGAAATCCAAGAATTTGCAGCTGAACAAAGGAGTTAAATACCCCATTACTTCTCACTCTTACTTACTTGGCTTCAATCAATATTTTGCTGTTCACTGGAAATCAAAAATCTCAGGAGACTGATGGCTGGGGCACTCCACCAGCCCATACAGCATGCAGGCAGTGGTCCTGTCAGGTTAAGGGCAGCAAAATCACGTCTCTCACATCCTGGATATGAGCTCTTAACCCTGATGTATTCAGTAAAATCTGAAGAGTGGGAAGAAAATAGCTTTGCTCTCCTTTCACCTCTCTAATAAGAAAGAGCTATTTCAAGGACCTGTTAATAGCGAATTGCTCATCAATATAAATCCCAAGCTAACTTTAGAGCCAAGGCCAAGAACCTGAGGAGTACTTGGTCTGCCCAGAGCAGACACTGCAGTATCCTGCACTGAATTAGGCAGCTCTCTGCCAGCAGCTCCAAGACAATTCCGTTCTCTCTCTCTGTCACCGAGGCAGCGCTTGCTCTGAGCAAAGCACTCACAGCACACAGCTAGCAGCCTGCCTCTCACATCTGACTCAGCTCCCAGAATCTCGTCTTTCCTTCCTGTTCCACATCTCCCAATCCGGTTTATTTTAAGCCCAGAGGTATTCAAACAATAAGAAAACTTTTGGGGGATGCTGTTCCATGCATAATTTAACTTCTCTTGTCATTTGGATGTCCTACAGGTACTGCACTGATTCTCCAGAAATAGAGAAATCAAGAGGGATTGGAGGAGTTATGTTTGTGTTTGCATTAGTTATCATCTTAACTGAAACAGACAAAACACACCAGAATTTTGAGGAACAAGCTTGCCTCCAGCCTAGCTGGTGGAATATAGCTCCCTTCTGTGGAGACAGCATGACACAAGCACTGACTGCCTCGTTTCCCCAGGAGCCTGGAAAGGTTAGAAGAAGGGAAAACACATTTCCTACCTATCTAACACAATGCAGCACAGAGAGAGAGAGATGAATGGCTTTGCTTTAGTCTATCATTACCTTGTCATAAAACACTATTAGCCTAATGCTTCATTCCATGGGAGCCTCACAGCAGTCTACTCTCTTTTGGGGGACACAAGCAACTGGCTCCAAAATACATTCTGCCACAGAGGAATCTATGTTGAGGGTTTAAATTATCTGCATATCCTTAATCTTAATCCAGGGAGCCATGGAGGATCTGCTAGTTATTTATAACTGGGCTGGGGTGAGCTGCTGTGAGCAGGGTAATTGAAACAGTATTTCAGCCTGTCTGCCACTGATTTGTGTAATGGCTGATGTTAGCTGCGGCATAATCACAGCGCTAAATGGAAAATAAAAAATAAAAATGCATTAAACATATGTTTTTATGTTGTGCTTTATGATCACATTTTTTATTGCACTTTCTAATTCTCTTGTTCCTTCCTTTTGGAGATCAATTTACTTGCCTGGCAGCAGTTTTCTGTATTAAAGCTTGAGAAAGCTGATCTGCTTTCTCTTATTCTCTTGATTATGGGAGCTTTCAGCCTGAGAGCTATTAAATTCTAAAGACTGAGGGCTATGACCTCTTTTTAAAGTTGCTCTTACAAAAAAGGATCAGTTCATGCAAATTATTGTCCCCTAAATAATAATCTTTATTTCCCAAAAAGATGTTATTTTGTTCTTTCCTCTATGAATTTTTCAGCATGTACTGTTAATTCTTCAATCCATTACTTGACATATACTATCTTTGATATTTGACAATAATTTCAGTTAAGTGATTTAGTGCTGCCTCAAATAAGGAAAGATATGGCATGATTTACTATCATGTCCATTATTTCCTCTCCTTTTAAAGGAGCAAATACTCTCAGACATCATCTTTGGTTTCTATGCCAAGGTGCCTTGCTATTCCTCCTCCATTCGTGTCCCTGTCTTTCCAGCCTTGGTGACTTCTGAACAGACAAGTTCAGGCAAGTCTGACTGTCAAATAGAAGCTGTGAATCTGCACATCCCAGCCACAGAGCCACCTGCATCCCCAGCCACCTCCAAGGTAAGCTCCCAGGCTGCAATCCTCTTTCCCTCAGCCTCTGAATTTTAAACCTTAGCTCTTCCATTCCCTTAGGAGCCATTTAGCCTTCTCTCAGGCTCAAGCTTAAGTCCACAAACCTAGTTCCAGTCCAGTTCTGCCCTCTGTTCTGACTTCTAGACAGTTCTGGCAAGGAAGTAATATTCTCTTGCAGAATCTCCTTTAAGCATCATAGACAGCACCATTACCAGATTAATAATGCTCTGAGAGGAAAGGCTGGGCTGAACATAATAAATATCTCTTGTAAACTGGCTGGACTTGATGTATTATATTCCACTTCAACACCACCCCTGACAGGTGCTGGGAAATGTCTTGTAAGAAGCATAACTATGAACTAATAAGTGTTAAATCTGCTGATATTTGTACAGGAGAGAAACAAATGAAGTGCAGCCAGAGCACCCAGCAGAGTCACACCAGCTGCTGGCTAAAGGCAGACATTTCATTCACTGCCCTTTGCTATGTTCCTTCTCATGTACATATGAACTGCCCAATCCTTTTTATTGTACAACAAGAAACTCTGGTATTTCCAGAAGGAAATTCAGGAAGTAAACAAAGAAGTTGTGCTGGAAAGAAGGGTTCAGCCAAATGCATCAAAGGGACATGTGGGCCAGCAGAATGTGGAGAGCAACAGAGATCTGCCATAAACCAGTGAGTTATCACCTTTGCCTTTCATGAGATGGCATCTGGATATTTTTTTAACCCCTCAACAATAACCTTCTAAGAACAGAACAGAAAAGTTTTGAGGCTTGCTACAGGGCAAATATCATCAGCAGCATGGTCTCGGTGAGAAGAGGTCACTTGCTTCCTTGGAAAGATTACAGAACAAGGAAGAAATCATAGCAAGGGAACTCTCTGAACATGAGCACCTAGAAACCCACTGAGAAAACCTAATCCCTTCTAACTGCTGTGCAGAAGCTGAAAGGCAGCCATTTAACCTTTGGACTGCCACTGCTACACAGCTACAAAAGCATCCATGTGAGACCTTGAAGTGGTTGAAGCTACAGCTGGGAGAGACCTATCCTACTCCCATGAAGTCTGACCCACTCGGTCCCCAGACAGAGAATTCATCAATTACAGCTAATAAATACTTTACAAATACAAAAAAATAGCATATTTCTAAATCTGGAAACATTACTCTTTCTCAGGCAGACAGTTCCTCATCTAAGCAGGCAGTACAAATGTATTTTTCTATTGTTGAGACACTCACTGCTCTTGGCATGGATTCATATCACTGAAGCAACTTCTTTTTCATAGCAGGGACATGTTCTAGGAAGGCTGGGATATAATTTTACAGACATAGGCTTGGGTGAATTCTGCCTTAGGGATGTTGTTATCTAATGGTAAATATACTGTACATGCTACAGGGAGGGTGAAATGTTACTTTCCTTAATCTAAAAAATGTGTCTATGACAGAAGAGAGCTTATAACACTAAAATCAGAGAGATAAGACTTACAGGAATGACAGGCACAAAGGCTCTGAAAAGGCTCCCAGCACAGTCAGGCAAACATAAGCACAGTGCCCTCACAATGACCAAGACTATTACCCCCCAAAAATGGGTCTCTAGAGGAGCAAATCTGTGAAGGTCATGTGGCAGAATCTGTCTCAGATGGGTCGTGTTTAGTTACCTTCCCTCTTCAGCAAGAATCATAGAATCATGGCATTGGGCAATCATAGCATTGCCCAAATGCTTCTTGAGCCCCATCAGCCTTGGAGCTGTGACCACTGCCCTGGGGAGCCTGTTCAGTGCCCAGCCACCCTCTGGGGGAAGAGCCTTTTCCTGATATCCCACCTAAATTACAGTAAAGCAGGTGTTAGACAGAAACCTTTTCAAACACTTTTCTTTACCAGGATGTGCACTGTCCAGGGTGGGCCTCAATGTTTTGTGAGTGCTCCTTGATTCTGTGCTCCTTCTGTTCCTGGTATAAGCAGCTGAGCCTGATGAGCTTCCACCCAATCCTCCCATCTTCTCTAACATGCCAACAACATTCTGAGCCATTTTTCATTAAAAAAACCTGAAAAAACCCCAAAACACCCCAAAATGAATTTCTTCTGTGTGTCATCCATAGCGCCTCACTGCCTCTGGCCCCTTGTTTAGTACCATGCCCATGTGTGTTCCTCACTGGATGTTTCCAAGTTCACACCAAGCAAGGCTCAGACTCACTCAGACCTCAGTTTATGTCCATGCACAGCACTGTGGGGACTGCAGAGAGGATAACCCAGGGACTACTGAAGGATCAGGGCCTGGGGGAAGCTGATAAAAGAGCAATGTGGCTTGCACACCAAACTGCTCAGGCAGCTTGTAAGAGAAATCCTCACCCAGAGAAAGGGTCACCCAAGTTCTCTCACATGTTGTGACAACTTGAGAAAATTAAAAACTAGGGAAGGAGGAGGAAGGAAGATATAGTGAAATATAAAAGTTTTTTTTCCTTCTAAGATGAAGGTGAAAAACTTCCAAAAACTCTTCTGAAATTGCTGAACGAGTGTGGCATCTTCTAAATCAGAGCTGGGCTCCTGGAGGTGTGTAGAACTCATATGCACACACATTCCCAACACTGTGAGGAGTTTTGCCCACTCTTGGACACCACAAGTCCTCAATACAAATAGCTTGAGAGCTCTGCTAAATACAGGTGTGCTTAAAATATGCTTTAAATTAAACACTTGCCTACATTCCTTGCTGGATCAGAATGAAAATCCTGTGTGTTGGCACAGTCTCAGCTTTACAGATGCAAGAATTATACCAAGGAGAATGAAGTGAGTCTGGAATTTCCACCAAAATAACAACCTTGCAAAGCTATAAGGGCCACAAACGAGAAGGAGTGAAACAAGGCCAAGATTTTTGTCTGTCCTTGAGTCATGGCAGAGCGCAAAGGAAGACACAGAGGAAAATCTTTCTTTTCCCTCCTTTTCTCCTCACTTGGCTGAATGAGTGTGTCTGCAGCTCCATTCAAATCGGATTATCTCACTTTCAGAAATGAATTTGCCAAGGAAACAGCTGCTTATCACTAGGCTGCAAATAGGATGCCCCCCAGACCACCAGCTCCCAGAACCTGGGATGAGCAATTAGAAATGTGTAGGGCTAAAGGAATGGTTGCTCTTCATCACAGAAGACAAGTATTGGAAAGTTTTCGCTATGCCAGTTCCCTGCTGCTTTCCTTCTCACACTGCTTGCCCCAAGGTAAACTCCATAATTTGAAAATTATGAGAGTTACATTCCTAAAGACATGTCAGGTTTTCTGTAAGTACCTCTGGTCAAACCTTTCAACACTTCTCTTTAAAAAAAGAAGAAAATCATGACTCTAATTTGAAATGTGAATTGATGATGCCATGATTTAGATTTTCATTGTATAGTGACTTCTACTGGCTTATTTAAAGTAGCAAGGACACAGGACATAGCACTGTACTTGTTTCCTTCATGCTCCTAAAATTAAGTGGATTGATTTTTTTTTTTTTTTTACAGGTAAACTAGATGGAGAGGGCATATTTAATTTGGGTGATTTTTTTACATACCTCCACAACAATAACTAACCATATCAAACCAAGTGTTCTTGAGGTGTTTTGGCAACAGGACAGCATTGCATTTCCGACTGCTGAAGAGCAACACCAAGCCTCCACAGCAGGACTCAGCCAGCTTTAAGCACAGGCAAAGTGTATGTCTGCCCCCAACCACACAGATATCTCCATTATCCAGAGTTTAATCCTGTTATACATCTGACCACTGACACATCCCTTACATATGCAGCCACTCTCTGCTGAACAGGCACTGCTCTAGAAAGGGCCAAGAGTAATTGACCTTCAAGCCCTTGGAAGTAAACATGCAGAAGCTTATTTAAATATTTAAGTAAATTAGATTGTCTTGTTTTACAGAAAAACTACCTAAAAGACACAAAATATTTTGGTGTGAATAGAAGCTAAAGAGATGCACAGAAAGCACCTGAACCTTTCTTTAGTGCTTACCTGAGGCAAATCTACATCCCACAAAATCATGTCATTCCAAGGCTTTCAAGCATATTGGGAATTTTTGCATAAAAAGAGATTTCAAAGGACACACTAAGGACTGATTTTGAAGGATAAAGCAGTCACAGAACACAGACTTGAATGGTAGCTTCCAGTGAGTGTAGCTTGAAGTTGCTCATGAAAGTGGCCTTAAAGAATAACTCTACCCTGCCATGAACAGGTCAAAAAGACAATGAAGAAGTATAATGACTTGGGGAGAAATGAACCTTAAAATTCCAGAAATGCCTTGGTCTGAGAGATCCAGTTCAGTGCCAGGGACAGGCTTTGTTCCTAAGAGTGCTGACACAGTGAGGACATGACACAGGGACTGCTTAGGTGAAAGAACCTGGCATGGAATTTAGTACATCCTGGACCAGTAATCAACCTTTTTCCACAGCCCAACACCTGGGGTTCAGATGATGGATTACATGACTTCCACGTTCCTAACAGAGCTGTGTGATTCCTTCTGTCTCAGGCTGACAGGATTAAGGATTAATGAAGTCTGGAGAGAAGCTCCCACTGGTGAAATCAAGCAGCCACCATCTCCCTTCCTCCCAGAATGAGTCAGGATTCTTTCTTGTTCATTTGTTTCACACTGTCAGACACTGCCACACTGCTCAATGCCACCAAGAAAGAAGAAGAAGAAAAGGAAAAAACAACAATGAAACAAACTTTGGATTTGCAACTTAAATACTGAAATGAAACATGGGGAAAGCTAGAGGGAACAGCAAGCCACTCCTTTGGCTTCTGGTGTCAAGCACTGCTGTTTGTCTCCCTGCATAAGGGATGTTACAAAACCATCAAAGATGCTCAGTGGTTTGCCCCAGCCTCATCCTTGCTGAGCTCATGGCTGGATGCTGTCAGGTTTTGGAGCATCCTGTCTCAGCATCCACAGCTTTTGGGGGAGCAGTTACCTTCCTGCCTTCTGGCCAGTCTGAAGGGAAGGCAAGAAAGGCCAGAGCAATTCCTGTTGCTACTGCAGGGCTCAGGAAGCATGAAGTATTTATCTGTTTGAGTGAGCCAATTACTTTGCCAGTCTCAATAGCAGCCTGTCAGACGAGTGCTGCTGCTGCCAGCAGAGCATGGAGCTGCAGAGGGGTCACCCAGCTCATTGCTCACTCAGCTCCTGCTTTGTGTGACTAAGGGAACTGCAAATAGAGCCCAGAAGAAATCAGAGCAGCACTCTGCTATGGGTTGCTGTCTTCAGACACACATGGCTGCCTTATTTCTGAATCACAGGGCTGATGAAGAGATGCCAAAGGATCTGAAGGTGAATCGGGAGCAGAGAGATTGATTTTGCAAACTGCTGAACTGAACTCTGGATTAAATGTGAGCCCAGAGATAAGTAAAGTAGCCCTTAAAGCTGTAACACCCTATTGCTCGTACCAGTCTTCAATTTCTCTTTCTCATCTCCCCTGCAACAGATTGATATACATTACTCAATAATCACCGCCTCCCCTGGGCTTCAGCTTTCAACTGACAGAGAAGACCTTATCTCTGCCCTGGGAGTAAGTTGTCCTGGGTTGTCCTTTTTCTCGTTTTTGAACTATTTCCTCTGAACTTTAAGGACAGAACATTCTAACTCCTAGCACAAAATCCTCTCTTGTCTCATAGTAATCACGAAAAAATGTAATAATCAATAATCATATTCAATAAGCCTTGTGTGTGTGTATAAGATTCTGCATGTGACTTTACGTAAGTCGCTGGATTTTTAATGTTTCTGTTCTCAGTCTGTTCTAAGAAATTACAGTTCTCTCTTCTACTTTTTCTGTTTAGATAGACCACAACCACTTCAGCACAAGGTCCCTAAAGCAGCCCCCAAACCACAGCAGTGCCCAAAGATACATGGAATGATAAACACATATATACACACATACACAAAGATGGGTTATTTAAGCTAGAATTATGACTAAATCTATCATATTTTGGGAGGAGAAGAGGAATATTGTTAAACTCAGAGGCACTAAATGATTGGTAAATCATAAATATATACCCTAAATAAACTAGGCTCTATTAGCTGTACTCTACCATTCCCTTTGAAAGAACTGTCACTCAGAACAACAAGAAAATGGCATTTCAGACTCCAACTCTTACTTCAGTTTAAAACAAGTCCTTAGCAGTAGAAAATGAAAGAAATTATTCTAAATAGATAATGAGTTTCAAGGTGAGCACCTTACCCCTGGCACTTTTCAATTAAGAGAGCAGGGCTTGCCTGTCTTGAGAATACTATTACTGACAGTGCTGTTCTAATATATTTTTAGAGGATTGCCCTCAGGGCTCCAGTTTCTTCAATCCACATCCTCCTCTCTTGCTTCCGAGGCTCCTGCTGAGTTTCTGACAACCCATAATATTTCAACCTCTCTCATCCTTTCCACCTTCTTCCTAACTAAAACTGAACAAACATTTTTTAACCTACTTTATTGTTGTTTTTCTCCCAGCTGAAGGCCCCACATGTGAATAGGCTGTTTGAACATCATCAGGAAGGGTGATGCTGGCTGATGAGTATTAGCAGACTGGCCTAAAGAATTCTGTCGGTGCTGTCTGTGGGGTTGCATACAGATTGGATCTGTTCTAGCCTCAAGTGTGCTCAGTGGTGGAAAACCAGCAAAAACCTGTGTGTGAATAAACACCAGCCCTCCTCCCCCTCCTGTTTTACACCAAATACGAAGTCTGGGATTGCTAAAAGGCGATTTTGGGGAGTTTTGGTCTTGCTGCTGCTTACAACAAGCAGTTTGAAGCCCAAACTGGACTTGGGCTAATGCAGGGCACAAGGTTGTCAGTCCTTACCTGTTTTACAAGGCTGCTCTCCCACATTCAAAATAAAGCCACTGGAATGCCCAGAGGAGAAGAGTTCCTGTTTGTCATCCCATATGGATTTACACTGCTTTTAATTCCTTTACCTTTTCTTCACAATAGATAAATACAAACAAAACAAAAGCTTCTCTAATTAAATTCAACATCTTGTCACAAGGATGAGAAGTTCCAGGTTGCAGATATTTCTGTACCCACTGACAGCTGTGCTATGATGATTATTATTAATAACAGCTACAAGTATGCTTGGAGTAGCACACGGTCTCTGAGCAGGCAGCCCAAAGACATCATTTATTTCTTGGCTCGTGTTAGATTTATTGTATTAAGGGTTGTTTTGTAATTAATCTACAGCTCCTGAAAACTCTACCACCTTTCTAATGTAGGGAGAATATGGATCCTGTGAACTAGGTGTGAAGGTTATGAAGTATTTAATGAGAGCCAGCATTTACAAAGCACAGCAACAAGTCCCTTCTTTACCCCATGCCTGGCAAAATGGGGAGTTTACAAATCCCTAGATCTTTGTAAAAGGACATTAGAACCGGTTTTTTTTGCATATGTCACCTGCTATTGCTGGAAGGAGCCAGTGATGTGTCCAGATAGATAAACCACTCCGATGAAATTGAGGAAAACCAGCACCTTCCCCAGTTTCCATTAACACAGAACAGTGTTGTTTCATCAAGACCACCCCACCATAAGGGAGAAAAACAATTTCTTCAGATCTGATTGGAAAAAAAAAAAAAAAAAGAAGACAAATGCTCAAACTTGCTGAAAAGAAGGGGAGAGAAACCTGTAAACAGGGGGCTGTCAGGACTGTGCTCTAGTTCTCTCTTTTGATATAGGTGGACTGCAACTGAGAGATTTATCTCAGGGAGCTGCAGAATCTCAGTCCATCAAACACCGCAGTTCTTGCCTAGGATCAGTCTGAATGGGTTGCTGTAGAGGGATGGTTTTACTTTCACACCTTTCCCTCTGCATTTCAATAGTTTGGGATTACTGAAAGATCAGCAGTGTGAATGTCTGAAGTTTTAGGTGAAGTTCCTTCATTGTCCAGGCCACCCAGGGAAAGAGAATGTCAAGATAAAGACAGTGGGAATGAAGACATCCTCTTCACTGTGAGGAGATAATGAAGGGAGGATCCAGTCTCACTGGCTTTTAGGATCTGAGAGCATCATTTTCCATTATTCTAGCTCCTCTCATATTCTAGAGGCCACTGGCTTGTACACACATAAGGCTCAGTATGCAACAGATGCAGAAAAGTCCTTTAGGATGACCAAGATCCTTAATGCCTTCTCAGGTATCATAAGTTCACAGGTCAATATCTAGGAAGATCATCATTGCATTTATGTGTGGCTTGTTAGAATGCCAAGATAAAAAAATAAACAATTCTTTAAGTCCATGTTTATTTTTGCACACCCTGGTCTTCTACACAAATAATGCAAACTCAAGCAAGTCTACACCAGTAACTACTGGATTATTCAAAATGATTCTGAGAAAAGACAGAATTTTATGGATCATCATTTCTAATCCTTGTCTCTTCTATAAGGTAACAATTATAAGAAAATCCATCAAGATATTTTTGATACATAAACCAGCCAAAAGCAGTTTCCTCTCATGACTGAGATAACAGTACGCTGAATCCCCTTTGGTAACACACTAACAAAATAGTTGACAAGCAGTAAGGCAGTGACAGGGACTGGGCAATATGAGACCTGTGGCAGAGTGAATTTTCAAGATTTCAACTGAAAGAGGGAGACAGCTAAAAATGGGAGTCTCTAATAACTCACTGAATGCATGAGAGCTGTGCATCCCTGCGTTTGCAAATTAGCTGCCTCAGAATTTCCAAGGGAGCTAGCAAGATTCACATGACAAGTGTGCTCCCATCTGGTGAAAAATTCTCTTTCAAAGGAGTGCTGTACTGACCAAAGTGCCTTGCTAGTAAGACTTGGAAATAACAAAACACAATTTTCTCCAGCTGAGAAGAAAACTATTTGGGAAAAGCTTCCAGTGAGAGATTTGAAAACCTCTGCAGGCTCATTCAACCCAAAAAGTCCAGATTTCAGGAAAAGGCAATCCATGTGACCCAAAAAAATCATACCTACCTAATAGCAAAATCCATATGCAGTAGAACTACCAGCTTGCATAGAGTAACTAATAAACAGCAGGCTTCTCTTTTCTCAAATCCATCCAAATCCAGATCTTTTTCACAGAATAATATACAAATAATTTCTCATAAGAATAAATTGAAGAAACGTTTCTTTTTTTTTTTCGTCTTGGCTCAAAAAAAAATAGTTAACCTCAAACAAGTCAAGTTTGTTCAAGCATATGAAGACAAAGCTTTATAGATTTTAAGCAAACTGATCAAATAAAAGTGACAGGATGTGATAAATATTTTTCATTATTTATTACAAGCTGATCAAAAGGTATATCTGTAATCTGTAATGTCTATATTTTATTCTAGATGATATCTAACATAGCTACTTTCCATCAATAAGGTGTTTTTAATGTCAGAAACATTCATTACATGCTGGCTCCTACAATCTGTTGGGAAATTACTCCTTCTAAGCTAATCAATAGGAAAGCTTACAGTGGTAATATAATTGAAGCAGTTCACGTGAAATAAATGGTCTGATCAACATCAATCCCTGTTCAATAACCTATTAATACATCATCTACACTATTTAAATTATAAGCTACTTAAATTACAACTGGAATCGTTCTGCAGGAGGCAGAACAAAATTACTAGACAAAAAAACAAGACCAAAAAAAATAGCAAAAGCATCCCAACTATTTTAATGACATGAACAGCAGTGATTGCTCTGGGTGAGTGTAGATGACATCATCAGCCAGCTTTTAGCCTCCTCTTTCCAGACATCCACATTTCCACTACCCTAGCTGCATTAGAAAGACATTTGGGAAATATGAGTTCAGTGTTGGGGAACCAAAGAGGTCAGAGATGTAAAAATTGGTCCTACCAAGTTTTATGTCTTTTGCAGAAAGAAGAAAAAGTTCTGGTTTTAACTGAGAAGAGCTCAACTCACTAGTTAAACTGCAAGATGCCTTACCTGCCTCTCCATCAAAAAATGAACAAACAGATGGAAAACAAAATACAATACCTCATTACACATGCCATCCTTTATCTTTTAATTTTAGCCAGAAATACACGAGCAGGAGATGCTAAAAATTCTTAATTTTAAGGACAGGAAGAACTGTGGCAGACACCTAATGAGATCTGCTTGAGAGTACATGGAATGGTCCCCAGCAACTCCCATACCAAAAGGAATAAAATGTGGTTGAACTAAAAGCACTTCTCTAAGAAAGCAAATTCTTATTTAAAGACTGTGAGTAGTGATCAACATATCACTTTCCTCAATAAATTACTGTAGCAGTTAATTAAAATGTGTCCCTTATGTTCAGTTTTCTTTGGCATCCAAAATGTGGAGAGCAGACTTTGTTTTATCTTGCATTACATCCAGGCAAAGTTTGTAAGGTCTGGCAGAAATCATTCTTTACAAGAATGGATAGAAACTGGAGGCACCTCTCTGGTACACTGCCTGATACTACACCATAAAAAAAGGCACAAACATTGCTTCTGCTCCAATTTCTGCTAGGGGCTGGTGCCTGGAAGGTGTTTGTCCTGTAGCTATCCTGTGTCACAGCTCATGCCAACACCTCTTCAATCACAGCCACCACCTGCCCTGGCTAGGGTGCTCTAGTGCAGGAGTGCCAACACATGCTGCCATCACACCTTCATTCTGTGGTGCACAGACATCTTTCTGTAATAAATACAAAAGCTCTTTAATTTTCTTCACTTTTCCTCCACACTGCACATCCTCTTGATGAAAGATGCTTTGTTATTTTCTCCTTGCTACTCTGAACAGACTGAACTCTGCAAACTCTCTCAAAAACATAAAGATTTCAAAAGATCTGTGGGAAGCAGGAAAAAAGAATCTTGCTGTTTTCTGACAGCCCAGCTTCTCCTATGGACCCCTTTTTCCTCCTCCCTGTCCCCAAGTTGACACAGACTTATTGTCCCACTGCACAAAGGGGAAAAGTTGGCTGTGCCACTCCCAGCTGTGGACGAGGGCAGGAGGAATGGGTACTGCAGAATGCCCAGCCCACGTGTGCAGCCCTTCTTGAACAGGAGTGAGTGGCTCATCCCTGTTCTGCTCTGCCAGCTGAGGCAGGGAAGGCAGCCCAGTGCCTTGGGCAGCTCCAAGCTTTGCTGTATCCAAAGCCTGCCCTGCAGCTCCCCTCCTGCAGATCCTCTGATGTCAGCAGACCAGAGCTCTGTGTGTTGGGGTGAATCACATTAGAGCTATTTAGTACTGGGAATTTCTATATTTATAACATAACGGTGGCAATTTAAGTGCTCTGAGGTCCCTGGACTCACACATCTATCTTCTGGAATTACTTGTCTTCGAGGTGTCAAAGCCAGGAGCATCAGGATGACAGTGTGTTAAAACAGGCAAACTAAAAGATTCTGCTAAGTTAACACTTGAATGACTTATGAACCACTCATTTTAATATTTGATTTAAGTTTGAGAGAGTTGATTGTGAGTGGAAGTGCCTGGCCTGACAATAAACAAGGGAGTCATTCACAGGGCAAAAGCCTTTTGCTTCAAGCCAAACCTACAGAGTCATGGCAGGCTGACTCTTGTTCTGAACCTGTTCCTCCTACAAATGGTCACACTGGTTGTCACACACACTGGTTCTGGGCATCTTCTATACAGGAAGAGTCAAAATCTGTGGCAACTCTGTGACATGCTTTTGGTTTGAACCATTGTTTTATTTGCAGATGCAGCATCAGCATCTCCCCGTGCTTGGGCCCTTCTCTCCCATCAGACACTCTGCAAGCAGCCACCAAAACACATCTGTGTCAGAAACAGGCAAGAATTAAGTGAAACTCTCCATATATCTCTTCCTAACAACAAGCACTCCCTGAGATTCCAAAGGAGTTTATAAAATTCCAGTTAGGCTTCTCCCCCCAGCCACCAAAAGCTGTTCATTGTGGAAGAGCAATCTCCTCCTTGCAGAGACTCCAGTGAGCCAAAAGTGCAGAAGCTGAACCAGGAAAGCAGCCAAATATTTTCTCTGCTGTCTGGTCACCTCCTTTTCAAAGGGATGTAACTCAGTGCAATTACAGCACAAACAAGTCAAAAAGTCCCTACCCATCACACATACAAGGGATACAAACCACATCTAAGTCCTTAATATTCTCAGTGAGCAATTCTAGGCACTTGTGCATGGGTTTATGGCATGGACAGGAACTGAAATGTATTTAGGAAGCATCTATTAGAAACATGGTGTTTTCATCTAAAAGCCTCGGGGTACGTTCTGAATTTTTAAATATATAAACAAATATGATGATCTTTGCTGTTTAGAGAGAAGCAGATGGAAACAGGGATCAGAACAGTGTGCAGGTAAGAATGCAACTAAAGACAGACCAAGTGAAATTGTGGTACAAAAAAGCAACACATCTGCTGGGACAGAAAGGATACAGAATACAGAGATAATGTCATTGACTTCAACTTACAGGTCTCAAAAATGCCTCAGAATAAAAACTTCATCAGTCAAAAGTATCACCATAAACTTCTCAAAGTACTTACCTCTGCTTATTCCTGTCTTTCATAATATAAAACACACTGTATATAAAAATCTGCCATCTCAAATTTCATTTTGTGGTACAATATAATGAATCAAAATGAAATATTTCACAACAAAAAGATAGGAAGAAATCACAGAAATGAGAAAGCTGTAGTTAGGTCAGTTAGAATTCCAAATAATTTGAAAAATTTCTTGAAAGCAGTCAGCTCCTGACAGTTAGGGTTTTTTTAACACAACAGGATTTTTCTAATAAAAAACAACTCTGTTTATTATGTTTGACTGCTTGACTTCAAGTAAAGCTCATTTTAAGCAGATTATATTGCAATTAGATCTAACAACTCTTGCAAAGCATGGATAAAAACCTGCACCACTGAACTCGGAGGGAGAGAGATTTGCCTCAGACCAGTGAATTAATATGCTTCAATAAATCCATTCTTGTTTGTGAGGAAGAGGCTGATATTTCCTGCAGTCAGACCTTGCATGACCCTTGGTAAATTGAATACAGTTAAAAGATTTGCCACTGCAGTGTAGAATTCTAAGCAACATTTTTCACTGTCACAATGCAAATTCAGTGTCAGGCTGGAGGTTCCAGGATGGATTCAGTGATGGGACTCTTATTTGATCATTTAGCTGTGGCTGCAGGTCCTCCACTTGAACAGCACATCTGAGATCAGGTAGTGTCTGCATGTACAGCCAAAAATCTGCAGGCAACCAGCACAACCCCATTTTCTGTTGGCTGTACATTTCTCATTGGGATCTTCCACTTCCTCAAACTGATAAAGCATGGGAAAGACTGAATTTTTTGTTTCCCTAAAACATATTTCACCCAAAACACGCCACGTACAGCATAAGATGACAACATCCTTGAAGAGATTGTTTTGCACAAAGGGATTTGTGACTCATCAAGAAGGAAGGTGAGCTCTGCTGAATATATAATGCCAACTTTGACAGGAAATCTATGTTTCCTCTAAGAGGCAGAGTGTCAAATTAGCAAAGACAGTGCAGTCCCAGAAAACTGCAGCTCAGCGTTTAACTTATGCAAGTGATGAACTTGGCAGGAGTGACCTGAAGATTTCACCTCCTAGGAAAGCCTCCCACCTGTAATAAAACCAGAGTGACTAGTGTGCATGGCTCTCCCTGGCTGTACATCCCTGCTGTGGGGCTGTGCTGGGGCAGATCCACCTGGGTGTGCATGTGGAGTCAAATGGGATGGCACAGCAAGGGAAGGTGTTGCAAATGCCCATGCACCTCTTGGCCTCTACTTTTAAATGTCAGCAACCAGCAAGGATGGCAGTGCTGTGGCTTTGCCTCCACCTCCACAACACAGCTTCAAAACCACAAACGATGGGGAATTTCAACAGATCCTTCTGTCTGTGTGAGCACTACAAAGGAAGGACACTGACAGCTCAATGCTGTACCCAGCCAGCAGGTGCATTACCTCAGACCCACAGATGGTTTCAGGAGTTCTGCAGCTCCAGGAATGACAGCCTCTCCCTTCCAGCCTGCAGTCTGTGAACAGACTCACTTACCTTTTAAGTATTAATGAAGTGCTCTGCTCATCCAATGAAAGCAAGTTTTCTCTGCTGAGTGAGCTGGGGCCTTGGCAAGCCAATTAGTGCAAGATTTTGAAACTCCTACCAAGGCTATTTAGTGCTGTTCTAGAAAGTGCTCACTGACAGAGCTTTCTGGTGAGCTGGCAGAAACCAAATTGCCAAAAATAATTTTCCCCCCAAGGGCACAATCCACTTTGATACATTTTCTATTTTGAAAAATATAATGAGTGTTTTAGAACTGCCACTTATTCTTAATGTGTTGGGCTGTTAATAAAGAACCAGCCTCAGATTTCAGCTTGACATTCCTTGTTTAGAAATCATTTGCCTTGAAATGCACAAAATTGTATTATTCAGGTGAACAACAATGTAACACAACCCAAGTACATACATACAGCATATATCAACTGCAAGATATTTTGAAGCAGCAAGATACCAGGGACAATGATAAGAACTGCAGGATTTTTAGGAATCCAGAAAGAGGAATAAGGAAATAAATAAATAAAATATTAAGTTTTAGGACAGCTTGCAGAAGATGAGATTGATTTCATGCAGTATAAGCTGTCCCTGCTTTCAGCCATTAACAAGAATAAACCAGCATAGACCAGGGAAACAAACCCAAGGGACCTTCAAGGGGACTGTGGGCATCCTCAGGGAGCAGAGCTCCATCACAGTACCTCCTGACCTCTAAATGCTGCCTGCATGCCATGCTCCAGTGCCCTGAGGCTTTCATGCCAGTTGAGTCAGAGATTTGTATGCTGCTTCTCTGTGCATTTCATCCTCAGCTCCCCATTTCCCAAAGGAAGGTCTCATGGCTGCCATAGCTGGGATTGGCCTGAGCTATGATTCAGCCTGTGGTGATGGGATCTCTGAGCAATACTTTGCACACAGTGGGTCTCCCCTGCTACAATAATTCCCAAGTTCTAATTTTCCTCATGCCACTACTGCTCAAGAGCAGTGAGTTATGGTGTTTGGAGGCTGAGGAAGGAAATGATCCATCAGTCTAGCAGGTTTCAGTCTCCCAGCTGGGATGCAGGGGCACTTCAGAGCATTTAGCAGACTGGAAGAGTTGCTCAGTTAGTGCCCAAGCAATCCTGAATGTGGCATTGATCAGTAATTCATAGTCATCCAGGCCCAGCCCTACTCTTTTGGTACTGTGAAGGTGTTTCTGCTCCTCAAACAATTTTCTCCAAGCATTTGTGACCCACAGTATGGCATAACTGTGACTGGAGGGCAATTAAGGTACCAGCTAACCCCAGCACCCCTGAAAGCTGAACGATTAAATACATAGTATGTTCTTACTTTCTTGTACTTCATGTGCAACTCAGCTGCACTAAGGACTAAACCCTAACAAACCCTGGCTTATGAGTATGTTTTCCAGCTAACAAACACCTGCCTGAATTTCAGTGTTCATAGCCTAGAAAAAAGCAGTCATTAAATTGTATTTATTTACAGAAGATTTTCTTAGATGCCAGAGAATGCCCTCTCCTCCCTCTGAGTTTTTCACTGCATTACTCTTTGAATAATCTTTTATGCACTGGGGTATTGAAATATTAAGCTCTGACAAAAAGAAGGCTTCATGGAAAAAATCAAATTAGAATCATCTCTTTTTAATGAGCCAAGTCAATGGCTGTTTCTCACAGTTTTCCACAGAGAAAGATCTGAGTTCTTGGATCAGGTAAGAAGCAATCAGAAATGTCAGGAAAAAGAAGATGCTTTCTCCTAGCTGTTCTGTTGTCTAATTTTATGCTAGAAAATCATACATTTCTCAGTATTATCAGTTAGCAAAAGAAACCAAGTGGATTATTAGTTAATGCTGTGGGATTGCTAACATTACCTCTTTACGCCAACATGGAAAAGGCCTCCAATTCCAAAATGCTTATAAACCCAAGCACATGGAAATATTTAAAAACAATGAAACCCTAGAGATTTCCTGGCTTTATAACATCATATAAAAGTGACATATTTTATCATCTTCAATAAAAAGAAGAATCAATCCCACAGGTCAGGTAATTCACCAGTCAGGCAATACATTCATCCCTTTCACCTACCCTCTCCTGCAGACTTCCTGTATATCAGGTTCTGTCTTACATGCATTTCAAAAGAAGTCTCCTCCCTTTGAATGTCATTGGTGGACTTCTTTGCCTAAAGGTCACCATCCCCTCTGAGTGGACTGCATGCCTATGGATAAAACACAGAGGTAGTATCACAAACTGAAACACAATGACACCATTACTAACTACATGTCAGCTAATGCTGAGCAGTCCACCCTCTGCTTTACTTCTCATTAACAATTTGTACTTTGTCTTTTTAGACAAAAAGGAGTTGGAGCAGAACTTAAAACAAAAAAAAAAAAAAAAAAGACATCCTAGAAAACCTCACTGGAAGTTGGTGCCTAATATAAACTCCATAATCTGGGACTGCATGCCCAGATCATCCTGGCAGAACATCCTGCTCTGTGTGGAACCCTGAAAAAGGGACTTGGTGTTGATCCACACATCAAAGTACAGAGCTGAGTGAAGCTGCTGTGAGATGCGGTGGGAAGTTCTTCTAAAGATCAGAACACAGTTGTGATGGAGCACTGGGTAGGAGACTGCAGCCACCCAGCCTGCCAGGCAATCAGAGCCTGTCAATAAACCAATACCCTGCCTGACTCATCCCTGCCCGTTCTGCATCCCCCCAGCCTGCTTTGCAGAGACTTTGTATTCCCTGAATTGCCTCACTGCTTGAGCTACTCAGGCTCAGAGTTAACAAAACTCAAACATGAGTTCATGCAGCTCTGTCTCTGTGAAGGGAAGGAAGGAGGAAGCAGAATGCAGAGAGCACAGATAATGCTGTTGCCTTACCGTGGGCCTTTCTCAAAGCTATTGATTTTCTGTCGCAGCTTTTTCCTGAAATCACAGCATGGCCTTCTGGCTGGCTGAGATGCATTTTTGTGTACACATGCTCCCTGGCGTCTCTATATTATCACATTATCCTCACATGCCAATTCTCAGCATCCCTGTCACCACTAGAAGCTGACACACAGGTTTCCTTTATAAAAACATAAAGCTGCAATAAATTCCAGTCCAGCCTAAACTAAGCCCATTGTTGCTGATTCTTATTCATAGTACCTTACTCCCAGCATCAAAATTCTCCCTCTCCTTGTTTTTCTCTCTTTGAGGGAAAATGCTGTTTACTGAAGAGCTGTGCTAGAGCTCTAATTAACATGTGTTGCACCGAGGAAAAAGCACACCAGCAAACAGCCCTGTTTGAAGCCTATTTTTAAATCATATTACATTCAAGACATGCTCCCTGTGTTGTGCAGACCCACACAGTCACTTAGGGCTCACTGCCTGCTTCCACTGCTGGCTGTTCCCCAAGTTTTCCCTCCCTTCTGTCTTATTCTCTGCCCATGGAGACAACAAACGAGCTATTCCCACAGTCAGGAAAGGCTCCTTGCTGAGTCAAGACAATGAGCCCTAGTTAGAGAGGAAAATACTCTCAGACACAGGTGTGCAAGCAACATCGCAATTACAGCCAGAATAGATGGTCTGCAAATTGCCCTGCCTTTGTAATTAACTGTGCTCTCTAATGAAGACCACTCTGTGTGCGATTGCAACCTAATAATGCTTCATAGCTGCATGAGCAAAGCTTTATTTCACTGAGAAAACGAGGATCAAATATTCACAGAAGTAATCTACCCTAGAGTGCATGATCCCTGAGTCAGAGATGAAACTGTGGGTTGTTTAAATATCAATCAAAATGAATTTACTCTTGAACACTAGTTTACCACAGGGATATAAGCCAAGCTAATGGGAGCTGCATCACAGAAATCTTTTCTGGAACCTGGTGAGATGCATCTGCAGGTCCTGAGGGAACTGGCAGAGGATGTGGCTAAGCTAAAATCCATCATATTTGAGAAGTCGTGGCAGTCCAGTGTAGTTCCCACTGACTGGAAAAGGGGAAATATAACCCCCATTTTTAAAAAGGGGAAAAAAGGAAAACCTGGGGAACTACAGGATGGTCATGCTAAGGCACATAGGGACATAACTTGTGACAGCCACCCTGGATTCACTAAGGGCAAGTGGTGCCTGACAAATTTGATGGCTTTCTGTGACAGAGTTACAGTGTTAGTGCATAAGGGAAGAGCAACTGATGGCATCTGCATGGGCTTGTGCAAAGTATCTCACACTGACTTGTTTGACGTCTTTGTGTCTCAACTGGAGAGACATTTCTGAGATGAAAGGATTAAACCCAGAAGATTTGTCAAGGACGGAATAGTTTCACTCAAAGTGACTTTGCAGCTGGGAATGCTAAGAATATCAGTGTGGGAAAACTAGTATTTGATGGACTAAGCCTAGGAGATGCTGTGTCTCTGTGTGCCTCTGCCTCCTGGCGTTGTAAGCAAGGCAATGAAATAAACAAGCTGGGGTTTGGTGCTCTCCCTGGTTACCTGTATCACTCACACAAAGACTTGTGTGGAGCACTAGGTGGATAAGGAATTGGCTGGATGGCCACACTCAAAGAGTTGTGGTCACTGACTCAGTCCAAGAGGAGAGCAGTGCTAAGTCCATTCCTCAGGGACTGGTGCACTGATACCTTTGTTGGTGACAAGGACAGTGGGATCAGTGTGATCAAACTCTCAGCAAGTTTGCTCATGACACCCATCTCTGTGGTGTGGTCAACTCACTGGAAGGGAGGGATGCCATCCAGAGGGACCTGGACAGGCTTCAGAACTGGGGCTGTGTGAACCTCATGAGAGACTCCTTGTTCCTGAAGACAGGAAAGTTCTTCAGCAAGCTCCTCCTCTCCCTAACTCAGCTTGGACTCCATCTTAAGCTTAACTGATTCTCTGATCAATGGCAGAAAGGACAAAAGGCTCAGTTGCAGCAGCCAGTACAGGTTTTATCCCAGAGTTTATAAGTCACTTTGCAGAAAGCATAAAGTACTTTTAGACTCTGCTGGTGCCAGAAAATCACCATTAATGCCAGTTTTTAATACATCCAGGGTTAATAGAATTGAGGAAATGCCAGTGTAAGGATGTTAGATATTTGCTGGTTTCCAATTCAAATGTTATTGTGATGAGGTCAGAGCCTAATTGTACAAGGACACCGAGACCTGTAGAATAATGATAAGAACATGCCCCGATTTCTCAAGAAAGAATTATAGCAACAATTAGGATTTGTATCACACTTAGTGTCAAAGTAGCCCTGAGCACTTTCCAAAGCACATCTCTGCCCCACGATGGCTGCTCAGCAATCCTGGAGGTCAGCAGCACGACTGCATTATGCACCTGCCCTTCCTCCTCCTTCAAGGCAGCATGGGCAGAGCCAGGTGGATCACACTGAGTACTCAGGGTGCAATATTGCAGCATTTATGGAGCAAGCAAATCCTATAGGCTCTGAAAACTCCTGGGACTACCTGGCTTTCTCCATGCCTCCTGCAGGACCAAGTTTCTAGCACTGTCCCTTTGGCAGTACAAGAATAGCCTCACTGGAGCAACTTAAGTCAGCCAGGGCCACAGAATGCCCCAGACATAATCAGCTTTGCACAGCTCATTGTGAGAGAAGACAAAATATGACATGGATGGTGGAGAGAAAACCTGGCTTATCCATACTGAGTTTGGTGGTTTTCTGACAAGTCATGCCAATCCAAATCTTGGCCAAAATAATTGTAAATGGTAGCACAAAGTTAAAAGGAAATGGTGGTGTCTGGCCATATTGAGGGATTAGTTCTGTCAGGACAAAACCTCTTATAGCTGACTTAATAACTTGGCAGAAGCACTGTAAATAAAGGCAACACTGAATCTGCCAATTCCCAGCTTGTCTAGCTCCTCCACAACCAACAAACCACAAAAGTAATTACAGACAGTTAAAATGCAAAGAGCAGGAGGCCACTTCCTAAAAGGCACAATTACTGTGCCCCTAGAGGCTGGGTTTAAGTCTACACCCTGAATTAATTTCCATTCATTTCCATCTGAAATTTGTTTGGCTTTCCCAAGATGTAAGTTTGAAATGTTTCCAATTTATCTGAGACTTCATCATGACGGAACTTGCAGTACACACTTCAGTGACATGTTTAAGTCCCTCATTCCCATGACATTTGGCAATAGTCAGCTTTCTATGAGGCAGGCTTCTAATCGGCCCAAAATAAAGATCTTGGTTTTAGCATCTTAATTTAGAGTTTTCAGTATCAGTGAGTTTTGCTTTGTCTTGAAGAATGAACTATTTATTTGCAGGGACATGTTGATAATCCTATGTATCTGTTGGCTGCAGGGCCTAAAGATGCTCCTTTGAACATCTAATCTTGTTCCCTGTATAAGAATGATATGAATTTCACCACAAGCGCTTGAATTCCGCAGAACGTTTCTTGTTTTTTTGAATAGAAACAAACATACACATTCAGCATGAAAACAAGCTTGGATCCAGCTACACAAATGTTGTAACAACAGAGATAAATAAATGAAATGTTACAGCCTTTTCACATTGCCCATGCAGTGAAAGAAGTGTTGAGCTCGTGGGAATGCTCTTGTTCTCAGAAGAAAACAAGAAGAGAGTATAATAATCCAAAAATTATCAAAAAAAGGGAGTAACTACCCATGTAACTGCTGGCTAGGTGGGAAACACTGGCTTCTGTCTGGATTTGCACACAGCAACCTGTGTGTCTGCAACTTCTTTCCACCCCAGCATGGCTGCTGGCTGCAGCCCCCTGCTCAGCCACAGCTGCCACACTGTCCCTGTGCAGCTCAGCACCCTGAAAGCTGCTCACTGGTAGGTGTTCACACCATTTAACTTCAGACATTCCCAGTTTGATGCCTCCTCCATGTACAGCTACTGAAGAGAGCCAGCTTCTTAAAATGGATTCTCTGTATCACCCTCCAGAAGCCTCATTTTCCTTCAGGCAGCCCAGGTTCTTAGGAACTATTCTAAGAACATCCTTTATTGTCTCACTTTCCTGGCTCTTGGGCAGAATGTGTATTGTTCTTTCACAGTAGGTAATTTATTCAGAGGCATTTTCCAAGTCAGAGGAGCTGCTCTCAGCCCCAGCCAAGATTCTTGGTAAATTTGCCCTGTGCAGAACAGCAAACACGGAGAGGACAAAGCTGAGGAGTGCTCAGCTGCACCAGTAAAGCACACTCTGGGGCTACACAAACTCCTCAGCCTCCCTAGAACAACAGGAGTTTAAATTTGGGGGGGGGAGGGAGTCTTCTATATGTCTGGAAACAGATGGTTCCTGTGTGCACTGTATTTCCACCTCCATTTTCCCAAGGCCACAGAGGAGCTCAGACAGATGCTGGTTTGGAGAAGTCCAGACCATTTCTGCCATTCATTAACAGGAGCAGAGCTGAACAGGGAGCAACCACAGCTGTGCTGCTCCCACAGGAATGTGCACAGGACACACCAACTGCAGAGCCTTATGAAATTGTCCATAGAAATAACAGGGCCTTTCTCAGGAATCCCTGGGAATCCCACTGCCACAGGTACACACCTTCACACCTAACCTGCTTTGGGCCCAGACAGCACCAGCGATCACAGCCAAGGTCAGCAATGCTTTGAGACTTCCCTGCTTCCTACTTCAGTACATGAAGAAACCGAAGTTTACTGCTCTTTACAGACCTGTTCTTTCCAGACATTCTCAAGACACAAACAGAAATAAAAAATTTCCAGTTGCTGTTTAAGTCCTTGTGGTTAAATCCTGCTGGGGCATATCTGCACACTTCATTAAAAAGCCCCATTAAAGCAGAGCAGATTTATGTCAGACAAGCATATGACACTGTTTCTTTCTTGCACTTTTGCATCCTTACCACAGACACGCCAAGCACCTTTTTGAGAAGCTTGTGCTTTGCAGAACATTTATAAAGAGCATTACTAAAAAAAGCAGTTTTCATTATTCACAAAAGCCTATAAAAGTTACCAGGTCGATATTTCAGTCATTCATTTTCAGTGTTATTTTCTGCCAGGAATATACAGTTAATATACAAGTTAATATGACCTTTTACAACATCTACCCTTAAGATGCCTCCAAGCTATGATGGGATTACAAAATCTGAAATCTGCTGAGGCAGATGAAACACTTCCTTTTAGAATGACCTGAAAAATACAGGGTATGTCCATGTATTGCCTAGAAATTCTCGTTCAGTGGGTTTCAGCTTTTTTTCCCTCTCTGCTGATTTGCAGACCTGTAAGCATTTCCCTTCGGATCCCCCAATGTCAGCATAATAATAATATTCTTGCCTTTCTTAATTACCTTTCTCAGATCTCTTAGAAGCAGCTAATAGACCAACAGGGATCCATAGAGACTAATCTGAAAATGATAAGTTAATAACTTCATAAGGACAGGCCCTTAAATGATTGTCCTTCAAAGAAGGATGCACTTTAATAGCAGTGTATATATTATAAAGCAGTTTCCTATTCTTCTACGTTGCATAACAGAAATAACAACTGCAACCTTTGCAATCCTTTGACACTACATTTGTTTAAACTGTCACAAAACCTGCCCAGAGCACACTGGGGTAGTCAGGGTCAGCAGAGTGGTGAATCCCAGGCTCAGGAATTACACACAGCTACAGTATGCAAAACAGACTTGATGGTAATGCTTATTTTTATGTGGCTCCCTCTGTGAGGAGGGTTACAAAATGCTCCATGCAGAGCCAATCATTCACAGTTCAAGCAACCAGGGATGGCGCCTAGGGACACCTCATTTCCAAAGGAAAGTAATATAGATTTTAGCACTGGAAGTTTTAATGGTAATGCACACTGGAGAGAAATAGCACTTAGAAAAATGTACTAATGATACTGTCTTTTCAATAGAGACATCAGAGCAATGGTTTCTATAGCACTTTTGATCCTGGACTCTGAAGGTGAAATTTTCTGCTCAGGAGCTGATGCATAAGTTTTTATGAGGCTCTCATTAACCTTAGCTTGAAACTTTCAGTGGCATACAAGCATTTACTAGAGACTGTGTAGAGGTAAATTTGAGGAAGGTGAAGTCTATCAGGAAACAACAAATTTCAAAACCAACTATTCCACTCAGCAGTTTTTCATTTGAACTCTTGTTACATGACTCACAACTATTCTCAAGCCCCAAGGAACACTCACCTAGAATGTCATGTGAAGGATGCTGCAAACACAACTCTGGTTTGAAAAATCAAGCCAAGGTAACAAACTTGATCAAGAGGCAAAATCCAGGGTAGCTTTCTCTGCAGCACTGGGACACTGACCTGTGAGAAAGGAGAGGGGGAAAAAGAAATTCAAGACCACTTCTTAAGATTGTGTAGAGAAACAGATTCTCAGGTGTTAACCCTCATCACCAGGTGCCCAATTCACAAGGTAACAGCCCAGTTGTAAATTTCCCACATCAGCAAGAAGGGAAAACAGTATCTGTGTTCTTTTAAGTCTTAGTCCTGCTTGTGAAGGATGAAATCTTAAAAAAACCTGGTCACTGATGACCAAACAAATACACCATGTAATGCTGGCTATAACCTGAAGCTGAAATATGTTTAAATTATACACAAACTCAAACTCCATCCATGCTCCAAAGGTATTTAAGGATTTCTGTAAACAATTTGCAAAGTGAAAACATCCAAACCTGGTTCCAGAGTTCTTTGCCTCAGGCACCAGCCCTATCTCTACACTAAGTTTTCATACACAGAGCTAGAGAGCAGATGGGCAGGGCAAGCAGACAGTTTTCAATAGCAATGTTTCAGTCTCTCAGTCATAGGTTTCTTTGAGCAGCTTGTGCCCTGGTTAACAGAAACATCCAAAGCCCAAAGATCAGGATTGCTTAAGCATTTCACATAAAAAGATGAAGAAGAAATACAGATAATATAGGAGTTCATTAAATGATGCTGTTAATTGGCAAGTTATCTGTCAATCTGACACTGGGCCTCCAATGGCTCCTCTGGCTGTTCTGACACCTGAAACAGACCTGTTTTCAGAGTTCTTCTGTGAAAACCTGAACAACATTTGCTCTGGGCTGCACATCATGTTAGCTAAAATTAATGCTTCTGTCTTTCAACTTTTTCAATTGCCTAAATTCTGACTTCCCAAGCATCATTTCTCTTTTCAAGTTTAAGTTGGTATAATGTAGATGGAAATAGTGCAGAGTGTTTCAAGCTGCCTGGCTCTGAAAGAGCAGAAAGGATGTAATCTTGGAGGTGGGAAAGGAGAGAAAAAGAACTGCTTTGTTGTAACACACTGCTCCTTGTTCAAAAGGCTGTGTGACACCTCCAAGTTTTGACAACACAGCTGCATTTATATCTACTTGTGATGAGAGTTCCCATCAGCTCAAACCTGGCATTTTGCCTGACTGGCAATTCATTACTTATTGTAATGTAGGAGCACTTTTCAAATCATAGCAGCTCTTCTTTACTGCTCTCTCTCCCCTCTACCCTGAGCACACCAAGGAGCTGACGTGCCTAAGTGGAGATGTCAGCACTGAGCTCTGGGGCTGTGCTCCCCAGCTGGTGCAAAGGAACAGCCTGTTTATTCCAAGCAGGGGCCTGAGAGAGATGCTCCAAATTGTACTCTGAGGCAGCCTCCCTCCCCATCCACTGCAGAGATAGCCAAGATATGGAAAATGAGTAATGAGGGGGAAAAACATAAAGCAGGGCTCTGTTCAAGAATTAATGTGCTCATTTTAACTCAACAAGCTCAATCTTCCCTGTTTACAGCCTAAATTATCTCCTTTAACGCTGAAACAATGGGGTGAGAACACTGCCTCTGCTTCCTCATGGTAAGCAGACAGGTGCATGCTGCTTGTTGGAGGAAAAAAATGAGCCTCCTAATAGGATAATATTGTTTGAATTATATTAGTTACAGAAAAACTGAGATGAGAAAGCCCCAAGGGCATAATTATCATGAAACATGGGGCTGATTACTGCAAAGTGCTGAGCTCCAGACAAAGTCATTGGGTGTTATATGTGCATTATCATACGATCACTACTGTCTTTCCACAAATAATGGACAAAAGGTAGATTTTCCTGCAGCTACACGTCCGAGTTTTCTTCACTGAGTATTTTTATAGATAAATTTTTAAAATCTGCAGCTCATAATCAGACCCATTTTAGCCGCCATGAGTGCACAGAACAAGAGCACAATTATTTATAATCCATATATAGAACACAGAAATTGTATAGTACTCAAAGAACATGTACTGCTGCATATTCATACAAAAGAACAACATTACAGAGACATTTCTTGAATGAAGATCAATCCTCTTGACCAATGTAATGGAAAGAAAATTAGGGCTAATGAGAAGATCAATCAAAGAAAATTCAAAGACTTCCAGATATTTCTCCAAGTACAGATCAGAGGAAAAGTGCTTTTACGTCAGTGGGATTTTCCAGTGTGTCTGAAGGAACAGAACACTCTACAGTTTCACAGGCTCTGTTCTGATAGTGGGCAGAGAAAGGAGCCCACAGCACCAGCTGCACCTAGTGGTGGGCTGGGCAGCCTGAACTGGTACCCTATAGTGAAAATAAAGGTATTGCAGTAAAGGAACAAGATAGAAACTTGGCAATCAAGAGCATTCTTGAAAAACCTTTGCACCTGTGCCAAGGAACATCTCTGCTGGTAGCATCCCAGACAGGAGCTCAGAGCAAACAGGAGGAAGAGCAAAAGGCAGAAGCTCTGGCAGAAAGTCCATCAATGATACTTTAAGTGACTTGAACTGTGAGCCAAGAAATGAATAAATTATGACATCAAAGTCTGCACTCATATAAGTGACATGGTGCTAATTTAATATTTATTTTTATGTTGGGGGAAGTCATTAACTACAGAAATGTTTATGTGCTCTCTAGAAAAAAAAAATCGCTTTCTTGTTTTTAAATCACTGTTATTGGCACTCCTATTGACAGGGGAAAATACAGAACCCCACAAAACTGCCCAAATCACAGCATAACACTTCAATGTGTCCATCAGCTAATGCTAATCTATAATTGAACACCATGTAGGTACTCAGGAAATCCATTAATCTATATAGATTGTTCCTTCAGGATCAGTGCTTCAGGTTACTTTACATAAGGAAAGGCATCCAAGGTCTAGGACACTGTTAAGAAACCCACAGATCTACAGAAATACTTACTAGGCACTTCAGGACAGACATCTGACTACTAGAATGCTCGATAACTTCAAAAAGAATACACTCACTGAAGATGTCCACCATAGGAAAAGGCCTGTAAAGACATAAAAGGACTTGATTTACTTTGAAAATCAGCCAAAACTTGTTCAAAATTGTGATCCCGAGGTTTAACCCTAGCCATTTCTTTTCCTTACACAGATGGCCCTTCTGTTTGACTGTGAAAGAAATTTGGCAAAGAAAGCAAATAAATTAATGCTTTAACTGTTTTTAATGCTATTTGCTAATTGTCTCTACTTACCAAATCAAAGTTGTGGGATAATAGAATTGAGACAAACCCCATGAAAATCACAACTGAAATAAAAAAGGAAGTCTTGTGTCTCCAGTAGAAAGGCATTACTGTTACTTCCTCTGAGTCAAAGTGCTCGGCTGTAAAGACCTACAACTTCCATCCACTTCTGAAACAAAACTCTGAGCCTGATGATAAGCAAAGTGTCAGAAGGGGTTCAGTGCTGTGTTCAAATGACAAGCCCAGGGGACTAGAACACCACTGGCACCATTCAGGACAGACAGAAATGCTCTGCGATATAACAGAAGTCCCTATATTTACTGAAATGCACATTTCTTTGCAATACTATGCTGCAAGCCAATTGTTCTCTTTCTCAAAGACTCCTAATTTCACAAGTATTTGTTTCCTGCAGTGGCCCCAGTTGTTCATATGGATTTTCACACATTCAGTGCTCTCTCTATTCTTTAAGAAGTAGGAGATGAAAACTCTTTTGAAATCTTTTCACTGCCAGGAGAGACTGACTGATGAGAGCATGAGGCTGGAAAAACAGAGAAGGAAAAAAGCCTTGTTTGAGAGTCATGTCCATGTGTGACAGCAACCCAGCAGAGATTTTACCAATGGCACCATGCAGGTTATTGCTGTGCAGCTGAGCACTGGGTGCTCCAGCATGTGCACACACATGGAAATTGAGAAGAGCCCTTCCTGCCAGTGCTGGCTCAGAATTGAGAGTTGCTTGCTCTGAAGAATGGTTCAGAGGTTCATTAAGATAGGCACATCAGGTGGCCAACCCCACCCTATCCCAGGAATATTTCTCCTGTCATTAAAAACAACTGGAGCAACTGAGCTTCTGCTGCTCCTCTTGGATTAAGACTTCAAGGAAGCTTAATGAAAGCAGTTCTCCAGTGTAAGCAAAGAGATGACACCAAATCACTACCTGCCTCATGGATCTGCTGAGAACTTGGGGGTGAGCACTGATGAGCAGACAGAGCTCATTTTCCTTATTAGCAGAAATGAGAAATAAGGCAAGTTGGAAAGATGTATGCCTTAAATAGGAATCATGTTTAGAATGCCTTGAGGACAGGCTCCATCAGAGCTCTCAGAATTGGCACAATGAGCTAAAGGAAACTCAAATTATTAGATGGCTCTGAAAACAAAAACTGCTCTGCTTTACCCTAAAAAAATTAAAATACCACATTCTCTGCAGGACAAAGCTGAAGCATATCAGCAAATCTCTTACCTTCCTTACAACTCCTCTTCAGCACTTGAGGATTTTAAAAATTAGCTGCTTATCCCGTTTTATCCAAAGGAGACATGACATTTTGTGAGACTTACTCATATTCCAATATGACTAACTAGCAGGAGATCTCTAGAATATACCTTTTATAATAGGAATGCTAGTGTGCATCTGCTCCATGTTGCTTTTCTGCTCTGCAGTGTTTTCAGTAACAGCCTATATCTGAATTTGATTCCCTGCTTCCACTGATCTCCTTGGTACTCAGAAAGCCAAAGTCACCACTGAAATCTTGGCAGAAGCCAAGCTTTAATTCACCAGTAATGCAATCCATTAGAATTACAGATAAACTGCTTAAGTGCTGGATACATTTATGCCATGTGTATTATGAGAACTTGTCATTGATTTATCCTTTGCCAGCCAGTTTAGCACTCTGGAACAAAACACAGACTTTCAGAAAGCTGCTCTTATTCCATTCAGCAACACAACACCTGTGAGTGAGAGCAAATGCTGCTTTTACAGGCATTATTCCTCACCCTGAAAGGGAAAGGAATATGGATTATTGGTAGGGAGAACTTTTACTATTGACTTTTCTTTCATTTCTTGGCTTCACAAAAGCATTCATTCATTGATTTATTTTTTTTTTTAAGTCAAAGCTATTGATGAAAAGGGATCACCCTTTACTGTACCTTAAAGTACTGCCTGCCACCCTGCAAAGGCACTGCACCATATTAAAACATGATTAGACTCTTTAGGATGACCTTGTGAAATGGCAGGGATGTGTTTACTTTCCCTGCCTTCCAAATTGACCTTGCTCAATTAGAAGTAAAGAAAAAATGTTTTCCCTAATTGACAGCCCTGAAACTCTTTGAATTTTCTGAGACTCTGAGTCTGTGCAGTTTCAGCGACAGTAAGACAAGGAAATAGTTACTGATTTTCAATGAAGAGCACAACGACTCTGGGAGTTAATGACTCTGGGAGGTACCTGTAAGCAGACTCCAGCTCCCTCATCCACAGCTGGGCTGAATCTGCAAGGCTGACAAACGAAAAAGCATTAAAACATTATTTTTGTCATCAAAATGTTAAGTCATAATTTACAACACAGAGATACTTCAAAGCTGCTCTGAAAGAAAGTGGCTTATCTGCCCCTTAATTTCATACAGCAGCGAGCCAAAGGTTTTCTCTGCCTTTTTGCTGAAATAGCACCCATTATAGGAGATATATGTTAGCATGGGCAGCAACTCAAGAAGAACTCCTGAGGATGTGGGGCTGATTGGTTTTATTTTAATGGATTATCCCAAACAGTTGACTTCAGTCATGGCCAATGGATTTGACTCCTTGTACTTGAGGAAAATCTTAAATTACCCTCGAGAGCAAAAGACTAACCTGCACTGCCAGCAGGCTCACCAAGGATTACCAGGAATCAGCATTCATCCACCTGAGAAGGCAGAGCTACAGGAACAGGGCTCTGGGTCACCAGTTAATCCCCTACTGAGACAGCAGCAGAAGTTGTCAAACCTGCTTTTCTGCCACTGGGGTTCGATGCTTTGGCCATCACAAAACTGACCCTGAGAGAACTTGGCTGACACTGCTGAGCTGGAAGTGCAGCATTGATTGGATTGCACTCCCAAACACTGTCAGCAATCACAGGCAGCACTCACTGGACAACTTGCAGCACTTGATTCAGCACTTACTGGACAATGGTAGCAGCCACTGCCCAGAATAAAATATCCCCAAATTACAGCCATTTTCTCTGTACACATCAAAGGTCACAGAACTATTTTTTCTGTGACATCACTTAGCTACTTTAGTCCCATGCTGCTCCTTGCAGCATGACAAAGGCTTCCCTTTACAGTTTGGAGACAGATGCTAGAAAAGCCTTTTGCTGAGTGGAAATTAAAACTGTAAAGTAGCCATTAAGCTGGGAAAAATACATTAATTTCAGGAGATAAAAATGGCAATGCTTATTCCGCCACCCTCTACACAAGACTCATTTAGGTGTTGATGACAAAGTATATGTTTCCTGCTCAAACTCTTCCACCTTCAAATACAACTGGTCCAAAATTGGTGCTGGCATCAGGGGCCTAAGGTGAATTTGGAGACTGGTCATCTTTATCCCAGCCTAGTCAAGAGGGAACCTTCTACATTTCCAGGAGCTGCATGGGTGGAAAAACTTCCAACAAATCTGCTCTTTTTTTTTTTTTTTTTTTTTTCAAATATCCAAACTGAAAGGTCACATGGAACGCTCCATATGGAGCTAAATTAGGTATGCCAGCTATATTTTCTCATTTGGATATCTAGAACAAAGTTCACACACCCCTTTTTGTGTGTTTGCTTTAATGTAACTCGTAATCTGCATGATTTTAGAGAAGGCTACCAAAGAAGCCTGTGTTAAATATAACACCACTGATTACTTCCACATGGCATCCCTTTAAGCCCAGGTGCATGCCAGAAAAAGATGTGGACATTCATTTTCTCTTTATTTTCAGGCAAGCAGGTCTATCTGCCCAGCTTTATTCACCACCCCTGGGAGGTATTCCTGCTGCCTTGGATTTACAATGCCAAGAGGTTGTTTCTGTGAAGAGATTAATATCCGTGCAGATAAAGGAAAGAAAGGAGCTCTCCTGGAGGGTGGTTCAGAGCAGGACCTGTAACCAGGCCCTCAGAGGATCACTTCTGATGAAGCTCTTTATCCCCACTGAGGAACCAGGAAGAGGACAAAGACTGGCTTCTTAAATTATGTCCCTTAAATCAAGCAATTTCAGCATCTTCTTATGGAACATTTTGGGGTTTGAAGCTTTTCCTGATTTTTTTATACTTAAACTCAATCAAACCCAGCCTTTTTTCATGAAAAGCTTATTTGAAAATAACTAGCTAGAAGTGCCAAATTGCCAGCCCCAGAGGTGAAGCATTTTTTATGAGCAGTATGGAGTTCTCAGGAGCAGAAGCAATGAAAAACTGTCAGCACAGTCACACTTTCAGTACCCTTCACAATGCCTGGAATGTAAAGACCACCAAAAGGTGGGAAAGATTCATTTCAATACTCTTTGAAATTGTATAATCTTTACTAAAAATGCTAAATAGCTTTAAACGTGTAACAACATGTACTGTCCTTTATTAGGAACTTGTAAAAAATATTTTTATTCACTTTCTGTTGAATTTCAACTGGTAATTAGCTTTACAGAGACTACAAGGTATGTAATGTGTAATGCAACTTTTGTTTCCACCCTGAAATGTATCAGAAAAATAGGGAACTTACTGCTAGAAACTTCTTGTGACTCATGGTGGGTTTATGAGTTGTCAGGATGAAGAATAAAGGCAGTAACCTAATGGGAAAATGTAACAGCCATTATGGACATGCAATGGCTCAGGTGCAGTTTCAGAGTTGAGAATATGCTTATCCAGCAAAAACAATTAAATACATGCTTAACTTTGAGTAATCCCATGGGAATCTACAACAGCTAAAAAGCAGTAATCATGAGCAAAAATGTTACTCCTCACTCCGAAGGAATATTTGTAAAACTGAATGTCCTAACTGAGGCAAAAGAATTTCCTTGTGACTTTCTCACATTGAAATTATTTGCCTCAACTTTGAACTGTTAGTTTCAGTGTGTGTGTGTATCCCCATGCAAGAGAACAAAATATACCTTGTTTTCCTTCAGGAACCCATTTGCTCATATGTTGAAAACACCAGAGTTTCTAGAAAGTGAGGCATGGATTACAAGAGACCTCTGAATGGCCACAAAATGAGTGGTAAAAATATTTTGTAATTATCTTTCTCAAGTGCAATTCCTAATTCTGATTCTAAATCACCCTAAAGTCAACTCACTGATACCCTTGGCTTTTTCTCATCTATCACCTCTTCTGGGAAAGAGCTGATCTGTTTCTCAGTCCATGATGCTGTTTGGGTGTGGTTTTACAGCCACTGCCATTTCTCACAGCACCAAGCACCTCTTTTGCTTTGCTGTGATAGAATTACTGGATGAAGTACTGGAGAGACAGTGTGTGGATATCTTATTTAAATAGTGGCTGAGGGAAAAGCCCCATGATGGATGAGGTGCTCAGTGGACTAGCTTCCCTAATAACTCACTAAACCCAAACAGCTCGTGAATTTCTTTTTCCTCACAGGACTCAGAAAGCCATGCAGGATTGTGTCTCTCCATTGCTTTGAGAATGAGCCACTGCAAGGGTAGATAAAGGGTGGAAAGTGTACCTTCCTCCCAGGTGTTTTCTGCTAATAGCCAGTGTAGAGAATAGCCAGGATCCCAGAAAGGTTTCTAGTCTGCTATACGAGATGATTTCAGCCAGCATTTTGCATGCACTGAGCAGACCATTCACACAGGGCTGGGGCTGGGTGAGGACATGAACCAAAGACCATTCTGGTGTCTGCTGCTTGGGCACAGCTGAGGCCAGGCCCATGGCACAGTGACCACTTGGACAGCACAGGCAGCTGCTACCACATGGCTTAATCCCAGCAGGGTCAGAGCCCTTGCTGTTGTCCCCATCTGGCCAGGCAACCCCAAACTCCTCTTGGAACAAAAGGTGACACCTGTCTGATACCTTCCTTAAGATTTTGACTCCCTAGGAATCACACACACTGCAAACAAAAAAAGACACAGCACAACCATCTTAAAGATGCTTAAAGATCCTCACGTGTGCCAGACCTGCTGTTCCACTCCCACTGCAGCAACACGCATCTTGGGGCCTTCCCCCCTCTCCCTTTTATCACATCGTAAAAGGTAGCAAGTCTTAATTAGTGTCAAAGAAACAATGCAAACTAGCTGAAAGCAGCTTTTCTGCAACTGATCACTGACAAGCTAATAGGCTTGACATTTCCTTCAGCACACTGCTCCTTTGATTAATGCAGCTGCACAATTATTTTTTTTTGAAAATTTGTGTCATACTCTCCCATGACAGGAATTGATTTACAAATATAAGACAAAGATAAAGAAGAGGTGGACTTCAGTGTGGGGAAAAAAGTTATAATGAGGTTCACAGTCACAGTCAGGGAGGCTGTTATAGTGACTATGAATCTTGGGAAGTTTATTACTGACTTAGGGAATAGCAAGGATCTCTTAAAAGGCAGAGAGGGGTCAGCAGCACTTTCCTGTGATGGGCACCTGTTGCTAAAAAAAGAATTCTCTTATTTGAGACTGCCAACACTTCTTCAAAAGACTTGCACAAAAATAAAGCCCTTTTTCAGTATTTCAATCTAAATTATTGAAAATAAGTTGCTATTTTTTATTTATCTTGCTGTTCTTTGCCAAGTCAAGCTGCCTCCAGCTGTCTATCCCAAAGCTCAATGGCTGCTCCAGCATTTTTGAGCAGAACAGACTCTCATGTCTTCAGGCTTACATACCTGAAATGCAACAGTGACTTTGCATTCAGTCTGAACTTTGTATTTTCAAGTCTGACTGAATTTGCCACGAGAAATACTCAACCTGAGAGGTTTGATCTGGATTTTTATTTTCAGCTTTTCCTTGGCAAAAAGCCACCACCCTCTCTACATGTAGATATGATATGTTGTCCAAGATCATCAGTGGAGTCAGTGGACTGAAAAGTGGAAGGCTTGGTTGGTTGTTGTTTCCAAAGTTTCCTAGAAGAGTCATGGTAAATGCCTCCAATGCCTTTTGATGACTCTGCCTGGGGTTCTTGAGGAAAATATCAATCATGACCTTAGAGTATGTCCAAAACCTTCTACTACCAAATTAGAAACAGAAACATCTTCAAAGAGCTGTATTAAAAAGACAGCCACATGGAAGACAGTTTTCTTGGCTGTAAATTTTTTAGCTGATTTTTTTTCTTGCCTGCATACTAAAGATATGCAAGCTATAAAATCTGCTCACTCCCTAGCACACAGAAAATCCAATCCCCTCCAAGAATCAACCATCAAAGCAGAGTTTAGAAAACAGAAACTCTTCAGCAGGCCCACTGGTCATTGAGCTCTCTGTCTGAGAAAGGCCATGCTGTGTCTGACGGGATGACTAAGCAACATTCCACATCTACAGACAGGGATATTCCCTTGAGAGAGACAGATTCAAATCCCTTTTTCTCTATAGTTCTAAAACTGAAACCTAGGTCTCCCATGTCCACACCAGATGCCCTTGCCACCAGGCTTCTAGCTAATCCTTTCCTATAGCATGTGACATTTTCATTGGCTTCTGAAGATGCAGAATTTCCTGGACACTAATGAATTTCCATGAAAGGTTTTAGTTTCAGTGAATCAGCTTTTTCTAATGAAAAATGACACTGACAGAAATTTCTCTGCCAGCTCTCTCACATTGGATAACCTTCAGAAACTCAATTCACCTCTGTGTTTCTCCATCTTGAAACAGGGCAATAACACCCACCTCTTTCTTATAACATTCTCTGAGACCTATGGGCAAAAGCACTGTGTAAGAGGAAAGTATAATGATTATTTATTATTCTAAGCATCACTGAGACAAGAAGGGAAAAGCAAAACACCATGATACTCACTGAGGTAACAAAACAAAGCCATTCTCCTGGCAACACTTTAAATGTTACTCCTCAGGCTTTTTTTTTTCCCCTTTTGGTAGCTCTCAAAAAGGTTGATACACTTCTCCAATATCAAAACTGAATTTTTTTTTGTTTTATCTCTTAAAGTAAGTTGGCAAAGAGAAGACAAAATTCTATAAGCATACAAACAGCCTCTGATAGTTTTGTCTCAAAGCAAGATTTTTTTTGTTGCCAGCATTTTCTTGAGCGCACAAAGAATCAGTCCTGAAAAACATCTCTATATTGCAAGTGCCATATCCACAATTTTACACTTCAGGATAAAATTCTTGATATCTCAGAATACAACTTAAATACTAGTAATAAAAGCAGATTAAGCAGACAGTATCCTGCCACTTACATCATCAGTACAAAATCCACACAGAACAATGTTTTATAGAATAAATCTCCATACCAACAGATTATCTACATATTTAAATGGCATCCAGTAGAGATTACCACCCAAAGTTATTTCTCACCACATTTCAGTGAGATTATAAAATATTACAAGACACAGAAATGTTCAAGATGTGCAAAAATCCACTCTCTTCTGCAGACAGCTTTGGAATTACAAAAACATCAGCCAGGCTGGTAGAAGACACTTCCTCAATACCAGTTCAAGCTCAACTCCTATCCTAGGCAACCTGGCTATAGGAACAAACTGGGACCTCTGGCAAAAAGGCAGCAGGAAAAGTCAGGAGAGTGTGGTGACATCAAAATAGATGAACCAGCTAAGATTGATGTTGAGTGCAGATAAGCCCATCAGCTTGAGATACCCAAGAAAGATCACACCATCAAATCCCCAGAGAAAAGGCCTACTTTAGTTATCACAACCTAAACCTCCTCTGGATCAAGGCAGGCACACCACCTCACCTCAGTACTTTACATCCTATTTCCTTGCTGTTTCACAGAGATCAGGACTCAAACATGTGAACGCTTTCTCATTCCAAAACCTCTGCACAGAAGTGCCAAAAAAGCCCTAAAGTCCCTGCAAAAAAGAATGGGTAGCTACATATATCACAATACATTATTTAAGGGCAAAGTTCCAGCCTACATGCCAATATAAATATAGAAAGCTAGGAAAGAACAGTTTATAGTCACTGGCATTCACAGGCTGCTGCTGTAGGTTTTGTCCTGCTCTTCCTCCTCCCCACAGTTCCATTACCTTTCAATTATCCAGGTGCCAAAGTGTAAGAACCCTTCTGTAATCAAGGAAAATACAAAAAAAAAAGTCTCCTTTGCTACCTACATCTTCCTTTCCTACATCTTCCATTTCCAGAGTATTTTTCAATCAAGAGGCAATACAGCATGACCATAAAAATTATTACAGGCTCTTAAAAGACCCTCTTGGCTTTGGAAAGAGACTTTAAAATGTTAAATAATTTCTGTCAGCCTTCAAGTCATTAAAAACCTCTGGAAAAGATTCAAACTCTGTGCCTGGGAGAGAGAATTATTTCTGTAATTGAAAGAAGAACAGCAAAACACAAGTTCTTTAATAGCACATGGACTCCTGGGAGATTAAACAATCAGCTATCTTGTCAACTCAAAATATACACTTGGGCTGCTTTTTTTCTGCATTTGTTGGTTTCAAGGTGAAAACTTATTATTTCATAAAATACAATTAGAGCATTTTGCGTAGGAAGTTCCAGATCCGTTTAAAAAAAGTGTAGAAACTGGTGAGTCTTCACACAGAGATTAATCCATAGAGAGGGGAAATGAAAGTTAGCCTTCCTGCCAGCCCATAATGAGTTTCATACTATCTACAAACTGAATGCATCTACTTGTGAGACACTGTGAGTTATTTTCATACCTCAGGCACAGAGCAGCTCATTTAGAGTGACTTTTCTTAGCTACCTGGCATGGTTAAGTGGCTGCTGTGCAAAAAGCCAAGCACAGGAAAAAAGATGTCTCAGTGCAGTGACCCTCCCAGCAGAAGCCATCCATCACAGAGATAAAATGAGGTGTCTGATGAGCAGCAGCATTATTGAATGGCATTATTGGGGCATCTCTCTGGCCTTTCAATACCTTCAGGTACCTTACTGAATTTATTTGTCAAAGAAGTCCCTTGGTTTCCATCTCTCAAATACAAGTACAACTCTTTGCTTCTCTCCAGAGGGTCAGTCTGTTTCATCACTTCCATTCCATTCTGGGCAGGCAGTTGTTTCAATGATGAATGAAAAATGGAACTTTTACAATCTTCTGAGACAACTCATGGTCAATTCTACCCATTTTAGGCATGGGGAGGTTGTTTGCTTCCTTACTTTGCTGGGATTTTGTTGTGGTGTTTTATTTGGGCTTTTGTCTGAGAGGTTTTTTGTTATTTTGTTTGGGATTGTGTTTGTTGTTTCATTTAAAATCTTGTTTAAGTTGGTTTATCCAGCCCTAAACAAATCACAAACCCTTATCTGTCTTTCCTAGGTGTCTTTCTAGTGAATGTTCTCACTTTGTTTGCAGTCTCAGTCTCTAACTAGATATGCAGTCTGGGGTTTGCATTTATAAACAGTTTCCATTGGCATTCACCAGAGCCATATTTGCAGAATCAAAGATTAAATGCAACCATTAGTAGCTTGCCTGTTTTTACTGGTCATACTCACTCACTGCTCATTGTCCTGCAAGGCTGCTCTTGCATGATAGTGCTGATTCAGGGGATCAAAGCACTGCATCTTTTTTTTTATATATATAAATATATATAAAATATATATATATATAAATATATATATATATTAAAAATATATATTAAAAGATATATATATCTTTTTATATATATAATTTTTTATATATGTAATTTATATATATATTTATTATATATATATTTATTATTAGTAATTATATATATAATTTTTATATATATATAATTTAATTTTATATATATATATAATTAAATTCAAAGTTTCTGTAGTGCTATTTCTCTACAGAGCTTTTTATCCTGCAGTTGAGCCCTGCAAGACAGACACACAAACATTAGGAAGGTTTACAGGGCTGCAAACAACTGCTCTTGTGTAACCAAATCCACTGGGCTGGGAGGTTTGGTGCCTGTTCTTCATTAACCAACAAATACAGGCAGAGATTAGTTAGTACAGAGCAACAAGCACAGCAGAAGTAATTAAAGCAAAGTGCCTCAGGAAGGACACTGCACAGCGTTGCAGCAGAATTTCAGAAGAGCTCAGAATTCCTGCTTTATCCTATCTTTCGATGTAAAATGCCACCACAATGCCTGCATCCATATCCAAACACTGGATAACATACTCTAAATTCCTACTGAAGTAAATCAAACTAGAGCCTTAGACAGAGTTAGGACAGCCACTGCCACTCTGCCCATTTGGTTAAGAAAGGACACCTACTGTATGCTGCTTCTCCTTTATATATATAATATATATAAATATATGCATAGATAATCTCGTTAGATTAATGAGGCTACAACAACCATCAACTACATTTTGCAAAGCCTAATGACAGAGATTACTCAGATTCTCATGTTGGCAAGTGTCAGCCCCAGACAGAATGAATCAGTAGCTTAATCCTTTATCTTGTCCCAGGGCTTTATAGCATATATGACACACAACATGGTGCTTGTGGAGTCAGTTCAGAATACTCAGGTCTCCTGCATGTCTCTGAGCTGTTATGTTACTGCTGGATGACTAATTCTCAGGATATTAACTTTTCTGCAGAAGGCCATGCTCAGTTGCACTTCTGTAGCTGTATTTCTCCCATCTAGCCACCATGGCCAGTAAGATCCAAAGCTCTGATGAGAATTGTAAGAAGGAAAAAAAAGAAAAGATTCCTCACCAACACCAACAGGGCGCGGCCTTTATTTTTTTTTTTTTTTTTTGAGAAGAGCAGCCACAACTTTGAGACCACAGAAGGAATAGTGAATCCTTTTGAGATGCTTGCAATTACATAGAATTGGTTTTAAGGCTGCTTTCAAAAGGAAGGAAAGGTCTAAATAGGAAAAGTTATATGAGAAGAGGGAAAGTAATAATAGAAAAGCAGACAAAATCTAATGAGACCTAAAAATAGAAATCAGAAGATAAAATAGCAATATAATAGCCAAACTATTAGAAAATAATCTAAAGAGGATGGAAAAGTGGAATATAGCGAAGGAAAGTTGGCAAAGAGATGGGCAATTCAGGCTTGGTCAAACATTCAGAAAAGCTTCATTTTTATTATCAGTCCATGATGATAAAATGCAAATGAGCCAATATGTAGAAATTCAGGTAAATACACATGCAAAACACAGACTGTCTGGTAAAACCCACACCAGGAGCAATCTAACTCTTGCTCATCAAGCACATGAACGATCCTATCTCTGTGCTTCCCCAACACATCACTTTTTGATCTGCTGCGCCCCAGGCAGAAACCTGAGACAAGCAAAGGCTTTATCACAAACATTTCTTCTGAACCTCTTCTTTGAAACTCTTACTGTAACAAGTAACCTTGGTGAGATGCTGGTGGGTTTTGTCTCCTTCCCAAGGACCTGTGTGGTACACAGCTACAGGATGTGCACATGTGCTCCAGCACCTGCCTGCCCTCTCTCTGGCTCCATGCTGGATGTGCCTCCACTGCTGATCCTCACTGTGACTGCTCAGCTCTGATCTCCAGAGCAGGGACAGTTACACTGATGAGCAGGACGTGGAGTTTCTTGAATGCCTTTCTCATTCACATGGCTCTGGCCTCCATCTTCCAGGCACAAATGCCCTGGCTCCATCTTCTTGATATCTTGCCTGCACACCTTAAGGCCTGGAGTTATTATTGCTTACAATTCAAATCAATTTTCTGAGTGCTGAGTGTTAGATCTGATGAGAAAGGTTTAATATTTTCAATACTTTTCTGCACAAACTCAATTTCCTATGTAAGGCCAAGACCTTTTCTTGAGATTCATAATTAGAGAACTGTATATAGTCTAGCAGAGCTAATAAGAATAGGCAGTATTATTTAGGATCCAGGTGCAAGTCTCTCCAGTCCTTACCACAGGCTTTTGACCTTTTAGATCTCTTGCTGTCCAGGGGAAACCCCTAATTACAGGAGTTCTGATTGTTCTGCCTGATCTTTTCCCCCAACACAAGCTCACACATCCACAAACTGAATCAAACCCCCTCAGAGGAGCATGAAACCCTACAAATTCTTAAAGAAGCTCTCTCCTAACCCACTCTCACCAGCATCACCAAAGATCCTGTCTGACAGATAATCAACATTAGTTACCATAACTACACTGTATAAATTACCAAGTGAAGGGAAAAGAATCCCCAACTGTAAGTTACATTAAAACACAATAAATCCCCTATCAAAGTCATTATCTGAATCACTGATGCAATCAAGTGCAAGAGGCATCTGATCTGTAAAAGGAATTTGTTTATCAAGCAGAATTTCAAGTCTTTAAGAAAACAGCATCAGCAGGAACAGCCTCACAATTTAAATCTCAACACAGAAGAATCTCAGAGATCAAATAAACGTTTTGCCAACAATTAGTTAAATTCAAAGAGGCAGGAATACTCAGTGCATAGAACCCTAGCTATTTTCCTGCCTCTTATTAGCACAGAGGGTTTTCAATTTTTTTTCTTCATTGCACTACATTCAATCAAGTCATCTAATAGTTTAATTTTGACAGGGCTCATGAACGTACAGTTCCCATTCTCTCCCTCACCAGTCAAAGCAGAGCCAGATTTCACTGCAGAGCTTTCTGAGGCACTGAGGTGCACAGAGGAAAATATGCTCAGCTTAAAAAGATAAATGCTTGTCAAAAGCAACTGCATTTCCTGCCCATTGTTTCCCCCCATTCATGAATCTTATTGCTCTTCTTTTATCAAAATAGAAATTCTGTCACTGCAAACATAGTCCTAAAGTCTACAGTCACCAGATGTGAAAATGTCAATATATTAAACATGTGAGTACACAATGCAGAAACTCCAGCCAAGCCACCAAGCTTTGTATTTCTTTACTCAGTCTTTCTCTGTAAAAAACATGCTCCAGAAAATTGCAGTGGAAATTAGCACGTGCAACTACTACCACCACGAGTGATTTACAGTAAATAGGGAAAATGAGAGGTTCTCTCCACCTCTGCATTCAGCAGAATTAACCAAATAAGAAGAAATCTGTTGGGATCCTAACAATGCAGGTGCAATTACAGGGAAGTGACCCTTTAGAGGTTCTTGCATCATACAATGATTTAAAAAAAAAAAAAGCCCCATCCAGAAAATTCTGCAGGTTTCAGAATTTGATTAAAATATAATGGAAAGCATCTTTTTAAAATACCTTATTATTTTTAAATTAAAATCCCTTTAATTAGGATACTTCTACACTGAAGATAGATGAATTTTCCAGGAGACTCTGCTGCCTTTCAGGTACTTGCTTATTTATCACTACCAGAAGCAGGAAAATACTGCATCCATCCCCATGAAACCAATCATGGAAATCTTTCCATTATCTCAAGTTAAATTTGGCTTAAAACTTAACCAATGACAGATGCATTTCTGTATAGAGCACAGGATTCTCTGCCTGCCTCAAAACCCTAAAGATGTGCATTTCAGCATCAGTTTTCCATGCTCTCCAATTCAGAGCTGCTGAAGTAACATAATTCACTCACTTTGGAAATTTTCAAAACCATTTTCAGCTTTGGATTGAAACATCTCAGGCTTTTTTTTTTTTTTTCAAGTGAAAATAACAATTGAAAGGTATTTGTTCAAGTGGCTCCTTCTTCTCAGGGGAACAGAAATTACCTGTGTGGCAAATGAAGAGGGGTTGGGGTTGGTTTTACCAGAGTTAGGTGGAGGCCTGTGATTTGGCCAGGTTTCAGGCAAGGCTATAAGTCAGGAAAGTCTACACTTACAATAGAATTGTCTCCAGCAGCACATGTGGAATCTCAATCTTCCAGGTTATAACCTCACCTCCACATTTTTCAAAGTGAGGGGAAAAAAAAAGTATTTTATTGATGTGATCCATGAGATAACTGTCTGAGAAATCCGATATGCTATTGAAAGATTACTATTATGAAGCTCCCAGTAGTTCAACTAGACACTTCTCAGAAGTGAATCTTGAAATTTCTCATCCTGTCCCTTTATTCTGTTAAGTACCGATTGATTGAGACTACGATGTGCATCCTCAAGCACAAAGGGTTAATTGCTGTGCATCACTTTTGCTTCAAATAATTCCAGTAGAAAAGGCAGCTGTAATAGCCCATTGTGTACTTACTTTCAGGGAGTCTGAGCACATTTTCTTTGGAAACCATAGCAATTTGAATGTTCCTGGCAAACAAAGAAATAATTACCCTTGCAGTCATTGAAATCAAGTGTGTGCACATGATGAAAAAAAAAACTAGGAAAAAAGCAACCATTTCAGCCTTCTTAGACTGCAACAAATTACCCAAACTTAAGGTATAATCAACTTCAGCAACAAAACTTGACAACCTTTTCTCTCACTCCCTTTCTTTCATTCTATTAATTCCTTGTTGAAATATAGCAAAAATTTCTGTGAAAAAGGAAGGCCTTTTAGTACATACAGATACAGGTATTTTAAAAGCTACCTCTCTCGTGTTCTGTGAGACAGAGACAGGTAAAGGAAACACAAAAGGAAGCTAGAAAAATGGAGAAAAGGGAGGAAAACTGAAACAGGAAAATCATTGGGAAAAAAGCCTCTTCACAGCACTTTCTATGAAACAGTTCATTGCTGGGTAGCTTGGAAAGCATTCCTGCTTGTTCACAGAAACAAGAAATCCCCCTGAAAGTGGGATCAATTCTAATGAAATTCATAAATCCCACGGAGCAGCTCAGAGAAGGCAGGGACAGGCTGTCCCTGTGGTAGGACAAATGTTTGCAGAGTCTGGAAAGCAAAGATAATAACAATAGCAATAAATTATAGCCATTCCTAGGCTTTCTTGGGTTTATTCTTTTGCTCTGCAGACTTGGAAGTACTGAAGACAAATGTTTAGCTCTCCATTAGTTCATTTGCAGAGATTCCTCCAGCCGAAACACAAAATATAAACTGAGGAGCTAGAGATCAGTTTTTTCACTGAAATACCCACAGCAGGGAGAGCTGAAACCTAATGGAAAACCAGGCTTGTCCTACCACTGCAAAACTTCAGTTCAGCTAATGCCTCTCTCTGAGAATTTTCCCCAGCTGACCTGGACTACCTCCTTGGCAGAGGATGAAGACGAACCATCCTGCCACGTTAGCAAAAACTGCCTGCTTAATACTGACACACCACAAGAAATTGCTGCTTGGTGCCAGAGGAGCAAACACACCTTGCTCATACCCAAGGTCGCTGGCCAAGAGTCGCTGGGACTTCTGCAAGTCACATCCAACATGTACACAAGGCTTGTTACACAAAGGAGAAAGGGGCTTGAAGAAATGATCAGGAAGAACAGAAATTATTTTCTTGGGAAAAGCAATTGTATGCAAATGATCTCCCTTGTACAATTAAATTCTTTTTTCTTAGCCTGCTAAGAAATGTAAAAGGATGGACAACCTAACAAAATGGTTAGCAGAGGGAATGGGAAATAATACAGCTTATTGTATTTCAGATTAGCTACGCTTTCACAAAAAGACTGCTCCAGCAGGCTGAACAAAACACCGTTCCCTTGTGGGTTAGATAGGAGAAATTACCTTTTCAGGTTTTAATTTTAAGCTTAAATTTATGAAACACTAATCCATGATCCATTAAAGACAGCATTTGCCAGTACAGCCAGCAAAGCAGGAATGCTTACAAGCTTTCAGAAGTGTATATTTTAAAGGAGAAAAATCACTGGGCTCAGCCTTCTCCATTGTTCCCATAGTTCTCATAGTTTGGCAACACTGCAAAAAAGAATTGGCATAAGAAGCTGTACCATCTGTTCTCCTTAAACAAGCCAAAGATTTGGCTTTTTTTCTTCTTCTTTGATATATAGGGACTTTTTGCAAAGGGAAGGAACAAAGTAGAAGACAAGGCACTTTGTTTCTTTTTTTTTTTCTTTAATATACATCTAGATATAGCCATTGAACAGATCAAAGAGCTCTCAAGTCCAGTAGCCAGCCCAGCCTGTCTGATAGTGGAGTATGTCAGGCAAGAAGAACTACATGTTCAGGGCAAATGCAGTGTTGTTTAGCCTGAGTACCCCTTCAGTCTCCAGAAAACTGCAGTTTGGGGATTTCTGGAACCAGAAACAATGTATTGATATTTCCAAGTCTTCAGAGGAATTGTCAGAGGAATTCAGAGGAATGATGTTTTTGAGGAGACTAATGAAAATTGAGCTAATATTTTCACAACACTATCCATCAGGGTGCTGAAATCTGATTCCTAATTGAAAGAAACAGCTCAGAATCCATCATTTTATATGTACAGATGGGATTACTGTTCTCTTATGTTCATCACTTTGCATTTATCTACACAGGGTTACATCTGCCATCTCTTTCCCTCAATGACTTCAGCTCATGTGATTTCTCTGCATTTTTTTCAGGCTGGCCTTTGTCACTGATATATTGACATTCTTAGGACTGTCAATAAACTATCTCCTGTCTATTCATTTCACTTCCAGAATTATTTTGACCATGATTATCTTGACAACTATATGTTGATCAGCACTGACTCAAATACAAGCTTCTCTCTAACAACAGTATTCTCCACCTGAAACCATCCATTTCTATGTTATTCCCAAATTTTATCCATGCAATGGCAAGGACTTGCAACTTATGGCAAATCAGTGGATATCTTCATTCTTGAAGCCCCTTTAGTGAAAATAAAACACCTCTTCAATATTAAGGTAATTTGCATTATTGGGAATGCCCATATCCATCTGTTTTCCAGCTACTAAAAAAAGAATACGAATTGACAAATCTGTGAGGCTTAACTGCCCTTCTCAGGAATTATGCTATTTCTGCTTCCTATTGAATCCATTTCTGCACAGTGATCCCCTTTAGAGCCTTGTCAGTGGTTCTGGCCACAGGGGCAATGGTCGATGTGCACTGATACAGGTTCAGTTTGTACCCAAGACCCTGAGCCAAGAGCCACAAAACCAGGAAAGAAAAAACACTGCAAGCACTTAAAGGGAAAAAACCCAAACAGGAATTACAGAGTCTTCCATACTCCATGCAAGAGAAGGAAAAAAAAAAAAAGTAAATCACTAAATCACTAATACTTGCTTTTACTCCACAGCTTTAACCCAGCTCCAGTATTGTGTACTGGACACTCATTAGCCATGGAAAATCTTCGATCTTAAGTAATAGACTAAGGCAGAATAGCAGAGCTTCTAAAGGATCCCATTGCCTTCCCTGCAGTAGTGGTGATGGCATTTGTCCCTCTGTTTCCACAGAAACCGAGACAACAGCAATAGTACTTGCAAGTGGTGTCTCACCTAAATACACTGTGTAAGCTGTATTTGCAAAACATCTGACAGAGAACATAATTCTGGACAATTTCACAGGAACAAGAGATTGGAGATATTTACTCCTCCTAGACTGATGCTTTAATGTTAAAATTACATATTTATCTGCAAATGTATGTTTATCATACACATACAGATACTATATTTTTATTATATGATTAAGCAGTCTCAGTTTGCTAGTATTTCCTTATCAGTCTTTGATGAACAACCTTTTAAAGAATGTTGAGAGATGTTACTTTTCCCTTAACTATTGTAGTAGAATGGAAGTGGAATTGTGTAATTAGTTAATTTTATTTACTCTGCCATTAGTTTAAGAACGATGCACATTAACTCTCCCAAGCAGTACAACTCCAATTAAAGATTAAACAAAATGAGAAGTATCCACTTCAAGATGCAACAGAAAATGCACAGAACAGATTGTCCATGTCCCATTTAATTATTGCTTAGATTTTTTAATCAATACCTAACTGAAAAATATTTCATGTCAGCACATCAAAATTCAGAGAATTAGATAGTCCCAGACAAGAGGTATGTGGCTTGGTTTTTCTGGGGTGCAAAACAGACAGAGAAGGAATTATTTGAAAAATTGATTATTGCTCTTTTCCCAAAATATGAGAGAAAACATCTGAGGTACCAGTAAAGTTTTTCAATTTCCTTTAAATTCTGTCTACCTTTTTTCCCAATCCTGAACGCAATGTTTAAAATGAATGAGTCATGATTTTAATAGCACCAACTGAAAGATCCCTATAAACTATTGCAGAAAAGTCTTTGTGAAATAGGTGCTGGAGAGCAAGTGAGCCACTGACAATGGCCTTATCTTGATGGCTTTTAGTTGAGGCTGAGATTTCAGCAGATCTTATCAGGCTGGTCAAATCACCCCATCTTACAGTTTGAGCTGCTGGGCTGATAGAGCTGCAAGGCTCTTGTCTTCTCTGTGCTGGACAGCAAAGGTGGTCTCTGGCAACAGCACAACACAGACATTTGCTAAACAAGCATGTCTGAGCTACAGCCATTAGTAAAAGTGTATCTTCAGCTTACTTTAGCTGGCTTTGGAAGTGAATCGACCCCAACTGAATTAAATTGAAGTTAATTAAGTTTGAGAGCATCAGCAAAAGAATTAGTGTGAAGTAACTATTCCACTCAAAAGTATAATTCAGATTATTCCCTTTTGCTTGTGTCCTCACCACATGAAGGAACTACTTCTAAATCAACCACCCAAATCCCATTCAGCTGGACATGTAAGAATACATGATTTAGAAACAAAAATCATTACATCAACTCCAACAACCCCACCTCTGGGCTTAAAGAGGTTCACCTCCAAGGGAACTAAATTAGGCCTTATGCTTATTTTGCATACTTTACTCTCCCCCTTGGCGCAGGAACTTCTACATTAGTATTCAGAGAAACTAGAGCTGTGTATTTGAGCATTCCACTCTAGGGAACGCTATTTGTACCTTGTATTATTACCAGCACACTCAAAACCCTGCCTTTTTAAGACAAGTGTCCTAGTCAAAATAGAAATTTTGGTTTCCTACACAGATTATTAGGAGATATCCTTTGGTCTGTGCTATGAGGCAGATCTGATCACACCCTGGTAGCCTTCCCTTCCAGCCTCACATCTCCAGGAAACCACTGGAAAGTAGTTATTGTTTTAATCACAGGTTTCAATAACCAGCCAAAATTATGACAGCTGCTGTCCACTAAGGATACAGACTTCCTTCAATTCTTACATTAATAAAATCTGTTAGAAACCAGAGGAAGCCATTTTGCATCTTGTCCAACACTAAATTAGAAGTACCAAAATGTCTTCAGCTCTTTTTGTTTTTGCAGAGCTGGAGAGAAAAGTTTGTCAACTATCCATACCTTTACAAATGTATTTACCCAATGAGGAGCATGAACCCAAGAAAAAAAAATGTCAATGCAAAGATCAATTTTTTAATGGAAATCAGTCTGTCCCAACCCTACCGTAAGCCAGTGTTAGTAGCAGTCCTATGGCACATGGTGGAACCCTAATGGATCTTTCATTTACCCATGTGTCCAACCAGCCCAACTTCCTAAGCTTTTAACCACCCCTCCTCTCTGGCCAGGCTGGTGCTCATCCCACACTGACAGCTCTCAGGTTCCCTTGGAGCCCAAGTGTCTGAAGGCAGAGGCTGAAGTGCAGCTGTAACACTCTGATACTGTGAAACCATCTGTGCAGTCTCGCAGCAACTGTTCATCTAAATGTCTTCAAAATGCAGCACTGATGAGCCTTTTCACTTCTGCTCAGCAAGCGATAAGAGAGCATTTTACCCCAAGCTGTGGCCCAGATGTACTGGACACTAAATACATTACCTCCATTTTGTTTTCATTTTAGAGTGAAAATTAATAAACGCTGCTATTTGCAACGGATCAGCTCACTCATCTGCCATGGAATTTTCTCTGTGGCTCCTTCCAGTCACTTCTTGACACTAAACTACTACAGGGTCATTCACAAACCTCAAAAATCTTCAGGCCAGAGGTCACTTTGCTCATTTTAAGAGTGAAATTTCTGTCCACCTTGGAAGATGCCTGTACTGATCCTTGCCATCCCCTCTTCCCTCTCTGTCCCTGCAAGCTTCCCATGTTAAAGCTGACTTTAACATGCTATCCAAAACAGAAAGCTCCCACAGGAAGCTCCTGCTTCGCTAACTGACATCTCTGTTCTCTCCTGATATTGCCTGAACAATTTTATTCTCATTTACATATTTACCTTCCTATTGTATGTAATTGTGTGTCTATCTAAGTGGTTAATGCAACTGTAATGATGCCAATTGCCAGCCTATCAAAGGTGTTCCAAAGACACAGGTCAGTGGCTCTCCTACTCCTCCCTCTTCACTGAGCTGACTGTTATAAGCTCACCCTAGAGACTCTTAAGCTGGAGGAGAGCAGAGGTAAACCAGGCAGCAACCAAAATAGGACCTATGGAGAGCAGAAAGCTGGGGAGGCTGGAAAAGTGATTTTACATCATCACAAAGGAGTGATTTGTTACACAGTGGGACTCCATGTCATGAAATATTACATTTCTTCATCACTCTACTCACTACTTCTACTTATTCAAAAGCTCAGGTTTTGCTCTGCCTCTTGGGTTTTCCTTTCAATTGCAGAGCAGAAGGTGAGAAAGTAGTACATTGTCTGTGCAACTGGAGATAAGTTGGTTATCTACCTGAATACTTGAAATCTGCAGTTTAAGCAACAGCAAAAGGATGTTATGGCTAGTTTAGGACTTTCTTCTTTATCTAGAAAGGTGGTAGAGGCTCCAGAGGAATATTTCAGAGGAGCTGGCAGTAAAACCAAGAAAACTGGGCTAGAGGAGTATGAGGAACAGCAAGTTTGTAGAGTTCAGTGACACGTGGAAAACCTCCAGAGACCATTTGCCTCATTTCCATGATGTTTACCAACAGGTCATGGCACTTAGGAACAGCCACTGTGACAGCTCCAACAACAGAGGGAATTTTCAAGGCTGAGAGGAACAACCATAGGCCAGTGCACAGTCTGAAAGGCAGATGAGGTAAGAGCTCAGATGGAGCACAGGTAGCCTCAGGAGACTTCCTTTCAAAGGATTCCAAGGAATTCCCACTGTAGATGAATCCCAGTGCCTTCCAACAAGACAACTGAGCAATTTCTTAACTTGTACAGAAGACAGACAAAGGACTCTCCTGCACACAAAATCTCAAGAGAACAGGAGGTAAAATAGAACAGCATTACAGGTGTGTATGAACACTCAGAATGTGTTGGAGAAATTACATTTATTTTCCTCGGACTAAGGCAGAATTAAAATACTCAGAGGTGTTTGCAGACCCCAGGTAAAACTGATGCCTGTGTGCAGGTTTATTGGCTTTCTTGGTTACCAGAGGACCTTTAAAGCTATTCCCTTTCCAGTAAAGGGTATCTAGAAAGGCATCATTATGTCATTTCACAATCCATGGAAAGAAATAGATTTTCCTCCTCTTCAAATCTTGTTAAGTCCCAACAACTAATTAAGCCTGATGTCAGAATTTAACCACAGGTGTGACAAAACCAGCTGGTCTCAAAGGCAGAACACCTTAAGGTGACAATCTGTTTCCAATTCCTGTTCAGATTTAACACACACACTTTTCATTTTTGCATGTAAGATGCCACAGGAAAAAAAAAGGCACCTGTCTCACACACTATTCGGATTTAGGAATTGGAAGCCTGCCACACTTTCGTTTGCACTAAGGGAAGTAGCAGCTAGATAACATCTAGTGGTTTTGAGCAATTTTGGAAGATGCAGTACTAGGTAAAGAGATCTTTGGTCAAACACGAGAGTCTGGAAGCAGAAGCAAAGATCATGTTTTTGAAGCTGAAGGGTTTGACTTTGACCTCCCACTGTTGACAATGCACTGCTTTACAGGAGACAATGTGTTAGGTAAGGCAAATCTGGGATACCTGCTGGGACTACAGGGACACAGAGCAGCACAGCAAGGTCAAGTGTCAGGAGTTTTCTCCCTTCTGGAGTGGTGAATGAGATCACAGCCCTTGTTTTGGGATAGGTTCAAGATTCAAAACTCCTAAGGTCCCTACCTCAAAACGTAACCACAATTCAGCCTGAGAAGAAGCTCAGAGCCGTGGCTCAGGTGCTCCTACCCTAGCCCAAAGGACAAAGCTGGACAAAGCTCCTCTGTCTACTGCTGCCATTTCTAGAAAAGTAAAACTTAATGCCCTCTACCTAACACCCACCTTTTGTCAAAACACACATTGTCATATTTTATCTGACCTTCCACCCTCATCCAAAATACTAACTGGGAGAGTACAGGAAAACTAAACTAATAGCTTCCTTCAAAACCAAAAATCCTGTTAGCACTCATCCAAAATGGCCAACAGAAAACCAAATCAGAGCACAGCACCTGTAATGTGCTTTCTTGGATAAACCCATAAGAATGAGGGCAACGTTACAGACAAGATCATGAGAAGCAGAATAAAGGCTTCTCCACCCCAAAAAGGGAGACAGAGAATAAAATCAGCTACACTAACTCTGAAGGGAGTGACACTGTGCTGTGCTTTGCTGCAGTCAAATGAAATAGCAGGATAAATCTGCTGGAAGAAAAGTTGTTCTACTCTGCACTGATAAGGGCTTAGTGATTTAAAGGCTCATCAGCAGGACAACTGCTGAGGTCTTGAATTGCCTACTAGAAATCAGCTGGGGAAGCTGTGATTTACAAAGATCCCAAAACTTGCCTGGTTGGGCTTTGTTTTATTGTCTGGTGATTTGTTATTTTTGTTTGTTTGGCTTTGGGTTGTTTGTTTCAAGCCAGTAGGAATTTAGTTTTATTAGTTATTTTAAAATAATGTTTTGGGCATTTTTTTTTCTTTTTTTTAAATCTGATACTTGCGGCTGGATTTTTTTGTCTGTTTCTTTGATTGGGTTTATGTCTTGCCTGCAAAAAAAGACAGTCATACCTTATGCTTTACACAGCCTTATCTTTCAACCTAATATTTATAGCACTTACATCCTAACCTTTTACACCAGCAACTGTTGAGTTATCTCTCTGCCCTTTACTTGACTTTATTACATGCAGTGAGAGCAGGGTGGATCCCAGAGGTATTAAATGCTCAGTAAAAAAAAAAAAAAAGAAAATCACAGGTTTTAATCTGTCATGGGCCTCATTTCACATCACATGTCACATGTAATGATTTGTGCATTTCTTATTTTTTGATTCAAAACTGCCTAGAGTGAATAATCCGCTGGCATTCCTCCCCACCAGCAGGTAATTATGGTCTAATGGGTCCAATACAAGTGAGCATAGCCGCTGAGCACTCTGACATTGCTCCCAGGAAAAAACTCTAAGAGGTTAAATCCTGCCAGTTTAGCTCGTGGAACTGAGCCCCACTGCACATGTTGGACAGGACAGCACCTGAGGGAAGGGGAAGAAGCCGATATCTGTGCATTAGACCAGGTGTGTCATCAATCTGCATCTCTCACAACAGCTTTATTAGAGACACAGGGCTTCAGGAAGGCTCCACTGCACCCCCTAGAAGGACTCAGCCACTGAAACTCCAGCTTCCCCCTGCTGTGGCTCAGAGCAGCACTTCATCTTTCATTTCATGTGTTCACAGCCCTCAGGTGGAACAGAGCAAAGCAGCTAAATAGAGACTCTGAGAAGTACAAATACTTTGGTGGTATGACCTTGCTTATCAGCAGAACTGCTTAGGCAGACTGTAACTGCTTGATTCCAAATGCCACCTGTATGAGCAGGAATGGGAAACAAATGGGATCCAACAGTCCCAGCCTAGCAGTAAGATTACATCTGCACATAAGGTTTGGCATGAGAGATAACTCAGTGGGGTTTTCTTTCCAAACTACATATGAACTTTGATTAAGCACTGTTTTATTATTTTGTTTTATTATTTCAGACATTACCACGGAAAACTGCTAGATGGTGCTAGAATATATACATATGCAATACTATGTTAATACAGGGGTTTAAGCTGCAATCCTTGTCCCTGGAATTAGCCTTTGATGCAATTGCCTTGTGACTGCTTGTTGTATATAGACAGAGAGCTGTGTCCAGGACAGCAGAATCTCATTTTCTCATAGCTTGCAGGGGGTGAATGTAGAAAAACCCTCAGCTGGACTCACATCCCAGCCCAGGTCAAGGAGACTGACTCATCCCCATGCTGCTCAGTGACAACATGTGGAGCACAGTTCTGCACACACATAACAAACATGCAGCTGGATGGATTCTGTAATCCCAACAACAAGCCATACTGCATAAAAAGAGCATCTTCCAGAGACCACTGGGCTCTTTCTCAATGCAAATATTCTTGGAAATAGAAAAAAAAGAGGTGAAAGAAGAAAAGGGAGGAAAAAAAGCAACCAACCAAACAACTAAACAGAAAAAGAATCTGCTCCTAATCATGTCTACAGCAAAGAAGAATTTGATAAAGATATCCAACTTGTCTGCAACTCGTGTTACCAGTCTAGCTAATATTATTGATTTTTGAGTGGTTTGTATGGGGAAGTTTAAACTCGACATGTTATAAATATGTGGGATTATACATGAGAGATGCACTTTAAAAGTATGATAACAGACAGAGGAAGTGTCACCCTGGAGCAACTGGGTTTACACAGTACAGACTTGATCCATAATCTACTAGAGCTTTTACATTAAAATAAAAATAGACATTTTAAAATGGTATTAATATACTTCATTCTTAACATTAATGGATAAATGTGTGGACACTGAAGGAAAAGAAAGCCCCAAGCAGACTAAGACCAGCTTTAATTACTGTTAATCTGCAGAGACATTCACATCAGAAATATCACCCTGGCATTTTCCTGTTTACCAGCTGCAGATCAAGCTCTGTAACATTTAATCTTTGTAAGTACTTGCCCTTTGAAAACCTCTCTTTCCCTCCCTATCCTTCCCTCAACAAATCATCTCTGTTCCTGCTGCACAGCAGTTTCTGCCAGCCTCTCCCTGGCTGGGGAGCTTTCCTTCCAAGCCCCTCTCCCTGCTTAGCAGTTTTTCCTTCCTGGGAGGGGGTATCAACTTTCCCTTGACAAATAAAAACCCGGGGGATGGGCACTGTGTTTGGAAAAACAACCAGAACTCGCCCCGCAGAACCGCATGGCTGTCATTAAAGACAAAGCAAAGTGCCTAAAGAGCTGTTGAGATCAAAACAACACGCAGACCAGCCTAGAAGCACAATAGCTACTTCAGGAGACGTAGAGCTACTTTGTTCCTAGATAAAGGCAAAGTTTTCACTACCTCGGCTAGCAAACCTGCACTGAACCAACAGAGCAAGCACCAAAGACCACACTGGAACAATGTTTATCCTTCAGGCCAGCAGCATCTGAGAAGGTCAACAACTAATTTTGCCAAGCTACTGTATTCAATATGTTGTCGTGTAAAATGATTTGTTTTCAGCTTCTTATGTTTGTGTGATTCTCCCATATACAAGAGGTTTTCAGCAGAAAGTTTCAGGTGCTCCTGAAATCTTTCAAAATAAAAAGTAAAATAAGAACAGAAATTATAAAGTCAATTTGCTTCTCAGAAATCATTGTGCTGGATTAATCCATTTTCTCCCCGAAAGTAAGCCTGTCATCATACATCCCATCTCTTAAGCTCTTTCAGACCCCTAGGTAACTGGACCCACCTCCAGAGGAGTGCTAGAAATTCCAGTTATGCTTCATGTTTTCCAAGAACAAAATTACATGGAACCACTTTGCCTTGACCTTTCCTTTCCCAGCATGTTATTTCTACATTTTTGAAGAAACCATGTATAATAATGGTAAAAACATCTATTAAGACTTATTTCTATAGGTCTTTCAACTCGAGCTTTTTTAGTAAGTCTGTGTGACATTTCCAAGAAACCAAATTACTAGCATTGGATTTATCAACTTCTTTTTGTACTTTCAACATGAAGCATAAGAGAAAATTTTCTTTTCCTGAAAAAAAAAAATTAGTTGTCATGTTGTTACTTGGACTGAGGTGAGGATTTGGTTTTTGCAACAAATAAAAAAAAGAAAAAAAATAATGGGGAGAAAAAGCCTGTAGGATTAGTACAGTTTATCTAAAAATCAGCACTGCCAACTGAGCTTCTGATCAAAAAGCATCTTAGGAGTAGAACAGCCTTATTAACTTTATTGACTCTATGACACTATTATTATCTGCAAAACACCCATCATGAAAGATTTTAATTATTTTTCCTCTGAATAAAATAAACCTCATTTGTTCAAACAAGTCAAACTGAGGATTCAGGCAAAGCATTCAGGCATATTCACAACTCCTTTCCTTTACCTGTAATTGTTTATGCAGTAATCCTCTACCCACCCACACCAGGCAGTAGCTATTTCCCATATAAATAAATGGGGAAAATAAATAAATGGCTGTACCTGGAGAGAGACAGGCTTCTTAAACACAGAAGAAAGCACTTAAGTACAAATAAAACATCCAGGTTTGGAGAAACGCAGCCTCTAAATGGTCAGCAGAACTTTCCAGAGACTATAAATGCCCAGGCCTTTCACAGAGCTGGTGCAATTAGCACTTGGTTAGCTGGTATTCCACACCAGCAGATGAAGTTCAGGTGTGGAAGATGGAAGACAATCAAGATCACCTGGTGCTCATCAAGTGAAGCCACTCACTACCTAGTCTTCACGTGAGGTTAATTCAACATTAATGGATTAATGACATTCACGTGTGACTCATTCTGGTCAATTCTGCCTGAAGAAGTTGCTGAGCACAACTTCTTGTACTCCCATACCTCTGCACACTTCATGGCTATGCTTTTATTCTAGGGAGTTAAAAACAAAATTTAAAAATCCATTTTTCCACAGCAGAGTCTCTCTATTCCTCCTCACAGTTTCTCTAGTAAAAAAGGCAAGAAAGGATATCATGTATTTTAACTAAAATTTTCTTACCTTGGTCCTCATGCCACAACTGTGTTTACTGCCTTATCACTAAACCTTATCTTGCTGCCAAAAGTTTCCATAAGAGCCATAGGATTCCCAGTGGGAAGTACATGGTCTGAAGGTCAGCAGCTCTGAAAGGAAAGGCCAAATGAGTTCCTTCATGCACTCAGAAAGAGAAGCCTGAGCTGCAGGAGCAATGCTCCAACTGTGGAGAAGCTCTGGGAGTATCCAAGGGTGGGAGATGTGTGAGGGGTACAGACTGAGATTGGGAAGGCTGAAAGCTGCTACCAGTGACAAGGAATAATGTCCTTTGCACAGGACAGAGATCCCCCAGGGGCTCTAGACTGCAGCACAGGGACAGGCCAGAATTATTGCAGACCACCCCACCCTCAGAAGCAGGAAAATGCCTGGAGGTGCAGGGGCAGTAACCAGGATAGCTGCAGGCTGGAGAGGACCCCAGGACAGACATTCCCAGTCCTTTGGGTCTCTGGCAGGAGCTTGCACACAGTGCTGGCCTTGTGACAGCAGTGTCACATCAGGGTCACCCCAGAACAGCACTGACTCACTGTAATGAGCCCCTGCCACACTCACCCCCATCACTTCTCACTTGGGAAATGGAGGAGAACTCATCAACACAGAAATTAATTTGACAGTAACCTTGAGAGAGTTTGGGGAATTCTTTGGTTTGCCTAATGGCTACAGAGGGACTTTTTGCACTGGGATTTCTTATAATCTAACTGTTTGCTATTTAAACAAAAAATAATCTTTTAGAGCCTGCAACTACCTCAGACTGAGTCCCCTTGCAATTACAAAAGTGATTGTGTTTGAATAGCTGGCTTTCTCCTTCACTGCTCTGCGTCTCTCCACTCTAGTGACCTCTACAGGGAAATCATCTTGTGGACACCCGGGTAGGTGCTCCAGGCATTATTGGATTGTCCAAACCTGAGTATCTCAGCCTCACTGCTGGTATGAGTCAGGGCAGAAGGGAACTGAACTGTTGCAAAAAAGGGCACTTGTTTAGATACCTTGCAAATCCTTATGCACACCAGAAAAGTCTCTTTCTATTAGCACTCATAACTAGGAGTCACTTAACCTTTGACTGTATAACACAGCCAAATTCCATGATATATTGGGTTGCCACTGTAGAAATAATTAAGGACGACAGTGCAGGAAACAATAATTTACACTGGCATGTCTGCAATCCCAAGTTCTCATCATGTTCTACAACTGGTAATGAAAAAGAGGCGAAAGGGAAAGGGTTATGTGATTAATGTTGCAGTCCTGCCCAGTGCAGAAATGTCATGGAGGGAGGGCAACACCATTCAAAACTGACAGGAGAAAGAAGAATGCCTGGGGTAACAGAATGCACCTCTCTACTTGCTTAGTTTCTCTTAAAAAAGGTATGGGGTTGTTATAATTTCATGCAAGCTTGCAAAGTTGACTGTCCTTATAAAAAGTGCAATTATACACACACTTTAAGCACGAAGCAGCACAATAATTAAATGAGTAATTACCCTCCCACTTTTAAGCTGTCATGCAATTAAACGTAATTAAACATTCTCTATACTTCACTAATCTTATACAAACAGAAGAAGGTAAGAAGGGTGTGGCAAAGAAAGGGCATTTGGCAGAAGGTTGAGCCTATTATCCTGTCTATAATAAAAAATAACACTGTACAGTCAGCACTAGGTTCTCATGTGATTGCCTTGTTCCTTGCCAGAATATAACCTGGTGTGAGCTGCAAGATGAGCAATACACTGAGACAATTCCATACTGTTTAATTTTATGTAGCATTCTTCAGTGTAACATTACAAAATGCTCTTCAAAAGAGCATTTTAGAGCAGAGGTACTAAAGAATTCTGTACAGAAAATCTGGTCCAAATGTAAAACAAAATCCTTAATGCAAACACAAGTCCAAGGCTTCTCTTTTCCCCAGCAGAGGAACTGTTGTAGAGACCCAGTAGAGGGAGGGCCAAGAAAAGACATGGGAATTTTGTTGACAAGGAGACAAGGCAGCTGTGGTGCAAGAACAATTGTGAACTTGCTCCTATCCTGGTCTGAAATACAAGTGAGCTTTGCAGAGGCACAGCTCACATATTTCTGCTAGTTATTTATCCATTCCTAGAAAGGCCATATCACATCTACTGTCTCTAGCTGCATGTTATTATGCTAAATGACAAAAGGAAGGCAGAAAGATTCATCCTCTCAAGTAACAAGAATTCTGTCTTCCATTGCTCCCTTGAGACAAAGGCAAAAACAGGCAGCAAAACAGGTACATCCAAAGGCAAAACTGACCACACACTGTAAATATAATGGGGGGGGTTGAATCCAGGTGTCCTCAGATTTTGGCCCACTCTCATGTCCAAATGTGAGCACACACCTTTCTGCTCCTTTTCTTTGCTTCTGAGTCCTGATTCCAAGTGCCACAGTAACAATTTGATCCCATTTCAGCAAAACGTAGCTGGGAAAGTCAATTTTGCTGTTTTCCACCCTCATTTCTTCCAGCATCCAGAGCAGTTCCACAGAACTGAAACCTGCCATTAATATTAGCAGAGGAGTCTTAACACAGGTTGAGACTACCAGCACAATGATGGGAAGAAGACAGGATGCTTGTAGAGAAGGTGTTATCATTAAAATGAGGGGGAAAAACCCAGTAGCAATACTGAGCAGCTTTCCAAAACACTGAGTGTGTCTGAATGCTGAGAAACCTGAAAAACAAATCATCATGCTACACACCCACCCCTGCTGCCCCATACAAAGAGAACTATTTCTTTACCATTGCCTGATGATAAAATGCAACTACAGTTAAAATGTGTCAAGAAAAGTTTTATGTTTCATTTATGGTTCTCATTCCAGCTCCCACAGCAAGTAAAACATTACAAGTTGATAAAGTCTAAAACACAAATTGTCCCAAACACAGTGCTGTATCAGCTACTAAGAAGTAATTAACTCCATTCCAGCTGAGAACAGGACAGGAACATTTCTTCCTGGAAAATGATACTGTTTCCTATGCTTTATAGGCCAAAAGAAGTAAATGAACATTCTGAAAACACTGGAAGTGCAGCATTTAGGAAAAGACTGTTCCAGACAGTCCATGCTGGTTTGCAGACAAGTGTGACAGCCCAGGGGGCACTGCTTTTGGCTGCTTTGCCCCTTCTGCCAGCCCTCTGTGCCACCAGAGGTGGGCAGGGCCATGCAGCCCCTGCCAGGCACACAGTGACAGGGCCAGGGCTCCAGCTCCCTTGCTCCATGGCTGATTTAGAAGCTGAGGACATGAAATCCAGTCCCAACTACCTCCCAGCTGCAGGGAGCCTTCAGGAGACCCAGCCTCAGCTGTTTAACCCAACCTGACAAGTTGCAAAGGATGTTTTATTTGCTGTCTGGGGCATTATATCATTTGGTTAATGGCCTGGAAGTCAACAGTCCTGCATAGCTGACAATGATTAGGTGCTCTGTGATTTGAATTCAGAATCAGCAATGTAGAAGCTGTTTTAAAGTTATGGTTTCTGCCTTATGATCCATTGCTCCACCCTTGCCAACATGTCCAAAAAAGAAATTCCAACAGACCAGAACTTGTCCACAACTAACATACCTTTTTTTTGCTTTGATTTAGGCTCTGGTTTGGAATTATTGATTTGCACCCCCGGTTGTTTTGTTTCCTCATCTTTCTGCTACATTTGGTAATATTACCTCAAGTCCTGCTGCTTTCTGACACAGATGCAGCGCAGCTCCTTCTAGCCCCACTAGTGTGACTCTCACCTGCTACTGAGAAACTGTGTTCAGAGGGACAACTTTCATGTTAGCTTTGCTATGGGAACAAAGAAAACAGTCCTATGAAACTACTTTGCCAATAGGAATGCTCAAGGCAGTGCTGAGGGACAGCAATGTGAACTAACCCCCACCATCCTGCTCAGCTTGACATACCCAGACCAAGCAAGGTTCAGCAGATCCAGAAAGGATGTGAGAGAGATTGTTTCTATGCCACAATTTTCTTTTTGCACTGTTTCCACAATGCTCCTGACATATTTGACTGCATATCTGCAAATAACAGAAAACCTCTCTCCTGGATTACAGTGTGCAGTGAGTGAGGCACAGGCAGCACAGGGCTGTGTTTAATGCTGGGGGAGCTGCCTCAGGGATGTGGTTAACCATGGGGGGTGATTGTCTCTGGCTGGTAGGGGCTAAAAGTATGGCGGTATTTGTTATTTGCTGGTTTTAAAGGAGCTCTTTGATTTATATCAGCAAAATTTGTAACATCACTGAAATAGTTAGGGAATGAACAGCTGGAGTCTGCTCACACCAGACTCAGCAGCAGCCCTCACCTTCTGCACTGGCTGTTCCCTCAGGATTGCTCAGAAGGCACAAGCAGGCTTCATTAAAGACATGTGATTTTTTTCTGCTGGGCTTTTGCATTACTTCTTCCAAAGGCACAGGAACTCTCAAATTTAGAAGCAAAAAATAGAGAAAAAGTAAGTAGAGGAGGAATCTAGAGTTCCTCTAAGTGCAACCTCCTCCTCAATGCAAGGTCTTCCAAGGTCAGGTTAGTCAGTTGAGCTTGCTCTCAGGGTAACCTATTTCAATATTTCACCACCCTCATGGATTGATTTTTCTTTCCTAATAACTAAAGAGAATTTCCCTTGTTTTAATTTGTCTCTGATGCCTTTCATCCTGTCCTTAAACACCTCCAGGAAGATGTGGGCTCTGTCCTTTGTACACTCTCCCTGCCATTACATTGCCAAACAGTATTTTCGTAGTTGAGTCAGACTGAAAGAGCCCACACTGCCATTTCCACCTCCAGGGTGTGACTGCCACCCCACCACCACCTTGCCTCTAAGGTATCTCTTTTCCACTGCACACACAGGCAAGGCCTTGTCCTTTGGACAGCTCAGACAACCTCAGGTCTAACCAATATAGCTACAGCAATACATGGCCTACATTACATTGCAAAAACATTGCAACTTCCCAAGTAATAACTGTACTAAATATTAAGTGAGAAAATAGACAGACATGGATATGCCCTGCTGGAAACAACCTCCCTGCCACATTAACAAGTAGAAAAACAGAGCAATAAAGACCCCTTCTGGCTTCACTCTGATGCAGCGATGAGTGTATTAGCTGTTCTTACAATCTTTGTTACTGCAATAAAAATACAGACCTGAAAATATGAAAGGAAAAAAAAAATCCACTTGGCTCAGAGACTACTTCTTGGCAATCAATACACTCTGAATAACTGACAAAATTGTGGTCTATAAGAGGTAGTCAAGTCTCACTGTCCATCTTCCTTTAAGCACTGATGTTCATAATGGCCCCTCATTTAGAAGTGTTTGTTTCCATCACTGCTGGAGCCCAGCTCCATTCTCTTTCCCCAAAGAGAAGGAAGAGTGAACAGACTGAGGCAGCCTTTGACTACTCTCCTTCACTTCCCAGGCAGTTCTTAACCTTGCCTCTCTGAAGTCTCCTCTAAGCTGATTTGCAAAGATCCAGGGGTACAGAAAATGGGGCAAAGCCTGCAGAATTACTCTGAGAGTTGCTAAGAGAGCTCAGTAAGAGGAGAAAAAACGTCACCATTCTCTTTTTATTTTTTATTTTTAAACCTGGTATATTGGCATAGGGAAGAGTTCTTTCTTCGCTAGTTAATGCAAGTGGATCATGAACTTTAATTCTTCAGACCCAGCTCAGGATATAAGAACAGAAAAGCATGAACCCTAAAATATTTCAGAATAAACCCCAAGGAGATTTACCTTTATAAACATGCATCCGGAATTCTTTAGTTGGCGGAAGTGTTGTTTCTGTAGAGGAAAATGACTCCTTACTCCTGGAAGTGCTCACTGCTAAAACAAGAAGGTGCAAGTATTTAAAACACTGTCAGCACCATCAGTCCTAGCACTACAGACTGAGATGTGCCCTGAACCTTCAAGCAAAGCATGAGACAAGGCTTGTGAATGCTGGTTCATACTACCCAGAAACAGAGCGCTCCCTGGTCTTATATACTGTGCTGCTAACTTCTCCAAAGTGCTTTCCTGGATAACCTATTAGGCTGTAAGAGATTGTTTCAAACATGCTGAGGTCTCTCCCTTTCACAATGTCACAGTGCACCTAAACCTTCAGTTCCACAAGCCCAGGTCTTCTAGGGCACTCCCTCCAACCCTTCAGACGTAGCTCTGGGTGCAGACAGTTCATCTCTTTTGGCAGTACCTCCCACACAGTTCCATTACCAAAGCTATGAAAGCAGCTTTAAGCTCCTGCACACACTCCAGCAAACCCAGCACTGCAGAGCTCCTCACCAGGATCATCAGACTACAGCAGGAGTCAAAAAGCCAACCTCAGTCACAGAGCAGCTTCACAGCCAGAAGGAGCTCACAGAGCACAGAGGCCATTGCTGGGTGTGTGTTCAATGCCCACGTGAGCTGAAAGCTGCTTCAAGAAAGGCACAACAAAGAAATGCTGGAGAGTCAGCTCAAGGCAAGGAAAGAGAATATTTTCAGAAGCTTCCAAGAAAAAGCTGTAGACAGGCGGAACTCCCTTGTGCCTCCTGTGGCTGCTGGGATGTTAAGTGACTTGCTCTCTCCATCTTCTGGAGTGTGGGTGTCTGTGGACAATGAGTGCTCATTAACATCGATTCATTAACTTGGGATTAAGGATGTTGTTCATCACAGCAGCATAAATGCTGAAGACTCAGAGATATTGTGCATCAGGCAGAAATTTCACTGATCAGAAAGGTAGGTTTAAACCGCAAACAACTGTCCATGAAAGGATTGGCACAGGTCATAGATCAGCATGTGGACCCAGGGCTCATGCAGCAAAACACATCCATTAGTGACCCAAGCTCAGTTCATAACCACTTAAGGTAGGAATCTAAAGGGGGCAGGTTTGGTGTATCACAGTCCTAATTCTCTAAGGCAGCTAATCCACAGATAAGATTTACATTCAGGGGAATAGTCCAAAATGCTGTTCAGGCTTTTATTCAGTTGGCAGCTTTTCACGACCTAAAACTAATCAGCAAGTCTGGGTGCCTGAACATAATTTAGTCAATTTGGTTTGCAGAAACAAAACTCAGGGAAAATAGGGAGCACTGGCTGACTGCTGGTGAAACAATATCTGGGAAAGGGAAAGTAGACCCATGCATCTGAAACCATTTCAGACAGGGGGTCTGACAATTTTGTGAGCCCTGAGACACAGTTCAGCCACACCAACAGTGGCAGCAGCTAAAAGCACAGAAACAGGTACTTCCCAGACTAGAGAACAAGCACTTTATTCCTTAATCAGTACCTTGAACCAACCGCAGGACTAAAAGCAGAGACAAATGGGAAGCATACATACACAGCTAGCACAGAGTAAGGTACACCCAGTTGTTCCACAGGGTGATTCAGTGAGAGTGGCAGAGTTGTAAGCTGTCTTCTTGTTTGGTTGGATGCTCAGCTCTGAGTCTCTCAAGGTGAACAGCAATTTCTTCTTGTGAACGAAAGAGCGTGTCATCAGCTTGCTGTTAAGGAGTGATTAATTGAATACTGAAAATTAACATTTCTCCTTTTGACCCTTTAACCTTGTTCAGGCATATTACTTTGACACAGTATTAAATCCCTATCTTATTTGTACCCTTTGTACCCACCCTCAAGCTTGAAAAAGATAAAATCAGCAGTAATGCATTTTTTCTTTTAAGAAATGTTCATGATTGAAAAAGTAAAGAAAGCTGCTATGTCCTGTCTTTATAAAATTTCTCTTTATGATTTCAAAATGGCAAGAAATAAGCAATGAAATCCAGTGATAAAATATCTGAAAATGTCTGAATTACTGGTAGTAACTAATGTGCTTCAGCATCCTCCTTCTCTAATATCCTCATCTATGAGAAGATATAACATTTTACTTCCATTGAATTCTGTCAAGTCCATGAACAGAACCAACTGTATACACGTAAAAATAACACCAAATAAGATGGAATAAGCTTCTAGCACTTGTTCCCATTCCAGGACTGAGAATAATAGCAAAATCAAACAGAGAATTCACTGGAAGTACTCAAGTATTCAAAATCCAAAAGGAAATCAATGAGTAGCTTTTGGAGATAGGAAGGTCACACAGTGTCAACCACAAGATCTGACCTGCCAGTGCAGAACTGACCACTGATGACTCCTACACAAAATGATGAGATTCATAATATCAATCAGAGGGAGAATCCTTTAAACATTTACTAGCACTTTTCAAGCTGTTTTTATTACCTTACATGGATAAGTACACCTCACACAGGCTTGAATTATTTGTATTGCAATTAAGGTGTCGAAAGCAGCCTCTGAAATGGGCATCTATTAACTCTTTCAATCGTGTAATTAGGATTGCAAAAGAAGGAGTACATCACAAGGCAATATTCATTTCAGCTAGCTAAAAGCAGTAGCTGGCTGAAATTGAGATAACATTACTACTTCTAAAAACTTGGAGAGAAATCCTATAGGAAGAGTAGAATTTAAAGGCAATTTGTTTAAAAAAACACGTAGCAAATTAAAATCTTTAAAGACACAAATTCTTCACTAAAGTAATTTCTCTTACTTGACCCTTTCACATAAATTCCAAGGGAATTTATTCAAGTGCTTCTGCAATCAAGTCACTCCATGCTCATAAGGTACGGATTTAGCCTGTAAATATTCTTCCCATAGAAAAGTTCTTTTCCAACTTATACCACAAAACAGCTTCTCTGCCATTCATCTGGCAGCTGAGATCTTTCCAGCTTACTTCATATTTGGCTAAGACGCTTTTCAGTTAGAAAATTAACTGAAAGCAAATCTGTATTCAGTTGTTTTCCAAAGTGGGTACCAAAGGTTGCACTTGCTAGGACCACGCCTGCCTGGATAAACCTGGGCTGTGCATTCTCTCCCCACAGCAATCAGGATAAGTTTGGTACTTTGAGCAGCACAATGACTGATGGCCCTGCTAATATATTAGTGCCACAGAGGCTTAAGGAAAGGTTCAGCAGACAGGCAGCTTGTGTACTAAACACACTGTCACCGCTGCTCCTACTGTGCACAGGGACAACCTCAGAACACCACATACCTGGAATTTAACTTCCTTTGACCTTTTCAGGTTTTCAAGTTCAGGATTTAACTGCTTGGCTCCATTAGGAACAGCAGGAAGTGAGCAGTTAAAACCCCTAAAAAGGCTTTGAAAGCTACTTGCTAAATGTTCAGGTGCTTCTCTGCAGTTTAGCAGCTGGCAGGAGGGAGGGCAGGCTGAGGAATGAGGGAACAGTTAGAGTAGGAAAGGGGACAGGAGGAATATATGAGCTAAGTTTGGCTGTTGTGGAACCAGCAGCTCTAAAAAGACATTGAGGAAGAGTCTGGCAGCTCCCCTTTCATGCCTCATTACACAGGGCACTATTCTTCTGCAGAGCTTCCCAGATGTGGGAAAAGCTACTGAAGCTTCCAAAGCAGCAGTTTATTCTGTTCTTCCAAGACAGTTTGATTTGGGCTTTTTGCAGTTTGGCTTGGGCTTTTTGCCCACTGCACCATACATTTTGACACTCAGCCTGTAAAACTGCCTAAGCAGCTTCCAGGGCAGAGGGGATCCTCCAAGGCTCTCTGGCAGGAAATAGCAGCTGGAAAGGCCTGCGATGTGTGTCATGGCTAAGGCCATTCTGTGTGCTGGTGCACAGGGTCACTTAGAGCAAGGAGGATGCCTTTCAATACAACAGTTCTTAAATCCCAGGGAGGTGGCATGTCATTTCAGAAAGGTAGTTGTCTCAGATATAGGCAAGTCTGTCCACTCCCATGCAATATCTACATTCTTCCTCTCACTGCCTCGGAGCCTGATTTGTCTCTGGCCAGTTGAGCTCAATTATTTTCTTAACCTATGTGTAAATCAATTGTCCTGATTGATGCAGACTTCTGGATGCTGGGAACAATGTTGCAAAATTTGCACTCAAGTACAAATTCAGGTTGTTGTTGCAGCAGCAGGTTCCTGGAAAGATCACAGCAGAGACCCCACCTGGCCACTTCTGCTGAGAGGGCTGGTTATTCTCTCAGCTATTCAAGGACTATTGACAATGCCAGGAATGATTCCCAACACAGGAGCCATTTGAACCTGCAAGCTATGGCTCCTACAAACATGGGCAATTGGTTTGTCTCTGTTGCAAAAAGGGAAGAAAACCACCAAAATATGAAAAATTAAGCATAGGTTTCATGATTATTTTACAGCAGCAAAATTCTTTTGGGTGTTTTTTTACACTGATTTCTAAAGACCTTTGGCTCCATTCAGGGCCACATATATGTACCCCTTTGAGAATACAAATGCAGTTTATTGTAATTATTATTTTAGTAGCTTTTCTCATTGCTAAAGGAAATACACATGCATTTAAATCAAGGATTCCCTTCCACAAACATATATGTTCTTATATCACTAGAGTGACAGTCTCAGATACTTAAACGTAAAATGAACTATCTGGGATAGTTAAAATCCTTAATGAGTTCAGGTTTTTTCCCCTAGTCAGACAGCAAGAGTATGCCAAGCCTCTCTGGCTATTCACAGGGCCAACTACAACTGTGACCCAAGAAAGCTGTAAAAGAAAACCAGCTACTTGGCTGAGTAAATCTTCACCATCAAAACAGAGCTCAAATTGACAGGTTCCAGTTGATTTCCCTCCCCAGTCCCCATTAATTACAAGCTCTTTTAATTACTACATGCATGTGAGGGGTGGAAACAACAAGATTTAATTACCAAGCTCACACCAAGTGACCCAGCTTGGCCATTGCAGCAGGAGCTCTGACAAAATGCTGTTCAATAACAGGGCAGGTCTCCAGCACAGCAGCATCATCCTGTGGCACTCAACCCAGGAAAGCAGCTGCTGGTGGAAGGCAAGAGATCTTTCTGCCTGTTCCTCTTCCCATTCAAGCAAGGGGTTGGCACTGCTGGTCATGCCACAGCTGGGGCATGCTGATGGCAAGGAAAATAGTCACAACTTTCTGGATGTGCAATGTCCATATTGATTCCCTCCCCCCCACTTCTCAGACTCTCTTCTCCTAACTCCCCAAAAGATAGGGTAGAAAGTACAAATGTTCCTAGAGCATGTTTTTCTCCTCCTGAAGCACAGCCATGGTGTCTAAAGTGGACTTGGGCAAGACCAGAGATGCTGATGGGAGCTCATCACCCTGGAAGCAGTTATACCTGGGAGGGGGGCAGAGGAACCCACACATCCCCAGGCATTTCACTATAGGAGATCAGAGCCAGAGCCCTGAAGAAGAATGAACAGCCCTGTTGGGCCCAGCTGCCCTGACTCAAAACAGCCTAGAAGTGCAAACCAGTGGAGGAGAGGGACCATCTGAGCCCACATCAAATATAGCAAGGCATGCAGAAAACAGAAACAATGCAAATAATTTCATTTTCACCTTTACAGCATGCACATGCACACCCTGCACTCTGCAAGACCAGCCAGCAGTGACAACCCCCAAACAAAAGGCAAGGAATAGTTTGCATTGAAACAGAAAGCCAACATTGCTCAGCCCCTCTGAACAGTGCCTCCAGTCCAGCTGCAATTGTTCTGAGAAAACCCTGCTCTGACAGAGGTCAAAGTGAGTTTCAGTAGCAGCTTTATGGGTCTCAAACTGCAGCATGACAAACAGCGTGTACAGAAGCCACCACAGTTTATCAGGAAGGATATTAAGACCTTTTGGTAAAGGAACTTCAGCAACACTTAGTCAGCCTGAATTTATGATCTGATCCTTCAATTCTTGGCTCCAGAAGTGACTCGCCCTTGGCTCCTCCATACAAGCTGTGCTCATTCCTGAATATGGCTTCTGGAAAAGGCAGAAGGGAACTCAGCTGAGCACCAGCTCAAAACCCTCAGCTGCTGTTTTACTTACTGTTTTCTATTAATTCTTTCTTTAAAAAAGAAGGGAAAAAACGTTAGCTTCCTGCATGAGCAAGGAGAAGAACCAGCAATAAAGGCTGATAAAAGAATAATTTAGAGCTGTGAACTCAAATCAATAAATAAATCTGAGATCTGTTCAGTCACCATCTCCCAGAGCTGAGGAGAATTAAAAACCAATTAAAAACTACACATCTGCCTCCAAATCAGTCAAATGGAAAGCAAAGGACAGTCGTAGGGCATAGATTGTCAAGAGAAAGTGGATCTTCCTAGACCACCTTTTATGGCTGATCATATAGCAATTAACTTACAAATAAAATAACCCATAAGTCACTATACTATAAACCAGTGGTTCCAGTTTTAGAAAGCAACAGACTCTTATTGATCAGCTCAGCACAGTTTGCATTTGATTCATGAAACTGTGCCTCAGGTTGCCAAGAACAGAGCTGCTCCTTAATTAATAATAATGAGCACCAGCTCAGAAGCCTCACACTCATCGGACCCCAAAGGGGCACCAGCTGAAGCAGGGATCTCAGCAGGCATCTTTTATCCAGCCAGAAGCAGAAGCACAAAGATTAGTAAGAGACAGTGTTTACAAAAGATGCATTAATGATCTTTGATGTTCTCTCATAATGTCTCTAGCACTCCCAAAAATAACATCTTTTTGGGCTTTAGCAAAGCACCACAGCTCGTGAACCTGCCCAAAAGTGGCTGCATTGCAAAGTTTCACAGCCATAACTTGTTAATAAGCTATTGGAATGCAGTGAGCAAACTCATTGTACCTGAGAAATAACATGCTTTTTTTTTCTGTGGCAGAATCTTTTGGAAAGGAGGGGAAAATGGAGGCCATTCATGTTGCATTAACATTAACATGATGCAAAAGCATTTACACACAAACACAAAGTCCATTGAATGCTCATATTAGGCAGGAATCATTCCACTTTGGTTTAGGACACCCCACATCAGCTATTTGCATTGATCAGATGACTTGCTTGCAGAATTAAATCCACTAAAGCACAAGTGGTGGTGCCAGGTCAGAATTTTGTCCCCAGCTTCATCTTCAGGCATACACCAGCTAAACTCCAGGTCTATCACTGAGCCTGGCATTCAGCAGTCTGCTTGGCTCGAACAAAGTGCTGGCACCCAAGCAGGGAAAAGGAGCATCTTGAAGTCAGGGCACTCATGTCAGTGAGCTCCTTGAGAGCCCATAAGGTGCTGGCAGTGGAACAAATGGAAATGTCACCTGAATGACCGACGCTGTGGAAAGTAAACAGACATTGAACTGGCTTCCACAGAGCATCTGAGGCACCAAGACAAGAACAGGTAAACCATTTTCTTTTTTAAAACTGAGCAACTACTTTCTTCATTACCACTATTTAGAGGGAAAAGGTATTAGCCATTTCAAAGTGCCAAGAAACCCTCTGTACCTTTCAAATCCCATGTGAATCACACCCACATACAGTAACACACATAGCTAATCCTTTCCATGAATCTCGTCTAACACCAGGTGCTCCAGCTGCAACCTTTAACTAAAAATGTCTGCACCTCAAGACCACAGGGCTACAGCATCCATTCCAGAAACTCCCCCAGCAGCTGGGTATTCTCAGCCTTTTCTGCAGTGCACTGAAGGGAGTTCCCCCCACTCTCCCAAGCACCCCAAGGCTCCAGGCTCCTGCCCCCACTAGAGCCCTGTGTCACACACACAATAGGGCCAAAGAGGAGGGAGCTGGGGCCTGTCACCCACCAGTGTGATGCCTACCAATGGCAATTTCCCTTCCAGAAACCTCCAGGGATGTGGATCCTTGAACCAGAACAGTGCTGCCTTGACCTTGCTGGGCTAACATGCTCCTGGGGATCACAGAAACCTCAGGGCTGCCTTCAGCAAAGTCACAGCCACTGCAAAGCATCAACCTCCAGACCACAAAACATGCCAGAGAGAGACCCTGGGCTAAGGGAGTGACATTCCTTAATCCCTGGCACTGGTGCTGCTGGCCACGTTGAGCATCACGAGATTCAGTGGGTCAGTCGTGACAGGTGGTCACTGTGATCACCAGAGAGCCAAGGCACCAGCGTGCATCCAACCTGAACTTTACAACTGCTGAACAGGCAAATAGCAAAGTCTGCCAGACATCCAATACTGGGCAAGTGGCCAGAGATTTCTATGTACCTTCCATCATGGCAGGAAGGCACCTTGCACCATGCAGGTAAAAACCCAAACAACAAAAGAACCCAAGAAACCCCAAAAAAATCAACCACGAAGACTGTGTCAGAATAAATGGTCCATTCTGGGAAATGGTCTGTTTGACCCGTGGCCCTAAGGTTCCAAAACAAAAGTCCAGGCAGAGCTCTGCACAGAGCTGTCAGCAGCTGCAGCAACTGCTGTGGGAGTCAGGGCTGTGCATTTCCATCAGATCTCACTCAGGGCCCTGCCGTGGCAGCAGGCTCAGCTGCAGCCAGTCAGAACACAGGCAAGTGCCAAAGGTGTGCTGAGAGGTCAGGCATGTTTTAATGGAGCAAATTAAAGGAAGAAAACAAAGGTGGAATCCTTATCAAAGCTGCAGCTTCAAAGAGACTTATAATAGTTGACTTAAAATGAATTCAGACGGTGTGTGTTTCATTTTTTCACAAAACCACCCAAACTCCAAAGCTGAGAAGAATGAATTATTCCCACACCTTTGATAGCTGACAATAGGGCTTAGGACAGCAAGGAAACATCTCTGAGGAGCAGACTCAAGACATTTCCTTGGTTCCACAAATAAGAGGTTAATTCCCTGTCAGTCTGCACTCTGCTGTTGAAAGGTTTGTGTCCTCTGTAGTTAGGCAATGAAAAGACAAACTCAGTAATGCCCACGGCTCACTATGGAAGAGAGAAACAAGGAAGTAGCTACCAATAATCAAATCACAAAGTTGGGCTGAGTAAATTATCTGCAGATGGCTTTAAAATAGGGAGGAAGGGAAAATATTCAGAATTATTTAAGTTACTAGGCTGATACACCTATAAATAAAAGGAATCCACACATGTAAACAGTTAGGGCACTGTGCAGATGCATGGCAGGAGAGAGTGTGGACATATATGAAAACATCCCAGAGAAAATAAAAAGACAAAGGTCTGTTTGGGTTCAGCTGCTGTGAATTGTCATTGAGCTGGGACAGGGATAGTTATTATAACTATTATTAGTAACATAATTGTTCTGCTACTGGTCTGAAAGTTACTGCAGCCTCAGGTAAGTCTGCACTGTATCCTGCTGCCCTGTGGATTGCATGGCAGTCCTTCCTGCAAAGGATTTTCCAAGATTTGATGTTACAGCTTTCTCCTACACCTCCACTAATGCAGCATCCTTCTGCCCCTCAACAGCCACTGGCAAACCTTCTACACTGACAGCTTCCTGCTCTTCAGACTGAAGTGGTAGGTATCAACAATAGCTCATCGTATAGCATCTGTGGAACATAGGAGAAAAAGCCATCATTACTTAAAAAATCCAACCAGAACCCAAAAAACTCCCTCTGCTGGATTCAGTCTGAAAAAATGAATTATTCTACAGAATAGTACGAAGCAGGGCTGTCCTGAGAGATCACACAGATCTAGCAGCAGCCTATTTGCTGAGTACCACATTGTATTCCTACAGAGCTAACAGTCAAGGTATAAAGCACTGACTGCTTACTGCTAAAATAAACATAAATTGTCATTTAAGAGTCATTTGCTTGCTATGAGTTAAAACAAGAATTCCATCACAGAAGAGAGGCCAGGAAAAGCTTTCTGAATAAGCACTATAAAGCAAAAGAGGGACATTTTCAAACAGTTGCATTTTAGGGGTTATTAAGAATCTTTTCCTTGTGTACTGAAACAGAACTGCTAGAAAAATAAAAAAGGTTGAGCCCAGGGTTTCACAGAGCTATAATTCAAACAAACAGACTCCCAATGTAAAGCCCCAGATCCAATATATCACTAATTTAATTCCCTGGAAAATTGCTTGCTTATATCTAATTCAGGACAGTAATGTGCAATTTGTACATTCTTCTAACCTTAGTTAGTACTTGCTAACTAAATACTTATAGAAGTCTTATCTTTAAATTAAATCTGATCACAACAGGCCTCATGTTTAATAGGAATAAAATCCAAATAATTAAGTTTTGACCCCAAGCACAAGTGATGACTTCCATTTCTGAAGGTCTGAGGAGGAAGTATTATACACTTGATATGAAATTCAAGGAATCTTATGAGCAAGTAATTATTTGTTTTTAAAGATGTAACAGAAGTATGCCCAAGAAACCAGGCTTATTTAAAACACAACGAAAACAGGACCCAGTAGGGACACTGATTTCTGCTTTTTTTTCATCTGTGTTATGTACAGTAAAGTTTACATACAATTAAAAAGGAAAGTAAATACCCAGAGGTTCTCCTTGAGTAATTTTCCAGCAGTGACCACAAGCACAACAAATTGTGTTGGTATAGTGAAACGATCACCTCTTCCCAGCAGGAAGGATTTTCTCAGCAGGGCTTGTGCACTGAATGAGCAGTTAAAGATTTCTACAAGGGTTTGGAGTTCCCAACACCTTTGAGCATTCAGTCTTTATCTCTCATATCCCTTGTGGATTTCCCACCTGAGCAGTGAGTGAGCTGAAAGAATACAGCCAGCTGGAACAAGACAAGCCTGTCACAGAGACCAAGCAGGGAAAACAACTAATTTATTCCAGTTCAAATTACGCAGATTCTTCAGCTGAGGTTTTCAATGTCTGTTTTACCTCCTCCACCTCCTAACAGCTGTTTGCTTCTTTCCACTGAGCCCCGCTGCTCCTGCTGGCTGAGAACAATAAATCAGTACTGCTTATTTTGGGGCTGGCCCATTAGAGCAAAGCGGACAGGGTGAGCAGACGCCTGCTCTGCTCTCGTCACATCACCAGAGCCCCACCTATGGCTGGAAGGTGTGTGACACACGGGGACAGGAGCTGGCAGCGCTTGCATTGCACTGCCCTCTGCTGTCACACGAGCTGCGCCCAAACCGCGGCACGAACCGAGCTGCTGAAAACATCAATTCGCTTCGAGTCTGACCCACAGAGACAGGGAATAGACAGAAGTATTTCTCCACGGGATTTTTCCCACACAGAGTGTCGTCTCGTTCGCTCTTATCCACCTGCCTGCTATGAATTTACAATTAAAGTAATAATCTTAATTCTTGTCTTTCTATCAATAGAGCTCCAAGTGCTTTACCAAGAAAATGCATACTATCCAATTTTGGTATTTACCCTTCAGACACTGCCTAAAACATGTTTGCTAAAGCTTGGGGTATTGGTATTGAGCTACTACTTACAGAATCAGCTGAAAGGCCCTTCTATGACATTTATCGTGTAGTCATAAGTATATTTCTAACACCTCTCCTCAAATTTGGTAGCTTGTTCCTGTACTAACACATTCCAGGATGGGACACAAGAAAATGTATAAAACAAGTGATGCAGTGTTCTGTGTCAGCAATACAAGAAATGTAATACAGGTCTATGAAATAACCTCCATGACCCTTCTTCTCCCTTAAAATAAATGAACTTTTATGAAATCAGACAATATTACATGACAGAATAGTAACTCGCAAAGATAAATCTCTTGAGAAAATAACACCCTCAGAGCAGCTCCAAAAAAGTGTCATTAGAAGTACATTTTAAAGGAAATATGTATTTTTCATGCCTAAATACAAACTACAAACACACAGTATTTTTTCAGTGCCCTGTATGTCCCAGAAATGCCACACACAGCCTTTAGCAGCTGTTAATATAATGCTCACACACAGACATTAACTAATTCCTTTGAAGTCAGGGATTGAATGCTGGGATAAAACACCCAGGAGCATGATTAGCAGAGAGCTTGTGCATCATTAGGCTTCCCTGCATGGGAATACCAAATCTGCAACAGCTTATAAGCATATGGTTTGAACATCAGACTTTCTAGAAACATAAGCTCTGATCCTGGCAGATCAGCTCAGCCTGACAACCTTCTGCTGTGTGTCTTGCAGCAATAACTGCTTCCCTACTCCTGTCTGATCCAGCATCTCGCACAAGGGGCTCTCTCCTGTCACTGCCTCACCACTGGGGGACAGGAAAACACAGCAACAACTTACAAAACTACACAGCAGAACTGGAGGGAGAGTTATAAACCAGGGCTGAGCTCAGAGCTGCCTGTAGCAGTCTCAGTGACACAGAACCACTTGGCCAAAGGTGAGTGGAATTAAAAAGGAAGGATCTCACAAACTCACAGCTGTTTGCATAAACGTGATGGACACCTTAGGGATCCTCCTGGAAGATGGGGACAGAGGTTCCAACCATCCCGCTGCCAGTGTACTGCTTGGGATGCAGATTTCCACGAGGACTGCCTTACAGAGCTTCAGAGAACTTGTCCACTGTGCCACATGAACCTCACATAGAGAAACCATTCCCTCTCATTTACACTTCTAGAATTCCTGCAAATAACTGCCATCGAACCCTTAAAGGATGGAAATTCACTGGATCTAATAAAAGAGTCTCAACAAGGTCCACAAAACTGGTATGTAAGGAATTATTTAAAAACATTTTTTAAAGACTCCTCAGCAGGCAAATGCAGGAAGATTAATATAGTGTTCAAGAAAATAAAGGAGGATTCATTTCCTCAGGGAATTTTTTTCATGCTGTCAGCAGAGAATCTTGCAAGCCTTGACTTTGCTAACACTGGTACTATTCTTATTTTATTTATGAGGAAACTAAGGCAGAGAGATTAAACGTAGCGTGGGATAATTAGCACAGTTTGTCAAACTGAGTAGCTATTAAAATGGAGTAAGGAATTGTGGGAATAGCTGGACTTATGTATTACTAAGCACTGAAATCTATCACACCAAATGCTCCAAGTCTTTAAAGACTGATAGGCAGTTTTAAATGCACATGCTTCTGACAGAGCTAGATTAGTATATTTACCACCCCTGGACTGACCCCTGCGTACACAAAAGGTGCTCTGATGATCACTGGGAGACAAGGGAAATTCACACAGGCTGATTTTCAAGGTGCTCTAACCATAGCACCCAAGATAATGATGTCATCAGGTCTCTTCAGAATAAAATCTAAATAACTGTTTTGATTGGAGAGGTGCTGAGAACCACATGTCAGAATGTGAAGTTCCACTGAAATCCAAAGGCTCCTCCAAATTGCTGCATTTCTATGGAATTTTCCGGGGAAAAAAAAAACCAAAAACCAACCAAACTAAAAACCCCAAGTGAAGTAAGTGTTGGAATGCCCCATGTCTACAGCTAGTTTTCAATGTCTCTCATCTTGGACTATTAACAGCATTTAAAAGCCAACCTCTGTCATGAAATGCTTTCAAAACTGAAGTGATTCTCAGAGGCTGTGATAGAGGGAAGCATTTTAAACAGCTCAGAAGTTTTCAGATTTTGCTCTGCTTTGGAATAACCAAATTCAGAATCCTTCTTAAAACAGAGTTTTTGGTCAATTACTTCTGCCTTCAGCATCTTACTAAGAACTCCCACCATATTTTCAGTGAGGACTTGGAGCAAGTATGCAGGGCACCCCATGTGTTGTATGAGTGGAGGGCTCTTACTGCCTGTGGTTTCAGATAAAATTATTTGAAATCCTAACAGAAACCCACCCTTTTAGCTTTCAGATTGACTGATTAGCACTAAATACTTGAGTAACTAATTTTTAGAGCTGAAGCATTTATGTTTAATCCCTTCTGCAACAAGCCAGTTCTTGTTTGAAACAGCAGCTAGTATCCACAACCCAGAGCAAGCAGCAACTGCATAAATCTGGTTGATGTTACAAATACCTCTATATTAATTTTGTCTTGTGGTTCATTTGTTTTCAATTGTGCTCCTAAAACCCCCAGACATTTCTGTCAAAGGAAAGGTCCCAGGGGTGTTGATTCTGGGTTGCAAAGGAAAGGAAATGTCTAAAATGTCTCACCCTCTCTCACTTTTTCCTCATCTGTAACATTCCACCCAAGGGCAATAAAGCAGCTCTGCTCCAGGGTCAGGAGATCACTGCCCTCCGTTTGGACAGCAGAAGATTGCTTTGGATGAGGAAGACAGGGAAGCTGTCAAGTACAGCTTTTAGGCACACTATTTCCATAGCCATTGCATCAGCTGATGATCACAGTGATAAGGATTGGACACCACTGTGACACAGTCTGGTCCACCAAGCAGCAAATAGCACACTTACCCAGGAGAACAGCAAGATTCACACTATCCACCTTCCTTCTTGGCCCTTGGTTAAGCAAGGTTCCTAGAACATGTGTTTGAACTTAGAAACCCTGTGCAGGGGTTCTTTCCACCCCCAAAACCCATGAAAATTTTCAAAGGCCATCTTGAAGCTCTGTATAACACGTGAGGTTAAAGATTACAAGTGCCTGCCTGCAGTGTATTTAAAACGCTCTTACTTCAAACTACAGGACTCTGCTCCCTTTTTGATCGTAATTTCAAACTTGAACTTCCATCTACTGAAATAGGTCAGCTTAATTAATGGTGCAGATTTCCTTTCACCTCAAGAATAGCAAACCTTTCAAACCATGGGCAAAATACTGACATACAATTAGGACTTACATACTTGCATACATTGTATCCATTTGGACTTCTGTGGAGAACTTTCTCAAAGTATCTTATGATAATGATTTTAACTACTTTATTACATAGGAGAACTAATAAATACTCTTCTCAACTGCACTACAGGTGCCATAACATACCTTTAAGAACTAGCCACGTCAGTCCATGTTCATCTGCCATCAATACATTTTAATGTTTAGCTTTTCTATGTCTTTTTCTTTCTCCTTTTCTTTTTTCCTTTAGTAACAGTCTTGTGCCAAAAGCCTGCCATTTCTGTTGGAGAAAGACAATTCCAAGAAAAAAAGCACTGTAAGCATAAGCCTTATCTCCCCATCCCCAACCTTTCTTTCTACAGTTCTGCCTATATTTTGCACAATGAGTCAAAAAATATACAAGTAAACAGTCAAGAGAAAGAGATACTTATTAGAATTATGACTTTTATTTTTATTCACTAGAGCAACATTGAGGAAAGAATTTTTACATACAGGTTTTTTAATCAACTTTACAAGCAAATTCCAATATACAGTATTTACTCTGGCCTGGGTTAAAAAAACAAAAACAACAAAGCAGATAGTAAGGGTACCTCTTGTTTCAGCTAGGATTGAATTGAAGATTTTGTTACACAGGAATTATATTGGTTTTATGGTGGTGCTCTTACAATTAAGTAGGCAGTGAGCAGCTTTACCACAACAGTGACTGAATTTCCTTGATAGCATAGTTGTAAGATGACTATACTGAGACCTACCACCAGGATCACATTAAATCCACTCTGCTCAGAAAAAGCCTCTTTAATGAGATAAGGAACAGCTACGGAAGCCCAATTTAAGAACTGATTTCCATTTGTACGGCAAGAAAATGTCCATATTAGAGGACTATGTGCTGTGCAAAACCAGAAATACTTCCCCCCAACATGCAACCTACCCCAGTATGACACTTTAGAATGTGCATATGGTTGTGACATGCAAACAAAGGAAATCACGCAAATGGTATTCAGTTTTCTAGCATCATTACAACAAATCAGCATTCAGATCAAGGATGAAATGAACTGTACTGACCTATGATGCAGTCGAGTTGCTATGTTTAGTCTCACTGCTACAAGATGTAAAGTTGAGGAACCCTTTTTTTTTTTTGGAACTGTATCAAAATTGTGTCATTTTGGATTTTCAGGGCCTTTGTAATCATTTTGATAAAGTCTGAGAGATAATATTGCACTTCTTTTCTCAAAACCATATATGCTGGGACAATTATTCTCTCAGAGCTATGCTAGTCCTAGGGAAATTTTGCCATTGGCTTTGATTGGCAGTAGGAAGTGCTAGCTACAGGGAAGGGGAAGGTAATAATAATCTGGCTGCATCATCAGTGTTAAAATTCCACAGTTAAATTAAAGTCATTGCACAACAGAAACTCAGTACACTATATGAATACTTTTAAACATGCTAGAGTGCATATCGATTCTGTGAAAGTGATGTGAAAATACCTTGGAAACAGCAACACTACCGGGGAAATTTGTTTCAAACAAAAGCCACACACAGCAGGAGGCATCTAGATTATTTTAGGCACAACTCCAAGCAATAAAGCTCATTTAAAGTGCAATTCTGTTCTTTTCTTTTGTGTTTATTCACTTGTTAAACTGCGTAATTGCCTCTGTACACACATACTGAACAGTAGTTTAATACTTTTGTGAATATTGCACAAAAGAATGAGAAATCGAAAATGAAAAAATGGCAATACACCAGTTTTATAAACCTAAAAAAACCCCCTGAAAATATCAAATACTTATATGTATGCATTTTGGATAATCTGCACCAGTACTGATGATATATCTGCACCTTCCATAAGGTAGATATGTTACCTGAAAATACTTACTTAATCCCATTTGACAAGCACTCTCAGTGCCCTCTTATCCATCACCCCCAAACCCCATCTTTCAATGAGGTGAAGCTTCAGCTTCACCCCTTCTCTTCCAGCTGCCCATCTACTGACAGGCTTTGCCCGTACTCTGGACTTACTATACATGCAACAGAGCCTTCCCTGGTAAAGTCTGAAGAGCCAAAACATGCAGTTGTCTTAGAGGGATGCGAGGTTAGCAGCTGAACACAAACACAAGCCAGGCTAGCATCTGTCTCATCCATGATCAAATCCTGCTGGCTCCAGCTCAGTGTCTCACTAATCTGTCAGAACAAAATGGGGAAATGCTATAAAAAAGGATTATAATCTACTTATGTTCCTTTAATACATATATACATGCCCATATAAATATAACTTTTTTCTTCTAGAAAGAAAAACTAGGAACTGGTTTTTTTAATTAAAGCCTTGATCTTCTTGATTTTCTTTGCTTAATTTGCTTTGACCATCTCCTTAATTTTCAGTAAAGGTGCAGATAAATATCTATACTTTTAAATGTAAACATAAAAATTGAAACATCACTAAATCAGGCTGGCGATACCTCCAGAATAAGGAGAAGAAAATGATGAATCTCTGTCAATAACATTAGGTGAAAATGATATTTTTACACAAAATCATATACAACTAACAATAAAATCAGCTTCTCTTCAAGGAAAGTAAACTTAGAAAACACACCTTCAATAGAAATCTATATGGACCAGAAAATGAACCAGGAATCTGATCATTCCCTCAGCAGTCTTTAAACTCCTGAGAAACACAGTTAGCTGCCAGGAGCTAGTTTTGGGGAATATAAAAAGTCAGTTTTATTTTCTTATTGAAAGTGAATACGTACACTAAATGGCATCTAAGTGAATGGTTTTCAAGGAAATAAATTAGTCCCGGAGCATAATTGTTACTGCAATCTCAAGTTGTGGTTTCTGATCCTATACCAACTACAACAATTAACATGATTTGTCTTGTTATGTCTTGCTTACATTGTCATCGCCTCAGAGAGTCCTGTAGGTCCCTTATTTCAGACTGATATATGTAATTCTGAAAAAGAATCAAAAGAATCTCCCCCTACCCATTTACCCCTCCGATGCTTTTCATTTTATCACTTTATTGTCAGTTAAATAAAATTACAGTGTGAGAAATCCAAAATCTTTCTTGAATATCAACTAAGGACTGAAAACTCAGGTGAGACAACTCTTTTTTCCTCCACCCAACTGAGGTATCCCTCAAGATACCCCCAGTTAAAGGGCTTGCAGAAGTTGAGTATTGAATTCATTTATGAAATGTCTACACCTATACACTTTAACTCTCTCAAAGAAAATACTGTAACAGGTCAATGTCCTACAGCCAAAGCCTAGAACAAACTAACACTGTGCTGCATTTCACTGACATGTGCTCTTCAGGAACAGATTTTGAGCCAAGTTGTTGCAGCAGCCTTCTGCTGCTGATTTTAAAACCAACTCGAGAACAGGAAAAAAACCACAAACAGAAATATCCAAGAGAGTAATGGGAAAGAAGGGAAGAACTGGAGATGGGACATAACATCAAATGTCTGGAAAGCTTCACTGGATATGTGCACATGTAACTCACATTGTTTGTGTCAGGTCCCACAGTGCACCAGGATGGGCATACATCTCCAGGCTATGTTCAGAAAAAAATATTTCTCCTAGAGAGCACAAAAATGTTGTTTTATTTCCCCAAAAAGCTCCTTACCAGTTATCATACACTTCTTCAGAAATTACCAAAAAGACAAAAGAAAAAAAATTTTACAAAAAACCCCAAAACCAAAATAACACATCTCTGAAAAACTCTTAAGAGTACCAGCTCTGGATTAGGACATAATAGGATTGCTCAAAGCAAATAAGTGGGGTTAGTTTTTTCCTCTTTTAAAAATAGTTTCATTTTTAATATAAGTTTTATTCTGTAAAATAGTTTCAAATTCTTACACACATGGCAAAGTTTGTGCAAAATTTCAAGGCAGGTACTTCAGAGCCTTTCAATATTAAACAGAAATCAATAAATACAAGTAGAACAATAAAAGTTTAAAATATTAATTAAAATGCATGTTGTGCAACCTCAACATAGGTGTTCTGGACCCCTTATTCCCAGAGGCTCCCTACTTACCAATTCCTAAGAGCCTGCATTGGAAGGTTTGAACAAACATCCTTAGCACTGCATTTCACAAATCTACCTGGTAATGTGTCTATTCAACACAAAACATACCACAATCGTTTAACAAATGATGTTTAAGCGAGAAGATTCGTTTCACCCTGTGAAATCTGCCTAATGTCTGTGAACAGTGAAAACGGGATAAATAAAGAACAGAGCAACTTCAGATTACAGCAAAACAAAACAACACAACCCACCCAACCCATCAGATTAAATAACATTAAATATGTCAGTAATATGTCACATTAAATATCATTCTCTTGAGAGAATGATAAATACAAGGATTTTTGCATAGGCCTCTGGAATACAGAGTCAGAATTATGGCCAATAAAACATCTGCTAGTCAGTCTAATTTTCTACCACTCTGACCTAACGAGTACTCAGAACCAAGACGTTAAACAGAACAGCAATTTCATTGTCTAATAACTCAAACGGAGGTAAGAAATAATTTCTGCCATTCTGAAATAAATAGTGCAGCATTCTGGCATTTGTGGTCACCACAGACTTCAGTATTTACTTAATTACTAAGATTGCAACACCATCTTTATTACAGACCAACAATAAAGAACTCTCAAAAGAAACTGCATGGCTCGTAACATCGGCCTCAGAACACGGCAGGATGGAGAATGCAAACCCTAAAAAAAGATGCAACTTTGAACAGTGACTCAGGATTTGCAGGCTGCAGGTACAGCAGGCTCCAAGGCAGTCACGACACAGGAAGCAGTTCATGGCATGGCATTGTTGGGTGTGCTGTTGGTACATCCTCAGTGTGTCTTTGGTTTCGGGAGGCGGGAATGCCGGCCGGAGGACACGCTGTCCCCGGAATGCAAACCAGCAGGCTGTGTTTGCACGCTTTCCTTTCTCTGTACCGGTGGCCTGGGGATGTTAGACTTCAGCGAGGTGTTCTGAGGCTCTGGAGGTACTGGTGTGGATCTCTGACTGCTCACTTGCTTGGATTTAACAAAGGACGTAGTTGGTGGGCGAAGTTTAGACACTTTCTGACTCTGTTTACCCTTTAGGTTGTCCTGCCCAGACATTGGCTGTGGCTGAGTCGAACCACTCAGTGGTAGAAGCTCACGTTCCTTGGAAGCAGCGGAAGGATTTGCAGATCGTACATGAATGGCCATTGTAGGAGGCACTAAAGCAGTTGGGGGTTTTGCAATTCTCGAAGTCTTTGGCTGAGAAGCCTGGTTTGTGAATGAGGGTTGACCTTTCACAGATAATCCAGTCTGCGCCTCTGGAGCATCAGCTCGTGTAGAGGTCTGGAAGTGGGAACGAGGTGGCAGTGTACCTTTCTTATGACTAGCCACCTCTCCAGGGTCTTCAGTGTTTTTGTTTTTCAAACTGTCCAAATACGATGCATCTTCATCTTTCGTGTTTAACTGTACACTCGTTAAAGAGTTTACATCATTCAGGCTATTTGGGAGAGAGACATTTGCAGCATTTGGATTCTGATGATTGCTATTGTCATGTAGATCTTGTTTAGGATATTCACTGTGGGCCTCGATATGTGGAGTTTTTATTAGTTTTCCCTGGGCGAGGTCTGTGGAATTGGGAAGGCTGCTGGAAGGCTGTAGTACTTGAGGCTGTTGAAGAGAAAATAATACAAGAATGTATTAGGCAGAGAACACACCAGATACATTCTGAATCCAATGTGCACTGACTGGATGCTTGATAAGGGCTGCATATCTGGGTTTTAAATCAAAACTTTGACTTTGGCGAAACAGGATGGGTCATGGGACGCGCACAAATGGAACTTGTAACTCGTGGAAAAAAAATACACCAGCACTGAAATAAACAACACCATACAGACAAAAAAGAAATCGATCAGCTTAAAAAAGAAACATGAAGAAGGCATGGTTGATGGTTTCACCAAATCTGCAGGACAGTGCAAGAGTTAACGTCAGTGCAGATCAATACTAATGAAGTGCTTAACCCAATGCAACAGCTCTGTCCAGCTTTTCGTTTTTACTCACTGCACACTCAACTATCCCAACCCTTTTACTGCACAGGCAGGAAAGGAGTTTGATGGACCACATGAATTTACAGGGCCTTTTCCTTGCCTTACTGAGGCCAGAACACCTCATGGAAGTATGTGATAATCAGGCTACTGATTGAGCTTAGGTAACTATTTTATCTTGAGCTGATTTTAAATGGACTGATAAAGAAACAGAGTACACGTGAAAGTAGAGAACACACTACAACTACAGATAACCATGGGATAAAGATAACCATAGAAGATTTTACATTTTATCAGAAGATACAATCTAATCAGATACGTATCAGACAAGAGAGTTGCCAGTACCTCTTCTGGGTAATTTCTATTCTCTTTGCTCTGCCCTGTGAAGAGACTTAGAAGATTAATGGTGTACTAGCTTCACAATACATCCTAGGCCTGCAACTTGGATACAGATCTTGAATTATTAACATTCTGCAATTCATGGCAAAAGCCAAAATCTATTAAAACTTATAGTCTTAGCAGGTTTGGATGATTTTTCTCATTTTCTCTACAGAGGGAAACTGAACTACTACAAACTAGTCATCACTCAACTGCCTGAATTCTTACCAATTGATACGTTGCATATACACAGTAAACAAGCTTATTCTGTTTATTAGTAAAATAGAGTAAACAAAAAAGAAGCAACGTTTGTGTTTGGGAGATTTGACTAAAATCATTTTAGTCACTCTCCTGAACTATTCACAAGTTCTAAAGATAAAACCATTATTGGTCAGGTCTTTTTAGCTCTTCTTTGAATCAGCTGGAAGAATACAATGATAGCTGTGCATGCCAGATTCCTGGTACACTCTTAGGGCTGTAGTTGATCTCAGGATTCTTGAAGCTTTTCTCTGGCAGGATTACTACCAAAAAGTGAATCCTCAAAATTCCTCATCAAGAAAAAATTTAATGGTCAATGAAAGGAAAGTCAAGGTTTCTCAACCTATTTTTTGTTTACATGCATTTTTTTTCCCTTTAGAATAAATCAGTTCTACCTGTAAGGAAAGGCAAAATCTTTCCTTACAGTGATAGACATGTAAGTGCAGATATCCTGAGCAGTCTGAACACGATTGTTTTGGAAGGAGGGAAAAGATTTAAAAAAAAAAAAAAAAAAGGCAAAGAAGCCTCCAAAATGGTGTCAAATGAGTACCAAAACATTATTCCTTATGTGACCCAAAACTAGCTTAACTTTGTGAATCCTTCTCAACCATAAAATCCTACAGGAAAGAAGTGCTAAGCACAAAGAATAATTCAATACAATGAGAGAGTTACAACTTAAATAAAATCAGTCCTCCAGATATTTTTGCCATTTCCCAGCATTTATATAATGGGTTACAGAAGTTATTATCCTTTCAGTCTAGGAGTTGACAGGCAGATGTTAGCCAAAATGATTTACTGACATCTCACCTGCAAAACCAAAACTGCTAATAAAGAATGCAAAAACCAAAGCAATATGTACCTGATTCCCAAGCAAATAATGCAACAAATAAATCATTTTTTCTAATCCTACTTGAAGTGAAAAAATTAAAACATTTATAGAGCACATTATTGTGTCAAATGGGGAAAAATAATAGTCAGAAAACTTTTCCCCCTCAGCTAGGAGGGGTTTCTTAATGGGGGTCTTCAAAAACACAGACTGTGGCTAGCACAGGTCTTTCTCGTGAGAACATTTTGCTATATTTCATAAACAAAGATAAAGTTTGGATGTTTTGCAAACAACGTCTCCGGATTAGGTCAGTTCAGGCTTGGCCAGTTGGGCCTAGGGGGAGGTCTCAGGCTGACCAATCTGAGTGACCTCTGAAAACTCTATATATATGGAAATCAAAATAATAAAGCCCCCTTTTCTCCTTCCTTGTCTGAGAACCTGGGTCATTCCTCAGCTAGTGGCTCAACAGCGACAACAGACAAACACCTCATGTAATCAATTAAAAGTCTAACTTAATAAAAAGTAATTCTAGATATACTAATTAACAAAATTTAAAAATTGGTAAGTTACAGAAGAAACTAAATTTGTATGGAAAGTTGAGTTAAACGTGAACACATCTGAAATACAATGAAGTCATCAAGCTTTTAATAATGCTATTTTGAATTCTTCTGACAAAGAGAAGGTACTATTTGAGCTTTTTCTTTAGGGTAATTTTGCATTTCACATTTCAAAATAGCTAAATACATGTTTTCCTCATTATCCTTCATAATCTTAGAAAGTCCAAGCAGCTTATTACCCAGAAAGTTAGCAATTCTCAGGTAGAAAATGGCTATGTGCTCAGAATTATGAGGACACTAAAGCTCTAGTATCATCTTTGCCCAGTTGTTTTAAATACTATACTGCTTTCTAATTGTGCATTTCTACTCCAGGTCTGTCTAATTATCACAATGAGAGCTTTTAATCTCATCAAATTGCTACATGCATTAACATTCAAGTTGACACTAAAAGCAGCAAAATGCCACTTGCAAAATACACAAGTAACAGTTCACAAAGTGTCCAACACTGACAACTGCATTATGGTCACCCACAGCTCATATCTTTGCCTTAAATACAAGTTTCCCTTTTACAAAGAAAGCCTTAGAAATTATGACCATGTTACTAGTAAAAACAATGCGCCAGCTGAAGAACTGAAGTACTTGGTGAATTCCATCACATGAAGGAGGAGAAATAGATAAAGAAGCACTCTGCCTTCTAGGCACAGTATTTTATTTCATGGAAGTCCTAAGAAAGGGTTTGCATCTGCATTGTTTTGAGTGCACTTCTGGTAGTATTTCCGGAGTGGGACAGACCATGGCTTGGTACAGACTGCCACTCTACCCAGACCTCTATTTATGTCCCATGAAGAAATGTGGTAGACAAACACCTGCACTCCTTTGGGATGCTCCTAAAATGCAAAGTTGGACTCAAACATTTAAAGTACAATGTAACTGAAGACAACTAGTTCTCCTAAACTGGAAGTACATTAGAAAAAGTGCTTTGTGCACATGACCCTTTCTGCACAAAGATTTTTCTGCACTGGCAAGAGCTTCAAAGCCTTCCAAGTATTGATGCACTAATCAAAATTACTCAATTCACTTCCTACCTCATTAGCTTAAGAGATTTCTCTATTATTTCTCTCAAGTAAAACTGGCTGTTACATCATCCAGGGAAAGATGACATCTACAACAAGGATTACCAATACTGCACAGTTATCAAACTACTCAGATTGTGTGAGCTCTGTGCTGGAAAACTGAAACATCATGTTGCGCTGTTAAAGAAGTTAAATGTACTGTTAAAGAAGTTAAAAATGTGGTCATGACAGTGATATTAATACAAAATCATTAGCTGAAAATTCCCTGCAGTTTTGCTTTGCTTATCTTGATACCCATCTCGATTCCATATATAATACCTCCATAGAATGAAATAAAGGCATTCTCTCCCTGCAGTATCTTGAGGAAGGAGGGAAGTGATGCAATGGAAAATCCGAGAACTGCATGCACATCTCCCACAGACATGCATCATGCATAGAGCAAAGAAAATCCCAACAGTGAAAATGTGTGAGGGGGAGATGGGAATAAATCTGAAGTTGTACTGTACCACGCTTTATCACAGAAGTAATGGACTAACTTCTCAACTCCTTGCCAATGGCATAATGGAAAGCAGAGACAAGAAAAAGACAAGGACAATGATGTCAGAGGACCAAGACAAAACAATGAGCAATTGCCATGACAGAACTGCAACTTTTCACCATTTCAGTTTCAATTACCATGTCCCCCATTGGTTTTTAATCCTCCTTCAAGAAACAAAGGGAGCAACAGTGTTTAAGTAATGCAGTACAAAAATATTTATAGCAAGACCTGCATGGAATACCTTTGCTTTTATAACTTCAAGGTTTTTAACACAGTTATTCTCTTACACTCCAAATATGCAACTAGAATTTGTGTGTAGTGTATACATCAAACATCTTCACATCAATTCATACATATATTCAATATCTAACCCTGAACAACAAGGTCATTAAATGCACTGCATTCCATCCTGGGATCATGTGGCCCACACTGTTCATAACTCATTTTCCTGGCAACTCACTCAGGAGTTGGAAGAAACAACTATCCCAGGTCTGGAAAGGGCTGGAAGGAAAGGGTCATAAACCCCGCCCCGTAATTCTGTCATTTCCTCATCAGTTCTGCCATCTCTCAATTCCCTGCCTTGGCCCAGGATAAGCTGTCATTTCAAACCAAGGCCTGTGCAGACAAAGCTCTGCTGAAAGGCTGCACCAGAGAGCTCTCATTTTCCACCTCTGGAAAACATTCGGATTTCACACCTTAAATCTGCAGCATTTGCTAATACCTTCCTTTTGAACTTTACTTTTTTTTTCTTTCCCTTTGATCTAGCTGTATTATATCCATACTTCAACACTGAAATATAGAATTCTGCAGTATGGAGTATGACTTCAAATAATGACACAAAACAACCCTCATTTTTTTTTAAACTACCATTCACCACAGCCCTGAGGCTGGTAAAATAATTGGTAATGTGGCACAGCAATAATTTTTTTCTGCATAGTCTGTATAGAACCACCAACGTAGAAAATTTGATTTTCTTAAAGAAAAATTACTTGAAGTAATACACAACTACATCAAGTCAGGTATTTCATCCACTAATACAGATATATGAGCAGCAGGCAGATAAATATGAGCATATACAAAATTAAGTTTTGTTTGCAAACATATATTTAGTTAGGTACAAGAGACATTTCTCCTGTAGTTGAATCTGTAAGTACTGAAGTTGGGAGGGAAGCAGTTTTTCCTAAAAGACTTTTCTTCATATAGCTGAACACTCTTGCAGCAAAAATGATTACATTACAAAAGACAGTAATGTAACAATTCCAGGACATTTTTAATAATTTGTCACAGAACTTCCCAGCTAATGCTCCAGAGCAACTTTGTTCTGCTAACACAAACACTTTGTACACCCCACAAAGAACCTGCATTGGTCAATAAAGCTTTGGAAACATTTCAGTGCTGAGCAACGTGCCTTTATTTAAAAGAAAATGCACAAGAAAGCACAGGCTGGATCTGATTTATGGTCACTGTGCACACAGAACTATCACCCTTCCTGGTGAGAACCAGCTGTGTGTCACCTGCTACAACTACTTCCATTATCTCTATCTGTAATGCTTACATACAAAAAGTCTAAATACTTTTTCCAGGGTGTGCAAAGTAAGGGAGAAGTAACAACTGCAGTGCTAATATAACAAAGCAGTTTTCATCAGCATTTCTGTGTGGAGAAGCACTTGGGGTAAGGGGCCTAGAGAAGGTGGTGTAATATTCTTGTATTAGAACTCAAGCTCATGATTGCTTCCTTACCAGTGTGTATTCTAAATGTTTCTTTCTAGAGCTGCATCATTAAAGCTCCAGAATACAAGTGGAAAGGGTTTTAATTGTACTGAATAAAATTTGATATGTCACCAAAATATATCCTATAAGTAAAAGAAAAATAAATTGCCATTACACAGGAGTTTAGCTGAAGACACGTGGGAATTACAGGAACAAAATTATATGATTTTTATTCCCAAAATGACAAAAACAATATGCTGTCAAAGTGTTTATGAAATGCAAAGTGCTGAATTGTTTCCAAGGCTGGCAAAAAAGCAAGAAATTAATAAATGTGAAAGACTTAAAAATTAATTGTTGTTAAAAGTGGAAAACATACATCCAATGCTGAAGTGTGTTGCAGTGCAGTGGTATGCCAAGGCAAATTCAGCAGTAAAAGTGCTGACATTGTGACTGGTGCTTAGAGAGAAGAACCATAAACCTACACTAGTGTAACATTACCTAGCAGGGATAAATTTCCTGTCCTGTACAGCAGGAGGGAAATTATTTTTAGTTGTTTACACACTGTAATATGAACAGTTTACAGATTTATACCCTCATAATCTACAGTGCTTGTAAGTGATCTATGTATCCATCAGCTATCAACAGCACAGTGAAGAAACGTGCAGAATTCACAAGCAGAGACGATATTTTAAGTTCAGGATCCAGAAGTTAGGAAAGAAGTGCATGACTTCCAAGTCTACACAGAAAACTCAACCAGACAAAACCAGAGACTACTTCATGTTTCCATCGTCTTCTCTGCGTTATTGCAAAAGAACACAGACATTGCTAGTGTTAAAGGCTGTCCTACACTCAGTGGTGATGGCCAGCTCACCATTTGCCTCAAAAAAGTGCTTATTTGCCATTTCATACCACCTTAAAAACCTGCAGACTGAAATCACTGAACCAAGTGGGAAAAGATACTAGTTAGTGATCATTCCAGTAGTGTTCTACTTTACAGAACTCTGCACACAGTGATAAATCAAAGATTTTTCAAGAATTTAATCAAAAATGTCTAAGGAACCTCCCACTTTATACTACATTTTTATTCCCAGTATTGATCTTTAGATCAAACAAAAGACTTAAAGAAAAATGCTAGGAAGGCTCCACTAGAGGAAACTTACTTCCTAAACAATACATTAGTTATAGTTTAGATTAACTAGTCAAGGACCCATTTTCATCTACTTTACTTCCTGTACTAGTAACTCATAAAATGGGATATATAAGATGCACACTGAAAAATCCAACCTGTTTTAGTAATAAAAGTTCGCTATGGAATCCTGAGTAAGAGGCCCCCATTGTTAATGGAGTAATGAGGTGGAGGCTCAGAGAACCAGCAAGATCAGCAAAGTTTTCTTCTTCAGCAGAACAGCCACTGGGAATGATGTGACACCAGAGGCTCGCATGTGGCAGCTGAGACACCATCCTCCCATTCTGCCTTTCCAATCACCAAGCCCCAAAACCATAACATTTATATGATCCTCAGGTGTAAAATGGATCCCCTTGAACTCAGTCTCTGTTCACAGGACAGTGAATCACCCAGGCTGTGCTGCTGCTGGCCCTCCGCTCAGCACAATCATCAGATTTTGGGGTTCTACGTTCATTACACACACAGAGTCCCACATCAAACACCACAGAGAAATGAAGCACATCCCATATTGCACAGAGAAAAGCCCATGAAACAGGCTGTGCATTCCTGATGAGTTGTTTAAACGAACATAGTCACAGAAATGTCAAGAGAGCATTTGAAACACAATTTAAAAAATATTAATTTTTTTCTTGTAATCGATATAAGTAAGGATCATTGCAGCCTGAAATATATGTAAGCTGAGTTTTCCAAGGTGCAGCTTACTCTTCAGATCTTCGCTGGCCCTGGAAATCTTATTTTGTTTCCATAATTTTACTTTTTCCTTTATTTTTTGTCCAAATACCCTCTTGAGCTTTGCTAGGCAATCACTGTAATTTGCAAATTACAGTACATTTAAAAAATATAACTTTAGCATTATGAAGTAGTTATATTTCGTCAAACACTTATCTGTTTAAAATGCAATACCAAAGCACAAAATAAGACTTACCATTTCTCTATGTCTACGTAAGCATACAGTTTTAAATCAGCAATTGTCTTTTGTTTTGCAGATCCAAGCCAAGTGAACAAATGCATCTTACATCAGCCCACATTGTAGCTAGCACATAAGGAACGTTAATAAATCATGCAAGTTGTGCAACAGCCACTTCAATGTAAGAGAAGCCTTTTCACAACAAATACCGAGAGAAGGGGAAAAAAAATTAGTTTGATGGAAGCCATTCTGGAAAGTTAAAACTTCTTGTGAGAGACAATGCAAATGACACTTTCCCACCAGCACTTGAGTGTACAACCACGACCGTTCACGGAAATACACCCAGAGACACGTGCAGACGTGTGAGCACACAGAACACACACAGACAGCAGAGTGCACCACAGCCATGGAGAACAGGGAAATGCAGCAAGCAAGACTCATGTTAAGACAAGACTGGAAACAAGGGCCTACTCAGGTTTGCCTGAAGAACTGCTGAGTCTATCGGCATTGAACGACTGTTATAAAGCTATGAGTTGTAGCTGCTCGTAGGCTGGCTGAAGGAAGCGCTTTGGTTAGGCACAGACTATTGTGTATGCCTGGAGATCTGCCTGAGAAAGGAGGAGACTACAAGATGAACAGTGCGTGCAAAGGGGAAGCTTCTACTGGAACACGGTGAGGGAGATGAGTGAGAGGTACAGACTCACTCTGTCTGCGGTGCGGTGGAACACTCCGAGGGATGCCCTGGAATGAGCCCTGCCAGGGAGAGAAGGAGGGAGCAGAATACCCACCCTGTGCAGAAAGAGAGAGGGGGAGAAGTATAATAAAAAAAGAGAACAGGGAAAAACAAGACACCAAAAAGCCACACCATTCTTTATCTTTTTCCCCCAGAGTGGTATCATTATATTTCCCAGTTGTTCTATTTCGTAAAAACAAATGTTACACACCACTGAAGCCCAAAAAAAAATGATATTATGCTGCCCTAAGCTAGTCAGAAATCTTCCAAAACAGCTCCATTTTTACTCAATACATAAGCACACATTTCTGTCCAAGATAGTTTTAGGGGAAAAGTACAGAAGCTGAGCTTTTCCTGATAAAAATACATGATAAAATTGTGTTAACACAGCTCTCAAAAGTATTTTAGAAATGCCTCACCAAGTAGCAGCTTGCTTAGTTCAAATCTACTTGAAAACCAGTCAACTTTAGTTTACAACAAAAAATTTCTAAGGCATAGAAACAATTTTTCTGTCCAGCAAGTCCTGGTGCTTTAGAGTCCACATTACTCCAGATTCAACAGTCTTAGTTATTGTGGAAGAGGAGAGGTGACATAGAACTGTTTTCCTTGCACTTTGCTCTTGGAGGTTGAGTCTTCCATGAAAGGATCAGGAAACTGTGCAGATCCATGCCATGCAGGGTTTGCCTGTCAGAGGTCTCAGGTCACCACAAATGTGACACACCATGGTTGCTGCGTTCTCAAAACAAGAAAAGGTAATTTTCTTATCACTTATTCCTTCTTCCACACCTTTACCTTTGCAAAATCCAACCTGCAACTTCCCTCTTAAACAACACAGTCTAAACTTCCTATTTCAGCAGGACAGGGTTAAGTATTTACAATCCCTTTGCCATTTAAGCAGTCCTGGAACACTGGCACCACAATAATGACTGCCCCACTGCCCCCTGACCAGCAGCAACTAATTGTGGCTACTCTGCCAGCCAGCAGCCTGAAGGTATCTGAACAACACCTGCATGACAGAAAGCAGGAACCCAGTTTGCCCCTCCTCTCCAGATTCTCTGCTGTACATCATACTGCCAGGGCTGGACAGATAATAAAGTATTTTATTTCCGTGTTTCTTTAAAAACAATGTTAAACATCATATTATTTCTATAAATAAATAGTCTGCTTTTATTTATCTTGCGAGAATTTGAAACACTTCCCTGATCTTCCAGTTATCCTAATCTAACTAGATTTTATCCACCACTATTCCAGGTTTTAATACTGCTAAGATGAAACTTAATACATGCATTTAATCAAGTCTTAGAATCTGCCAGACAGACCACTTTTAATCTAGAATAGGAAATAAAGAAAAAAAGTCTGACAAGACTGCTTTATTGTTCTTCAGAAGCTGAGATAAAACAACTATTGGAGCAAAATCTAAGGGAAAAAATGAAACAAGTTCTTCAATCCGATTATCTCTAGATGGAGATATTGATTACCTAATTTGTTCTTACAGTCCTCCATCAGTGGTCATTAAGATCACAACTTTTAGACTGCTGCATGAAGTAGCATGACAAAATAATAAAACATGCTGCATCAGCTGAATAGGTATTAAATATACAAATATTCCTGGGAACACAATTAATCAGTCAATGGCTGATGAGAAAACTATCAAAAGCTTCGGATTTTTATAGCACAGTATGAAAGAACACTGCATTTTTCAGGTTTGTTCACATTTCCTCGAAAATTGTGTCAAGGTGATGGAACACCAAGAAAAGCTCTTTCCATTCTCTAAACGTAACTGAATCTGCATATAGTAGAAAGCACATTATCACCAGGCATGAATCTGATTTTGCATCAGACACATCAGAGCTGGCGATGGGGTTTTTCCAGACTTCTTTGAAATTTTTAACCCATTAAGAAGGGAGGTGAAAACTTTCTATCCCCTCCCTTTCACTCTCTGAAAAGAGAGATTAAGACAAGCACAAGCCTCCTGAGCTATGTAACAGTTAAGACACTATTGTAAAGGAAATGAAATATTTACATGTCTTGATACACTCCAGAATTTTTTAAGCACCCATATTAGCACTTCAAAGCACAGCACTAAGTAGTGCCTTCTCAGTAATTCTTCATGCTATTTTATCATTGCTCTGACTGGAGAAGTAAATGAGGAAAGTGCAAGTAACTTCCATGAATCTTTTGCCTGCTGAATTGTTCTCCAGGCATATTTTAATCCCCTTCTCCCAAATGCTGCAGTTGACATTGCCCCATATAGGTAAATGTCAAATAAATGCCATATTTCTTTTTTGTAATAAATAAATATGTACAATTTTTTAAAAAACCCCAAACAAGGATTGCTTAATTTTACATGAAATAAGGTAATTAAAATCAACATCAATTGAAAAAGTAAGGATCGGGAGATATAGCACTGGGAATTTATTAAGATGAGTGTTATGACTTACACTGATTATACAAATTATAAAGGATATTCCAATCCCATTGATAGAACACACTAAGATTTAAGTATCTGCAAATATGCCTGACTTACAAAAAGATTAATTTTCTTTTAATAGTATTTATTGTACAAAACTCCAGCAAATTTACTTAGTCTTCTCCTTTAAACAACAACTCATATTCATCTCCTATAAGTCAAATGTGTACTGAGGTTCCCAAGAAATCCAAAGAGAAGGAAAAAAACCCCACACTAACAAACACATCCCCTCAGATGATGGCACATATTCAAAACACACAGATAATGTGGCAGTTTCCTACTAAAAGTAAGAAAGAAGAAAAACCTGAATCACCACTTATTGATTACAATGTCTATACTATTCACAAGCAAGGAATGCTAGAATTGAAAGACAAGGACATGACTTACCTCAACTTCTATTAAAAAAAAGCCAAACCCAAACAAAAAACACCTGATGGGATTTTTCTGGTATCTGAAGCAACTTTTTCCACTTAAACATTAAGACAGCAGGTGGAACAGTCCCTCCCCACAGCTATAATGTGCATTCAGCCACTATTCTTAGATCCCATTGCTCCTATTTTCCAGATAGTGGATTTGTAAAACAGCAAAGGCATCCCCAAAGAGAGATGAATCAGAATTTTAAAACAACATGAGATTCAGGAGTGGAAAAATAAGAGCACCTGAGATAAAGCAGCCTACAAATCAGAAAAACAAATGTCCTTCAGAGATCCTGATGAATTGTGCTGTTGCTTTATGTTGTACTCAATGCTTTATGAAGTTCTGACTCTAACTGCACTGGGGAAACCTGGTGGCTGTTTCTTCTTCTACATGCTACCATGAAGACTAAGGCCAAAGTTTTCCACTGTTAGTTATGAACAGACCTCAACCTTAGAATAAGCAATCCCATCAACAAAAGCAATTGCTTCTGCCAGAAAAGGAGAAGTGAAATATTTCTAAGCTATTGCTGCACAGCAGTTTTAGCCCAACAGCCAGATATTCCAGCTCTTTTCCCAAGGATACACCAATATGCAAAACTGCTACTGCTTTAAGAAGTTTTTTCTGCTGCAGATACACAAATACAGCAAAGATACTTTTTTATCCATACAACTGGAGCCTCTGCGCACTTCAATGAGATGATTTTTGCTGCCTCTCACCAAGCACTGCCAGTTGTCTCCTACAAACTCAGAGCTCCACATCATGAGTAAACCTAGAACGACAGACTTCAATATTGAGGCAAACGAGATGTTTCTGCAGCAGTCTCCTCTTACCAGCCTAGCACCCAGAAAGAGATCATGAATGAGGAGTTCCGACATGCAATAGTCTTTCTGAAGGTATTCAGATGAAAAACACCACCAGCCCAGTTTTACATGCTGCTTTGCACTAAACCAACACGAATTGCTTGAGAAGGGTTCAAGGAACTCTCTTCTGTGTAGTCCCCAAACGTCATGCAGAGTCACAGCACAAGGGACAGGTGCACAACCTGAGCACCTAGCCCAGCCATGGTTTTGTTTCACCAAGAACATGTGTAAGAACATGAAGCAAACAGCAGAGCATTGGACAATGAGAGAAACCGAGGCTGGATGTGAAGATGAACACTGATACAGTGCCTAGATCTCAAAACCTGCAAGGTTCAATTAATAGTTGTGGAGCTGACACATACAGGTTTAAGGCTGAGGCAGAAGGAGATGCTAAAACCAAAAGGACAACAGTACACAAAGACAGACAAAGGATTACAAAGGTTCCTCAAAACAATGGACATGAAAGGCTTTGGAATGACAAACTGGAACAAAATTCAAAAGGGAGGCAAAGAATATCTCAGTACAAAAGTACAGAAAAGATGGAGCAAAGAACAAGACCATGCATGCTCCCATGCAAACTGCCAGGTTCTGTTGTCATTTCACGAGACAAGAATGAACTTGCACACACATTTAGGAAATAAGGCTTATTTTCATCACTGTGAGCTATTACCAAGGGGAAATACCCAGCTTTTACTGTACACACTATCTTCTCTGGCAGGGAGTGGAAGAGCAACCAGGAATTAGGGTGAACTAGGAGGAACTGCTCCTCACAGGTCAGAATCTTCTGCAGGTAGCTTGGACCAAATTCAGGGCTTTGTAGTCTGCTTGCTTGTCTTTTACTTCTCAGCATCTGCAAACATCCTTTCCAGCCCAAGAAACAAAATCACTTATCAACAAAAACTTGGTGTCTAAGCCCTTTATCCTCAAAGTCTTAAAAATCTGAATATCTACTATTACAGAAACAATGCTGCAAAGCCTGCAAGACAAGTGTGGCAATGAATGCTCACATTTTTCTTCGTTGTAAGCTGTCCATCAACATTAATTTCTTCAGGTAATTTTTATCTTCTTCCAGGGTTTGGTTATTTTCTTCCATGCTAGTTAAATGATAAGACACACTAACTGGAATTGATTTTGTCTAAGAGATCTGTAAGAGATCCTTCTAGAAATGTCATGGTCTACCCTACAAGAAAATATTTGTACAAGCCTTTATCCCAAGGATGGCTAACCAAGAATAGAAAACAAACAGTAAGAAGTTATCTAAGTTTTGAGCACCCTGCCAGGACACTTAGAAGAAATACCATGTCACAGACACAGTAGACAGGCAAGAGGTAGCTACCCATCAATTTGTAACAAGCCCAATTTCCAAAACAATTCTTTTCAGCCCCTGGTTTTTTATTACATGAGTACCAAATTCCAAGGATTAACATGAAGCTACATAGCTTCCACTTATGTGCATATTTACCTTTAAATACAAAAAAACTGAAAAGTACTTTGAAAAACTGTGGTCCCTGTAGAGAACACCACACAAGTCTATAACCACATCAGAATGGGCCATTTGCTAGAAATGTCTCATAACAAAGAAACCACGTGAATGTGACTTTTTAAAAAGAATATGTTTAAATGATATTCACTTTTCTATTTAGCAGCAGAACCATGGAGTGATCAGAAATACCAGCTATTTCAAATGGCCAGCTGAATAGCAACAAATTGCTGCAATTCATATGGTCTTAAATTTCTAATAGAAATCTTGTAATAGCTGATTTCCACTCTCGCTGTTCCCTAGTTTATTCTAGCATCTATTCTTTATGACCCACTACATTAACAATGTTTGTTAGGCATGTTTCAGTAACCATTTAAAGTATTCCTTGGAACACTAAACCACTGTATTCCCAGACTAGCACTTACTCCTGAGGAACAAAAATATTCTACCAGTTCTGATTTGTACAGAATATATAGAATTTATAAACGATCACATTAATATTGAAAGTTTTGATACCTGAAGTATCTCCCTAACATCCACCATCATTAAAAATGACTGGCAGGTGAACACTAATGGGAAAAAATGAAATACTTAAATATTCATCAAAACTGAAAACTATTACCTAGGTTAAAGAAGCAAAGAGCTTATATGTCTCAAAGGAGCCCTTCTGTCATTGCCAAGACTTCAATTACAATTTGGTTTCCAAAAAAAAGGGTAGTCTGTATAAAATCCTGATAATTTCATAAACATTAACAACATTTCACAATTATACCACATTTAGGACCAATAAACCTGATTTCTCTTAGTCTACATTCTTAGGTCAAGACCATTAAATTAAACCAAACAGGAATGTTAATAAAGCAAAACAACTTCTTTAAGAGGGTTTTTGGAATTTTTTTGAGTAGTGAGAATACATTTCACTTAGGTGTCTCCTTCTATTTATTGTACTCTTACCTCAAAAAAATAAGAGCAGATTGTGTCTCCTTTCTGTTGTAAGAGACATTTTTTGTTATTAGGTTTCAGATCAAAGATTATTTCATGCATTCATACTTCCATTAAGCCATGCAAGGAAGCATCCAAATGCATGTTGGCAGAGAAAGCATTAAACCAGAAAGTTGAGGTCTGACCATTAGAACTGAAATTTGGCTGCAACAGCCAGAATATCATTCTCCTTGAAAAATCCCACATGAAGGAGTTCCTGTTTCTGTTGGCTAACAGAAAGCCTGTAACTTATAAATATGCATGCAAAGACATTGAAAAAACCCCAAAACATGCCCAAAACATTCTGCCCAAAACCTTCCAGCTATCAAAAGTTCCTGCAAAGCAGTATAGTTTCAAAATGTCAATACTTCATAAATTTTCCTAAGCCCTTTATCAATTTCATGAGACACTTTGTGCATGGCTAAAAATACCGAGAGGTTTGGATTGTGCATCTAATGATCATATGCATAAAAATATGTGTATCATATACATATATCCACACAGCCAACCCTGAATACAGCAGTGGTTTCTTTAGCTCTTCTTAAAGATACTGTCCTTTAACCCAAACTTCCTCCTGACAAAAAAAATATCTTTTTAAACAAAACTACCATATAACTTAAATATACTTGCCAACCTGACCAAAACAGACAATTGTGCTGAGTAACTCCTAGTGCTTGAGACAGCAACTCAACTTCCCCACCTTCTTAAATATCTTTCTTATCAATTAACACCAAAAGCTGCACAAACTAAAGCTTGTGCAGTTAGCAACTGCCAGGATTATTAATCTGTTTCTGAAGTCATGTGAAAAACGAGCTGGAAAAAAAAGGGAACATGGAAACAGCAGCTATTAACGCTGAAACAGCATCAATGCACAAAGACATCAAACAAACAGCACACACAAGGAATTAAAACTTGGGAAAAAGAAACAATGCAAACCTTTACAAGCTCCAAAATAAAAGGAGAAGAAACAAATGGGATGAACAAAGATGTTACATGTACATGGGGGAGCAGAGGTGTCAAAAAAAGCTAGTTAAGGTTATGATCTTTGGACACTGGGTTCTTATCAGACAGAAAGAAGGAGGTTGGAAAACATGGATAAGGCTGTTTGCCAGTAACTGGTGAACACGCAGCATGGTGGTGCTGCTGCCCTGGTGCTATACATTTAAAAGAGCAATTTCAGAAGGATAACAGGGGTTTATCTTTACTACAAGCTTACATCACGTAACTCAAGGTAGGATAAAAACAAACAAAAAAAATCAAACCCATTCTTAACCTTTTAATAAAATCTCCTAGGCTTTCTAGCTAGAGCAGTAGCTTCAAGATCCAAATGCTATTTGCTGGTGGCTAACAAAAACCTTGTTTAGCATTCAAAGGTAATTTCTTCTTATTATATAATATCAAGTATGTTGTCCCTCCCCCATCTTAGGTATGCTACTGGTGTTCCATGAAGAATGTAAATTTTGCATAGTGGAAACAAATGTGATCCATGCAACAACATATGGGAATGAAGATGTCTTTTGTCAAAGTGATTTTCACAGAATTTTTAAATGAGTCAAGTTATTAAAATAAATTATTAAAAATAATAAGAAGAAATATGAAACAATATTAACTTTTGCTATTACAGTTACGCACTGAAACTTAGAATACACTGTTGCTTTTACTCAACAAATATGAGGACATCAACAATTAAAAGTTGACCAGAAAAAAACCCCAAAGAGATACCTGTGACTTCAAAGTCAGGATATAAGAAAATATCTTAAGTATGACTAGATATACAGCTTGGATTGACTGTAATTTAAATACTGCAAATGGTGATTATTTAAAGAGAAGACTTCTAAAGTTTAATTATTTAATTTTAAAAAAATGTTTGAAATATTAGTTTAAATACGAGGTCTGCAAAAGAACGCAAAGGTTGCAGAGCAGGAAGGACACTACTCACACACAGCACAGACTCTCTTAAACAAGGCTGACTTGTGTGAGAGCCAAGGCTATAGAAGTGGGGAGTGAAAGGCAGAAAGAGCTACCCAGCAGGGAGGGCCCACTTTACTCACAGAACTCCTCCTCCAGGAGGTTTGGGTGAATTTATCGGCACAGCCGCGCGCTGCCCCTGCAGGTTTTTGACTGTCCTTCTGGCAGTTACATCTAGTGGCCTTAATCACCCCCAACGAGAGAAAAAGAAACAAGAATTAGTTAGAAATTAACCAACTAAGCCTCTTGAAAAGTACAGTCGAGGCCCAGGGTTCAAACATCAAGCATTATATGACAGTAGAGCACAGTACAATTAAACTGTAGAAAATACCATTTTACAGTGCTGCACAACTGCTGCTTTTCCCAAAGGATATTTAGAAGTAATCCAGAATAAAAATTGACTTTTGGAAAGAGTTTTTGTTCCACCTAAATTTCTGAAGCACTGAGTTCCTCAAGTAATCTTTCAATCATCACAAATGTAAGTTTTACCCATCTTTACAGCAGAGTTTCTCTGCTGCATCAGTTCTGGGTTACTACAGCAATCAGGTACATGACTGAGCAGGGAAGGAGAAACTTCCTTCAAGGCATCCTTGAAGGCTGATGGTTAAGAGTGAGACTAAGTGTATTAAAAACCAACACTTACTGCAAAATGCTAATAAACCAAGTAATTTGGTGTGGTATACTGTGATCTGGGACTCTGTTGTTTAAACAGCAGAGCAGAATGCCAAATCTTCATCTTTCAGTTTTATTTTAGAGGGAATGTTCCCAAGCCAGAGAAGGAGAGGATGAAGACCACAGCTCAGTTTCAGTGCACACACCTACAAAAGCACATTCTAAATATTTCATTAGTGATTATGGTCACACAATACTGTCTCCAGCTATGATAAATATGTATGGTGTGCATCTCTTGGCATCTCATCTACCCTGCCTGTAGGATCTTGCTGTGGCTTGAAATGTCTTGAAAAGGTGGGGCTATTTTACAAGAATTGTCACAGCAGGTGAATTTACCAGAACCAAATGCAAACATACACATGGCAAAATCCAAACTTGGAACAAGAGCAAAAGGGTAAAAGGCACATGTGACTTTTGCTTGAGGCCTTGTGTCTCCCTGAACCTAATTTATGATGAAAGTGCTGCCATAACTTGTTCTTAGTTGGCAAATTTAATCTGACTATTGAACATGTTTTGTATTCTTTCTTAAAAAAAAAAAAAAAAAAAATCAGCTTAGAATATGACTTTGCTCAGCTTTAAATTCCATGGTGTAACTCATCATTAAGCTAACGGACAGTAGAGGAAAGGAGAGGGAGAATAAAAACACCAACAAAAGCTTCAAGCAGAATGACAAGCCCAAAACTTGTCCAATTTTATAATATTTTAAGTGTAGCCTTATCTTTTGCTCATTGTTATTTTTCAGCAGCTTCTAGAAATTTATGTTCAAAACTTTTCGGAAATTAAGCACTTTCAATAGCATTATAAACACCTTTGCTTAGTCCCACACAAGATCATGACCAGATTATGGAATTAAAGATCCCAAGAGCACAACTGGGAACCCAAACCTACCTTTGTTATAGTGAAAGTGCAGGAAAAAAATTATCTGTCTAAGCTCTCTTAAAGCCTTCATCAGTACTGCCTGTTGAAGTTCCACTCTGCAGTGCACACCTGGGATTTTGCTCAACATTTAGGATTATACTTACAAGCTGCTGCTCTAATTGGTTGATTGTTTCATCCTTTTTCTTCAGCTCATCTTTAAGCTGCCTGATCTCGTTCAGCAGATCATCCATCTGCAATAAAACAGTGGTTTTCTATAAGGACTGCATAATCTAAGTCAACACCTTTACAGGACATATTACATCAGGTGTGCCCTGGAGGGCTGCCAGTAACACAGCACATGCCTTCCTCCTCCTATTCACACAGAGAGATGGGCTGTAGGCACAGACTAAAGAGTGAAGAAACTTGACTAAAAGTCTCTTTAAGAGGCCAAATTCAGCTGACCCACTGAATTTCCAGGGTAAGTAAATCAGCTGCGTCTTTAAAACAGTAATTCATCTGTTGTGCAACATCATGTAGATGAACATATCTAGTCAGCAAACACTACCTACAGTCCTCTTTATCAACAACAAAAATTACTGAACTCAGACCAGGCATTAGATTTTAAGTGTTCATCATCTTCAAGAAGTATTTATAACCTTGTTATATCTTCAGTAGGCACTGTTTCCTTCCATAAATACAGAATTAGTGATCTTTGCACAGTGATTTTACAGTAAGATCCAAGCAATGCTACAAAACCTTACCACCACAGAAAACACATCATTACAAGTCTGTGACTATATAAGGTAATCCAGTTTGGAATACCTACTGTGATTTTTTTCTGCCTTTAATACCCATTCTAAAACAATAAACTCACCCCTGACTTTGTAGGGTTCACCTAGGTTCACTACATTTGCATTTAAACAAAGAAAGAAGCAAGAAGCAGTACTTCAGCAACACACAAGCTTTTGGTGTGTTTTCTAAACACAAATAGGTTTGTATCTCTTATTCCTTTGAGTCAATCACTGTCATTTACCTTAAAAGTTGACTCAGGTTCTTGTGGCTCTGGACTTGATGGAACTGAGAATGTGATGTCCTGGAGTGACACATTTTCATCATTCTACCAAGGGACAAAACCAAGAACACAAGCTTGAATTACTTGTTGAAATAGCAAGTTTCCTTTTCCCCCCGTAGGAAAGCCTCCCTTGCTGCAGCCCCTGTCCAGTGCCCAAGTAAGGGCCATGCTACAGACTGTAAAATTTCATTTCCATAACTTGGATAGAACTTTACATCTCACTTTTTCTTGGTGCTTTTTGTTTTTTGTTTGTTTTAATATTTTTTTGGCTTTTATAAAAATAGACTGTTAATTCTGAGAACAGTCAAGTTTACACTGTCCAGCACTCAGTTGTATTCAGTTCTCAAGCAGCTGCTTGTACCTTCTAAGCCCATGGCCAGTAAGGCTGATGAAGCAGCAGTTTACACTCCATCTTATGGACAAGTTCTAACAGAATGTTTTGAAATAATTTCCACAATAACACCATAAAAACACAAACATTATTTAGTTCAAAAGATTTATAAAATGCTAGAGGAAAAGTGCAGCAATTAGAATCCTAGAATTACTTACAGTTTAACAAATTATTTTCTGTACATTTATATTGCATTTTATATTTATCTTATATTCCCCAATTAACAAATTTCACCAACATTTTATTTTAAGCAATGAGTCAAATAAATACACACACTCAGAAGTAAAGCTACAGATGGTCACCGTTACAATTGTGAAAGAGTAATCATGGGAATGGGAAAACACACAAAACAAGACAAACTACTTCAAGCAAAAGTATCTTGCCTAGCTTTTCAAAGTTCTGTACCTCCAGTATACCTTTCACTGCCATTAAAATGCAGGGAATTGGAGCAATAAGACATTCTACAACAGCAGATTAAGACCTAATGGTAAGGAAGTTTAGTATGTCACACACTCCCTAGTGATTTAAATCAGTACTCCTGTGCTACACCTGACTCATTCACCAGCAAAGCAGGAACAAAGGTCATCTGCAGCAATTCCCTCACCACTGCCTTAATTATCTCAGTACACGTGTAAAGAACACAGGACAGCTGGAAAAAAACCAGTTCTAACACTATCAGTAGGAACTCAAGCCTCCAGTTGAACACATGCTAAGAAATCTGTCTTGTGGTGCTTTTGTTTCTTGCTCATCATATTGCTAAAACAAAATGGGAGAAATCAGCAAAATAAAGGCATCCTTGGACAAAAAAAGAAGATACTAGAATTAGCAAATAGATGATGGAAGTAGCAAAACCAATGCAACTGGTTACTTGCATATGCTATTTTTGGTAGGCTAGAAATAATACTAAGAACTATACCAAGATACCACCAAATCTAGAAACTTGGAGAGAACATATGCTTTCAACCTTTTGGTAAAGATACAATAAACTTTATGAAGGTATCACCACATTGCACATTACAACAGGCAATATAAAAACTGCTACCTCTTGTTTTCACCTAACATTTTTACAAAAGCAGAATACATTGTTTATTTTAGTACAATCACTTATTCAGAGCAGTGGCAAGTTTATGAGGATCTACTGAATTTTTATCAAGGTCTAGCCTTTGATTCCCAATTCCAAGTTTTCTTCAGTACAAATCACTCATTTGAGTAGTCTCCTTCACTAATAGCAATTCTATAAAGATGCAAGCAGATGTGTTTAGTGGCCACCAAGCAGAGGGTGCTATTCACCTGCTGGCTACTCGGCACTCCCAGGGAGTTTCATCCAGGTCATGTCGATCTCACTGCCCAACGCTGTTACAGCGACAGTCCAACAGTTAACCAACTGCTTACACATAAAATTTGCCATTTGATTTGCTACTGTTTGTTCATTTCTTTTGGTTCTGTTTCTTTCAAGCACAATTAAGTCGCTAAGGTGAACTATTTTGTGGCTAATAAAAAATAGTAATAATTGCAGGGGCAATTTATACAACTTAATATATTGACACAATCAAGTCTTTTTATTTCCTAAGTCTGTTTCTTCCTCATCTTCAGTCCTCTTATAAAGAAAGACAAATCTCTCTTGTAGATCTCACCAGATGCAAAAAGAAAAGAACACAATGAATATGTATTTCAAAGGTACTCAAGTGACTTACTGATCTAAAGCCTCAGCAAAAACGTACTGATGCATTTAACAACTTTGCACTACATGGTTCTCCTTTTTATTCACACCTCTTCATACAAATGGACCATATATCTGATAAGCTACAGTGAAGATCTGTGCTTGAAAAATAGAATTTCATTTCCATTCATGAAAGATAAGTTGAAATGAAACATTTTTTATAAAAGCTGCCTCCCACAGAAGAGCTTCACAGATCTCACAGTTCTGTGAACTGTTTCGTGTTTCAGTCCTCCTTACTGCGAGTGCTGATCTGGGATAAGACAGGGTGGCTGCAAGTCATTGCTGGGTTACTACAGAGGATGGTCAATCCTTGCCAAGATCAAAGGCTCCAGGGCAACAGAAATAGAACATCCTTATTTAAAATTGTATTAACACATTAGCCTCAACCCCGAGCAGTAAGTTTATGAAATTAATTGAGGAGGAGGAAGAAATTTTTAACATCAGAAGAAAACTTATTTTCTAATAAGCATGCAAATGAAGTACCTTAGTCAATGTTTAAGAGGCATTAACATTTACATGTCAATTATTACTAGGATTAGACTTCCAAAACATTTTCTTCTTTCAATGCAAAGTTAGCACTCCAGTTAAGCATTAAAGAGAGAATGCTCTCCAGTAGTACACCTCTCTGTAAATAATTATAACTGCATTTAGCACAGGAATAATGTACTTTTTTCACTCCATATAGGTTAGCATAACATTACTAGAAGTCAGAGCAGGTTATACTCACTACTGTGAAAACCTTTGAAAACTCTGTGTGAGAGAGAGACTCCTATTCCTGATCTCACTGTTTGAAGGCACAGGAAGGTGGCAGTGTGTGAGGAGTAAGCAGACAGCACATGCACTGCTGGCATTGTTATCCTGGTCACACAGAGCTCAGGAAAGCCTCTATTGCTCAAATAACTATTTATTTTTGCAAGCTGAACTGGGAATGCAGCACTAACCCCACGCTGCTGCAGCTATGTTGCTAGCAATACTCCAGCTAATTTATATCCAGTTATGTGAGCTACTCACAGCAATGAATCCAGTACAGCACATTAAGTCTCCCCAGGAATCTGCTAGGTATACATTCATTACGTGCTGTGCTCTACACTAAGTCACGCCACAGCTGATGAGATAATTGTATAAAACTGAATTTAATTACTAACTCTTCCTATTTTACTGTAACTGTTCCTCTGAGACCTAGTGTCTAAGTCCTGACTACAGCTCTATTTCTACCTATCCAAAGTAAATATTATTGCTGAATGTCATAACTGGAGAAAGGCAACACATACACTTAAATGTGGAATATTGGTGGAGCTAATAGAAGACCTCCTGCTCCCATTATTAAAGCTGGAGTTTGAAAGCAATTGACTTGGTACCTTGATTTTTTATATTTTGCAAGGGGCCTGTGAGCCAGTCCTAGTTCAGAGTTCAGAATGCTAAAGTTCAACTAATTGCTTTCAAAACTATATTTCTGTTCAAGAAGTAAAGAAATTGCAGTATTTTTACTCATTCCTGTTAGTATGAAGCTCAATGTTTACAGTAAAGGCTGAACACTTTAATGTAATGAAAAAATATTTCATAGAAGTTTTGCCCTAACTGTTTAGTAAATTGAACTAGTAAAGGTCTGAAGTTTCCCCCTCTGTAGCAGGCTAATTTACTTTTACATTACTATTCATGTTCTTTGATTAAAAGACTGGATAATACACAGGAGAGTTGAATAAATATTCAGAAGTCCAGTGACGAGTTTTGGAAGAGGTGAGTCAAAACAGGGTTGGGTTAGGTCAGGAAAATACAGACAAGTATGACTGTCAAAGTGTGAAGGGAAGAATCATACCTGTCATTACTAAGCTCACTGTTACAGGAAGGAAGGAAAAGAGGATCAAGCACTTGTCAGGACAAGGAGAAAATTTTTAAAAATGGGCATATTAAGAGTAACTGCTTCATTCTGTGCATTTAAGTTCTTTTAAAAAACTTAATCTGAGCTACCTGAGGCAAGGTTTTTATTCTGCAACCTGGCTATTATAAACTAGACCACGATTTTACACAGGTATTTTGCAGGGCCACACACTATTTGGTTATAAAGTGCAAGCCTTTACACAGTGAACCACACACACAGATCATCCATCAAGTTGCTTAATTGTCCTTGTGTTTAAGGCATTAAAAGCCCTGGATAAAGGTTCTCTGCTACCTCTGCATTAAGTTACAATTGTTTTTCCACTGCCAAAATCAGGAATACATCTCAGTTACCACAGGAAGCAAATGCTCACATTTTTAAAAGGTACAATGGTACCCTTGAATTAGCCTCAAGAGTGATTTGCTTTTTGTTTTGCTCTGTTTGGTTTTAGTGTCTTACTTTAAAGGCACAGAATTATTTTCATTACATTATCCTATTAGAAAAGAACAGCAATAAATCTGGTATTAAAAGACAACATCACAAACACTTTTCAATGCTAATCTGTATATGCCTGCAAAGAAAGTCTCATGGACTGTTCTTTATTATGGTAACAAAGGAATTTCTGTAGTTGAAATGCCATACTTCTGCTGAGTCATTTAGCAGTTTACCAACTCCCACAACTTGCCAAGCTTTGAGGTGCATTGAAAAAGCTCCTTAAAAGCTTATGACAATTTCATAAAATTGAAAGGTTAAACTTAAATACCTCCAATAGAGATGACCCCGTAGGATTTGCTAAGCTTCTTGTCAAAACACACAGAAAAGATGAAAGAATGAGAAAAACAAAGCCTTAAGAAAAAGCTATTAGCTCTGACTTGCTGGATGCAAGTTTGATCAATGTGACCAATTTTAACATATTTAAGTTTTAACTCCCACCTTTTTTGTATCTTATTGGATAAAAGCTGGTTTTCACATCCACTGATTTTCTTTTTTAATTTGACATTTCCTCAGAGAAGTAAAATTTATTATTAAATAAATATTAAAAGTTTTAATATTTAGTGTGTTTTGTAGTTAGTGAAGTGCTGACAAGGCAGGAAAAACTACTACTTGAAATAGCAATAAAAAGTATCGTCACTTTCTGGAACTCTGTAATTCAATGTTTAAATGAAATGCCAATATCCTAACAAGGCCAAACAGAGCATCAGCCCATCCAGGCCCACTCCCCAGTTTATTCTCCTGCTTTTGCTCCTGTGAGCAGCTCACCTGGTGCAGCAGCCTCTTGAGTTTGAGGAGCTGGGTCTTGACAGCGGTGCAGTCCTGCACCATGTGCCGCAGGGTCATCTCGTCCAGCATCACCGTGTTCTCTGCCAGCTGCCGCGGCGCTCGGGAAACTGCTGCCCCCTCCGTAGCTCTCCAAGGGACCCACTGCAGGCTCCAGGTAGGCTGAACCCCTAAAAAACATTCAGCAGGTAAAAACACAGTGATGACTAACTGGAGCTACGGAGCGTTTGGTAAAAGAAAGTGTTGTTTAACGTGGGCTGTACTTACATACTGTGGCAAACAGCAGGAAATAAATACATCAGAAAATGTCAATGCTATTTCACTTAAATACAGAGTTTTTGTTTCAACTCCCAGAGATCTCCTAAAAACTAAAAACTACAGTACCATAAAACCAGTTTGTTCAGCAGGATTTCTATAAACTGTCATTCCTTTAAGGACTGTAGGGTTACATCTAAGTTACCAACAAATTAAAAAGTAAAAAGCTGTCCAAACTTACAAAATGCAAGTAGTAAGACATTGCAATGGTTTTCCATGGAATGCATAAGGTATTTTAATCAACATATAATATTGTATCAACACAAGCAACAAGTACTTGGAATAAAAACAGAAGTGTAAGTTTGGAAAATAAATTGTTATAACCCTCAGTGATGCTTCCACTCAGACATACAACTATCCTGAAAATGATGTACTTGTAGTCAGTATCACTTGAGACACTTTAGTGCCAAAAGGAATTGCTCATTGGTGCTACAAGTGTTTGTGAGAACAGAGAAAAGTGCATTACCTGTTCAAATCATTTTTACCATGGATATAATGGTCAGTATGGCCGAGATGATAGTGATCCTGTGCATTCCATCGTGGCTGTGGTGCTCTTTTCCAGAATCCTTCCTGATGCTGTCTCGCATTTCTGTCTTGCCTGTCATAACGGCTCATATTTTCACATTCCTCTACAGAGAGCATAAGGTTAAAAAGAAATTGTAAGACTTGGTCCCAGGACCTTGCAAATAAAATATTAACTATACGCTGGTAACAGGTGCAGTGTGAAGTCTGGGGGGGTTTGTTTGGTTTTTTTTTAACTGATCCAAAACAGTATGCATTTTAGAACTGTCAAGCAGACTTCTGTAACAATCTCACATTTTTATTAAAAATATAAACTTGTTACCGGAATAAGAGCAACCTGTAGCAGAAGCTAAAGAATCCAGCTTTAACTGTACTTCTAGTTTAAGTAAAAAAATCATTTGGAGAAGACAGAGATTATGGGAGAAATTTAAAAGTAACAATTTCCTGTCCTTCTTACTGATGGTATCTCCAGGCCTTTAACAAGTTCTAACAACACACAAACATGGAAAGACAACACTGTAAAAAGGGGCCAGCATTGCACTGCAAAAGAAAACAGTTTAGTTACTTAAAATATAGTTATAGCTCATCTTACTCCTCGTGCTTGGTTTTCACATTCAGAGACATTTAATCTTTATTTACCTGGTCAACTAGCATGATCTAAAACAAGGAAACCAAATAACCTCTTTAAAACACCAACTTCTGCAAAGCCACACAAATTCCACAAACGTCTCAAGGGAACAAACGCTAAATTTGGCAACAGCCTGGAAACGACTGCGAGAAAGCCAAAACAACTCCTACCCGGGCAGTTAGACCAGCAAAAACAGTCACAAACTGCTACTCTGCCACTCCACTTGGTCCTTCACTTACCCCAGGAGTTTTTGCTCACATTGTCAGTCCTTTCCAGGAGCAGCTCCACACAAGGGAGCAGTGTTTACTCGCTGCCCCCAGCCCCGTGGCGCACACAAACAGGCCTTCCTTCCTGCTCAGCTCCAGCCTGCGTGGGGCTGGGACAGAGCCCAGCTCTGCCCTGTGATTTAAACCGCCCTCCTCGCTCCCTGCATACTTGTGGAGCTAGAACTGTTGCTATAAATAGTGGCCAAGCGGCATCCCAGGCTCCAAAGTGAAACCAGGAGTGTTTCTGAGAATCAGGAAAGTCTTAAGAGGCTGACGTCAAGGAAGTTGCACATAATTATGGAAAAAGTGCTGGCTGTTAAACATTATTATAACAAATACTCATATTTGCAATTCAGTTTTTATCACCTAGCAAATAACAAAAAAGATTACATAATAAAATAAACTTATTCACCAAAACTAACAGAAGATTTGTTTTCCTTTAGCAGCATTTTCCACAGCTCATAACACACGAAAATTAACAACAAAATAAGCCCTCACTAAGTTTACAAGCAATTAAGATTTTCAGCTTTGGAAAAGTAAATTGAGACACTGAGTAAAGACACGTGGAGATTAACTGAGAGCAAGTTTTGCTTTTTCAGGTGGTCATGTTCACATAAGGGAAAAACTGGAGGTGGCTTTTGAATCCTTCTTTTCAGATCCTCTCTGCTAAAAATACAGTAATTTCAAGACAAGAAGCAGAGATACCCCGTTTATGCCAGATTAATTTTATAAGGAAACCCAACCTCTAAAAAATGCCTCAAGTAACAGTAATAACCTTGAAATACTTTTGTGGCAAATATTCACCTTTAAAAACATGCCCTTCTAGCAGTTTTTAAATTAATAATTTGCAATGGAATTACTGATGCAAATGCAGTGCATGTTCCATAAACAAAGAAACTTATGAGAAATTGATCTACCCTTTAAAATTGTTCTTTAGATTTTCCCAACAGAATTAAATTACCTCTATTGGAAGAATATGCCCTAGGCTTGCATTGTTACCCATTCTGGAAAATTAACTGGGTAAAAAAGTAAAAAATTCATACCTGTCAGGGCTAAAAAGTTGCATACTTGCAATGTTGTCAATCATTTCATACAAGAACTTTGAAAAACTCATTCTAAAATTTAGAAGGTTAAGTACTGCACTCCATATGTGCACAATGTTAAAACACGATGTGCCACCAGGTGGTAGATGGAAAACTATGTATTTATTTACCGTTCATTTGGCTTCATACCTAACATACACACCAATAACTCAGAGGTGCTCTCAGAAAATCCTGAATTTCCCCCAAACTTCAGCATGCAGCTGATCATTACACAAAGTAAGTAAAGCCTTCTTCCTTTCAGTGTCTGTTTGCACTGGGTAGGGCCTGGCAGCACTCCACACTCAGTATTTCTGTTTATGTGAATATAGACTGGCCTCCACTGGTCTTGGAGGTAAAACTAATACCCATATTCACATAACAATAGCTCATAATAATAACACTCTTAAGCCCTATGAGTAGGTCAGCAATAACAAAAGCAAATATCTCAAACGTTTCCAGTCTGAGATTTGAGAAAGTGTAGCCATAATTTCCTTTACCAAGTTAATTCTTCCCTGAATTTGTATTATTTTGGGGGCATCTAGATACCACTACCTTTTCTGTGAAAACTTCACCAGCACTCTCATTGAAAGCAAGAGTGCATAAAAGACATCTTGAAAAAACATAACTTAAATTTTACATCTTCTGCTATCCTGAATTGTATGTATATATATTAGAAGATACTATCATTTTGTAGAAGAAAACAAGTAATTATCTCAAACAATTACACTGTCATTCACCAAAGCTAAAAAAAAATACAGTCCCAGCATTTTCAAATATAGCTGAAATATCAGACTGAAAGACTAACTTAAGACTTTGAAATAGATTCTACAGAAATAATTTTAAGAAAAAAGCAGTGTGGAACAAGGTTGCACTTTTATTCTAGGCAGTAGATTTCTAACTTTAGAATTCTTCAAATATGAGAGTTGTGCTTTGGAAAACAGCAATATATCCCTTCCTGTATGTCAGAAAAGGAAGAGCTGTTAAAAAAAAAAGCAACACAATTTGAAGAGTGCATTGACTTATTAAGTCACAAGCCAGAAGAAAGCAACTCAAAAATCTCTTAAGGCCATGAAGCAGTTTCACAGTGAGATTGCTTGGCTGCCTTACTCACCTTTGTCACGAGGTGGGTCCTCGGGCAGGTCCACATCAAGCATGAGATCATCATCTTCAAGATCACATGAATCAAGATTATTCAAGATATCCTGCAAGAAAGGAAAAGTGAGATACAGCTGCTTCCATGATATTTCATTTACCCTACCATCATAAAAAGTTTTGTTACATTTTTATTATACACACATCCAAAGTTATCAGCAGCCCTCTCTTCTCAGAAGTGAAGATCAGCCTTATTAGAGATCATCTATACAAAAACCAATCATCACATCTGTGCTAATATGACACAGGGAAACTGCTAGATGAAACAAAGATGGATTAAAACATTTTTCTGCCTAATGCCTATGGAATATCCCAGCGACTATTTTATTCATTAATAGCCTGCCTTCTTCGCAGTTGGAAGTATTTTGAAACTCAATTACTTTGCTCACTTAGAATTCAAAAACAGCTTTGTGAAGAGATGATGTTAAATCCCCTTATTTCAGCTCTCATATTATCATGAAATCATTGAAAGGAAGTGTGGGAAACCTATGTTATCTTGACTTTTTGGGACAACAAAGCTTCAAATATGCTGTTATGAGCACTAAACTCTGCTTCTTTTTGTCTTTCAGACTGTGGTTCATATAAAGTTGTTCCTAAAGGGACTAACAAACCATCACGTCACGTGTGTGTGCTAATGGCACAAGAAAAATGCAATAAAGTGATAGTGCTAAATGGAATTATACATATTAAATACAGTTAGTCAGATATATTAAAAGCATTGTAGTGAGGGCGAGTCCAGTCAGTGTGAAAAAGACAGAGATTGACCCCTCTTGCTTTAAGAATACCAAGAGGAGCAGAAACTGAGGAGGTCAAGGCTGTGGAACACCCAGCTCACAGCACAGTCAGACACTGCCAGCACTGCTGAACAGCCACAGCAGCCTGGGCAGAGAACCCAGACACCCTTTCACTTCATTATTCAAAGGAAACCAAACTTATTAACACCAAGTGACTGCAACACAAAGCAGGTCTGAGGAAACTGCTATGGATATCCAGCTCCAACTCTTGAGCTCCCAGAAAAAGTCATGTCTTTAAGGCCTGACATCACACTCAGGCACTTCACATCAGCCTCTTTTCTATTAGCAGAAACACAGATTTTTCTTAGGTTTATCAGCTGTCTCTAAAGGTGATGCCTGGCACCAATATTGACAAATTTACCAAACATTAAGTCAAGTAAGTGTCTTACAATTATTTTTCATAGTAATGGGATCATTAAATACTTAAGTGAATACTTGCATACAGGCTATGAACACACTGCAAAACAATATTCCCCTTGCTGGCTCTCATTTGTTAGGTTTGCTTTGTCACAGATGTAGAGGTGAAAAAGAAGAACATTAACAGGCATTTGTCTGAGTTGTTGCTCCAGCTGTTCTTCAGCAGCCTTCCTACGGCTCTCACAAAGCACCACTGTATTTTATTATATATGGTGACAAGAGCTAAGTATATTTTAAGATTTTTTGTGGGGGTTGTGACACGGAACATTAAACATCTTACATTTCTGCAGGGCAAGTTATTTGTTGACTTAGGAAGGAGAGTGTGAGATGAAAATAGTTAATATGCACTTTGTAAAACATGAGCAATATAAAGAAAAAGATGGAATACTTGAGACAAAATCACCTGTTTTCATCATATTTCAAAGTCCTATCTGAATTGCTTTGTTCACAAATGGCATCCTATGTATTTACAGGAAAAAAATAGGAAAACCTACGCAGCAAGGCACTGGGAATAATAATAAATCCAACTGCGGAAAAGCTTCACAAAAAATGGAAGCCATTTAAAGGAAACATAGATTTAATATTTGGGAGAACAAAATGCCTGTATATTTTCACTACTTTTGCCTTCATTTATTTACATATTTCCAGGAACCAGAAGTATTTTAACTAATGCGTACTTTTTAAATAAAAATCTGCAAAACACAGGCATGCTTGAGATGCAGTTCCAGTTTGTTAGTTGATAAATTGTTTCTATGCCATGCTTTCATCTTCCAAATCAGTGTGAGCAAGCATTATTTTCTTCTACTGCAAGAACTTTAATGAGCATGACAAACAAAATGGAAACAGTGGTCACAAACACAAAAGAAAGTGGAAAAGCTTTGTCACTGCTGTGCAAATGCATTCAAAAATGTACAACATAAAAACATAACATGCCAGAGTGTTTACTAATAAACCCAGATAAGCCACCCTACTATATCTGAATCAGAACTTTGGAAGTCTAATGGTGTCAGAGCAGGTCAGTATTTGAGATTCCAGACATACTTTCCTGTCAACAGCACATTTCATTATGCTTCCCTAATTATACATTCTTCACCACGCTGAGGAAACTCCAGCAAAGGAAACTATGCTACAAAAAAACCCCACAACTGCAGATAGCAAGACTTTATAATCACTAGGCCATGTGTGAATGCACTTTGAGCATTTCCCCCTGAGAGCTACTTGGGAAACATAATATACAAGTAGATATCAGCAATGTCATACTGAAATAGCCATAAGATGAAGTACAAGTTTCATCAGCATATTAGTGCACTAAAAAAACAATTTAGATACTTCCATTGTTATTCTTTCTACTGCATAAGCAAACTGCAGTTAATTACATGGGAATAACATAGTTAATAATGTGTGCTTAAAAGCAATTAGCACCATGAAGTGATTCTGGGCAATGAGCTCAAACTGAACAGGAAATAAAAAAAATTCTTTAAAAGTATACCAGCCCCAACCCTATAGAGTATTGCATGTTTTGTTGTTTTTATTACTGATTTAGTGACTTAGGTCTTGCTTCTGATGATGATGAATAAAGACCACAGCAGAAGATAGGCATGAGGAAAGGGAGAGAACTACAGGAGAATATGGCCAAAAAAGTCAACCGAAGTGAAGCATTGGAGAAACTTACACAGAAACTTACGAAGCATCATTTCAGGTGCTTGAGGAATGAAAAAGGGAAGTGGCTTTTAAAAACAAACACAAAATAGACTGGGTAAATCAGTCACCTGAAGGGCAGCTAAAGGATAACTGCCAAAGTCAAACACAATTCAAGGCTGACAGAAGAAAAGAGGGAAACCCCCAGGGTCTTTTGCAATGCTATTTTCAGCATTTGACAACATCTGAGATAGAGATAAATAAAGAAATAGGAAGTCTCCAAAAAGGCAACATTATATAAGAACTGAACTCTTAAGTGAAGGCAGAAAACACAGACAGACAGAAAGCACATACTGTACTATAGGGGTTAAGAGGAAAACCCACTGTAAACAAAGTCCTTAAAACAGAGAAAACCACCCAGGGAAGAGGTGGGATAGAACTCTGCAGGTTACCAAAAACAAGATAGGAAGAGAGTTATTTTAAACACTGTACAAGTCACATTAAAGACAATTAAGCCAAACATCCAAGCAAGTATTTTGTAATTTTGTCCATGCTCTGTACCAGAAGGCTGCTGTGACAACAAATGTAACAAGAACATGGTTTTGAAAATACAAAACTTTTTTTTTATTAGACTGTTAAATGGAACAGCCTTAAATAAAGATTTACTGTTCTTGAAAACATTTTTATGGTGGCATTGTATGTTCCTGGGTTTACTGAAAGCCTATAGGAATTCAATATTAAGTTATTATATGCTGTATCTAAATCATCTATACTTGCTGGTTTTTTAGGTTTGGGTTTTTTTTTTTTAATATAAAACCAGACGTCAGACTGTGCAAAAATTCTGAAATTCAACAGCACAATGAAAGAAGAGAAAGAAAAAAAGCAGAAATATTAGCCATTCTGTTGAGACTTCACCAATTCATAAGCCAGAGCACTTTCAAACACACAGCCTGAGCCACACCTGGTGCCACCAGCAGCATTCCTTGACTGCCATCTAGCCTCCAGCAACGAGCCCTCAAGGAAAGCTGAATAGGGGGAAGCATTGAAATCATCTTTCTATAGAATTCCAGCAAAATTTAAGAAAATTTTCTGATTTTTTTTAATAGGCTGGTGCTTTTAAGTAGAGAGTTTCCTGCTTACTTTTAAGCACAATCACAGAAAGTGGTCAGCAGTGAGCACAAATAGTGACAGAGGAGGAGAAGCAGTCTTTCCTCCCCACTGCTTCCAGTCTGTTTGCAAAAAAAAAGGCTATCAGAGGTTCAGCACTGCTTTAACAGTTTGCCTAACCAACAATGGAGCATTTTACGCTATTAAGCAATACATAATTGCTACAGCTACTCTTAACAGGCAGAAATAATTGTGAACGATTCTCACTCCACTGATTTGCACTTGTGTTAAACGTGCAATGTTTGGCTAAACGTTAAATACTGAGGTTTCAAGTAATACCCAGCTGAGAAAGGAGCCAAACAATAACCTCAGAGGAATAGCATGGGCATGGCTGTACCAGGAGCTGAGTTGTTTCCTCTGTGCAATGAGTTTTAATTCTACCCTAGTGAGACTTTTGGAGTAACCTGAACATGACACATTACACAGCCTTAATGTGTTCTATTCTTACACAGCCAGCTTAATATACTTGTTTCTAATTTAAACCAAAACAATCCTCAAATACCTCCTAACTTCTTTGGGGTGATTCTATTTTGACCAATCCCTACAAGAACCGCTAACAACACAGGAAGGATTCCCTCACTTAACTACACTGCTGCAAAAGTGTATTTATGCCACATAATTCTGAAACATTTTAACAGCATGAACCAAGAGCACAAAACCCAAGAACCAGCTTGCATGTGGATATGCAGTTAGCAACTCATACAGAAAACGACCCTTACAAGCCTAGGAAATAAGAGAAGTGCTAACTTCCACCACTGTTTGCTTTCCTATTTCACACATCACCACAGCAGCTGCCACACTCTCTCCCTCTCTCCAGCACACAAATCCAAAGGCATAATTAATGGACACCACGAACAGAACATGAGTGAGTGCAAGTGAAGTTGCCTCACTTGGTTTTACCAGCCACAACAGCATGAGAAGATTTACTGTGTCAGTTGTGGAGGAAGCAGGTCTCGAAGCTTTCCCATCCCAAAGGATAAAAGGTAATTTGCCATAAAAGGCTGTTCACTAAATGTCATGCCTCTCAAACCAGTATCACAAGAGGTTTGTGAACTGTAATACAGTCATATAACCTCTCAATAGTGTTTGACAGCAGGGACACTGCATCACACAGGACAGACAGAAGTGCCATCTCATTAAGCAATTCAGTTTCTCTCTACCTCCCCTTGCTGTAACAGTTAAGCTCTGAAGATGAAGACTGGAGCAGAGGTGGGGCAGTAGATGGTGGCTATTTTCAGTCTAAAATCACAGTCTGCACTCTGATGACATTTCCCTTCTCTGCCATGAGCAGAAAACTGCCTGCCAGCAAGCTCCACCAAAGGAATGGCTGAAAACACTGAAATGAGTTTGTGCTCTTAGTTCTATATTGACAAGCAACAATACAGACTGAGTTTTTCACAGCAGTTGCAGTTTTCTACTAAAAACTTAACTGTGGACATGTTAATCAACGATGCTCTCCCACTATTCTAGTATGTTTACAAATATTACCTGTTCATAATGAAGATTAGCAGCAAAAAAGGTGACACTGACTTTTGAGACTTTGAAATCAGAACCAAGCAGTCTAATGGTTTTCCAAAATAAATTCTTAGGCATAAGTTCCCTAGAAATGAAGAACATGAAAAGCAAATGCCACAGATATCTATACTTGTATTACTGGAAAAATGAAAAGTGTGAGGTTACAATAGTACCATTCAGGTAAGACAGAGTAATTTTCAACAGATTCTGGAACATGACATGAAGGTGCTGGGGCAAAAGAGCCTGGAACTTGGACATGAACTTAGCAGCTTAAACAGAGGTTACCAACTACAGCAACTTCCACTAAGCAGCTTCCAATGAAAAGCAGCTTTCCAGGCTGACACCTGTATTAGATTCCAGCCCCAAAATCACAATGTACCAGAGCAGGAAGTTTGACCACAGAAATGGCAGCTTACCAGATAATGTATTTCCAAGAAACCCTTCTGCATTCCAAGTCAAAATTGGCACATTGTTTGCCATTTTCTAGAATACATCAGTAAAAGCTAAAATGTCACAGAAGACTCCCTTTGCTACTGTGATACCTCTTGCCAAGAGAAATATTGGCCTAACCCAAAAGTCAGGCTTTCAGGTAAAGAAGTGTGAAGCACCAATGAATCATTCAATTTGTCCTACAGGACAGAGTTTCTTTGGTGGTGAAGGCAAATAATGAAAATTCTCTGAGCAGAAGCAGAAAACAGAACTCCACGTTGCCATTCCACATTAGTGATGCTTTGTTTTCTCTATCCAAGACAGGTGTTCTCCACTATGCTGGGCACTGAGGGAAGGAGGGACAATGTAAAATTGCAAAGTATCTGATATAAGTACATAATACGATTCCCTAAGACCAGGACGATTTTACTTTATTAAATAATGATACCTCAAGAATAATTCCTTCTCCCTCTTTTCAACCTCGTATCCTCACACTGCACATCCAGTAGTGTCATCAGTTCTCACTGTACCACATTCACCAGCAAAAAAAACCCCCAAAAATCTCTAACCACAAACAAAATACAAAGTGTGTATTTATTAATGTTATGACTTTTAGTCAAAATGGCACTGACTGAGGTGAAACCATCCTTTGCTGACAGGCACAGAAAAACTCAGACCCTTCTGGAAGAAGTGCTTAACTGAAGCACATATATTACTTTTACAAAGCATCATGGGAACACAAAATGCAATTAATTCTCTGTATTAACTTCACCTTTTTTATTCTAAGAAAGGAGGAAATACAGTAAGTCAACACTGTTCATCTGAGTACAGCCTGTCAGGAAATATGTGCCTTTTTAATGCTGCTCTCTGCTTTGAGAAAGATCTTCCTTGTTCTTTGCCAGATGAAAAGAGAAAAAAGAACTTTCAATGGATTCATTAAATGAAAGGCTTTTAACGTGTGCTTCTAGCAACTAGCTTGCACCTGAAGGACTCATTTCATTATTCTTTTAGAAAGTTATAGCAAAAAAAGGAAAGTTTGTGTTGAGAGAAGATTACATACTTTTACATAACCTTAACCTTACTTGCACTTCTATTTTCATTACAGCTGTAACCAAACATCCCAAAATTTAAAAAGCCCAGCTTCTCACAGAACAAGAACTAGTGTTTTGGCATTAACCCACTGAAAAGAAATTTCAGCCAAAGAAAGGGAGATATGTAGAACACAATAGCAAGAACACTTTGCTGTAAGGAATTAATATGTTAGAACTACACACATTGCAAGTCTGAATTCACATTAATAAATCACTCATTTGACAAATCAAACTGGCAATTTAAACCTTAGTATAAAGTCATTTTGAGAAGTGAATGATTACAAAAATTAAGGTAATTAACACTAAATTACTTGTAAATAACTACAGAAAGAAATTAATGACTGAACTAAACAATTCTATTTTAGCAAGCTCGTTTTCTCTAACAAGTAGAGCATATTTCACTGAGTACCAATGCTCCAGGAACCAGAAAGCATTCTGCCCAGGCTCAAAAATTAATTAAAAACTGCCCTTTCCCAAGTTCCAGTCACAAAGGGGAAAAAATGTAGCAAACAACAACAACAACAACAAATAAAATCTTACAAGATTTCAAAAATTGCCCAGAAGAAGAGAAAAATGTAACTACTTCACACTCCAGCTAAAATTCTGGCCATGTGTCAAACTGATCCATTCCAATGAGATCCAGATTTCATCCCAAGTGCAATTAAATTCTCAGCAAAGCAGTTAAAACCCATCTGTCTCTTCAAGCCAGATTTCAATTATTCCTTAATCCTACGTCCTTACAATTACATTGATGCTCACTCTGCATATACCCAAAAATACTGGCTTTATCTACTTCAGAAAAAATTAACACAGCACAAAGATTCACAATGGTACTGGAGCCTACAGGGAAAAGGGGGCAGAAGACTCGATCTGATAGTACAGGGAACACTGGAAGTTTCCTGTCCAAACCTATCTGCCCAAATGAAATTGCTTTAAAAGAAATGAAAAAAAAAAAACCCCAAATCACACCACAACAACTTGTTCTCTACAGAATATTCCAGAAAGAAGCCAAAACTAATGGAATATTTTCAGTTTTAATTTTTACTTCTTGCAGACTTTGAGCATTTGTATATTGTAGCATCTTTAAATTTTATCATTTTTCCAGTGCATAGAAATTTGAAAGTAGCTCAGCACTTACAAGGTTAACTAAGTGATTTGTTGACTTCAAAACTGGAAGTGGAACAACAATAGGGATAGTGGTTTTAGTTATTTTCTGTTATGCAATTAGACAGTAAAAATATTTTCATCCTGACAAAAACCCCACACATTTCCTACTAAGTTCCAAGTTCCTACAGCATCACCTTATAATATTACCTAGATTTGTATGACTCTTAAACCTCCAAGACTGGATTGAACATTTTCTCCATAGCTGTTCACTCACTCAGTGAAGAACAGGACTGTCCTGCAGGAGGCCAAATTTATTTCATTCTTTGCCCCCATGTCTTTATAACCAAAAATAGCAAAGACATTGGCTCTTCTGCCCCTCAAAAAGGAGGAAGAAGCTTCAGGGGGCAGCAAGTTCCTTCTGTTGCCTTCCTATGCTGGTTTTCCTTTCTGAAGCCCAGTTAAAATCCCCTTTGCAAAAGCTGCCCTTTCAAAGATGGTCCAAACACTCCTAGTTCAGGATATCCCAACAGGAGCTGCACTGCCAGCTGTGGAAAAGCTCAGGAAAAGCATTTAGCATTTAATATTTGTTGATACCTAAGAAGGACACAGCTCAAAAGACTAACAAAACAACAGCAGGATGGAAATGAGGAAGAAATAGGCAAATTGTGGACTAAACATGACCAATTACTCACCATATAGTTCCCTCAACTGCTGCTCAGCTACATTGCTTGTACTCACCCCAGCCTGATGCCACGGGAGCTCCCGAGCCAACTACTGCTTTGGTGACTGCCCTGGAAATGCTAAATCCAAGGGGCAGGCAGGCTGGCATTAGCCCAAGCACTCCAAATTCTTAAATCTGACTCTCATCAATTGGATTTTGACACAGATATGAACTGCTTTTAACTCAGAACACTAGAGGATAGAAACTGCATCATTTGATCACGTATCTCCCAGCAATCAAAACATCTGACACGCTGACTAATCACAATAATTATTCTCAATGCCTTCACTTTTTTGTCTTTATACTCCTTGCTTGCAGAGAAAAGGAACAACATGGAACAAAAGCTTACAGCAACCTACTCAGGAACATAATTTTTCAGAAATAATGAAAAGCTGTATCAGAAATTCTTCTGCATCTTCAGATTACAAATGATCTTTGTTTAATCTTTATGCTAAATAAATCAAATACATCATAATTTCTACCAAAACCAACAAGTACAGGGAGAAAAAAAACCAAAAAAATCCAATTACTAAAGGGAAATTCAACACTTCAGAGCTACATTTTCCCCCTCAAAACCCAAGCTGACTCAAAATACATTTCTGCCCTATAAAAACAAAATGTGATATTGATGCTTTTCTCATTCAGGTAAGAGTCACAGTAAACACTGAAATTCTGGAAAAGCACTAACCAGATAAAAATCAAAATGGGTGGAAACAACACATGACTTTCTAGAATCAACATCAAGTCCTACAATCGCCTCCTTTCTCCACTTCCTCAAAAACTAGTAAATACGTTCTTCCATTATTAAGCACTCTTTAAAAACTATTCACTTTCAATAAAGGAAGAAATAAACTAAAACAGTGAAGAAGAATATTAAAGGCTTCTAATGTACCTCTACTCCACATGGCTTACCAGAGCTTCTGTCAATCAGAACACTGATTCAGTATCAACTCATACACATGCACAAATGAATGCACGGAGTCACATGTATCAAAACCTAGGTATATAGTCTAAAAGAATGGCAAAAGAAGTGTCTTCCCTTTGTTTGTTATGTTTCAGAGTATGTATCAAAATATCCATATTTAAAACTTGCAAAGGACAAAGTTTAAAAACTTCCCCCTTTTCCTGGCATGTGCATGTGTCTGGGGACAAGGGTGTTTGTTTTTGCAGTGGCCTATTAAACTTGGGTTTTCCCTATAAACATCAATAAAGCTAAAAGACTCATACTACAAAAGTCTCCAACTGCTTTTTTCAAGCTGGCCACAACTGCCACAAAAAGTTTAAAACCATTGCTTTCAAGTACTATATCCCAACATCATAATTTAAGACAGAGAACAAGCAATACCACAAGCAGCTGAAAATATATCAAGAATTCATATTTAGTGACACATAAAGAATATAATTACATATCTGTGCCCAAGTTTGAAAGAGGTATGTACATTACTAAATTGGCAGTGGTGACACAGTTCCTAACACACCTTAAACACACAAAGCATGACACATTGATTATACCAAATCTGTTTTGTTAGGTGTTCTGATTGTTAAAATCACATTAATAAAATCCAAGTTGCTTAATTCAAAAGTCTGTTCACATCAAGGAATATGAACCAGACAGACAGACAGACAGAATTTTCTTCAGGCCCACTGAAATCCCAAGGTTGGCTCCCTGATCTCACATGGAGGATCACAGTATAGCAACAACTCTCCATCCACCCCTTACATCAAATGATGCTTCTTGCAGATCAGTTTGAGTTTAGCAACAAGAAAAAGATTGTGCTATATCTTGTGTTTCCCACTGGAGCTGTACAAAGAGCCCTGCTATAGTGAGCTACAGCCAAGCCTCCACCTCAGAGATTCTGTGCTTGAATGAACTGAGAAATCAAAAACCAGCATCAGCTCATAGGGCCCTATGAGCACACAGTACAGAAACAAGAAATTCAAGAAACCACACAGGCGATAGCTATTTTCTGGCTTTTTCACTCCTGTGTTTAGAGATTAGTAGGAGGTATTGAACCTACCCTTTGCAGAAATCAAATCCCATCATTCTCTGCGAGCACTACTATGAGACTGCATAAGGAGAAAGATTTTTTGTCCTTAGACAAAATAGGAATAGAATAAGGAAAGAAAAAAATGTGTGCAAACAGCCTAATCCAGGTCACCTGTCCAGAAACAGGACTTCCTAAACAAGAAGTTTCCCAAAGCCATCAACAACTGAGGAAAGAAATAGCAAATTTTTTAAAAAGCATTTCTATTTAAAAAATATACTTAATAAGCAATAAACTCCACACAGTAATTATTCAAGTTATGCATATAAATACATACGATGCTGTTCATTTCCGAAGAGTCGTAACTTCCGCACGGATGGACACTTCCTATGGGCTCCAGCCCTTCTTCATCCCACATGTATGTGCCGTCAGAGCTGTCAGAGGGAGAGAGCTCAAAAGAGGAGCCAGCTCTGTAGTTCATCTCTGAAGAGATGACATTCTCAGTAGTGTGTTTTGTGCTTTCACTGTTGTCATCCACTGCTTAAAGAAAACAGCTAGAGTTAACATTCCAAAAACAAGCCAATATTCAAAAATAACTGTTAAATGCCTATTACTGGTGTGCTAACTTTGCTGGAGTTGTACTATAACAGAATTATCTGAAAGCTTTCTACAGTATTGCTCCCTTATCCTAGAAGAGGGAAAATTCAAGCTGGTTTGGCAGCTACAGCTAAGGAATCTTCCAACCTACATCTTTTCTAACCTTTTAGCCTGCCCTAATTCACCCACCATGGAAACTGCTTTCTAGAAATCTGCATCTCTTTAACATATTAGAAGGTGGGTCCAAAAATATATCCTTTGGATCTGGTCTTTTAATGCAACATCTCTCAAACAAGCTTTTATCAGGAGTAGCCCATCAAAAACTTGAAAATATGGCTTTCAAAAGTATCTTTTTTTGTCTTCAACTAATTTTTAAAAAATTAATATGCATCAGAAAAAACCCTATTATAACAGTAACAATCCTATTATAATTGAACTCCTTTAATTACATATCCTACACTTATTTCCACTACTTAGAAGCAGTTACAGCTGTTCTCTGCCTACAGAGGTGGCAGGAGCAGGAGATGAAATTTTCTGAAAATATCACCAACCCAGAAAATGAATGGCAAAGGAAGGATATGAGGAATCCCACAACCACAGGTTGTTGTTACCACAGGTAACCTTTATTTTTATCACAAAGAGCTCTTCAAAGTAATGCTTGGGAAAAAATTATTATGCAGAAAAGTCATATGCAAACAAATATGCCAGCATGAAGTTCCATTCTGAAACAATTCACAAGCAATGGGCAACTACATCAAATAACTTCATTATTGTTACAGAATTGAAATTTTAGGTGCTAAATAAAAAACAGAACATAAAAAAGGTTATTTACCAGACACATTTATATCAAGCCAGTCATCAGCATTACAACAAGATCCTCCACCTTCCTTGAGAGATGTGAACGGCTCGATGGACTTTCTACTCCCCTGCTCTAATTCCTGAAGGCAGCTCTCCTTCTGCTGGATTTGTACAGTTCTGTTTGCATCTTCTATATCTATGAAATCATCACTGAAGTCTTCACTCAAATCGTTTTTCTCAGAGGACGACAAAGAAGATATAGATATTTCATCTCCATCATCGCTCATACACATGACTTTTGAGCCATGTTTTCCCAGACTTTCGTGCAGGCCCTCACCAGGTTCTGCTCTCTGAGCACTGCTCTCCAGAATACTGTTTTTGTCAACGGCTCTGTTGATGTTGGCTGAAATCTCCGCGTTCTCCACCATGCGCGCATCCGGAGCTGCGCTTTTGCTGCCATCCACAACGGTGTTCCCAGCAAATCGCTGCCTGCTAGGCTTCAGCAGAGAAGGCCGACTCAATCTGTATCCATAGGAAGGTGCTGACCCAGATCCGTTTGACAGTGGGGGTTTCTTGGAACAAGGAGCTGCCATACCCGAGTACGGTCTGGTAAATCCATACTTCATCGGCTCATTTCCATTGGGCACATCCAACTGACATGCATTTCTTGACAGCAGAGTAGACCTCTGAGACGTCCTGGCAGCGAGATTTTGACTATGATAAGGTCTTGTAAGATCCACAGCTTTATTAAAGGAATGTGACCTGGTTAGAGATGTAGTGGGAAGGAAAGAATTCTGAATGGAATGTGAAAAACTTTGTGATCTTACCATTTTGTCACAGGAAAAAGCCTTGCTATTGTCTGTAGATTGTGCCAGGCTTTCTCCTGAACTTGTCCTTGTGGCACCGGAATTAGCTCTAGGTCTCTGCAAACCTACCACCGGCCGATTTCCATAAAATCCATTTAAATTTGATCTTGGAGCATTGAGTCCAGAGTATGTCCTTCCTGACAGGGTACCTTTGGTGAATTTAGCTGAACTAGAGAGTCCAGGTATAGACTTTGGGTTTAACTCCTCAGTAGAAGATACAAACATATTGGTTTGCTTTGCTGCTTTTGACGCAACTAAAGCAGTACTGTTCAAACCCACCCTGAGCTCATCGTTGCCCAATGCTCCTTGAGATTGAGGATACTTCTCAGAATCAATTAATTTTTCGTTAGAGTTGCGTTTAGAGTTGGCCTCTCTCCCATTCTGGTCGTTGAGCTGGTATTTATTTGACTTTTTCCAGTTGAAAGCAAAGGAAGACATTCCAACAGTGCCATTGTGCTTGCCGAAATTTTTGCCACCATTACTCCCTGCTAAGTTAATGGCTGTCCCGTTTGGCATAGGCTGCAAAACACTCCCTAAAGTTTTCGTTCCATATTTCGGTAGCCTGGAAACCAAGGATGTCCTGGTTTGATTTTTTTCTTCCATGGGCTATTGGGTACATTGGTCCTTAAAGGGTGCTTGAATCTATGAAAGAAAAGTAAAATAAAACAACATTAAACCTGAATCAAGCACACATTAAACAACACAGTTTTCTATACATTTGAATCATACATGCTTTTTACATTCCTGTGCCTAACTCCACCATGCTGATAAAAAGTAACCCAGACACAATCTTGCGAACTCCAGAGTTCCAGAAGTTATTTGGCACTAAAATGTTCTTCAGATCACAGCTCCCTCCCCCAACTTTCATTCTCTACGTAACTGTCTTTTTTTGTTTGCCTTCTGAAATCTACATCATAAACTTAAAAGAGGGTTGGATTTATTGTTGTTTTTGGGTTTTTTTCATTTATCCATTTTTAGCAACAAACTAATAATTGTAACACAGTTGGCAAGTTAAGTTAGAAACTTAAGATTCAGTGTTTTAAAAAAAGCTACAAATGTAGCACAAACCTGTGTTCAGCAAAGTAAACCTGCAAAAACTCTAATGTAATATCTGACTAAAGGCTAATTTTTTGAGATTTTTTTTCAGTTTCCCCAATGTCTAAAATACAGGAAATATCTACTCATCATCCATCTCGCCACAATGTTTCTTTCCCAGACCTTACTGATATCCCCAAATCAAGATTAACATTCTTAGTCATTGTTTCCTCCTTGTTGGAAACTGTAGTCTATTTTGGAAATCATCTTATTCATGTACAAGACCAGAAGTACAGAGCAACAGTTGCATAAGGTCAGTGTTAGTAATAGAATTCAAAAGTTCTGCTTACTTAAAGTACAGAAAATATCTTGTGTAACCACAGCAAGCAACACCTTAAAGTGAGTCACTCCCCAAGATGCAAGACCTCACTAAGAAACACTTTAGATAAAATCGAAGTGGTGTTAAATTCATGCAAACTGAAATACCCTTAGGACTTTGCCAGTGAATAGGATGCCCCAGAGCAGTACTTCTGGAAGCAGATCTACATTACAAAGCCAGAAAGAGAAAGGTACTGGAGACAGGGCATTTAGGGGCTCCTAACTTGTGAAAACATCAGAATCTACATTCTACAGCTGGTGTGTGCATTTCCATTTTGAAATACACAAATCATTACCCAAATACTCAGTGAATTCTTGCACGCCAGAGACATAAGTCTCACCCAGGTGTACAAAGAAGGACACAAGTATTTCCCCCCGGGAAGTGCAGAACATTTAATTCACCATGTATGATACCTGCCTGCATGTGGATTGAAGACTACTGGTAGACTTCTTGCCTACAGTGTACCTGCATACCTTGCACAGGGAAATATCATCATGCTTTAATAGCAACATCAAAGATATTTACTTTATGTCAACTACACACAGTAAAGTACACCTTTCCTTTTAACAATTCCATGAATAAAAAATGGCCTTTAACATCCTGATGAATTCATTCCCAGCAAGCATCATACTGCAGATCCCTCAGACGATAACCCAACTCTAAAGAAAAGGCAAGTCTTGTGAAGAAATCTTCCAAATTGAAAAAGTTAAATTAGAAAGCTGCTAATTTAACTTTCATGCTTTATGGATAATTCCCTTTTCACATCTGTCTACCATCTCTTAGGTGACTGCAAAATTTAAATTAGGCCATTTAATTAGATTACTTTAATCCTTCACCAAGTGCTGCAAATTAAACTTGAAAAGAAGACCTTTCAGTTCTCTAGGAAGGGCTTTTGCTCATTTATCCTTGATGAGGCAAAGACAACACATTATCTTCAAGAAAACTATACTGATAGCTTCAGATAATTAAATTAAAAGACAATACTTGTCTGTATTTTATTAGCTACTTAACTTTAACTAATGTGACACCTTCCCAAGTCCAGGTTACATTTGTTTCATTAAAATACAATATCATCCAAAAAACCACTAAAACTTAACAACATCATGTCTGGCAGATGTTTCCCAGAAAATGGGGAATTTTCTTATTAAATTCTCTAAAATATCCCTAATCTTTACATATGTTTTCTAGGAAAGATTACACTATCCTAAGAATGAAACTTCTTTATCAAGTAGTACCGTACCTACAAGTTAGAGTATGATTTCTGCATCTGATTAGATTCAGGTTCAATACAATTTAAATTGTAGCCTGCTGTACTATAAAGAAACTCCAAGTATTTTTAGACTTAAGTAATCTATGGATTTTTCAAAAACTGACATTTGGGCAAACAAGTTTTATATTCTTTGCCTTGGGAAATATATTACCTAGTGCACACTAGCCTAATCGGGAATTAAGCTAATTATAAAGAGCCTAGCCTTACATAATGATCCAGGGAAAAGGAGTTAAAATCCACAGACCCTCTCTGAAGTATAATCTGAATTAACTGAAAAGCTGCTACATCCTTACCTTCAAGGATATTCAAGATCCTGGTGATAAGCAAAAGGATATTAATTCTCACCCTCCCTGGTACTTTCTCTACAGGATTATTTACACCTCGATAAAATCCTGCACTGTTTCAGTTGGCAAGCACAGTATTTACTCTAATTTCATTCACAGTTTGTTTCCTCACCACCAGGAAGGCATTTTCCTATCTATTATTAGCTTCTCGCCAAAGTCCAGTTTTGCATCTGAGACTCCACCCTACAGAAGACAGCTCAAAGATTCATAAATTTGAAAGCTTAAGCACCTTAAAACATTGCCACCCCTACGATCACTGCCACCAGGAAGCAAACAGCATTTTCCAGTTCCAGATTCCTGAGAGGGACCAAATTCCCCTCCTATTGTCACAGCAGTGTGGAATACCCAGCTGATGGATGAAATACATCTGACAGACTGGTGACAGGGCAGAGCAATTCCCCTCGGCAGATCTATTGCCATGCCAGCAGTTTCAGACCCGTGTTTCATTCATTCACAGGAATTCAAGTGCATGTGTTTTTCAACTCTGTCCTGTGCACAGCTTATAAAACCACCTCTTACACCTCTGGGTTTTAACACCACAGCTTCTCTTTATTTATTTGCTTTTCTATTCAGGACAAATAGTATGCAGATCTTTTCACCACTGATTTGTGATGAAACAAGCACAACTTAAGAACTATTTTTCTTGAGTATGTAATTAAAAATGCATTAGAGCAGTTATGTGAGAACATCTTATCCATCAGTGTAGGGAGGTATTTAATGTCATCAGGGAAAAATCTGGGAGGTCCCTGCAACAGAAGCAGGACAAAGCTTCCTTAGAACACCCTTAAGAACATTGCAAGATGGGTAGCATGGCTGCAAGTCGATTTTCAGCTTTAAGAGGACCATGGGAGCTTAACAGAATAGAAGAAACTGAGAGATCCAGCTGGCAAACACCTGCTCTGAGCAAGACAAGACCAGGGGAACTAAAGATCATGAGGAAATTGTGTATGCTGTATGAATTAAAATTAATCAGAATGCAACTAGAAATTTTGGTGGCTTCAAGATTGAACTTTGAGTATTTACAACTTCTTGTGTTGTTTACTCTGCACAGACAGGTTTCAATTCAGTCAAAAGCACCACCTTCTCTCCCCTCCAAGATCCAGTAGGATTTATCAGCTCTGCAGCAAAATCCTCCAAGCCTGCCTTCCTTCTCCTGTCTTCCATTTCTCCAAAATACCTGTTCTTGACTCCATTCCCAATGCTTTATGAAAGCATCCATAAATTTCAGACTTTCTCCCTTTCCTACATCCAAACTGCCACAACCAACACCAGCTTCCTCGCCATTCTGCCTTCTGAAGGTACCACAGTCAGGAAGCATAGCAAGAAATTCCAAGAGAGTGAGTGACTATTGTTCCATTTTTCTGAAATCACCTTGCTTTTCTGTGTCCCAAGTTGTGAGATTCTGTTTTCAGATCTCAAGGCAGCTTAAGGATAAATCCTTTTCTGTTCTTCCTCCCTAAGACTTAAGAGGTTCTACACACTTGTAAGGGTTGATTTATCAAACACCAGTTACCCAAGCTGCTCCTGTGCAGAATTCTACTGTCAAAACACACTAGGTCAGAGAGCATGAGCAGAACATAATGAATAGAGATAAAGGGAGAAGAAAGCAAGAAATACGTCATAATGTGACTGGAGTTTCTGTTTTTCTAACAGTGAGCAATATCTTCAGTCAATGCAGCAGAAAATATGACATCCCTTGCCATCTCTAAAAGCACTGTTGTTATTCTACAGAATTCTTAGTGTTTGATAAAGCAAGAGGACATAAGCACCTAGTGGAGAAGAAGAAATAGGGAAATGCAGCTCTGTTTTGTAGAAGAAAGCTACCACAATACTTCCAGAATCAAAAACTCGCTTCACATCCCTCAGGGCCACACTCTCAATTCAGTCTGCCATTAATGCTATTGACACAGAGTATCAGGCACCTCAAGGAAGCAAAAAAGGGCTAAGTGCTATCTGCCCAGACATGAAGGCTTTGCAATTGTTTGCCCACTTGTGCTTTTTCATATTAGTAAAACAGAAACTACACCTTTTAACGCCCAGATTTTTACATCAAATATTACCAAAACATTGAAACAAAACAGAGTATGAGTTATTGTAAGCCCTTTCAGATTTTATTGAGAAAACATCATGCAAATTTTACCTTCAAGAAAGACCTTTGATAAACACCTGTTTCTCAAACAAGTAAAGCTACCCCTATTTTTGGCATGCTTACACAACTAATAAGTGAAAGGCAGTCAAGGTCCAGATGTTTAGCCAGCTGTAGCAAGGAGCAGCTTCAGCACAAAGAAAAGAAGATGGAAGAGCGTAACTTGGGTTACAGACATATTACTCCCAGTAAAAGAGAATATCAGGGTCTGTGAAAAGGAAGAAAGACTTGACAGTGCAATTTCATGTTCCTGTTAAGTGTTCATGCAGGTTATCATGGTTTGTTCATAAATGAGATGTAAAATGCAATGACAGTTACTCTTTCCTGCATTAGTGGTCACGGACAGAGGTCAGCTAGAAATTGGAATGAAGTAGTGGAGAGGCAAAACTCCTCTCTGAAGCTGCTACTCATCTGATGCATCCTCTTGGAGGAAGTAATCAATTCCTTTCTTCAGCAGATCTTGTTAAACCTGGACAAGCAATGCCAAGTCTGTACCTGCAGATAGAAACACCAGGCAGTCCCTGCACAACCAACTCCAAAACACAAGACCTAGAACACAGCGGCTTTCATTGGACAGCCAAAGAACACAAGGCCTCAATGATAAAAGCACATTTAGTGTGCTGACCCCAAGAACACTGCAAGAGGTGGGAGGGACACAGTGCAATAAATCAGAAATTAACATAATCATGACCAATACATCTGGCTCCAATGCAGAAACACCCCTGGCTAGAAGGAATTTAATTACGTGGATTACTTCACTTGTTATGTTATGCAAGGAACAGCCTCTGTGACCTAAACCAATCCAAGAGATTCAACCTCAGGGATCAAGTCAAGCTTCTTCAGCAGGGTTGTTTAATAACTCTTAAACTGCAAAAGATGCATAGCTTTCCACATCTCTGTTGGAGAAACAGAGAATTTTTAAATTGTTACCAAATTTGCAGGGATAACAAAGAGAAAGGGGAAAAACCAAAGTGAGAAAAGACAGACACTGTCTGCCTGCCTTACAGTTCTAATGCCCTGTCACCTAAAGACAAAGTCACACAGCTACAAAGAAGCCAAAATCTGTTAATCATTCACCAGCACCACCTCCCAAGCTCTCCCCAAAAAAACCCCAAACAAACATGTTGTGACTACAAAGCACATTTTTACCTAGGTTCCTATGCTGCCTTAACACTGCCTTGCATTAGTGAGATTCCTGTCCTGGAAGATAAGCCATAATTGTGTATATGCTTGTGTGTGAGTACATAAATTTTGGAAAGACTCTCCTCTTTCCCATCAGAGTCTTTTTACCAAGGTTTCTCAAACAGGTAAAGTTTTGGCATTCTTACATGACTAATAAGGCAGCAGGAAATCAGAAACCTGCCTTTTTGAAGAGTTCTAAAGGTGGCATCACTGTTTACATCATAAAGGTGAATTAAATTTTATGCTGTGGCTAAGACTGACTGAAAAATCAATCAATTGCAGTCAAGAATTAAAGCTTCCTACCAGTAAAATGTTAGATCTCGATCTCTCCTTAAAAAATTTTGTGATTATGTCAGCATCAAAGTAACTGACAGCACAAAGAGGCCACTGCTTTTGCTGATGGTGTTAGTCCTTCAACAACAGCATTTCACATTGGTAATTTAACCTGTTTTGTAATAATAAATCCAGAAAGACTGCATCTGTCTCAAAAGCAATGTCCTACTGCAAACCAGTAGCAATTACCTGATATTCCCTAGTAAATATTTCACTTAAATACAAAGGAGTAACCCTTTTTCCTCAGCACTATCCCTTGTCACCAAGTGATTCAAACACACCATTCCCATCTCTAACTCTCCTGGGAAAGATTTACTTCAGCACTGACTCAATAACAAAGGCAAAGAGTTGGTTACCAGTTACTGTTTTCTACTTCTTACATAGTAATGCATGTTAGTAGTAATTCTACTTCTAATAGTTATGCATGTTACATGGAGCAGGATTTTCCTGCTGATAAGAACAGGCAGTCTGGAAGACAAGTGACACTTGGTACACAACTAATTATAACTGGAAATATCCCTTTTTAGACTGCCATGTTGTCCATCCTACTCCTCTAGTTTGTTTATTCAACTGATGCATGTTCTCCATGTAAAAACACTGAGCTGTCTTGAGCTACAACACCCTTACAGTGGCACAAACAGATATTTTCAGTATGTATGTTGTAATGATTAAATAATGACTAATAGCAGAAACAATACTTCCTGTCTCAACTGCTGATGAACAGTTTTTCTATGTTGGTATCTTAAGATTAAGAATTTCCATGGGTTTAAATCTTCAATGAGGCTGTGCTTTCCACCAATATGTAAGTTGCTTTTTCCCCCCCTCCAGCCACATACACTCATTCCTTCTCCTGATGCCTGAGTAAGAATTCTAGTTATAGGTTAAGCTGAATGGCAAGTAGAGATAATTAGAAGACACTGCATGTAATTCATAGACTCACTGGTACTGGGATATCTTCAATAAGCCTGAAGAGACATGTGATAGCTGAGCAAGATTAGACAAGATGAGAAGCAGAAAGAAGATAGAAAAAAAGTAGTTCTGAGATTCTTTTCTACATGTTGCCAATGCTATTTCAACATAGTTCAGTTTTTCACAGAAGATCATGATCATGAGACAAGAACATGTCAGCACATTGCCACATATCAAAAAAACCCAAACATATTGTTAAGTCAAGTCAGCCACTGCTGGATTAAAAAAAAATACTAGGAAATGGACAAAGAAAATCCTTAACACTGCTATCATCAAAGACAGACAGTGAATCCTGGATAAGCTGGAAATATTACATAAATCATGGTATTTCACTGTATTTGGATCATGGCACTTCAATGCCCAGTCCAATTCTCCATATAGCTCTGCCAGTCAATTTTATTTTAGAGGTGAGGAATACAAAAATCCCATTATCTCCTGTGGTTGCCTTAAAATAAAAATGCACCAGGGAAGGGATGATCAGGGCAAACACATAAGGTGACTTCCTCAACCTTCAACTGCTTTCAATTCATAGAATTTCTTAAATTTGATGCCGTTTGTTTAGGAACCCTCCACAGATCTCTATTTTGTGTCCACTATTTTATGTAACCTTTCCTTGAGCCTCCAAACTTTTTCCATCCTTGACTTCCTTAAGCAAGGAGTTCCAGGGCCCCAATAACAATTCTTTCAAGGTTGTTTCCTTGTCTTGGACAGATTCCCAAGGAAAACTACTAAAACTACTTGCAAACTCCCTTTATTGTCAAAAGGGGCCATTGATTTCTGCTCTCCTTGCCACCAAACATACCAGTTTGTTTCACATCTATGTGTTTTCAAGATGATACTGTATTATTTGAAGTTTGACTTGTCTTCAACATCTACCCTTAATCAAAAATACTGCAAAAATACAGTGGTGCATTATAGCTTTCAGCGGAAACTTGCTTATTAGTAAACCACATCTTCAAAGTATCACTTTCTTGCTACTGAGTTTCATTTCATCAGTGCTGGACTCAACAGACCTTCTGTCTACAATTCCACTGCTACAAATCAGTTCCCAGTCTCAAACCTAAACTCTCTAAAAATGTTTGAGTACCAAACAACTTTGCAAGTATGCCACAACATAACAAATACCAACACGTTTTTAACAACAGACTGGCAGCCTCCAGTATTTTAATATGTGTTTTGTTTCCTACCAGTTTTCTGATACACCAACAGCTACATCGGAATGTACTTATCAAGGTCAGTTTCCTACAATGTGGAAGACACAGATACTTGTTTTATCAGCAGAGGTTTGCAACTGAAGAGGAAAAAAAAAGATTCTCCGGGAAACTGAGACCTAACTTCAGTTACCAGTGACAGTTTGCCACAGGATCAGTTTCAGAGTTAGTTATCTATGTTGTATTTCACTCAAATTTACAGGAAGGTGATACACAGTTTCTTTTGTTTAATCAGGATCTCAAGGTAATCATAGTAAAGCTATACTCATACAAATTACCATTTCAGAAAGCTTTCACGATTAAAAGATCTACACAGAGAAGATTTTTTTTTCTGTTTTCAACTCTGTTTACTGATGTGCAAGGCTATGCAGGCTGACAGATTGTGCTCCTCTCCTCAAGTCTGCTACCACGAGCAGCAGCCTGGGCCTTGCCAAGTTTCTACCCATGTAAGTTTGCCTTACTGAGACGAAGGTTACTCAAAAGCCATAGCATCCCTCAACTCACCAAAAACACGTATCAACATGGCTATGTAATAATTTTAACATATAAGATCAGAAAAAAAAATGCATTTAAGTAAAGCCAATCTTTAAAACAAGTTACAAAAAGAACATGAATTGAAGTACCATCCAAACCTACATTGTAGTGATAAAATCTGCTCCTACCTAGAAGGAATTTTGGAATCTCCAGCCTAAAGTAGACCTGGTATTACTGAGTCAAGAGAAGCTGGGACACTCAGTTCTCCCTGGATGCTTCCCTTGTACTGTGTGTGTCACAAGCCATCTGGGCAGATTAGCCTAAAAGCACAGAATTTTCTGGCTTCAAGGAATAAATGCAGAAATTATTTGCAATTTAAGGGTTATTCCTGATCCATAAGTTGTTCAGCCACCTCATCAAAGCACATCCTTATCACCCATTTCCTTTGGCTAAGAAGCCAAGCCTCCTTGCAGCGAGAACATTGCCAACATTGCCAGTACTTCTTCAATAAAGGCCATTAAAATGCACTCTGCAGAGCAGGACCTCAACTCAGCACTGACTAGGTGCTCATGAGAAACCCAACAATCTGCAGTGAAAAACACATTTTAGCAAGAACTTGTGACACCAGCTCCTCATGTGACCAGGGATAAGCAAAAACCGCCACCCTGAGGAGACTTTCTTCAATTCCTATAGGATATTGTCAGCAGAACTGCTACAGCTGAATCCTCCTTTTAGAACAGAGAGTGGCTACTGAGCAAAGTCCACATCTCTGCAAATCCAGCTACTTTTGATTAAGGAGGAAACAACATTCTCAGAATGTCTTCCAAAATGCACCTACTTGGTACAGTTTACCAGTGAGCTGGTGTGTGTGTCCCAGAGCTATGAAGAAATGCAAAGACCCTTCCTGATGAGCCAAACTTCAACTCTGGGAGAATTATTTAATGCTGTTGGGATTTTACTGTAACACACATGTGTGCAAGTATCCAGAGATTTACATAATCTGTTTTTATTGCTCCAATTGAAATACAATACAGGATTTTAAACCTAATTATCAAAAGTACCACCAGTATTTTGATCTCCTTAGCATCCCTGTTGGCATGGAACTTAACCCTGGCTGAAAGCTTCTAATTAAGAAGATGCTGCTGCAGTTTACAGCGAATGGTGGCTAAAAGAGAACACTACAAATCTAACATACATTTTATCATATTACTTTCTGTTATCTTAAATTCCTTCATCTCTTCTCCATTTTGAGAGATTCACACTTTCTAACAATTTCAGGCAAGCAGTGTCCATCTGAAGACTGATGGCATGATGGCTTTTTATCCAGAGCCCGTGCCAACATCTCCAGTAACTGGTTTATTCCAAATAACCAATCCCTCTTAAAGGATGATCAGGTCCAAAAGTAATGGATTTTACTCCAATGAGCTTTTACATGAACAGTTCCATTAAACGGGATTACTCATTAGTATAACAATACATTAAATGAGATCATTATGTTAATTGAGACTATTTCTAGTTTCAACAGCTTTACAGTTAAAAGACAATACTGGGCAGTTTCTGGAGCCCAAACATTGGTATTTCTATAATGAAAAGCACTATCCATGAGCAGAAATTAAACCTCAACTTTAAAAACAACTTTTCTACTCTAAGTTGTATATTTACATAGATCCTTGGTTGACGTTTAGGCAGCTGGTTATTATTCATGTTCCATTTGTTAGGCCATCACCTCTTCAGCTTGGAGGCATGTACTTCAAAATGGGCCCATAGAATTTAGAGTTACGTGATCATTACACACATGAGAAAAAGATTTAGCCAATTTCATTATCAGCAAACAATGTAAATATTTACTGCCTCACGCTAACCATAGAGTTCGGTATATTTCTCCAGAAGAGAGAAATTTACTAAAATCTCAGTGAATATGTATTCTCAATTATAAAAATGTAACAGAATGAGAACTCAGATCTAACTTCATTTCACTTTTAGTATCTTTGTAACAGAAAATTCTGTTCTGCACCAAATCAAAGCCCGCAGAACAAGAACAAACCTGCTACACATATGAAGTACTAACCCTGCAAGTTGCACCAATTCCCCTGAAAGTGCTTCACGTCTTTACACAGCATACCAGATGGAGTACCAGATCAACAATCCTTACCTTAATTTGCTGTCTGGCCTGGATACTAACGCTCTGCTACAGGATAAAGTTCCCATGCAGTTTTGCTTTCTTAAACTGAAGATAAACAGCTCGACCTCCTCCAGCTCAAAGTTAAAGCCTGAGGTTGTCTACGTTTCACTGTGTGCCAAAGTACATTTGACAGCAGGCTCTGGGTGACGAAAGCAAAGTCTCAGTGTCATTAAAGTGAAATCACCGCAACATACAGAACATCCCTTTGGTAAAAATCTCGACAGATCACTGCTAAACTAGAAACGCCTATATAATTCTTTTCCACCGTTACTATATTCTTTTAAAAACTGTTGTCTTTGACCAAGCACACGCTGGGTGCTCTTGCCTCTTGCCCTTTTCGGAGGTACCAACCCTCGAGATACGAAACCTCACGCCAGGAGCCCTCAGCGGCCGGGGCTCGCAGCACTGCTCCCAACGCACCTGCAGGTGCGCCTCCCCAGACCCCGAACCGAAGGGCGCACCGCCGAGCCGGCACCGGGGCATCCCAGCGCCGGGCCCGCCGGGCCAGCCTGCCCCGAGCCCGGGCAGGGCGGGCGGCTGCCCGTGACATTCAGCCGGCGCGGAGGTGAGCGCTGCGCTGCCAGGGGACGCGCAGGAGGGAGGCCGCCCCGCCCGCCCGTCCTTCCCCGGCCTCCCGCGGCCCGCCGGCCGCCGCTGCCGCAGCATCCCCGGCCGAGCGCCGACCCCCGCCCCGGCGCAGGGCGGCGGCGCAGGCAGGAGGGCAGCGGCCGCTCCCCGCCGGCAGAGAGCCCCCCACGAGAGGGCCGGGGCGGCGCGGGGGTGGCGGCGCGGGCGCCCCGCACTCACCGCCGGACGGCGCGGGCCGCTGTCGCCTCCTGGGGCAGGGCCGCTCCGCGCCCTCGGGTCCCGCCGGCCGCCCCGCCCGGCCCGGCCCGGCCCGGCCCGCGCAGGGAGGGGCGGAGGGCGGGAACACGCAGCCGCCCCGCGCCCCTCGGCCCGCCCTGACGTCAGCGCGCCCGCCCCGCCCTGCCCATGGCGGCGGCTCGGCCGGAGGCATCGCCCCGTGGAGCTCGCAGCCCTCAGGGACCTCTTCTCCCTCATCTCCCCGGCAGCACCTGGCCCAGCGCGGCCGCCGCAGCCCGGCTGTGTCACGCCGTCATGCCGGGCGGACAGGGCCCGCGGCCGCCCCTGCCAGCCCGCCCCGGCAATCATCGAGCCCGCTGGCACAACCAAGGGCAAATGGGAGTTGTTAAAAGCACTGCAGGAGTGGCCCTGGTTGGCCCTGCGGCATGGGAGGATAGAACCATCATCGTCAGGGTTGGAAGAGACCTTTAGGATCAGCCGGTGCAGCCATCCGCCCAGCGCTGCGACTGCAACCACTGAGCACTAAACCTTCACCCAGCGCCAGATCCTGATGACTCTGAAATACCTCCAGGGATGGTGGCCGTGCCACCTCTCTGGACAGCCTATTCCAATGCCCAACCACCCAAACAAAATGAAGAAATTGTCTTCTGGTATCTAGTCTGAATCTCCCGTGTAAGACATTTCCTCCTGTCCTCTCTCTGCAGACAGGGCAGAAGAGACGAGCCTCACCTCACTACAGCCTGCTGTCAGCGAGTTGCAGAGAGCAATGAAGTCCCCACATCCTGCTCAAGGCTAAACAACCCCAGCTGTCCCTCATGTGTTTTCTAAACCTTTCCCAAGCCTTGTTGCCCCTCTCTGGACACACTGCAGCCCCTCAATGTCCTTTGTAAGGGGGCCAGAGCTGAAGGCAGCACCTCAGCAGTGCCCAGCACAGGGGTTGGGATGGTCCCTGCCCTGCTGCCCACCCTACAGCAGGGAGCACTCACAGGGAAAGGCCTCATTGCTGGCCCAGCTACACAAAAAGCCTGAAGGATTTGCAGTCGCCCGCTGGAGACCAGGCTTTCTCCAGCCTGGTGCTCACAGAACCAATTGAGAGTTTAATTTCCTCAGGTTTTCTGCCTGTGCTAGGAATTAGAAGGCACTGACAGAAGTTTCAGGAAGTTCCTTGCAGTGAGGTGCATCAGGATTGTTTCACTGAGTCACTAGTTACACCTCAGTGCTCTGCCTTGAGCCTTGTGTTTTTGCATCTCCCATGGTCTGGGACCTTAGTGCTCATGTTGTCACAGCATTGCAGCATCTCTATTGCTATGCTTCCACATCAGGTGTTCAAAATTTATTTTCTTTTAAAATTCCATGGCCAATTTTTCTAAGCTTTTGCCTGCCTGCTTCACCAGGCCTCCCTTCCTCCCAGAGGGAGGAAGCCGTGTGGTAGCCTCAGGCTATGTTTGTGCAGGAATAAAACCAACACCCTGTAGTTGATAAGCCTTGTTCACCTCTTGACTAGAGGTTGGGTGTGCACAGATGTCAGCCCAGGCACTGCAAGTGCCTCATCTTCTTTCTAGACACAGGGCGTGAAGACTTTGGTACATTTGCCCCTTAGGCAGCAGAAAGGCCTTTTGGAAAAAAGAAGGAACAAGAACTGAAGCTTTTATATGGTTTTTTTGCCTAATCTTAAATGTACTGGCCACATTAATGCATTTATTCTTAGAACAATCTGAAGTATAATGACTCTCCTGTGGTACAGGAAGGGGAAAAAAAGAAAGGCAAGCAGAGAGATTAAATCTCTTGTTTAAAGCTGAAGAGATAGCAAAGCCAGGAAATGAACTCAGGTTTCCTCAGTCAGGCATCAGTGCTTTAACCACACAATCATCCTTTCAGTCATTCTCAGCTTCTGAGCATCAACTTCATTAGCATAGATTTGACTTTTCCTACTTTGTTCATCAAAACGACTTCACTGTTCCCACTGAAATGTCTTCCAAATAACCTTCTTCTCCATTTCCTTCCCAAAAATAATAATTTTAAAAAATATTACAGACTCACTGGGAGACATATTTCCCACTGCCTTCCTGCAGGCACTGGCTGGTGGTTCTTCAACACCAATACTTGAAGTCCTCTCTCACGAAGTGATTGTGGAGCTCCCCTGGTGCGTCTCTGAGGCATCTCCACATGCCCAGCGGTACAGTGGGCAAGATCAAGGAATAAAGATCAGAGAACCAGGAACACTTGGAACCAGCACAAAGGAAGCACATAAGCTGTGTGTGCTGACCTGGAAGTGGTGGTATAACCACATTTTTTAAGTCCAGCTCATGCTTTTATAATCTGGAAATAATTATGAAACAGAGCTCTGAAAGGAAAATGCATATATAAAAGAAGAAAGCAGCCTAGAGATATTTTAGGACAGATTTGAGAACCTCCAACTATCTGTTTAGTCATTTAATAAATTTTCATATGCTTACACGGGCTAAAGATTAAGATCTAGTCTTGAGCGGAATTCACAGGTTTTGAAAAAGGAAGTGTTGCATACAAAACTCCAGCTTCTGACTGCTTACCTCAAAAAATGGTGTTAACCCTCCTACTGATAGACTGCAGACTGAGGTCCTGCTATGATCAACTGCAGTATCTTTTCCTACCAGTTTATTGTCAGATGTTTTCAGCTTGAGGTCTTCACCTTGAATTGATTTCCTATTAAATTGATTTAAATGGACATTATGTTACGCTGGGAGATGGACTAAAAGCTTATTATTATCCCCTTTGCTCACTGACCTGGTAGCATGCTGCCTCCAAAACCAGAGATACAGCAGTGAGTGACACCAACCACCCAGAGAAGAGCTGGATGTGCACTTAGTGATATTCACACAAATATTCTCCCAGCCCAAACAGTTCACAGGCCAGGGACTCCACTCTTGTGGAAAAAGAAAGAAGGATTTTTCAAATTTGACCACGTAACAGCCCTACATTCTACAAAATCTGAACTCAATATTCCTAATTTTCTACATTACAATGAAGCTGAGTTAGTCTGCTTGAGTTAAAGTTATCCTCAAAGCAAGGACAGTCTGCTTCTACATCACTTCATAAAAATCGTCTTTGCCATGATGTCCATAAAAAAAAATCCTTGCTGGGTACCTCATATGCTGTGACTGCTGCAAACTAATCTGTTCACAATAATTTCACTTCTGCTTTATGCATCCATTTCTGCTACTGCATTCAAACACATTCTGCTTGTACTTGGATTTTATGCTCTCTGATAAAAGAGCTATCTTATCTTTGTTTGCATTCTTTCTAGTTCAAGAAGGCTAAGCAGCCAGGTGCCACAGTTTTTTTCCCCCACATATAAGTAATAATTTATTCTTTGTGGGAATTTTGCTTTTACAAAACACTGTAGCTTGGACTATCACAAACTCCCAAACATTCAAGAAAAGGAAAACAGACATTGGAATTAGAGATCATATGCTTCTTGGGGGTCTAGGTGGACTTTTGATTAAATATATGACAGTGCATGCAGTTGTATGGTTAGGGGTTGAAATTCGTCATTTCAAAATGTCTCATGATTCTGTAAAATTTATTCATTGACAGGTATCAAAAATGAACTTTCAGCTGTCTTAATCTGTGTCTCTACAGTTTTTTTGGTTAAGGAATACATCCCTTATATTTTCCAAGTTTTATTTTGACCCCAGGGAGTCACTGTCCCCAGAATTACCTATTTACTTTTCAAATTCTTGTACTTTTTAAACTATACAGGTAATTTCATTTTTTTCTACCTTAAAACTATGTTCTAAAAGGAATGCTTCGAGTTTATGAAGTTGTTTGCTGAGATAACAAAGAAGGAAAACAATAGGCCAATGTCACATACAGAAATACTTAACATGAGTGTGCTCATAAATGTGTATATATATTATATCCATGTATAGGGTCCACAAGTAATTGAACTTTGTACCATTCTGCAATAAATAGTTGTATAAAATAATTCTGTTTGGTGCAAGTTGAGGTCTTTGTGTCACTGCATCTTCTTTTGTGTGCTTAAGGGAAAACACAGAGGTGAGCTCAAACTCATTCTGCTGAAATACACATTTACCTTGTCACATTTAAGACCAAGTCCTCTGTTTTTCTTAGCTTTGAAAAAGGATCCAAATTAAGTACTTGAACATTTGATATCTTTTCAGGCCTTAGTGCTATCTACCACTTTCTAAATAATATTTAGATAATATTTAAAGAGGGCAATATTTAAATGAAGACCTGGCCATTGCCAGTTTCAGCTGCTTTGCTATTTAAATAATTGTCTCAGATGTCTACCTTGGAAAGACAGTGTGGCTGTATTTATGGTTTTGGTGAGTGATCATCTGAGCCTTCTTACCCTTCTTTCAGAAAACTTTTTTTTGTTCCTGTTTAAGTCAAACTCTTCTTCTGAACAATGCTTAAAGAATACTCAAATATCAGTCCAGGATGTTCTTTTTAAACTCTGTGATGTGTGATTCTGTGGCCAGCCCTGCCCATGTTCAGAGATGCTCAGGATGCATTACATGGTCTGTTCATGCTGGGAAAAGCAGGGAATTTACAAAGGCCTAAACTGCTCTTATTTTAGTGGTGCTGGAGTAGAAATAGCCTGGACCAGTTCACTAAAATCTGCCATTGAAGCCTGCCTCAGGAATCTTTACACCTTTTGCTGCCACTGTGCTCTTTCTTCTAAGGGCTGGCCATGCATGATGTTTCACAACACTACATCAGACTAAATAATTTAGACCTACTTAGATCTAAACTATTTAAACAGACTAGTTAAACAATTTAAGAAGCCTAGTTAAAGCTGCCTCTAAAACACAGCCTTTGTTTTCTGCACCGTCTTCAGCAGCCACATTCAGCACATCCACACCACCTTCACAAACCCATTTCCAGGCAGTCATTAAAATCGTGGTGCACATTTCTAAAATCCAAGTGTGGTGTCCTTCTTCTTAAAGAAGATACTGCATCTCAGTGTCTCACTGTTAAAACACATTAGTGTATGATATATTTCATTGAAATCTGATACAGATTGTGCCTTGTTTTTCTTTGCAACTTAGTTTGTATTCATGTAGGTTGAAGGGCCAAAGAAATATAAAAGCCTAACGTTTCCATTATTCAGTGGGATTTTGAAGGATTCTGGAACGTAAATAAAACCCCTAATTTCAGCTTGATTTACAGCTATGGAAATTATTTCCTTTTGTATAATTAAAATTTTCTTTAAATCAAGACAGATGAATGGTTTATTGCATTGTATAACTGAAAGGTTGACTGATAATCTCAGAACTCAAAAAATAGCCTTATACTAGTGACATTGTTAAGGAAGTTTATCTCATGTGTTTGGCATTCTTTCTTTATCTGTGAAGTCATTCAGTTACACAACAGGAAAGACAACAGTCATGTTTTTAATAATGGCCTTCAAATTTAAACGAATGAGAAAAGTTGACTGGAATTCAATGAAATCTCAGTAGAAATCAGTAAAAAAGATGAAAATGTATTTGCAATTTTATGGCTTGTCTTTATGCAAACATTGTTACAAAGAATCCCACTTTAAATTAATGCTAATCCTAACCTGATTGATGTGGATAATTTGCGGTTTTGCTAATTTTGGTATTTATTAACATTTTAAATTCTACAATCCTTAAAATGCTTAATAATGAAGATGAAATTACAGCTTTTCAGTTTGTATAGGCAGTGTCCTCCATTTTACAATATCATTACAGCTTTTAATCCTGAGATTTGCAGAAGTAATAATCTACTTAAAATCAACGCACAACACAGTGGGTAAGGGACCAACAGAGCTGTAAACATTATGAAATAAAATGTGAGAGGAAAGGAAGCCTCTAGGAGAAGAATACAGCAAGAGCATCATATTTATGTGTTCTCATTTGATTGCTCAAAGGACAGCATTCATGTTAACATGCACCAACGGGGAAGAGTCACAGCTGGAAGTGAAGAACTAAACATGAGCCTTCTGGGCCTTGTTCAAAACATATTTAGGAAGGACAAGACACCTGGATGGTGTGATGACCAAAGATTCCTATGTACTGTTAGCACACAAATGTGATATACAGAGAGCAAGTGGGTTATTTATAGCCCACTGGTGAGTCTGTACCTTGAACTGATAGCTGACACACAGTATGATTCTTGGCAAACTCAGAGTCACCTCTCTTCGAGGACTGCCTATCACCTCACCTGCCCTAACAGTGGTTGTTCTCTCAAAACCTTTTAAAAATAGCGTATCTGCATTATCACCTCATCTGTTTCATTGTAACATTTCCTATTTTGCTTCAGAGGTTTAAGGAGTGTCCAGAATTACCTTTATGAGCCATAATTTTGTTTCTTTAGGTACTGTTTTTACCAGTGACAGTCTGTCATTAACTGATAGACTGAATGATAGAGTGATATCACATATAAGAGTGGTATCACAGAGTGGTTTAAGTGGGAAGAGACCTTAAAGATCATCTCGTTCCAGCCCCCTGCCACAGGCAGGAAAACTTTCCACTGGACCAAAGTGCTCCAAAGCCCCATCCAGCCTGGCCAAGAACACTCCCAGGACTGGAGCATTCTCTGGGCAGCCTGTTCCAGTGCCTCAACACTCTCACAGTAAAGAAATTCTTCCTTATGTCTGATTGAAACCTGCCCTCTTTCAGTTTAACAATCCTAAACCAGACAGATTTATAGATTAATCCCACCATCCTTTCTTAGGGAAAATTCCCACTCACTGATTAGGGTATTATATGACAAAATTATTACACGAGGTGCTTTTGCATACTATAAGGAGGCACTAATGATTTTAAACATGTTCTCTGATCAATTTAATAATCCACTTCTCAGTGCAGATAGATAACAGAGATCACAAGAAAGCAAACAGATTCTGCACTGTAGCTGTACTTCACGGGGATTCTGGCCACAGCAACCTGAAATGATGAGGCTACAAATCCTCCTGGAGAGGCAGTCTCAGCTCAGTCTCTGGCCTGAGAGATGCAGATCATATTCCACCTCCCTGAGCCTGGCTCATCTCTCATGCCACTGAGGAGGCCCTGCTGCCTGCGCAGCACAGGCCAGTCCTTGGCTGAGCAGTTGGTTTGCAGCAGTCACGCCCTGTGCAGGATTCCAGCTCACCAGCAGCTGGCACAGGGAACATGTCTGCCTGCTCAGATGAAGCGTGAAGATGTTTCAAGAGGATTCATGTATTTTTCAAGTCTTGATTCATAGCTGGATCAGACTGCAGAAAGGAATTTACTTTAAGTGATGTTGTTTCCATGAATACTACTTCAATCATGCTATTTTTTTATATGCAACTAATCTGTTTCAATTAACTTAGAGACTTAAAGAAAAATACAAACAGACTGTTCCAGTAGCAAAGAGAGGTTTCAAAATACAGGTCAGGACTTTAAAAATAGTTTCATTCCATGTATATATTTGACCCTAATCTTTCTTGTCTGAACATGTCAAAGCATCAGAAGATAAAAAAAATGAAAGCTGAAATTCCATTACATTTGCAGTATTAAATGGCAATGAAAACCAAAGATCAGATTAAAAGATGCAATTGCTTTTCCTCTGGGCACATGGCAGTAACATGTGCACTGAGAAGTGACCTTATCCCAAATTATGTGTGACCAAGCAGTAATTAACTGAATAACAATGTTTCAGAGCTCCGCAGGAACATCAAGGACAGTAACACTGTATGCCCAAAATCATAGCTTGGAAAATCACGAGTTATTATCTCTCAAAATGTTTTATACGAATTTTCTTCTTTGATGCTTACTCCATCCCTCCTGTTTTATTAACTCTAGTTACTCAGGAAAGCAGTGCTTATATATGGACATGTATACAAATAAAAATACATTTCTATAAAATGTAACTTTCACAGACACAGACACCTTCATATGCACATATGTGTACATGGATGTATGTATACACATACATATGTGTGTGTACATATATAGAGACATAAAAATATAAAAATTATTCTAGGTGTTGGGAATCACCTGGAGAATGGTAGTGGATTTTAGATGATTGCTAAATACTGACCCTGGGCAGTTGCAGATGAAGTTTAAGGGGTCATTAGTGATTGTTCCTCCCCATGGGGTTGGGTAGCTCAGCTCAGCATGGCTGGAGGATGAGCCATCAGTTTGTCTCCAGGGCCCTTCCTTAACACTGAACCTTTCTGGACATTGTTTGCAAGGTCTGACATAGTTCAGTTGCAACAAGTGATAAGTACTTAAGTACTTGCTTTCCTGTCAGGTAAGAAAGCTGGATTCTCACAAAGACAAAACAAATTTTATTCTTACACCTGCCTCCAATACCTGGACCTCTGAAGACATTTATCCCAAGAGATTCCGACAGTTTCCTGAAATACTGGCACCAGAGATTCAATCACTACTCTGTCTAGGAAGGCACTTAGCAAGGTTCTGCTGTTAAATCTGTTCTCCTTTTAAATCAGGAGGTGTGTGGAAGGTGTTTTTGTCTGAGTTGATAATTTCTAACTGTAGATAGTGGCAAGTTGGAAAGGGACTGAACTATTTTAGAAATGCATGCAATAAATAATAATGCTCTCCGTGGTTGTCACAAGGCTCAAGGACAAATTCTAAACAGCATGACTCCAGCATTTTAATGGCTAAAAATATGTTTTCAATCTACACTGGGCAATAGAAAATGCTGGCAGACAAAAATTTACATGCAAAATCATGAGAAAAGCTGCTGCTCTTTCAGTCTCACTATCAAGACAGTTATGAGAAATGTTTTGCACTCAAGATCTGAAATCAAGGAACTCCTGGTGCACTATAAACATGAATGTATCCTCAGAATTTGCTTTAACAGAGTTAGGGCTACTTCTAGTTTATTGTAAATAAAGGGAGGCATAGAAAGGTGCCAGGATCAAGCTGGCAAGCTGTGGCAGAGACAGAGCTAGAATCCACCATTCCTCCCTGTCCAATCCATACATTTAGGACTGAACCATGCAGAGCCTGTATGGAATTATCCATACCAAAGCAGTGTAGAGAAAGAAAACAAAACCTGATACACTGAGTGTAAGAAAGCTTTCACGGGAACAACTGTAAGTAAATAGAAGTATTTGTGGATATTTGCCTAAATGTTGACGGTTAAATCCAAGGTTCCAGAAGTCCCAGAGGTGCTCCCAGAAAGAGAGGCCAATGCAAAGAAGCTGGAGGTTATCTCCTTACTGAGAGGGCAGCTGAAGTACAGAACTAACTCAGACTGCAATGATGGGCATATTGAAAGTATTATTAGATAAGCATGTAGAAAATTAAAAACCTACATGGCATGCCCAGATAAGTGAATAAACTTCTAGGGAATGCCTGGCTTTCTTCCATTTAATCTAATTCTAAGCTGTTTATTTGATTGCAAACATGTTTTATATGTCTGTTGGGCTTTTTTAGGCTACATTTTTATAATCCATCACCATCCTTTTTCAAGATCAGGATGGAACTCTGGCAACATGACTAAGTTGCAAGAAAAAGAAATATTTTAGAGAATGAAAACAGTAATATAATGACAGGTGCTGGGTTTGAATACAGTATCTATGGAGAAAGGAGGATCTTAGTGAAAGGGGAAAGTTCTTGTGCATGATTCATGTACCAAGGTGAGAGTGGAACTACCTGAATTAAGGCTTTCCCAGTGACACACATCACTGGATGTTCAGAGTATTTAATTTCGGCTAAGACTTGTGATTTTGCTGCTGTGTGAGTGACACACAGTGTTACACACCTTTGCATGGAACACTATCTTCTTGTGCCAATCAGAAAGCACTTTAGGGAAAAAAATTTTTGGAGCCAGAATGTCTAACCATAATTAGCTCAAGATGCACTGTGGTGTCCAGAGGGAAAAGGGCTTTGGAGCCATTTTCATTATAAAAGAGATACCTTATTAGTCCTGTGAAAATCTGCCAAGATGACAACCCTCATTGATGTGAAAATTCAGCAACTGAAGCTCTACTGCTTCCAAAATACGTCACAAGAGAGAAATTAGATGGGAAAGAAAGGGTTTATGGTAATTTTCCTTAGAGAAGAATTCTTTACAGGTATAATCTCCTAAATAAGTAACTGCACCCTTCATCCTGGCAGAGCCAGTGTGACAGTGTGCATTTAAAGTGACATATCTCAATACTAAGAAAATAGTCACCTGTGCTGCTGATGCACCTAAATCATGAGCAGTATTGCAAGCTCTGGCTAAGACAAATGAGCCCTAGTTTTCCCTGGAGCTGTGCTTCCCTCCTTTAGTCCCAGGGAAAGAATTCTGCTTTGGAAAACATTGAAGCAGCTGCAGATAGAAATGTGAAGTATCATTTCTCTAGATGCAGATGGCCCAGAGTAGTCCGAAGATGGGAGAAGACAGAGGGAAATAAGAGATTAGGAAGAAAGGGAATCAGAAAATTATGAGACAGAAAACAGTTTTTCAAATCGGGAGAAGATAACCTTGTTAGTAAGAGAAGATCAGGTCTCATGAAATATTGAAGAGAGATGTGAAAAAAAAATCCTGTCGTGTTTCCCTGGAGTGGTGGAAGCCCCTGCTTTGCACTTGCTCTGTGTTGCTTTTAATTCCTGATGCTCCTATGGGGCATCCCCTAATGAGAGAGATACACAAGGGTATCACTGGGGAGACACAAGTACAGTCTGTAAAATTTTACACCTGAGGCCAATTTAAAGTACTTAGCTAAATACACATTTTGCATATTCAGCAAGTGAATTAAAATGCAAGCATCGGCTAGAAACATGATCATCATTAGATCTGCTTTCTAAATCAGTGTTTATGTGACTCCCCCTTTGTCACTGAATGAATAAATGCCATTTCATGAGCCCTGGAAGGCCATTGTAGTTCTAAATGCAGAAATGCCTACCTGGCAATGTTGGTATATCGGTAACCAAGGTAATTGGCTTTTTAAAAAAGCTTAAGCAAAAATCTGCAGCCCTCTGACACTTCTAGGTCTGTCCTGCTCCTCCAGGTGCAAATTGTAGATTCCATATTGGCTTGGGTAGGATTTTATTTTGAATATTTTATTTTCAAGTATTATTTAAATTAATTAATTCCAAAGACACATTTTTTGTAGGTGCATGATGGATATGCAAACATTTCTTCATAAGCTTTTGGCTTAGGCATGATGAACATACAGAATTATTGCTTAAAATAATGCACCCTCATAAACAAATTGTAAACATTAGGCATTTAGTTAAAGGTATATTGGAAGACACAATCATTTTTCCTGCATCCTCAACAGGTCTTTCTTTAAAAAAAAAAAAAGAAATACATACCTAATTTCCCACTACCATTAGGGATCATGAAAATCACTGAGCTTCCTGCTTTCTTCCCCAAGATGTTGCCCCAAATTATGTTGATTCCAGCTTGCTATCAGCAAGACTTACTACAGGGGTCCACAGCTGATGACAAATGTCAAGTCTTACAGTAAAAGTTAATTTGAAAGAAAAGCAACCCACAGATACGTTGATGGATCTCTTCAGATATTTCCATGATTAATAATTCAACAGAGGATGATTTGAGCTTCTTACAAATTTAGAAAGCTATGATAATAAAAGTACCAGATTAAGGAACTGGAAAACCATAAATCCTCTGTTTCTACATGACTTTGAAACAGCTTTAGGGAATATATATTCCACTGCCAACACATCTCTTTTGGGAGCTGGGAAATGCTCTTCAGAGGAAAAGACACTTCAGGACCCATGTCTAATTAGCCTGTGGTCTTTTTGCCAAAATACTAACATGAGATTCAACCTTAGAGAATGAAGAGCACATGGTCACAAGACTGAAATGCTGATAACCACTGAGAAAACCATCTTTCACTGGCACTTTGATCTCTTTGGACTAGCCCAGGACTAAAACTTACTCTGTTGCTCTTTTAATAGCCATCAGACCATATTGTCTGTCAGAAATAATACAATGCCTGCACTGAGATGTGACCCAGTGGGTGACAGCAAATTAAATCTCACTATGTTCCCTTTACAGCTCCTTTGAGATAAAGATCTTATTATCCATTACCTCTGTCTTTGTAGAGCATGTAATTTCATATGAAATTTACTCATTTAAAGGCTAATAATATGTTTAAAGCTGTATATTAGATGGTCTCTGGTCACTGCCAAGAGGGAATGAAGCTGGTGCTGAAAGTTCATCCATGTGGATAGTAAACAGAAAGAGTAAAACCAGATCAGTGAGAATGGGTTTTATATTTGCTCTGCAACACTGAGTTCTGTAAAATAATATGTACAAGTGAGAATACATTTCCATATCAAAATGCAGTCAACAGCAGGAGACTGTATTTTGAATAGCATAGTAAATTCTGTACGGTTTAACTAAAAGATAACTGGGGGGAAGAATGAAAAGGAAGGAATATACTGGAGACCTTCTGTCTATAAAGGCATTTCTTTTCTTACTGAGGGGACAAAAATCATCATTATGACAGATCTGGTGCTTCCTTGTTTGTACTTATGAATAAAAACAAGATCCATATTTTGGTTTTATGCTTATTTTTATCATCAATTTTATTTTTATAATTCATTTTCCTATCTCCATTTTTTACATCTATTTATATCTGTAATGATATATATCCTATATTTGTATCTATATGATAGCCTTGGCAGTTCTTACAGGAATGAACTGAAGCACTCAGTCCCATTGGCTACTCAGAGACTTGGCAAAGGGACACCATTGCTGAGCCATTTCACGCATTGCTTTGAGCTGCCTCTCAGGCCAGCAGCTCATGGAAATACTGAGACAGTCTCTCGTGGCTTGCTAATGCCTAGTTTTTAAAAGTAAGAGCTGGGAGAAGTACAATAAGGCAGAGGATAAAGAGGAGGTCATCCCAGATTTTGTTTGCTGGTGGAGATGAGACTGTAATCTCAGCATTCCTTATCTCTGCCTTATCTAATCAATGTACATCCCTGGATCAGGCCCAATAATGATGCCGTTTGGAGGAGGGTGTGGGGGAAGCAGGTGTGCTTCTCCAAATCCCAGGGATACTAAAGACAGCTGAGATTCCTTCCATCCTCCCAGCCTTTCTCCACAGCCACTTCCCACACTTTTTAATCACTTCAGAAAACATAAGGAGCAGAGTCACCCCCAAGTGTCCTGCCGGCCAGTTAGTTCTAATTGCCAGCACATCAATTACAATCCATTAATTTCTGGTTCCATTCCTCCCTTGTTTACCAGACATGATGTCAACCCAGTGCTTGGGTTGTATCAGTAGCTGGTTTTGTTTCCCTTCCTCCAACAAGCACCCTCTCCACCCTCTCTCCCAGACCATTGTTATAGGCAACCAGGACATTCTGTGAAATGTCTCTCACATAAAAATCCAGCTTACAGTCTGGTTCTAGTATGAGAGTGTCTCCTATGAATTGACCATCTTTATTTAAATGTTAAAGCTAATGCCATTACAAAGTCAAATTAGCCTGCCCCCTAGACCTGCAATAACATTTAAGTATGAAAAGTATTATGCTCTGTGTTCACTCTGACGGCTGTGTCACTCCTGAGTGCTCCTGGTACCGAGAGCATTTCCACAAGGGCAGCATGGGTTTTATTCACCCACTGTGTGCAGCGTGTCAAGTCATCCTTTTCACATTTTGCACTAATGAAAAAATAAACATGTAGTATGGCAAGTAAGGTTCAAAACCCTCTGAAGGACAGACCTGCATACAGCACATCAGCTGATACTTTGTGCCCTCAGCTATGACTTATCCCTATTCTCTTAAATTACGTTCGACTGGCTGATCAGTTCATAAAGTAAATGGACAGCTGCAGCAGAGAGCAGACATTTTAATAGCAGAGTGCTGTAGACATGGCTGCCTGCCAAAGAACACATTGTTAAAGCAAGCAGCATAAAATGAAAAATTAAGATATTGGCACCACGACCCACTGCTAAGAGCTGAGGGTCAGTAAAGGACACAGCTATAATCTAAAAGATTTCTTCCACTAGATTAAATTTAGGACAGGCAACGCATCCTTGCTTCGGAGAAGTGTTCTGCAGTGCTGGGAACTGAGGCAAGTCTCCAAACAAACATAGAAGTCCCTGTTGCTGTCCTGGCCATCTCAGCTTCTCTGCTTGGCAACTGGCAATTTGGTACAATCTCTCTTTATAGCACAGCTGTCACAGCTGGACATAGCACCACTCAGATCAGCTCTGAAATGTACATTCTCAGTAATCAATACTTATTTTAAAGCATGTGTTTCATTTAATACTTTGCCTTGGCTATTGTTTATTTATTTAAAAAAACATCAACGGTTTCTTGAAATTGCCTTTTGCCTGAAACAGATGCAGAATAACAGCAGCAAGGGAAAAGAATATATTCAGATACGCCTTCCTCAGTGTCTGCCAGTGTTATCACCAGTTAACAAACACTGCATAAAAAAATTGGTTTGGAGAAATTCTCTAGTTAAATGGCTCAGCATTCATTATTCAGGAGCTCCAAGCCTATGAGTGCACATCCCTTCCTCTGGGTACATACATTGTGCTGCAGTCTTTGCTTACTTATCATGTGCTAGTACCAGACTCATGGGTTTTTTATTGCTGTCCTCTACAATGACTATGGTATAGCCTGTGATGTGTCTTTATTCCCCTCAGAAATTCTTCTGTCCTACTGCCTCTTCTTTGACTCTGATTTCTTTGCAGGAGTTGTGTTTTACTCCACAGACATGTTTAAATAGCTTGTCAACGTCTGTATGCCATCCCATTTATTTCTGTGCCTGAGAGTACTCTTTCCTTTGGAGCTGAACAATTAAGCAAACAGGTAAAACTGAGATGATGAGACTCTTCAACAATGTCTTAAAGGACCTGTGGCAATATTACAGTATAAATTGAAATATTTTTTTGCTTGTTTGTTTATATGGAGTCTGTCTAGGAGTATTCCCAGTGATCCCTGGAGAGCACAGCTAAGGATTTGAAGTCTTCTCAACCTGTGGCCATCCACAAGCAACAGGCAATATTATCTACAGATTTCATTATTTGCAATCACTTAGCCAAAACCAAAGGTATGAAATACAGGCTGCTTGTGTGCCAGGAAGTCTTGTCAGCTCAATGCAGCAAGATTTTCTTCCACAAAGCAGAGCAGCTCAGAAATTCCTGAGGTGAATCATCAAGAGTGTCCTTCGGTGAATTTTTATAATAAAGCAGGAGTGTTACCAACGCTTTCAATGATTTACAAAGAGTGTAGGAACTGAGCCTGAACATCTCCAGCACAGTATTCATTATTCATCCGTGTTAGTCAAGCAGAGCTGAGCCTGCCCTGTGCTGCACTGGGCAGGAAAGCAGTGTGTGATTATCTGCCTCACTGCCACGTGAGGTGATGGGAACAGGGAGAGAGAAGGGCAGCTCTGCTCAACCACATCACGCCAAACACGTCCCAGGATGTGGGAGCTCTTGTGCCACATTCCCACTGTGCTCACATGGGAGAACACGAGGTGTACACCTCCCTTGGGCTTGCTTTCTTTCCTCTTCACCCCACCTAAATCCAGCACGTTTAGCTGTGGACTCAGACCCTCTCATTACAATTCCTGCACTTTAAGGTTAGGATTTTAATATGAAGTATTTTCCTGACCTTGCTCCAGATTATTTTTACATACTAGGAATGAATTACTGTTATGAATAATGGTGCTTTCAGATATTTTGGGTTAGGAAGCTATACAGAAGAGCATGGGAAACTAACTTTTCAGTGGCTTAATAGAAGCAGACGAAAACAGGAAAAAATAGCCTTTTTACATTATAAATTTTAACAGGAAAGTATGTGATGTTTGTACCATTATCTAAATTTTCTTATGCAACTCATCTCAATAGGGCATGAAATGAAGAGTTGCAGTTTCATTCTCTTAAGCTTCCTCCATGAAAGTTTCAGCTTGGATAACCCAGCGTCTCATATTCTAATCAAAAAGTGTTTAAAAATGCAAGTGTCTAACATACATAATCAGATATAGGTGTTTTATAACTGCATCCAGAGGGATTTTTGGGCTTATCCACACCAGCCCTAATTGATTGTGACTGTCCACTCACTTTATTTTAGAGCAGGCAGATAGGCTGGGTCAATTTCTTGCTAGAAAATGGAATTGCATTCTGCATTCTGTTAACACAGGGTCAAGAAGCAGGCTGAATATAAGGGAAGGTTAAAATCAGGCACAGAAAAATCAGTCTGACCCTGCTTACACACGACTTCCTTGTCCTGGGCTGTACCAATCCAGGCTACTACAAACACAGATAGTAAGCTTCTTTCCACTTCGACAGCACTATGAAGACCTGAAAAAGTGGGACAACTGAGCAGCTTAACATCACTGTCACACAACGTGGAGGCTAATCTATGTTTATTCAGGACACTCCTGCTCTGGGTTCTCTGCGGACACCTTTCCCTCAGCCCTGTCTGAGCAGGGGAAGATCTGGATCCTGCCGTGATTGAGGTCACTGGGACAGCAGCCACACCACCGCCGGGCTGCAAAGCACAGCCGGCTGATCCTGCCCAGCCCGGAGTCACAGCCACAGGGACTGTCACACCCACATCACGACAGGGACACCCACACGGGCTCCCAGCTGAGCCACAATCCCCACGGATGGCCCAAGGCCACAGAGTTACTCACTGATCCTCTGCTCTGTGAGAGCAGGAGGCTTTTCAAGCATCATTTGTCACTAGGAGCTCTGAACAGAGAAACACCACTGCCCGTAGTTAAGTGGCCACATTTAAAAGGCTACAGTAACACATTCCTCTCTGAGGGTTGCATGGAACAGGATAAGTGGGATCAGGGGCTGAAGATTGAAGGCTAATGTGAATAATCTTTATCCGAATGTCTCCTACACACATTTTTGCTGATAAAGTTGAGCTATAAATATGAAAGGCAATTTTAAGGAGGAAAACTTAAAACACAGTTATATATTAGTGAAGCTGGAGTCAAATGAGTGCAATAAAACATGCCAATTTGTTGCATCTTCTAGGGATGAGAATCTCAGAGTAATAAAAGTAATGTGCATGCTAAGTGTGGTCAAGATTAAAGGGACACCAAGGCTCATTTGCTACAGTTCCTCTGCCTTCTGAAATCCTCTCTTAAATCTTAAGGCTTCAGTGACATCTGCTGTTGAAGACCTATTTAATTAATCAGTAAATTAAAAGACATTCCCTCTAAGTGAATCCCTCTTCCACAGAGTTTCTAATATTCAACTGTATTTGAAGGATTCCTACCAGTTTTTAATCTGATCAAAAAAACCTCTGAAACAGAGCTCTTCTCTTGCCCTGTTCCTCCAACAAGGTGTTAAATCACTCTTGCCTTTTTTAAAGCAACCGAATTTTTCTCCCTGTCTTGCTCCTGCCCTCCCTTCCAATTTTAATACATGGAAATTGCATGAGCACATGTTGAACTGCCAGTAAAGCTATTCCCAATGTGTTCAAATCCGTTGGTGGAATAGCAAGATGGAGCTCATGATCAAAACGCAGCCACTACAAGAGGAAGCATGATCCTAAAGCTTTGTAAACGAATGCTTCTGTGCTCTCACAGGAGCCTTTGAGGAGCATAAAAGAGGAATTCATCTTGCTCCTAGTCCAAGCAGATCAAGGAATGCTTAAAGTAAGGCTAAAAGTCTGATTCTTCACCTCAGGGCAGAGACAGAATTACTCACAATTAAGTTCCCTGCACTGCAGGTCACACATCCAGTTATGTGAAATGGTGATTTCTAGCCTGGATAAAAAGTGTTATGCCAACATAATACTCCATTAACAAAACATGGCCTAGCAGTAGTCAGGATGCTGCTGTTTAGTTGCATTTTTTTCTTGTCATTCTGACAAAAAACCTTTGTCAGGTTTAAATTAATGGCCTGTGGTGCCTTGGAGTTGAGGCCAGAGAGTTGGGGTCCAGAATTTTGTGTGCTGCTTCTGCTATAAAAATGAGCTGCATGAACTTGAGTAAGGCACAAAGCTAAATCTTCAGAAGCATTTGCCATTTCTGGATGTTCAGACAGCAGATGTCTTACAGAAGTGTCCCCAGAGCAGCAACAGGAGTGACTGGAAGATGGGAGTGGTTTGGAATGCACCCAGGAAGCCCTTTGGACCCAGGTCTGCCAAGATGCTCACCCAGAGATGGGAATGTTCGTTAAATTAAACAGTTACTAAGCATAAGATTGTATTATTTCTTTCTAATCCTTTTTAAACTGTAGCTGTGACTGGAACATCCTTTCTCTTGAGCATTTTGACCTTGGATACAGCTGTAGTAAACAGAAATAATTCAATTTGATGTTTTTTTTCCTCACTGGAAGAGATCCAGGTCCAGCTTTAGCACCACTTGGAGATGCTTAAGAGGTCCTGTGCAGCTGCCTAGGCACGGCAGGGTCCAGGGGTGTGAAAAATAATTGACTGAGGAAGAGAGACCTCTCTCCCAGAGAGGTAAGCATCAGCAATCCATAAATTTAAAGAACTGAACTAAGTGGAGTAAGGAATCTAAACTCCACTTTAGCTAATCCTTTTAGGAAAAAATTGATGAACAGTGTAGAATTATGTAGAAAAAAATAAAAGGGGGGGAAGAGCAGTCTCTGACTTCCCAAACTGTTTTTGCAGTGTTTTTACAATGTACTTTAAAGTTGGCTACATTACGCATTGCTATATATTATTTCATTTAAAAGCTGTGTTTTTCATAAGACTTATTGCCAATATTTATCAACTGAAAAAGAAGCTGCCTTAATATGGAAAGCTTACTCCAAGGTTATTTCCCTATATTTGGAAGCAAAACCACACAAGTGTTGTACCAATGAAAGGTTTCTCTTGCACAGAATAAGCAAATATTGCTCAGTTTATATTTCGGACCTTGTCACTTCTTTAATTAAGTATTGATTGTATTTTTACTCATTTGTATTTCTGTTAGGTTTCTTAAGCCATAAAAAAGCAAACATTCCAAAGTTATATTTTTTCCTTAAAAAATCTTGTTTTATAATTAAACATTCTTATTCTCAATTAAATGTTCTAGTCTAACAAATAAGGTCTAATTAGTAATATTCTATTAGCATTATTTAACATTCTACCAAGTAATATGATATATTATCCAAGAATTTTTCTTCTACATTTGGACTGTGAAAAAGTTTTCCTTAACTGATTTATTTTTCCATTTCAATAGAAGTGGGATATGGATAATAGAATATCTTTTAAAATTCCTGATACTCCAGAATAGCATAGAGATCCCAAAAAAAAAAAGATGTTACAGCTTATGTGGCAGTAGATTTTCATTATCAAATAATTTACAGTGACTTCAAGTCAGACTTTTCAATATATGTTCTTCCTTAAATAACTTTCATTAGCAATTAAGGACTTCATGCATAAGTGGAATACTTAAACACAAAGTCTCTGATTATCACCAAGACCTTGACTGCTAATTGCACATTTTCATAAAAGTGAAACATCCCAAGGTTGACTTGCGAAAGCCCCTGCAAGACTGTAACACTTCCTTCCTTGCTTTCATTTTTTCAGGATCCCTTGGGACTCCAGCTGTGAGTACCTGGTGACAGCTCTTCAGCACATCCCTGATTTCTCATCCCCCCACAGCCAGACACAAAGGTCCGCAGGCTGCTTTAGTCCTTGCTAAGAGGTCAGAGTGCAATAGTGCACTGTTCCCTAAAGCTGGGAAGGGGCTGAATACAGAGGTGCGTGGAACTTTAAATACCCTGTTTTCTCAGGTTTGTTGAGAACCCTTTCCCTTATTTATCCAGCTGGTTTAGACATTGTTTCCCCCTTTCTGTATCTGCTGCAGTTGATGTGAAAAGCCTCCATTCGCTTTTCCATTCCCTTGAAGTTATGCTCCAAAGTTATCATCTCCTTTGAAATGGATAAAACAGTTTTCCAGTCCTTTGGCTTGCAAAAAATGACCAGAAATATGAGATCAGAGGGGAAGCTACTATGCTGATACCTGTTCAAGCCCAAGGCTACCCAAACCAACCCATGAGTTTGAGTAATGAAGACTGAGGTATTCATCTGAATGAACTGTTAGTTCTATTACTTGCAAGTGAATAAGAAATAATACTTGAAGATTCCAGCTAACATATTTATGACAATCCTGAGCTAAAATTTACCCAAACATTACAATGACCTAAATGAGAATTAAAATGATTGCCCTGCAGAAGCCCAGCTCACTCTCATTTGTGTGACAGACTGAAGTTTGAAACACCACAGTCCTAGAAACACCCTTGAGCACACTTCTTTAAAAGGCTGGAAGGAACAGATGGCTTTTGAACCCTGATGCTATTGGTGCTGTCGGCATGATGGAGCACTGTACCCTCATTTGTACTGATTGGGGTCAAATCAGCTCCAGCCTGTAATTTACCCTAACCACTGAGTCCTTTTTTCTAATTAGAATATATGTCATTACCTATTCCTACAGTAATGATAACCTACTGAACTCTAATGAATCAATCCCATCTGCCTTGCTGTGCATATCCTCAGCCATTTTGCTGCTCAGAATCAAAAGAATTCACCATGGCACACAAGCCAGGAATCACAAGTGCTGCTCCTGGTATTGGGATGTAAATGGAGCAGTTATCCTGGGCTGTGCTGTGATTTTCTGCAGGATTTTATTACTCAAGAGTTTGTAAGGTCATTCCCATGAGAACCTTTGGCAGCTTGCACAGCTAAACATGAAATACAAAAGCACAGGCACTGTTCTTCAGCTGAGAATTGATGGTGTTGTGCGAAGGAGAGAGGTGAAGGACACCCAAGAGCTGCAGTCTGTCTAAATACCAAACTTTAAACTCCAGTCAATTCATACATTACAGACTGAATTCTCCCCACTTTGACACCTGGGATAGGGCAGAGGCATCTGAGCATCACCCCAACAGGTAACAGATGTGATCCTGGCAGCTCTTACAGAGGGATGTTCAGAGCCCTCACAGTGCAGTTATGTCCTGGAACGCTGGTGGGATTGTTCATTTTATCCTACCAAAGATGCCTTGCAGGCAGGAGAGCTGTGGAAGGCCCACGTGCCATTTGCTAAGCTCAAAAACAATTTGGAAACTGCTGCTTATTTAAAGAGGATTTAACTACTGATTCCAGCTCATTCTGCCATGGACAGGAGCATTTTGCAGGATAAAGAGGACTGCAGCAGTTAGATAACTAACATTGCATCCGGTTTAAAGGCAGTTTTCACAGGTCTACATTTTGGGGGAGAAGAGACTTGCAATATTTTTCCCCCATAACTGCATATTCAATATACTTTATTGACTTACATTTTTTCTCTTCATGCTTTTCTTCTTGTTTTCATGCACAACTTGCTGTTTCTTTAGTTAAGACATATTGAAAAAACCCCAGGGATTAACCAAAGGGACTCAAAATTTCTAGAAACAATTGTATTGGATACCTGCACCTACTAGAGTGCAGGAGGCTGTGTTTATCTGGAGAAGGTCTGCTCATCCCCATTGTTTTGGAATAGAACATTATCAGCAGCCACAACGTGGGAGTTTTAGGGAATCTGGAGCCCATGGCCATGTTTCTTGAACCCAAGACAGTGACCATGCATTTGCCTCCTGAAAGGATGGTAAAGAAAGCACACACACCCTTCTAAATGATGCTTTGAAATTTTTGCCCATAAGTAATATTTTACTGTAAAACTGTATAGGAACTGTAGTGCAGGGAGGCAACTTGCACCAGGAAAATGATTGATAGATTAGGAAAATGTAGAAATAATCCTTATCATTTACATTCTCCATTAACTCAGAAAAAAGTCCTTATCCATTAATTCAGAGCAGATCCCAGGTGTCTGAATGAGTTACAACAGCGCAGCAGAGCTGCATGGAAGTTGCTTACTTGTGCATATCAGCAGTGGCAGAAAAAATCTGCTTTGATCAGCCTCACAAGACCTTTATGGGAATATTCTCCTTCCTCATGAGGGTATTCTGTGACACACAGCCTAGTTATGGTGGCAGAAAGGTTTGAAGTCTCAAGAGTGGATGCTCTGCGTTGGCTTGCAATTATTCTGGTGGCTGAGAGGGAGGATTGGTAAAAATTGCTACATTCTTTTGGCCAAAACACAGTTGGGCTGACTTTATGTGCAGCTCGAGAGTGAAAGAGATGCTTCTAGCTTTTCAAGTTCATCAGAATTCACCCTAAATAAATCACCTCTATCATTTCCCAGAGGAAAGGCTTAGGAACATTTGGCTTGACATGTGAGACATTTTCTGACCAACTCTGTATTATTAGATCCTGGCAAGAACCCCAAATTTAATTTCCACATATTTGTTTCTGGAGTATGAAAGAACAAAAGGCTTGTTTCTGGATTTCTCCACTGGAAGTCAGTGATCTACCAGTAAAATACAAATGCAACAACAACCCCCAGAGATTCTGTCAGGGTCAGACTGATGAACAACTGGAAATCTGTGTTACGCTTTTTCATTTTCTGGCTTCTCTGAGATTTTAAAATTCAAAAGCTGTGCTTAACTGTTAGCTATAGTGGAATCCGGCTCTATGAAACAAACTGTAAGGAAGTACATTCATGTTCTCAGAATAATTATCATGTGACTTACAATAAAATTTGACCTATACTCAGTTAATCATACAATGGAAATCTCATTGTACTTGTACATCATGCATTTATACTGCTCATACTTCTACATAAAGTCAACACTTTATGTAGGGCTGAACTATTTTACATATTGACTGTTTGATACCATAACTGCAACAAATTCAGGCAGAGAATTACCACACTGTACCTCTAAAACAACCAAACTAACTAACCTAAAAAACCCAAAAAACAAACAAATGAAAAACCCCAAGATCTGGGTTTCTCTGGTGGGTTGACCCAGGCTGGACACGAGGTGCAGACCAAAGCCCTCATCTGAAAAACATTAATGAGTTATTTCACCATAACTGTTTTGTCTGTTATTACACATATTATTCTCCCTTGTTTATCAATTAAAGCTCACCTATGCTTATGATATTTCTGCTTCATCTTGACAGATATATAGACACTAACTTAATCTTTTTGCATCGCCTTAGTAAATTGGAACTTGTCATTACTAAACACTTTTCAGTCAATGGGGTGCTTGGCAGCAATGCCAGATAGCATGGAGTAATTCCAATTCAGCCAGTCACTCTGGAGAAAAAGCTTCAGGTGGCTCTTGGCAAATGTTCTGGCACCAGTGAAGAGAACAGGCCAAATTCAGTGCAGGCTGAAGGTACAGATTTGCATAATATACTGTTTCAAGCTGCCCAAGCATAACAGAAATAGCTTTCAGGGTCTGTCTTCATGGTGTTAGAACAGCAATAACAGGAGTTGCTCTAAGGTTTTATCTAAAGCCACTGAGTTCCAATTTTCAAAGAAGTCTATGAAAACAAAGCATAATGGAACTTACCTATGGGCACTTGCTGAAATCCCTTGCAAAACCAAAGCTTTAGATAACAAATAAGATCATGAAAGCCTTGCTGCAAAAGTAAGAAATCTTATCCCAGTTCTTCCCCCACTAATTTCCAGACAGTTTGATATATAACCTTAGAAAGGAAGCACTATTAGCATACTATGGAGATGTGTTAGCAATTACTTCCAGAATGAGCACGGACAAACATTTTGCAAGCAAACCCAAGGGCACACTTAAACTGCAAAAGCTTTTACCTCCCATCAGCTTCAGGAATATTCCTGATGTTTCCCACAATGTCAGTTCCAGTAAGACTCTGTTTTCACACTTTTCAATTACCACAGCTGCACATTAAAGTGCAGAGCATAAACATTTCTTTCTAGGCCACAGCAATGAATGTTTACAGAAGGTCTAAACTATTATTTACAGTAGTATTTGCTTATGAATGTGAAAACAGAGTTTAAGTACACCAAGTCAAATTCTGCATGAGTACAAAACCTAGCTCTGCCCCATGTAAACACACCTGTGGTGAGCACAGCCTTTCTCTGCAGTCAGCCTCAGTTCAAAAGTGTTCTCCCACCCTCAGAGGCAGGCAGGTGTAAGTGAGAAGATGACAAGCAGTGGAAAACTTACACTTTACTGTTCCCCAATAAATCCTGGGCCAGGAGCTGATCTCTCTTACCCCAGTGTAAAGACTTGTGTCTCTCTCACAGTACATGTCAGTCAACTGGCAGCAGTTGGTAGAGGCTGCCAATGTAGGTGATGTAGCAGCCAACCTCACACTGGTCTCATTTCTGAAGTGATGCTCTTTCAGCTTTCAGGGGACAATAATATTTCACATGTGTGGAAAGATTGCTCCCACATGCCGTGTCCCACCACCCAGCTCACCTGTGTGCTGCTCACCATTGGTACCTTCTGTCCTTAGCAGAGAGCTCCTCTTGCACCACCAAAAGAGCAGGAAAAGCTTCTCCATGTGCTAAGGAAGCACCAGCTATCAGAGCCACATGGGTTAATGTAATGGGCCAGGGAATTGATTTGTCTGCAGTGATACAGCAGAACGATGCACCACAGGATGACACTGCAGAACGAGGGAGTTGCACCCCGAGGGATCCAAGAGGAATTTTCCTGGTATCTGAGCACTCTATATAGGTATCTGAAATAGACTTTAATGTGTTTATGAGACTGAAATGGACCTGTATAAGGGCATCCAGCAAATTCTCCATCAATAAAATGTTTGCCACACACAAGTTTAACTTGCAAATGTTACAGAATTTTCCTTGTATTTAATACAAGGGGCAGCAGTTACAGGACAATGATGGAAAATTAATCAAAGCTTTTTCTTCCCCTCCCCTTCAGTCTGTAACAGATCTACTGGCTGCAAGCTGGAATGCATTCAATTCAAACACTGCTGGATCCAATTTCATAAACCAGCTTCTCTTTTTCTCTCTTTTGTCCATTGTATGTAAATAGCTTGAAAATTCGAGAAGCTACCTCAAATTGGATCAATGGGCTAATCTCTTAGGCTTTTGGCTCTTACCGTCATCATAATTATGGCAGTAATAACAACAATCAGAACAGTAATAACAGTCATTTCTGCAAAGCCTTTATGCTGTGGCATCCTAAAACCTCCGTGGTCTCAAATGGCAGTGCTCACAGGGCTGGCTGCAGACAGGCAAGGACACAGCCATCTTCCAGACCTGGCCAGCTGCACAAGGGTCATTTGTTTTTCTGTCTTAGTCATTTGTTATCAGTCCGGCAGCTTCCAAGCCAGCAGAGAAACTGGCTTCTTGTGCTAGAAGGCTGACCCTAGCCACTCCAGAATATTACATGTGTTACTTTCTTCATCTTGCTGTGGGGGCTGTCCTTTCTGAGACACCATGTTCAGGAAGAACAGAGGGAATGGTGAAGTTTCCTCCTGACCATCTAAAGAAAGCAAGGAGAGCAGTTTCTGCCCAGTAGCCTCGGGACCTGTGTGTATATTGAGTATATTGTTGCCCTGGGAAGGTACTCAGCCTCCCAAAGGTCACTTCCCAAGGGCACAGTGCAGCTCTGGAGCAGAACAGAGCATTAGTGCTGCTACAACCAAGGCTACAAAGCAGATTAAAGCTCCCTCTATTTCTCCAAAGCACCCTTTATTAGTTTAAGCCTGGCTACACACAGTATGACAAATATGTTTCAGGGTTAATTCTGCTGAGGCATATGACAGCTCGTGGGAGTTGTTTGAAAATAGCCAAACACCAAATCCAGCCTAAACAAAAGGGGGGGAAAAAATCAAGAAGAAAAAAGTTTCAGCCGTTAGGACATGAATAGAGCATGCTGTGCATCTGCTCTTGAGTTACTGCAGTGACATTTGTAGCTAAATTGCCAAATCTAAATGGTGATGCTGTAATTATAGTTTAGGAGCTTTTTCTATTCAGAATAGCCATTTTCTTCCTTTTAGAACTGTCTCAAGCTGTACAATAGCCTGAAGTAGATCATGTAAGTTCTAGCCCAGAAACACTAAATGAACAGCATAGCTATTTTTAATGAGGTGAGTAAAAAAAGTTTAATTTTAGAGTACCCCTTGCCACATGCTCCTGTTGATATGTCCATCTAGCTAAGCCAGCTCTGCTTCTTCCCAGCTCACAGACCTGCTCATGGCAGTGCCTAGAGATGGGAGATGAACACTTCCCACTGCATCCAAGCCTTTTCCCTTGCACACAGGCAGTCTTTAAAGACCATCTGGATCACAAACAGCAGGAATCAGTGTAGGACATTTTTATGGACTGCCCTGCAAACCTGGGGTACTGGTGGGATGTACAGGTTGTGATTTCTGGATGAGTCACTTCTTTCTATTACAGTCACAAGCATCTCAAGGACAGAGACTTTTCCTCAACTAACAGATAAGCTGCATCAATACCTGATGCTGTGATGGGATTTATGTGCAGAGGGATGCTAGGATGTATAAATCCTTGGCACTCAGAGACATTAGAGCACCAAAGAGCTCTTACCATCTGCATGTCCTGAGGCAGAGACTGCACCTGCAGCAGCAGGGGGACAGCCTGGGCTACACTTGCAGGACACTTCCCACTGAGGGTGCTTTTGCCCCACAGGAGCTGGGCAAGCCCTGGGGTCAGGCCAGTTGGCCCCAGAACAGCTCAGTGCCTGCCAGATCCCTGCTTAATCCGACCCTATCCTGACACTTCTCAGGCCTGTCACTGACACCTGCTGCTCTACAGCCTTCCAGTCAATCTCCTTCCCAGCCCGGGTGATTGACCCCAATTCCTTGTGCTGGAAGCTGCTGTGGGGCCCAGAGGAGAGCCAAGCACTGCTGCCTCCTGTAGCCTAGGTGCTGGGAGATTGTGGAGCTGGTGGTGCAGCCCCTGCATGGGGAGAACAGCTGGAGCCCATTCCCACAGCACCTCCAGGAAACCTGCTCACTGAGATGTGCCCACTGATGCACTCCTTCACTGCTTGTCTTCTTTCAGTCATCCCTTCCAGCTCTGCTACCAGCACAAGCCCTACCCATACCTTCTGAAGTTAATGGAAGATTCCTATTGAAGCAGTAACTCTGAAGGGGTTTTTTTCATAGTCAATTTATATTTGAATTAATATTACAAATTATTTCTGTATTAATTCAATCATTTAAGTCCTTTTATGCAGTCCAGTAATTAATTTCAATTCTCAATAAGGGCTTTCATTAAAGCATTTCTATTGTTGAAACCTTATTTCTACAAAAGAATGGGATCTTCTTCTCTGGAAAGATATTTAAATGGTTCCTCAATTTTAGATAAAGTTACAGTGTGATTGCAATTACTCACTCTATACTATTTAAGTTTTATGATGTTTCCAGGCCCATATCTAAAGTTAAAATGGAGGCTGGCTTCTTTCACAAGCTCATACAGGAACTGCATTGTTGCTGGCTCCTTAGTAGCCACTTGTTTTGATTTGAGTTCACGTTGTACACAGATATCTATAACAAAATAATTTAACAGACTCGTATGCTCTACTGAATAATTTCACATTTTAAAATAAACAAAGTACAGGTGACTGCCAACATTTTTTTAATTTTTATACTGCCTCAGCAGCATGAGATTTAATTATTGCATTGAGTTTTACAGATAATTGAAATCTCTTTTGTTCCCTTTCTCTTACATGCCTATGAGGCACTGACCAGCACTACAGCATTTTATGCACACGTATCAAAGACTGCAGAAAAACCAGCCTGTGAGATCCCAATTCTCCAGGCTCCACACTGGGAGAGGAGCAGGGAAAAGAGGTTGCCCTGTAAAACCTTTGTGCTTTGAAGTTGTTTTTACAAACCTGGTCCTTATCCAGATTCTGCACAGGCAGTACAAACTGGCACCAGCTTGGGGCATCTCAGCATCTACTCTGCTCCTTGTGTGCACTGAGGGGGTGAAGAACAGCAGGAGTTCAATGTGCCAACTTCCACCCTGCCTCCTGTATCTGCACCCTGCCTGCCCAAACCCCAGCTCAGAGATGCTCACTCAGTGCCTTAATTACAGCTCCAGGCTATCTCTGTTCTTCCCAAATGCTCTACCTCCTAGGAGTTCAATGAGAGGGACCCATAAAAAAAAAGAAAGTGAAAAAGAAAGGAACAACTCTACCCTAAGGTGTGGAGTAGGGGAAAGGGGGCCATTCCTAAGGGGCAGTGCTGACCTGAGCTGCAGCATCCTCTCATGGCTTGCTCTCTTCCCTGCTGGCTCTTCCAAGCACCCTTGGAGCCCAGGGCTGGAAGATGTTGGGGCTCTGGATGGTGTTGGGGAAGCACTGAGTGTGGTGTGGGCAGCTGTGTGAAGCCATACAGTGTCTGAGTATGGACTCCCTACCCTGAAGGCAAAGAAGAGGGTTTGACCTCTCCCTACACAAATGGTGGTTGCTCTCTCCAGGCTCTGGAAAACTGGGGTAAGTCTCTGTGCTTATTATTTAACTTCCTGTGCTGCTTTTCAGGAGCAAGCAATTTCTTTTCCTAGAGAAAGAGTGGAACAGGTATTTATTCTATAAGAACAAACATGATTTTTTTTTTGGTCTGTGTTTCGAGAAGGAATAAAAGGGCAGCAGTAAACAGCAAAGCTTCAGATTCAATAAGCTACTTAAAGCAGCTGTGCTGATGCCTCCAGCCAGCAATGTGCTCATTTCAGCAGCTGCATGGCATAAACAGAAGCTGTTCCCTCTTATCTCTCAGCTAAATCCAGGCCTGTGGGGTTTAACCCCTGTAAAAATCCTGCACTGTTCCTTCGGGGGAAAGTGATTGTTTCCTCCTTGAAATGCCTCTAGGCACATAAACAAGACACTGAATCACCAGAACTTGCACAGCTGCCTCTCCTGTCCATACTGAGAGTTCCCAGGGTCTCTGCCGGGGGCTGGAAGAAGGGAGCCTGACCTGCTAACTTATCCCAGTGGGTGATCCCTTGGCAGGGAGCTGTGGACCACAGGGGGAGCAATCAAAGAATGGCTGCAGGACAGAGCAGGGCTGTCTCTACAGAAGCCAAGCCCGCCCAGCTGCTGCCTCACATCAACACTGCCAGAGGTAAGGTCTGATGGAAAAGGAGTGTGGCTTGATACTGCAGAAGCAACTAAAACTAAAGTTATTTTACCGAGTCTTTAGCATTATACCAACAAAATAAAATGCAAAATGTTACTTCTAACTTTCTTATTAAAAGAAATAAGCAAAATATTCCAGCTGCAATACAAAAAGTGTCCAGAGCAGTTTGCATTCCTTTATGCTAAATAAAATCTTTTTAGACATAAAAAACCCATTTTCTAAATATAATTTACACAGTCATCTCCCATGTCTCTCATAAATTGCTTTCCAGTTTCTGTTAAATAAGATAGTTTATTGCATACCCAAATCTGTACGAATTGTTTATGAGAGTTTCCTAGGGAGGTGTAGAGAAAAGAAATAAGATGTAGAAGTGACTATTGTGGAGTCATTGCAATTTCTTCCTAATGAAGGGAGCATCACAGCATGCACTGTGATGGGGTTTTATTGCCTGTATGAACAGGGGTGGTAAGTTCTACTTTAAGAGGACAGAGTCTGCAGTGCACCTGACACTACATCCTCAACATGGGAATAAGGTTAAAACAAATAATAATAATAATAATAATAATGAATGTAAAATAAATCTAAAAGTAAAGAATAAAATAATAATTTAAAATAAAAATAATAATTTTTGATAAAACAAAAAATATATTCTAAGATGAGGAATTTTATGTGAAAAAATGAAAATACAGTTGGAGGGCTTTCTTTTCCTTATCTGCTGAATTAATGACATTTCAGAGTATTGAATAATGCCTTGCAATCAAAAGTTGAGGCATAAACTGTGAAAGCTTCTTTTAATAGCAAAATCCCAAGGGGCTGTTCACACATTCTCTTCTCTGCACTGCAATCTATTGCTTTAAAGTCTGATAGTGTTTTTTCACATTGGAAAATCACAGCAAAAATAGATGTTAGAAGTATTTCCAGATGCAGCCTTGTAATTAGCATCAACAGCTACTTAGAGTATTTTGCTAATTATTTCACCCAAATACATGCAAATAATATGAAAAATGGTGGGGGGACACATTCTTAGCTGCCTTTACAGCACGGAGGGGCGATTATCCAATTAGACTAAGAGATGCCTCTGGGCTAATCCCTGCCTGGATGCTCAAGACAGCCAGGCATTTTTAGAAACATTACTGATTGTCTGGAACTGTAATTTAGTCGTGAAGCTGCTTGGATATTAAGGCCAGGGATGGGGGGAACTCCCCATCCAGCCAGGATGTGAAGTAGCTGCTACAGAAAGAGCTTTCCCAATACGGAGAGCTGGTGAAACAGGAGCTTCAGGGGATTTGTAACAGAATAGCAAGCTTTTTACCTTTGTGTCACTGGTTCAAATCTGCCCAGATGGGACTTGAAAGTAACCAGAGGCCCTGACAGCTGGCTAAACGGGTTTGTATTCTCAGAGCAGCGTTAATGGATGAAGCCTCTCCTCCAGACTCCAGGCACTACTGCAGGCGTGAGCACCTGCTCAGAGCAGGAGCTCCTCCTGGGTGCACTGCAGCTCCAAGGCATTAGTTACTCTAATTACCAGTGCAAAGCCCTTTAGGAGACTGAAAAATGCTTTGCAGTGTATGGCATAGATGCTCTATGGACCTCACCACACTAAGCAGCTCCTTGTACTTTTCTTCCCACGAGCTCAGGATTTGAAATCACAACTGAGGCAAACTCACTGATTGCTGTCTTTGTCACCATTCTGTTTGATTCTAATGTGAGCAGGACAGGGCTGCTTCACGTCTGAGCTCCTCATCAGCCAGCAGACTCGCTGTAAAGTCCAGCCCAAAGTGAACAAACAAGCCTGGGGCAGCAGTATCAGTTACAGGGCTCTCTGTGATTGTGTGGCACTATTCAACATGATTCCCTTCCCCTCCTGTGCTCCTGGCACATGAAAGCTTCCAGTGTTGGGAGCTGAACTTTGCTGACCTACCAGGCACACACCAGGGCCCTCAGAGGGGTTTACAATGAATCTTTATTTTGTGTGTAGCTGTGTTACACTGCACACAAGAATAAATGGCACAGCTGTTAGGATTTATGGCAGACTGCATGCATGGCTTTATGGTGCTGTACTCTGAATGCACAGATAGACAAACAATTTTAGTCACAGTATAAGGAGTTGTTTTCACCAGCCTTATTAATCCTGAATAAATAATGATGATAATCACTCACTGAAAGCTTAGTTTATAGTTTAATTAAGCTACATCTGTTCCCAAGAATCAAAGGCAGAAAAATACCGTTCAAGTATTAAATAATAGCTACAGTTACTCTTTCAGGGTATTACACAGAATTGAAGACATACAGCTCTTAATGATTTTTGAGAGAACCGTGTGGCTTAAATGCTATGTAAGGCTTTGAAAAAATCTAGGAATTAGAAAAATCCATCTGACTTGCTCAGCATGCTGAGCATCCAAGAGCAATAGTAAACACTTAGTGCAAATAACTGAGGGAAAACAGGTTTAAAAATTATTGGTATTCCTAAACTGCACTTAGAGATTTGAGTTGTATAGGGATCTCCAGACAAACCTCTGAAAGAGGCAAACAGAACTAGGAAATCCAAGGATTAGACTAGAAAAGAGTACAAGGAGGTGATGTCAGTAAGGAGGGTGTCACAGCTTAATATATAACACAGCAGTACTACTAAGTGATACCTAAACACCACTCAGTGACTCAAAGCCCCAGCTCTGCACATGGTTTTGCACACCAGCTGACCATCTGTTCTCAGAGTCACAACGTGGCATCATGGGGCTGTTTTCTAAAGCAAGTACTCCCCCTTTTTACTTTTCAATTTGAGGGGTCTTCTATCCCTGGCAGTGGAAATAATCTTCCCAACTCACACCTTAACGGAGCATTTCCAGGGAGATTATTCTGCAAAGGCAGTTATGGCAATCTAGGTTTATATGGTAAACTTCTGTAATTTTTAGAAGGAGTATTGGGGCTCATTTTGTTAACTACTCCTGTGTTTTCTATCAGTTAGAAGGAAGTATAACACGGAGAAAAAATATGAAGGCTTTCTGTCTGGCCGAGGCCCATATCTAGTGCAGAACCAGACAGGGTGGCAGAGGAAAGCACAGGAGTGCAAACCCAGTAAAACAGCCCTGGTCATGATAATCTCAGCACACCATCAGCACTGTCTGACTCTTCAACCATTTGTAGTTCAGACACAGGACAGTTTGGAAGAGTCACAAGGAAATTCACACAGATTTTTTCAGTAGAATTTTTGCTAGTATTTGTTATGGAAAGCCCAGAGGAATTCAACAAATTTGTTGTATTGAAATCAAACAGAACGAGAACTTTGCGAAAGCCAAAGGGCTGGTGAAAGTTGTTGTGGGCCAGTCAGAAGCAGGGTTTAACATCTCACTGCCCAGATCGGAGGCACTAGACTGTGAAAGCAGTCAAAGGAGAGGTCTGTAACATCCCAAGTGCTAGAACAGAGCAGGCTGAAAGACAAGAAACTCAAAACAGACTTTAAAGCAAGGTCAAGTCCTTGCCTCAGAGTGCAGGATGGTTTGCTAAAGATGGAGTGGAGCATAGTACGTTAACAGAGGTGTCAAAGGGCTACAGTGAGAGCAGGAGGTTTAGTGCATGGGGAAAGGAAGGACTGGATCCTTCACAGCTTTCATTCAAGGTCAATAAAATAATGATCCCTTTTGTACATGAGGACACCTGCAGAGGTCTACATGATACCCACACAACAGAGACCACTCTCAGTCACACCAGCACATGGTGGTGCTCAGAGCAGCCAGAAAGAAAATGCTCAGAAGCTGTCCTAAGGTGGTCACTGAGATGGTGCCAGCAGGACTGGCCTAGGGAAGGGATCACAGAAGGAGCAGGGTGCTGGAGTGCATACATAAGGCAGTGGTTACCTGGGGCTTTGCAGGCAAGATTTCCTGCAGCCAAGCTGTAGAGCAGGAAGAAAATGGGATCAAAACCCCTGTGGTCTTGCCAGCAGCCTCTCAAACCATTACAGAAAAATCTTCCCGCAGACTTTACTGAAGGGCAGGCAAAGGGCTAGCCAATGACAGGGTCACAGGGAGAAAAGGACAGATGTGGGGAGGAAGAGCATAGGAAGGCATGTGGAAGGCGAATGACTGCCCTAGAAGGATGAAGAGGGTGTGCTTGATATGAGCTCTGTGGGGTTCAAGAGGCTTTAGAAGCCTGGGGAGAATCCCTAGACAAAAATCAAAACCCTGGGGTCAGGCTGGAAGGAAAGGGACTCCAGCCAGCAGGGACAGACAGCAGCCACATCACAGCATTAAAGGGGAGAGCAGGCAGAAACTAGAGGAGCAGGCAGAGATCATGGGAAGGTTTCCTAACATTCTTTCCCATTTTATTTTACCAGCTAGCAGACACATGCTTCACATTGTCCAGGTCGAGTTCCAGCTTCCATTATCACACCTCTTTCACACCCTCTCACTTTCTGAAACAAAATCCTCAAAGATGGTAGCTTTCCACGTTTGGCTGCAGCTTAGGGGGTGGATGGTGCAGAGGGCTGAGACTCAGCAAAGGGCTGAGACTCAGCAAAGGGCTGTGGCTGTTCCACCCACTGTTCTGCACTCTGAGGATGCCTCCACACATCCAGGATTTACCAGGCTCCAGATGCTGCTGGCAGTATTTGACAATTAACATCCAACAGGGAGGTGGTGTCACAAGTCAGATGAGAAGTGACAGGATCCACCTGGGATTTGAATCTCAGTTCTCCATTTCAATCCCACTTGATTTCCATCTTAAACTGCATTTCCTGATAAATACTTGGTTGTCAGTTCTACTATTCATATTATTATACATACAAAACAAGAAGACAAAAGGATAAACACATTTATATATGAAATAGACCTAAAAACCACAATTCTAATGCTAGATGAAAGAATTTCCCAGATGTACTATAACCTTGTATTAGAATTCAAGCTGAAAAATGCCACCATTATTTCTTCCTTTCCTGTTTTTTCTAACAGTGCATTCTGAAAGCCCTATTTTTTTCCTGGCAAAAGTTATATTTCACTCTTCCACATGTAGTCACTCCCAGGTGGGAATACAAGGTTAGACTGCAGAAGTTAGCAAAATGGCAACAACACATTTTAAAATAAAAATATTAATGCAGGTCACAACTTCGCCGTGAAATAGTAGAGTATTAACATTTGTTTTGCAGGGGAGGGGAAAGGACTAAAATCCATGGAGGGGTCACAGAATGAGAGCTAAAGCAGGGAGACTTGTTGCCTGGACTGAAGGAACAGGGACTGACACGGTGCAGCCATGCCTGGGGCTCCCAGAAATGGGCAGCAGTAGCAGGGAAAGGCAGAGCCTGATCTCATCCCAAAGCTTGTGCAAAAAGCCCGGCTGGAAAGAGGCAGAGTAGGAGGGTCTAGTGCCCCTCCCAGTGCAGGCCAGGCAGCATCTGGCAATAAGAGATGGATTACACCAACTCTGACATAAGAGGAAGTGAAGTGGCAAGAGGATAAAAATAGTGAGTGAAAATTCCACGTTAACCTTGCAGGATAAACACTTCAAATTGATGCTTTCAAGCACTTGCTTGAAATATACATTCTTTAAAGTAATTTCTTTATTTTCCTAATGAAATCACTTCATGACTGCTTTTATAGTTTCATTTTTACAAAAAGCCTCATTATTATAATTTATTAATTTCTACAAAAGATGTCATCAAGGACATGAAACAACATACACTGCTAATCGAATACTAAATAAAACCAGCAGTCATTTCCATGACTGGCAATTTTTAAATTCAAATGTTTTAATCATAAATCAAAACAAATTTGCATAGAAAGGCAGTTTGAGAATATCAGCATTTCCAACTGGTTTTTGTCTGTTAGGAGCCTCTCCATTATCAGAAGTACAGCGTTTTTTCTAAACTTTGAGCCCAGCCGGACAGCCTGAGAAAACTTTTTGCTATATTAACCTTTCATTTAGTACCCTCTGCTGGCCAAAACAAGCACAGGCAGGGAAGCCAAAACCTCCAGCAAGGAAAAAGATGCTGGAAAACCATCAGTGACCTTCAGCAGGGATGACCTAATCTGTTACAGGGGAAAAGCTCACAGGCACACTCAACCCGAAGGAGAAAAATCAATACAACGCAATGCAACGCCTCTCCCACAGCCTAAGCAGCAGATTTTCACTATGCAGGAAGTGACACAGGAGCTCTCAGATGTACCTTCAGCTCTGTCCACTTGCCCAGCATTAGCTTTTGTTAAAAATAAAATTGCTGCTTAGTCACCTGGAAAGAATGGTGAAAGCCTGAGGCATTTGCCTGCTCCTTCCCAAGGAGAAGTGTATGTGAATCACATCGTAACCTCATCCGCTCTTCTTCTCCCTTTCTACAGCAAAACCTTTTCAGTAAGAAATTCTTCAGCAGCTATTGTGTGTGAAGATTTCTTGTCACCAGCTGTTCTGCCTAGAGCAGGAGCCCCAGATGATGAGTGGGCAGGCAGGGAGCACCTCCCCGGCCCTGCAGGCTCTCCAGGGTTTGCCAGCAGGTGACAGGAATGGTCACCTCTCTCCACAGCTGGCAGCAGACCCAGGGGTTGTCCCTAATCCAGCAGGCTTTAGTGTATCACAGCAGTATGATCAAGGCAAAGCCCAAGCAATTGCCCTCTATCCTAGACTTTCCTGTCCCTTCAAGCTGCCAGGACAGCTGGCTTGACTCACAAAAGAGTCACCAGCCAAGCAAAGCAAAACATTTATGAGGCTCAGCTCCTGATCCAGGGCTCCAGTGCAACCTCCCTTCCAGCCCTGGCAGCTGGTGATACTGAAGTGTCTGCTTTCCTCTTGGAATAACCATCCCTGGCACGAGGGGGTGAAGGGAAAAAAGCAGACCTCTCCCCTTGCATTCTCTTCTCTATTTCAGGACAAAGCTGTGCAGACTCACAAAGAGCAGCAAAGCTGTTGGACAGTCACAGCAAATAATGCAAGACAAGCCCAAGTCTGAAGTGTCCATGGGCATTCCCAAGCCTGCCCCAGGCCAGGGTGTGACCCACAATCCAAACACTCTGGGGAAACTGTGCAATGGCACCAAAAAGCTCTGTCTGCTCAATGATAGGGCATGGAAGTTATTTCCATTTTCTAATGCACCTCCCAGGTTGTTGAGGACCACATGTGGCATCAGGTGAGAACCCTCCTGTGCTCTGGCACACATGCAGCCCCATTGTGTGTCCTGGATATGCTGTGGGTTTTGACCTGTCACACAGTTTGCTGAGCAACAGACAGCAACATTCAATCCTTTTCCTAAGCCTTTCATTAATCAGTTAACACCTCTTCAGTGCTCATGGTTTAAACTAATTCATTCTTTCTGTTGGCATTATATAGCATTTATTGATTTGGTGTTCAATTTGCCATTGAAAAGCACTGAAATCTGAAAGCTCCTTGGAGTTCCTATCATGTCCATCTCCCTCAACCTCAAAAAACCACTTCCTTGCATGTTGTGCAATTTAACAGGGGTCTTAAAATCTTAAGACATGCCAGAGTTCATGCAGCTTTGTGATGAAATTTAACTAAAAAGCTTTTCATCACCTTGTCTTTTAACCTGCATGTGAACCAGGACATTGCTTTAATCCATAATAACTTAGTACTTTGATAAGCTCTTACAAGTGGTTTTGGCAACAGATTTTTTTTGAGATCACAAAGTATGCCTTTGTCTGCTGTTTCAATGGTGTACTTGAAGTTCAGCAAA